>CM070663.1:24935185-26162060 GCA_036346575.1 Dendrocalamus sinicus
TAAAAACGAGCTCGGACGATGCGTACCCGAAGCTGGCGCCATCGAGGTAGGAGGAGGAGGGGCGTACACCCCCTGCGTGTGGAAGCCGGGGATGTGCGGAGGAGGCGTGAAGTGAATCGGTGTAGGAGGCCGTGCCCAGGCTGAACCCCCTGGCTGCTCCGGGTGAGGTGGTGTAGGACGTGTCCACGTACTACCTCCGGAGTAGTGCCACGCTGATCGGGGTGGCACTGGTGGACGACCAGCCGGAACGCTGGGCGTGGGTGTGGAGACCGCCGGTAGCCTCGTGCAGGACAGCAGGCTAACAACACGTCTACACGCGGCCTCCACTCGACGCACAAAGCTGACGCCCTCCTCATGGGTCAGCTCCGCACCAGTGGTGACCCTCTGCAGTATTGTGGTGGACTCGTTCCATAGGGTAGCACCGACGTCAGTCTGGACACAAAGACATAAAATGGTCCATCATTGAAACGACATTGCAATTTGGAAATATTTGAAATTACATGTAACGTACCGCGATGTGAGCGTCGCGCGCGAGGTGCGCGGGGTACGTGTCTGTCGGAGCGGCGACATATGGGGCAGGCTGGTCTACGACATGTACGAGCCTGGTACGTGTCCGCTCCTGGTACCAGTGCAGGTACTCCGCGTAGTCCCTGCTGTCGTATGGGTGGTCCTCCTTGACACGGTTGTCGAGCGCACCCTCCCACTGCTCGACCCAGGGCTGCATCTTCGTCGACCAGTCCGTGCCTCTTTTAACTCCCTTCGCGTTGTGCCTGCATATAGAACCATTAACAACTGTGAGATACTTGCGAACGCAGTAGTAAGTATGTACATATTTAGCACAAACGATCACTCACCCGTGCACGTTCTGCGGAAGCGATGGTCCGGCCCGTACAGAAGCGTCGTCGTAGCGAATCGCCGCATGACTCGCTGGGTGCGTAGTCCTCCACGTAGATATAGTACACGAGCTTCCGCGCCGGTGAGCCAGAAAGCCCGGTCATGGAAGCAAAGTGCGGACAGCCCGCCAGGAGCACGGGCCTGCACTGCCGTATCTGCGTACGGCTCCCAGCGCACGTCATCGGCTGTGATGCGGTCGAACTGCTCCACAAAGGGCTGGTACGCCCGTGTGACCTGCACATGCGCGAACTGTACCTGCAAGAAAGACAAGTTGTTTAGTATGACGATCGTCAATAAGAAAGAAATAGTTGACTGTGATAATACTTACTCGTCGACGGCACCAGAGAGAACCCATCATCGGTCGGTCGATGTCTCCCCCCGGATACATCTCGGCCCCGTACGGACCCATGTCGTCTAACACAGGTCGTCCAAGGCTAAAGCGCTCGAACGACCACAACTGCAGTAGCAGGGGACAGCCCGTGAGGACCGAGTTCACCTTGGTCCTCGTGCACGCATCGCACAGCGTGCGGTACGTCGTGGCAAGTGCGGCCGATCCCCAGCTGACCTGGGGGGCTCGCCATCAGCGATCGCCCTCGCATAAGCGATAAGGCGCGCATCCACCGAGTTGCCGTGGCTGGTGGTGAAAAGCACCCAACCAAACAGCCACAACACGTACGCCTCCAAGTTCCGCGAGACCTGGTAATCGTCTGCCTGCGGATCCATGCGCTCCACCTGAATGCAAACAAGTTGTTATTAGTACGTAATACCATAAATAAGAGCTTCCAAGACACGATCAATCGTAAATACTACGTACCCGGTACTGTGAGAGCCACCTCAGCGTCGGCCCATGGGTCTGAACCTCCTCGAAGATGTGGTGGTGATCGCCCGGTGGAACGACCCCGTCGAATCTGCCGAGCAGGTCAGCGCGCTAGTCGGCCGGGGCCTCCGGTAGGAAGGCAGCGTCTCCCGCGATCGGAAGGCCAAGGAGCAGTGACACATCCTGCAGGGTTAGCGTCATCTCCCCGAATGGGAGGTGGAAAGTGTGCGTCTCGGGCCGCCAACGGTCCACCAAAGCCGTCAGCAGGGAACGGTCGAACGGGAAGCGTCGTGATCGGTCCCCGCCGCCTCGCCCCGCCCGCGCCAAGGCGCTCCATCCTCCTCCGTGGCTGCACCATCCGGCAAGAGGAGTAGCCCAAAGCATCCCGCACTGCAAACAAAGTGAAGGTCGGACGCGGGCGTTCTTACGATCGGACTAAACGTTGGCGTAGTGCAAACCTGGCAGTCCAACGGGGGTCGAGTCCCCAGGCCACGCGAGGTGTGCGTGTCCGGACCACTCCCAGCGCAGGCGGCTCGTCCGTGCCCCCCGGTGGCGTCACACGACGGGAAGCGCGATGCACGCGGTCCACATGCTCGTCCAACAGCTCGTACGGCCACTTGGAGTCACGTCCAGCACGAGTCATAACTACAAAATTTGTACAATAATTACAACATTAAATTTTGGACATCCAAATTTATACACTACATTTTCTACAATAATACATTAAAATGGTATACAAAATTTATAAACTAAATTTTCTAAACTTAATTTCTAAACTATATTTACTAAACAAAATTTGAAAATTTTGTTTCTAAATTAGATTTCTAAATTTAATTTCTAAACTAAATTTCTAAACTAAATTTCTAAACTACATTTTCTAAACTAATTTTCTAAACTATATTTCTAAACTATATTTTCTAAACAAAATTTGAAAATTAAATTCCTAAACTAAATTTCCAAACTACATTTTCTAAACTAAATTTCTAAATTAATTTTCTAAACTTTATTTTCTAAACTAAATTTCTAAACTATATTTGTACCCTAAATTTTGTAAACTAAATTTATAAACTACATTTTCTAAACAAAATTTCTAAACTAATTTTCTAAACTATATTTTCTAAACTATATTTTCTAAACTAAATTTCTAAACTAAATTTGTAGCCTAAATTTTGTAAACTAAATTTCAAAACTATATTTGTACCCTAAATTTTGTAAACTAAATTTCTAAACTACATTTTCTAAACTAAATTTCTAAACAAAATTTCTAAACTAATTTTCTAAACTATATTTTCTAAACTAAATTTCTAAACTAAATTTTATAAACTAAATTTCTAAACTAAATTTGTAGCGTAAATTTTCTAAACTATATTTCTAAACTATATTTCCTAAACTAAATTTTCTAAACTAAATTTTTCTAAACTAAATTTCTAAACTAAATTTTTCTAAACTAAATTTCTAAACTAAATTTCTGAACTATATTTTCTAAACTAAATTTCCAAACTATATTTTCTAAACTAAATTTGTAGCCTAAATTTTCTAAACTAAATTTCTAAACTATATTTCCTAAACTAAAATTTCTAAACTAAATTTCTAATCTAACAAAAAATATAACAAAAAAATACATGAAAATCGCGCACTCCCTCTCCTCTTCTCCTCCTCTCCCTCTCCTCTTTCCCCTTCTCTTCTCCCTTCTTCCTCTGCGCGGCCCTCTCTTCTCTGCGCTATGCGGCCGAATGAAAACAGTGCGAAGAAGAATGTCGGTGGTCGAGCGCGATCGGTTTATATCCCACCCCCAGTCACCCCACCGTTTGGCGACCGGATTTGAGTCGCCCAACGGTTCGGCGACTGAATTCCAGTCGCCTAACGGTGGGGCGACTGCAGTTAATCGCCGAACGGTTGGTAGACTCTCCAGGTGTCGCAGTCTGGTTGGGCGAAAGGCTCCAGTCGCCCAACCATTAGGCGACTGGAGCCTATTTTTGTAAAAAAATTTCCCGTGGGCATATTTCTGTAATTTTGAATAAAAAATGGATTATCCGTACAAAAAATTCAGCTGACCACTTCTCTAGGAACTCATTATGCGCCAAACTTGCATGTTGGCTTGATCGACAACTCACGCCATTCCATGACTAACTGACTCAATCAACTACACGCTTGCAGTCATAACTAAACAAGTACTCACACGCACTACTACAGAAAGGCTAATAGTAGACGACAAATCACAGACGGTTTTGTGAAACCGTCTGTAATGTAAACTATTACAGACGGTTTTAATTTGAAGGCCGTCTGTGGTATTTGTGGCGGGAAAAACGAGTATCACGAGCGGTTCTTACCGAACCGCCGTGCGTGATCGAATATCCTGACGGTTTTATTAAAACCGTGCGTGATATCTGAGATTATCACGACGGTTTTTATAAAAATCGTGCGTGTTGTGTTGACTATCACAGCGGTTGTTGTTAAGAACCGTCAGGAATGTTCATGACGGTTTTTCACAAGAATCATTTGTGATGTCCCTTTGTCTATCATATTCTAGATCGAGGTTAATATATAAGTACACATTGCTTCTAATAACTTAACTACGAACTACGAGATAAGAGATCACAAATTAAAGGCAAATTTATTAATTTCAATTAGAGGCAAATTTATTACAAAAGTCGCACAGGTAAAGAGTTTCCCAGTTGTATTCTTTTGGGCCGTAGCTTCTTCTTCAACTTGGGGACTTGGAGGATCAGTAGCTAAATTCTCGAACGCCGTTAAGATTGCCCTTGTCCTCGGCACTTCCTCGTGCAGCTGGGCAAATGATCGCGACATCCATAATGTCGTAGAGGATAGCATGAAAAGATTCCTCGAATCTGCCGTTTCTTCTTGATCGGCAAGGCTATCCATCGATCTCTGCAATGCGTGTAGAGCTTCTTCCGCATTGCGCACATTGTGGAGAAGAACGAGGCGAGGGTGTTTCCTTTCTTGAGCGGGCGAGGCGCCTCCGTCGACGGCGGAGGATCAGTCAAGGCGGCGGATGCAAGAAAGTCGGGAAGGAGAGCGGGCGGGTGCGGAGAATCTACTCGGATGCAAATTGCTGGCGCTTTGTAAGGTTCGGTAGAACAATTCGTGATGAGCAGATGAGAGGAAGGAGATGATCACAAGAACGATGAGTAGAAGCCATGTTGTATTAATTGTATATTGTATTATGCGTGCGTAGAAGCTAGAGACTGGATTAGGAGTGCATATTTAACATTTAGCACTAACGGTTCGTATACCCAAACATGAATGATATAGGCGCTTTGTATAACGATCGAGAGGCGTTAATTAGGCGATCGAAACACGGCGTTACGCATCGACACACGCGCAAGCGTTCGGTATGAAGCTTACGAGACGGTTTTTATAAAAACCGTGCGTGATAATTATCACGACGGTTTTAATAAAAACCATCTGTCATAATCGAATTATCACGCAGCGGTTTTAGTTAAAAACCGTCTGTGATAATGACTAAGGCATTTATTGCGCTGCTCAGAGTTGTTCAAGTTTTCTATGTAACCGACCCGGCAAATAAGAAACGCCATGTAGTTCTTCATGGAAAAAGGAGAATTGTTGGAGTGGAGAATGTAGTGGACGAGGAGGAATACAATCAATTTGACGAGTTATCTCCTTTTGGAAATGGCATAAGGGTCGACGATGAACAACGTGACGAAACTAGTTACGTACGCATTGATCATGATGAAGGGCTAATTTTTAAAGGAAATAAGCAAGTACAATAAGAATGTATATGTGAAAATGTGTGATGTAGTCAATTTTGAGATGTATATGTGAAAATGTGTGATGTAGTCAATTTTGAGATGTATATGTGAAAATGTATATGTGTGATGTATTTGAGAATGACAAAATGTATTGGCATTTATGTATATGTGTGATGTATTTGAGAATGACAAAATGTATCAAGAAATACACTGTGTGAATGCAGCTGGTTGGTGTTGTATATGAATGCAATTGTTTGGTAGTTGATATGAATGCATTGTGTAGTTATTGGTGTTGTCTTAATTGCAAAAGCCGGCAAAGGCTTATCACAGACGGTTCTAAATTTAGAACCGTCTGTGATAGTAAACTATCACAGACGGTTTTTAACTCAAAACCGTATGTGATATATTATCACAGACGGTTCTAAGTTTAGAACCGTCTGTGATAATCTCCCTACATATACCCTCTCGCTAGGGTTTTCCGTGTGCGCTGCAGTTATTCGATTAGATCTAAATCCCGAGCCCGTCGTCGCCGCCGCCTCCCCGAGCCCTCGCCGGCTGCCTCCCCCAGCCCTCGCCGGCCGCCTCCCCGGACGAAGACGTCGCCGCAGCCTCCTCCTCCTCCGTCGCCGCCTCCTCGAGCCCGTCGCCTCCTCCTCCGTCGCCGCCTCCCCGAGCCCGTCGCCTCCTCCTCCTCCTCCTGCGTCGTCGCCGCCTCCTCCTGCGTCGCCGCCTCCTCCTCCTCCTCCGTCGCCTCCCCGAGCCCGTCGCCTCCTCCTCCTCCGTCGTCGTCGCCGCCTCCTCCTCCTCCTCCTTCGTCGCCGCCGCCTCCTCCTCGTGCGTCCCTAAGGTCACCAAAACCGTAAGGTCATCAAATCCCTCCCCGAGCTTCATGCTTACTGTTAGTGTTTAGGGTTGATGCTTGATACTGTTATGGTTAGTTGCTTAGTACATATTTAGGGTTGATGCTTCATGCTTACTGTTAGTGTTTAGGGTTGATGCTTGATGTTTGGTACATATTACATTGGTACATTGTTTACTGCAGTAGCTTAATTAGTTTGCTATTTGGTACATATTACATTGGTACATTGTTTACTGCAGTAGCTTAATTAGTTTGCTATTTGGTACATACTACATTGGTACATTGTTTACTGCAGTTGCTTAGTTTACATTGGTACATATTACATTGCTTGTTGTGTTAGTATATAGTATATAGTATATAGTACATAGTATATAGTTTGAAATCATCTAGTGGCCCAAAACCGACATCTCCCTGGAGGCTTCTTCACCGGTGGCAGGACCAGAAGTGCAGTGCGAACCACAGCAACTTGCACTAGTGCCATCTCCACACGGGCAGTGCGAACCACAGCTACCTGCACCGGTGCTATCTCCACGAGTGCTATTCTCGCCAGAGCAATTTGCACCGTCTATACCATTACAGTTGACTAGCATAAAGTCGACCCACAATCGAGGCAGTGGCCAGGGCAAATCAAAGATGAAGGATGATGACGATTTCCCGTCCATGCCATTGGCCCGCAAATTCGTGCTAGGTCAGCCGATGGTAGTCCAGGAAGAGCTCCAAAAACTAGGACTTGGTTGCCAAAGATTCCACCTTTGGTATATGGAAGAGTCCAATAAGCCAGAGGCAGAACAGCGCTCAGCTATCACTGTCAAATTCAAGCCGGAACATTTCTTGCACGAAGCTCAGGACTGTGTCTTCGCGGTGACCTTTGACGATATATTTGAACTTTTCACGCTCAACGCTCTCGACGCCTCACTCGTTCGATGCTGGACGCTGTAAGTCTGTACAATCACAGTCTCTGTTCACGTAATACCGATATATGTCACAATTTGTTGCTTTCCTATGTTATATATAGATTCATGCTGACCGAAGCTAGATCATCGAAATCACAAATTGGTTTCGTGGACCCACGCTTGGTCGCCATTGATACCATCATCGAGAATGCATCATTCGTCGAGGACTATATTACAAAAGCATCTTTGGCTCACCAAGATAAGGAATTTGTTCTTATGCCATACAATGAGCAATTCCATTGGATTTTAATTGTAATTATACCAAAATGGAACAAGGCTATATACCTTGATTCTCTAAGTAAGAACAAATCCAAGTACACAGCTATCGCCCGAATACTCGATAGGTACGTACATTGTACATTGTACTCTTTCTTTCCTTCCGAATAACTAATCTAACTTTTTCGAATAACGAAGGTCGTTCGCCACATACGTTCAACAAACACGTGACTCGACAACAGGGGCCAAGGCCTTGAAACATGATCGCAAGTTTCGGGTATTCGCTAGCTACATATTAATTAATCATATACAACACATAGTAGTAATGCCACTTGATTTAACACATTATATTTTTTGCAGTGCCACCAGCAGGAGCCGGGCAACACGTGTGGATACTATGTGTGCCACCATACGAGACTACTCCTCGATTCCACCAAGATCACTAATTCTAAGGTTTGTCAATCTTCCCACATTTATTTCATACATGTCAAGTTTTATATATGCGCGCATTGATATTCCTATCGACAGGCTGCATCTATCTCTACATCTGCATTGACACAGCCGAATTTTGCAAAAATTCGAGGAGAGCTCATTTGGTTTTTGTGGTCAAAAGTCGTAAGATCAGATGGAGAGTTCCACTGCCCAGAATGATTTTTTATTGTAATTCTAAGTGCAAATACAGTGTAGATCTTTTACAATTGTGTATTTGTTAATGGATATTTTATTTCAACTCAATGAATTGGTTTGCGAAATGGATGCTTTATGTTTGTGAAATGAAGTGCGTTGTCAATTGGATGTTTTTTGTCTGTGAAATGAATTGAGATGCGAAATGTATCTCAAATGAAATGAGATGTGTGAATTGTATATGTTTTATGTCTGTGATTATCTGCTTGTTTCAGAGGGCATGACTAGCATTTCCTGAGGCTAGCCAATAAACAGAAATATATTTAGGGGTTGAAGGGAATATCACAGACGGTTTTGAGTTAAAAACCGTCTGTGATAGCTGATAATCACAGATGGTTTTTAACTCAAAATAAATCGTGATTATCAGCTATCATGACGATTTTCAACTCAAAACCGTCTGTGATTATCACTATCACGAGCGGTTTTCAACTCAAAACCTGTGCGTGATTATCAGCTATCACGAGCGGTTTTCAACTCAAAACCGCTCGTGATATCGATAATCACAGACGGTTCAAAAACCGTCTGTGATGACCGTCGATTATCACTGACC
Source organism: Dendrocalamus sinicus (assembly GCA_036346575.1). Lineage (NCBI taxonomy): Eukaryota > Viridiplantae > Streptophyta > Magnoliopsida > Poales > Poaceae > Dendrocalamus > Dendrocalamus sinicus. The sequence continues at coordinate 24,943,890 of CM070663.1, forward strand.
CATAAATACAGACGGTTCACAAAACCGTCTGTGATGACGATTTCGAACCGTCTGTGATGACCTTTTCTGTAGTAGTGACATCCAACTCTACGTGCACATGCACATTTTATGCCATGCAACTAAATGAAAACACATACTAATACAATTTTGTAGAATCAGATATGGTGAGTCAGAAGAAGTGAATGACTTTCAAAATTTTCCTCTAAGTATCAACTCTATGCTGCGAAAATACAAACTCACAAACTTAGCAAAGCTTAAAGCCAAGGATCGTAGAGAAATTCAAAGGCCTCTATCTCAACCGGTTTGACCACCAGCTTACAAGTGGTCTGGCTATTGGCCAAAATGACCACGCTGGTAATACTGTGCCGATTTAACCATACTCCGGTCGGATTGCTTGGTTCCTTGCGGTTGACCACTCACCAAGAGAACAGTGCAAACAATTATCCAACTCTCAAATCACTGGCCTAAATAGAGTAAAACTTATCATAAACTTTCCTTAAAATATCAAGAGCCTATTCCAATCATAGATCATGAAAATCGATGCCAAAGTTCCAATATTTATCCAAAACAAGGAGAGTTGCACCAAAATCTAGCAAAAGAGGGAAACATTAATATGCTCTTGGTTGTGAGTGCTAGACGGCCATCAAGTCTCGGTCTTGCCGTGGCCAGCAACAATCATCAAAACACTTATACATCAAAGAATAGAAAGTTGATCTGAGCACAAAAAACATACACTTGACTCTCATCAATAAAACAAATCATGCATAGACACACTATAACTCATACTTACATGGAAACGCTATGACTAACATTGCATGGACACCGTCATAACTCACAACCCAAAACAAACCACCTTAGCAACAAGAACAGAGGCCGATCTAATCGTAGCCACCAAGCTAGTCAGACTGCCAACATCACTCTGGTCAGACCACCGTTCCACGGTCGGTCAGACCGTTCCTCTCCGATTATACTGCATTTACAGTGCCAATATTACCGTACTAAGTTTCAAATCAAAAACTCCAAAAGACCTTCTCTGCTGGTACTACCGTAAACTGGTCAGACTACCGTGTAATGGCCAGTCAGACCGTCACACCAGAGCTGGTTAGACCGCCAGCCTAACTCAAGCAATGAATGCATGACACTAGTGATATCAAATCTCATCACTCTTGTGAGACTGTCACCATATGATCTTACAAATTTTGACAAGATTATAGCAACATATGGGTCACCTGCGTCTGCGCGACCTGCTGGCCTGCGGGCGCGTGTGCCGCCGCCTCCGCGTAGTGTTTGCTGTTATGCCCGTGCGCCCTGGTTGCTTAGGTTCAGAAGCTCGGCTCATGTTATCAGCATTCAAGCTTGGATGTTTCTTATACAAACTGTTATATTAGATAAAATTGTGTAATCTGTTGCATCTGGAGCTCGGTTAGGCTTAGCTTTGCTGTGCTATGCCCACACGAGGATAACACACCAGGAAGGATAGGATGTAATCATATTATTCTAGCTATTGCTGTAGGAAATAATATGTTATTGGTTGTTACTGAAGAACAGCTTGAAACACTGGTAGAAGCTTTGTTTTTTTGATGGAGAATGTTGCTAGTCCAATTTTTGTCGTAAGGACCTTTTTGACACAAAATTTCTATTCTTTTATGATGTCTCGAGTCTCAACAAAAGTTAGTTGTTTCTGGAAGGTCATGTATTAATACATTATGAAGTCAGATTTAATTAGTGGAGCACATTATACTCAATCAAGTGCGAGTGCTAGGATGCTGGTTGCTTTGGTTCCCGTTTTGTGTCCTGTGACCTGTGTGCAGTGATTCGATGGGATACAAACAAGTATGCTAGTTGCAGAACGCTGGATGATCTCTACTTCACATTTGTCATTGTAAATGTTAACAGATCAGGGACATAACCTATGCAAATGCCCTGTACTCGTTCTTCACATTTTTTTTGAAAAAATGTATAAAAAAATCTTTTGGAAGTTCTGATTGGACAGAAATTGGCATAAATATTTGTTAGACATGGCAAAAATAAGAAACAGTAATTCTGTCAAGAAAAGATAAAACATGAAGAAACAAAGGAAAAGCTAAGTTTCTCTTCCTCGCTTTATTTTATTTGTTTCTATTGTTTTAACATAGTACTAATGTTTTGAAATCTGACTGTGGGCTAATTTACACCCATGTGTAGTAGACTAGCATATCACACCAGATTAAGCTTTTCCACAGGGTTTACCCTCAATCACCAAATACTATTTGAGGGTTCAGTTATATTTTGTCAGAGGTTTCCTCTTGGAGAACGATTTAGGAGGTTCTAACCAAAAAGAAAATGAGAATTACTTACATGAGCTGATTACTGTATGAAACTTTGAATTCATTTGCATCTATATACAACACTGTGGTTTCCTTAACCTATGTTTATTGACCTTGGTGTTTAATTTTCATAAAAGATGCTGCCCAGCATATACGGTTCTTCTATTGTGTAAGTCTGTTTGCTATTGCAGATTGCAAATATATTTGTTCGGTTGCTGCTTTGTGATCAGTGCTATAAATTGCTAGCCTATAGCTTTTTTGCGCCCAAACGCTAAACTACAGGCCAATGCTCCGCTATCTCAGCTATAGGCGCTATAGCTCCAAATATTGCCGCTGTTAGCTGTAGCGCGTAGCTAGCTATAGCTCAGCTTTCCTACGTAAGTATTGATGGGCCAAAACAACAGGCCCATTTTCAAATCCAACTTTACCAACAGGCCCAAAGGCATTATTTTTATAAGCCTAAACTGTAAAAAACCCTAGCAAGAGACCTCATTCTTGTTCTTTTTAATACTCCAGCATTGCTATACTTTTTTGATGAAAAACAATAGGAGAGACTTCTATTGCATTAAATAAAATAAATAATAACATACAAAAAGGAAGAGAGCGAGCATAAGAGAGGAGGAGAAGAAACAAAAGATAGGACTAATCAGAGGGAGCTAATCCAAGAGGTAAGAATAGGGTGGATGGCCAGCTTGATTCTAGGTAGCAGCAAAGAGGCCTCCAATCTGAGCCGAAAAAGCCAATATGTGAGATTGTGACGTTGTTGCTGGAAGATAAGCTCATTTCTTATTTTCCAAATTATCCAAGCTACCAAGATGAACTTCTCTATGAAGATCTGCCCTGTGAAAGTTGATTTTGTATTTATTACTCTTGTTGAGGTGTCCAGATCGGGGTCCCACTGAAACCCAATCGTATTTCAACACTGCAAGGAGGAGCACTCAAAGAAGAGATGGTTAATGGTCTTAACGATTTGGGCATCGCAAAGAACACAATGTATATTACCATTAGTGTTGAAGTTCTTACGTCTTAGCATATCCTTAGTATTGAGTCTTAAGTTTAGAAAGAGCCAAGTGAAAACCTTGTGTTTCATAAGGCATCTATTATTCCAGATAAGCTGGAACATCGGTGAGGTGTTTGGCTGTTTGAACTGGTAAGCATAAGCATTGCTATATCTTAGTTTGTAGGATCAGTATGACAATAGAGGGGAGATGAATGGTGCCTTCAAAATTTTCCTCAAGTATTTCTCTAATCTTCCCTCCAATAGCTATGAGAAGCTATGAAGATCAAAAAGCCAAAAATCCAGAAAAACTCAATGCTACAGTGATTTCATCCCATGAATAGTAAAAACAACACTATTTCAAATCTGAAACCATGAAACTTTTGATCTGTCGATCTAAAAGACTTAAAACTTGAACAAATACTAGTTCATGACCTTAAGAACCTATCAAAACAAAAAAAAAATTGAAAGGGCTTGAGAGAATTGGAATTTTTTGGTTTGTGAAGCTTTGCTGCATCAAACCAGGCCAAAACCTAAAATTGAACTAATTCTCAAACCAAAACTCGAAATCACTTAAAATTTAATATGCAACTTCTGTAGGATGTCATAAACCTATTTAAATTAACGATAAAGAAAAATGTTGCCAAAGTTATGATCTTTTTTCATTTGAAGGCAGATTGGATAAAAATGAGTCAAAAACAAAAAGGTGAATATGACTTACTCGTGAGTAAATGATGGCCAAGATGGTTCTAGATGTATTACCACATATCTCAACAAGCAAGAACACCAAAGAAATCGAGGTAGAAACAACTAGATCAAGAAATCACTCGGAGAGGCTGAAAAAAAGCAAAAATCGGGTTTCTTCATAAACTTGCCAACCAAGTGCCTAGAAGATTAATTTCTAGAGATTATCTCTATTTCTTGCATATCCTTGGAATAACACAATCAAGAATGAAAGAGAGAAGAACAAAAACTAACTAAATCAAGAGCAAACACAAGATGGATCTATGGAAATAAAAAAGACTGATGTGTTGCTACTTAAGGATGAAAGCTTTAAAGTCACTCCACTTAGAGGATAAGAGAGCATACTATAACACTCAATTTCTCTCAAACCTAACTCTAGAACTCATGAACATTTGGCCTTAAAAGAGGATGATTGGATGGTTAACACAAGTCTCCATCCCAACCCATTAAATAGATGTGCTAGCCAGCCCCATCTAACTCTTAGTGGATATTATCCATTTAGCACATATGAAAAAACCCAATAATCCCACATATACAGGTTTTAACTCACACACTACACTTATGCACGTTTTTCAAAGTGTATATGTCTGAATCTGTTAAGTCCTTAGCCTTGATCCAATTTGATCATTTCAACTTTTTTGATCTAAATCACTCTCCCAAGCGCCGCTCAAGCGCCACTGTTTTGCTCAAAGGTAGTTTTTAGTATTTTGGTCAAACTACCAAAATACTCTTCCTTGACCCAGTCATCTTCTTCTATTGTAAGCAATTGCTATGCTTGCTACGCGTAGGTGCACCATTGGCTTGCCACGTGTTGATAAGTCTCTTTTGTTCTGGTTCTATTGGACTACGCCTTACTTGAATCGACCAAACCACATGGTGCAATCTGTCGCTCAAGCTTTTCTTTAATATTTCTTGCCTTCCTTATGTTATACTTGAGCTCATCCATCTCAGCCGGTATCCTTGATCGTTTTGAACCTTGGCTCCTCCAAAAGCATAGCCCCGATTTTCGCTGTTGACCATGGTTGACTCCAAGTGACCCTGCATATCCAAGACAAAGAAATCATTTCTGAATACAAGTTTTTTACATCTTAACCCACATTAGTAATAACATATCTCATGCAACTTATAACTACTGACCTATGTCACCAAATCATCCATTTTTGCAACCTGTTCAGAAAAATATGCAAAATTCAAATATTCACTTTTCCAAAATGACAATGTTCATCACAATAAAACCATAGACCTTTTTATATGGTCTTTCATAGTCGTTTAGTATGTTGCTAAGAACCTTATGGTATGGTTATGAGCTTATGGTCTTTTGGACATGTTTTAGTACTTTAGTTGATGCAGACTTGACTTATGGTCTTATTCTGAAATATTATACCTTCTAAAGTACCATATTTTTATGATTTGTTTGGAGCTGGCTTGCATTGTGTACATATTTAGTATTTTAAATTTTTTTCATACTAAAAGCGTGACGAAGGATAGCTTCCGTGATGGCTGTTATAACTTTTTTGGGTCCTTGCCCCGAAGCCATGAAAACCGCTATTTAAAACCTTTGTCAAGATTACATGTGCATGACAAAAATTTTATACTTACTGCAGAATATAACATTTACTGAGGACTCTTGCTCACTTCCTGTTATGCAATAGCTGCTTAATCTTTAGATTCATCTAATCTAACTTAATTTTTGAACTTGCAGCTCTATGTGCCCAGATGTACAGGCTTGACTGCTGATGGTGTGCTAAACATTGTCCAGCTTCTGCATGAACGCAAGGGAAATCTAAATCATCTCCGACTCCACGGTATTTGCAGGATGACTGACATCATCTTGATATTATCAACTCTCTCATGTGCAAAGGTCTACAACCATAGAGTCCATGAAGTGCTCAACACCGATGATGAACGCCCTATTGATGTTGATGTCTGCCCTATGTGCACAAATGTGAGGCTCGTTTTTGATTGTACAAGGGATGACTCTAGGTATGTACCTTCTGATCCTTCGAATTCCAATTAGATCTTCTCATTGGGAATTCCCCTTGCAGTTTATTGGAAGAATTAGCATTGTTTTGCCTTTTTCTTTCTTGTTAGTTCACGACTCATCTTTGATTTATGATGGTCACAAGAGTCGTTACATGTAGATATTTGCTTGCGCCGTTGTGCACTCTCCTGTGGTTGTGGACTAGCTGACTTGGGAGAAGTCTTCTTTTCTGAATGACTTTCAAGTAATGGTCCCAAAACTCATTTATTCGCCCCTACGGGCTACATGAAAGCAACTTGGTGATTTTTTTTTTGTTTTGTTGCTCTTGTCTTTGGAACAACTGATTCAAATATTTGAACATTCTTGTATCTCTGGTCTATCGACTTTGACCTGAACCATTTTTTTAAGGAAGGTTTGGTATACCTCCATTTTGATAATTTGATTATATTTCAGGAAAGTGAAGGACAGTTGGCCTCGGTGCCGAGGCTGCTTCTTCTGTATCACTAGATGCGAAACATGTGGTGGGTGTATCGACCTGGAGGAGCTCAGTGAGAATGAACTTGCCCGCTCAGACTTTCTGTGCATGGATTGTTGGCTTAAGGTCCTGAACTGTAGCACATGCAATAGGCCCTACTGCGAGAGGCATGAAAATTTTAAGGTCCCTTTGCCACCGTCTTTCCAGTTTACATGTCACCGTTTCATGGAGTTCGGTACCTCGAGTGAGGAAGAAGGCTATTAGAAGTGAGCTTCTGTCCCTCTTCCGTAACCCCAAGTAATGGGGTTCTTAGATATGCAACTAATGTTTCTGTACCAGCATTTGCTACATATTGACCTTTACCTGACGCGTCGAACCTATACGTACTAGAATGCTGAATTGTCTATTGATTTTGTCAAATGAAGTGGATGCAGACTTTACCGACTGTGCAACTTGCTGTCTGAATGAGAGTCTAATTCTCTCAACTGGCATATGCGTATGAATATGTTAATTTTACAGGCCACAATGTGAACAACATGATAGTTGAAGGATAAAGGACAGCATTATTCGCCTTCACAGATCATTATGGTCCCTTTGTATAAATGTTTAAACGTTCTATATGCTGACTGGAACGAGCATCTAGAACTGTAAGATGATATTCTGGTAGTAAATGGTAGTACAGAATGGTACTCTCTTAATGTTTTCGGCGTTTGCTTCTGGTCTTTTGCCCCAAATTTGCATCAACCTTGACAAGAGCAATGCTATTGTCCTAGAACTATTTTACAAAAGCTGTGTAAACTCTAAATAATCAGGGTAAGGTAAGCACAAATCAAGGTGAATATTTTTTTTCGAAACTTCAAATCAATAAATCTGAATATGGGTATACATTGAGTGTGGAGATTAGTTGTAGGATCGATCACGGCAATCAAAGGGGGTGAATAATTCCCGAAACTTTTCTCCCTAAGTTATTCAAAATTTTCACTTGAGTGACTATGACAGTCACTAAATTTAGTTCACACCAACATGGCTAAGCTAAGTAAAACAAAGCTAGGGACAAGAACCAATAAATCAACAGCCTACTAAATAGGCCCGGTCAGACCATTATTGGGAGGCCAGTCTGACCGCCGACCAGTCTAACCATCGGCCTATGACCGGTCTGATTGGCAAGCCAGTCTAACCGTAGGTCTGGAGCCAATTTAACTAGTCCCTTGTTCTTAAAGCTGAAAACCTCTCATGACAAAAACTCAAATCTCAAAACTTCTCAAATCATATCCAACACTTCTAAATTTTGCATGAGAGTTATTTATTGCAATAGAAACCTAAATCAATCAAGAATCACAAGGTTTTTAGGCTTGAGATCACCAATTTGAAGAGAATCAAGTCTACGTCATAAGAACACCAAAAACGCTACATTTCAAATTACTTCTTTCTCGTAATGATTTAAGATATGAGGTCTTCTAGATGTATTCTCACATGTCCTAGCAACATGATTTAAGCAAGAGATTAGGCTAGAATTCTCACGAACCTGAAATCACAAATCTAGTTCAAGAGCAAGACAAGCCAAGCAAGAACAGAAGCAAAAATATGATTGAGACAAACTTTTAATCTATTTCAGTAGAAGATGAGATTTGTATACTCATGGATGATTACAAGGTGCAGTCAAAGCACCACCATTTTATCTCTCAAGTTCTCTATCACAACGACAATATAGTAAAGCAAAACTAGACCCTAGAATTCTTGAGTCTACCACCTTCTCTCCTCTCTAAATGATCAGAACAACCCATAATGGGTCCAACCCATTAAGCTTACCGGGGAAATCTGTTAACTCCACTAACATGGATTTTGCGCATATATACTGCAAGCTTCTCAAAGCGTTTACAAGGATCAACCCATTAGCACATTATTGTTTGATCCACTCCACACAACCAACTCTATCCTAACCCTAAACCACCTCCTTTGCGCCTCCTCGCGCCGCAGTTTTGGTATAGGCCTCAAGTTTGATTTTAGGCATTTTTCCAAAACACCCCCAATGAAGCTTGTAGACACCTTCTCTTGACTCCGTCTTTATCTTTACTTCAAAGCATCTGCACATACTTTAACACACAGCCAGCAGTGGCGGACCTAGGATTTTTAGGATGGATGTTCGGACTTTGGAGCTAGGTTGTTTGGATATGTCGATACCAATATGCCGATACCGCAACACACCATTTCTCTCAAAACATTGATACAAGAATATGTGTATATAGATATGATAAAAATACAAAAATATAGAAATGAATGATTTCTTATGAGAAAATTAGCAACATAAAGTGAGCATAATGGTATGAATTAAACAATAAATTTAGTGATTAATGATAGTTACATACATTGCTAATCCTGCCTTTTTTTTTATCTTTTCCTTGTCAGCAAAAATCACCCATCTAAGAGAAAGTTGTATCCTTCCATGGAGCAAAAGATGGCATGTAAATATATGTAACACGGGTCTGACTAACTGCTCACTGCCCAAGGTAAAGATTATATTTTTGTACAGCATCCATTAGAAAGAACGAAGAAAGCAGATGCTAAACTCCAAAAAAAAAACCGGAGCCAGAGCAGAGTAGAACAGACCGGAGCAAGAAAGAAAATAAGTAGAGTGGGCAGAGCATACCTAGATCTAGAGAGAGAATAATGAGGGTTGAGTTGGAGGCATTGCTCTCTTCCCGATGCAACGCTCCCTCCTGGGCGTCACGCTGCACCCTTCCCGCCGTCCATTCCCTACCAGGCTACTGCCCCATTCGTTGCACCGTTGCCCACTCACCCACACCGCCTCACACATGCTTACCATCATGTCGCTTGCCTCCGCAGCCTGCACCTCTACTCACTAGCCACTCGGAGGCTAGAGCCGCCCCCACATAAATAACCACATGATGTGAGAGAGAACAAATATTAGGATTTAGTTTGCACCTTTGCCTCTTTGGGCCTCTTAATCTCCCCTTTGATGAATACATTGACAATTCTCCCAAAAATACAAAGTTGAGTTGGTTTAAGAATTTAGATGAGAACTTTGCTCAAGAAGTGAATAGAAGTAAAAATTGACCAAGTGGGCTAGAAAAACAAAGTGAAAAAACTAGAAAGAGCAAGTTTTCAACATAAGTACTCCAAAGCCATTCAAACTTGGAAAATTCTCACTCAATGTCCATACGAAAGAATAATTGTTCATTTTAACCTTTATCATGGTGAAAAGAAGCTAAGCAAATTAAGAATTTGCAATAAAGCTCAAAAATTCAAAAATCACTCATTTTTAAGAATTTGCAATAAAGCTCAAAAATTCAAAAATCACTCATTTATTCCCCATTAGCCTAATTCATGTTTTTTGTCACACTTTCTCCCCCTTTGACAATGAATTTATCAAGTAAAGAAGGGAAGTCGGTTATGAAGACTAAGAGGCAAATATGACTATTTTGATCATTTTTATATTTTAGTTGGATTAAGAGCTTTGAAAATTATCCAAGTTAATTAAAAGATATTTCACCAAGCCATGCTAATTAGCTTACAGAATCACATAAGAACATATATAGCTAAGCAAGCCAAGACTAGCTAAAAGTGATTACATGGATTAAAAATATGTTAGGCTGTCTCACAATCACAAATATAGCTAGAGAGATTCTAATATGAGTCATGACATGGCAAAGTACCAAATGAGCTAGGATTCTAAGTCAGGCAAGAAATATGCTAAAGACCTCCAAAATAACTCACTTGAGCTAAAAGCCTATTTGAACATTGCAATTGACTAGATCAATGACTTATATTGGTAGAGTAAGTCCTAAACTATGAGCCATCCATAACTGCCTCCCAAGTTTCAATGCAAATTGTAATTCATATTTGAATGGTCTATCTCAATAAAGGAAGTCCTAGACTGGGAGCCATCTACAACTGCCTCTTGAGCTTCAACCAATTTGAATAATGTTCACTTAGTCAATTTGATTGATCTCAAACTATCGTCGACCACATCAAGCAAAGAGCTTAAGAAAGTGGTCTTGGTCATACATAACTACCCCAAAGTTTATGCCAAGTGCATTGGCAAGCAACCTCATGAGAAAAATGTTGAGATGCAATTGCAAGCACAATTAAAATCATCTAAAGCAACGAAAAGGCAACAGCTACTAAATGCTTCACAATGGAAATAAAAAGCTCTATCCAAGCTAGACTCAGACTCAAAACTCCACTAAGCACTTTGCTATTGCAGAAATAAGAAAATGATCATTGAAGCTATACCTATTAAGATGATCCAGTCTTGACCTATTTTAGTTCAAGTTAAGAAATTTTATAAAGTTAGTCATGATACACACTGAATTACACATGTAAGCATATGATATAGAAAGCTCATTAAAGCGAGCATGATTGGATACAGAAAAGAGCATTGATAATGGACAAAGCTCCATATTATATTACAATGCAAGAATAGAAGGTGAATATGCAGTATATTACACATGCATGCAGATGAAGCAAACTTCCCCTCAAATCAGTCCTATATGATGAATAACCCCCAATTCTCCCCCCCCCAAGAAGGCCAAATAAGAAGAATCTAAAAGTTTTGTGAAAACATCAGGAACCTAGTATTCAAACTCAACAAAGTGTAAGACAACATCCTCCTTTTCCACATGGTCCCTAAAGAACTGATATCTGATATCTATATACTTAGTCCTAGAATATTGCACTGGGTTCTTAGTTATATTAATGGCACTAGTGTTATCACAGAAGTATCTAAATCTAACCCAAAATCCTTAAGAGTAGATGAAATCCAAAAAATTTAAGAGCAACTACTGGTAGCAGCTACATACTCAATCTCAGCTGTGGACTGTGCAACAGAAGACTATTTCCTAAAAGACCAGATGATGAGAAGTGCTTAGAAAATGATAGGTGTTTGAGGTACTCTTTCTATCGATTCTACAACCCCCAAAATCTGTATCTAAGAAAGTACGAAGAAGGAGATATGAAGAAGAAGAATACCAAAGCCCAAACTCAAGGGTGGATTGAAGGTACATGAAGATACGCTTCATTGCTTTTGGGGTGTGAAGAAGAAGAATACCAAAGCCCGATGCATGAGGAGAAGCCTGAAATCAAGTGTATAGACATACTGAGAAGTCTATGTCCGGCTTCAATGCTGTGAGGGAGCCAATCATGCTGCAGTACTCCTTCTAATCAACATGCTCACCGTCCACATTTGGATCCAAAATCACTGTAGAAGCCATTGGGGGGTGTAGATTGGTTTACTACTTCCCACGTCGAAGTGTCAAAGTAGATCCTTAGTATACTTGACTTGATGCACAAATATACATTTCTTTGTCTGCTTGATTTTGAGTCTAAGAAAGTAGGTCAACTCTCCCATCATGCTCACCTCGAACTCCCTGCTTATGGTGTCTAAAAACTTATAAACTAAAGCATGAGATGAGTCACCAAAAATGATATCATCCACATATATTTGAACCAAGAGAAGGTCACTACCATACCTAAGGGTGAATAGTATCTTGTCTACTTTGCCTATTTGAAAATTATTTTTCAATTGAAATGACTTAAGCCTATCATACCAAACTCTACGAGCTTGCTTTAAATCATACAAAGCTTTGGACAGTTTGTAGATATGATTTGGAAACGTTGAACTCTCAAATTCAGGAGGTTACTTGACATAGACTTATTCTATGAAATCATTGAGAAAGACACTATTAACATACATCTAATATAGTCAAAATCCCTTGGAGGCTGCAAATGCTAAGAGAATCTTAATGGCTTCTAATCTAGCTATAAGTGCAAAAGTCTGCTCAAAGTCTAAACTCTCTATCTATGTGAAGCCCTGAGCTATAAGTATGGCCTTATTACTAACAACTACTCCTTCCCTACTCTATTTATTTTTGAAAATCCACTTAGTTCCTATAGCATTGTGACCATAAGGAGGCTCAACTAGGGTCCAGACATTATCTCTCTCAAAGTTCTCTAACTTGTCATGCATATCATTGATTTAGGACTCATCACTAAATGCATAGGTGACATCATGGGGCTCAAAGGAAGCAATAAAAGCAAAATAAGCATGTGAGTTAGAAGAGATGAACTTAGAGCGAGTAACTTACTCATGAAGATCTCCAATGATCTGATCTGGAGGATGTCACCGCTGGAGATGTTAAGTCATTTTTGAATTTGAGGTGGCCTCCACCTCATGAGATGTGGAGGTAGGAGTAAAGCCACACGGTGTTGAGGAAGAAGTGGGAGCAGGTTATCCAGCTAAAAGTGAAGTAGTTGAAGCAGGTGCTTCAGCAGTCTAGGGAGGAAGTAGATCAACAACTTCATCTTTTTTACCGCATTGCTCAAGGAAGATGCCATTAGAATCGCCTCAAACCTATGTACCTGTAATGTCTAGTTTAGTCCCTGGACTAGCCTCATCAAAAGTAACCTCGTAGGTCTCCACAATTTTGTTAGTTTCAAGATTAAGTACATGATAGTCTCGAGAATGAGTAGGATCACCTAGAAAGATCCCATTGTAGACCTAGATTCAAACTTATCAAGGTTACCATGTTTAAGAATTAAGCACTTACAACTAAAGTCTCTAAAGTGAGACACACCAGGCTTACATCAAATCTCAACTAATAGGAAGTCTTATGCAATGAAGTTCTCAAGCATACCTTGTTAGACACATAACAGGTAGTATAGATGGCTTCTGTCCAATACCACTTAGGAGTGGCATACTCATCTAACATAGTCATAACAATCTCAACTAAAGTCATGTTCTTCTTTCAACTACACCATTGTACTAAGAAACTTTAGGAGAGGAGAACTGATACTCTAGACCATTCTTAGAAAAGAAGAAAGAGAATGATGAATTGTTAAATTCAGTCCCATTATCACTCCTAATGATCCTAAGGGCTCCTGAAAGATGAATTGACAATCTAAGGATTAACTCTCTAAAATAACCAAATGCCTCATCCTTAGATGCCAGGAAGAAAACCCAAGAGTATCTAGAGTAATCATCAATAATGACTAGAACATACCACTTTTCTCCTGCTGATTGAACTCTAGAAGGACTAATAGTGTGTCTATGTGCAAGAGCTGTCCGGGACCATCTGTCAAAACCATGGAAGAGGTGGATATGAAGTAGTAACCATCTTAGCATGCCTATCGGGAGAGCAATCTAAATCCTTCCCACCCTTGAGCTTAGGTAATCCTCTAACTAGATCCATGCCACTGACCTATATTGCCAGGTGACCAAAACTAATGTGCCCAAGCCTACGATGCTAGAAGACCAAATCTCTAGACTTTGAAGCAACAAGACATATAAGCCCAAAGGCGGAAGATTCAGCAAAATAAGCACTAAATACACTCCCAAGATAAGAAATCCCAAACACTAGATCTCCAAACTGATCTAGAACTCTACAAACACTCCTCTCAAAACTCACCTCAAGACCATCATTACTTAATTGCAAGACAGAGAGCAAATTATACTTGAGCTTGCTTACCAGGGCCACATCTTTGAGTATGAAGTTGTCATTGATACGGACTGTACCCTTGGCCATCACAATCCTGGTAGAAGCTTTTTCGAATGTGATCAACTCATCTCCAAATGCTTGGGTGAGGGAGAAAAACCATCTTGAGTTTCCGGTCATGTGTCAAGAACATCTGGAGTCCACTAGCCACAAGTTCTCCTTCCTGCCCTGCCAGACCTACATCGCAGAAATAGGAGGTCTTAGTACTAGGTTTAGTAACAAAGAACTTGGGAATCTAGTATCGAAACACATGAAGAGTAGAAGTAGAACAAATACAAGCACGAACCGAAGATGATACATAATGAGACAAAACATGTACACTATGAGAACATACCCCCACACGAGCTCTACCCAGACTCCTCCTGAACTCTCGCCTAGGTCTAACAAAAGCCAGTCGCTCACCTTATCTAGTAGGCACTTGTGGACCTATCCTACCCTCATGGTAACCTATGCTTAGACAAAAGACTGACCTAAAGCCATAAAAAAATCATCAACAAACCAAGATATGGCACTAGATCTAGAGAAACTTTGGGCAACAGGAGTGTGCTAAGCTCTAAGGGCTCTCTCTATCCCTCTTCTCCTTCTTGGCTCACCTAAAGCAGAATTAAACCAAGTAACCATCCTTCTCACAGTAGGTACAGTGGTACTTGACTCAATGAGGAGTTTGTCCTGTTGAGGAAGAAGCACCCACTACACACGAGGGAGGTTATGCAATGCTAACAGACTTGAAGACAGTCTTGCTTGGTTCAGTCTCTGACTTAAATAAGCCACTCTTTAGAATACTCACTACTTTAGGAGGATTTTTTTTGGCATACTCTATGGCATTGAAACCTAGACATTCTATTCTTGACACATACTTTCGACTGGTCTAGGATCATGTTCATGTTTTTCTTACCACCTGAGAATCAATCTAAGTTTTTCTTAGGTAGTCATTTGCCTTAGCTAGGGGGACACAAGAACTACACTCAGTCTTCTTCACCACTCTAGCATATCTCTCCTTATGCATAGCTACCTCAACTTTCAGAGACTTACAAGACACACATGTGGCTTCTCTAACTCTCCTAAGCTGTTGATTAAACTTGATTCTAATGCCTTAATGCCTTGTGTATCTAATCTAAATCCTAACCTATCTCAACATAGATGCACATAAATGGATGCAATAGGATCGGACTTCTTAGATACAGAAGATGCATTAAGTTTTTTCTTTAGCAAAGAAATCATTTCGGATTCTAGTTAATACATTAATTTTAGCAGTTAACTTAGGACAGTTTGAGCATGAGAGAGTCATAGAGTGAGACCTTTCATCAGTTAATTCAGAATTGTACCTATGGCACTATTAAGCTTCAATCTAGCAAAGTACACTTAGAGCAAGATAAAGCAAAAACATTCATGTCTCCAGCTACTAAGTACATAAAGGAGTTGCTAGACTTGAGTTGAGCAATTTGATTATTAGCATGTTTGAGTTGTTTAGCATGAGAAGTATATACTAAGGAACCAGTAAGAAGAATAACTTTTATTTTAGTAAGGTTATCCTTAGTGACTAGCAACTCATCAACAACATAGGCATGCACAACAGTGCCAATAGTAAAGCATGCTTCTATCTTATCAATTTTATAAAATTATACTCTAAGCTGACTAGTAACATTAGAATGAATGGTCTTTAGCTTGTCTAACTCAGAGTGCGTCACTAGGCAAGATTCACAACTATCATCATCAGAAATTAAAGATCTAAGTCTACTAATTTCGGCGTTCAAGTCCTCAATCAAGAAATCATGATTCTTCATTTTTGTTTCTACATTTTTTAAGCTCATGATCTGGAGGAACTACAACACGAGATATCTCATCGTATGTGGGCTTTACTTCATTAGGATCGTTGTAGAGATCATCCTCACCGGAGATATCATCAGTGCTTGCCATGAAGCACATGCTAGTAAAGTCATTCGCCTTCTTCTTAACTCACGGCTTGTCCTCCTCCTTGGTCGCTGGGTCCACGTCACTCAAGTTAAGTTACTCAAGAGTGGATAGGACTTGGTGGACTACCTTGTGGTAGTTGTGCTTCTTTGGCTTGGCATCCTGAGGTGGTGAACGCTTGCAGTACTCCTTCTCCTCTTTGCCCTTGAGCTTAGGACATGACTTTCATCTCCCAAAATAACATTTCCAAGGCTCCAAAGACTTGACGTGCATTTTTAGAGTCAGGATAGACAACACCAATAGCTTTTAAGTGACTAAGGATTTTGTGAAAGCCAGCAAACAACTCATCCAAAGACTCTCTAGGTCTCATCTCAAACTTTTGATATTCTTCTTGAATTTGTTCTGACGTACCTCTTTGATAGCTGTAGAGCTCTCATGGTAATCACCAAGAGTCCATTAGATATCATGCGTCGAAGCAAGATGAAACACACGATCAAACTCATTTCTATCGAATCCTTGAATTAGTATGTTCCTAGCCTTACTGCTTGCCTCCACATCTGGAAGATTTGCTGGAGGGATCTAATTATCGGTAGGGACAACCTAGGAACTCTTGACCTTTTCCTAGATTGTATTGCCTTGATTTGAATGTATATACTCATCCTCACCTTCTAATATGGGAAGTCAAACCCATCAAACATGGGTGGCTTGGTGGAATATCTGGTTGATGCCATGGCTCTTAAGACTAGTTAAGATCCCTAAGGACTAGCTTAAGCAAGCTTCGATACCACTTGTAAGACTGATTCCGACAATCAGATAAGGGTGAATGATTCTCAAAACCCTTTTCTTTAAGGTATTCAAAATCTTCACTTAAGTGACCATGACAATCACTCAGTTCAGATCACACCAACACGCTAAGCAAAACAAAACTACAGATAAGAACCAACAAATCAATAGCCTACTGCACAGGCCTAGTCAGATCATCGTTGGGAGGCCAGTCTGATCATCGGCCTACAACCGGTCTAACCCATAGGCCGGTCTTACTGCAGGTTTAGGACCGGTCTGACCAGTCCCCTGTTCCTAAGTATAAAAACCTCTCGGGATGAAAGCTCAAATCTCAAGAACTTGCTCAACCTCATCCAATCACTTCCAAGTTTTGCTTGAGACATGTTCAATACAATAGGAACATAAATCAATCAAGAATCACAAGGTTCTTAGGCTCGAGTTCACCAATTTGAGGAGAATCGAGATTCACAAGAACACCAAAAACCCTAGATCTTAAATTACTTCTTGCTCATGAGGATATAAGACATAAGGTCTTCTAGATGTATTCTCACATGTCCTATCAAGAGAATGGTCTAGAATTCACACGAATCCGAAATCACAAATCTAGTGTAAGAGCAAGAGAATCCAAGCAAGAATATAGGCAAGAACATGATTGAAAAAAGGCTTTGATCTATTTCAATTGATGGTGAGATTAACATAGTCATGGATGATTACAATGTACAGCCAAAACACCATGCTTTTCTCTCTCAAGTTCCCTCTCATACGATGGAAGGTGACAAGGTAGTAGTGCAAAACTAAACCATAATATCCTTGAATCTACCACCTCCTCTCCTCTCTTCTCCTCTAAATAATTAGCACAACCTTTGATGGGTCCAACCCATTAAGATTACTGAAAAAACCCATCAACCCCACTAACACGGGTTTACACACTCATACACACTTCTCAACACACTTACAAGGATTAACCCACTAAAAAATTAGTGTTTGATCAACTCCACACAATCAACTCTATCCTATTTATAAACCAACTCCTTTGCACCTCTCCACGCCGTGGTTTTGGTGTAGGCTTCATGTCCAATTTTAGGTATTTGTCCAAAACGTCCCTAGCAAAGCTTTTGGACACCTTATCTTGACTCCGTCTTCATCTTTACCTCAAAATATCTCCACATACTTTGACACACAACCCGTAGTGCCAATAACTAACTATCACATCTTTATGCATTCGGACTCTCCCGAACTACCTCTACGTGCATCGGCCTCATCACTTGGCGCACCACATCTACGAACTCACCTCTCAACTATCCTTATCTTCTTTGTGCTCCTTCCTTGAGTCACGTAGTCTCACCCAGAGTTATAGGACCACTATGGACCTCAGCTCCCCCGCCTAGTCCCTGTCCATTACCTCTGACTGCTACATCCTCTAAGCCATATATACATCTAAAGACCAAACAACCACACTGAGCATAAGTTATGTGCACTTGACTCACATAAGTCAAAACCATGCATGATGCAACCAAACATAGCCAACCCATGGCACCCATGCCATGCACACACTCAACCGTCACTTGACCAAACCAAATCACCACATCCAGTTTGATCGACCTGGTAACACCATTACCAGGTTGGTCAAACAATTGGGGATAATCTGATCGCCAACACCATGTTGATCTGCAGTATCGTCAATGGCAATCATAGGGGGATAAATGATTGTAATCTGTAGCGATAGCCTTTTTTCTTTCTTAGGACTACTGTATTCTGATTGTCCAACCTGCCAACACAGCAAGAACAAAACAAAAATAAAAAGATAGCAATAAGTGGAAAAATATTTTTTCAGTACTGTAGTAGTACTGTAGCTACAATGTTTTTACTGTTGCGATACTGTAGCATATTAAATAAAATCAAAGATGTCGGCTGATCTCTTTTCTCTCTCTCACCTAACTTCTCTGGCTACTATTGATGGTGTTGCACATGGTGCAAACCGAGAAATCCTTCACATCGAGAAACCCTTCACACACACATTAAATGAGGAAGCAAACGCTGCTACCCCTTGTCTCATCAACACTACGTGGATGTGTGAGGTCAACATCGTGGTCGTGCGCACTGAGTTTGATGCACGGAAACCAAAATCAAGGATACAGGCGATGGTGTCATGCACTACTCGAAGAAGGATGCCTCGCGGGATTTCTTTGGGCTCGGCGATTGGTGCAAGACGAAGCGAAGTAAGCAGTCATCCTCCTTTTTCAGATCTAATTTTTTATTGCTGGATCATTATGTTTGTGGCTACAAAGTTCCCTACTAGCACCCCTTAAACCGTAGTATGAAAATTATATCTCCCTAGCCTTGGGGTTAGCCTCTAACCCTATCTCTATTTATAGTCTAGGGCCCAAATGAGTTATTATCCAATTCTAATAAATAAGGGATTTGAAACTCTTATGTAAGAAAAAGGGTTTTCAACTTTTGTCATACTACCCAATTTTGGACACTCCAAAATTGTCACGTGTCTAGCCTCCAGACCGCACTTTCTTAGCTCCAACACGCATCATCCATCGTTGATCTCTACGCATCCCAACTCTAGCATGGCCGTCTCTTTCAACATCCTTGACCCTTTGGAGTATGACTTTTCACCAAGTCATCTCCCGGTTCTCACCGTAGACCACGATCGTCTCTGAATTATCCTGCACATGTAAAGACCAAAGCAACATCTTTTCTTGACATAAGTTCTTTCCAACTTGACCAATATAAGTCTACACACGTCACACGTATTAAATAACATCAATACGCAATATTGTTAATTATTCATCATCACAAATATTCTATACCTAGCCACATGGTTTAACACGATCAGACCGCCCCGGTTAGACCACCGGCTAGTTTGATCGCTTAACTGCACCAAAAAACACTCTCTCTGAAATTTCAGTTAAACTCTATCTAGTTTTAGCTTTAGCTCTATTTCTAGAGGGACTAAGTGCAAACTCATCCCTAAACAAACCTACGTAAGTGTTTGGTGTCTAATTTTTCAAAGGTCCATGGCTAGTCTGATCCCTCACACCATGGCGGTCAGATTGTCGGCCACCTGCTGGTCAGACCGCAGTTTGACCGTCCCTATGGTGGTTAGACTGCTTGAACTTTGACAGCACATACTGGAATCTAATTTTTCTAGAACTTTTAAAAATTCAAATTCAACTCAACCAAAGTACAAATTGTTTATCACAGTATATATTAGATCTAGTACATAGTCTCTCGTTCGTTAGTTTTCGAAAGAAATTTCGTATATACTCATAACACTTTGTTTATGCGACCAAATTTGCACCACTGGTCAATATCAATATTTAATTTAAAAGGAGTAAACCAGGGCAAAAAAAAATTTCTGCTCAAGTTCTTGCGTTTTCATTGTTCTCCAGCAGTCAATTCCAAGAGGACATAATGGTCAACACGGTGAACCCTGAATCTAATAACTTTACCGATGGAGAACCTGGGTCTTTAGAGTTTAGACCACATGTAAAGGTGAGATCACGACTCCTCCCACGATGTGAAACCGGAAACAGGTGTATTGACTTTTCGCTTTTGGTCGTGAACGGTGGTTTTTAATTAAAAATAAATAATAATAGTTAAAAAATAATTTTGAACAGAAAAACACAAACAGTGAGGAATTAAAAGAGAGATGTGTGTATGACGAGAGCGAGAGAAGTGATATATATGATATACCTGTGATCCTAATCTTATTTCCAGAACAAAACATAATGAAAAATAGAGAAATCAAATATTTCTATTAACTTTTAATTTTCTAAATAAAAATAAAAATAGAAACCAATACAAATATGTCATCGTACGTCGCGGGCATATCCAGAGCTGCCTACCAACTTCGCAACAGTATTTCACGGTACTGTCATGGTGAAATGACCGTGCAGATCTTTCAAAAACATCCTGGAATTACCATGGACACCGATGGAGCAGGTGGCAGCATCCAGTACGTCTCCGGAAATTCTGACACGTAAAGGGTCCTTACTACTACACCTTTCACTAGTGAGTTCCAAGTCAAGGCAGTAGCTGGGCTGTTCCATCCAATCCCCTGCTCCTTGCCATGAACTGAAGGGAAGGGCACCTCTTCTTTCTCGCACAAAAAAATACAGCAGCAGCTACCTCACAGCCTGAAACTTTTGCAGCGTCGGTGACCGTCGTCAGGTACCCTAGAACTAACCACCGATCCATGACATTTACATGAGCACTAACACCCCCGAATACACGCGTCCGGAGGCTCCGAATTCGCAGAGCAACAGCAAAAAGAGAGCTTTGTGATCGTGAGTGATGCATATGAGCTTAGATGCGATCTTGATTCTTGCATGAGACAAACAGTGGGGAGGAGGCGTTGGTTGGGAGAACACAATCTTTGGACCACCCCATCATGTATGGTGATCCGATCTCTTTCTTGGTGTGGAAGTGGCTCAAGAAAAGGATTAGTAATGGTACTGGCACCTGGCCCTCCTCTTCAGGGTGCTGATGCTTTCACATCCCATGTCAAAAGCAACAACCCCTTCAATTGTGAAATGATTAAGGATGATGGGAGCAAAAGCGCACCCATGGTGATCTCTTATTTTTCATGGTATCTTCTCACGAGTGACAAATCGGACCTCGCAGCGACACCGAAACACGGTGTACTGACGGCTAGTTTTAGGTCAACTCAGATGCTTTGATTGTCTAAAGAGTGCTTAATTAGATGTGTTGGGTGCCGATTAATACATGTTTATCCTGACTAAGTAGGAAAATCTCTGCATTCTTGATTAGTGAGAGAAAAGAAATAATAAAGTGGACCACTATACTCTAATTTGACTCGGAAATTCAGATTAAGCATTCCAGTTCAAGCTTTCTGGAAAAGTCAGTCGATAAATGAGGTGATCGTTCAGTGGGGCGGCGGGGAGGGAGTGCGCAAAATAAAAGATCTTTTTTTAAAAAAAAAAGAATTGATAATTTGATTTGTTCCTGAAGCGAAGTCTTGATGGGTACTGTTGGTTGGTTGATCAGTTAAATCCAAGGTCAACTAATACAACCAAATACAGCCTTGCTATGTGGTCAAACCGTTAGCGATATGCTCTAGAGATAATCATAAACATGATTATAATATTTTTATAGTTATGATCTTTTGAATAAACATTATTATATTCCTTGAATGAATTATTATTTATAAAGGTAGATAAGTATATGACTTATTGGTGAAAAACCCTTTATTAGTTGTATGATGTCATTCTAAAATATCCCTATTCGGATGTCACTGATTAGGACACTAGTGACTTATAGACCATCATATATATTGATTGGTGGCTATGTTTTACTGGTTATAGATATGAAGATATTAAATCAATAATGTAGACACATGTTAGAGAATATATTATTGGATTAACCCACCTTGAGACATATCGAGATTGTTATGTCTTATGTGTTATCAGTTAGTCTCAAACAATGATGATGTATAATCCTTACACCTAATATTAGCATAGTTTTCTACATATGTAATAGCGTACTTAGGAGTTACCAAGCGTTACATCGTAACTGGATAGCTTTAAATGTAGCTTTTTGGTATGCCACAAAACATGTGGATGAATATGACTGGTCGAATATGAGATTTGCCCCTCCTACATAATAGTAGAGATATATTTGGATCCCTCGATGTCGTCGGATAATGAAAGTGTATGACCATGCTATGAATGGTCGAAGAGTTGGTCGCAAGAAACTATCCATCATTATATCGGGAAAGATTGAATAGTCTATGGATGACATATTTCTCACTTGAAGTTTGATTGAATATCGTGAGGCAAAAGGAGAATATGTAAACAGGTCGATAGGTCCAACTAGATGCGTACTGGTAGTATGAGTGTACTGACTGGTTGTGATCTGATCAGACATATTACAAACTGGTTTGTGATCTAGTCGTATGGGGATACGAACTGGCCGTAACCATATATGATATGGTCGTAAGGAGGTATGAGCTAATTGTGAATGATTAAGACCTGGTTACAGATCATATTACATAGGGGTAGGAAATAGATATGAATTATCCAGTTATCATATTCAATAGGATACAAATATGGTAGAGATTTTTTCATACGATTCACAATTTCTCTCGTATTCGTATTCGAATTCGTATAAAAAATATGGATACAAATATAGTATGAACTTTTACCATCCAAAATATTATTTTATTTGACTATTCATATCCGTATTCGTATTCGGCAAAGCAATATACATATTTTATTGCAATATGACTTACTAGTTGGATAAGATTTTTTAATTCAACGTGAATTTGTGTTTCTTTAGGTGAAGTAAATTAATTATAATGACTAAGCGTGACTGTACGAGGATAAAATATCATTAATATCTTCATATTACATAAGTTATGCGGATATCTGCATTTGGTCAAATTGAGTGGATATTCAATTCGTATTTAAGAATATTCGAATTCATATTCATTTATAAAATACAAATACGAATATAGTAAAGGCACTATTCGATCTGTTTCCACCCGTAATATTGCATAAGGTTCGTCTAGATTGATTTTTGTGTATATTTGGACGTCGATATATCCTACTAGGGACCGCTATCGACCAATGATCGGAAAGGTGTTTTCAAATTACAACCAAGTATACATGAAGCTACAGGGTCGCACATTTAATGGGTTGAAATAATAATGGTCTTGATGATAGACTCCGAGTGAGATACGATCTTTATTCATATTAGATAAGGATCTAGTAAGAGAATCTCCGAGTTGGATAAGATCTCTAATTTTATCGGATGAGTATGTGAGTATGCAATTGGAGGCTATATATCGAGAGAGTGATGGGACTGAGGGTTGTACGAAAAACCGAGGATCAGAGGAGATCGCAAGATACACCGATCGAAACCCTAACCGCCACATCTGAAAACCCCTACTATGCGCACTGGTGCTAGCACACCAGCGCACAGGGCTCCATCCTCAGACGCGTAGACTTTAGTAGAGGCACTGTTAGGGATGATCACGGGGAGAAGACGATAGGCTCATGAAGATTGACTACTCGTGGATGATCGACTACTTTTACTACATCAACGCGTGCTACGTTAAACCGGACTGTTTTAACTCTTCTTTCGTTACATTGCGCGTCTAGTGGTAACAACTCGCATGGCTTACTAGTTTAGGTGGTAGAAATTTTAAATTTGCACTAGTGCAGTCTACATGTATCCCAGCACAAACTATTGCTGCCATTGCCACAATTCAGAGCTTCTTTTACCCCTCAAACTTATGTGCACCGTCTATGTCATATTTAACCAATCCAATTCAGTTCCAAATCCGCCGCTGTCCAGGCAGGATTCACAATCTGTTTGTTAAGGACAGGATTCAGAATGTTTGGAGCTAGCAAGCACAAACTTGTGAGCACTTCATTTCTGTGATGTCATGGCCTCATGGGGAGTTCCATATGTTGACAAGGAGCGAAAATGTTGGCCTTTATATGCAATGGCATCATTCAAAATTTGCAGCCTGCTGGCTGCCAAATTTTTGTCCACCAAGTAGAGCTGACTGCGGCTACAAACCTCTGAATTGCTGACCAATGCTTCATATGCAATGTATACGCGCATTCCGTCGCAATACCTTATTATTTTCAGAAAAAAAGGAATGGAATTTTTTTCCTTGCTAGGACAGCAAGGAAGTATCCCTTGTACGCGATATTTGAAGCTCTAGAACAATACTGAACACTCGCAGAGATCAAGTTTGACAACAACCGCGTAATCCGACAAACAGAAGACTGTAGGTAAAACAGTCGGCGGTGAAATTTTCCCGTAAAAACCCGGGGAAAAAACGAATGATAAACCGAGGATAATTTTGTTAAACACAAAAGGGAAAGCACGGAAGCTTTGTAGTGCAGCACTTGCAACTGCAAAGCAAGCAAAAGGGACCCATGAGCAGCAGCTCAGGCCTCATGGTGGCACGTAGGTTCCCCCGGCAGCACTGCCGACGCCCGCCGTGGGCCCGCCGCTCAGCCTCACCGCCGCGACACGTATGCATAGAAGGCTTGAACTCCACATCGCACACGCACGACGCGAGTACACTAACACTACACGACCTTAATTTGTGATTACTACAAGTGTTAGTTAGTTCCTGGCTAGCTGCTGGCTGTCATGTCCCCCCTCTTTTCCCATATAAAGGAAGGTGAGGATTGCCCTTAGTACTCCTCATCCATCTCAACTCACGATCCAAGCCTGTGCCGCCATTGCTTGTTCTTAGTTCCTGATCAATCACGCACCTGCCTTGTGAGCTGCGAGCTTGTTCTTGATCACTTGGCTGCAAATCAATTTTGGGAGGAAGCCGCAGCACCAATGGGGAGGCAGCCGTGCTGCGACAAGGTGGGGCTGAAGAAGGGGCCGTGGACGGCGGAGGAGGACCAGAAGCTCATCAACTTCATCCTCAGCAATGGCCAATGCTGCTGGCGCGCCGTGCCCAAGCTCGCCGGTACGTGCTGCGTGCCTCGTCGATCATCTACCGGATTGATCCCCTGGAACCGCGGTCCCGGTTGCGCCATTTTTTTTTGGGTTCTGTTGCTGAAAATTTTGACATATATGTTTGCGCAAACAGGGCTTCTGCGGTGCGGGAAGAGCTGCCGGCTTCGATGGACGAACTACCTGCGGCCGGACCTCAAGAGGGGGCTGCTCTCCGACACCGAGGAGAAGCTCGTCATCGACCTGCATGCCCAATTGGGCAACAGGTACTACTACTATACCATTATCGCAATTCTTCTAATTGTAAATTAACGTATATATATGTGTGTTCACCAGTCAGGCTACAATTAAAATTGTTTATTTATATTTTTCAAAAAATTGTTAGGTGGTCCAAGATCGCGTCCCACCTGCCAGGGCGGACGGACAACGAGATCAAGAACCACTGGAACACCCACATCAAGAAGAAGCTCAAGAAGATGGGGATCGACCCACTCACCCACAAGCCCCTTCCCCCGCAGCAGCAGCACGACCGGCATCCACCGCTCGCCGGCGACTCGCCGGGGATTCAAGGGCCGCCGCCGGAGCAGAAGCATCTAGAGGAGAAGAATACGGAGGCGGAGACGGCGACCGCGGACCAGCACGCCGAGGGGTACCTCCTCAGGAAGTCCCCTGCCTTCTGCACCGACGAGGTGCCCATGATCCACCCGGACGAGATCATGGTGCCATTGTGCGACCAGCCGCCGCCGCCAACATCAACGTGCGCCGCCGCATCGGCACCGACGACGTCTTACTCCACCTCGGCGTCGTCCTCGTCGTCGGCGTCGGCCAGCTGCGACGAAGACACGTTGTTCCCGATCATGGAGTGGCCGGACACCATGTACCTGATTGGGCTGGACGACATGATCATGGAGTGGCCGTGGGACGACCACCTGGTGCAGCCGCCGGCGGCGCCGGTGTACGAGGACACCTTCAACGCTTACCAATACCAGAGGGTTAGCGCTGCATTTGATCAGGAGGCATGGAACAAGCTTGAGCTCTTCTAGTTTACTAATTAACCCCTGTAAATTAAACTCACTGTTTTAATAACTGAACTAAGCAGGGCAGTTATTTGTGTTAATTACTACTGCTTCTCTGGTTAATTTCCTTGGAGCTGCATTAGCGTAGTGTGATGTGATGTTCATGAAGAATTCACACTAGCAAGAGAAGTACAATAATAAAAGCTAGGAGTAAAAGAGAGTGCTTGTGGGGTAGTAATTTAGTAGAATCTTTTTTCCCTGTCATTCTGTACTTCCATTAAGGCTTTGGCACTTATATACTGTAAATGAAAAAGGAAGTTTCAAGCAATCTATGAATTAAAGAAAATGTTGTTTTGTTTGCCCTTTAATTTGTGAGTGTGCACGTGTTAATTCATGCTAAAAGCAAGAATTTTAGGGGCAAAAGATGCGGGTGATCAGATGATGTCGATGGTTGTTATGTTTTAAGAATAGTCCTGCCAAACTGGTCTTGAGTACATTGTGCTCTGCTTGACTTATGCCATATATGCCAGGTGATTTTGTGGTTAGGGGTGGATGGGATTAGTCAAAGTGTTACAAGAGTTTGTCCTTGTTCTTTTTAGTTTTTTCCTTGATATGTTGGTTTTTAGCTTCTCTAAGCAATTACTATTTATTAGACTAATAAACTATAGCCAAAAGCTATAAGATACAGCCAAAAGAATAAACCCTTAGACTTTGCAGGTAACCTAGGTGCGTGCATATATAGATCAATAAAGTGGCCTTGGAGAATTTACAATAGAAATCATATTAAAAACTCAAAAATAAGATCATGGCACCGTAAAAGAAAATTTGAGCATATTCCTTAAATTATTCAAATTAAATTAGTTCATGTTACACAAAATAGCAGCCTTCAAAGATTTTTCGAAAAAATCTACACTATGTTAGGAGCCTCTACAAAAACTTTCATAATTTTTGGAGCTCGTTTGATATGTTTAAAAATTTCACAAAGCTATCAGCCGAACCAAATAAACTTTTACTCACTTATCCGTTCCGCTTTCCATTTGCGAAGGTGTAGTTTTGAAAACCCATTTTCTCCCTGCCCATTTATATCATGACGCTAATGAGTGGGACCTGACCCCACTCATCAGGCCATCTTACCTTCGCATGCTGACATGTCAGGCCCAGCCGCAGGACTCATCTTCCACCTCCGAAGCTCGTAACAGCTCCACCATGGCTGATGTTGCCAGGTTTTGACACCACACCGATAGCTTCGCATCTACTACTGCTGACCCATTGCATTGCTGCGTCGAGTCTCCCCCACCCTTGTTTCTTTTGCGTGTCGTGCACCGATGAGAAGAATCGAGCCACGCCAGCTCCGCCATGCTCATGAGAAACTCGTAAAGCAATCTCAGCTATCTCATCCCAATAAAGCACCCTCAATTGTGCCATAGTCTTCCTCATCTCACCCTCACTTCATTTCCACGAGAAACCGAGCTTTTAGCCCTTCCTTTCGCCCAAAACACACCATCTCCCTCAGCATCGATGAGCGTGCTCCGCCAAGCTCCACAATGGCCTAAGCTCTCTAGTGGACCTCTTGTCTCTCTAACTACGTCACTTTGTGTCACACATCCCCTAGAGCATTTCCCCTCATTTCATTTTGTGATTCACATAGACGCTAATTGGGATTGAGCCATCGTCTTTATCTCCAGCCAGGAGTGTCACCGCTAGCCATTCTTCTTCTCTGGTGAGACCCAGACTAATTCTTCTCCCTCAGAGCATCCTTGACTCTTACCTGAGCTCATGCATTTGATCGTGCAAAAATAGCACACCTGCAAGTGCACGGGCTGCCACTGAAATAGCAGTGAGTTTTGTGTTCTCCACAGGGACTAGACTAAGACTACCGATGCTCAGCTAAAGCTAGGTCAATGGAAACCGGGGGGAGAAAACTAAACCTAAAACAACTACTGAATCGATCGAACAAACTAACTATTGAACGAACTCTAATTCGCATGGACAAAATGACAAGCTAACTAAACAATCAAAGGACGACAGGACGAATGACCGCACGAATGGATGTTGTATGACCGAATGAACTACACGATGACTGACTACATGAATGATGCATGAATGACAATGACGACTACACGAACGAACACGATTACTGACCGATGACCTAACTAACTAACTAACTACTGACCGTGAGACAGAAGGAGGAAGTCGAGAAGCACTAGAGGAGTCTAGAAGCATGGAGGGAGTCAAGAGAGAAAGAGGGATAAAATGGTTGATGGCTAACTAGATGACGGTGGCACATGATAACACCAACATAGAACTACGATGAACGCACGCATGACCTAACCATCGACAGACCGTAGAAAGGAGAAAAGAGGGAGTCTAGAAACAATGAGGGGGTCGAGACAGCAAAGGGAAGGGAGACGGTCGCCGGCTAGCTAATCCGTGTAGGACAACACAAAGGCAAACACAGATGCTGGACTAACAGATCACTGAACACAAGCACAACTCACAAGTTAACTTCTTACATATAAAAACTAAATAGCGACTACAACTAATTACTCATCAACAAATATTGATCACAGATAATAATTAAATGACTAACACAAGATCACAACACCATAATAGATAACAAACAAACACAAATGCTAGAATTAAACTACTGGAAAAATGAACATATAGCAATTTTGGAACAAATTAATAGAGCATAATCAGATGCATACATCATAGTTCACGTCTCACTATAGCAAATCACAAACTAACAGTAGACCATTATCAGTTAAATTGAGCAGTTATTAAGAAAAGCAACAAGAGAGGGAGAGGAATTGGAGGTAAACCGAGGAAGAGGCTGTAGCAGATGGGAGGTAGTAGCAACAATCAGGGTTGGTAAAGAAGAATCAGAGCTTGCCAGCGTCGGTGGCGATGGAGAGCTATGACCCGGCACTTGGTGGATCTCGGCAGAGGACTTGGCGGCTCACTAGAGGGAGACTGCAGGGAGTGGCAGAGGTTGTAGAGGAAGAAGCCGGATTTGGGGAAGATGTTGATGTTGTCGGTGTTGGTGCTGCAGAGGAGATCGATGGTGAACTGTTGGCAGATGGGAGGCACGAAGGTGGAGATGGAGTAGTAGAAGGAGGAGGAGCAAAGGGGAGGCAAGGGAAGAAGAGAGGCGACGACTGGAGGTGAGGTGAGTAGGGCAGCCGAGGTAGGAGAGGAAGATCGGAGCAAATGGAGGCCAAGGAAGAAGAGGAAAGTGGAGATCTGGTGGCTTGCACTAGGAGATGCAGTAGGACCAGAGAAGGAGGATGAGAGGTGGTAGGGTGGCACGCGGTGAAGGATAGGGCAGCCAATTGGTAGCGAAGGAGAAGGGGGTGGCGCTAATGGAGGATGCAACGCTGAGGTGGGTGGTGGAGTAAAGAAGGGAGGCAGCCAAAGAAGGAATAGGGGTGGCGTGCAGCAGTGAGTGGTGGAGAAGGAGGTGGCCAAAGGGAGGAGAGGAGTGGTGGCGGTGATGTGATGGCGCGCCGACGAGCTACGGCCCAGCGCACGCCAACGACCGGATGTGGAGGAGAATGGGGGAAGGGCAAGAAGGCGAAGGGGAGAAGAAAGAATGAACCGGGCTCAGTTTTCTCCCCAAGCGGCCGCTAGGGTTTTGAGGAGATTGGGGAATTGGCAATTTTGTGATTTAGCCCTCCAGGTTTACAAGAATTGCAATCAAGTCCTTCTCCCACTTGATTTCTTCTGAATTAGACCTCCAGAGCTCCGTTTTCTTCATGGTTTGATCCTACGTGTTTGAGACGATGTGTACATCTCTACGGAGTAGTCCTAAAATGCTAAATTTGTCATTTAGGCGCCTTGATCGCGTCGGCTTGCAAAAATTACAAAAAATATAAAATGATCCAAATTGAGAAATTAATTATAGAAAAGCGTGTAAATAATGATAAATGATCTCGAAATGTGAAAAATATGTGGGTAAAATGACAGGTAAATATATATAAAAATGACGCATGTCAACATCATCACTTTCAGCTATTCCCAACCATGGAGCACCGTCACCATGGATGAAGTCTGCGCCACCACTGCTTTTCGCTGTTTGGCCGCTCCAGAGCTTCTTCGACGCACCAACCCCCTCGGTAGACTCCTGGTAGCCCCTAGACGCTCGCACGCTAGCTGGATTTGGAAATCCTCCACCGTAGCATAACCTTCAGGTGCTTTAGTGAAAACTTAGAATTTAGTTCTTAACATGTGCTAGAATCTTGTATTAGCTTATTCTTGTTAGAATTGTCAATTAAGGTTTAAATTTTAGAAACCTCCTATTCACCCTCCCCTTCTAGTTGGTCATTCTTGATCCTAAAAGTGGTGGTCTGACCGCTATGAGGTGGTGGTTAGAGCAGCATTGCCTAGCAGCCTGACCGGCCTAGCGGCTGCGGTCAAGTCGGCCCTCTGTCTATTTGCTGAGTGGTTCTAGTTTTGGATGTTAGTCACAGTAAGAGTCCGAGTAGGTGTTAGTCATGGTATGTCTATGCAAGTGTTAGTCATGAGGTTTCCATATAAGGTTAGTCATGGCATAGGTCCATGTATATGTTTTGCTAATTGAGAGTTAAATGCATGTCATTTGTGCTCAGATCAATTGCTTTGTATTTGATGTGCATGCTCTTTGATGATAGATTATGGTCAGCAGCAAGATCGAGGCTTGGAGACCATAGAGTGTTGTGTAAGTCCGAGTGGAGCATCATCTCAAGCCGAAAGCACAAGAGAAAGACAAGAATCATGAGGAGACAATGCATGCATGTGGTGTGCCAATTGATCTTGTGCATGTTAAGTGGTGACGGCCTCAGTGCAGGTGTGCAATCTTGGCAAAAAAGTCATGGGCATTGTGTTGTCATGAAGACTGGTGGGTTGCAATTATGGAAATTGTCCAATACCAGATGGAGTGGTGGTTTGCAAAACAACAGCACTGGTCTAAGTAGTTAAGTCATGTTTTTGTGGGTGGAATGTCTTATTGGTCTATTGGAGCATTTGAGAAGTCGCAATTTGAAAAGCGTGCAAACGTGTGCAATACAAAGCTCATTTGTGTGTAGGTTATCGAGTTTTCCTTTGTGTAAGCAGTGTGATCCACTAAGGATATGTTGGTTAGGGTTTGGTGTGAGGTGAGGAGTCTCCACTATATAAGCTTTATGTTGAGTTGTGAGAGGTAAGTCTCTCCAAGGATTCTAGGGTTTAGGTTTCCAAGTGTAGAGCTTTTTGTGTGTGTGCTGTAGGCTTAGAGCTTAGCTATTCTAAGGGATTGGCTATAAAACTTTCATCTCCAAGTGAAATAAATATCCAAAATTTGCCCAAGTGAGTTGTGTCATGTATCCCCTCTTGTGTTTTTGATTTGCTTAGCTTTCTTATTCGTATTTCTTTCTACTTGATCTTTCATAGTTCCAAAGATGTGCAAGAGGTGGAGATATCACCTGGAGTTAATATCTCATCCATCTATGCATGATCTAGAGGAAATTCTTTGAGTTTGCTATTGAGTGCGTCTTATGCCTTGAGTGCTTTTGACATGAGTGTTTAGGAAATAAAAGTCACATTCATCAGTGACAAGGCCTATGACTATGGATAAGCTATATTCATGGTTTAAGACCCATGAAATAGGCGTCATAGCCAAGAAGTCCAAAAGTCTACAGACGATGGCTTGTGATTGATCCTACCAAGAATGACACTTTTTGTGAGAATATTTCTGTCGATGCTTTAGTATCGATCTTTCGTATGATTATTTGGTTTGGGGAATCTTTCAAACCACTGACCACACACAGAAAAAGACACAAGGATTTTATGCATGTTTGAGCCTTCTCTATAGAGAATAATAACCCTACTTCTGTATGGCTATACTGAATGCTCTGATTACAATTAAGGAAAGACTAACGTAGAATGTCTTGCGCTCCTCGATTCTATGTTGCTTGCCCTTTCTCCCTGATGTTAGCCCGTATATAACGTACTTAGATGTGGCGGTTGCTCCAAGGCAAGAGACGCCTTAACATTTTGTATGGTAATCGTTTGACGGAAGTTATTGTCAGAGACGTGGTATTTCCTTGCTGTTGGGTGGTTATCACTAAGGGCAGGGAGAAGTTATGTGCAGTTGTTCCAGAGAATTAGCTACGTGCATTAACCACCTTGTCAGACAGACCTGTAACGTAACAGGTTGCCATAGATAAGCTAGTCGAAGTTAAGCTAGCTGTAGAATAATATACGACCATAGGGTGGTCATAGAGCGACTTACGACTATGTCATGTTTATGGAAAAGACTTGCGATCATAAAGCAATAGTGGAAAGACTTACGACCAAGGAGTGATTATAGAAAGGCTTATGACCACATGGCTAAGTCTCTTCTTTATAAATATGGGGTATACTTTAAGGTGTACAATAACGTAATAATATTATTTATAGGTAAATAATAAAATGAGGATTATTATATCCTCGTCAGTGTCTTCTAGCTTTTCCTTTTCCTGTTTCTAAGGCATGATCGATGAGCAACATGAAAATATTCCCATAGATTATCTAGCCCTCATCATTAGCTGATTCACCCATGCCTATTACAAAGCAAGAGAGCATAGGAGAGGCGGTCCAATTTTCTTCAAGTCTAGTGAGACGGGTCCTTTTCGTGCTCATGGTTCTAACTTTGTGAATAGGGATGTTGATGATCATGAGAGAAAGGAGTGCAAGAAGGATTACAACAAGATGTCTCATATACCTTTCAAGCACAACGACGTAATCAGAAAGATGTCCATGTCGTTGCTCACAGTTCTCAATGATCAAGACATGAGCAATTTGATCATATAACTTCAAGCGATGAGCAGGTAGATTCCTTTGACTCATCGGACTGTGGGTTGTGCCTCATGCTTGCTCGCGATGTTGATTCTGACAGCAGGCATGACAAGGATGTTCCTACATTGAGGATAATGATCATGAGATAGATTCTTTTGACTCTCTTATACTCAAATATGATAATTAGCAACTGATCATGTAAAGCAAATTAAGCACTTGGAACAATTAGTAAAAAGAAATGATAAGCATAAAGCTAAAAATGAGCTCCTAGTCTTGCAAATGGATAAGCTTAGAACTACTATTCTTGATATTGACAATTGTAATTCTTGCACTTATTTGTATGCTACAATTGATAAATTGAGATCTTCTGAGTTACCTTTGCTAGAACAACTAGAAAATACTATAACTAAAATTGTTAACATCAAAGCTAGTCCATGTTCTAGTTGCTTAGGAGCTGGGGACATTTCTAGAGCTAGTACTTTGCCATACTTGAGTTGTGATGAATTGGAATAGAAACTTGTCATGCAAATTGAAAAATTGCTTCAATTCAATTTTGAGTATTCTTGTGCTTATTGTGAGTTTAGGAAAGAAAAATTGAAGGAACTAATTGACCAGCTTAATTGTGATAGAGCTAGAACTTGTGAAATTTACCCTAAGCTTACTTCTAAAATTGAAGCCCACACAAAAATATTGGAAGACAAAAGGGGTAAAGAATCTATTGCTCTTGTTCTTGCATCAAATATTGATACTATTACTCTAATAGCTTATGCTTTCTGTGCTAAAATTGTCCAAGATGTAGATGACATGTATGAGTCTTTTACAATAAAGTTTGATGAGTAACTTTATAGAATCAAGGATGTATCTTGTGTGTCTTGGCTTTGAAGCTCGAAGTGGCTATGCACAAGGATAGATACGCTAGAGTTATTAAGAGCCAAGCTTGTGAGTCTTGTGTTACTTTAGCTAAGAAAAATGATTATTTGCAAAAAAAACCCTCGAGAAGTTCTCTAGTGGAAAAAAGAACCTAAACATAATCTTAGACCAATCCAAGGTTAGCAAAGCCAATTGATGTTTAGGGTTCAACCATATGAGCATTTCAAGAGTCATCCTCCGAAGGTTTTCAGAGTAGTTAAGAGTGAAAATTTTATATTGCCCCTCCTAAGCCTACCAAGATTGTATTCAAGTCTACAAGATTTGTCTAGTTCTCTTCTATCAATGTAGATGCTTCTACTTTATCAGGTATGACCCTCTCAAAAGGTCAAATACCATTGAACCTTTTGTAAGAAGAATAACCACATCATAGAGTTATATTTTAGGTGGGTCAAGAAATTGTGTTGTGACCATGCTAGAGTTTTGAGTAGCATTTAGGATCAACCCCATCTAGCTAGTATTCCTAGAGTTTCCTCTAAACCTCACTTTGTAGATGGATTCTTTAATTCTTTTGGTGGCTTTAGAGAGCAATATGGTTCTAGGTTCCATGAGAGTGAGTTTAGGTCTAGAGCTACCCCTAGATAGGATTTTCATAATTTTGGTTCACGGCGAGGATTTGAATGGGGTTTGGTATCCCTAGGACGAGTTCTGTTGCATATCATGCTAATCCACGCTTTGGAGCTTTTCCTACCAATCGTGTGTCTTAGTACTAGATTCCTAGATCTTAGATTACTAACTCGAGTACCGAGGCATAGGTTTCTTCTATCTCTTTGATGTAGGCTTTACAGTGGAGAGGAGATCATGTGGATTAGGGGTGCAAATGGGTTGGGTTAATCCCGACCGATCCGGCACCGAATTCGATTGGTACCGAATTAGATTGGTATCGAATCCGAAGAAAAAAAATATGGGTTAGGATATGGTAACAGCAATATCCGTCCGAATCCGATACGTCTTCAAGTTTGATTTCAGGTTAGTGCTACTATTTGACGTTTCATTTTCTATTGCAATGGTAAAATAAAATCTTCCACATCAGCTATTAAGTAGTAACATCAAGTTCTTGACAGTACGTCCTCCTACTCCATTTGCTGTACTACATGCATTCCTTACAAACAAGTAGGGGTGCAAACGGGTCGGGTTAATCCCGACCGATCCGGCACCGAATCCGATTGGTACCGAATTCGATTGGTACCGAATCCAGAGAAACAATATGGGTTAGGATATGGTAACAGCAATATCCGTCCGAATCTGACTCGTTTGCACCCCTAATGTGGATCATATCAATCTCTTTGGATCTCCTACCTCACTTTGGGCATTCGATAGTGGTTTTCACTTCTGAGGATGTAGTTTGCTCAGTTTTGACTACATCTCACCGCCAAGCGGTGTGACACTAGTTCTATATTTGACCTTTATCAATTCACTGCTTCCAAATTCATTATTGCATAGCATTTGGGAGTTACAGGGTGTTTAGGTCAGTTCAGTGTGTGTGTCACACTTTTTGTCATATGTTTTTCTTACACACTCCTCTTCTATACTAGTTTCTCTATAATCTCTTACTCTATCTATGTTGAGCTTACTTTTTTCACATTAGCGTCTAGTGATAGGGATAGCTAGTATGGTAGATTTGCTCCTTAGCAGTAAGTTTTTCTTAGGCTAGAGACCATCTCTTACTCTATCTATGTCGAGCTTACTTTTTTCACATTAGCGTCTAGTGATAGGGATAGCTAGTATGGTAGATTTGCTCCTTAGCAGTAAGTTTTTCTTAGGCTAGAGACCATGTTGTGTAGAGGTTTCCTTCTTGCAAGAATTTTTCCTTTTCTTACTTTTAGCTTTTGCTTTCCTTTTTGCAAGTGGTTCTTGTAGATATGGGAATTTTATTTTTGTGTTTCCTTTTTGCATCATGCATCCATAGCATTGCATTGTAAAATATGCATTTAGATTCAAGCTTTGACTATTACTTATTTGTGATGTAATTTTAACTTGATATTGCTCATGGCCATGTTATGCCTACTTAATTAACTTTGTCTTTCTTTTATATGTATGATTAAATATTTACCTTGCTAGCTTAATTTGCAAACTTGAACTAAAATACACAAGTGCTATCAATTTCCATAATTGGCATCTTTTAAGTTTGGAAGGATGGATCTTTTGACTAGTTACTCTCTACTAGTAGTGTGCCCGTGCTAACGCTACGATAAAATACAAAACAAGATAAAGTTTATAAAAAATAAAACGAACAATTAGATTCGTTAAGATTCACGTCTCATATATTGTATAACCAAATATTTTTTGAACCTTGAGTGTGTTGTGCGTCCTCCAAGCAATATTGACGCCGCAATATCGGAACATGAAATAGTAATTCTTTGAAACACTTTCTAAGTCCAGGATAAATAGCTCTAAATCTGTTTCTAGTGAAATACCAAAAGGAAAGCTTATTATTTTTGTTTTGGTCTTCCAGATATTGGAGGTATTGGGAGTAACCATTCTCAAAAAAATTACACAGGAAGATAGGCAATGTCTCCATCCAGTCAATGGCGCAAAGCAGCCAAGAAGCTTCCTTACACGATCATGTAAATAAATCTCTTTGAGATCACCATCAACACACATGCGCTTTTTATTGCCAAACAACATAACATCTCCTAAGCAGCTTGTATCCAAATAATGGTCTTTGATCAACCTCAAGAAACGTGAAGCAACTTGTTTAATAGCAAGGTTTGTCGGTGCACATGTAAGTATACCATGTTTTATTTCTCTCATTAACCGTAAGAGCACACTCATAGTCTTTGTCTTTCCTGTGCCAGGTGGTCCCCAGATAAGGCTAAAACTGCTGCCGCTGCCCCCGCCGCTGCTGCAAAGCATTGCCGAAATACAATTCAAGACGGCATCATTCTGAGAATTGTTAAGATCCATTGTAGACAATTTACTCCATATTTCCATGCTGTCAATTGAACTAATACCCTTCGTGTGTTTCTGAAGGCTATCTGGAACCTGGAAAAGTCACAAAATGGAACTAATCAAATTACCTCTTTCTTTACAACTGCCTAAAAGCTTTCAATAATCAGTTCGGTTATGATGTGAATATAGCTGGATCATTTCTTTTGCAATAACCTGGATCCTTTTTTCTTTGCAGTGAAATATTCTTTAAGAAAAATATAACATGGGTGGTAATGTACATACCAGCGGATAATGTACCATCTTCTGTATGAGGCTTTGGTTTCTTTTGACTGCTGCCTTATAGTCAAGGCAACGCCATATACGGATGTAGGTAATGATATTGAGCAAATGAGCAGCAAAAGGTTTGCTCCGTTTCCCATCTTGACACTTCTCATCTGCAGCATCAATTTTGCCTGACGCTATTATCACATACTTAGCTGGAGGTGAGTCCTCATCTTCATCCCCTCCATCGTAATGAATGCAACACGGTGCGGCCTCCCATTGCCAGTAATATCAGAAATATGCTCCATCTTCACATCAGACAGGATAATGATATCACCAACACTTGGATCATAACTTTGTGTTGATTACAAGACTATCCATTGAGAATACTCTTACGCCCAATGAAATTCATGTGAGAAACACAACAACAACACCACCATAAAATCGAAAGTCTATATTACAAACCAACCTTTCCATAGGAGATGCCGGATGTCTTAGCCGCTCGGCCTCTTTGGGCTCGGATGCATGAGCAGACCAAAGCAATTAAAGCACTCTGCAGCAACCCATCGAGAAAATAAAATTAATACAAATAAAAATATAGAGTGCAAATGAGTTATTACACAAAAATTTCACCTTCTTAGGTGAATTCAACAGTCGGCATATCGGTAAGTGCAGTCCTCACATGCAGGAGATGGGAAAGGAGCGGCAAAGAGCCCCCGTAAAGTGGAGTGCCATCCTGTTGGTCAGCATAAATTGAGAAAAAGGTATCTGGTGAATAACCTAACAACTTTTCTGCCTCCTCTACAGTCTCAATGCAATTTTCTGCGTATACACTAACATGATCTCCAGTCTCATATCTGGTAAGGAAAATGAGTCAACTGTCTCAAGACCAATTAAATAATCATGTTTGTCTACTCTTATTTCCGAAACTAACAAATCTGGATCATTGAATATGCTTACGTAAGGCCAGTTATTCTTTGCAGTACAAACCACAGCGGAAGAAAATAATCTTCAAACAAATAAGTTACAAAGTTTTTAACTAAAAGAGCACACGGTGATCATGAGTGTCAGCAAGCTAAAGAGAAGAACAGGGAAGTACCTCCTCTTCGGAATCTGAAGAATCCTCCTCAGAACTGCTACTCTCGACCTTCTTTGGAGGGGGCTGCTTCTTCACTTTATTGGCATCATTCTTCACAGGTACGACCTTCTCAGGTGCAGTTTTTTGCTTCTTGGCACTGACGACCTTCTCAATCCCATCTTCAGCATTTCTCTTACCTGTTCATTCAGATCAAAAAATTGTTGTGACACAAGAAACAACTATACAAAGATACAAAGCCACGAGACAAAGAAACTACAAAAATATAGTTGAATTCATTTTTCCATTTTGAAGCAACCATGATTGAACTCATCACTCGACGTAGCCTAGCAGTCCGTTTGTAAGAATGCATGGCTTGTATCAGAATGAAAGCGTGGCGATATGTCCCACACAGTTAGATACCGAACTGAAGCTGTGATTATCTGTCCTTGTTGAACATAAAAAGAAACTCCAGAATTATGCAGTCATGACAATCAGACGTTCAAGAGTTTTCACAATACCAGTTGTGACACGTTTGCGTTGCCCCCCTGAGATTCCCCTCAGCATTTCATTTCCGACTATGGTGTCAGCGCAAATGTCAAGTCCTAATATCTGCGGAGTTCAATAGAACAGTCAGTGCTTAGTACATTGAAGAAAAACCGAGTGCTGTTGGATGCAGTACCTTGAGGACGTAATCAGTGATGATATTTGTCTCCTGACCACCCATCGATATTGCCTGCAGATTAAATGCAGTGAGCAAAAATATCTACAAAGCAATGTTTGTTTTTGTGAAATGGAAAGTTTTACCGATAAGAATGTACACAGCATTAGAAATGTTTCACTTTTCAGCTATACCTTGAAATGGGGCACAGCTCGCATCAGGAAGTCTGCTTGTGGTTGGAAATCAGCATCAAAGATGACAACAAACTCATAATCTTTAACGTAGCTGCAGTCCATGGCTGACTTGAGATTCCCAGCCTTGTAGCCATCACGAATCACCCGGTGTCTGTACAATATGCGGACACCCTCCTGTTGCCATTTCTCCACCTCCTCCTTGATAAGAGCTGAAGTGGCAGCATCATCAGAATCATCCAGCACCTGCACCAAGAAGTTCGACCTGCAAACATATAAATCAAAGGAATGAGCTAAATTTGATTCAAGTTTCAAAATAATTGCACAGATTAGTCAAAATTTCTCAGATTCAGGATTGTTTAAAATGAAGCTTATCTTACCCTCTATTGAAGCAATAATTTAGTGAAACATCAAACAACATCACTAAAGAAACTAAACTAATGTAGTATAACACCATCCTCCATTTTAACAGTGTTCCTCTTCCTCACAAGAGATAATCAACATCTGATACTCCTATTTGATAATTTTCAGTGACTTTCTTCACCTTTCTTAATGAATTGACAGTGGCGTCTAAATGAGTTTTGGGGATTAAAAAGGGTGCAAAATTAGGCAGACATAAGTGTGCTTTATAAACACTTAAGCCCCCAACCCAAAAATTGATCTTTTCTTAATCCAAATACTCCAATCCCAACATCGAACCTTTAACCCACCACCCAACACCCAAAATGTAGTAACCATCTACTTGTGGAGTTGTGGTCAAAAACCGAAACCGTTTCATTCCAACTTGTAAGCATCACTCCAATCCCAAAATGATAAGAGCCTTATATTGTGCGTGAGTGGCACTACAACCAAGATACCCCAATCGAAACTATCTTCTGATTCCTATCCACCCATTGAGTCCCCCCAATTACAGCTCAAAAAATCGAATCTTTCGATCTCTGCAGTCGCAGACCACCAATGCGGCAGGGCACTCAACGCCCAATCCCAAAATGCGACCTTGAGCACATGCCAAGACAGAAAATTAGGCAAAGAATTGGAATTTTATTCGGTTTAGCAGCTCACCTCCTTCTCGTTGCACATTGGAATCGCACGAGCACCATGGGAACTCCTCGCGCGCCACCTCCACGTCGTCCGACCCCTTGCCGCTGCGGTCTTTAGCACGGGCTTGATTCCCTTGAGCTCGATCCATAGGCAGCCGAGGCACAATATGAGGCGATCGACGCTGGATCGTGAAGAGCACGACGCACGTGTTGGCCAGGAACCGCAGCGCCGGCGCGAGGTAGTTGAGGCGACGCGCACCCGGACGCAGAATCGGCGGCGAAGAGCCCTCGGCGGCGGGCAAGTCGGGAGGACGGCGACGAGGTGCCATCCACGGACGTGAGTGGCGACGTCGACGGCGAGGAGGAGCATGGACAGGAGGAGGAAGGCGCGGAGGCAGCGAGAACTCGTGCGCTGCACGGGCTCTCCCGGCACCGGCGCGTCGGTCGGTCCGCCCGCCGCCACCCTCCTCCCGCGGCCACCGCCACGAGAGCGCGGCGGAGGCCGCGCCGTGAGCTTCCCGTGGCGCGGTGCGCCTTGAGCAGTAGCACCCACGTCGTCGGAACGCGGTTGGGAGGGAGCGAGAGGGTCGGCCGAGAGTGCAGGTGGAGGAGAGGAGGCGGTGGGGCGGAGGAGGGGGAGGAGATGGGCGCGCGCTGCAAAGACGGAGGAGGAGGAGGAGAGGAGCAGCGCGAGGAAGAAAAAAAGAGGCGGCGCGGGCGGTGCCATTGGAGCGAAGCAGCAGATCTGCGCGTGGGAACTCCTCCACGAAATTCCTCCCAAATTCAACACAAACACAAGCTCCAAACCCTAAACCCACCGCCAAATCGGCGGACCTACCGCCCCATAACCCATCACAGCGCACCAAAAAATAGCCCGTAAAGGGAGGGGAGAGAGAGAGAGCGAGGCGCGGCTCACCTTCTCGAGTTCGCCCTGTATCTCCCGGAGCTTCGATGGAGTGGACGGCGCCGTCGATCCGCTCGTTCTCCTCGCCGCCGTCGGCGTCGGTCTTGGCCTTCTTCCCCTTGTCCGCCGGCGCCGTCATCGCGAAAGTCCACCGGCCCTCTCACCGCCTCGCTTCCCTAGGGTTTTAGACTCCTCTTCTTACGCCGCGCGAGCGAGAGGAGAGGAAAGGAGGGTGTGTGCCGGGATGCGGAGGATGGAGGGGAGGAGGCGGCGCGGAGAACCGAGGGCAGACGCGGAGGAGGAGGCGCGGGGTGGTGTGGGTAGGAGAAGAAGGCGGCGCGGGGGGTGGGGGGAGGAGGAGGCGGTGGCGCAGGGGGTGGGGGTGGGGGGAGGAGGCGGCGAGCGGGGGAGGCGGCGGTGGAGAGAGGCGCGGAGAACGTGGGGTGGGGAGGAGGAGGCGGGGGGAGCGGCGGTGCGGGGGAAGACGGGGGAGCGGAGGGAGTGGAGGCGCAGGGTAGAGGTGGAGATGGGGGAGCAGTGGCGCGGTGGAGGACGGGGGGAGCGTGGGTGTGTGGTGGGGGTGTCGCTCACGAGGGCAGAGGCTGCGAGGAAACGTGGGGTCGAGCGCTGTGCGTGGGCGCGGGTGGATACCGGTTCAATGATGTGCATGATCCAAATGATTTTAGCCTTAGGATCTTCAATGAGTAAGAGAATAAGGTTTGAGGAGAGATCCAGGCCATTTATTTGTATGGAGTTGGATTACTTTGGTACACAAATCTGGGTGGACTTAGATTAGGCATGACTGTGGGAGTGGTTGAGGGGGTGGATGTAGTAAAGATAATTTTGGTGTATTATAGAGTAGGGTAGATTGATCCTTTTATGATATATGTCATGTCAATAATGCTCTGTTCAACCTTGAATCTTATATTGAGCTTTATTTAGTGCTTTGCTAGTTCATTGTTAAAGCATGTCTTGCTTATTGAACTAGTACCTAAATTAATAAAATGGCCTCTTTTGTGCAAAATCATGAATGCTTGCATGTGGTATCTTGAATTTCTAAAATTGGTATCTCAGCAATCCTTCTTTATAAGACTGCTTGTAATTCATTTGGCATGAACTCAGGGGAGTTTTGTATAACCAAGACATTCTTTTAAGTGTAATACTTGAGATGGCCGATAATGGCATGAGATCAATGAAAATGAATTTAATTTAAATTGACTGAAACTCAGGAGATAGTTGTAATTAGTTTCTAGTCTAGGACTTGCTTTACTAAGAAAGACCATAAAAATTGTGATCATAGGTCAAAATTTCGGAGGTAGTTGTGGATAGCTCCCAATCCAGGACTTGCTTTGTTAAGATAAGGCCTAAATGATCTTTAAAATTTCAAAATGGGCTTTTAACTAGTGCTTGAGCATAATTGGTTAAAATTGAACTTCTAACACTTTAATTGGTTCAATTTGAGCTTCTTGATTCAATTTAGCCTTTTTGATATGGGTAAGCTCATACTTGGATACCTTGGGATGGACTTATCATTTTGAAGCCTTGCTTAACTTAAAATCAAATTGAATACTCAAAATTGTGATATCTTACCTAGATTGGTTGTATATGGCTTTAAGTGGTCTCTTTTTAGCTTGAACCTCACTTTGGATAATTTTCAAAACTCACTTTTAGGTTGTGCATTTTCATTCATGTATACATGTTCCTTCTTGCTCCCTTGTTGTTTTTAATTGTTTTCATGCTCATTTGACGGGGGGTGGTAGTGAGCTTCATAGGCCCTTGCTCTTGATAACTATTTTGCCAAAAGAGGGAGAAAGATTAAGACAAATTTCGGTAGTAGTAAAAAGGGTGAATTTTTTCATATTGAGGGAGAATATTTTTCTAAGGTGGAGAATGCTTAGAAAGATTAAAAACCGAGAAAATGCATTAGAGAAAAATGATCTTCTATGTGAGAAAAATGCATTTTGAGTCTTAATTGTCCTTTTGTTTTCAAATGGTGCTACATTTGTTCTCATTTGCTCTTTTATGCTTTACCTTGCTATGACATTAGTCACGATGAACAATTTTTTATTTGGACAATGAGCAACATTATGCTATTTGAGGTGCTTTAGGTGTGGATTG
Organism: Dendrocalamus sinicus; assembly: GCA_036346575.1. Taxonomy (NCBI): domain Eukaryota; kingdom Viridiplantae; phylum Streptophyta; class Magnoliopsida; order Poales; family Poaceae; genus Dendrocalamus; species Dendrocalamus sinicus. Next base: position 24,986,935 of record CM070663.1, read on the forward strand.
GAGCTTTTGTTGAAAACTTGCTCTTTCTTGGTTTTATCACTATTCCGCATCTTACCACTGTAGTCATATTCCTTCTTTCTCTTAAATCTGGACTACTAGTAGCTCTTGCAACTTGTTTGCTTTAAATGTCCAAAATTCAAACTCAAATTCTTGCCTTTTGAGTGTTTGTCAAATTACACATCAAGGTGGAGATTGTAAGAACATGTGGTGGCAGCTCCATGAGAGTGATGAGTATTTGACATTCCTTGTGCTTTGCTTTTGTTAATTGAGTTCAATTTTTGCAAAAAAAAATAGCCTTGTGACTTGTGCTCTCTAATAGCACCAGTCATACTAGCCTCGAGTTGTGATATGACCGTTGTGGGTTAGGGTTTCCATGTGTAGAGCCTTTTGTGTGTGTGCTCTAGACTTAGAGCTCAGGTATTCTGAGGGATTAGTTGTAAAACTTTTCCCTTCAAGTGAAATGAACATCCAAGTTTGCCCAAGTGAGTTATACCATGTATTTGCTCTTATGCTTTTGATTTGCTTAGTTTTCTTGTTTAAATTTCTTTCTTCTTGATCTTTCCTGGTGCCAAGGATGTGTAAGAGGTAGATATATCTCTTGGAGATAAGATCTCATCTATCTAGATATGATTTAAAGGAAGTTCTTTTGATAAAAAAATGTGGAACTTTTGATCCGTTGGTCCAAATGACTTGAAACATGGCATGCACCTTCATTAGAATGTCAAGAACCTATTCCAATTAACGATTAAGAGAATCATTGCCAAAGATCTAAACTTTTCCTATTTGAGTGAAGAGTGCACCAAAATCAGGCACCAGAATGGGATATCTTGATCTGCTCTTGCTCATGAGTCCAAGATGATATAGGTGACCTTAGATAGGTTCTCACATATCATAGTAAACTAAATCATACCATGAATTCAACCAAAAATACCCAAAACAGCAAAACCCCAATCACCTCCCTCTTCAGGAAAATCGAGCAAACTCAAGAATTTCGTCTAGATCATGCCTAAATGGATAGAATCTTATCTTCAGGAGATATCTCCACCTCTTACACATCCTTGACACCAGAAAAGAGAAATCTAAATAAAAAAGCCAAGCAAATCAAAAGCATAAGAGGGGATCCATGGCATACCTCACTTGGGCAAAGTTTGAATGTTCATTTCACTTGAAGATGAACGTTTCCCTCAGGATAGCAGAGCTCTAAGCCTAGGCACACACCCAAAAAGCTCCAACACAAGAAAACCCTAACACTAATCTCTTAAGTCTCAAGAGGCATACATCTCACAACACAACACAAGGGCTTATGTAGTGGAGGATCCTCACCTCTCACTTAATCCTAAGAACTAGCCACTCCTTAGTAGATCACACTACTTACGTATGGGGAAACTCGGTAACCCGCACACAAATAGGATTTGTACTCACACACACTTGCACACTTTCAAAGCGTAACTTCCCAAAGGCTCCACAAGCCTGATAATGCATTTTATCTACAAAGATGTGAAATAAACCACTTAGGTTAGTACTGTGGTTTTGTGAATCACCACTCTATTCAGTATTGGATAATTTTCAAAATTTCCACCCATCGTTCTTCATTAATGATGCTATACTCATGACTTGTCTCTAAGATCGTACGTCTACACCGGGGCCGTCACCACTTGAAACACGTAAGTCCCATGGCACACTAATATCACACCATAGTCCATGATACCCAATGCCTTCCCAACAAGATCATACGCTTGCTCTAAGGAACATCACCACTTGAAACGCACAAATTCAATTGACACACCACATACACGCATTGCCTCTATATGATCCTTGTCTTTCTTCGTGCTTCTCGGCTTGAGATGTTGCTCCACTTGGACTTACGCAACACACCATGGCCTCAGGACTCCTTCCACAACCTCGGTCCTGCCACTGGCTACAAACAATCATAAAAGCACCTGCGCACCAAAAAAACAAAGTAATCGATCCACAAACAATTGACATGCACTTGACTCTCAATTAGTAACCATATGCATGGACACACCATGACTCACACATGCATGAACTCTCCATGACTAACACTTGCAAGGACTCTCACTGTGATTAACACCACCAAAACCAACACTCAAAACTAACTCGACCCAAGGGCTGGTTTGACCGTGGCACCGTGCTAATCAGACCGCCTTGCAAAGGCTGGTCAAACTGCTACACTTTGATCGTACCATGATTACAACATTGGTACTAATGCACTAAGTCTCAATCCAAAAACTTCAAAAAGACCTCATCTGGAAAATAGCTAATGGCAACTACAAGCCGGTACTACCATTTCGGTCAGGCATATCGTGGCACAAGCCGGTACTACCACTTCGGCTGATCATATTGCGGCACCCTTGTCTATATGACTGCTAGATTCAGACAGCAACAACTCAAAATGTACTTTCTCAAAATCAAACTCAAACAATAAAATCAAGGCACAAGCAATGTCAAATACTCATTACTCTAATAGGGCTATCACCACATGGTCTTACAATCTCCCCTTTATGGGTAATTTGACAAACACCCTAAAGGCAAGAGTTTGAGATTGAATTTTGGACTTTTAAAACAAATAAGTTGCAAGAGCCACTAGTGGTCCAAATTTAAGAGAAGAAAGAATATGACCACAATGGTAAGATGTGGAATGGTGCTAAGGCACAGAAAAAGCAAGTTTTCAATAAAAGATCCAATCCACATGTTGTGGGGGTGGCCCAACCCCCCGTGACTGGGCCTTACAACTGGCCTAATATGTAATAGGCCCAATAGTGCAGAGAAATATACCAATGTAAATATACCAATGTACCCTCATCCTCTGTAAATACTAAGGGATATCCCACTCATGTACATAAACCCCAGGAGGGGCAGGAGGAGGGGGATCCTCTTATTCTCACCAACTCTCCCACAGATCTGACTCTCCTCTTCCTCTTCTACGAGTCCCCTTCTTTACTGTTTGGCCAGTAGCCACAACACTACACTTAAAACTTCTCCAATTCCAAATAAAAGAACAATTGTTCATCATAACCATTGTCATAGGAGCTTAAGGCACAAAAATAGCAAGTAAGAATAAATGCAATGCCACTTGAAAACAAAAGATCATGAAAGACTCAAAATGCATTTTTCTCACATAAAAGTTCATTTTGCTCTAATGCAACCTCACAAGACACATCCCCCTTCACCTTTTTAAGCATTCCCCTTTTTAAGTTTATTCTCATCAAATTCACCGTATTTAGACTAATAACAATTTTTTATTAATCATTCTCCCCCTTTCCCAACATAGTCATGAAGGGTCAAGGAAGAAATGCAAGCCCAACTAGAAAATGCTAGAGCTAAAATTGTATGGCCTAAAAGAGTTTTGAAAATTATATAAAATGAGGTTAAAGATAAAATATACCACTTGAAATTATAAATGTATACAAAGCTATCTAGATCTTAATAAGGCATATATAACCAATCTAAGTAAGATAGCATAATTTAGAGTATTTAATATGATTTCAAGTTAAACAAGGCTTCAAAATGACAAGTTTATTCAAAGATATCCAAGTATGACCTAAGCCATATCAAGAAAGCTAAATGGGACTAAGAAGCTCAAATCAAATCATGTAAAGTGCTAGAAGTTCAATTTTAGCCAATTATGCTCAAGTAATAGATAAAAGTCATTCTTGATATTTTAAAAATAATTTAGACCTTACCTTAGCAAAGTAAGTCCTAGACTAGAAGCCAACCACAACTGTCTCCTAAGTTTCAGCATTTTTCATATTTTTATTTTCTTAGCCAAGTGCTAGATCTCAAGTCTTGCTATGACCAGTTCAAGCAAGACACTTAAAAGAGTTGTCTTGGTTATTCAAAACTCCATCCGAATTCATTCCAATTACAATGGCAAACTGTCTTATATGAAAGAATTGGTGAGATCAATTTTTTCGCACAAAAGAGGTAATTTTTATTAAGTTAAGCACTACTTCAATGAACAAGACATGCTTTTCCAAAGAACTAGCAAAACACTAAATAAAGCTCAATATAAAATTCAACATTCAATAAATCATTTTTGATGTGGCATATATCACAAAAGAATTATTAAAGAGCAAACCAGTCAAAAAATCCATCCTTGGCAAGTTAAGCTAGCATGGAACATGTTTAATCATACATACGAGAGCATGCCAAAACTAGCTAAGTAGGCATAGCATGGCAATGAGTAATATCAAGTCAAGCTTACATCATAAATGAGTAATAGTCAAACCTCATATGTAAAATGTATAATTTACAATGCAATGTCATGAATGCTTGATGCGAAAAGGAAGCAATACTGAAAACTCTCCCTATCTACAAGAACCACTTGCAAAAGAAAAACAAGACCTAAAAGCAAGAAAAAGAAAAACTCTTGCAAGAAGGAAAAACCTATCCACCACATGGTCACTAGTCCAAGGAACACACATTGGTAAGGAACGAATCTACCATACTAGCCACCAACTGCTAGAAACTAGTGAAAGAAGAAGCAAGCTCAACCTAGATAGGACAAGATATCCTAGAGAACCTAGTAGAAAAGAAGTGCCTAAAAAAGACACAAGACAAAAAGTGTGACTCACAACACCCTAAAAACCTAAAAAACCTAATACTCCTAAATGATATGCAATGCTGAAAACAGAAGCAGGGAATTGACAAAGATCAAGCATAGAACCTGTACCACACCGCTTAGTGGTGTGATGTAGTTGATGTAATCGAGGCTGAGTAGACTGCATCCTGAAAAGCTAAAGTCATCATCGGATACCTTGAGGTAGAAGATCCAAAACGATTGACATGATCCACATGTTGTCCCCACGGTAAAGCTTACATCAAAGTGCCTAAAGAAGCCTATAACTCGGTACTGAGGTTAGTGATGTAAGAACGAGGAACCTAGTACTGAGACACATGACCGGCAGGAAAAGCTCTAAAATATGAGTTAGCATGATATGCAATCGGATGTGACCTAGAGCTACCAAAACCCCTCTCAAATCCTCGTCATGGACCAAAATGACGAAAATTCTGTCTAGGGGCAACTCTAGACCTAAACCCACTCTTCTGGAACCTAGAACCACATCGCTCTCTAAAGTCATTAAAAGAATCAAAGAACCCATCTGCAAAGTGACGTCTAGAAACAACGCTAGGGACATTAGCTAGACAGGACTGATCCTGAAAACTCATCAAAGCTCTAGCACGGTCATGATGCAGTTCCTTGGCATGTCTAAAGCAAAACTCTATGATGTGGCTATCCTTCTTACAAAAGTTGTAATGGTATTTAATGTTTTAAGTGGTCGTACCTGATGAAGTAGAAGCACCTACATTGATGGGAGACTGGGCAAATCCCACAGACTTGAATACAATCTTGGTAGACTCAGGAGGGGCAACCTCAAATTTTTCACTTTCAACTATGCTCACTACCTTAGGAGGATGACTCTTGGAATGCTCATAGGGGTTGAAATCTAAACCTCTATTGGCTTTCTTAACCTTGAATTGATCTAGAATTAAGTTTAGGTTCTTTTTTGTACTAGAGAACTTCTCGAGGATTTTCTATAGATAATCATTTTCCTTGGTAAGGGTAACATGAGACTCACAATCTTGGCTCTTAATAGCTCTAGCGTATTTCTCCTTATGCACAACCACTTCTAACTTTAAAGCCTCACAAGAAACACAAGATACATTCTTGACTCTATGCAACTACTCATCAAATTTAACCCTAAATGCATTATGCATATCATCCAAATCATTTCCAATTTCAGCACAAAAATGCACAAGCTATTAAAGTAATAGAATCAACATTTCAAGCATGAATAGGAGCAGTAGATTCTTTATCTCATTTGTCTTGCAACATCTTTGTGAGAACTTTAATTTTAGAATTGAGATTAGAGCAAGTATGAAAAGGTCAAATCTAGCAAGATTAAGCTTGTCAGTTAATTCTTTCAATTTTTTCTCTCTAAACTCACAATAAGCATAAGAATATTTAGGGCTGAATTGGAGCCATTTTTCAGTTTGCATGGCAAGTTTCTTTTTCAATATATCACAACTCAAGAATGGCCAAACACTAGCTCTAGAAATATCCCTAGCTCCTAAGTAACTAGAACATGGAATAGCCTTGATATCAACAATTTTAGGTCTAGCATTTTCTAGTTGTGCTAGCAAAGATGACTCAGAAGACCTCAATCTTTCAATTGTAGCATGCAAAGAAATGCAAGTATCATGATCAACATCGTTCATATCTCGACTATTGAGAGCTATGAGTAACGATATGGTGGCCTTCCTGATGGCCTTGTTCTTGAAAGGTCAATGGGGCTTCTTATTGTAGTCCTTCCTCCCATGATCATCTCTATCCTTGTTCACAAGATTAATACAACTAGTATGAAAATGTCCCATCTCACCACACTCAAAGCAAACAATTGGACCACCTCTCCTACACTCTTTCTTTGTGGTAGGCATCGGTGAATTGGCTAGTGATGAGAGTTAGATCACCAATGGAAAGGCTCTCAAGTTGCTCATCGCTCATGGCTTGAAAAGAAGACAATGAAAACTAGAAGAAGCATTCTCATAAGAAGTGCCATTCTTGATAGGATCAAATACAAAGCCATCGTCTCTAGACTTTTGGACTTCTTAGCTATGACACCCATCTCATGGGTCTTAAGGAGTGAATATAGCTTATTCACAATCATAGTTTCTAAGTTCGCTTTGTCGCTAATGGATGTGACTTTTATTTTCAAAACACTCACATCAAGAGTACTCAAAGCACGAGCCGCATTGTCGGCATCTGCATAGGTCGCACCAATAGACCTCAAATCACTTAGGATCTTACGTGATCTACCAAAGGAGGAATCGATGAACTCTCCAGGTTCTATCTCCAACTTCTGGTAGTCCCTTTTGAACTGAGTCTCATGCACTTCCTTGATTTTTGACGTTCCCTCATGGTAATCAGAGAGGGTCATCCAGATCTCATGTGCAGATGCAAGATGAACTACTCGATTGAACTCAAATCTTCCTAGACTATGGATCAAAAAGTTGTGTGCCTTAACATTTGCCTCAACCTCAGCTGGCTGAACAGCATTGAGGACCACATCATCGGTAGGCACAACAAAAGAACTTCTCACTTTGTTCCAAATAGCTAAGCCTTGAGTCTTGATGTACATCGCCATTCTTGTCTTTTAATAGGGATAGTCAGCCCCATCAAAGATAGGAGGCTTGTTGTGATACCTCTCCGACGCCATTGCTCAAGATCAGTTAAGATTAAATAAAGAGCAATCTTGCTTTGATACCACATGTAGAACCGAAGATAACGACTAGAGAAGCATGACTCTAAGTTCTATACTCCAATAACTATGAAAAGTTATGAAGTTTAAAGACCGATCACCCACACGAAATGACCAAATGAAACAATACAAAATCGGTAGTACCGCTACAGTAACTTTGGTAGTACTGCTATAGAGCTTTAGTAAAACTGGTAGTACCACTATAATACTCGGTAATACCGCTTCTACAGTAGGATCAGCACTGAAATAGTAAAATAAACAAGATTTCAAAATAAAAAATTGTTTGAACTTTTTATATGTTGATCTAAATGACTTCAAACCTGGCATGTACCTTCATTAGAATGTAAGAACCTATTCCAATTAATGATTGAGAGAATCATTGCCAAAGTTATGACTTTTTTCCATTCAAGTGACGAGTGCATCAAAATCGGGCAAAAATGGGAAATTTTTATCTGCTCTTGCTCGTGACTCCAAATGGTCTAGGTGATCTTGGATGGGTTCTCACATATTATAGCAAGCTAAATCACAGTACGAATTCAATGAAAAACACCTACAAGAGCAATACTCCAAAATCACTTATCTCTTAAGGAAAACTGAGCAAACTCAAGAATTTCATCTAGATCATGCCTAGATAGATAAGATCTTATCTTCAGAAGATATCTCCACCTCTTACACATCCTTGACACCATAAAAGATCAACAAAAGAGAAATACAAAAAAAAGGTAAGCAAATCAAAAGCTCAACAGGAGATCCATGGCACACTCACTTGGGAAAAGTTTGGAAGTTTGTTTCACTTGAAGAGGAATATTTTACAGCCAATCCCTCATGATAGCAGAGCTCTAAGCCTAGAGAACACATCCGAAAAGCTCTAACACAAGGAAAACATAACCCTAATATCTTAAATCTCAAAAGGCATACATCTCACAATACAACACAAGAGTTTATATAGTAGAGGCTCCCCACCTCTCACTTAACCCTAATAACCAGCCACTTCTTAGGGGATCACACCACTTACATATGGGAAACCCGGTAACCCACTCACAAATGAGTTTTGTACTCACACACACTTACACACTTTTTAAAGCGTGACTTCCCAAAGGCTCCAGAAGCCCGATAACATATTTCATCCATAAAGACGTGATCTAAATCATTTAGGCTAGTGTCATGGTTTTGCAAACCACTACTCTACCTGATATTGGACAATTTCCCAAATTGTCACCCACCGGTCTTCATGAACGATGCGATGCCCTGACTTATCACCAAGATCGTATGCCTACTCTGAGGCCAACACCACTTGAAACACCCAAGTCCCATGGCACACCAACATCACACTATAGTCTGTGACGCCCAATGCCTTGCCACCAAGATCATATGCCTACTCCGAGGAATGTCACCACTTAAAACGCACAAGTCCAATTGGTACACCACATGCACGCATTGGCTCTTCATGATCTTTGTTTTTCTCTCGAGCTTCTTGACTTGAGATATTGCTCCACCCAAAATTACGCGACACACTAGGTCTCAGGACCCTTCTATAGCCTCAGTCTTGCCGCTAGCAGCAACAATCATTAAAGCACCTACATACCAAAGAACAAAGCAATTGATTCGAGTATAAATGACATGCACTTGACTCTTAATTAGTAAACCACATGTATAGACACACCATGACTAACACATGCATAGACTCTCCATGACTAACACTTGCATAGACTCCCACCGTGACTAACACCACCAAAACCAACTCGGCATAGGGGCCGGTCTGACCGTGGCACCCATGCCAGTTAGACCGCCAACTCCACACCGGTCAGACCGCCTTGCCAAGACCGGTTAGACCGCTACACTCCAGTCATACTGCGATTACAACACCGGTACTATCGCACTAGGTCTCAGACCAAAAATTCTAAAAAGACCTATAAAAAATATCTATCGGCAACTACAGGCTGGAACTACCACTTCGATCGGTCATACTGCGGTACAGGCTGGTACTACCGCTTAAGCTAGTCATACCACGACACCCTTGCTAGTATGCCCGCTAGCTTCAAACAACAGCAAATTAAAATGCACTTTCTCAAAATCAAACTCAAATAACAAAAGTAAGGCATAGGCAATACTAAATACTCATAACTGTCATGGGGTAGCCACCACCACATGGGCTTACAATTCTAGATATTGTCATTGAATTGGATGCACTATAGAAATCAAAGGAAACCACAAGCAGTCTTTTCCAATGTCTGCCAAGTCAAACCCTATCGTTTAGTTTTCTTTATTTTATTTTATTGTTATGGCCCTCCAGAGAAATTTAGGAATAAAGAAATATTATAAAATCCCAATTCTTTAAACATGTTCCATAAAGCATATTAAATTATCAAACACCAAGGTGACACACACTGGTTGAACTATATGACAGTTGGCCCAAACATTATAGTTAAATCTCGGAGGTGTCTAGGTGGATGTATGTGAATACTTTTTTGTTAGATGGCACTTAAAATTTGAGCAATTGGGTCTGTATCCAAATAATCTGATCCTCCCTCCTTCCTCCTTTTCTCTCCCCAAAACCCTAGCCGTCACACACCCCAACATCACCATCACTGCGCCATTGCCACCGTTAGTGAGCCACTGCCCTGCCTCCACCGCCTCCCCATACTGTACTGGTGCCCTGCCCGTCATCTCTCCCTCCACCCGACCACCACTGGCGCCTTGTTCCTCATCTTTAGCGAGCCCCAACTCCCCTATGTCACCATTTTTCCTCGTCTTCAATGGCCACCACTATCGGATCTACCACTGCCCCACCGTCTCCTAACCACTCCCATCTCATTGCCCACACCCCTTTCCCCTCCCATGACTTTCCTCCATACTTACGGGGCTCTGGTAAACCCAACCCTAAATGTAACTCACCGGAGTTGCACCACCAGAGGCATCACTGGAGGCACAAATTATGACATCCCAAAATATTATTGGGATTTATTTGGATTTTCCTATAATTTCTTTTTCTTTTATTTTAGCCTAGATAAAGGTCTATGAAAACTTGCATTTAATTGTGGTCAAATCAAGTTGATTTTATTTTTGTTAATTTCCTTGTGATTTATAAAATGTTTAAGAATTTTCTAGGATTTATTTCTAGTTTTCTACTATTTATAGGCCTTTAATTTTTTTAGGAATTATAAAAAATTAAAAAGGAATTTTAAAATTTCAAACTCCTAGGCTGACACGTGAGCACCCCGTATCTCACCCCTGCCACCATGCATCACCATCTCACCTTTCCCATGCGCCCCCTCTCTCTCCCTCTTCCTCTCTCCTCCCACCGACACCCCAGCCCCACCATCTTCTTCCACCTCCCCCTCCTCCCTCCTCACCAACCCTCGCAACCACTATCGCTTTCTCATGCATGGCCACCTCCACCTTTTCTTCTCTTGCACGCTCCGCACCCACCTCCCTTCTTCCCGGCGCCCACCTCCCCCTTTTCTGCGCTACCCACCCTTATCCCTCCCCACAATCGTCGCCGCCTCCCGGGAACCCCAACAAACAATTCATTGTTGGGCACTGCCTCCCACCCCTATAAATACCCCTCCCCACCTCGAGTAACCCCTCAACCCACTCCACCCCTCCCCGCACTCCATTTCTCCCACCTGTGCCGTGAGCCCTTCCATGTCGTCTCCCTCCTCTCTGAGCACCGATCGACCCTCCGGTGATTGATCACCACTACCTCAGGCCTCCTCACTCTGCTCCATCACTGCTTGGGCTTGCCCTCATTGCTGCCAACCTCCTCCGCCCCTTCCCCATGTTCAGGCGCCGCCGGAGCACCCCGCTCGCTGGCAAGCCAAGCACCGCCACCATCTTTGCTTGCCACCAACCGCCTATGTTCTTTGTTGAGCTCCACACCAAGGTGAATTAGACTTCTCTCACTCCCCACTCTACTGGACCACTCACCAGCCACTGCCGCCCATGGGAACGTTTGCGTCCCTCGGTTACCATGCACCTCCTCTCACCGATGAGCCACATCAGTGCTCAGTGCTGAGGTGTTCACCATGTGGCACCATAGGCGTGCCACCTCATGGCACGGCCACCATGCAAGCGCCATACTAACACACCGAGCACAGTCAATAGCCGCGTCGGCCATTTGGCACATGTGGTAGTGATGTGGCATGCCACATCAGTGCACGAGTCCACGTGGATGCCACGCGGCATGCCACGTCAGCACACAACCCCTCCTCGTGCCACATCATCGGCCACGTCAGCAAAAATCTCCCAGTCAGCTGCCACGTGTAATGCCGACGTCATATTCTTGAATTTCCTTTAAGGAAATAATTGAGCCAAAAAAACTTAAATTCAATGCTGGCATCATAATTCACTTTTCCCTTAGTAATATAATTCTAGAAATTCAATATATATATATATATATATATATATATATATATATATAGTAAAAGTATTGAGGACTTTTGGGTGTCCGGACTCCTCGTTCCGGAGCCGTCCGATCGCTGAGTCGTAGAAAATACGATTAACGGGTTGGGCGGCTGAGACCCGGCTCTCCGTCACGCTTCTTTCCCTATTATTACTACACAATCTACTTTAAATGGTATGTATCCGATACCAAAGCTTTTTCCCATTGCTTTCGCGTGTGTCGGATATGTATTCATCTGCTATTTTCTATTGCACTCATCTTCTCCAGATCACGGCAATACGCATCCAAGCCAAACAACAATACTCGGTAATCAAGACATGAGTGCAACATCAGTATAAACCGCCTGCACGAAGCCTAACCATACGAAGAAAAATCAAAATTCTGTGATCTGGGAATCCGGAAAATTCTGATTCACAGTCGTTGCGCAGTGGTACACAATGGAAGGTATGTTCCGTCAAGAGTTCTAATTCTACATTGATTTTCATGTGAGGAAGGATATGTATGTATATGTTATTTTCTCCCATCTCTTCTCCCAGATCACGCCAATTCGCCTGATGCTTCAACTGCGCCCAGCAACGCCATTCACAACAACACCAGATGCTTCACCGCCGCCTCAGCTTCTGGTACCCCATTGCCATTTTCTTGATACTTTTCCTCTACTACAATTACGGGATGGTATCTAAATTTGTATGCTTCTTGGCTGATGGATGTTTCATAAAGACATGTCCGAATTTTCTTGGTCCATGACTGTTGATAGTGTATTACGGAGTGTATAGTATATTGGTTGTTCAAACTGCACATGACCAGTTAGTTTATTTTATTTTCATTTGATATCTGGTAATCAAGACTCGAATTTCTGAGCCCAAATGATCCACACTATTTCTTTCGAATATACCTTGATTATAAGTTAGACAATCAATTTCTGGAACCCCTCTTGCGCCAAATGACCCCCATTGTTTATTAAGTTAGACAATCGGTCTATGTCATGCTTTTTTCTGTTATTTCTACTGCCATTATCAATACTTCGTTGCTTTTGTTGATAGAACCTACAATTTCAGCGATGAATACTCTGTCATGTGTTTAGTTCTTTGTATGCTTTACTATCATATTTTCCTCCGACCTTAATTACAGAAATCTTTATGTTATTGCTCTCATAATATTAACGTTTGTTGTTATGTCCCAAAACAATATGTATTCCCATAAAGACAAAAAATTACCGAAGATAATTTATAGACAATATACAAACATATGAAATGTTGTACATGATCTGTTTGACACAATGTCTATTCATTCCGCAGAACCTATTCATTTATCTCCCCAACAAGAAATACCAGCTGATGGGAACCATCAATCTAACAACAACGTCAACAGGTTTTCAATTTACAATAATTCTTCATGTTTACCTACATTGTTATTTCTTATGTTGGCTAGTTGAACTAATTCATTCTTTTTACTCTATATTGTTAGTGATAGCTCAGATGCGCTCAATCAAACTAAAATGATACGTAATGATGATGCCATACCCTTGGAGTATATCAATCCAGAAATACTAGATCCTTATGAATCCCAACATTTTTGTACCGAAACAGATGCTTTCCAGTTCTACAACATGTATGCATTGAGAAAAGGATTTGGTATAAGAATTAGGAAGCGGGTCAAAAATGTTGGCGGCACCATCACATGCGTTGAAATTGTGTGCTTGTGCGAGGTACATGCGTCGAGTTTTATACAAATGTTATACAAGTTATATTGGTAATCTAACGGCATATTATTATTTATTTATTCATTTTTTAAAAGTAGGTTGCTATTTTGTCCTTTCCAGGTTATGTCTCATATTGGCTGTATAACTATTCCAAATAAATATATTCTGAAAAGATGGACTGTGCATGCTAGAGAAGGCACTGGGAGTCATTTTGAATCATTTATAAATGATAATGATGTCTTTGTTTGAGGACCACCGACATACCCTTCTCTTTAATGCCTGCATGGATTTGTCTAATAAGGGTGATGTGTCCATTGAAGCATTCCATATTGCTATGCGGTATATAGCACAAGCAAAAGAGGAGATTAAGATGGCTCATACAGAAGAAAATGAAGAGTTACCTACACATAATGATTCTATGAAAGAGATTGTCCATTCTGATGAGGTTATAGTTTCAAATGATGACCATTATAGTAATCAAGAAGATGAATCCATTAATCAAGCCGAAGAAATTGACTCCATCCTTCCACCTGATCATCGGAAGAAGCAAGGACGTCCCAAATCAACAAGGTATAAGTCTCAATTAGATGGCCCTATTACCAAAAAAACGCATGTGTTTCTATTGCAACAAGAAAGGCCATTACAGGACTAGCTGCCCTTCTAATCCAGAGAACTCTTCCAAGTCCAAGGTACAAAAGGTGTGTCAGAAGTGCAAGTTACCAGGACACTACGCATCCACATGTATTACTACTAGCTAGTATTACTTCGATATTACGAATTTCCTTGCCCAATAATTTGTAAAATTTCCATTATTATTTCTGTATGAACTTAATGAAATTCATGCACTTCATACAATATATCACTTTAGATTTATTTTTTCGTTTTGAGTATATACAATTGTGGTTTTAACTGGTTTGTGTGTGCACACCTCCGAACGAATTTTTTGTATACCAGCTCGGAGTTGCGTAACACTTTAAGATAACATTTGATATCCTCCAAAAACAATATCATGAAGGAATAGATCACTGCTATAAATCATTCATTGTGTCATACCCGTTTTTTTAAGCCGATTTTCTCCACGAACAAATCAACAAAAAAGTGTAGCTCAAATGATACGAAAACATATGTACGCTCAAATTTGTAAAATTGGAGGTCAACACATGCAGATTTGTGTACGCCGTTCTTGTCCATCAATAATTCAACGAGCGTTTGTTACTCGAATGAGATGAAAATTTCACATAAGATTATTACGTTAACCTCTTACATGACGTAAAAATTCGCCGCTCTAATTCAATTCGTGTGGCGTATAGAAAAATATGTAAGTACACAACAATTAATAAAGTTTTTTGTTGTCCGATTTAGATGAAAAATTCACATAAGAATCTAACCTTTAATGATAACATCACAAACGTTTTTGTTACTCATAATAATTCCGTGCGACATCAAAAAATTAATGCCAATAACGCAAGTTAACATACTCGTTTTTTCTTTGACGTTCGTGGCCGTAAATAAAACGCTTAATTTTTTACAGACTTGCACACATACTCGTTGATTTGGGACTAATGATCTATACACATATTTTTCATGGCACTTCATACACATATTATTCATGCACTTCATACACACATACTCGTTAATTTTTTACAGGCATTCTATTCATGGAAACTAATCAGGGGCGAAGCTACATGAGCTCGTCGGGGTCGACCGACCCCGACGATTTTGCCGTAACCTCTTATAGCCAGCGATTTTTCACCACCTTGAACCCCCGGTAGAAAATATGTTTGACACCAGCAGATTGGCAGCCCAGCAGTTCGGCCTATCTTCCGCAGTCCGGCCCAGCAGTCATGACCCCGGTAACCATTTATCTTGACTTCGCCCCTGCAACTAATGATCTATACACATATTTTTCTACTCGTCAATTCCAAATGACTTACACACATACTCGTAAACGAGCTAGCTATTTATGGAAATAAACACTCCGGATCAAGCATGCACGGCAAGCCGTACAACTCGGATCAAGCACGCACATTCAAACCGGAGAAATGACGCACATTCAAATCGCTGCAATTAATAATCCGTCTTGCACTAGTAAATATCCCGTTTGAATACTATAGCAAGTATTATTGGCTAATGGGTATACCCGTTAATCTCATACCTAATATAAAGTAGTGAGAGTATCAATGCGATCTGATGGTTGATAGGTTAGGCGCCTGGACTCTTAGGAGTCCCATTTTCCCTTTCTATATATATATATATATATATATATATATATATATATATATATATATATATATATATATATATATATATGCCAAAGTCATTTAATATGCTTTAAGGATGATGCCCGTGTAAGTGCACCTTACTAGTTTCCTTAAATCTGCTCCTATTCCTCATTTTCTTTTCAAGCAAAGGGTTATTACATATATACATTCTACAAAGGAGAGATATTTTAGTCCAATCGCTCAGATAATTTATATATGTATTTGGAGGCCGAAAGAATCTCAACATTCGAACTAAATCCGAAGTATCCCCTCCGAGAAACACTATAAACGGAACACGGAAATTTCTTCCGATTCGTGAGAATTGAAATAATTTCTGTGGAATTCCTGAAATGAGCGCAAAAGCCATAAACTATGTGAGGGTGCCTTTGGTTGAGCTTTTGGGAGCTGCTTTTGCTTCCAAAAAGCCAAAAGCCAACCAAAGGGGTGGAAATCAGAAGCTATTTTTTTCAGAAGCAGCTACTTTTGGGTAATACAGTTTTGAAAGCACCTTGGACTCTGCTTTTGGCTTTTGGCTTTCTGCTTTTTGAAATGGTGAAAATAAAGAGCTGTTTCACAGTTGTTTCAAGGAAAATAGAGATAGGAGATAAGTTTTATACTTGTTTGAACCAAACAGCTTATAGCTTTTCCACAGCTCACAACTTACAGCAGCTTTTCCACAGCCCACAGTTCACAGCAGCTTTTTCAGAAGCCACAGCTCAACCAAACACACCCTGAGATATAATGCATCAAAAAAAATTTCTCTTTGACTTTCGGCCCAGGCATGTCACTCAGCCTGCAAAGGCGCTTTGGAGAGACGCGGTTTTTGCATGCGCTTCTGGAGTGTCCCGGGTGGAGGCGTCTCGGATGGCGCGCACGTGTACTCCAACATCCGTGATCGCCATGACGCCATGGCAAAAGCGTCCAAGACGGCAGACGAAAAGAAATGTGTGACGCCATGACAAATGCGGTGTATGTGTAGACAGCTAGCGAGCTGGGAAGAATGCCACAAAACAACGTCGGCAACGTACGAGCGCACGTGTCTGCATTGTATTTGTATTGTATATTTGTGCATCGTCAATCCTAGCTAGCTATATATATGCATGGCGAGAAAATCTTTCAGGATTAATTTTAGCAAATGTGAATGAATTCGGCTATGAATCATAATTTGGCTTGTGTGTGCGTATATAGAAAAGTACACTGGAACACAGTCCGTGTTTGCGTGAAGGTTTGTAAGCAGGGTTCACAAGACCGATCAGATATGAGACGGGAAATAAAACGTGCCCTGAGTAATTAGGTTCACAAAGCATACGTTAATATTAGGGTGTTGCTAGGATGCTCCGATGTAACATTTTTAGATAATATGTGTAATAGTTTTAATAAATATGTGTAACAAAATACACTAATAACACACAATATCCGATAAAAAAAACTTCATAAAACATCATCTTTTTACCGAAATTGCATGAAACCAATAGTTTAGATCTTAGCTATGTTTTTAAAACAAATTTAAATATCCTAAACAAACCAATTCAAATTTTGATGTTGCAACATTACAACATTTGAAAATAATAGTGGTAACATTCAATAATAATTGATGCAACATTTTTTTACAAAGATGTGACAACCTAGATAAATTTACAACAAATCGGAGCATATAATGCAAATAATTCAGTATGCAATAAATTTACAGTGAGGTGTAATGTCAGTCCGATGAATATGAAACAAAATCCCCCCTCCCCCCAAGGTTGTAATAATCTATTACAACAAATATGATGCACAATCTAGCAAACCTACTGCAACAAAAAAAATCTTGTGCAATAAATCCACCACACAACTGTAACAAAATTCTCTTTTGCTATAATATATACGAAGACACACTGCAACAAAATGAAACACCCCATGATAATTTGAGAGTTGTTGCAACAAATCTAAAAAAACAATGCTTGCAACAAGCATACTATAGGAGGGATCAGGCATTCGGGTGTCGCTAATGAGCCAAGCTTAGAGAAGGATGAGGCATTAGTGGTCCCAGTTTGAGCGCCCTAGCCGATCACGACCAATGGCTGCAAATCCTGGCACCATCGCCTCTCCTTCAGATCGGTGTGCTCTCGCTACAGTAGCTACAAATTCGATAAACTTCGGCCACCCCTCAGAAAGGGAAGACCTTCGATAAGCTCTGGCTATGGCAGAAGGTCTCCCTCGAGTACGAATTGAACACTCATGTAACGTCTTGGTAGGAGCTCACTGTAGTGATGCTTGAAGCTAGAGAGAGAGGAGGAGGAAGTCATATGGGACAGGGGCAGGACTCCGGCCGATGCATGATGTGCAGCCAATCTTTGGAAGGGAATACCTCCACATGGCGCACGAGCTCTAGCCGTGGCTGATAGGCTCTTTGACCGTGAGCGACGGCGATCTTTGACCGACAGTTGGTGCCAGAGCTTGAGATACCAGGTCAAAAGCCGAAGCGTAGCAAGGTCAGAGCTCGCCAATGACAGTAGCTTGGTTGAAGCTTACTGGTCCGATGGGATAAGGCTAGAGAGAGTGAGCGTAGAAGATGATGCAACGTGGGGAGTTAGAGATGAATAGGTGGTGAGGCCGGAGGGCTAAGTTGATAAGGCTTCTATTTTTTTTACCCGGGTGGACGATAGATGCAAGCGTACGAACGGAACTCTCATATCATATTTCATAATCATTATATTATATTTGATATTATAATCCGAATATACTTGAAATTTGGTGCAATTTTCTTGTAGTGAATGGATCCATAACGTGAGAGATGAACTGCCTTCAATAAAATCACCTAGTCCCTCCGTTCAAAAATATATGATGTTTTAGAACACGTATAGTCAAACTTTTTTTAACTTTGACTACTTATATAAAAAAACTATTTAGCTCAGTAAAATTAAAATAGTATCATTAGATTAGTTATAACAAAATTCTTAATATAATAATTTTATATTTTTAATAAATACATTAATATAAAAAGTAATGGCCAAAGTTGTATATGGGAGCCGATCGACGTCCATATCTAAAATACCATTTTTTTTTTTTTGAAAATTAGAGCGTGGCTGTGAATGTTACCGGAACCAAACCAAATACTAAGCAATCTTGAGCTCATGATGAAGTCATGCATGCACATGCAGCCACTACTGCGTCCATCAATCCATCTCTCTCTTTCTCGTTATCTTGTGTTGACTTGCTGCGTGTGATCAGTGGCTTGCTCCCCCTGGAAGTCTCCCGCTTTGCTAAATGCGACAATAGTAAGTCAAGAAAGCACCAGAATTGTCAATTTCATTGAACATTCCTACGAGCACAGTAGATGCTTTGGTCTTAAACCACGAATATAATTTCCTGGACGTCTTAGTCCTAAAATCAAATCGATTTGGTCTCATAACAACCTAACATTTATTAATTTTAACCTCCACTTGTTTTCCATATGTGTTGGTTATTTCCTCCTCGACAATGAAATTAATAAGATTATGATCAGAGAGAAAATGACCCGTTCGATTAATTGATGGAACATCTCAAACCAAATCAAGCATGTGGCCATGGAATAGTAAGCTAATTATATATGTTGATTTGAGCCATTCATTCTCTAGATCCAATGGTTTTTAGGTCTTCCTACCGTGATCGCTCTGTTAATTTAATTTCCCTGACCAATTTCCTGTGTTGTTATGTGTCGGTTGGATTGATTCGGTTTGTATATCATGAAACCACAAACATGATGGTACGCTCATTTTGTCATGAAAGGGTCTATGATCATGTTCTCGAGTATAATTCATTCCAGTTTCTCGAATTTCAACTTTCTTTGAAAACTAACCGGTTAGGACTGATATGATGGAAGCTTACGATGTGAAAGTTCAGAGAGCCTCAATCCACACGTTAATTGACGACTGAAATTTTAGGAAACGAAGAAGGTAAAAGTCCGAAGATGACAACATAGGAGAGGTGAATGGTGTCTTGAAATTTTTCCTCAAATATTCACAAATTCTTCACATCAATAGCTATATAGCTATGAAGATTAGAATGGAAGACCACCACAAAAACCAACGATTAGAAACACTAAAAACCCAAGAAAAATCAGCGAAAACGGAACTACCGTAGTAAATTTTTTGGTACTACCGCTTGCTATAGTAACTGCGATACAATTGCTACAGTAACTATGGCACTTTTGCTGCTACAGCAAAATTAGGATGAACAGTATTTTCAGCACGGTTTTAAAATCCAAAATTGAGAGAACTTTTGATCCGTAGATTCAAATGACATAAAAATTTGCAGGAATCTACTCTAGGATGTCAGAAACCTATTCCAACAAACTATTATAAAAATCATTGTTAAAGTTGAGATCTTTTTCAGTTTATTGGAAGGTTACACCAAAATCGAGCCAAAACCTCAAATGGTAAATATAACTTGCTCATGGGTAATAATGGCCAAAATGGCTCTAGATTTATTTTCACATATCACAGTAAGTTAGAACACAGAAGAATCCCAGCCAAAAATCCTCGGATCAAGAGATGGACCAAAAAGGCTAAAATCAAACAAAACCAGGTTTTCTTATCAATCTTGGTATTAGAGTGTCTAGATTGGTGAAGATGTATTCTCAAATATTATCTCCATCTCTTACATATTCTTGGCACAGTAAGATCACAAGAGAGAAAGAAGAGAGGTCAAAGCCAACCAAAAGTCAAGCACATCAATCAAATACAAGAGGTGCAAAACGATTGATGTATTGCTTATTTGAAAAGGTAGGTTTTACAACCACTCCACCTTCACTTATTTGAAAAGATAGGAAACCCGTTAACCCCACACACACGGATTTTACTCTCACAAGTTCACTTATGCACGTTTTTCAAAGCACATAAGTGTGCATCCGCTAAATCGTTAGCCTTGATCTAACCAACTCCACCTTGACCTAAACCGCTCTCCAACGCATCGCCCATGCACCGCGGTTTTGATCCAAGATGGTTTTCGGTATTTTGATCAAACTACCAAATACCCTTTCTTGACTAGGTCATCACCAACCATTGCAAGCAATCGCCAAGCTTACCACGTGTATGTGCACCACTAGCCTGCCACGCATTGCCAAGTCTCTCCCGTCTCGGTTCCACCAAACTATGGCTCACTTGGCCCATGCAAGCTAAATGGTGCCATCCCGCCGTACGAACTCACCTTCAACATTCCTGCTTTTCTCGTGCCATGCTTGAGCTCACCGTCTCACCCGACATCCTCGATCGTTCTGGGACTCAACTCCTCCATGAGCCTAGCCCCGATCCTCGCCATTGACCACGGTTGACTCCAAGCGACCCTACACATTCAAAACACAAAGAAATCATTTTCAGGCACAAGTTCTTCACAACTTGACCTACATTTGCCAACACATGCATCATGCACCTTTAATCCATGACTCAATTCACTAAAATCCTATTTTTCTAGGTAGATCAGAAGTACCACACTTACCATATCGGTACTTCTGCTTTGCGGTACTACCACTCCCCAAAGCGGTACTTCTGCACATTGAAAACCTCACTTGGATCTCTTTGGAAAAAACGTACCGCAACTCAACCTGGTAGTTCTGCCGAGCGGTACTACCGCACTTATGCCTGTGGTACTTCCGCAAAATAGAACTACTGCACTAATACCTACGGTACTTTCGATTTTCCTGACACTTCCAGAAAACAGTCCCAATCAAATGCAACTTTGCAAAACCAATTGACCACTCCACAAACATTGCAATGGTTCATCACAACAATATCGTGGACCCTCTCACATGGTCCTTCAACCACCCTCCCTTGATGAACCCAGTGGCAATTTTTCAAAAATGCAAATTATAGGTGGTTTTAGAAAAGAAAGGAAATTTTTTTCAAAGAGAGCTCCAAATGGTCAAAAAAAAAAGATTACAAAGAGCCAAACATGACCATTTGAGACAGAAATAGATAGAAGTTGCTAAATGACTGTTTTGCACAAAAACTTCATAACCACCCAAAATGTCGCAAAATCTCACTCTAGATCCATATGAAAAAGCAATTGTTTGATTTGACCTTGATCATGGTGAGATGAAATCAAAAACTCCTAAATTAGCAAAATTTTGCGCAAAGCCCAAATCATGCTCTAGATATGCATTTTTACTAATCTTTCTCTCCCTTTGACAATGGAGTCATCAAAATGTATGGAAGAAGATAGAGCATAAATGAAATGAATTGGCTATATTTATTCATTTTAAGCATTAGGAGCCATGGAGATAATCCAAAGTGACTTTCCAAATATTACACCAAGCCATAAAAAGTGAAAGCGCTAGTTAGATCATGCCAAACCATGCATGGTCAAGCTAAAACTAAATAAGCCATGATCTAAAATTAAATGGATTGTTTAACATGTCAACTCACTCAAATTAATAGGCTAGTTAAATGTATCCAAAAATGAGTTAAGCCATGTCAATATTCTAAGTAGAACCAAGAACCTATAACTGAGTCAATTTAGAGTGCTACAAGTTCAAGATTGAGACATTGTGTTCAAGCACTAGATATCACTTGAAATTGAGCAAATTTAACACATTTGGCATTTTTACAAATTCATGGTTGGCTTTAACCACTTTTCGCAAGATTTTATTTTCTTAGCCATGTGCTAGATCTCAAACCTTATGCGACCACTCCAAGCAAAAAGCCTGAGGAAGTGATATTGGTCATCCAAAACCTTTTTGAGTTCATGCCTAGTGCAATGGAAAGTCATCTCATGAGAAAGAATTGGTGAGATCAGTTTTTCACACAAAAGAGATCTTTTTGCATTTTCTTGACTTAATTCAAAAACAAAGAGTTAATTCTAACACATGCTTCACTAATGAACTAGCATATCTCAATCTAAAACTCATTGTAGATTCAAGGCTCAACTTAACTTATTTGACATGGTATGGATCATAAGAGGATCACTAGAGCTAGACTAGTCACATGATCCAATAATACATAATTTAATTCAAGTTGTTCACATGTAATAAAGCTAGCATGGCAAAAGCTATTCTACACATAGAAGGGCATGATAAATCTAGCAATCTAGCATAAGTTATGGCAAAATGTAAACCAATTTTATCATGTCACAAAAGGATAATAATTAGGGCTCCATATATTTATATTATAATGCATATTGCTGAAATTAAATATGACACAATAAAAAGAAATTCCAACTCCCCTCAGCAAATGAGTCAATTTTAGAAGTATTTTAGTTCAAGTTGAGTTATGTCAATATTAAACTCCAGAAAATCTCAAATGAACTCCCCTTGAACCAAAACAATAAGCAAGAGAGAAGAAACTTGGACAGAAAAAGGTAATAGTAGTCCTTACAGCATAGACAAGATAGAAGGAATACTATGGCTCAGACTTGTTCTTATCTACCCCATATGACTCTACGACTATCAGCTGGTCATCTAAAATACCAGGGAGTAAACACATTCCCTGTCTACCCAAAGGGGCTAACCCTGGCGAGACCTAAAAGAAGTGATTGAACTCAATATAGTGAGAAGAGAAGCAACTAATAAGTAGGGGAACGTATCTAGTGCTAATGGGCATTTGCGTGCTAACATGCTAATACTGTTCAAGATCGTTGGATCTGCCTCCTACGGTCTAGATTCTTAAAGGTGGAAGCACCCAATCCACTTATGTAATTTTGCGAAAAACCCCGCCGCCTCCCAATCTTTTTTTCTCGAGGTCGTCGAGCACGGCCTGGCCGAGCTACGCGGTCATCCGCTTCTCGAGGTCGAGCCGGCACGCCAGCGTCGTATCGAGGTAGATTGCCACCCGGAGCAGCATCGATAGGAAGCTCACCGACATGGTGTTCTTCTCCCTCGGCAGGAGGCTCACGATCGTTTCAAGAACCACCCGCTTCTTGTGCTCCTGCCTCGGATCCATCTTCTTCCTATCTCTTCCTTGTATGTCCTGCACCAATGCGAGTGTGTCAAATGCAAGCAAGAACTGCACCAAACTCATTGACATGGTGATGTGTTCAAAACTCACCAGTCTTCGCAGAGATTTCTGAGCATAGAGCATGATCAGTGTTCCCATGGTGATGCCCTTAAGCCCCCTTGCCTTCATCGCAACCAGAACTCGCTGGAAAGTGTTGATCCGCAGCGCCGTCAGCTCGTCGGCCCACCAGTCGTCGACCGCCTTCGGCGGCAGCAACAACAGCACGCTCATGCCATCGATGCCACCGGAAGCAGTAGTGCCCAGGGACATGCTAAACTGGCTATCGCTGCATGCTATGCACGCGATGGTGGAAGAAAAAAGATTGGGAGGCGGCGGGGGGTTTTTTGCAAAATTACATAAATGGATTGGGTGTTTTCACCTTCAAAGTTCCAGGCCGTAGGAGGCAGATCTAACGATCCTGGATGGTATTAGCATGTTAGCACCCAAATGTCCATTAGCACTAGATACGTTCCCAATAAGTAGCATCCTAAGATCATAAGATGAGAGGAAGAAGTCTAAACAACTAAGAATGAGAACCACTCCAGTCTATGCTAGAAAGACTAACCCAAATGCACCCGATAAACAAAATGCAATAGAATGAAAAACAAGCATATGAACAATATAATACAGAAAGTACAAGAAACTCCCCCTCAAATTAAGCCATAAGGACAGACCGCCCCATACTCTCCCTGCAAGGTCGTGAACCTCAAACTATCTAAGGGCTTGGTGAAAATGTCAGCCAACTGGTGGTCACTCTCCACAAACTGAAGCACTATGTCACCCTTCTCCACATGGTCTCCAAAGAAGTGATATCTGATATCTATGTGCTTGGTCCTGGAGTACTGCACTGGGTTCTTGGTAATGTTAATGGCAGAAGAGTTATCATAGAAGAGAGGAATACTATCTATGGCTAAACCAAAGTCCCGTAAGGTCAAAACAATCCAAAGCACCTAACTACATCAACTAGCTACTACAACTTACTCAGCCTCTACATTGGACTGTGTAACCCTGGACTACTTCCTAGAAGACCAAGAAATAAGTGAAGTGCCAATGAATTGGCAAGTGCCAAAGGTGCTCTTCCTACCTATCCTACAGCCAGCAAAGTCTATATCAGAGTAGGCTCTAAGGGAAAGACAGGAAGCAGAAGAGTACCAAATACCATAGTCTAGAGTAGCTCGAAGGTACCTAAAGATGCGCTTCACCGCCTAACAGTAAGAGACATGAGGAGAAGCCTGAAATCGAGCATACAGACACATAGCGAAATAAGTGAGGTACAGGAGGGAGCCAATCATACTACGGTACTCCTTCTGATCTACCGACTCACCATCCTCATCTGGGACGAGTGCCCTCATGGTATGCATCGAGGGTCACACAAATATCGTAGGCTAACGAAAGATGAGAAATGCGATCGAATTCGCTTCTGCTAAGACCTTGGATTATGATGTTCCTTACCTTAGCATTCGTCTCAACATCTGGCATATTTGCCACTGTGATGTTCTTATCGGTAGGAACATAGCGAGTTTTGACCTTCCTTTAAATGGCATAGCCCTGAGCCTGTATATATGACTCCATCCTACTCTTCCAGAAGAGATAATCGACCCCATCGAAGATATGAGGCTTGGTGGAATACTTGTCTGTCGCCATGGCTCAACAGACCGGTTAAGATCTACAGAGAAGAGCTAACCGGCTCTGATACCACTTGTAGGACCGAACAGGCAACAGAGGGGGGTGAATGGTGCCTTCAAACCTCCCCAAGTATTCCCACAAAACCTTCTTCTCTAATAGCTACAGAGCTATGAAGTAAGAAGTTGAAAACTCACTGGAAGCTAAGATAAATGAGCCAAACTAGATAAGGAGCAGCTGCTGGATGAGAACAAAATAGAGCAGTCGAAACGTTCTTCCGTAATCGATCTAACCAAGAGATTGACCGTCTGTGACAGAGAGGTCGAATGCCAACTCATGGTCGATCGATTCACTCGGTCGAAGACAGATGATTCACTGGAAACCAGAAAAATAGACCGATAACAGAAAGAACACAGTCACGACCAAAAACAGAGTGCACAGTGTTTACTATGTGGTCGAAGACAGAACAGAGGAAGGCCGAAGCGCACGACCGCAAGATCCATTTTCCGAATAACTTTTGATTCACAGATCAAACGATCATGAAACTTCAAACACAACTAGAACACATCCTCTGGTCGAGCAAAAACAAATCGGTCAAAGTCTTTCTCCTAAGGACAAGAAGAACGGTGCGGTCGAATAGAAACAGAGGAAGTGGGAGGCGCACGACCGAAAACCAAAAACTCTCCAATCAAACTTTGCTCTCGGGAATATACTAGCCAAACGGCCTTGAGGATGATTCCCAGTTTAGAGCAAGACAAAACCGAGGCTACTCGAATGAGACCACAGCTCAAATCAAGAACGGCCAAAGCAAACCAGAGAACTAGAAGAGAGAAGAAGGAACAGAGAAAATGCAATCAAAACATCAAAGATAAAATAACTAAAAGATAGAGGAACAGAGATGAATGATTGCATTAACGAAGATTTCTGCAGCCACTCCATACAAGCTCCCAATCCCAAAGCAACGCACACAAAAATAGAGAGAGAAAACCCGAGCGCTTGCCAGAAAACCTCAACCTCGCACTCGAGCTCTACCTCCTCTATTTATAGTCTCCAGATACCGGGGGGTGAACCCATTAACCCCAACCTAACACCGGGTTTTACACGCAGACAACCCGCTAGCACCGACAACAGTGCTTTTACCAGTGCTTTAACCAGAGATCAGTTTCCTTTGCAGCTTTGCGTATTTCTCCAAAATGCCCCTCCTGCACCTTCCCGGAAACTTCCTCTTCTCTTGCTGTCCAAGTCTTGCAACCACCTCGCAAGCCTCATCGTCTTTGGCATCTCCCGGCCGTTCTCGACCTCAGCACCGCCTGTGCCTAGTCTCGGCCATCCCATGCCTCGCCACGACTTAGCCTTAAAGTCCTGCAACCATCACAGACAAGAAAACATCACATAGCACCGCATAAAACATTGTGATCATAAGTCTGCATTAGAAGAAAGTACTTGAAAATACACCAACAGAGTCACATACCCAATACGACCGGTCGAAATCACAAGATCAGGCACGCACATAGCCTATGACCACATTACACTTCATTACGACCACATCAAAAGTCCATACGACCGATTCCTAGGTGTTACGACCGCTTCAGGAAGCCATATGACTGATTCCCAAGTGTTACAACCGCTTCAGGAGGCCATATGACTGGTTGGACCGAAGCTACAACCACGGCCAAGGGTTCCAACGTGGTCGAAGGGACTTCCGACCATGCTACGACTCCATCCGAGCGCTTTCGAGCACGTTCGACCGCATAACGACTTCATCCGAGCACTTCCGACTGCAACTGACCGCATCCGACTGCGCTACGACCGTTTCCGACTGTTTTCGACCGCTACTGACCACGACCGACCGTGTTCGACTGGGTTACGACCAGATCCGACCGTGTTCGACCACTTCCGACCGTGCTCAGACTTCGTTTGACCACAAACGGCCACATCCGACTGCGATACGACCACGTTTGACTGCCTCACAACGTGGTCGAAGTCCGCCAACTTCCTAACATGGTCGTGGTCGAAGTCTGCAGACTTCCGACCATAGCGGTCAAAGCTCTGACTTCTGATCGCTTCTCGTGGTAATGTGGTCGTAAGCCTTTCCGACCACGACCAACGTGGTCGTAACCGCGTTCGACCATAGCCAACGTGGTCGTAAAAGCGTTCGATCACCGCCAACGTGGTCGTAGCCGCGTTCGACCACGGCCAACGTGGTCGTAAATCTATCTGAAGTCCTTCGACCATGGCCAAAGTAGTCGTAAACCCATCTGGTAACCTCCGACCACGTCCAAAGTGCTCTACAGCGGTCGTAAACCGTGTACACACCTTCCGACCACTTGAGAAACACGTCTGCTAGCTTCCGACTTCTGACTGAGTGGTCGTAAGAGGTCCAATGGGAATTCGACCACGGCCAACGTGGTCATATTTGCTGCCGACTACTGCCAACGTGGTTGTACAAGCCTCCAACCACGCCAGGGAGCTACGACTTAGCAGAAAACGCACAAATCAAACTCAAACTTTCTAAAACAAGTGTCAATTACTCATCACAAATATGGGATCACCTCCACATGATCTCTCAATATATTATACCGACTTCATCTATATCAGTAAAAATCGTACGTGAGTTTATATTACTCTATAATCTCTCACACGAATAGTCCGAAAGCCATAAACCACAGCTAAAAGTTATAAACTTCAGCCAAAAAGAACATGCCTGTAGTTATAGGAGACATTAAGCCAAACTATTCCAAGTTTATCCACTTATTAGATGAAAAATAATGCTATAGGATTTCTCGTCAAAATGCTTTTCTTCGAAATGCGGTGGAAATAGAGAATGAAGTCTTAGGCCGGTTTCTTTTTGCTTATTGTGGTTTATGTTTGTACAGTAACTTACTTTTAAACGGTGTGTTTTTTAAGACGGAGTCAATAGAAAAATTGTAGTAAAAAATATACTGAGTTCAGCTGTGCCGACCAAAATCACATACAATTATTTCCCTCAGCGTATTGTCTCTCATGAATAAACAGAATTTAACTATTTAAGGCCCTGTTTGGATCCCATGGTCTAAAGTTTAGTCGTCTAAAGTTTTAGACTAAACTTTAGTTGGCTAAACTTTAGCTACTAAACTTTAGTCGAAGGTCCTGTTTGGTTCCTGTACTAATAGATAGGGCCAAAGTTTCAAAAAGACCATACTACCTCTCCTCGCTTAGCAAGGCCACCATTAAATGGGAGGTGAGAGACCAACAATCCAACATGCATGGGTAAACACGTCTTTGTGTATAAGAACCCAAAACTTTAGACCACTTTAGTTCACTTTGGTGGACTAATGGTCTAAAGTGTTTTTTAGGGGTTAGCTAAAGTTTAGATCTAACTTTAGACCATCTGTTTGGAGACTTTAGATCTAAACTTTAGTGACTAAACTTTAGATGGAGGGATCCAAACAGGGCCTAAGTCATAAGCCATCAGTCTAAAAGAACATACAAATTGTGCTGCCAAACAGGGATCAACCGTAGCAAAACCGACGAACACCCCGTATATATACCCTTTAATAGACAGGCGGTCAACTAGTAGCGGAAACATCTTCACGTATTTTGTGTGCTACTTGAATGGTGTCCATCCGTGGCGTTGGAAGATCCTTCGATTTTGCTCCTTCCAAATGTTCCGTCAAGTGTAGATGATCATCACCTGGGCAAACTCGTGCTTAATTCCGCTCCTTTGGAACTCCGAATATATAGCTGCTTGCCGCAAATTCAGCAATATATATACTCTTATATTTTCATACTAATTAAAAACCAAAAACCTCACATAGTTCATGGAATTGAATAGTAGCAATAAATTTATTAACCAGACGATCGAGATGAGGCGATATACAGACCCGACAGTGGTTAGTGCTAACCGTGGCTTTGTACTGATGTTGTCGATCATTACTCCGTGGCGCGCGCGCGGAGACCGATCTCACGGCAAAAGGCCGGTCTTTTGGACGGGCGGCGTTTGGGTGGGTGACGTTGTATCAGCCAAGCACGCCGGCCTGCCATGAGCGTGAGCTCGATCACATCGTGTTGATGCGGCAGCGCTCAGACGGTGGCCGGGGGCGTCGTGCCTCTGCAATTCGTGGTCGATCTCGTGGCTTTTGGAGAAAAATGGTGATGAAAGTTTATGCATATATGGAAAAGCTGCGCGTACGTACGACGTACATGCATGCACTTGCCAGCTAGTAGATCGTTGTAGAATCTGTCGATCGTTCGCTCCATGATTATTTTATCGACACCTCTACGTTGACCATGTACACCGGAGTTGCCGGCTTGCTGCACCATAAATTTAGGAAAAAATTTGTTTAGTACTATGGCAAACAATCGCATATTAGAAAATACCATCATGAAGCGCACACACAGTCAAATGCCATCGCGAAGGCGTAAATTCTAGGAAATGCCATTGTCCTGAGGATTCTGTGACTAGGCTGCCATTAGGGGTGCAAAATGACAATTTTGCCGTCGAGTGGCGAGCTGTTGCCGTGCCCATGCCAGCACCGCAGGAAGTTGCGCCCGATGCGGCCGAACCCGTTAATTGCTACCTTTAGCTTCACCTCCATCAATGCCCACCTCACACTCGCACCGCCGCTCATGCCGACCTACGCACACAGCACGAACAACACCACCGCGTCATCATACATACTCCCCATGCAACCAAGCTGTAGTAACTAGCACATTCCTACACACGTATGTACCACATGAGTCCTCAAGGAAACCGCGGACATTTACTCATCGGAGGTTGCATTCCGCCTCAGTGGCAACGACGCCAAGCTCCTCAGCCCGGAGAACTCCGACAAGCCTCTCCCTTGAACGCCGACAAGCCAGGCCCTTTCCTTTAAATTTTCATGTCACATCGTGTTCCCAATCACCATTAAATTTTTTCCCTCAACCAATTTTGCATTTCTCTTAGCTCTTTGCTAGGATTTCGCCATCTTCCCTGACTCCGTTCAAACGGCCACCGATTTTTTTCGTTCTCCGTAAGCCTCTCCACAATTCCTCACACCTACACCGTATCCACTGTCCCCTCTATCTAACGCCCGCTCCAATTTGGCAGATTCTTCATTGTGGAGCACCGCCGTTGTCGGCTTCTTCTCTAGTTCTGTCGTCCCACCGCCTCCAACTCCCTCCAGACGCGCCAACCCCATGGAAGGACTCCCATTGACATCTCCTTGCCCCTATACACACTAGTTCTTCTTCTCCATCATCATCGCCCAGCCACCACCCACTACCCTACTTGCCACCCACACTTCCGCCATGCACAATTGACCGCAACGCCGCCTCCTAACACCGTCCCGAAGCCCCTCCAACCCATTTTGTGCGTCTCCCATGGCCACCGCATTGCCGATCATCAGAGCCATCACTGTTGCACTGCCCTTCCCTGTTTCACTATCTCTTAATCTCTCTCTGCCTCACTGCTGTGAAACCTAAGAAAGGCAGGAGTAATATTGGTTTTTATTAAATTTTCTCTCTACAAGAAAGGCTCTAATGATTATTTTGGATGAAAAATGTCACGATGGTGGTATTTTCTATAGTTTTTGGGTTTGCGATGGTATTTTGCAGCCTTTCTCTTTTGCGATGGTATTTTTAATTATGGATCTTTGCGATGATGCTGAAAAAATTTACTCTAAATTTAGTTGAACTTATGATAACGGTACATAATCTACAGTTCCCCCCCCCCCCCCGAGATAGACAGATGTGGATAATATACAGCCTTTATTGTGTTGAGCATGGGCACAAAAGGAAGTAGAGAAATTTCATCCGACCAACAGAAGGCTTCTGGAACGAATATGGAAGGGATAAATGAGTATCTAGCACTGGCCTTGTCTAACTTCGACAACAATAAAAAAATACAAAATAGGATATGGGATGAGCGATATCCGTTCGCTTCCACTCTGATTGTGCCCAATTATCCACTTTCCAGTGGAGCGGATAACCTCTACCCAACTAACTGACAGAAGGCCTTTGGAGCGGATACAGAAGGGAAAATGGGTATCCAGCACTATCCTTATTGGACTCTGAGAAAAAATATAGAATAGGATACGGTATGAGCAATATTCACCCTTATCCACTTCGATTGCACCCCTAGTGTTGAGAGAAGGGGGATAATTTGCAATTCTACAGTTCTTTTGTGAAAAACCTACACTTAGGCCCTGTTTGAAATGCAAAAATAAATCCTATTCCTACGTTCCAAATAAACTGATTCTTATGAAATTTCTGTAAACTTCGTGTGAAATTCAAGTTTCAAACAGGCCCTTCTTATACGTTACCTAGACGTTGGTTGATGGAAGTGCCTAGCTCTAAGGAGGGGTCTGTCTTGGTCCAGTCCAATTTAAGACTGGCCAGGATAATATGACTTGGGGCGAATGGCTTGTCCAAAAATCAGCCCAGCCTGGTCGTCCCGAGAAGTCTATTGACCGATCCCGCCTAGCCCAGCCAACTGGGTCTGACGCTGTCTATCCCGACTTT
This sequence comes from Dendrocalamus sinicus, assembly GCA_036346575.1. Lineage (NCBI taxonomy): Eukaryota > Viridiplantae > Streptophyta > Magnoliopsida > Poales > Poaceae > Dendrocalamus > Dendrocalamus sinicus. Next base: position 25,018,635 of record CM070663.1, read on the forward strand.
TCTAGTGTCACAAATCCGACACCCGTATTTCTCCTCCTCCTCACGAGTTTCAAGCCCCGTTTGAAACAATACTTCCTCAGTCAAGTTAATACGACATATTTTTTAAATAGCCTTATTTATAAATATAAGATATATTTTATATTCAAATGTAAAATGAATATGATATTCTTTTTATACCTCTAATAAATATACAGTTTTATTTACTATTCTGTACATGTATATATTAAATATAGTGTTTATAAATAATAATTAGGGGGTAATCTCGTTATTTTCATTATTTTCTTGGTTTATGTGCTAAGAAGAAATATATCTTATAAATTTGGAGGGATAGAGTATTTTTTCTGAAACCTACTGAAATTGAACTTTTAGGTGAAATCCTGCAAAACTCCGGCATTCCAAATCGGCGATCGGGAGGAAACAATCTCATCTCTAGTGAAGTTAGCAAGGCAGGCCATGGCGACTGTAGGCCATAAATTTTATGGGCTGGGCCCACCCCTGCATCTCCGTACGAAACCGACGAGCTGTGCGTAGGTCAACGAAAAACGCACCGCTCTTAACACAAGCGCATGAACCAGGCTTTCCTGTTCTCTTCTCATATTTTTTGACATGTGGCACACATTCAGCTGCTCTTTATTCTCTTCTATAAACTCAGAAATACAATTTAACGGAGTAAAGAGATACACATATATAGAAAACAGAAATAAGGACACAGAAAACGTGAACAGGAAAACCATTCTCCAAGCGCATACCCCCACAACGGTCACAATACAGACAGATCCAAGAGTCACTCGCATTTGGCTGTATGCTAGCCATACACAAACGAAATGTTACCAGCATTGCAGCACTGAACATGTAAAAGAAATGGCCAATGGCATTCGCAACATGTACTCCTGAATTTCTGCGGCTAGCTTTTTATGCCTATGATTTTTGTTTGTGGTTGATAGTTTTTGTCCGTTCTTTTTGGGATAGCGGAAATGTTAACATAGACGACACACATAATTTTAGATCCAAAAAGCCGTTTAAAAAATCGTACCATTTATTTTGATTTTTAGGAAAACCAAAAACCCAAAAAGAACGAGCCATTAAGCTAGTATCATTGAATTGCTTCACTTCTTGCATATTGGCCAACCCTACATATGCATTTATGCCATTGAAAAAAAATCACCTTCAGTATGTGGGCATGCATCGATGCATAGCAACATGATCAAGTAAAATACATGCCAGTTCTGTGGTGATACACTTTCGGTTGCAGCGAGGTGATACGCTGCGTTCTTTTCCGTATGAAGGCCGCTTTAAAGCTTTAAAAATATTGTTCTGGCAAACCGCTTCAAAATGAGAAAAAAAACTGTTTTATTTATTTGTTCAAAGAAATCTACAAGCCGGAACATGCCTATGTTCATCATCAAGGCAACACATGAACAAAAAACGAGCACCAGTACACACGCGAATCTGTAAACCTATATAGCTTAGGGATAACAAGCAGCAGCATTTCTTTCTCAATTACAGGGCGGCGATGGCGCAGGGCGGCAAAAAACAATCAAGAGCCTGAAGAAACCTGCAATGCCACACAGCTCTCCCGTTAGCCGCCGCGGCGGCAAGACCAGCGTAATAAATACAGCTCTGGCCAACACAGGGTTGTTGCACCTAGCGTGCAAACATCTGATCATCTCATATCCTCATCTCTTCCTATATACCACCCCGCCCTGCCTCAGCTGAATGCAAAAAGAAGGCGCCTGGTTTAGCATCTGAATTTCTAGTATGGACAGTGAATCAGGCTTCAGATCTGTAACCTTGTGCTGGGGGACTCCACGCTGCTGAAGCTGATGGTCCTGGGCTGCCCTAAGCACAGAGACTCATCGCCGTTGTTGCTCGATGGGGCAATGTCTGTGCATGACGACTTGCTTGGAGCGCTGGCACTGCCCAGGGTGTCGCTGCTCTCTAACGGGCTCTTTGAGGATGGGTATGGTGTCACGCTTGACACTCTACAGAAGAAACAACGCGCAGATGAAAATTAGTCTTAAGGTCAGATGTTACCAGTATAACAGGTTTCAGAAGAATTCAGATACCGCCACACAGACAATTTATACCTTTCCTTTCGCTTCTCCAAGAATCGGGCAAGTGATGCTTTCCGAGCTTGAGGGACAGCTGGAACAAACAAAAACATGTACAACGCTTTAGTAGACATTATGGTAGTTACTCTTGGAATCCAAATACAATGCAGAACTAGCAATGGACAATGCAAACAGGCAACAACCGTATATACCTCTTGGCATAATAGCTGCAGCAGTCGTAGTTGCTAGTGGCATTGGCTGAGATGAGGATACCTGACTTGCGGGAGGAACAACTGATGGTACGCCTGCAGATTTCGGCCCTGCAGTGTCATTGCTAGAGCTAGATGTGCTCTTTGGGAGAGTCACAGCTTGCGACATGACAGGGATTTGACTTGAAATGCCTGTTACATGAGGCACAGAAGGCTCTGGTTTCTGAATTATAATCTGCCTTGCAGGTAAAACCTCAGGCACCGCGACTTTTGCAGTGGCAGCAACAGGCGAATCTGATTTGCGGGCTGCACTGGGTGGGCTTGGAATAGATGCCCTGCTTGCTAAAAGCATAAGTTCTTGAGCCTGTCATAGGTGAGACACAATCAGGAAATATACCTAAGCAGCCGAGGTAACATCAAAATGTTTAATTCATCACAAAGATATGGTACCTTCTCCACCGGGACATTATCGAATACATTCACCGAACCATCGTAGAATATAGTCATTTGTGTCGACCTCGGATTTCGTAGGTCCCTTTGCAAGTCAACCATCTATTTGTCAGCGTAATCTTTACTTTACAGTCAATATTATTAGAAGTTCAGAAATCATTTGATTTCAACAAAAATATATATATGTATATATCTACCTTGCGCCACCATACACGCCAACCGTAGAACCAGCCACCGCGTTGCCCACAGTGAAAGATTGATTCTTGAACGGGCTACCACCGGAAACATCGGGGAGGCTTTGTACCTTGAGCATCGGGTTTGCCGGATTGAACGGCACGGGATGGCGTGGCATCGATGCCGCATGAACCATCCTAGATCCGCCCAGGAGATGATGAGCCGCCACGCCGTACGATTCCATGCCATGCGCACGGTGGCCGTGCACCGCTGCGGCATACTGCTGGGGATTCACCTGGCCGTCGAACCCAAACTGCCTCTGCAGAGAGAAACACCACCACACAGCTCAGACTACTAGCCTCCAGCATCTCGATGGCAGGAACAAGACGGCGAGAGCCCGGAGCTGACGCAAACCTGCTGATGAGCAATCACAGGGGACGCCTGCTTGTTGATGGCGTCAAAGGCATCACCGGTCTGCGGCGGCCGGAACCCGGAGAGGGAGAAGTGGTCGACCACAGTCTCCTTGGAGTCCTCCCTCGCCGCCCTGAAGGACATGAACGCCGGCGTGGCACCGGCTTTGGCCGGGAACTGCCACTGCATCGACGGCGCTCCTCCCAGGTAATCTGCAGCACAGAATCACTCAAAATCACTCGCTAATCGCAGTATAAAGTAGCTCAAATCAGACACACGACTACGCAGAAAAAAATTTACTAAAAAAGCGAATTAAACAGCCACTAAATCGTGCATATGAGAGCACGAGAAAATCACTTCAATGCGAACAGCTAATTCGCGAAAATAAATTACAAAAAAAGGAAAGGTACGAATTTGGCGTCCTATCGATATCAGTCCGAAATCTGCCGCGGCGAGCAACCGCAGATCACATGCCGAATTCCGAGCGGCCACGCACGCACGAAGAAATACATCGACGAGCGAAACCCTATCCTACGATGTCACGCACAGGGAGCAGGAAAGGTTAAGTAGAAACCGACCTGATGGTTCCACCTTGGCAACCTCCTCCTTCGCCTCGCCCCCCTTCTCCTTCCTCCCAATCGCGCCCAGGAAGTCCCTCTCCATGGAAGTAGCCACGGCTGGCTCAAGAACCGACCAATCCAAAGCACGGGAGGCCAAGAAACGAAAGAAAGATGCAAACTTTCTCAAGAATCGGGAGGAAGAAGCCTCTCCCTCTATTCTCTCTCTATTTCTTTCCTTCTCGACGATGCCTTCACTTTTCTTCCCCTGCTTTCCCCTCCCTCTCTCTAAAATGTTTTGCTCGCGCTCGCTCCCTCGCTTATTTATTCACGAGATTTAGGAGTAAAAGAAGGGAGCGAGAGAAAAAAAAAAAGAAGGAAGAGAAGATTACGGCACGTGATTTTAGTGACCCGAGGAGCAACTAGAGATGTCTGGTAGCTGCGTTTCTTTGAACTATCGTTTATGATTCTTATCTCTAGTTTATTAATTTAATAAATAATAATATTGAAAAATTGAAGTCAAAATTTGGCTAAAAAGATTAAAAAAAGGACTTACAAAAAGTTTTTTACTATTTATATCATTGTACAGATAATTAAATAGATAATTCATTAATTATATAAAGTCATTACAAATAATTATATAAATAAATCATTACATAAGTTACATTTAGTCTTATTTATAAATAATATATAGATATATAATTGTACACCGCTTAGTTAGTTCGTTAGTTAATTATACTCGGCACATTAAATTAACAGGGCGCTTACTTGGGCTGAATAAGCCTGGCTTATGGCTGGATTTTTATTGTAGATGGCTTATTTTGCACTGTAATTGATGGTGGCTTATTTGGCATAATTAAATTTTAAAAATAATTAAAAATAAAAACATGTTAGCCCATCACGTATAATGCAAACGAATATGGAAAAAAGAAATGGCAAAAAAGCTCAAAAAACTGAAAAACCAGAAAAGATGAAATTTAGGATTATTAAAAATAAATTAGAAGCCAGAACCTCAAGCCGAAATTAACGGGATCTAAGATGGTCGTTGGATGGCGGTGAGCCCTACGTAGTAACTGAATCTAGTCCGTCGCGCCCACTGGCTCCGCCCATCATTGCATCACCCATCCCACCCACGTGCTTGTCACATGCACGCGGCTCCTCGCAGCATTAACCAAGCGTACACTCTCAACTGAAACTGACATGTCGGCCCAAACATAAGTTGGTCCACGTGGTTAGTTATAGAAAGCGGTTGAACTGCAGATGAAGCGCAGCGCCTCGTGCCGTGTTCGCTGAGGTGCAACGGTGGGCCTGGCCTGCCTCACGGGGAGCGTAGCACACGAGCCAAATTGCGTTTGAGTATGGCGTGCGGGGCCCACGTGGCTACTTCTGGAGATTCGGGATTCTTTGTGGGAGGGTGGGAGTTCGATGGCGATGGGCGATAGCTAGGGGTGGATATCGAGCCAACTTGGCTTGGCTCGGCTCGTGAAGGCTCATTAGGGAGGAGGCTCGGCTCGTTGAAAAGCTCGAGCTCGGCTTGTTAGGCTCATTAGGTGGAACATGCAAATTGCATAATGCAATGCAATTATGCAACCAGTCAGCTCATATAACTGAGTTATCACTTACTACCATAACCATATATCTGTTGGCAAAAACAAAAAGAACCCTTAATCTACTGCCTACTGTGCATAATCGAAACACTATTAAAGCTGAACATATTTTGTTTTGACTTTTGAGTGCCTTTAACTTTTCTTTTTATGATTCAGATTTGTTTTTCTGAATGATAACTTCTATGATTCTCTAGAGTGACAATCAAAACCTATACATCAGTAATCCTATGACTGAAATTACATCAAAAAGGAAAGAGCATATAACGTAGTAGGTTCAAAACAAAGTAAGAAAAACTTGTCAAGAAAACTTCAATTACAGTATGAACAAATATGGTAAGAAAAACTTGTCAAGAAAAATTCAATTCCAATATGAACAAATATGGCATCTGATGGTTTCCTTTCTATAGGTGAAATTAAGAGAGAAAAGAGTAACGTGTACTTTAATAATACCTCTCAGTGACAAAAGAGGTGTGAAGATTGGCATGCATACATACTATTACTGGCGTACTGAGCCGTTCACATCGTGATGGGCCGAAGATGCTGCCGAGTTGGGCTGACCAAGCCTACCGAGTCTAGCGAGCAGCTTGTGAGCCGGCTTAGCTTGGCTCGTTAACGGATCGAACTGAAACCCTGGCTCGGCTTGGCTCGTTGTACCACGAGCCGAGCCAAACCTTCAACGAGCTGAGCCAGCTTACAAGCCTCGAGCTTTTTTGCCACCACTAGTGATGGCTATGGCGTCAAGAGGAGGGGGGAAATGAAAAGAGTACAAACAGAAAGTTGGGTGGTTTTTTGCGGCGGTTGATAGTTTAAGACTGTAGATATGACTTTTAGCCTTCATATAAGCATTTGTATGAATAAACTAAATAAGGATAAGCCGCTTCAAAAATATTATCCTAATAAACAACTTTAAAATAATAGTGGAGAAACCATCATATCCATTTATTTGAAGGAAGCTATAAACTGAAAAGACAGTGGAGTGGCATGCTGTTGTGTTGCGTCCCCATATTTTTTGGTTTGCCCTGTCTATTCTTTGAGCAGCGCCATGTGAACATGACTAATCTTTATGTTGTTTGTGCTCCTTATTTGTTTTTTGATTGTTCTTTTTTAGTCTGAGGCTTTTTTAAGAATGAGTAAAGGGGTTGTAATGGTCATATTCTTTTGGTTATGACTGATAATTTTTTATTGTGTTTTTTGAGATGGTAATAGACAGCGGTGACACGATGCAAACGGTACACATAGTTTTAGATTCGAAAAACCATTTAAAGAAGCCATACCATTTATTTTAACTTTTGAAAAAAACTAAAGTCAAAAACCAAAAAAGACAAATAGAACAGGGCCAATGTGATTTGCCTGTTTGGTGCGGTGGTGTAGAATGACGAGATTGCCCATGGTGAGTTCCAATGCATGTACCAGAAGAAAATGAAATGGGAAAAGAATATTTGTTCTAAAACTAGCTTCTCCTAAAAATCTCTCTCCTTTTTTCTCCGTCCTTGCACATTTACGTGTCAGTTTTGACTTTAATTGGTCACAGTTTGATCGTTATTTTTTAAGCACATTTTCCTGTCAGTTTTGACTTTAACAGGTCACAGTTTGATCGTTATTTTTTAAGCAATGCAAAATCAAATAGTTATAAATATAGTATATTAGTAAAGTACTTTTGATTACAGATCTAATAATATCATCTTTATGCAACATGACTATATATTTTAAATTTTATCGTTGATCAAACTTGATGACTTAAGTCAAAATTGACAAGTAAAGGTGAACGGGGGAGTAGTTTTCTACTCTCAAAGTCCCTGGAGGATAAGATGTGCGCATCCTTTTTAGGAGGAGACGTGGAATGTTAAAATCTTTCGTAAGAAAGATGAAGATGACAACCCGTATTTGCTCCCGTTGGTGCCTTTACTGTAAATATTTAGGTAAACGAAAGTCAAATTAAGGCGATCAGTTGCCCGTCCGTATTTGCGCCCGTTGGTGAATGGAATTGAAAAAAATCGTAAACGCGTCATATTATTGTGTGTTTGTGTTTCTTTAAAATATTTTCCGGTTTGTTTATTGCCAAACATGTTGTTAGCTAGGCAATGGAATCTGCCAGGTTGCAGGCAACCCATTGACATGGACGGCATGATTCATACACAGTCGTAGTTTTTTTTAAAAGTACAAATCATGGGGAGGTGTTTTTTTAGACTATATTTTATGATTTTTAGTTATGGTTTATTAGTCTAACTAGTATGGCAATCCATGCACTTGCACGAGCATCATTCTTAGAGTATATTTAAGCATCAATTACTTTAATATATTGCTCATACGAAGATAATTTTTTTCCTCCATCTTTTCTTAATACATTTATTTGCTTTGTCTATTGCCTCATACAAATATCCCATGGAAGTTTTTCACCACTATCAACCAAACGAAGGACACACACCAATGGTTCAGTAATCATTACTATATATGGGCATGGATCTCAAAACTCAACATCTTCCAACACAATGGAAGCAATTTCCTTTCCTACATTAGTTTTTGCATGACTTGGTCTCACATTCGTACACGGCACAGGTGGCGCTGGCGTTGAATACAGCGACCTATGGAGCCAGGTGCGGTCGGTGTCATCGCTACATGCAGACTTGACAATGAATAACGTATAATTATCAAGTGAAACATGGCGTATGCATGCACTACTAACTTGATCTCTACATGCATGCATGTGTGCAGGTAGGCATGGCTGGTGTTGTATTTGACATCCTTCTGCGTGGTGTCGACCGATGAGCGGTAACAGTTGCCTATGGAGGGAGGGGAGGCTAGGGTTTGTGCGGCATTGCGCGGGGGTGGTGGTCATGGTTGAGTTTGGATTGTACTTAATATGATTTTTTTAATCGAGCAATTATAACTTGGGTCCATCAAATTAATGGCTAGATATTTTACTTTTTGTGAGAATTTTTAGCATATTTCTTCTTCTTAACAACTCTAAAATTCCTGTTACCAACTTTTAGTAATAAATAGATAAATAGTGATTGCTGAAAAAAAACGGAAGCCAAAAGCCAGCTAAAAAGCTAAAAAGAACGATGCCAAATTAAATGGGTTGGTCACCTCTAGGAAACTGACGAGGGTTAGGGGTAGGGGTGGATATCGAGCCGGCTCGTTAAACTAACGAGCTAAAAGAAAAGCTCAGCTCGGCTCGTTGAAAAGCTCGAGCTCGGCTCGTTAGGTGGAATATGCAAATTGCCTAATGCAATGCAATTATGCAATCAGTCAGCTTATATGACTGAGTTATCACTGACTACCATAACCATATATCTGTTGGCAAAAACAAAAAAAAAACCTTAATCTACTATCTATTGTGCATAATCGAAACACTATTAAAGGTGAACATATTCTATTTTAACTTTTGAGTGTCTTTAACTTTTCTTTTTATGTTTTAGATTTGTTTTTATGAATGATAACTTTTATAATTTTCTAGAGTGACAGCGAAACCTATACAACAGTAATTCTATGACTACAATTACATCAAAAAGGAAAGAGCATCTAACGTAGTAAGTTCATAACAAAGTAAGAAAAACTTGTCAAAAAAACTTCAGTTCCAATGTGAGCAAATATGACATATGATGGTTTCCTTTCCATAAGTGAAATTAATAGAAAAAAGAGTAACGTGTACTTTAATAATACCTCTCATTGACAAAAGAGTTGTGAAAATTGGTATGCACACATACTACTATTGCTGCCGTACTAAGTTGTTCACGTCGTGATGAGCCGGAGACGTTGTCGAGCTGAGTCGACCCGAGCCTACCGAGCGGCTTGCGAGCCGGCTCGGCTCAGCTCATTAACGGACTGAGCTGAAACCCTGGCTCAACGAGCTGAGTCAGCTTATGAGTCTCGAGCTTTTTTGTCATCCCTAGTTAGAGAGAGGTTTGGTTCGTGTCAATATTTTTGCGGTTTTGGTGTTTTATAACTTGACTGATTTTTTAAACTCTAAGTCGATCTTTCTGTTTTTTTGGATTAACATTCAGATGTCCTGTTCGATCTATTTGTACCATGGGCTTTCATTTGTGGTGTGTGGATGAGCTATCTGTATGGTGTGCTTTGAAAATTGGTTTCCTAGCTGAGCATCCCGTGAGGTCTATCCCAAAATCAAATTCTACAATAATTTACGAACAAACCTATCTAATTATAGTTAGTGACTCAAATTGTAACCTCTAGAGTGTTCATATTGGTTTTTGACTTTTGACTGTAGCTTACGATGTTTAACTGAAAATAAATAATAGTGATTGAAAAAAGTGACTTTAAAAATGATGATGCGAGCAGTGAAAAAAGTGAGGGAGAAATACGTGTACGTAACAAAAGCGAGATAAGTAGGATGCGCGATGTATTTGTGACCTCTGCTTTATCTCCAGAGCGAGACGATAACGAGAGAAGTAGAGAATCTATTTTAAAAAAACTAGGTATTTACATTAGATTCTGATTTTTCTAAGTAAAAACTGAGAGATGAAGTTAATACTTACAATGCCTTAATTATAATAGATGAGTGTCGTACTGACTAGACACTGCTTCGTACTGCATATCAATCCAGCCATCCTATAGTAATACGTAACGTACCTAGATACGGACTGCGGAGTGCTACCTTAGCCGACCAAGAATAAAGTATTGCACAATGGTGCCCACCGACCACGAGTGCCGATCCAATCATGCAAGGGAACGTACGCGTACAATATATACAATACTGCATGATGGTACGAGTATTTTGTCAGATAAGCGTCCTGCTCAACTTGATTTTTTTTATGATTTATGACCTTTTTATCTATGGTAGTTTTTTTTACGTAATTAAATTTAAAAAATTAAAATAGAAAAAATTGGTTAGCCCATCACAAATACTAAAAAAAAAGGTAAATACAATAAAAATCAGAAATCAGAAAAAAATTAAATTAAATAATAATGAACTAAAAACTAAAAAACAAAAGCTGAAACAGAAAGTAACGGACCAAAAACGCACGGGAGTTCACATGTCGTGTGACGCGACTCGCAGGTTCGTTTGGCGGTCACAATCGATCAAAATGACACATGGATGCATGTTTCGGCAAAGCAAAGCGGAAACTTGCACCTGTCACGTTGTTTGATCCCTGCCGTTAAAGATCATTCTGGAACATGAATTTTACAAGAAAAAAATGGCACCGTTGTTTTTGGTTTTTGTCTACTTTTAGTAATTAGTATTTATTAAATTAATAAATCATAGTTAAAAATCATAATATATAATCTAAAAGAAAATATAGACAGGAGAAGTGCATGCTAAGTGTGGAATGAGTGCAGAATGAGTAATGATAATAATGGTCGAGATCAAACAAGTTCTGTTTTTCCGTATTTGTTTGTATTATATGTAATGAGCTAACATATTTTTTATATATTTTTTTATTTTTTTAAATTTAATTATGCTAAATAAGTCTCTGTCAGCTACAGTGTTTTTTCAACCAACTACAGTGCTTTTCAGCCATAAGCCCGAAAGCGATCCACATCTCTTATTATTCCACAATATCAATATGCGATGCATCGTGACATGCCAAAGAAAATTTCTAGAGATTTAGAGAGAAGACAATGGGTCTGTTCTTTTTAACTAAGACTTATGGCTAGCTTATGGCTTTTAGACTGTTCGTATGAGAGATTACAGAGTAACAGAAATCTAGGTGCGGTTTTTATCAATATAAATAAAATCGGTATAGTATGTAATACAATTAACTAGTAGACTTTATCTTAAAAAGATATTCCGTTTAAAAGCTAGTTACTATAAAAAAAAGTTAAAATCAGAAACTAAAAGTTGAAAAACAACAAGACCACTGTTTACCGAAATGGGTTGACGTGTAACTTGTGCAGATCAAATCTTATTGTGACGTTAATTAGTTTCTGAGTGTAGTACATATATAAACCTCGTGTTGCATGACGTCTACATATACAAATATATTGTGGCCAAGCTAGAAGTTAATTTAGTCATTGTGTACATAGACTTGTTTTTTTTTTTGAGTCAGTCGTTATATCTGTTTTTCTTTCTGGAGATAATACAATGATGCACCCATGATCGCCATTAATAGATCACCTAGCTAGGGTGTCATTGTATATGTATGATTAGGCTGTCATGAGATTGGAAATAGGCTAGATTTCATATCTTATGTTAGTGCTATTTAATCCACTACTTCAAAAAGCCTAATAGTAGACGCCAAATCACAAACGGTTTTGTGAAACCGTCTGTGATTTACACTATTACAGACGGTTTTAATTTGGAGGCCGTCTGTGGTATTTGTGGCGGGAAAAATGAGTATCACAGACAGTTCTTACCGCTGAACCGTCTGTGATACTAGAATATCACGACGGTTTTATAATAAAACCGTCGTGATAATCTGAAATATCACGAGACGGTTTTTATTATAAAACCGTCTGTGATACATTTCCCGCCTTGCAATCCCTCAAATTTTCATATTTTCCCGCTTAAGTCCGAGTATGGTTCAGTTTTGAGACACCTTCAGTAAAACGGGCATAACTTTTGCATACGGTGTCCGTTTTCGATGTTCTTGTACTCGTTGGAAAGCTAACGATGAGCCCGATCCAAAAAAACCGACTTGCTTGAGCTAGTCGACCTCCAAGACCCCGAAAATCGGCCATCTTTGGATCTAAACCTGCGTCGTAAGTTTTTGGTTTCTGTTTTTGCCCTTTTTCTTGGTTTTATTTTCGGAATTTGGATTTTTCTTCAACTGCAAAGTTGTAGATCTCGTCGAAACCTTTCAAATGAGTATATATAAACTATATAAACCTTTGCTATTTTATCTTTTCAGAGTAGTTGTTTATATTGCATCGGTATATAAAATTTGTGCTCCAATTCACAGACGGTTCTATATATAGAACCGTCTGTGATATTCATTCATCACGACGGTTCTATATATAGAACCGTCGTGATAATCTGACCATTGGGCCCGTCGATCCTCAGCCCCACGAATCGTAGCTCCGCCTTTCCGTTCCGCGCCAAAAATTTTGAATTCCGCTTCTCCTCCTCTCCTCCCTATAAATATACCCAAAATCCAGCCTCTTTGCTGGTCTCCTCTTCCTTGCTGTCCTCCTCCTTGCTGTCCTCTTCCTTGTTGTTCTCCTCCTCCTTGCTGTCCTCCTCCTTGCAGACGACGCAGAAGCATCTAGCTCGTCCCAACCGGGCAGACGCTCAATCAACGCCGACGATGGTGGTCATCAAAGACATTCAGCTCATGCGTTGCATCAGGGGCGAGAAGGCATAAAGGATCTTTGCTTGTTGTGTAACCTGCTCGTTGTTCTTGTTGTGTAACCTGCTCGTTGTTCTTGTTGTATAACTTGCTCGTTATTCTTGTTGTGTAACCTGCTCGTTGTTCTTGTTGTGTAACCTGCTCGTTGTTTTGAGATATTGTAATGGTATACTCTAATCTTAATAAAAATTGATGTTTTATGTTTGTGAAATGAATTGACATGTGAATTGGATGTATACATGTACATGTTGATCTGCTTGTTTCAGAGGACATGACTAGCATTTCGAGGCTAGCCAATAAGCGAAATAGGTTTAGGAATAGAAAGGAATATCACGAGCGGTTTTTAACTAAAACCGTCGTGATAGTTATAATCACTGAGCGGTTTTTAGTTAAAAACCGTCTGTGATTTATAAATATCACAGATGGTTTTTAGTTAAAAACCGTCTGTGATATGTAAATATCACAGATGGTTTTTAACTAAAAGCGCTCGTGATATTTACATCACTGACGTTGAAAACCGCGCGTGATGACCTCGTATTATCACTGACCCATAATTTCAGACGGTTCACAAAATCGTCTGTGATAACGTTTTTGAACCATCTGTGATGACCTTTTCTGTAGTAGTGATCAAAGGTTTATGAGAGTCTAGAGCACGATAATTAATTATACCCAAGTCTGACGACTGATATGTAGTATATAGATCAGGCTATCAATCTACAGTGGAATGAAAGAAGATATCTTTCGGACAGCAAAATATATGGACAGATATAGACTCAGTTCTAAATGGTTTTAGCATTTTAGCTTCTAAAGTTCGGCTTTCTTTTTTATTTTTTTTATTTTTTTGCATTGTTTTACAAGATTTAACGGTATTTTTCAATTCTTCTAAAATTTTTCTCACAAAAAACTAACACCTGCTAAAAAAATACTACTTGTTAGATGTGAGTAATGATTATTCTTGTGGCTAAAACATCGTGGTCCCAAAGGGCCGCTTCGTAATTTTACTTTGTTTTATACTTAAGAAAGCCCTAACCTCTGAGCTGGCCTCCAACATGCATAAATGCATTGTACGCGCTGTAGTAATATATTGGACAAATTTGGCTTCCTTTTACAATTCGATCTGGATCTATGGGGATATCATAAATATTTCATGAGTTTATCACAGATTAGCACAGTTAAATCGCATATTACATACACATAATGCATATAGGCATGTTTGATATGGCTGTTGCTTATAGATTTCAGCTGAATTTTTTTAATTTTAACTGTTTACGACAGATATTATAGAGAGATACTCGTTTGTGATTTTGGTTGATACAAATATTAGGTTTTTAACGTATACTACATTTAATTTGTAGACTCTGTTTGAAAATAATTTGTTTAAAAATTAGATACTATAAAAAAATTAAAAATTATTTTTAAAAATCGTTAAAAAAATAGACCCTACATGTATCGCCTCGATGTTCGAGTGAGGGAGGACACTTGCACGTTTCCTTAGTCAAATCTTAGTTTTCTTTGGAAAAAAAATTATACATGCTTCTAGACACAAAATGACTTGAGGTCCTGTTCTTTTCAGCTTCTAAAAGCTGTTTTTCGCCTTTTCTATAGTAACTAGTTTTTAAATAGAGTATTTTTTCAAGATAAGGTCTATTAGTTAATTGTTGTGCATACTTTACTGACTTCATTTATATCGGCAAAAACCGCACGTGAGTTTTTGTTACTCTGTAATCTCTCGTATAAATAGCCTAAAAGTCACAAGCCGTAGCCAAAAGCTAAGCCGCAGCCAAAAAGAACAGACCCAAGCTGTTATAAATTCTAGGAAGGAGATATATATAGATCTTATTTCAAACCATAATGGAGGGATTGGTTTTTGTTTTTCGAGTGCCTCCACGGTGAGGCAGGATTGTTTGATTGTTTGCATGAACAATCTCATATATTCCATAGGTTAATTCGCCCACGCATAATAGGTGATCTCGTAGTCCATGTTATTCCTTGTGTTGTTTCTTCGATTTGGACGATGGAAGGGTATAAGATTCTTTTTTTGGTTCAAATGGTGCTTTTTTATATACAAGAGTAAAAAAGGGACTCGAACGGGCAAAAATGGTATTTAGCTGCATATATGGACGATGGCTTGTGTTACGCACACACTGCTCAGAAAAACAGGGCCATCCAATTGATTTGCCTCTTACTAGAGCTCATCGAACGGCAGGATAGCACCGTGTGGATTGGGTAGTCCAAGTGAGCTGTGGTTCAATGAACTTGGATGAGAGAGATTTGACGACACGTGACAAGCTAGTGGTTACCTACATGTAACATGAATGGTGTTTGTTTGCAAAGGATGGTGATGACCAGGCTAACAAAGAGTATTTTAGTAGTTTGGTCAAAATACCAGAAACTAACTTGGATCAAAACCGCGGCGCACGAGTGGCGCTTGGGAGAGCGGATTAGGTCAAGGTAGAGTTGGTTTGGTAAGTTGGATCAAGACTAAGGATTTAGTGGATTCAAGCTTATACGCTTTGAAAAGCGTGCATAAGTGAACATGTGTGAGTAAAATCTATGTGTGTAGAGTTAACAAATTTTTCTATTATGCTAAGTGGATAGTATCCACTAAAAGGTAGATGTGGCTGGCTAACCCATTTATAAAAGGGTGTTGGGATAGAGATATGTGGTTAATCATCTAACACATCTCTCTTGTGTTTTCATATTTAGGGTTAAGGTTTGAGAGTAGAGTGCTTGGTGTATTTTCTATCCTTTAAGATGTAGTGACTGTAAAACATTCCTCATCAAGTAGCAATAGAATCAATCTTTGATCATCTTCATGGCTATTTCTTATCTTGATTGATTTGCTCTTAATTTGATTGGTTTTTTCTCTCCTCTCATCCCTCTTTTTCATCTTGCTATGCCAAGAATGTATAAGAAATGGAGATAATATCATAAAATCAATCTCCACTCATCTAGGCACTTGGTAGTAAGTTCATTAAGAAACTCATTTTTTTGCACGTTTTTGATATCTCAAGTGATTTCTTCATCTGAGAGTTTTGACTTGATTTTGTCAGTATTCTAACTTTCTGTAACATATGTGAATACATCTAGACTCATCTTGGCCATCATCCACCCACAAGCAAGTCATATTCAGTGTTTTAGATTTTTGATCAGTTTTAGTGCAATCTGTCTTAAATCTGAAAAAGGTTTCAACATTGGTAATGTTTTTCATGATCATTTCTTGGAATAGGTTCATGATATCTTAGAGAAGATCTATGCAAATTTTCATGTTTTTTGGATCTATGAATCAAAAGCTACATCGAGTTTTTTCGTTGTGAGATAGTGTTGAAATTTCTGTTCATTCCCTGATTTTACTGGTCTTATTTCGACCACACTGGTCTTCGGTCACACAGGTCTTTTTGATCTCACTGGTTTTCTCTCGACCACACTGGTCTTAGTCTGGTCTTATTTGATCACACTGGTCTTTTTCTAATCTCATTGGTTTTCTCTCGACCACCCAGATCTTAGTCAACCACACTGGTCCTTCTCGACCATACTGGTCTTGGGCGACCACTCTAATTTTTCTCTGTCAAATTAGTCTCTGTTGATTTATTCTTTACTCTTAATCTTCATAACTTCTCATAGCTATTGGAGTAAAGATTAGAGAATACTTGGTAGAAATTTTAAGGTACCATTCACCCTGCTCTGTTGCATCTTCGGTCCTACAAAATACCTTATATTTAGTAGGTATATTAGTCATATATACTGATAAATTGACCCAGATACTTCATATTTATACCTAATAGATTTCAGCCCACTCTCACACCTCCCTCCCCAATTTGTCTCAAAAACTGCAGCCACCTAAAGGTTCAAGGAGGTCAAGCTGGCTATCGAACTTAACAAGTTATTATTGAGCTTCGTTCGAAATTGATTATGGGGCTTTGTTCGAAATTGATATGGTTTGACTTCAAATTATTTTATTTATCTTTCAAGTGGTTGTTTTAAATTTGAGATAATGAGCCACTATCGAATTGAGACTCACTAACTTTTTAACTCGAAATTGACTCATTTCTCATTAACTGTGGTAATCACTGCAATTTTGATTCGGATCCAAACGAACATTTTTGCCAACCAATTATAGGTTTGGATACATGGTTTAATTTTTTTGGGGGCAAAACTGAGTTTTATACAAAATTTAAAGACAAGATAGCAAGCAAGCGATGGCTAGCACCAAGCAGAGCCTAGTTGGACTGCTTAGGACCCAAGGTCTTGAGAGGGACAACAAGACAAGAAGCGCACGCGGACAACAAGACAAGTGCATCCCTATTTTTATTTCCATGTCCCAAAATCCCATATTCTCAATTAAATAATTTTTCTTAGTTATTTTATAATTTCTTTAAATTATTTTAGATGTTATCTCTAGTACAAACAATTGGTGCTTTGATTTTTGCTACTATAGATCGCCATGTATTCTTCATTAAAACAATATATTATTAACTCTGAAAATTGATTCTGAAAATTCTAACTCCACCACTGATCATGGGTACAACTGTTTTGCCTGCAACAACAAAAATAGTATAATCTAGACAAAGTGCTTAATACCTCAAAAGCATGGGCCTTCGATCGAAATAGTGAGATCTTGTTAGACCATGTGGATGGTCGTAAATAAAGAGATGATGAATAATTGTCATTTGTTTTCCTTTGGATTTTGCGTTTGTGAAAGACTTGGTCGTTTATAGTTGAAGACTTTGCCGTCGAGTGATTTCAGTCTTCAGACTTCAGACTCGACCATAGTCTTTAGACTTCAGACTTCAACCACAGTCTTCAGACTTTAGACTACGACCACAGTCTTCAGACTTCAGACATCAAACATCAAACTACAACCACGGCATGGCCAAGTGACCATAGACTTTGACTACGGCATTTCCAACCACAGCACTTCGAACACGACTACGACTATGGCAGTCTTTGACTACGGCATGAACACGACTACGACGATGGCAGACTTCGACCATAGCATGAACACAACTACGACTATGGTAGTCTTTGACCATGGCATGAACACGACTACGACTACGGCTAGCTTATGACCACGACAGTTTTTGACCACTTCCAACTTTCGATCACGTCTGGCTTCGACCACGACAAGTACGACTTCGACCTAATGACCACAGCAGCTTTCAACTATGGCTGGCTTCAACCACGGTAGCTTTCGATCACGTCAGGCTTCGACCACAGCAGCTTTCAACCATGTTTGGCTTCGACCACAGTACTACAACTTCAACCTTACAACCACGACAGGTAATCATAACTATAGTACGTTTTCATGATAGTAGCTACAATACTTGTAGTCATAGACTTTACTGGTCGTACTCGATAGTCGAAGGTTTTACTGGTCGATAGTCGAGGGCTTTGCGGTTGTTGGTCGTAGGTTTTGCAGACTGCTTTCATGGTCGTAACTACAATACTTGATGGTCATAGATTTGGCAGGCAGTCTTGTCGATACTCGTAGACTTCACAGTTTGCTGTTCTGTCTTCGGTAGTCGGAGGCTTAGTGATCGATTACCGTAGGCTTTGTGGTCGGTATTCTAGACTTTCATGGTTCGGTATTCTAGACTTTCATGGTTGATACGAGTGCTTCACTCTTGAGATCTTCAAGTACATCGAGTACTCGTGTTGGGCCAGTGGTTGACTGGTCGATATGTGGTGGTCGATGATGAATGGTCATTGCTGCAGTACCAGGTGGGTACTCGAGGATTGAGGTACTCGTAGTCAAAGGACTCGATACTCGATAGAAGAGGTTTCACGATCGTGGTAAGCGGTCATGTGTTAGAGTGTGTCTGTACTCGTAGGCTTCAAGTACGTGTTGCAGCTGTGATTTCTGATTGATACTCGATAGTACATGTCTGGTACTCAATAGTCGGTCGGTAGCGGTTCGGGTGGTTTCTGAATACTTGTGGGTTACAAGTACTCTGAGTTGGCGGTCGTATTGAGTAGTCTCCGAGTATGTTCCAGTTAGCAAAAGACTATGTGGTCGTAAACGATCTGGGAAATGGTCGTAGACGGGTTGGTTCTTGTTTGGGGATAGACAAGAGTGTGTTTTACTAATGTGTGTTAATTATAGTCAAGTTGGTGAGAACTTGCACCAAGAGAGAGTTTCATTGGTCTTTGCATGTGCAGGTGGGCATGGAGGCAGCCATGGTCGATGACGAGGAGGACTGAGACTAGGAGGGGGTAATCTAAGGTCCAAGAGGTCGGGATGTCATGCGAGGTGGTCGAGCTCATGCTGGAGCACATGGAGGTCAATGGTGGATGTTGCGTGGAGGCGTGGAGACGGTTACGGTCGGTGACGAAGAGGACCAGGACTAGGAGGGGGTAATATGAGGTCCGGATGGTCAGGTGGTCACGCGAGGTGATCGGGCTCACGCGAGAGCATGTGGTGATGGTGCACGATAGAGACACAGGAGGGGATATCCTGGAGGCTTTGTCATGTGTGCTGTATGAGTTGTGGATGGAGTCAATGATTTGTACGAGGTGGTTAAAACCTGTGTTAGGAAGGGTTTCGGGTCCCTTGATTTGAGGAAGAGATAGGATCTCATGTCCAGATGGTTAAGGACACGGTTTTGAGGTGTTCGAGTGGAACACACTTTGTGCGCTGGCCTATAAAGCAGGGAAGGCTATAGGCTAGCATATGGAGTTTTAGGGCTTTCGTGGAGAAGGTTTTTAGGGATGCTGTGAGGCGCTTTGTAGCCAAGAACTTGATGAAGAAATAATAGATCAGATCCTTTCTAGAAAAAGGTTCTCGACGACTTGTTTGCCTCTTCGCTTTACATGCTCTGTTTTGTCTTCGGCTTGTACTCGTTCGGGCGGTGGTCGAATGGCTGGGGACATTAGGCTGAAGGAGGTCACGACTACGTGCGCCATTGTCATGCCGAGCGATCAGAACAAGCAGGTGATCGATCTGAGATCGTGCCGAGCGATCGAAATGAGTGAGCGATCGATCCGAGTACTCGTAAGCAAGCAATCGTAAGCGAGCGATTGGAGCGAGCGTTCGAGATGAGTGGTCGTAACAAGTGATCGTAACGAGCAGTCGGGTGACAGAGGCTTGCGACCACATACAAGCAAGCAACTATGGTGGTAATTCAGACTGCTTTCCTTTGTTTCTCTGCGTTGTGCTTTGATTTCAGGTGGTAAAAAACGGAGACAATCATTCACCCTCTCTGCTTGTGCCATATGGTTCTACAGATCTGAAAAGTATGGGCCAATTATTAAAAAAACTCGAAATTAATGTCTGTTCCATGGATCTTTCAATCGCAATGTCCAGATCATGTGGTTGCGACCACATACAAAAATTAAACACATCACTTAATTTCTCGTTGGTTTCTCCTGAATTTGTGCTTGTGATGAGTAACAATTAAGTGTTGTTGGTCTATCAGCCCATCGATCGGGACCATCCATACACGGATATTGGTCACATTTCGACAAGTGGCGACCATTCATTAGCTTGGAATTCTGTCACATTTCGACAAGTGGCGACCATTCATTAGCGTGGAATTCTTTGTTTTGCTTATCTCAACTTATAATTAGTCGCTTGCACATGCTTACGAGGTAAGGCCAATGCATTGTATCTGGAAAGAAACTGCTCGATCGATGCTTAAAAAAAGAGACGAAGAAACAAACAAACAAATTGCTCGACGTGGAAGCGTGGCATGGTATCCGGAATCCATTTGTTGGTTAGAGTTTTCTTTTTGCGAATATAAGAAAGAGGCGTATGTACGTACACACATATATATATAAGTGTGTCTTCTTAGCATATGTCTAAATATA
Organism: Dendrocalamus sinicus; assembly: GCA_036346575.1. Classification (NCBI taxonomy): domain Eukaryota; kingdom Viridiplantae; phylum Streptophyta; class Magnoliopsida; order Poales; family Poaceae; genus Dendrocalamus; species Dendrocalamus sinicus. The sequence continues at coordinate 25,039,147 of CM070663.1, forward strand.
CAAAGATTAAGGATAAGTTTATGATCTTATAAAATTTTTACTAAAACATATTCACATATATATAATAAGTATCAGGATTGAAACCTAGTGAGCTAACTTATACACCATCTCAAAAGAGGTGGTTTCCTTTGTTGCTTAGAGTTGCTCACACAATGTACCTAATACCTCACGATAATTTTTTCTATTATTTTAGGCGACGGATGGGAAAATAACCATAGCTATGATTAGCTGATTTTGGTAAATCTGGTGCAAACCACCCTCTGGCTGAGTGATATATACCGTGCTAACCTTTTCGATTTACGTATTAAATCAAGTCCCAAAAATTCTAAAAAAAGACACGGTTCATAATGAGAGAAATGAAAAGGTGAAATAAGTGGCAGAACACAAATATAGGTGGTGATCGGTTCGGCTGAAAAGCTCGTGGCTTATGGCTGAAAACACTGTAGTTGGCTGAAAAAAGTATTGTAGCTGACAGAGGCTTATTTAGCATAATTAAATTTAAAAAAATTTAAAAATAAAAAAAATATGTTAGTCCATTACATATAATACAAACAAATACGGGAAAAAAAGAACCGGCAAAAAAGCTCAACAAAAAGCTAAAAGTTCAGAAAAAGACGAAACTTATGAATAGTGAAAAATAAGCCAGAAGCCAGAAGCTGAAGCCGAGTTGATCAGGACCATAAGGAGAAGAGAGAGAAAAATATAAAAATACTATCCATGGAATTTTCGTATTTTAGTTTCTTTTCTCAAAAGGTGAGTTTAAACTTGATATTTCATATGGTACTAGGCCAAACTAAGGACCATCCTCACACTAAAATTTTGAGAAGTGCAGCAGACACTTTGTAAAGATATTGTACATAATTGATATACTGCTATTTAACTATTCAGTGAGGCATGTGGCGTGACACCCACACTTGTCACAACATGAATGGTGTGTTTAATTAATCCGGGATAAGAAGATCAAATAGTTAGTGCAGAGCACTAGTTCACGTGCAAACAACGGGGAGATTCCCCGGTGCAAACCCAGTGCGTCACCGGTAGTTAAATAGAATTTTTATACAAATATTTCATATTTTATTCCAAATAATAGTAATATACCTATGTGAACATTTTTTTACAGCAATAGGATGTAGTCGCCTAACCGTTAGGCGACTGGAACCTATCGCCCAACGACCACGCGACATGCGAGCTGTCCATGGGCCGTTGGGCAACAGGTTCTAGTCGCCCAACGTTTCGGCGACTGCAGCTTGTCACCCAGTGGTTGAGCGACTACAATTGCAGTCGTTCGGCTATGTAGAGACTGCAAACAAGCCATTCCTAGAGGTAGTGTGGGTTAATCTATTTATGATTTTTGTAGATTATGAATGGTAGATAATCCGTTGGATTCACAATAAGAGTTTGCAATTGTTGTATGTTGTTGTAGTGCAAGAAATTTCGTGAATTTTTTTAAGAATGATACAGTTGAGAGTAACACGGTGCATAGGGTTTGATTACATGCATAGCAAAGAGCATTATGTACGATGCAACAAACCGAATTGCTCCTATGATACATATGCGCCTTTTTGGAATGGAACTAAATTTGACCTTCGGGGGAGTAGTTAGTGCGGGATGGCTCAACCTACTGCGTGGACCGGGGCCATTTTCCCTTCCTTGCGAGCTCAGCGTTGAACTCCTCGGCGGTCTCTTTTGCCTTAGCCACCATTTCCCTCTTTGTCTTGCGCTCCCTCTCGTGAGCCTCGCACTCCCTGCGCATGCACGCCTCGAGATGAGTTTTCGTCTCCCAATGTATACGCTAGGTTTGCTCGTCCTTGCGGTGCTTCTCCTCCCTGATCTCGCAGGACCTTTTGATGCTCCACTCCTCGAAGTCGAGAGCCCACTGGTCCTATGGGTGGATCTCAAGATCGATCCATTTGCGGTAGCTACATAGGAGTTCTAGGGACTGTGGGTACATGGAAGAGATTGTTAGTGCATACTTTAAAGGAGAGAAAAAGTAGGGGGAATACAGTGTACCTGGTCCTTATTGGCTGCCGATAGCTGGCGGTGTCCCGACGGCGGTCAGGATAGTCACTAGAGTAGTTTGCACAACCCTAGTAACACATACCCAGGCAGAGGTGGTGCTTAGACTTGAAGAACTTGCACGGGTCTCAGCACCAACATAGGGACGGTGTCTCCTCCTCGGGCGGGTGTTGTGGCGAACGCTCAGTAGGAACATTCGGGATGTGGTTGTTGCTACGGGTGAAGTCGTTGTGGGGAGTTGACCTCATAGCATGCTCGGTTTGTTCAGCCTTAGCCGCAGCAGCCCTTACTTTTTCGTCGCGGGTGGCAGCAGACTTTGCTAAGTCATGGGCCCCCTCCCATTGCTTCATCATCTTATCCTATTGCTTCTTCTACCTCCTGTCCATCCCGGTGTGGTGAAGCAACCTCTAGTGTAGTATTGGGTTTTCTTTCTCTCCGAAATCTCTTTCACCTCCTTTTATAGGGCCCTCTGTGGCCTTCTCGCTGCATGAAGCTGCCCCGTGTGGTCTTCTCACTGCATAAAGTTGCCCCGCCTGGTGTAGTCACTATGGAAAGCTGGCCCATGTGGTCTTGTCACTACGTAAAGCTACCCAATGTGGTCTTGTCGGTATGCAAAGCTGGCCAGTCACGTCTTCACTCTACACAAAGTTGCACCCTTTGGTCTTGTCACTGCACAAAGGTAGCCCATGCGGTTTTATCGCTGTGCAAAGCTATCTTGTCTGGTGTAGTCTCTGCACAAAGCTGGATCGTTTGATCTTCTTACTATGCAAAGCTTGCCTGTGTGGTCTTGTCGAGACGCAAAGCTGGCCCATGTGGTCTTGTCGCTGCGCAAAGCTGGTCTGTGTGATCTTATCATTGCGCAACACTATCTCGTTTGGTGTAGTCGCTGCACAATGCTGGACTGTCTGGTCTTCTCACTGTGTAAAGCTGGCCCCTGTGGTCTTGTCGCAGCGCGAAGCTGCCCCATGTGGTCATGTGACTGCACAAAGTTGGCCCGTGTAGTCTTGTCGATGCGCAAAGTTGTCTCGTCTGGTGTGGTCGCTATGCAAAGCTGGACCGTCTGATCTTCCCACTGCGCAAAGCTGGCCTCTGTGGCCTTGTCGCTGCGCAAAGCTACCTCGTGTCATAAAGCACGCCACCACACCCCACGAGCTATAAAATGCATGCCCGAACAATTGATAGTAGGAACAACCATTTTCGTCGTCCTAGAGTAAGATACCATGACAGACGCCGAGGGGCTAGTTGAACATGGATCACCAATGGGGGACCTTCCGTTCGAAAGGTGGAAGGACTTCAGCATTAACTACCGCTTGTTACCAAACAGGCGTGCTCAGCTAGTGTGGCTGAAATGCAGGCACATGGAGGACGTGGTCGTGCAGGTGGCGGAAGGCTATTTGGATGGCGGACGACGTTTCTTTATATGCCCACACAATGGGGTACAATTAGGCAACCATCTATTTTATAGTACTACTAATAGAGTTTCGATGTTAACGTTCCTTTCTAGCAGATGGCCAAATGCGACTTCGTGTGATGGATTGATCCTCCCTATGAATGGTACATCGCGAGGTACATTGTAGGAGCGAATCATTTACTTGGAGGCACAAATTGAAAGTCTCGAAGAGCACTACAATAACCTCCATCAGTAGATGCAGCGCGAGAGGGGCAACGAGGAGTTCATCAACATAGGAAGTTTGTACGATCCAACATGTTGCTGCGTGAACCCTAGGTGCATATGTGCTTGCCACTACAATGACGGCCAGCCATGTCCGAGATGGCCCCCTCTGCAACACTCCATGTGGGTACCACGAGGCTCATTCCACCTGTAGGCATCGACCTATAAGGTTGTACCGTATTACTCTCCCCAATTGGCCGTGGTATTTTTCAATGTCATTAAGCATGTAATCTAATGGTTTGCATGTTGGTGTGGTTGCCATTAATTGAGTGCACTGTTCAAGTGGTGCAGGTGTCGGTGCGGTTGCCATTAATTGAGTTGTACGGGTGTCGACACGGATCGAACAAATGAACATAGTAAAGAGAAGTACAATTAAGATCGCAACAGTATTATGAACATCACTTAGTAAATTAAGAAATGTAAGTATTACATGAACAACAAATGTACAATAGCACTACCCCCTCCAACAGCCTCCCTAGCCCCCTCCATCGCCACTGTGGCCCCTTCTGTCTCCTCGTCCGCGTCCTCCCGTACAGCCCCACTTGGTCGTCTTCCTCAGCGCAGTGGACTACAGCACCGCCTGTGTGGCTTCCGGTGCACTCCTCTATAGACTGAGGTGGTGACGACTCTATGTCATCTCTAGATGTATTTCCTCTATTATTTTTTAATATCATGGTCTATCTCATTGTCCACATTGTGAAAGACATAAAGATATGTGACCCTGTGTTTTACGTCATATGTACCCGTTCGAGAGGTATATGGGAATTCTTAAGTCCTATCTACGCAATCGATCTCGGTCGGAGGACAGCATCATCGAAGGTCATGCAACCGACGCGGTCATTGAGTTTTGTGTTGATTACATGGCTCAGGTCGAATCGATAGATGTGCCTGTATCTCGTCACGAGGAGAGGCTAGAGGGTATCGGGACCATCGGAAGGCAAGCAATAACTCCTGATTTCGATACGTAAATGCAAGCCTATTTCACCATCTCACAACACATGACTGAAGTGTCCCCGTATATTGAAGAGTACAAGGACATGCTACGCCAAAAGAACCCAGGCCGGTCAGAAGTTTGGATCACGAGACAATACAACCATCAATTCAACGAATGGTTGAGGGTGTGATTCACTGGGACGACATCAAGTGAAACACTACAATGGTTGGTAAAAGGGCCAAATTTTAAAATTGTGACATAGCAAGGATACGACATTAATGGGTACACATTTAATATAACAAATCAGGATAGAAAGAGTACAGTCCAGAACTCAAGTGTCCACATAGATGCATTTCGTGAGCAGTTCAGTGCCGCTGGCCCAATCTCCTTATGTGGGCTTGTAGAGAAAATTTGGGAGCTCGACTACGTAATTTTCAAGATCCCTCTATTTCGATGTCGTTGGTTCCAATTCCCACTGGTGTAAAGGTCAACAAGTACAGCGTTACTACTGTGGACTTCGAATGTGTAAGATACAAAGATAAACCATTCGTACTCATGAGACAAGTTGTTCAAGTTTTTTATGTAACCGACTTGGCAAATAAGAAACTCTATGTAGTTCTTCATGGAAAAAGAAGGATTGTCGAAATTGAGAATATCATGGATGAGGAAGAGTACAATTAATTTGACGAGTTGCCTCCATTCGAAGACGACATCAAGCTTGAACCAAGCAATGAAGCAAGCTATATATGTGTCAATTATTGTGAAGGGCTTTATTTAAAAGGAAATAGCCAAGTGTAATGATCCCACATGGCGAACACCTATTTAGAAATTATTCCAATGTAATTATAAGAAACTCGGTATGTAATTAAGTAATCATTCTATTGTAATTGATTTAGTAATTAAGAAATAATTACATCTGTGATTGTATATGCTTGCTTTTTTTCATAGGGCATGGCTAGCACTTCCTGAGGCTAGCCGAAAAATACGATTTGTTGTAGTTAAAGAAGGAACTATCACAGATGGTTCCATAATAGAATTATCTGTGATGTACGTGTCACTGACAGTCCTCTAATAGAACCATCTATGATATAAATCACATCACAGACGGTTCGGTAATAGAACCGTTAGTGATATTCTACCACATCACAGACGGTTCCATATTCGAACCATCTGTGATATGCTACCACATCACAAACGATTCTATAATAGAACCATCTATCATCTCGTTTATATCACAGATGATTCTATAATAGAACCATCTATGATACTAATATCACAGGCATTTCTTTAATAGAACTGTCTGTGGTAGTTCCTCGTGTTAGTAGTGCCCTGTTAGGGTTTACACCCTCACTTACTCACTCGGCCACATCCATCATCGCCCTGGCCCAGATTCGTCTTTGCCTCCAGCTGGATCCATCATCACTCTTGCTGGATTCACCGTCACCCACAGTTGGATCGACCACCTCTCCAATGACCCCAGCCAAAACGACCGCCTCTCTATCATCTCTCCAACCGAAGGTATGGTTCCCAAAACTCTATCACCTCAATGTGTCCATGAGTTCTCTCCTCCCCATCATCTCTCCTCTCAAAGGTATGGATCCCCACTTTTTACCTCATGTGTGTTACATCTGTGTATATATGTTGGTGTTCTTTTAATGTGGAACCCAAAAAGAAAGACATAAATAGTTGTGGGAGGGAAGGTGGGCCCACTTGTGTCAAGCTAGAAGTGGTAAGGTTGTTGGGGGGTGGTCTCGGTGTGGTCCTCACGCGGATGAAGGCGTGGATGGTGGTCCCTTGTCGTTGCGGAAACTATCGCCTTCATGTGGTCCTCACGGTCAGCCTTCTACATCCTCAATGGTCCACGCTCTCCTTCGGCTTCCACTACGTTCTTGTCTCCTCTCCTCTGACTTTTCTCTTCTTACTTTTATGAGTGGGCTACTGGTTTAAGTAAAAAAAGGGCATCAAACACTGTGAGTCAGTGTAATAGTTGTACAAGAGAAACATTGTAGCACTACACACTTAAGCTTCAAAAGGGTTTAATCAAATTAATTTGCTTCAACCCTTTTTAAGCTCAAGTGTACGGTATTTTAATGTTCATCTCGTAATTGTTGAGAATACATGTCATATGACTCAAAATCCTAGCTGTGATTTGGGATGTTAGTATTGCAAAGAGATCTTGTAGCAATAATATACGCCAAAAGAATGTCTTATTTCTTGTAAGATCAAAGAATGTTCTTATTTCTTATAAGATCAATCATGTGCGAATATTTACACTCACAGTTCACTATAATTAGTTTTTTCTTGTAAGAGAGATGTCATCATTGTCGTTGCCATCGACGTCGCTGAAGGGGTCTAACACTCCAAAGACTAGGGTAACTAAGCATGGTAGAGGATTATCTAAAAGACCAGAGGGCCAAATGACCATCACGGTGGTCTCTCCAGATGGGTCCCTCTACAACCGAAGAAAGTAGCTGCACTGTTTTGAACTACTTGCAGGATACTTAGAAGCTAACAGATCCCCATCACCACAGCAAATAGGAAAGCTTTGACAAAAGACAAGCAAAAGCTCTGTGGATGGAAATTTCAAACTTGTGCTATAGCAAGTGCTCCTCGCGATGGGAAAAGCATGGAAGACTTTCAAGAGCATGCTTGTCATGCAATACATAACCAAGGATCACATGCCATTTATGAGGTATCCTTTCATGTCACTAGAAACATGGGAGGCCTTTGTGTGGATGAAGACAACGACCAAATTTCAATAGGTAAGTGCGGCGCACAAGGATCTGTAGGCACAAAACACTCACCCCCACATACTCGCACCACTAGGTACATAGGTAAAATCCTGCAATGGAGGATGGAGGACGAGATCGTAATCTGATCAGAAGCCTCCTCACCATTTGCTAGGATTATAAATGAGCACGCCTAAAACTGGTTAAGAGTGAGGTCATCAACCACGTCGTCGGGCATCGCCTCTTTCAAAAACCCCACAGACCAGGAAGTGTCCCAACACCTGGTAAGATATGTCAAACTAGCTAGTTGTTAATAGGTCCATAATGTCATGGGGTCCAAAATAATATGTTTGCCTATTGCAGCAAACATTGACTACTGAATCTTTTGAAGTCTCCTTCCAAGCAGTCAGGGACAGCGATATACTATCCACGGCCCTGGAAAACAACGAGCACCCAGATCGCACATGAGGCCTGGGGGTTATGTATCTTAGAGGCATAGATTCCCAAATGACTTCGAAGCGTATAGGAGCAGGAAGAGATCCAAGGCCTAGTGTGAGGAATGTATGAAATAGGAATTTAATACAAAACTTGAGGAGATAACTACCTCACTTCGAGGTGAGATAGATGCACTGAGGGAAGAACTAAGAGAAGTCTGCAACCACTCGCATGCCACCCTGTTATTGCAGTACCCAGTCCCCCTCAAGTTCTGAGTAGCTGCACGTCCCTGCCACTTTCTGAACATAGCGACATCCACTTACCTATCGACGATATCCAGGTAATTTACATCTCTAGAATGTTATATAGATAGACCCGGTGGATGCCTTAGCTTATCGTGTATCGTTATATAGGAGGCCACGCCGTGCATCCTCAGAGTCAGGCTTGTTGGCTCCATTCTGATTAATGCTGAGTGGGGGTTGGCGTATCCACACCTGCCAGGGATGTTGGTGCATGGTGCCCTACTAGGGACCAGTTTTGCAAAGGTCCAGGCGGACAAGATAATGGTATTTTCAAGGCCATCCCATTAGAGGGGCCCCAAATGGAGAAATCATGATACTAGGAGATGCCGTCCACAAATTCGTCCAGTGGCCCAAGAGGGATATCATCCTGGACCCTTCCGTGCCGCGATCTCCACATGGCCATGCTTATCAAACAGAACTCTCTATGACTCCACCTCAAGCTCCACTTCAGAAGGCCACTGTATCAGCTCCTGTGGAGATGCCGCAGAAGATGTATAGCAAGCGAGACACTAAGGCTTAACCAAAGAAGATTATGCCGCCTCTCAACTCCTAGAAGTACTAGCTCAAGTGTCATTGGTCCCCGAGTCACAATTACCTAGCTTGCAGGGCTTTGCATACCTGGCGTATGCAAAGGTCCAACAGGAAACCAAACCTGCAAGGTAGATTCACCGTGAGATACACAAAAAAGCATTTCCTCCATGACTCAGGCTATTTCGTCATGACCTTCGATGACTTATTCTTACTACTCAACCTCAACGAACTCGACGCCTCACATCTATGATGTTGGACACTGTAATGTATTGTATAATGAAGTTCTACATTCACGTAATACCGATAAATATCATAACTCATTGTTTATGTATAGATCCATGATCCAACAAGTCCAGGGACGGCGATAACCGGTGGGTTTTGTCAACCCACACTTGGTCTCTAAGCAATTCATCAATGAAAACATATCCTTCATCCAAGATTATATAATGATAGGATTGCTTACTCACAGTGACAAGAACTACATCCTGGTACCCTTCAACCATGGGTAAGTGTTTCACTAGTTGCTATACAAGTTTCATTTGTACTTTATACGCAGCATGAACTTAGGATTAATCACTATGGCGACACACATGACTGGGTCTCACTGGATTCTCATTGTGATTGTACCAAAGTGGAGCAACATAATATACCTTGATTCCCTACTTAGGAGCAAGTACAATTTTACCCGTGTGCAATAAGCAATTAACAGGTAAACTCATTTCCTCTATACATAACTCTATTGTAGTCTTTCATTCATTTGCAATGGCTGAGGCTAACCTTTTGGAATCACGTAGGTAGTTCAGCGCTTACGTTGCCCGGGGAGGGAGACATAAGGCATTCAATGCCACACTACAACATAGGACATTATTTTCAGGATCCGCTATAACAGATTAATCCTGCTATATGACACTTCGTAATAATGCCTCTAGAACTGACAATACATATGTATATAATTCTATTTTGTAGTGCCACCAGCAGCTACAGGGCAACGTATGTGGATTCTATGTTTGTCGCCATATGCAGAAAATCATGGACGCTAAAACAAATGATCCAGAGGTTTGTCAACCTATCAATAAATATTTCATGATTATCAATTTATATGTGTGTGTGTATATATATATATATATATATATATATATATATATATATATATATATATATATATATATATATATATATATATATATATATATATATATATATATATATATATATATATATATATATATATATGCTAATGACTTTAACACTGCTAGCGACAGCATGTGGAATTCGACGAAAGTACATTCGATCTTCACAAACTCATCGAAGTTCGAGGACAGCTCTCCGAATTCTTGATGGTGGAGGTCATAAACAAGAATGGAGAGTTCCACCCCGACAATGATGATTAGATGTTCAAATATTTCATACAATTGTAATCACTCAATTGTGCTTAATTAAACAATTCATTCAAGTGTACTTCATTCAGTTGTTTAATTCATTTGTGAGATCTGTAATGATTGTCGTGTGCTATATATGTGATCTGTTTGCTTGTTTTTAGAGGGCATGGCTAGCATTTCCTAAGGCTAACCGAAAACTGGAAATAATTTAGTTATTAAAATAGCTATTACAAATGGTTTGTAAAAACAAACCGTCTGTGATATATGATATATTACAGACGGTTTTTTATATTAACCGTCTCTGATACGTAAGATATCGTAGACGGTTTGTGGTATTAGCCGTCTGTGATATGTCGAATATCACAAACAGTTACATTTAAGAACCATCTATGATATCTTTTATATCACAGATGGTTTGTGGTATTAGCTATATGTGATATGTCAGATATCATATATGGCTATGCTTAAGAACCGTCTATGATATGTTAGATATTATAGATGGCTATATTTAGGAATTGTCTATTATATCTGATATATCATAGATAATTTTATTGAAAATTGTCTGTATTGTAAATTATCACAGACGGTTTAAAAGCCGTCTTGATAATCACCTGTAATCATAGACACATAAATTCAAACGGTTCAGAAATCGTCTATGATGACCCTTTCTGTTGTAGTGTGTATCCACCCCGATGGTATTGTATCTGAAACTCCAAATACTCCTGATTCATATTTGTATCCGGTTTTACCGTATCCGACTCCAAATCTATGGAACAATATAGGTTAAGATACGATATGAATAATGTCTATCCGAATCCAACCTGATTGCACCCTTAGTGGTAGGACAATAACAACTCAAGTGTATACAGGTGGTGCTGACGTGTGTCGCAACTCGCAAATGTGTGGCCTAGTTTGAAATAATGGGTTCCCATATACCGGAGGAATTATAATGTTTGCAAACTAATGCTAAGACATACAAGCGATGTTTCCACTAGTGAACCGAAAATTTAGGTTAGTTACGTATGTGATTTTATCAGAGATCTCTACCCTGTCACATATTCAAGTTATTCAACATTTTACAAAACACCCCGTTTGGATGTCTGGATTGGGCCCAATTGAGGAATTAGAATTGTTATTCAGATTCAAAGGGTGTTTGGATGCTTTGGAATTCAATTTTAGAATTTTGACCCCAATTCCACAAGATTTCATTATAACTACAAGCTTGGCCATCATAATTCAGAAAGACTTTATGTAAACTCAGCACAAAGTGTTCTATTGATCAGTACAATACTTATACAGAATACATGAGACAGATCCGCACGCTCTGGAGCCCGGAGGCGAGACGCGGTAGAAGCGATCTGAGGTAGGTGCACAGGGGATGGATGAGATCAAAGGTGGCGGAAGCACCGGAGGTGCTGAGGATGAATGTGGCTGGTTTTCAGAAAGAGACTGAGAGTGAAAAGGAAAGTTATCCTCATCAAAGATAACATGTCGCGAGATAATAACTTTGCGTGTGGCAAGATCCATACACCGGTATCCTTTATGCTCGAGAGGATACCCAAGAAAGACACATGGAGCTGAACGAGGAGCAAGTTTGTGTGGTGAGGCGGCAAGAAGATTGGGGTAACATTTGCAACCAAAAACCCGTAAATGATCATAAGAAGGATGGCAGCCGAAAAGAGCATAATAAGGTGTTTGAAATTGTAGAGGGGAACAAGGTCTGCGGTTAAGTAAATGAGTGGCGGTGTGCAAGGCCTCCACCCAAAATTGAGGTGGCATATGCGCTTGAAAAAGAAGAGTGCGTAGGACATCATTAGTGGAGCGGATCATACGTTCAGCTTTTCCATTTTGTTGCGAAGTGTGTGGACAGGTGAGGCGAAAAGAAATGCCATGAGTGGAAAAGAAAGTACGCAAGTCTGAATTAACGAATTCGCCTCCATTGTCGCATTGAACACACTGAATTGTAAGGTGAAACTGATTAAGCACATAGATAAAAAAGCGCTGGAGAGTAATGGAGACATCGGACTTATTGCGTAAAGGGAAAGACCACGAATAGTGTGAGAAATCATCAAGCACAATGAGATAATATTTGAAACCAGAAAAACTGGAATGTGGTGATGTCCATAAGTCACAATGGATCAACTGAAAAGGCATGTTGGTAAATGACGAAGAAGAACTGAAAGGAAGGCGAGGTTGCCGGCCAAGCTGACAAGCTTCGCACACAGAAAGCAGGCTTTTATTGTTATTACAAGGAATGGCAGAATTTTTGGATAAATGTAAATGAGAAGATCGGCCTAAATGCCCAAGACGACGATGCCATAAATCTGCTTGGCTTGTTGAGCTGAGGAGGGCATGTGATGCAGCGCCGAAGAAGGGATAAAGATCACCCGCACTATTGGACCTCATGAGAGTTCTCTTGGTGGCCAGATCCTTCACAGAAAAGCCGCAAGGATCAAATTCAATGGAGCAAGAATTATCAGTGGTAAAGCGACGTACTGAGATAAGATTCTTCACAATGGATGGAGATATTAAAACGTTATGAAGATGAAAAGGATAATTAGAACTGTGTAGGGAGGTGGAACCAGTGCCCGTGACAGGAAGAATAGATCCATTTCCTACAACGATATGCTTAGAAGAATTAAGCCTTGAATTAGAATAGGACTTAGAAAGTATACCGCCATCGCCGGTGATGTGGGAAGACGCCCCGGAGTCCATGTACCAGTCGGAGCCACCGTTGGGCTGCTGCAGAGAGAAGTTGCTGAAGGCGCTGTTCAGCATTGCGGTCTGGTCCCAGGAGAACGGCATGGTCGGCGGTTGCTGTGTCGGCGGCTGGTGGGAGTACATCACCGGGAATGCTTGCGTGGACACCCCTGGACGAGCTCCTAGGACACCAGGAGCAGTGGGTGCATTCCAAGCACCGCGCCACTGAGTTGGCCAAGGAGCGCCCCACGGCGCAAAGAACCCCATCCAGGGTTGTTGCGGAGAGTTCGCGACACCGCGGCCACCAGTGTTGTTGCTAGCACCACGTCCGCCGTCGCGTCCGCGGCCGCGGCCACGGCCTCCCTTGCCACGTCCACGGGAGTTGTTGTGATTGTTTGGCATGCGGCTGCCACCAGTCTGATTGCCGCTGCCGTGATAACTGCTCTGAATGCGATCGGCATGATCAGCATGATTTACGCCAGCGGAGGAGGATCCATTTCCGCCGTTGACGACAAGTGCGGATGCGGATTCAGCGCGATCCTTGTTGTTGAGACCGGTCTCCTCCAGCATCAGGCGAGAACGAGCCTGCACAAAGGTGGGAAAGGGGACCTGCATGGGAAGCACTGACGCCATCACCTGGAACCGCTTGCTGAGGCCGCGGATCATCTGGAGGGTGAGCGTTTCGTCGGAGACTGGCTGGTCCACATCGCTCAGAGCGTCAGCAAGGGCCTTGAGCTTGCGGCAGTATTGGGCAATGGTGAGGTCGCCCTGCACGGTGGTGCGGAATTCGGAGTCGAGATGGATAGCTCGAGCCCTTTTATTGTCGGTGAAGAACTGGGCCAGTGCCGTCCAGGCGCCGTAAGCCGTGTGGCTCGGGAGCATTATGATGTCAAGAAGTTCATCACTAATGGTGGCATAAATCCACATGGTGATGGTGACATCGATGCAGCGCCACTCCTCGTCATCATGGTCTGGCTCACCGTTTTCATCAACGTGGTGATAGACCTCGAAGCGCCCGAGAACCATGGACATGAAGTGCCGCCACTTCCGGTAGTTGTTCTCAGCCACATCAAGAGTGAAGGAGATCAAACTCTTTATATTGACCATGTTCATGGCCGCTGATTTGGAGTAGGAGCGGACGGCCCCACTGGATCCAGTGCCGACAGCAAGAATGGTGGAGGAAAGAGCCGCAGGCATGGTGCTGTTCTGGGCTGCCGCTGCGGTGCCGTCGTTGACGGCAGAGGAAGTATCGCTCATGGCGTCAGTGTGGAAAGGGAGTAGGGGGAGGGAGATGAGATCGAAATATTGCTCTGATACCAAGAAAGACTTTATGTAAACTCAGCACAAAGTGTTCTATTGATCAGTACAATACTTATACAGAATACATGAGAGGGGAGAGAGAGTACAGATTATGTGCCCACACGTACAGGCGCTAGAATAGCCTGGATGGTTACAGGTAGTGGCGATCCAAAGGACTCGGTCCTGGTTGTTGGAGAATCGCCTGGAAGGTTACACAGTTGTCTAACAAATTCAACACCAAGAATCTCTGATTTGGGTGGAATCCATCTACCTTAACTGCTCTCTACGATGAACACAAACTCGTCTCATCCACCATTGCCATTGTGACCTGCGCAACCACCGCCAAAGACCGCTACTGGTGAACTCCTGCCATTGATCACCGCTGCCAAACTTTCACCGTCGACCGCCACTTGCTCACCATTACGACCAAATCCGTCACCGTTGGCACACCGCGAGCTCCCTCAACTGCCACCACCTATGCCTCTGACTTCTTCCTCAAGTCCGGTGAACTCCTACACCTACTTCTTCCCCATCTCGAACTATCGACCGCCACCTCAACTCCAACTATGGGCTGCTTCTTCCCCATCTCTGGTCGCCAACCACCGCCTCAACTCTAGATGCAACGTGCTTCTTCCTTGACCCGAACAAGCTATCTCGACTTCGGCTGCCGCCTCCACCACCTTGACTCTAGCATAGTTCTCAACTCCGGCGACCACCTCCATCCTCTTACACAGTCGGTGTGTAAGCGGTGTTCTTACACGGTTTTGGAAAATTTCTAGGTATAGCAAGCAAACAATATTTGGATTTGAATTTGATTCGATTCCACTTTACAAATTCTAAGTTATTCAAACAATAGAAATTGAATCTTGAACCAATTTCATTTCAACTCGAACTTGAATTGGGGCTTCGATTCCAACATCCAAGCGGACCCTAAATTTATTGAACCAAAAGTGATAGCGCCTGCTAGCAAAAATTGAAGGAATTTTTCCACAAAGAATGGCCCCACAATTGAGCTGCCGAAGTTCCGAAGGGAGCACATTTCTTAACAGATTATCCCCAGGTAGGGACTGCCCCTTGATAAGTTTAATCTGCTCCAAAAACCTCGCTTCGATGAATTTCTTACTCTAACCTTGCTTATTAGCATGAGCTAGATCAAGTTTCGAGCTACTTAGGCTATAACTTGAAGCCTATGAACAAAAACCCATGAAGATTTAGTTAAAAATTATAAAAAAAAAACAGCTTTGGCCTAAGAATAACTGGTTCCGCTCGGGGTTTGGACTGTGACCGGTTCCGCGCTGCTTATTAGCGACACAAAAACGTTGTCATATTAACTGAACACAAGTACATCTCACACACACACACAAAGAGAGAACAGAAATAACTCAAACGACAACTCTAGCTCAGAGCGATGTTGAAGTGGTTTGGAAAGCCAGTTGTTTTTCTTTTGTACAAACACCCAACTGATCATGGATGGAGCCTAGCTTCGTGTGGATCATTTAATCGCTCACTAATTAGAAGAGTGTGACAGACAGGCTGATCGATAGGTTAACTCTCTTAATCTGCAGGCAGGGAGGCAGCTAGCTAACACGATCGAATGGCAGCTCACCTAGATTTTGGTCGGAAAGTACTAGTACTACTCACGAGCTTAGCCCAGCACCTGGCGGATTCAATCAATTAACTAATTAGGAGCTTCCTAATGACTCGAGGAGATAGGCAGAGATATGGCAATCAATTACGGTACGACAGCATTTGTTTTTGCAAGCAATCCGTCCACTTATTGCATCCGTCCTACGATCAAGTCATATTGGTACTACTGCTACACTTAATTAGTACGTAGCATACATGGGGCCTTTGCTGATGGTACGTATGTCAGCGACACAAGGATTCAAATTGACGCACCACTGATTTTTATTCAAAAATCATGAATTTCTTGCCATGCAATTTTGCTTGGAGACTCATGCACAACTAAGGGTTCTGCTCGTTTAGGCTTTGTTTCTGGACTTCTGGTTTCTAGTTTCTAATTTTTTTTATTTTTGTCTTTTTGTGGTATTTCGATTTTTTGGGTCTTTTACCTTTTCTTTTTTCTTGTATTTCTTTACATTGTCCATGATTAGCTAATCTATTTTTCTATTTTTATTTTTTTAAATTTAATTACGTCAAAAAAGCCACTAACAGTTACAGTGCAAAATAAACTAGCTACAGTGCCAAACGGTAAAAAATAAATCATAAGTCATAAAAAAGCCCAAATTAACAGGGCCGCTGCTCGAGTCATATGATAGCCTACACTATTGATTGGGAAATTTGGGCAAATCCCATGACAAGTTCTTTTGTTAACATCAGAACACCAATGGGCAGTGGGTATATATATTACTAATATGTGTGCCCTTGGACCACTGGCGGATCTAACATAGGTCGTGGACGTTCAGCTGAACACCCAACATTTTTTTATAAAATACTAGGTATATAATAGGTATATTAGATATATATATATATATATATATATATATTATTAGTTGTGTTAAAACTATATTTTATACCTGCAAATAAATTCATCCCGCACTCCTCGTATCTCACACGCAGCCTATGTAATACATTAGATCTATTTTTCTTTCCACCTCAGCCCTCTTCACGTCCAAAGAGGTAAAGATATAAACAAAATCCTAATATTTGTTTTATTTCTCATCTTTGGTTGTCTGTGTGGGAGGCGGCTTCAGCCTTCAAGTGACGAGAGGGCGGAGGTGCAGGCTAGAGGCGAGTGACGACCAACAGACGCGAACGTGGTACCATGATGTGACGACAATCATGCGTGAGGCGGTGCGTGGTGTAAGGTGAGCGTGTGGCAGCGCGGGCGAGCAGAGAGGTGTCGTGGGCAAGCGAGCAGTGGCACAATGAATACAGAGGTAGGGAGCAGCGCGGTAGCCGGGAGGGAGCGTGGCATTGGGAAGTGAGTAGCACCTCCAACTTATTGTCATCGTCCTCTCTTCAGATCTAGGTGTGCTCCACCCAGTGGCGGATCCAGGATTGGAGCATGCCTCGGGCTAAATTTGAACCAAGTAATAGTCTAGCATACCACAAGTCTAGAACTATATTACGATATAAGGAAAAATATACCATAAATGTATCATTTATATGAAAATTTTGCTTAATGCTCAATACTTGAAGAGTTTAAGTTTTCAACACAAATTACAATAAAGAAAAGATATGAAATCACACAAAATGTAGCATAATAAAGATATATCAAGTACCTCAAATCCTAAATCCTCGGAATGTCTTGCTTCTCTTCATTTTGTAATTTGTATCCTTAAACCTTTTTAGTTTGTTCCTAAATAGCAAATGTAAAATGTTGTGGTTACAGACCAAACAGAGAGAGAGTGTGGTAGTGGAGAGTTAGGTGAGTAATGGCTTAGGGTTTCTCCCCATGGCTCATGGGATATATATATATATATATATATATATATATATATATATATATATATATATATATATATATCCAAATGAGGAGCGCTTTTACAATTATACCCTTGCACGTGAGTATTCCCCTCAGGGGTACTCATGTCATTACACATGTCCCATTTTGGGACTTACATCCTTCTAACAGCCTCATCGGGCTTAGGTGGGGCCACCCTACAACAGAGCCTCTCATGGTGAAGGGCTTCACGGCCGGCCATGCCGCTGAGCCCTTTGGCCCCCTCCGTCCCATCGGCCTGTGACCCTCGATG
Organism: Dendrocalamus sinicus; assembly: GCA_036346575.1. Taxonomy (NCBI): domain Eukaryota; kingdom Viridiplantae; phylum Streptophyta; class Magnoliopsida; order Poales; family Poaceae; genus Dendrocalamus; species Dendrocalamus sinicus. The sequence goes on from CM070663.1 coordinate 25,056,863, forward strand.
ACCTAGATACACTTTCGTTCGTGCTTATGGTGCGAGAGCCGTGTCTTCTGCTCCCGGAGCTGCGTGGCTTCGAGATCGAAGACACCGGGCAGGTCGAAGTCTTCGACGGGGCCGAGGTCCGGGCGTGCCATGCTTCGCGCTCCGGATGTTGGTGGATGCGAAGTAAAACTTGGGCGGCTGCCCCGGGCAGCCGAGTCTCGGGAGGTGCTCCGCGTGATGTGGCGCCAGCGCGGAGAGGTGGCTGCGTGGCCTGGGAGTGCGCTTTAATGACGCCTGGAATCGCGCCGACCTTTGTCAGGGGCAGGTTGTCACGGCTGCTCTATCTGCTCTGCGCTGGGTGGGGGTACGCGGCAGGCTGTGATTGGAGCGTCGTGGGATGCCAGCGGTCATACGACCACGGCCGTTCGCCTCTCCCCCAGAGAAAGTGGCCACGCGACAGGAATGTATCGGCGCATTACGCGCTGATCGCCCACCTACCGCCGCTTGCCGCGGTTGTCAGTGGTTGCACTGCCCGATCGTGGGTAGCCGAACCGCTGTAATTCGCTGCTCGATCTTTCGCAGCGGGGAGACGGGGACTTTATAAGTCGCCGTGGGCATGCAAACGCCCTTGGCTGCTCGCTTGCTTGTGCTTGCGCTTCCTTCCCGCTTTCTTGCGCATCCCGCCGCTACTTTCAGATCCTTTCCGCCGCGTCGCGCGGAGGGAGAGAGGAATGGCTGCGCGCGACAACCTCCCGGTGGCAGGGTGCCGCCTTGACGATCTGCGCGCTGCCTTAGCGAGAGCGCTCGTCGAGCGGGCCACGCCGATGCCACCACCGCGGAGTATCGCTCGTTCGCAGACAACAAAAGGCAAACCAACCATCGTTGGGATGCCATGAAGAAGTCAAAGGCCGCTGCTCCGTGTGTCGGGCGGAGTCGCATCACGGAGGAGACTTCTCCGAACCCTTCTTCGGGAGAAGAAGCGGAGGACCGCCGGGTTCGCTTGTTCGGCTCGATTTAAACGGAGCCGAACCCAGGAGAGTCGGAGGCGATCGTCTTCGTGGCGTTCTTTGATGCCGGGCTCCAAATACCGGCGACATTCTTTGTTCGCGAAGTGCTGCGAGCCTATGGGTTGGAGCTGGCGCAGCTGACTCCGACCGCGATCGTTTGGTTGGCCATCTTTACTTGGGCGATGCGGACGGAAGGTACCCGTCCTAGCGCCGAGTTGTTCGCCATCCTGCATGACGCACGGTGCAAACCGAAGAAAATGGAAGGGGAGGCGTACTCGAACTTCGGCAGCGTGGACTTCGTGCTGAGGACGGATTGCTCGCACTTGTTCCCCATGTTGGCTACACGGGGAAAGTGGGAGTCTGGTTGGACACGGCGGTGGTTCTATCACCTTGTGACGAGCACGAGCGGCCTTCGAAGCCGGGGAGAGCCGATATCATTCAACCGCTGTCCGGATGTGACGCCTCGGTCCGGCGACGAACAACAGGCGCGGAGACTTGCTGGCATCGCCCTCCGGTTCAACATGCGTGACCTCGCCGAGGAGTTCACCATGTACAGGATATCTCCGCTTTCTTGTAACTGGAAGTATGAGCGGCGGGGGCCCGACCGGAAGGACGGCATCCACCCGGGGGTGTCTTCGCTCCATAGGCCCTCCGCGCCCTGTAAGTATCCCTGCCATAGGCCAAGTACCACCTGGGTGGTTGCAACCCTTAGGTATGATATTCCGCTTTTGCGTGCAGTGCGCCGGTTAGAAGATGTGGAGCGCGCGGTGGTTGCGGTTCTTGGGTCGTACACGGCGAAGGAGCACAAGGCCCGTGAATCCGCAACTTCCTTGGCAAAGCAAGGGTGGATTAACCGGCATGCGAGGTTTCGGGAATTCCGCCCGTAACGCCCGGTGCCTGTGGAATCGCCGAGCGGCGTGACGGCGGTGGCGCCATCCTCTCGATGCGAGGTCCAATCGGAGACCATTGCCTTCAGCTCGCCGGACGTGCCGCCGGTTGGGAACATAGAGATGGGGGGCGAGACGGGCACTGAGCTCGGACCGACCGATTCGGAGAGGCACACAACCCCCGACGAGGCCTTACACGGTGGCGAGGCGACGCCTGAGCCTCGTTGTTCTTGAAGATGACGCCTCGTCGTCTCCAGCGGCAACCACGGCGTTGTCGTTGACGATAGCTTCCGCGGCTGCCAAGGTAACCACGGAGGCGTCACCTGCAACTCTGAAGGCGAAACACCCTCGGGTGCAGTCACCACCATCTTCGAGGGGCCGGTTCAGCGTGGCAGGCCCAGTGACCGAGGTCCTGACACCTAGCGGGGATGCTACTGAAGCCGAAAGGGTTGTCGCTCCTTAGGCCAGCGAGGTGATCATGACCCAGGTAGAGGCCCAGCGAAGTACCGCGGTAGAGGGTACTGGAGGTAGGTGTGGTTCGTTTTCCTCCCGCGACTTCGCGAAACTCTCTCCGAGTTGCTCGCTTATTCCGTCGACATCAGGCGAGACAAGGTCTCCCAGACGAGGACAAGAATCAAGCAACGGGGGTGCCCGCGATGTCTCCGCCTAATTGAGAGTGGATGTGCGCCCAACCGCGCCGAAGCGCAGGGCGGGGGCTCGGGCTTGGCGTCTCCGACTTCATCCCTCGGTGGGAGACGCTTCACGCCTTGAGCGAGGTGGTGGAGTACGCTGGCGGCCACCTAGATCGGCAGGCGCTGCAGTCCTGCGGGGGCGACCTTTTGGCGCTCGCGCTGGGTGCCTCGGAGATGAGGGTAACGGTCTCTGCTCTTGCGCCTGTGTAGACGCTTGCGATCAGCAAAGCCCTCGAGGAGACTCGCACGTGCGAACGGAGGGTGTTGGAGGACCAGCTGCGTGTCGCTAACGACGCCCACGCCATCAAGGACGAGCGCATTCGGGTGCTGATGGCGGAACGGGACAAGGCTATCTCCGACGCGCAGCTGGTAGGCGCGAACGCGAAGAGCGCGGCACTAGCCGCACAACGCGCGATGGAGGAGGCTCAGCACATCGCGACGGAGGAGCGGACCGCCCTTCTTCAGCTAATCTCCGCACTAGAGGTGGAGAAGGAGCAGCTTACTGCCTCCCTTGCAGAGAAGGCCTTATCCTGGGACAACGCGTCTGCCTCCGCGTGGGGGGCGATGGAGTCTTTGGAGCAGGCCCTATGGGGGCTTTCCGTGCACGTGGAGGACGCCACTCATAGCCGTCAAGACCTGATGGAGACGCTTGGGCGAATCAAGGAGGGCTCGAGCAGCATCGCCTTCGCGCGCCAGGCCTTCGCACCCACCGCGCCACGTGAGTGCCGGCCTTGCCCTTGCCTTGCTGCACTTGTGGGTGTGAGCATGTCAATGAGTCGACGAACCCCAGCTTGACTTGCCCGCCCAGCCCGGTGATATTCGATGCGTTCGCGCGCCACCCGCCATCCGAAACTTCCACAATCGGATTTGGAATTACATCGGGAGGGTGCTGCCACGGTTGGTTTGCGCGACGCCGCACGACGAGGGGATGTGCGCCTGCTCTCAAGAGGTTCCTCGGCGTAGCGGCGGCGGTGTGCACTCGCCGCGCGAAGATGGCGCGAACTCAGAGGAATAATTCCGGTTTTGCGCGCACCCGCCATGTGTATGTCTCGCCATCGTAATGCAACTTCGTCTTACACGGGCTAAGCGACAACTCTCCTGTGCTCTTTTGTTATGTAATATGCCGTGAGTCGGGTGTCATGTGAGGTGCGGGTCCTCAGGCTTGACGTCGCCCCTCGTTCTGATAGTAGCGAGCAGACTTGCGAACGCCTTGCGCCACGCACCCGGCTCGAAGTGGTGGCAGCGAGCCGCGCCTAGTCAAAGACGCGCGAGCGCTCGCCCCTACCCTTCAAGTGGTGGCGCGAGCCGGGCGCTAGTCAAGGTAGACGCGCGAGCGCCCGCCCCTACCTTCAAGTGGTGGCGCGAGCTGGCGCCTAGTCGACGAGACGCGTGAGCGCTCCTTCCCTACCCTTCGGCGGTGGCGGCGAGCCGGGCGTCTAGTCGAGGTAGACGCGCGAGCGCCCGCCCCTACCTTTGAAGTGGCGGCGCGAGCCGCGCCAGTCAGTAGACGCGCGCGCTCCGCCCCTACCTTCGGCGGTGGCGCGAGCTGGCACCTAGTGGTTACATGCGTGGGAACTTTGACCACGTCTTATTTATACTCCGGGGAGTACGCACAAGGACAGTGCCTGCACATGCGGAGGGTATCCACGTCTTGTTTATACTCTGTAGAGTGCGCAGGGACAACATCCGCGTCATATTTATACTCTGTAGAGTGCGCGCAGAGGCGTCCCTCCGCTGCGTCTTATTTATACTCCGTAGAGTGCGTGCGGAGGCGAACCCCAACGCTACGTCTTATTTAGAGTCCGTAGACTGCGCGTAGTGGCGAGCCTCCGCGCATTGCGGGCGGTGAAATTGCGTGCGGAGGCGAACCCCGACGCTACGTCTTATTTATACTCCGTAGAGTGCGTACGGAGGCGGACCTCAACGCTACATCTTATTTAGAGTCCGTAGATTGCGCGTGGAGGCGAGCCTCCTCCACGCGTTGCGGGCGGTGAAATTGCGTGCGGAGGCGAATCTCGACGCTACGTCTTATTTAGAGTCCGTAGACTGCGCGCGGAGGCGAGCCTCCGTGCGTTGCGGGCGGTGAAATTGCATGCGGAGGTGAACCTCGACGCTACGTTTTATTTATACTCCGTAGAGTGCGTGCGGTGGTGGACCTCAACGCTACGTCTTATTTAGAGTCCGTAGACTGCGCGCGGAGGTGAGCCTCCGTGCGTTGCGGGCAGTGAAATTGCGTGCGGAGGCGAACCTCGACGCTACGTCTTATTTATACTCCGTAGAGTGCGTGCGGAGGCGGACCTCAACGCTACGTCTTATTTAGAGTCTGTAGACTGCGCGCGGAGGCGTCCCCCACACATCTTTATTTATGCTCATGCATAGTGCACACGAAGGTAACCCTTTGCGCGCTTTTGGTATGAAACGAGAAAATTTTGCATGAACGGTGCACTTTATTAAATTCCCGTTTACGCGGGTGAGCGGTTACAAGAGGTAAGGTACTAACCGCTGGCCGCTTGCGCCCACCGAAGCCGTGGAAGGTCCTTGCACTCGCATACTCGACTTAGGTGTAATACCACCGCAGTCTGTCTACATTCCACGTGTGGCGGAGCGTCTGCCCCTCCAAGGTGGCTAAGCGGTATGCTCCCTTCTGTAGGGCTTCCGCGACGATGTATGGGCCTTCCCACCTGGATTCGAGCTTGCCTACCGTCTCCGCGTGGAGTGCCATCTTAAGGACGAGGTCTCCTGGTCTGAATTCACGTGGGTACAGCGAACGATCGCGACCGCGCACCATCTGTCGCGCGTACTTTATGACGTGCTGTGTTGCGCTTGCCCGGTCCCCGTCAAGGAGGTCCATGGACAATTGGTGCTCCTCGTCTGGTGCTTGGACGAGGACCCTTTGCGAGCCAGCCTTTATTTCTTCATGTGTGACCGCCTCGTCACCAAAGAGGAGCTTGAATGGCATGTGACCGTTGTACGAAGGGACCAGAGGACGCTGTGGAGCTCGCCCGGCCACTTCCCCTTTGGAAGCACGACAAGGCGCTTCTTGATCACGGCGGAGATAGCGCCATTCGCCCGCTCCACCGCCCTGTTGGACTGTGGGTGTCCAACCGAGGCGAACCGGAGAGTGATGCCCACATTGTCGCAGAATTCTTTGAATGGGGCTGCATCGAATTGCAGACCGTTGTCGACGGTGATCTCCCTGGGCATGTCGAATCGGCATATGATGTTCTGCTAGAGGAAGCGTTGCATAGCTGCCGAGGTAATCTTGGCCAGGGCTACCGCCTTCGGCCACCTGGAGAAGTATTCCAGAGCGACCGCTACAAACTGCAGGTCGCCTGGGGCCCTGGGAAGCGGTCCCACGACATCGATGCCCCACCGCGCCAGCGGCCATACCGGGGGTATGGGATGGAGGCTTGTCGGGGGCCTGCGGATGGCCCTTCCCATCCACTGGCAACCTTGACAACGGCGCACGAGATCCTGGGCGTCCGCGACAGTTGTTGGCCAATAAAAACCCTGCTTGAATGCCTTGCCCACCAGAGACCTTGGTTGGAGTGCGAGCCGCAGAGTCCCGCATGAATTTCTGCGAGGAAGCGCTTTCCTTCTTCGCGCGGGAGGCATCGCAGGAGTGGTGCGCAGACCCCCTTTTTGTAGAGCACCCCGTCGAGCACCTGGAAGGACCTAACCCGGTGTTGTAAACGCCGGAGCTCGGAGGGGTCGTCTGGTTCCGCGATGCCCGCGAAAAGCGGTGGTTCTCGCCACCACCCTACTGGGTGATCTCGTGGACGAGGCCGCATCACGCTTATCTCGCGCGATGGCCGCCACGGCAGACTCTCAGAAATGCCCTTCGGAGTTGGGAGCTGCCGATCGCAGCCTTGGCGAGACATCGCTTGCTCGTTGTCCGCCGAGGGATGGCCTTCGCCGTGACACCCAAAAGTGTCGCTCTTCGCCGACGGCTGCTAGGTACTTAGCTAGCTCCGGGTCCTTGGCCTGGTATGACTTGTCCTCATGGCCCGCCACTAACCATGAATCAGTGCGGATGAGGACTCGCCTCGCTTTGAGCTTCCCGAGGCCGAAGAGTAACGCCTCGTACTCGACCGTGTTGTTCGTAGCCGGAAACGCCAGGCGCGCCGAGTACAACAGGCGCTGCCCCTCAGGTGTGGTAATAACTGCGCCCACTCTTGCGCCCGCAACGCTATAAGCTCCGTCGGTGTTAAGCATCCACACCGGGTCTTCGACCTGGAGGACAGGCTGAGCTGGAGGGGTCCATTCCGCAAGGAAGTCTGCTAGAACTTGAGACTTGATCACCGTTCGGGAGGCGTATGTTAGGGAGAATGGGGCAAGCTCGGCCGTCCATTTGCCGATTCGCCCCGTGGACTCCTTGTTGTGCAGCATCTCTGCCAGAGGGAACGAGGATGGCACCATTATCGGGTGCGCCAGGAAGTAATGCCAGAGCTTTCTTAAGGCCATGACCAGCGTGTAAGCAAGCTTCTCGAGCTCGGTATACCGTGTCTTGGCGCCCTGGAGGGCTTCGGAGACAAAGTACACTGGTCGCTGGAGAGCGCCCTCTTCGAGGATGAGGACGGCGCTGACCGTCGTTGCCGAGGCAACGAGGTAGAGTAGGAGGGGAGCCTCTGGTGCTGGGGCTACCAGAGTGGGAAGGGTTGCGAGGTGTTTCTTGAGGTCGTCGAAGGCCTTTGCGCAGTCGTCATCCCAATGAAACCCATCGCAACCATGGAGAGTTTTGAAAAATGGCAAGCCCCACTCCGCTGCCCTGGAGAGGAAACGACTCAAGGCCGCCATGCGGCCTGCCAGCCTCTGGACCTCCCGCATCGTCTTGGGCGGTTCCATGCCCAGGATAGCGTCGACCTTGTTAGGGTTCGCTTGAATGCCTCGCCCAGATATGAGGAAGCCCAAGAGCTTGCCCGCCTGCACGCCGAAAACACATTTGTCCGGATTGAGCTTTAGGCCCGCCTTCCTGAGGTTGTCGAAGGTCTCCTGAAGATCCCGAGCATGGGAGGCGATCTGCCTGGTTTTTACTACAACGTCATCGACGTAGGCCACCACGTTCCTCCCTAGCTGGACGGCTAGGGCCAGCGCGACGAGACGGGTGAAGGTTGCGCCCGCGTTCTTCAAGCTGTAGGGCATCCTGACAAAGCAAAAGGTCCCCACCGGCATAATGAAGCAAGTTTTGTCCTTGTCGTCTTTGGCCATGTAGACCTGATGGTAGCCGGAGTAGGCGTCCAAGAATCTCATGAGCTCGCATCCGGCGGTGGCGTCGACCAGTTGATCTATGCGCGACAGGGGGTAATTGTCCTTCGGGCATGCCTTGTTGAGGGCGGTAAAGTCGATGCACATGCGCCAGGTGCCGCTGGCCTTTTTGACCAACACCGGATTGGCGAGCTAGTTCGATGTTGACTCGCGATAACCCCGCCGAGGAGCCGCCACCTCCACCTTGGCCGCTTGCTGCCAGTCCATGGACATACGGCGAAGTTTCTGCTTGACTGGCTTGGCGTCAGGGCGGATCGCAAGGTTATATTCGATGAGCGCGCGGTCCACACCTTTGATATCCTCTGGGGACCATGCGAAGACATCTATGTTGGCCCGAAGAACTCGGAGCAAGTCTTGCTCGACGTCCGGAGGGAGGCCCTCGCCTATGGATACGAGCTGCCCCTCCGCCTGGAGTGGCACCCTCTTCACTCCGCCCTCCGGGTGGGGCTTAGGTGTCCATCCTGGAGTGGATGGCGTGTCCGCCTAGTACTTGTCGGTGAGGACGTGCACCTTACGGTGCACGCTTCCAGCTCCGGTTTCGATGCTCCTAGCCATATCTTGATCGCCGAAGACGGTGATGACACCCCGCCGCCCTGGGAGCTTCATGCATAGAAAGGCGTAGTGTGGGACCGCTTCGAAGGAGTTGATGGCAGGCCGGCCCAGTACGGCATTATACGGATACGAGACATCCATGATGTCGAAGACGACATCTTCAGTCCTGGCGTTGTCGGCCTGGCATAAGGAGACTTGGAAGCATACCTGACCTAAAGCCTTCAGAGGCTGCCCTCCGAGGCCCTGGAGGGGCTTCCGAAGCTTTTAGTAGGCTCCGAGGTACTCCCATACGATCAAGGGCCTCCACGAACAAGATGTTTGCGGAGCTCCCTCCGTCAATGAGGATACGCCTGACGTCGTAGCCTGCGATGTCGGCCTGGATGACCAAGGGATCTTGGTGGGGGAATTCCACGCCCTGGGCATCGGCTGACGTGAAGGCGATGCTGCGATGGGATGCCCGCAGAGGTAGTTGCGCTGGGGAAGTGCTCGACGAAGAGCCTCCAGTGATGACGTTAACACCACGGCACTGGGTCTCTCCGGGGGGCCCAGCGCGCGAGGGACTGCCTTGCGTACGCTGTACATGGGCTATTGCGGGGGTCAGTGTCTCCGAGGCCCGTACGTGGACCATCGCTTGCCGCAGTGCCGCAATTTTGGTGCATGTCCGCGTGAAATGGCCCCCGTAGCCGCGCACTTCGCACCATCTGCCGTATTCTAGGATTTTCTACTCTGCACGCGGCTTCCTTCGCGTCCCCCTCCAGCGCGCGAGGTTAAAGCAGCTTCCCGGGGAACGCCATGCGCAGTGAGGACGTGGCGGGCCTTTTGGGGTCTTCACCGGTTACGCCGGGGCTTGCGCCTGTCGTATGGCAAGTTTTGGTGCACCCCGTCGTCGACGCGCTCACAAGTGTCACCCACGGACACTTGATTGTGTTTTGTCCTCGGGTTGTCTCTTGTGCTTCTCCTTTGCGACAACTCCTCCGCTTGCCCGGCATCGGAGCTGTCGCCGCTGCGCCTCCGCGCGTCCTCCTCGGCTCGGGCGTACGCTTCCATTTTGTCGAAGAGCTCTGCCTCCGACTTGAGTGGCTTCCGCGCGTTATATTCAGCGAGCGGTCCCGGGCGGAGACCTTGTATGGCTGCGTTGACGATGGTTGCCTCGTTAATGTCCCTGACTTGCCAGCATACCTTGGCGAAGCGTTTGAAGTAAGTCCGGAGCCCCTCCTCGGGTTTCTGCTTGACTGCGAAGAGCTGGTCCGCATCGACACGCTCGACGTAGTTTCCCTGGAAGTTGTTGTAGAGTCGATCGCGGATCTGTTCCCACATGTAGATGGACTGTGGTTCGATGGTTAAGAACTAGGATAGCGCGAGACCTTGTAGCGCGAGAGGGAGTCCCTTTGCCTTCGTGGTGTCGTCTCCGCCAGTGGCTTCGATAGCGGTCTCATACACGCGCACGAATTCTCGCGGGTCAGAGTCACCCTTGTACGCCTCGATGACGCTCGGGAACTTGAAGTCCTCAGGCCATGCCGTCTGCTGCAAGCCCGCAGAGAGCGGGGACTCCGGGTCTACTCACCGTAATGGGGGCGCGACTAGACGTAGGGGCGTCGCGGCTATCCGCCCTCTCCGGAGCGGGTTCTGATGCCACCGCCGGGGGGGCGTGTTGGCTCCGGGCCTCTTGCATGTCTCGCACAGCTCCGCGGAGGTCTGTCAACTCCCGCTGAAACGGGTTGAGGGCCGCCAACAGGGCGGTCTCCACCGCGGACGCGGCGCAATCGGCACGGCGGTGACCACAGCCTGCGCACCCAGGCTGCCCGCCATATTGTCCTGGAGGACCCTGGAGCTGGTGACGAGACCCACGTCGTCGCCGGGACCTCTCACCGCTCCTACGCTGGGTGGGAAAGCGGACGTGCCGGGGTTGCCACCGTCGGGGTTGGTCGTCGGGCGCGTGGCGGCGGGTCGCGCGCATGGCGGCAGTGGAGGGGTCGGGCGCATGCGCCGGTGGCGGGTTGTTCGTCGCAGCGTTGCGGGTCGGCGTTGCGCAGCGCCGGTGGCGGGTTGGGCGTCGCGCAGAACGCAGTGCTCACGCCGCCACACCGCATCGCCACCCGCACCTCTACACACCGCAAAGCCGAAGCCCTGGTATTGACGCGAGACTTCGCCGCTTCCGCCTTCTTTTTCTTCGCCGCTGATGGTGAAGCTTTCTTTAGTGACATCCTCCTTCGGATCTGGAGGCTTGCTCTTGTCCTCCCCACGGACGGCGCCAACTGTTGTGGTTACAGACCAAATAGAGAGAGTGTGTGGTAGTGGAGAGCTAGGTGAGTAATGGCTTAGGGTTTCTCCCCATGGCCTGTGGGATATATATATATATATATATATATATATATATATCCAAATGAGGAGCGCTTTTAAAATAAAAATAAGAGTTTTGGAGCCAAAATTTTAATTTTGTTTTGCCCTGATTTTCTGCCTTTAAAAAGGGGCTGGATTTGAAAAGTAATTTAAGTAAAAACTTAAAAATATTATTAAATAAAATGATATTTTGATTGTCTGTAAAGATCCTATTTCAACTAAATTATTTAGATTTATTTGGCTTTTATCTAGATTTTTAAAATCTATCTTGAAATTAAAAAGTATTTTAAGTATAAAAAGATAATATAAATTAAGTTGGAAGTATTTTATTTAAGTCTAAAATGGTTCCAAGAATTTCTGTGAATTTTTCTGAAATTTTAGGAATCTATTTGTTATTTTTCTAAGCCTTTTTGAATTTCCTCAGCTTTCCTCAAAATCCAAAATCAAAAATTAAAATTTAAATCCTACCCCTCCCTCAGGCCGACACGTGGACGGCCAGGATGTGCCCATGTCATTGCTCGCATTCCACCTTCCCTCTCTCCTCGCTTGACACATGGACGGCCCCGATCTTGCCCCGCCGCTCCGGCCCATCTCACCTGTCCGTCGCCACTTATTCCTCCCACCCGTCCAATCCTCATCCATCGGTCTTCGCCGCCCGTGCCTCTCCTCTCCCCTCTCTCTATTTGCAGCTGGGGCCCACCCATTAGCTTCTTCTTCTCCGCCCCCTTCTTCTTCCTCCCACTGCAACCGCCTTCGCCCTTCCCTGCCACCACTCCCTCCCACACATGCGCCGCCCACTTTGTCCTTCGTGCGCTGCACTCTCCGCGCCGACTCCTCCCCCACCTTCGCGCCAACCCCGCCATTTCCGCGCGTGCCACCCGCAATCGCCGCCACTACCCATGATCCCCGGCGACGAATTACCACCGGCCCGCTCCTCCTCGCGCCTATTTAAACCCCCCTCGGCCTCGCCTCTCTCCGCACCACCTCCCCCTCGGCTCTTCTCTCCCTTCTGACCACTCAGAGATTGCTCAGAATCTTGTGAAACCTCGCAAAACACACATCCAAGGACTCACCAGCGAGCATTTCAAACTTGTTGTAATCCCGCTTAAACTGGTCCTGTCGTACTGTCTTAATCTGGGTGGTGCCCTCATGGTATGCGTCGAGGGTCATCCAGATGTCGTAGGCCGACGAGAGATGAGAGATGCGACCGAACTCGCTTCTGCTAGCACCTTGAATTATGATGTTCCTCACCTTAGCATTCACCTCAACATCGGGCATGTTCGCCACATTGATGTTCTCATCGGCAGGAACAACATAGCGTGTTTTCACTCTTCTCCAAATGGCATAGCCCTGAGCCCGTATGTAGGTCTCCATCCGACTCTTCTAGAAGGGATAGTCGATCCCATCGAAGATCGGGGGCTTGGTGGAATACTTATCCGTTGCCATGGCTCACAGACCGGTTAAGATCTATCCAGAAGAGCTAACCAGCTCTGATACCAATGTAGGATCGGAAATGGCAACAGAGGGGGGTGAATGGTGCCTTCAAAACCGTCCCAGTATTCGCACTATTTTTCTTCTCCGATAGCTATCGAAGCTATGAAGAAAAGATTGAGCGCTCACTGGAAAACCAAACTATAGACCAATAAATGACTACTGAAGAGAGAAACAATATTAGCGAAAGCACAACAAGTCCAAATACTGGTCAGGCCGAAAATAGAATGAGATGGCCGAAAAACTTGAAAGATTACAAGCTGCTAACTGTCTAGACAAAACTAGAAAAGACCAAAAACTAAATGACTGCAAGCAGACTGAGAGAACAAAAGCTAAATTGAAAGAAGAAAAGCAATCTGCCGACTGAAGTGACTGTCTGAGACTGCCGGCAAAGAAATTTCTGTACACAACCGAAAACAAAGAGGGGATCAAATGCTAACAAACAGAAACAGACAACACAGACTTACCCAAATGAAAGCAGCAATCAGTGAAGAGAGCAGAAACAGAAAATAAGCAAACCTAAACCGAATCAACAAACTAAAAAAAATTCAGAAAAGAGACAAAACAGTGAATGATTGAGAAGAAGCGAAAACAGGTCTCCTGTGAAGTAAATCTGAAAGAAGAAAGATATTCGGAAGACCAGCAGGGACAGCAAGTTGTTGTCTGACAAAAATCAGCACAGTCAAACTGAATAGGTAGCTGTTGCCAACCGAAAAGAGCACAACCAGAGACCACCCTGAGTTCCAATCACTGAACAAAGATCAGCTGCTGCAAGCCCAAAACAGAAAACAAAGGCTGGCTACTGCAAATAGAAAGGAGATCGGCTGCAGAGAAGAAACAGAATAAATGAACTGCCGAGAGCTTGTCATCAGACTTGAGCAGAAAAGAAAGACTGAAATTACTGAGCAGAAAAGAGAAGTCTAGCTGAAACTTGAACCGACCAAAAGCTGTCTACTAGCTCAACCGAAAGCAGAAGCCTGAAAACTGCCGCTACAGGAAATACAAACAAAGAGATGAAGAGTAGAGAAATTGCCGAAGGATCCCTGCTCCTTTCAGACCAAGGAAACCAGCACTCTAAACTGAATAGCCAAAAAAGAATAGGGAAGAAAAAACAAAAGCAAAGCCGAAAAAGGAACAATAGACAAACAGACTGAAAAGAACCAAAGGCAGCTGACAAAAATCAGTTGGCACAGTAGATACTTGAAAACAGCCGAAGAAATAAAGAAATCAAATGGCTTGCTGCTCTTCCGGTCAATTGGACATGACTTCACAATAAATAGCCAACCATCCCCATGAAGTGAAGAAACAGATTAACAGAGCTATTCAGCAGGGACAAAGGACAGAACAATAACCAGCAATTGAAGCTTTGAACTAAAACCTGATACTGCCGAAGAGAACACAGCAGAGGAGACAAGAAAATCAAAAACGAGCCTTTGAATATGCCAGGGAAGTAATCTCAGGATAAAGAACCATGAGCCTCATTCAATATTTCACCGAGAAAATCAAGAGAGCAAGAGTGCTCTGCCTCCAAACCCTAGGAAACCAAGAACAGAGGAAGCTGCAACTGATGAACTCTCGAGAAGAAAAACTGAAAATAAATTGTTTGCTCTCAGACAAAAGCAAGCCAAAGACCTTGAAGATATTCTCAGTTTAGATCAACAAGATTCTTGTAACATCCTAAATTTTGGAATGTTCAAAAATTTTAGAGAATTTAAAATTCTATTTGCATCTTATTAACATTTGAGGTTTTTGCCGAAACTTTATTAGGATTTGCCCAAGTGTGTGTTAAACAAAATAATAACTGGAAATAATGACCAAATGCAAATAAGAATTGCGATGGTAAAAGGTACAAATTAATTTAAACTGTGAGTTAAAAAATACCAAGAAACAAAATCATGGAAATCAAATTGACCCAAGCACTCAAACTCAGGTTCAACTCTGAGGTTTTCAAACTTAAAATTTTAAAACCCAATTATAAACTTACGTCTCAGAAATAATCAAAGTGCAAATTAAAATCCAAAAATTGAAATCCGAGGGCAAACTAAATAAAATAGAAAATAGAGAAATATTAGGTATTGTACCTAGATATTGGAAATAAGATTTGAATTAAATTAAAATCAATAGTCTTAAACATGAAGTAGAAATTTAGGTTCAAAATTCAAATTGCAAAATCATGCTTAAAAATTTCCTTCCTCTCTATGTTTTCCTCTTTCTCCCTATGCCATGCGGGCCGCTCCCCCGATCTCCTTTTCCCTCTGCGCCGGCCCCCACCCCTCCTTTTTCCCATCTGTCGCTGGCCCCCCGGTCTCCCTTTCTTTTTCCCTCTCTCTCTGCAGTCACTGCCAACCGGGCCCGGCCCCATCTCTCTTTCCCCTTTTCTTCTTCGTCACTGTCCTCCCTTTAACTGGCTCCCTCTCCACCCACGTCATCGTCCTCCGTCCCCTGTGCGCCTGGCGCCCCCGCGTTAGCTGCGCCACCCACCGCGCCTGCCCACCGTCCCCGCTTGCGTCCCACGTCGTCTCGCCATCACCTTCCCCTGCGCCCGTCGCATCACCACGCCGACGCCCATGCCCGGTTGCGCCATGCCCGCTGGCTCCCATCGCCTCACGCCCACGCCGGGTCCCGTGCCCCGATCACGCGGCGGTGACTTCCCTCCGGCTATAAAGAGGCCCCGACCCCCCCCCTTGCTCCCCGCGCCACTCTCCTTTCCTCCCTTATCCCCTCTCCGCCCAGCTCCCATGAGCCGCCGACGCCACCCCTTCTGCTACTTCGGCTCTCCAGTGAAACCCCGCCGATCTAACCACTTCACGACGTGCCCCCACCCCCAATCACTCTCCCACTAGCTTAATTGGAAGATGTCGCGCCGAAGCTCACCGCATCGCCCTTCCTCCCCAACTCCGGCCAAGACCGCCGCCGCCAGTGCCACCTTCTCCCCGGGCTGCCTCTTGTCGATTCCGCGTTGTGGGAGCTACTACTCGGCACACTGATGCTCTCCCGTCGGTCGGCCGACGCCCTCCCTCGCTGGAGTGACCCCTCCATAGGAGCCATCTAGCGCCGCCGCTCGTGCTCGCCGCCAGCCCGCCACAGCCCTCCTGGCCCAAGCCGCGACCTCCAGGGGCTTCCTCTGCCCCACCGGTACCCATTTTGGCCGTCGCCACCGACTCCCCGGCCGCTTCTCGCCGGCGATGCCGCTCAGCCCGTGCGCTACCCGAAGATGCTCTGTTCTGGACTCGAATCCCCCTCCCGCAGCGGGTAGAGTATTAGGGAGTTTTTGTTTTTATTTTTTGTTCTGGTGGCTGAGCAGAAGACAGCTAGGAAAAGGGCAAGAAAAATTAGAAATAATTCTAGGAAAGACACAAAAAATTGGTTAGGGCATAAAAGAGCTTCTTAAATACCTAGTCATGATTAATCATCATGTACTAGTAAATTATATGCCTTGAGTATTTATTTTAAATCTTTATCAACTAAAAAGGTTAGTTGGAATATTGTTTAGGTATATGCTCACCTGGAATGACAACTTAGTAAAAAAAAGGATTTGCTAAACAATACAACATGAACCCTTTTATATTAGTAAATGTTATAGAATTGGACATTGAAAAATTTAAATCATAAACCATTGTCTTCATGCCTTAGCAATTAGGAGAATCCTATTTGACTATTAAATGATGTGAACATTAAGCCACAAACCTTTAGACTATGATGCTCAAATTGAATTAGAAAATTATATTGCACATAATTGAATTGTGATTAAGCTTCAAATAATTGCAATCAACTCATTCTAACACCAAATTAAATAAAACACATTTCTAAGCTCACCCAAAAATCAAAGTTTGTCTAATAGAACTGAAATAATGAATTTTGGAATTATTTGGAGTTTCTTGTGAATGTTTATTTGGTTTGCTGATTTGCTTTTATCTAAATTTTCGCGCACGTAACAATAGCGTTCGGGGCTCAAGAAGAGGAAGTTGAAGCAGAAGCAGCTCAAGACAACCAAGACCAAACCCATTGTGACCAAGGCGAGTCAATACTTGATCATGTTGAACCTACATTTTCTGCAAATTACTTTTGTTTAAATTATCAAACTGCATGATGCTATTTTATACGCAAATACATGTTTAATTTACGATTTTAGTTATATCCCATTGTGTACCTTGATTAATATTACACCTCCTTTGGAATATTTGAATTTGTGAACCTTGTTGCCCTAGCAAAAAATTATAATAGTAACCTTTCAAAAATAAGTCTGTAATTATATGCCATGCTTAGTATTGCTTAGATACTCATGGGCGCGAGAGCGCCCAAACATCACTTTTAATCCTGAGAAAAATTGGTTGGGCAGTCATGGTGGTAATGACTGGTGTATGTTGGATATGGTTACTTTACATTCCCAAAAACCTCAAATTGCCTAATTATCTGGGCGGATGGATCGGGGGTATGGTGCAAGGGTGCACGAGAGAGTGGTTTGTGGTAGAACCGCCCAAATACCCTAAAGACTGAATCTTGTCATGACTTCCTGTGTTTAACAAGTATAACCGCAAGTCTGTATAGTACAACTTGGCCTAGTAAATTTACCAGACCCTGTAAATCACCGTCATTAGTGGAGGAGGTGAGGTGTGCAAGTGGTGGTCTGGGTGACGGCTTGAATAGGGCATCCGCTGAGGGTGAGTTCTTCTACGGCGTGCTAGCAGTGTGGGTAGCCAGCTGCTAAGCGCATAGGAGGGGAACATCCCACACAACCTATGAGACCTGCCGCAAGCGGGACAAGCTCATAGGGGTGAGATGATGGAAGGGGCGAGGTACTTTGAACGGTTACTGTGATGGTTGGCTCAACCGCACAGTTAAGGAATCGTGTGGAACAACGAGTAAACTGTCTCTTGTGGATAAAGTGTGCAAACTCTGCAGAGTCAAAACTATTCGAATAGCCATGCCCACGGTCAAGGGCGGACATGGGAACTTAACCAGATATAGTTCTATTTCAAAAACTTTGTGGGTGGAAATGGAAAAGTGGATGGCAGTGGAAAGCCCGGATTTGAGTTGCCCTGGGTGTTGTCCCAGCGATAGTGTAAGCGGCTATAACGCTGAAGGTCTAGCATACGGTGCAGAGACCATGTAATGGTGGATGGAATTTGGATCGATATTATTATTGCATTCTCTTACACATTATGTTTTTGTTCAAAACTGCTAGGTCTCAGAAAATTTTTATGTATTATATTTTAAAATAATGATAATACTTCCCACAAAGTAAAATGTTAGGAACAGTAAATAGAGTTGTAAGAAAAAAGATGGTTGTTGAGGTAAACATATAAAAATGTTGGTGGATTCACATCGATCATAAAAAGGATACGATAGTGTGGGTTCTAGAGAAATAAATTGGTGGAGCCTAAATGAATATATATGCTAGATAGACAATTTGAATGATTTTTTTAGAATTAGGAGGTACAAAGGTAACTGCTGGTAACTAATATAAATTCTTGAGAGATGGTGGTGATAATGGGATTAATAGAATCTGATCGATTACTGGGGGGTTCAATTGAATCTTTGGGAATTTGGAGTAATGATAACAATTATTGGAGTATAATCTTGATCAATGATAATCTTGGTGGATGCATACTAAGGAATCGTAGATTTGATCACTGATATTTTTGATGGAGGTATACTAGTGAACTAGTTAGAGTTAGATAATGAAAAATAAGAGGGATTCTTGGAAGACCAAATTATGGTTTTGGATCAATAACAAAAGGATTGAATTATTAGAAATTTGTGATACAAATGATGTCGGTGGATTTAAAAGTAATTATGTTAGAGGATCAATAATAGTCAGAATTGAAGAGTTGATGAATGGTTATTACAAGGTTGGATTATTAGGAATTAATAACACAAAAGATATTGGTGGATTCCAAAATAGATGATGTCACTAGCTGTTTGGAGTTTTAGACAGTAATCAATTTAGAAAGTATGTGCTTAGTGGATTAAATAAATAATGTCGCTCGCTGTTTGGAAGTCTTAGACTGCAATCAATAAAGAAAGTGTATTTTGGTGGACTATGTCAATTATGGTCATCGCTAGGTGGAGTTTAGGCAGCAACAATAACACTATGAAATAATAATAATGCTACTAAAAGTGATTTTTGGCAAATAAAATAATCCGAGCCTCTCCTTTGATAAGACATGCATACTATTTATTTGCATCATGTGTATTGGCTCGCGGAGCACGGTGGTTTGTGCTCACACTCGCTTTCACAACAAATCCAAAATCAAGAATCAGATCACTACGCTTCAGCAACACTCTTTGGTCATGGTGGCAAAGAAGATGAAGATGTCGAGGGCTAGGCCGCGAACCTCTAGTTGGCTGCCTGTGGGCATGTCCTGAGGGTCCCACCCTTGTGCTTCGTTCCCGCTGCTGTATTTTACTGATTTCGGACCAATCGGCCTGTGAGTAAGTTTACTATTATATTTACGATTCCGCATGATATGTACTTTGATGTTCAGAACTGTAATCTGTGAGCACTATCTACTGATCCAGGGAATAGTGCGGTGGAATCACATAGGATGCCGGATTGTATAATCTGGGCTCCTACAATTCTGCAGCTTAACAAGAAATCAACTCAGAGATGCAAGAGGCAAAGAAGAACAGGGTGCAAAAGAGAAGGAACAAAGGCTAAAACACAGAGATAAACAGGAAACAGGAATTGCCCAACAACAATCCTTCTCATATTGATATTGATACAGAGTGATGAGCGATTACAAAGGATGTTTCTTACAGCCATCTCACACCCATTCTTGCATTCTGGGAAACTCACACCAAAGCAAAAACAAAAACCTCTGCTACAGCCAACAACTCCTACTCACAATAGAGAAAGAACTCACGCAGGAGAAGGGAAAGAAGCAAAAACCCCTCAAAACCTTAATTCCACCAGGGAACAACCCTCTATATATAGCCTTAAGTTAGCGGGTTTAATTTGATTTGCCCATTACAACTTAACCCTTTTACCCGTTAACTCAAAACCGAAACCGCTTCCGCTCTACAGCCTCGTGCATTTACCAAAATGCCACTCCTGCATCTTCAGGGAAGCTTCCTCATTTCTTGCCGTCCAAGCCTCACAACCACCTCAAGTCCTCGTCGTCTTCAGTATCTCCCAACCACTTTAACCTCAGCACCGCCTGTGCCTAGTCCGGCCCTCTCATGCCTCGCCACGACTCCGCCTCAAGGTCCTGCAGCCATCACAGATAAGCAAATATTACATAGCACCGCTCGAGATAATATAATCAACATTAGCATCAGTGAAACGTACTTAAGCATGAAATTGCCCAAACGACCGATCGGAAAGAAGGACAAGCGATCCAAGCACGTCTAACCGAACTAGACTGCGCCATGCGCTGACTTGGCACGAACCAACAAAATCAAACTCAAACTTTCCAGAACACGTGTCAATTACTCATCACAAACATGGGGTCACATCCACATGGTCTCTCAATTTGAATTTTATTTAAGTTTGGTTGGTTATTTTCACATGTAGACTGCGACGATTCCGGAGAATTCTTCGACAATGAATTGCACCCATCTGAAGAGCAAGGCAAGTCACACACCTTGATCATGTTGATCCCAGTTTGTAAATAAAATTATATTGATTTAAATTATATTGCATGCATATGTTTATTCAAGTATTTCAATTCCAATTTTAAATTTAGTTAATTCCCAATCGTTATTGACACCTTTGATCTTGAGCAACATTATACCTTATCACCCTAGAATCAAACTCTAGTGAGTACACTAGTATTGGCTAGAGAGTTTTATATCAAGTGCTTAGACCTGCTTAGATATAATCTTGATTGGAGATATCTTTTCACATAAAATGATAAAGTTTTCAAATGTATTCTTGACTTTGAAGAGTCGAGAAGGATTATGAAATATTTTGAAATGAAATATAAAATCTGGTTTAGACTTAGGCTAATAGTTTGGTAGTGGGTGCAGGCATGCAGTGTTGTTCGGTGACACAGTGTTGATTGTCGGGCACAGGGGGTATGTGGTTGAGCCTAAGTCAATTAAGGACTGAGTAACTATTGCAAAGCCCTATCATACTACCACAAGGCTGGTATGGGACAGTCCTTCCTGATTAATTTGTGGGTCCTAACCTGAGTCATGTCGTAGGTTGAAAGTGAGCGTGGCGTAGGGAGAAGTCTCACTCGACTCAAAAAGGGGTCCCAGTTTGGTGGATTCCTTACTAGAGTGAAACCTTAGAATTGACTTGGCCAGGTTAAAGGCTTTGCATTGTAAAGGCCTTGTCATGATCTCCTCGCCGCACACCAATGGAAGTGTATTTATCCGGTGGCAATATGGAATGATCATGTCTTGTGGTAAAGTTGTACAACCTCTGCAGAGTGTATAATCTATCCTGAATAGATGTGCCCATGGTTATGGGCATGTTGAGTAAAGTTTTTCATGGATTAGACTTTGTTTTTTAAATGGTTTATGAAAACCTTATGGATGGTTGGAATCCATAAGAGATTGAAAACTTATGGATGGATGGAATCCATGAGTGATTGTAAGCGTGTGGATGGATGGAATCTATATGAGATCTTTTGGAAAAGATGGTCCGGGTGAGATGCCCGTGGTTACATTAGTGTGGGGGATGGACCTGCACTAACGGTATTTATTTCATTTACATGTACTGTTTTTACCTACTGTATTAAATTTCGTAATTTCAATCTATTTATTATATTTCTTTAAATATTGTTTTATGCTCAAATAACCTTATACGCCTTCCTTTGTTACCTTTATCATTACATTGCATTTCTCCATGTGACTTGCGAAGTACAAGTTTATACTCACCTTGCTATCTCCACATAGAGGAAAATGACTTCGACTATGGTGAAGATCAAGACAAGTAGGCCACGTCTTACAATCATTTGCCTGTGGGCAGGCTTGGGCTTCGCTTTTATAAGTTTGCTTCCGTAGTTATTTGCATTTATTATTGTTGCCAATGAGCATTGATGTAAACGCTGGCCATAAGGCCGTACTCTTTTATTTAATAAAGTTTGTCATTGTGCTTGATATGTATCCCTATTGTCACTGTGTGCACTAGCTAATCCTAGACTAGTGTGATTTACACAGAGGTTCCAGGAGTTGTTGCTCCAGGTTCTAACAGGCGCCCCCTCTTTTAAAAGGGCTTATGAATCTCAAAGTAAAGTAGTTAATATAAGATGTGGACAAATATGAAAAACCTAAAAAATAAATCAAATTGAATATTTATTTTTTTATATAGATTGGTATAGATTTACCATCACCAAATATTAACTATTCAGTTTTAAAATTTGAAAACTTTTTCTAAAAGTTGTGTAATGAAGTGAACTCCATGTATTAATACAAAATTAAGAGTCAAATATTGACTTTCAAGACCGTGAAAAGTAGTAATGAACTCAACCAAAAGGGCATCCACAGTGTAAGGTACCACTACAAGTGCTAATAAATACCACATGACTACCCCATCGCATAGACGCTAGCTCTACTTTTTTCCCTCTAGTGTTTAGTACCTCCTTTCATCTCCAAAAGTGGAAGCCACACTGACTAAACTAATAAAGGATATTCCCCTCTACCTCTCCTCTTCAATCTGCACCCCTCCATCTCTCCTGTTCTCTCTTGCACCGACCTCATTGCTGCCATCGCTTCGCACCATCTTCTCTGTGCCGCCTCTACACCACCTTCCTCTGTCCTTCAATGCCACCACCATGCTCTTTTCCTCCCCATTGTCCTCAACATTGCCGCCTGTGCCAAATCTATAGGCAACGAAGGGCATGAAGATCCTGTGGCGACAGCGGACAGGACCTCAACTGACATTAGCATGGCTTACTCCACTAGATTCGAATCTGTAGCAACGGGTTCTAACAGTGGAGATGGCCACGGCAATGCCTTCCCCTCCCGACCATGGACATGGAGACCACCAGATCCAGCTAATGTGCATCGTCCTCAACCTCGACCAATGGCGAGATGGCTTACTCCACCCAGATCTACAACAACGGGTTCTAGCGATGGTGATGGCTACGACGATGTCTCCCCCTCTTGTCCATGGCGACCGAGGCTATCGAATCCAACCAATGTGCATCGTCTTCGACCTTGCTCAGCGGCGGTGTGGCTTACTCCACCTAGATTTGGTGATAGTGTCCTAGATCAATAATGATGGATTTTGTAGTGATGGTGGTGCTAGCTTCTCCTCTGGACGTAGGCGATGACACCTCCTTCTCCCGGTGCGAACGACCATGGCCCGTTCTGTGTGACTTGTGAGCACATGTTTTTTTGCCTCGAAAGCAGTAGCTCTTTTGGTACTGATGCCATGTTTTGCTGTAATGTGTGGATCCAATACAAGTCACTCTCCCCTCTCAATAGCGGGAAAAAATTACACATTTTGGAGAGAATTTTCTTACGAATAATCTATTTTTATTCGAAATAACAGAAATATACCCATGCTAATATTTTTTACAAAAATAAGCTCCAATCGCCTAACCGTCGGGCGACTAGAGCCTATTGCCCAATGGCCAGCCGTTGTATGTTGTTGGAGCGTAAAACAATTTGTGAATTTTTTAAGAATGATTGAACTTAAAATGATCGGTAACTACGATGGCAAGTGATATCGTGATGTTACCATGAATTCGTATACGGAGAAAAACTAGTATGTTAAGATTGTCGAATGACTTGCTATGGGAATAATTGAATGCGAAAAGACGAGGAAATAAGCTTGTCTGAATTTAAATAGACTTCATTATACAGTTGGGAGTAATATGTCGTGTATGTTTTTATTACATGCATAACATAGAGTATCATGTACGACTAACCAACTAAGTTGCTCATACGACCTACTGTGTGGACCGGGGCCATTTTCCCTTCCTTGTGAGCTCGGCGTTGAACTCCTCGGTGGCCTCTTTTGCCTTAGTCGCCAGTTCCCTCTTTTTCTCGTGCTCCCTCTCGCGAGTCTCCCACTCCCTACGCATGCAGGCCTCGAGATGAGCTTTCGTCTCGCGTTGTATAAGTAGGGTTTGCTTGTCCTTACGGTGCTACTCCTCCCGGATCTCGGAGGATCTTGTGACATTCCACTCCTCGAAGTCGAGGGCCTACTGATCCTCTAGGTGGATCTCAAGATCAATCCATTTGAAGTAGTCACATAAGAGTTTTGGGGACTGTGAATACAGTGGAGAGTTTGTTAGTGCGTACTTTGAAGGAGAAAAAGTTGGGCGAAAACGGTACTCCTGGTCCTTACCGGCTGTCGATAGGTCACGGTGTCTAGACGGAGGTCGGGATAGTCATTGCAGTAGTTTGCACATCCCTAGTAATGCATATCTAGGTTGAGGCGGTGCTTAGACTTGAAGAACTTGCACGACTTCGACCTCCTTTTATAGGGCCCCTTGTGGCCTTTTCGGTACATGAAGATGCCCGTGTGGTCGCGTCACTGCACAAAGGTACCAAGTGTGGTATTCAGGGCACACAAAACTATGCAGTCAGGTCATCGGACTGTGAAAATTTGCACCCTTCATTCTTGTAGCTGCACAAAGCTGGGTTGTGTGGTCTTGTTGCTGCGCAAAAGTGTCACGTCTGGTCTTCTCACTGCGCAAAACTGGCCCGTACAGTATTCTCACTGCTGAAAGCTTACGCATGCGGTCTTCTCAGTGCTTAAATCTGGCTTGTGTGGTCTTCTCACTGCTTAAAGCTGGCCTGTGCTATCATGTAACTGTGAAAAGCTGGCCCGTTATGTCATGTCGCTGAGCAAAGCTAGCCCACGCGGTCATGTCACTGTGCAAAGTTGGCATGTGTTGTCTTCTCACTACTTAAAGCTGGCGCGTGCAGCCTTCTCACTGCTCAAAGATGGGTCGTGCTGTCATGTCACTGCGAAAAGCTAGACCATCATGTTATGTTAATGAGCAAAGCTGGCTCATGCAGTCATGTCATTGCGCAAAGCTGCGTGTGTAGTCCTGTCACAGCTCAAAGCTGCCCTGTGTTATGAATGACGCTGTGACACCACATTACACTATAAAATGAATGGACTAAGCATAGTTGGTAGGAACAACTATCTTCTCCGTTGTAGAGTAAGCCACCAAGACAGACGCCGAGGGGCCAGTCGATTATGGGTCACCAAAGGGGGACCTTCCGCTCAAATGGAAAGAGGACTTCGGCATTACGTACTGCTTATTGCCAAACAGGCGAGCTTATCCAATGTGGCCGAAATGCAAACACATATAGGACGCAGTGGTGTAGGTGGCATAAGGCCATACGGATGGCGGGCGATGTTTCTTTCGATGCCCATACTCTGGGATACAAGTAGGCACTCGTCTATTTTCTAGTACTACTAATAGAGTTTCAATATTAATGTTCCTTTCTAGCAGATGGATAAATGTGACTTTGTGTGATGGATTGATCCTCCCCATGAATGGTGTGTTGCGAGCTCGTGGATACGTTGTGGGAACGGATCATTGATTTGGAGGCACAGATTGAAAGTCTTGAAGAGCAGAACGATGACCTCTGTCAGTAGATGGAGCATGAGAGGGGCAACGAGGAGGTCATCAACATAGAGAGTTCGTACGACCCAGCATGTTGCTGCGTGAACCCTAGTTGTATATGTGTTTGCCACTACAACGACAGCCAGCCACGTCCGAGGTGGCCCCCTCAGCAATAATCCATGTGGGTACCACGAGACTCCTTCCACCTGTAGGCAACGATGTGTATGGTTGTACCGTTGTACTCTGTCCTGTTGTTCGAAATATTTTTCAATGTCGTTAAGCATGTAATCAAATGGTTCGTATGTTGCTGCGGTTGCCATCAATGCAGTTTATTTTTTGTTCGATGAAGGCGTCGACAAGGTAAGGAGAAGTAAAACTAAGCTCACCACAATGTTGTAAACATTACTACATAAAACAAGAAACATAAGTAGTACATGAACAAAAAGTGTACAGTCAGCACTAACAATCCCCAACAGCATCCCCAGCCCCTCTCCATCGCCACCCTATTGCCACAGAAGTAGTACCACGTCGAAACGCTGCTCCCTGTTGCCAATGACATGCACTGTGTGCAATTGGCCCTTCTGTGCCTTCGTCTCCATGTATGCCGTAATTTTTGATAAGTACAATGCTCAGGGGTTGGCCATATGAAGTGCGGCATTCGTGTGCCATTCCTTGAAGTAGCCAATTGTGCTGTGTAGAACACCTTCCACGATGCCAATGAGTGCCTGAGAACGAAGGCTCCTGAAAACCAAATTGTACACCTCTGCAAGGTTGGTCGTCATTATGCTGTACTTTGCGTCATCCGTGTCGTGCAACAGCGATCACTTCTCCAATGGTTCTCCCTCGATCCACTGCGAGAAGCACTTGATGTTCTGTGAACTCCTCCTCAGATCAGCTGGGTTAGATTTATCGAGTGCTACCAGGCATTCCGGTTGTGCCACCCCAGGCATGACCGGCCTGTTGCTCCTCTCGTCGACGTGCTTCCTGTTGTGCTCGTCCAAGAATGCCTACAAAGCATCAAATTTTCTCTGCTAGTTCTGTATAGCGAGCCTCTTGAATAGCTTCATCAATGGTTGTTGTGGGAACTGCTTGAAAATGTTTGCACCTAGGTAACGAATACACCATCTGTTCCTTATATCCGGCCAAAAAAGGGCTTCTTGAGGTCTTCCTGAAGTTTTCTTATAGCCTTTACAATCGCCGCGTGGCGATCATAGATTACGCACACACCAGGATGAGCGCTGACAACTCCAACCCGAACATGTCTGAGGAACCACAATCAGCTTTCATAATTCTCACTTTCCACGAATGCGATGGCCAGCGGCAATATTTGGTTGTTACCATCAACACCTATGGCTGTCAGGATCTGCCCCTTGTATTTCCTAGTCAAAAAAGTCCCGTCAACTGAGATCACTGGCAGCATGTGCCTGAATGCCTCGATGCACACCCCAAAAGCTAAGAAAGCTCTCTGCAACACCGCATAACGTAGCGGCCTTGTGGAAGGTTTATCCTTCACAGCGATATACGTGCCCGGGTTTCTGTCCTATAACACCTTAAGCATACGAGGAAGATTGTCATACGCCACCTCAAAAGACTCGAACAGTTTTTCCAACGCCTTCTGCTTTGCACACCATGCCTTCACGTAGCTAATCTTGTACTTGAATTTCTTCTCGATAGCTACGACAATGTGCGTGACCTCCATGTCTTTTTTCTCCACTATCTCTCTATACATCAAATTGGCTATAAAGGCAGGCGTTAGGTTACAATGCCTCGCCAAAATACTACTGAGAATGCAAGAGTGTGGCTCCACCTTCAGCACAATCCAGTGAGTCTCATACTTAGGTCTATGTGCATGCACCCTCCAAGGACAACCGGCCTGCTCACACTTCACGGTGTACTGCTCCTAGATAGATTTCACGACCCAAAAAGTCTGCTGCATAGAAAGGGCCCATAGCTTGATAGCATCCTACAGCGATGCCTTGTCAACAAACATTGAGTGCAAATGAACCTCTGTCCCATGATACTCCCAAAGTGATTCATGCTGTCATGTACAGAAACACCATCAGCATCAAACTGGTTCCATTCTTGTGGGACGGGAGATTCATCTTCATCCAAACTGTCCTCGTCGTCCTCCTGTACAGCTTCCTCTTCAGCCTATGCCATCTAGTCATCGCACTCCATCTGCTACACTATGTACTCCATATGCTCCCCTTCATCGGCTTGTCCTGTTCCATCACCATCGCGTGACCATTCTACCTCTCCTCCATGTACTGCATCAGCCTCGTCACGGTCATCTTCCATCTCTTCGCCAACATGTGGGCCGTCCGAACTGCTCACACCTCCCGAATGATGGCCATACACACGACCTTGCATAGCTTCTAATGGGCATGGTTGCACAAGCATTACACACTCATATCCACGGTGTCGGCACCCTATTATAAACCCCTTCCACGCAACAGTGCGCAACAATGTTCTCAACTCACATCTGATGTCCGTGGGAGACCGGCTCCAAAGGCCTTGCACGACGACACTGCACACCTCAGGGTCCAACGAAAAACTACGGGTAAGCCAATGCATCACATCTGAGATTCGAGCATTCTCGCTGTCCGGGTGTACTAGAGTGGCTTGAACAAAGCCGCTCAAATCCACACCATTCGGACCTTCACGAACGGTTCCAGTACCGTAATGCACTCTCAATATAGTGGGTATCAGCATTGCTGATGTCTGCATGCATATATGTTTCAATTTTACAACATGTCAAATCACATCGCACACTACGAAAGTACCGACATACTGTAATTCACATTTCACCGATCATTCACGTGTCGTAACCAACTACACTAACCTCGTAGTATGAACTTCCTATCGGCACCCCGGGCACCGACGTCGCACTTTTCTCGCTACTCGAGCTGTCCCCTATTACAAATAATTCCTAATGGTTTCGACAATTTACATAGCATATCGATTTAAATGCCTATATACCAGTTATAATGGTACACATATTTTTCCAACGTACTAACGATATTATATTCACTTGTATTTAATCATAAATATTACGTATTATTGTTTTTACATAGCAAATTATGAAATTCTAACATAAATGTTGACTGAATTTTGTAATACATACAATTTTCTAGGGACGATTAATTTGTAAGTAACAGTGATTAAATTTTCTACAACTACAATTTCGTACACATGCCAATTTACTAACGATGCTAATTTTATAAAACTATGTTCGCTAAATTATACACAACTACACACTGCTACGACTGCTAATTTCCTAAAACTACATCAACTAAATTTTCTATACTAAAAATTGAACTATTTCTATCTACATCTACATTTTTCTACTAACACTAACAGTAAATAATATATGTACTGCATATACAATATTTCAAATACAAGAAAAAAATTATCTAGAGTTACTTCTTCCTCTCCTCCTTCTGCTCGTTCCTATCCTCCTCCTCTCCCTCTCCTTTTCTCTCCTCCCTCTCCTCTCCTCCCCTCACTCTCCCTTTCTCTCCTCTCTTTTCTTTCCTCTCCTCCTCTCCTCGACCGTCTTTTTTCTTCTCTGTTTGTTTCTGTTGTGTTGAGGGCGGCAGCCGAGCGGCCTTGTTTTTATCTCCCCTTCCAGTCGCCCAACCGTTGAGCGATAGCATTTGCAATCTCCGAACAGTCGAGCGACTGCAATAATTCGTCCAACGGCTAACGGATTGCTTGCGTGTCGCGTCTAGCCATTGGGCGATAGGCTCCAGTCGCCAGATGGTTAGATGACTGGAGACTATTTTTGTAAAAAAAATATATGGACACAGATATATTTCTATTATTTCAAATATAAAATGAATTATTCATAAAAAAATTTCCGGAGATGCTCAAGGACTGATTCTTTTTGCAATCACCTATAGCCGGTGCTGCACACATGGAACAAGACTACGCAGTGATGCTTGGTCAAACCCTACCAGTACTACACTACCCCCACAAATCAAACGATAGCAGCTGGCCTCGATAGCCGTGCACATGCTCGACCAGTGCATGGCGCAGATTTCTATGACTTTCTTGGGAGGGAAAAACTGGAGCAAAGTGAAAATCGTGTGCACATGCATGCGGTCTGGGAGCAGAGCGGCGGCCTGGTCGGCATGTGCGCGAATCGGATTGGGTCGCGCAAAAAAAGCAAAGGAAAGGAAAGCGAGGGGTCATCCGCGCGGTGGCGGTGGGCGGGGCCCGGCGGCGCATGATTCATCGTTTTCCCGTCTCCATCCACGGCCAGGTCCGGCGGCCACGTGACGGTGGGTGGCGGCTCCCGTGGCCGGGCCACCGTCTCATCCTGTGCTCAGATTGGCGATCCGTTGTTTTCTTCCACGTTTTCTCCCTATCTACTAGTACTGCACATCATGTTTGGGATCTTTCTCTATCTCGATTCTTTTTCCTTCTTCTGTGATGGCCCCTTACAGAATTTCAATGATGCGCGCCCCGACCGACTGTGAAGCTCGTTGAATTTATGGAGTAGGATGCGATGGGGCCATTCACTCGGAATGCATTTTCTACCCCCAGTCTCTATTTGGCTCTCGGGGTGGTTTTCGTCCGTCCGTGCTTCACTGAAAGACTTGAATTCGTATGGCTTTAGTTAGTTCCATAGGTTTATCTTATCTGTATGCCGTACGAAACCAATTCGCTTAGCGGAAGCCACACAAACTACAGCGCAGCATTATAAACAACCGAAAAAGGCTACTAGGCTAGGCCCGAAACTTAAAATAATGGATGATTTTTCACTGCAAAGAGAAAATAATTGATGATTTGCCACTACAAAAATGTGTATTTAGGATTTGCTACTCAGTGTGTTAATGGAACATGATTTCAGGACCCATATCGAGTGGCAAATCCTCAAGTGGGGATATTTCCGATGATAATTCATCAAATTCCCCGAAAAAGCTAATAAAGCTATTGTTGTATGGTGCCTAGCCTTTGGCCGTCTCGATTGACTAGTGGACCCTAAAATAAGTGGAGTATGACATTATATGTAAAAAAATTTAATTGTATACCATCATCCTGTGTAATTGTTGAGGGACATAATGAGTATTTACTGTCTGTCCTCACTCATATATAAAGAGCCCTAAGAGGGCAAGAAGGGGGGGCTCTTAGATCTTTCCCTTGCTAGCTCCCTCTCACGCTCACAAGTGGTGAGCTTTAGTTTCATCAATTCTACATCCCCGAGAGAGAAAGGATATCCACTGTTGTGTTCGTGCCACAACAACTATATATGACATGGATTCAGGCTAGGCATCAACCGGAAAATCTTGAACTCATCCGTAGGAATAGAGTCACAAGTTTTCTTGGACATGCATGGATACGATTTCATGTTATTGTTACTTCCACATTTAGAATGACGACTTGATAACAGGACGACATCATTCCTAGGATGTTAAGTGCCCTAACCAACACTTAACTCCTCTCAAGAAAAGAAATTAATCTACTCTTTCCAAAAAGCAAACTCCTCACAAAAGTTCTCGAAAAAAAATCCCATGAAAGGCCAAGAGTTAGCAACAACTTGATACAACAACAACAACAACTTGATATGTTATTAATATTGTGTGAATGTTGAGACTTTAGAAAAAGGAGCTAACCTCTCTTATGGTATGCACGTACATGTTGGATAGGACATAAAGAAAAGCAAAGTGAATCAAGTGCACCTTCTGAAGTGTCAGTAAAGCACAAGCTCACTAGAAAGGTCATCCGAATTAAACAATTTTCTTCCACAACACCTCCTACGTTCTACGAGAAGCCGCCACAGCCACCAAGCAGTAAACAAAAAATTTGCAGCTATCTAACGAGCTGTTGATGGCAGTGCGAGGGGCAAGACTTGCGCACTTTACTAACAAGCGGCATTAAGCGCCACACCTCAATCTAATCTAAGGCCATATCTATATTTTACAAGCTGGGATTATTAAGGGCATGTTCTTTTCTTTCAAAACTGACAGCTTTTGACTTTTACTACAGTATCTAACTTTCAAACAGAGTATTTTTTCAAAACAGGGTCTACAAGTTAAACGATATACACGTTAAAAGCCCAACATCGGTACCAGCTAAAATCGCAAGTGAGTATCTCTCTCCATAATATGTACCGTAAACAATTAAAATTTAAAAATTTCAGTCAAAAATCATAGGCTGTAGCCAAAAAGGCCCTAAACTGTAGCAGAGCAGCTTGCAGTGCTTGTTTTACAAAAGAAAAGGAAGCCCGTGCGTACACGCAAAATGCAGCAGTCAACAGTTTACAGTTACGTACCTTTAATTCTGTGATACAGCCGAAGTGCATGCATGGAACACCAGAACTGTTTGATATGATTGTCCTTGCCAGGCAACAGCAGAACAGCAAAAGCATCGATCATCATCTCATCTGTTTAAGGCACCAGGGAATTTTCGTCAGAAAAAGAGAAAGGCCGACCAGAGGAAAAGCAGGGGCAGGAACAAAAGACATGGAGGTACAGTCGCCAACGGTTTTGGAGATCGATGTGTACACAGAATACTTTGGATGCACGGATTGTTTTGAACTTTAAAGTAACCAGCAGTGCCAGAGATCCATGAGTAACATGCCTAAACAGGAACGCGAGAAATGAAAGCACAAGAGATCGAAAGTTGACATGCGAGCATTTCATGCTCGCGCCACCAAACGAGAGCTGCAAGAAAGACGTATACCCACACTACTGATCGCATTTCACTACCACAGTGATCTTGTTATACTACGTCGTATGTTACTATGTTGAGAAGTAGATATGTCTCGAATTTCCAGACAGTGTGCTGGTATCGATCACAACTGAGGCAGTCTCATGTTGCAGGGAGAGCGGTGTAAGAAAAGATGGCAACTGTGCTACTTACAGGCGATGGATGGTGGATGCAACAGATGAAGCTGCCTTGTCTCCTGACATCTAGCGATTCATCAGGCAGGGCAGAGCAAACCATCAAATCTTTTAGAATGCACATTTGCTCTACTGGATTTGCAAAATGTGGAATCACGCGAGACAAGGCTTCAGGCTGCAGATATCGTGAACTATATCAGAGAGCTCTTCAAAGCAGTGTGAAATAGATAGCAGATATGGACCTTCTCCAAGTAGAAACTGACATTAATTCATGAAAATACAAGTCATTCGTTAAAACATTGATCAACACCGACAAAACACTAAATTGCAGACGTCGTATTCTTGGAAACATTTCATGGAACACAAGAAAAAGCAATGCAGCATATTGACATAGAAAAATCTAAAACCCAAACCAGTCTACAATTCCTCCAGAGTCCAGAGTAGACGTTTTCAGGAGTCACATCATCTACTCAACATTCCAGTAGTCATTCAAAACTGAACATATGTTAGGCCACTCTATTAGTATACCCTACAAGTACAAATCCAGTTTCCCTAAGAGTTAATGTCGAGAAGGATTCAGAAATGTAACACAAACCCAGTTCATTAGGCCGGGATTGGGTCTCCCAAAACAAGGCCTAAAGAGGTCATACGATATGGAAACATCAAGGGGCGACCTGGGGAAGTAGTGAAGTTCCCACAAGGCATAAAGGCAACGATACTTCTACATGAACCCATTCATTATGTTAGTGGCTTCTATTTTGTGCAATAAAAGACAATGTACTAGGGGCTTTGGTTAGCTGTAGGGACAAAAGTTAAAACACAAGTAGCAAAAATTGCAATTTCAAGGGACCGGCCAATTAGGCTGTGTATTTAGTAGACTTGTTAAGTTCCAGATTACATACTGAGTTTCCAGTATCACCTAATCTTGTTTGCTTGGATTTAGGAGTTATGCTTTGTAATCCAGTTCATCAGACAAAAAATAATGTGTTTTTTACGTATCTGCCAACAACATTGGTCAGATCTCCTCCTCCATATGACAGCATTTACCTTTCAGTTTCTAGCTGCTTCACCTCAACAACAATCCTTTCACCATCTCAACAACACGAAGCCAACCAAAATCAGTCATCTGAAACTGCTCACTGAGATGCTTCTTCACTGGTGATGAGCATATCATCCACATATAGAAGAAGTAGTGTCCTAGCCCGATGTGAGTATGGACAAATAGATTAGGATCGTGAGAACTAACAGTGAAACCGATAGTGGTAACCACTAAGATAAAACGTGTAAACCAGGCACGAGGAGCCTGTTTGAGGTCATAAATAGCACGGCAAAGACGACAGACGTGTCTACCTAGAACAAAATACCCAGGTGGTGGCTGTATGTAAATCTCCTCATGTAAAACACCATTAAGAAAGTCATTCTTAACATCTAGCTGAGAGATAGATGGCCGGCGAATAGAAGCAAATGCAACAAGAGTGCAAACAGTGTTCATATGGGCAACAGAGGCGAAAGTCTCATTGTAATCACGACTATACTCCTACTGGAAGCCGCGAGCCACAAGACGAGCCTTGTAATGCTTGATGGTACCATCAAACCTGGTCTTAATCTTATACTCCTACTTGCACGTAATAGGACGAGCATGCATAGGTGTCGATACAATATCCCAAGTCTCCATACGTTGAAGGGCATCAAGCTCCTCTGCCATAGCAAGCTACCACTCAAAATGGGAAGCAGCCACACGATAAGAACTAGGCTCAACGATAGAGAGAGCATGAGCTGTAGAAGAAAAACTAAGACGATCATAAGGTCGATGGGATGTCCGGTCACGAAGGGCGTAACGAGAAGCATCATTAGAGAAATTAGATGTCAGTGTCGGTAAGATGAAATGGGGTCATCCGATCTTTTCGACGTAAGATCAAGATACTCACGTGTAGCCTCTCAAATCGTATTGATCCTCCATTGTCAATGCAAGAACGAACACTCTTTAATTCGCAAGAACACATATGCTGGGCTTCACGACCACAAAGCAAAGCCCTATTGCGCTCTCAATTCTCTCAAGGGGCTAATTTGGCCATGCTTGAAGAACAAGAGCAAAGTGTTTCAATTTAAGTAAAGATTGAATTGGCCCACAAAAGATATAAGTAAAGGCTTTTTTCTCATGTACTGGTACCGTAGCTTCACGCACACCCTTTTTTTCCACACAACTAGCGGCGATAGCGTGTACCGCGCACTGTAGTGTACTATGCATCTACTGTAGCGCTCACTGTAGCATCTACTGTAGCACACGCTGTAGCACGTGCCATTTTTAAAGCGCGCAAGTGCAATGACATCCATAGCGACTACTGTAGTGATACTATAGCACTTTTCACCACACGTTACTGTGGGCTACGATCAAGAATTTCTATTTTTGTGATTTTAAGGAGATCAAAACTAAGAAATTTTAGGGTTTAGCTGAAACACAAAGATTAAGCCACGCAAAAGGAACACTAAGATCAACACTAAATAAAAATTTTAATGAATTAAAACCTAACAAAACTCACAAAAAATAACATATTGAAACTAGGGTTTTGGAAATTTTTGTGTTGCAATTTTTTGTTTATGGACTCTAGATAATAACAACAACAAAGAAAATTAATCTAAACTATGAATAAATAATCCTACCGATTCAACCACACTCTGATAACAAGATGATACGAGGTCGCCCGATCTTTTCGACGTAGAATCCAGATACTCACGTGTAGCCTCTCGAATCGTAGTGATCCTTCGTTGCAAATGCAAGAACGAATACTCTTTATTTCGCAAGAACACATGTGCTGGACTTCACGACCACCAAGCGAAGCTCTATCATGCTTCCAATTCCCAGAGGAAAGGTAGAACAATCTCAATTAGCGAAGAACTCTCAATTCTCTCAGGGGGCTGATTCAGCCATGCTTGAAGAACAAGTGCAAAGTATTTCAATCTAAGTAAAGATTGAATTGGCTCACAAAAGATATAAGTAAAGATTTTTTTTCTCACGTACTGGTACCGTAGGCTCGCACGCAACCTTTAACTTCCACGCGACTGGTGGCGACGGGATGCACCGTGCATTGTAGCATACTATGCGTCTACTGTAGAGAGCAGTATAGCATACTGTTGCATCTACTGTAGCGCATATTGTAGTACATGCTTTTTAATTCATGTGGATGTACGTAGCTACATCCATAGCGACTACTGTAGCACTTTTCACTGCATGCTACTGTGGCAACACCGTAGCAGATCAAGAATTTTCTGTTTTTTGTGGATTTGAGGAGTTCAAAACAAACAAATTTTAGGGTTTAACTGAAACACAAAGATTGAGCTACGCAAAAAGAATACTAAGATCAGCACTAAACAAAAATTCTAATGAATTAAAATCTAACAAAACTCACAAAAATAACAGATTGAAACTAGGATTTTGGGAATTTTTGTGTTGCAATTTTTGGTTTATGGACTCTAGGTAGTAAGAACAACAAAGAAAATTAATCTAAACTATGGATAAATAATCCTACCGAGTCAACCGTGCTCTAATACCATGATGATACAGGGTCGTCCAATCTCCTCAACGTAGGACCAAGATACTCATGTGTAGTTTCTCGAATCATAGTGATTCTTTGTTGCCAATGCAAGAATGAGCACTCTTTAATTTGGCAAATACGATTCGACAAATACGGTACATATAGTATGGTTAGTTCTGTAAATACAGTATCTTTTTAAAATACGGTTCGGCATCGGTAAATCCCAATTTATTTCAATACGATGTTGATAAATACCATATTTACCAAAGTTGATGTGAATTGCGAACGACATAGCAACTAACAAGGTGGATAGGTGACAACTGGCAATAGAATTAGAGCTTAAATGATGTGCTCTGCCATTTTTAGCAACCACAAGAAAATGATAAATAATGTACCCTAGCATTATTCAAGACTAAGACTAACAAGTAACAATGTTACTAACATTACTAACAATCTAACATTACTCAGCTTCAACTGGACACTGGACAGTCTAGACGATGTGGTGTTCATTTGATGACCTGAATGAGTGAATGGATACATATTGATATTATTTGTGGTCATTAGTTACACCTACAAGCCCTAGCTCAGTTGGTAGAGAAGAGGCCTTTCAAGCCTACAGTTGTGGGTTCGAATCCTCCTTGGCGCATGCTACTAATCGATCAAACCGAGTTGACTGGTTTGGTTCAGTTTTTTCGGTTCGATTTTTCCAATTCAGTTGAAATGCGAACAGGCCTAGTGACATGGGATGGCCTAGTTTGCGGGTGAAGCTCATGTGCGGATGACATGTGGGGTCCGCAAGATAGAAAAACTTTTAGCTTCCGTATCTTTTGCAACCAAGCTTGGAATGTAGCAAATAATATATATGTTTTGATCAGTTCAGTGAAATGTTCACAATAGTTTCATTTGTTCTAACATGCAACACTTTTTTCTTTAGGGTCTTTCAACGTATTTTCACTTTAGACTTGTACAGATCGAATATAGGCCTGCATATAATTAAATAAAACAGTAGTAGCTCCGTATCTCCAAGTATAATAATTAAATACCCAATTAAATTAGAGTTTATCTGGAAATATTTAATACAACTTAATAAATTCTTTCCAGTCAAATAATATTCCGCATCCTCCTCCCTTTCTTCGAGAAAAGCCATTCTCGGCTTTTGATAAACTAAAAATATACTAAATAAAGAATACAATGTTTATGCATGGTATATATATTTGTCATTTACACTCTTTCCATCAAGCACATTATTATTACCTAAAGGTGTAGTAAACAAAAAGAACAACACATATACATATATATGTATGAATAAATAATTACGTCATTCTCATTTGTGAGATACGGCATGAGCTTGCACGGTATCAAGAACGAAGAAGAGATTATCATAGAGAGACCCAAAATAACGACGTTGAAGCAACCACAATGAGAGGGAAAAGATTTGGTGAATCTGAAGGCAAATTCCTTAAGCATAATCTCAAAAGAGTATAAAGGATTATCACTCACTCACAACCCTTTCGAATCTTTTAGGATCCTTAGAGTTGTGTTAGTTGCTTGGTTGCTTTCCATGGTTATCCTCATGGTTTATATAGTTTCTCCTAGCCCTTCTCCAATTTAAAGTAGGAATCCTAATCCAAGTAGGAGTAGGAGTTCTAATCCTAGTAAGATTCATTTAGGACCCTTTATAGCACACATTTCTAAATCTTAAAAAGCTAGATATGAGTCACTCTATCACAACAATCTCTACCTTCACTATTATCTGTTGAAGTCACTATATTCCTCCAAAAACTCACTCCAAGTTGGCCCCACCTTTTTTTTTATTTTTTTTGTTTTTTCTCTCACCTTTGGGAGTGCCCTCACCATAGGGGCTCATGCATATCATCGCAATATGCATATTAGTGTCCGGCCTAATCTACCTAGACCCTCCACTTGAGAGCTCCTTTGTTATGTAGTTCGGTTAACTACACCTCATGTTCCTGCAGCCTTCCATGCCATAGATATGTATCGCCTCCGAGTTCAACTTGCTCGCTGGTACCGCATGGTTGCTCCCACAACATTTTCGTTATTCCAACAGCTCACACCTTCGCCTTTGCATCTGCAGATTTTCCAACCGTCTTTGGAGTACCGCACATAATTGTAGATGAGATATAAGTACGTATCATTGACGATACTGTTTCTTTCTTCTGATCAGAATTTTTATTAGACCTCCCATTGGTTTCTCTCCCTTTAATATTACCCTTTAATCGGTATCCTTTGCTACTCTAGATACTTTCCTTCGAGTTCAAGCGACCTCACAGATATTATATTCTTCATTAAACCGAGAACACATCATGCTCCCATTAATGTGCAATATGCTCCATCATACATATCTAATGTAACTGTTCCCATCTCAGTAATTGCATACTCATTGTAATCCGCTAAGTGAACGGTTCCATGCACTAGATGTAGAGATTCTTCGTCAAATATCTCCCTCAAGCAACAATTTGAATCTAATATCTATTTATAAAAAGTATCTGATTGACTAATGACTAGTACATCCGAATCATCCTTTGCTATCGTCACTGAGCATTCACCCTTCATTTGCTTCAAACTCGGGCAGTTTTTTATCATATGATTTTCCTCGTCACATAGATAGCATACACGTGTGCTACTTCTTTCGATGACCTTTGCTTCTACTTGCAACACCTACTACAGCCAATACTTAATCACCTGAGGATGAAAATTTCAATGGCTTTTTCAAAGGCTCCACCTCCAATAAATATGCAACTACTTAATTGAAGTTGAGAGTGGTTTTCTCGATAAGAATATTAATCACCAATTGCTCCCATGATGGTGATATAGATGATGTCATTATGATGACCTTGTCATTCGCCTTAATTTTCTCACTCACACTAATCAACTGTGTGATAAGCTTGTTGAAGATATTGAGATGGTCAACGAACTGTGTAACTTTCACAATATGCAATCTATATAGTAGTCGCTTCAACACCGGTTTGTCAGTGACATTGCCATATATAATTCTTCTAAGTCCTTCCATAATTTGTTCAATGAATTATCCTTGATCACCGAGTACTTTACCTCATCGGAGAGACATAGATATATTGTACTAACAGTCGTTTGCTCAATTACCTTCTAGTCTTCATTGGACATCTTTTGGTTTGTCCCTTTCAAGAGCATCGATTAGCTCTTGTCGGACAAGGACATCATTCACCACACATTGCCACACACTGAAATTTACTCTGCTGTCAAATTTCTCTACTTGATTTCTGTAGGATCGGAAATGGCAACAGAGGGGGTGAATGGTGCCTTAAAAACCACCCCAAATATTCACTCAAATTTTCTTCTCCGGTAGCTATCGAAGCTAGGAAGAAAGAATACTCTGGAGACCAGAAATAATTTAGCCGAAACTAAAAGGACTAGACAGGACCGAAGACTAAGCAATGAGGATCAACAAAAACAGCACAGAGACTTCACTGAAAAATTCAGAGGAACCATGAAAATTGACAAGAACATGCAAGCTCTAAATTGGTCGAAGGTAGAGAAATGGATTGAAATTTATCTGCACTGAGATTACTACAAATGAGACTGAAAGCATTCAGCTAAAATCTGCAAACCGAAAGAGCCAAGAGCAGTCAAGAGAAGAAGGCTGAAAACTGCAGAGAAAACAGACCAAAGAAATGCAGAAAATGCATACTGCAGCTAGAGCCTAGACGCCGGGGCGGTTTGACCGCAAGAGGTATGGCGGTCAAACGGCAAGGGGAATGGCGGTTAGACCGCTGGGCTGATGCAGTCTGACCAAAAAACAAATTTTCGGGTTTGTTTCCTCCAGCCGAACAGCAGGCAACAAAAATTGCTAGATTGAGCGGACACAATGCATATTCCAGTGCAGACTGAAAATCGGGAGCAGCAAGAACTAAAGTGGCTGAAAACTGAAGAACTGGATTAGGCCGAAAGAAACTGCAGACTGCTGACTGAAATCTGGACAGAGGGAAGTGCTGCCGAAAAGAAGATAACACAGTAAAAACAGAACTGAACTGAAATGCAAAGTAATTGCTAGTCTCTCACTGCTCACTCAGGCCAAATAAAACTGAATTCCAAACAAATAAAACAGCCAACCTCAGGAAGTGAAATACAGGAAGAAAGAGCTGTTTGGCTGAGAATTAGACATTGAACCGAAAATAGTAGACAGACTGTAACTCTGAACTTGAGGCAGCAAACTAAAATCCAAAAAGGGCTTGCGGTTCTTGGCTCCTCATATCCTGAGGCTTTTGATTAGTGCAAGGTAATAACCTCAAGAAGAGAATACACAAATCTAATTCATCTTTCTGCTGAGAAAACGAATGAACAAGAATGCTCTGTCTCCCATAACAGTAAACCCTAGAAAAAATTTAAAACAGAGGAATTTGCTACCAGAGATCTAACATGAGTTTCTAGCCTCCTTTGGTAATGAGATTTAAGGTAAAGGTAGAACTCATGAACAGGAAGGAAAGTGAGCCCACAAAACTTTTTAACTCAAACCAAAATAGATGAAATGGATGAATCAAGAAATAACAAAGTCAGAGACTAACATTTGATTCAACACAGAACCAAGTTAAAATCTTTGCTCTCGGGACACAACTGACCAAGAAGGCCTGGTGAGGGATTCCCAGTTCAGAGACTAAAAATTTTGCAGTTTCTCAAACAAGAGTTTCATTCAAAATGCAAAGAAGAGCAAAGCACAGGAAACAGGAATAGCTCAAACTCAATCCTTCTCATATTGAATCAGAGACATGGGCGATTACAAAGATGAGTGTCTACAACCATTCCATACATGATTTCACATTTTGACCTCCACCCCAAACACACTCACGAGAGGAACTCAACATTACTGCTCTACACAGCCCTGAGCTCACTTTTTGTCCAGAGACTACACTCACCT
Organism: Dendrocalamus sinicus; assembly: GCA_036346575.1. NCBI lineage: Eukaryota > Viridiplantae > Streptophyta > Magnoliopsida > Poales > Poaceae > Dendrocalamus > Dendrocalamus sinicus. The sequence goes on from CM070663.1 coordinate 25,096,851, forward strand.
CAGCTAAGACAAAACCAGTTGCCCCTTTTAACTCCAGGCTCACAGCCACAAGGAGAAAATCAAGAAGTGGCAGCTCCATTCCACTCCATGCCTCACACCCAAATGAGGCAAAAAGCCAATGCCTCTTCATGAAAAAAGGAGGGAACCAGGATTTCAACTCCAAACCCTAAACCCTCTCTACAGCCATCCACTAACAGGTCTCCAACCCGTTATCTTCAACCGAATCTGCTTCCATTTTGCAGCCTTGCGCATTTTACCAAAATGCCCCTGTCGCACCTTCCTGAAGCTTCCTGTCCTCGCACGACCGCACCCGGCATCCTGACCGTCTAGACCTCAACATCTCCTCCGGCAGCTCCAGCTCCAGTTCCTTGTCTCCCGGCTTGCAACCACCTCAGCAGCCTCGATCATCTTCGGCGTCTCCGACCATCTAGACCTCAACACCTCCTATGCCTAGTCCCAGTCCTCCCACGCCTCACCATGACCTAGCTCCGAAGTCCTGCAGTCACACAGACAAACAAACCGTCACATAACACCGCTCGAAACAGTATAACCATCATTAGCATCATCAAAACATACTCAAACATAAAATAGCCCGAACAACCGATCGAGAAAGAGAACAAGCGACCTAAGCACGTCCGACCGCGTTCGAGCAAGTCCAACCGAACTAGACTGCGCCAAGCACCGACTTGCCGTGAACCAACCAAATCAAACTCAACACGAGTCAATTACTCATCACAAACATGGGGACACCTCCACATGGTCTCTCAATTTCACATCGTCAACATCGATCTTGATTTTATGCCACCTGGCGTTTTAGCAACGTTCTCACAAATCAGATTAATCCGATCTTGGCTTTAATACCACTTGTTACACTCTGATACCCCTTCTTATACAGAGCCAGCCCTGAATCATATCAGAGTATGAGATACGACATGAGCATGCACGATATTAAGAATAAATAAGATGAATCTCGTAGAGAAAACCAAAATAACGATGTTGAATCAACCACGACGAGAGAGAAAAGATTTGGTGAAGCCAACGGCAAATCCCTTAAGCACAATCTCAAAATAGAACGAGGGATTATCGCTCACTCACAACCCTCTTAAATCTTTTAGGACCATTGAATGCTTACCCTATACAATAATCTAGTACTAAAAGACTACCTAGCGTCTAATTCTCTCGTGCATCTCTATATTTGGATGAGTAGGCTTGGTTGCTTCTTCATAGTCACCCCTATGGTTTATATAGTCTCTCCTAGCACTTTTCCAATTTAGAGTAGGAATTCTAATCTAAATAGAAGTTTTAATTCTCGTAGGATTCATCTAGTACTCTTTACAGCACACCTTGCATTATGATGTAAAGCAAGCACAATTTTATTGGAGAAAATTGCTCTCATGCCACAAACTTAAGTGCCATCCTCTCATTTGCCACATACTTAAGTGGCTTTGTTATTATGCCACAAACTTGCATGTTTTGCCCTTTGTTTTGCTATTTTCTCCCTTTAATGTCTATTTTAATTTCATTTTGCCATTTTCTCCCTCTTCTGCGCCACGAGCGCGCTCCTCCTGCCCGCCCCAACTCCCGCTCCAGCGCCGATGCCAGCGATCTCTCCCGCCTCGTCTGCCGCGGCCACGGCGGCCTCGCTCCTGCCACTGCTTCCCTGCAAGCGGCACGAGAAGCTCCTGAAGAAGCTCAATAGCCCGCGCGCCGCGCCCATCGAGCCAGAGGCTGCTCGCCTCGTGCCGGCCCTCGACGCCGTCCTCGACCGCGACGCCGCCTTTCGCTTCCTCACCCGCGCGCGATTGTTCCTAGCCTCCCTCCCGCCTCCGCACCGGCATCCCCCTTTCCGAGGCCGGCTTGCTGTACCGCGAGCTCGGCTTCCCCCGAGGCCGCAGCGTATCCCACGTCGCCGCCCGTCACCCGCTGCTCTTCCACCTCCCCACCGACTCTGTCCCCCACCTCCGCGCCGCTTGCAGGGAAGCAGTGGCAGGAGCGAGGCCGCCGCGGCCGCGGCAGACGAGGCGGGAGAGATCGCGGGCACCGGCGCTGGCGCGGGAGTTGGGGCGGGCAGGAGGAGCACGCTCGTGGCGCAGAAGAGGGAGAAAATGGCAAAATGAAATTAAAATAGACATTAAAGGGAGAAAATGGCAAAACAAAAGGCAAAATACTCAAGTTTGTGGTATTATAATAAAGCCACTTAAGTATGTGGCAAATGAGAGAATGGCACTTAAGTTTGTGGTATAAGAGTAATTTTCCCATTTTATTGCCATTGGCAATGGAACAGCTACACGACCCCCACGATGCCCCAGTCCACCGCCTCAAGCGACACCTTCCGACACCAAGGGTGCGCGGCGAGGCACGTCCTCCCGTGCTGCTCGCTGGCCGAGGAAGGCTGCCGGAGACGCGAGGCCGCCGAGCCAAGGGAGAGAAGCGAATCGGGAGGCCGATGAGAAGATGAGCTATCCGAATTTGTTACCGTTCGGTTTGTGATTTTGGGTGTCGAATCGAATCCTCGTGGGATCGAATTACAAGGGAAGGGAGAGAAGAGAACCAACTCGTCAATTCTTAACTGCGAGGCGCGAGCCCAAGCCCATCTCTTCCCGGTTGGGTCGGGCCATCCGCTACCCTGGACAAGTGAGTACGGATTGGGCTGGCCCTGGTTCGAAGTACTGGAGTGGTATTTCCTCCCTCTCAGAAAAAAAAATACTGCAGTGTTAGCGGATGTTTAAATCGGCTTCGGTTTCTGTTTAGAAAAACCAGAAACTGATTTGAACGTATCAGCTTTTAAAAGCGATTTTTTCAAATTGCTTCAAAAGCGGTTTTTTTAAACCGCTTCTAAAAGCCACCGGCAGGCCTTCTTCCCCTCCTCTACGATCCATATCTTTGAAAATTTTCAAATTTTGTTACATAACTACTTCTTACAGTTATTACTGTTTTATTTCAGCTCAAAGTGATCAACTTCAGTTGACTAAAACACCCCCTTAATCAGCAGCCGTAGTGCTAAACGTAGTGCTATTCCAATTTGCTTCATACGTGGTTTCTGCTTCTTCTTTTTTAACCGTTTCGTCCATTATCACACGCCTGATGTTTTGAGTAGGTCGAGTCTTCTGGTTCGTTAGATGTGCTTGGATTTTTATTTACGGGAAGCGTACAAAAGGATCCGAAGAACAGGCAGCATTTGACTTAATAGGAAGGCAGTATACCCGAAGAACATGCAAACGAGTGAAGAAACTAAACATTTCACGGCACGGGTTACCTGTAACTATTCTGATAAAAATATAACCATCAATCCCAAAAGTAGTACATAAAGAATCAAACTGCGATATTACATTCATTGGTATAAAATTCTACGGTGCTAATCATACAACAACGAAAACAAACAGGGCAAAATTATTGGACCTCATGATGTGCAGGACACCGGGTATCAAAGGCTGTCCGAAGGGCCGTGCCAATGCGACGGCACGGTGGCAGTTACTGGGGAGGACTGAGAATGTTCCAAACGACATTGAGAAAGAACAAAAGCCGTAACTTGTCATACGCTATACACAACGAGAGATACATAAATTGTTCGTGGATTATTGTGTTGTATATGCCAAGGGCAAAATGGGAATTTCCCATTTGATAAAAAAAGAAAAGAAAAAGGGGGGCCCACCTGTCGGTGGGCCGAAGGGAGGCAAAAGGGGAGCCCGACTCCTCCCCCTTGAGCAGAAGGCGAGCGGGCGCCTGGAGGGGGCGATGGCGGCGGCGATTAAGGGAGATGGCGCGGCGAAGGCAGGCGGGCTCGCTGGGTCCGGCGGGTCGGCTCGATGGCGGCCCGGTCTCCTAGGGCTGAAAACGATCGGAAACGATCGGTAGGAGGTCAAATCACTTTCAGTTTCACATTATTTTCTCGAAAACGAAATCGATACGATATTGTCGGAAACGAGAACGACATCGATATCCCGGTAAATTCGGAAACGAAACTATTCGATCAAAAGTGCATCGATAACGATCGAAAATCATGAAAGCGGTATCTAAAATACAGTAAACACATTACACACCAATCTGCACAGCAATCGGGAATAGGGGAATTCATTGCTCAAGAAGTGGCTTACGACCTCTGTTACTGAGGACAATGCCTGCGAATTCCGTTAGGAGGGTCTCAACCTCAGAAGCATCTGTTACCTCCAGGTCTGGGGAAGAAACACACATATTACAAAAATCTTTTCCAGAGCTAGTCCGTCGAAATCCGTTTGAGCCATTCGAGTGAGGTGTTCTTTTAGTAAAATTTGCAAAAATATCCTTGATAGCATTACGCCAGATTGGTTGAGCTACCTGAAGAAATTTAGAAACAGCCAAGACTGGAAGATCAACACTTCCTACATCAGGTTCTTCCTTGTCATCCCGTCCATGGTAGTCTGATCCACCAAGCTTCAGGACCTCATAAGTATCTGCCAGATCACTTAATCCTGTAGAAGAAATAGTCCCCAATTACTTGCATTGAAGTTTCAGATACAACAGACGGATATGAAAGGTGATTCAAATTATGGTGCAGATAAATGCTTTAAATGTAGTGTTAACATTATAAAAAAGAACAGTTCTGTTCATACCAGATAGTTTGCTGTCACTTCGATAGACCTCAATAGCATGCAGACCACTGAGACCAGCAGCTTTCAAATTCTTTACCAGATAGTTTGCCGTCACTTTGATAGACCTCAATAGCATGCAGACCACTGAGACCAGCAGCTTTCAAATTCTTTTCAATGCCCAGGGATGAGCCAAAACTGCTATACCCCCAGTTCGACAAACTAACCGCACCACAGATTCTCCAGTTGGCTCACTGCCCCTACAAATGAACAAAAGAAATCCACACCTGTAAACATAACTCGAATCCACAGATTCTCCAGGTGGTGAAGAGAAGATGCGGCCCTCGCTGGCACCGGAGCAGAGGAATAGGGGAGGAAAAGCCAAGGGGGGGGGGGCAAAGGAAGAGGAGAGGGTGGTGGTGAAGAGAAGATGCAGGCGGCGGCCGATGCGGAGGGGTGTGGACGGCGCGGAAGGAGAAGGGAGGCAGAAGGGAGGTGGATGCAGACGGGGAGAGGTGGAGAAGTGGAGCAATCGGGGGCGCGCCGGAGGGAGCAAGTGAAGGCGGCCGTCGACGGCGCTAAAGGCGCAGAGGAGAAGGGAGCTGCGGCGGTGGAGGAAAGGAGAAGCGGCGGCCGGAGTAGAGGTGCGGCGGCGCTATGATGGGGGGAAGAAGGCGCAGGGGGAATAGCAAGTGGAGAAGGAGAGGAATGGGTGGCGCGGTGGAGGATGCGGCGGTGCGGGTGGAGAAGGGAGGTGGATCTGGATGGCCGGAGTGGTGCGGATTTGGGCGGAGGCGGCGCTTGGTGGTGCACCCAGGTGCGTGGAGGAGCGACGGGTGGAGAAGAAGGGAGTGGAGAGGAGAAGGGGCTGCGGCAGTAGAGAAGGAGAGGAAGGGGCGGCCGAGAGCGAGGCGGCGGTATGGCCGGTGAAGGGAGGCGAGGTGGAGACGGGAGGCGCTGGTGGCGGTGCCGATCTGGGAGACGACCGGTAGATGGTGCACTGAAGGAAGAGCAGGAGGAGAAGGCGGGGATGCCGTGGAAGAAGAGGAGAGGGGCGGCCGCCGGCGAGATGGCCCGGCTTCGCCGACGCCGGAGTAGAAGGAAGGCGAGGAGAAGCAAACGAGGGGCGCTGGGCGGATGGCGTGGGGATCGGAGGCCAAATGGGGAGGAGGTGGGGTGCGGCCGTGCGGGACTGCGGGAGACGAAGTAATGGGCCTGGGGTGAATACGGTAATTATCGACGGTATATTATCGGGTAAATACGGTATTTTTCGAAAACGATCGGAAGAGAGCTAAATCGTTTTCGTTTTCGTTATCGGATTTTTTTACCGTTTTCGTTTCCGTTTTATCGGTTACCGTCACCGTTTCCGTTTAGGGGAAAAAATCGGTAATTTCTCAAAAACGATTTTCGGTAACCGAGAATTACCGTTTTCGTTTTCAGCCCTACGGTCTCCCATGTGTTTCTTCCTCCCGTGCGACTCGCTCATCCCCCTCTCCCGTGAGTTCCGCTCTTCCTCTTCTTCCCGTGGGACTCGGTCCTCAGATCCGGCATGCGAGGTGAGTTTGGGCTGCGGTGGTGGAGCGTGAAAGTCGGTCCCGGCCGTTGGCGGCGCCACCGAGTGCTTAACCCCTCCCCTCTCTCGGCTATATATGGCGGCCGGTCTCTTTTGGTTGGACACCCCGAAGAAAAGTGCTCTCTCTCTCTCTTTGATTTTTGCCTGTGGTGTGTGGCGACTTCGGTCCTCTGGTGCTCCGGTGAGGTGCTTGGCCGGCCCTCTCCTGTGCTTGTGCGGCGAACCTCTACCTTGACTCGCCGGCGTGGGCTTCACTTCGGCGAGAGGGCTCTGTATCTCCGTGCCTACTGCTCTTCCACGGTGGTGTGAGGGCAATAGGTTTTCTGGGACAGCGCGCAAGCGTGCCTAGCCCCTGTTCTTCTAGTGATTTCGAATATCACCTGTGCCGTGAGTGATTCTGTGATTCTTCTTATGCAATCTGTGTGGCTGTGCTAGTCTGTTAATCTTCTTTACATTACTTGGCACTGGGAAACATAGATTGCTGTGGGATATACTGTTGCTCGATGATGATATAGATCATATGCTGAGATTGGTTCATTAGTCTTTGAGCTCTAGACAATATCAATCCTGCTGTCATAGTTGATTTGTGACTCTGGAAGTCAGTCTCTAGATTCTGATGTATTCATATGTCTTTCGATTCATACTATTTTTCAGATTATAGCATGCTCCTGCATTGATCTGTTTGGAGGTAATTTTGACAAGTTAAGGTCTCATTTGTTGAATCAGAAATTAACCTGTTTAGTTTATATACTGCTATCTGAAAGATCACTTGCTGCATATGGTATGATCTTGAGATTGTAGAGTCTTTTATCTAGAGCTCAAAAGACTGAATTAACTGTTTGATATAACCAATCAAGGAAGAGTATATGATTTAGTAGCGGGACAGCCAAGAATAATCTTGTGCAACCCTACATTTGAGAGCACAAATAATCAATTTAACTTGAGCTTGTTGCTAGTTTTAATTGTCACATGCTTTATACTTTGTCATACATATTCATGTTTAGAGTAGTTTTGCTTCTATCATTGAATATGTGGTATATCATGAATGAAATGTTCAATTCATATGATTACATACTTGTTATGTCCTGTATATATGAATTGATGTCATTGATATGCTTATATGGTTATATTGGAATTATATTTATATCCTTGCTTATACCGCAAATATTACAACATATTGTAGTAATGCTAAACCGACAAACATGAGCTAACCTGTCATATGCTATACAAAACTCCAAAAATTCATGAAAACCTCACCAAATTTCGTGCGCACAGAGAGGACGGGAGATCTGGTTGCTCACCAGCGCGGGGGCAATGGCCAGGCGCGGTGATGCCGGCCTTCAGCGGCTTGGAGCCCACGTGGACGACCACCGCCTCCATGGCTAGCAGCGGGAGCAGTGCAACCCTAGGCTGTGGCAACGCGGCGAGGCGAGGCGCTAGGATTTAGTGCGAGATGAGGGTAGCTTTGCCTTTGGTGCCGACTTTTTGTGTGTGCACGGTGCACCTGTGCAGCTGAGAGCCTGAGATCAAGTGACTGAATGAAACGACTAATGAGCGAGGCTTACGAGCTACCGAGCTACTCATGAATAGCTAGGTTCGGCTCGTTATTGAAACGAGCTGAAATTGATGCTTGGCTCGGCTTGTATACGTCCGAGCTTGAGCTGAGCCTATTTTGATCCCGAGTAGCTCACGAACATCGAGCTTTTTTTCAACCCTAGTCAAAACTATCAACACTAATGTACTAAATAGCATTAGTAGTGCCTACAGTAGTGCATGCAATTGCATAGCCGAGTATAAACGCTACCGATACAATGTAGCAGTTAAAAATAGCGGCTTTAAACTTAGCGGCTACCATAGTGGCCTGACAAGCTCTATAGCGGCCACTACATAGCAGATTTAGTGGCCCGCTACTACCGCATCATTTTCTGTGCAAAGTGAAATCCTATATTAGTAACGATTGCCGCACTCTGTACTCATCCTCCTCAGCCACCGTATCCTAATCTCCTACTCCATGGCTAATGGTGCTCGCCATTGACTATACTTGTCGTACAGATGTGCCTCATGTTCCTTCTCTGCTGCTCGCTTGCTCGCAACTTGATCAACCAACAACCATCACAGGTGAGTAACTAAAACTGAGAGCTATGCTTGCAAGTTGCAAGTCATGTCTAGTCCAATATTTCCTAACGTTTGAAGTATGAGGTGATGTTAAAATCGAGTCTAAACTTCTGGTGCTGTGTTGTTGCTCGATTGATCTACTATTGATCATATGCAATATCTAATTCCTACTAATTTATCATGTATATACTAATTGTGCCTAAGTTTCTAATTGACTTGGCTATCTTGTATGTTGGAGTCACTTTTTATCGTGGTAGAAAATCATGAGATATATATGGTTAGCTAAAGAATTGTGAGTGTCTTCAAATTCCGCTATAGGAATATAGCATCCGCTATATCACCCGCTATTCATTATCAACTATGCTGACAGCAATCCATTATGACCTTGCTATGAGCCGGAACACGGTAATATGCACTTCAAGAGGTCTGGACCGTCGGATGAAACTATGAACAATCTAGATCAACTGGAGCTGGCTCACGATAAATTACCAATATATGGCCAAGCCTATTAGAATTATGGCTACTGCTTGCTCATGCGCTGCCTTTTCCCCCATAACATCGTGCCCATGCCGCCTCCTGACACCTTCATTGTGTCCTACTGCGACTTACCTTACAACACAAACCCATGTAGAGACCTTTTTTAATATATTAGATGTGTTTTTTTCTCACACCCAACTTCACCACTTCACATATTTAGTTATGCCTTACAATACATATATGTGGGTCAATTAACACATATCAACCAACAAAAAAACACCTCTAGATAGTTAAAAAACATTTCAAAAAATGTATTTACACAACAAAAAACTTTAGACGAATTAGAAAGCGCCCTAAGAACGTCTATAATATAAATTTTTGCATGTGTTTCTGAAACTTCTCAAAATCACCTCAGAACCATCTTTACAAGTACAAAAAATAGGAGCATTTTTGAAGTGTTTCTAAAAAAACGTCACTAGACTACATAACTCTAATTTCGGAGATAAGTTGGTAATCATCTCTAAAAAGTGTTTCTACATAGAACTTTTCTTGTAATGTTAGTACACACATCACCATAGTAAACAAAAAAAAACGTTTTTCCCTAGAAATGGTTCAGTGTTATGCATGATCTCCTTGATTAAAAAAAATTGACACACCCCTCCGCGCAGCTCTATATTTTGAAGGAAGAAAAGCAAAAAAAAAAAAACCAGTCAAAGAAAAGTACCATCCAACAGCCAGACAGATCACGTTGCACACCAACACAAGCATTTACAGCTATCCCGTCCAACTTTTAACCACCAATTTCTGCTAGAACACAGGCTCTTTTATTATTTAATAAATGCACTAGAACATGGGCTCATGGGCATCAAGTGATAGGGAAAAGGTGATACACGTATTCATGATCAGACTTGGCACCTATGTGAAACAGGAAATTATCTAATTCATAATATAATTAAATTGTTTCGTGGCAAATTACTGCGTTTCAAACACCTCTAACTCCAACGTAAAATTCAAGTCGGCGTTGGACGGGTGTAATTAATTACATAGCTGGACAAGACATCCTTGTCTTGTAGAGCAGGTACAATAAGGCTTAGTCAGCAGGCTATAGCAAATATAATATCAACCAAATCTCACGTGGCAGAGAGAGAAAGGAAGAGAGAGAAGGAAGCTGGCTACTAAATTACAGCTAGCTATAGCACGTAAAAATATGCATTTTACTCTCTTACACGTGGGGTCAAATAGTTATTGTAATAGCTACCTTATTGTATGAACTATTTTTTTGAAAGCTATAGATGAAATGGACAAGTGTTATAGCCACTAGTTGGCTATACTATTGTACTTGCTCTAAGGGCATCTCCAATGGTCTGAGTCAGCTAACTATATGCATGTACACATCAGCATATATCCTATGTGGAGGAAAGAGAGTATGCAAAAAAAATCGAGCCAGCTTAGGGCATCTCCAATGGTCTGAATCAGCTAGCTATATGCATGTACATATCAGCATATATCCTATGTGGAGGAAAGAGAGTATGCAAAAAAATCGAGCCAGCTCTTCCTTAAGCACTAGTCTATAACGCCAAACGAGGCAGTCTCTATAAATTCTGTGTGTGCATGTAAGCGTCAAATAGTTATCCTTATAGATAGTTCTTTAGAATGCTAGCTTTAGTGTGTACTATATAGATGATGTGGAAATCTTATAGTTAGTTGCTAGCTATAACCATTGGAGATGGCCTAAGCACTAGTCTATAACGCCAAACGAGGCAGCCTCTATAAATTCTGTGTGTGCATGTAAGCATCAAATAGCTATCTTTGTAGATAGTTCTTTATAATGCTAGCTTTAGTGTGTACTATATAGATGATGTGGAAGTCTTATAGTTAGTTGCTCTCCAATGGTTATAGCTAGCAACTAACTATAAGACTTCCATATCATCTATATAGTACACACTAAAGCTAGCATTCTAAAGAACTATCTACAAGGATAGCTATTTGATGCTTACATGCACACACAGATTTTATAGAGGCTGCCTCATTTGGCGTTATAGACTAGTGTTTAAGGAAGAGCTGGCTCGATTTTTTTTTTGCATGCTCTCTTTCCTTCACATAGGATATATGCTGATGTGTACATACATATAGCTAGCTGACTTAGACCATTGGAGATGCCCTAATGATTGCCCTAGGTTGTTTCCTTTTGCGAGAGCGTAGTTTAGTCCTCCAATCCGCCTTGAAAGGCTAGTGATTTTGTATCGATAGCCTTCTATTAATACAACACATAAACCTTTTGTGTTTAAAAGAGAGAGAGATTGGATCAGACTGTAGCACTAAAATTTGCAACACAAACCATAGGGCCTGTTTAGTTCGGCTACGGCTTATGGTTTTTGGTTTAAATTTTTAAATTTTAGCTGTTTACGACATAGATTACGGAGAGATAGATACTCGTTTACGATTTTGGTTAATACAGATGTTAGACTTTTAATGTGTACTATAATTAACTTATAGATCCCGTCTTAGAAAATACCCCGTTTGAAAATTAGGTATGTAACAAAAGCCAAAAGCCGCTAACTACAGTTGAAAAGAACAGGCCCATAGCTCACAGCTTTTAACTCTATCATAAGTGTTTATGCGAACGAATCGAATACCGATAAATTGTCTCGAAAGTCTTTCCCGATAAAACATTTAAAAAAACGAAGAAACCGTCTCCTTTTTTTGTTTATGAGAAGATATAAGCTGTAAGTAAGTAAAAAAAAGAGGCCATCTACTCGAGGGTCGGCAAGAGCAGAGCTTAGTGAGGCTGACATGCCCATAACCACAAATTTAATTTTGTAAGCCCTCGTAGAAAATAATGGAAATCAGGACTAGCAAATGCTTCCGCATGAAAATGGCCACCTATTTCTTATTCAATTTATTCTCATTTACGTGCTGACCTCTACGTGATTTGTATCAAGCTCCTCCACTGTCCGCCGGGGGAGGGGTTGCCCTGATCAATTCGGTTTAAACTTTTGGTTTCTGACTTATTTTTTACTATTCATAAATTTCGTTTTTTTTTAGCTTTTTTTGTGCTCTTTTACCGGTTCTTTTTTCCGTATTTGTTTGTATTATACGTAATAGGCTAACATATTTTTTTATATTTTTTAATTTTTTAAATTTAATTATACTAAATAAGCCTCTGTCAGCTATAATATTTTTTCAACTAGCTACAGTGCTTTCAGTCATAAGCCACAAAAAAAACCCAACTGATACAACGTCACTAATGTTCTATAGTGCTAGGAACAAGATTTTTAACGCGCTCACAAGAGTGAGTGCAAATGACAGACAAATTATGTAAAACAAATTTATCGTCTTGATTGTTTTATGTGTATGGAGCTCAAACATCATCTATTTTAGACCGGAAACCGGGGGAAGCAAAATTCAATTCCATTACGTAGGATAATTTAGCCAGTCCTACAAATTACTTATCACTCCGTCCAGTCCAAAATAAATATCCTTTTAACTATACACACATAAAACAAATGAGCTAGCGTCTGATTTTTTTTACATAGTTCATATATTAATTGTATGTTCGTCTATTTAACACAGCTGCCAATAAGCAAACAAAAACCTACATGGAAACAAACATCTACTGAAGAGAGTATACAACTCGATATCTCACCCATTATATGCTCGAGGCTTAACATGTACTCCAATCCTCGCTAATACTGTAAAAACAACCTCCGAAGTGTTGGTGAGGGCTTTCGGTAACTATCTTAGTTAATTATAATACATATTGTATCTACTTCAACTATACCGACTAAAATCTCATAAAGCTGTTTCTTTTCGTACTCTCTTGTGCAGCCCGAATTCGAAATGCATAAATAGAACCCACCCTGGACATCGCCACTAGCCCACTACCAGTATGAGTATGCACATAAACTAGAAAGAGGATCCCACATGACCATAAACCAGTGGCTTGGAAGGCAAATGCATCATCATCGGTTTTTCAAACATGCAAACAAGACCGATGGAGAAGCCTACCGAGCTAGGTCCTCTTTGGACCGTAGGATTCCCTTTGAAGGAAGAATTGGGCTCATGGGATTTTCCTACGAAAGACCTCATCAAGCAGCCAAGCCACAGCATTTCTACTTATGACAAACCTCACCAAGCACTGTTTCTTGAGCTAACAGTTGCATCACCTTCCGCATCAACACTACCAATCATCTTTGGAACGCACAATTCTTTCGAGTTCCTACAGCAACTAAAGCTATTTCCTATGAAACTACTGTAAAATTCATGCATTCCAAATAACACCCCTCAACAGTTAGGCCCGGATCTCCTCACCAACCCACACCAATGCAAACATGCAATGCAACACTTATGCTCAGACTAATAAACCGTTCTTTTTTAGCTTTTCAGCTACGTTTTTTTGGCTTCCAATCAATATTTACTAAACTAATAACCTAAAACTTAAAAGACATGCCCACTGCTACAGTGCACAACACTAGCGACAAAAGAGCAAAGTACCAGTGCAATGCATGTAAGCACTCCACGCTGGAGCAGATAATAGAGCAAGACAAACCAACTACTATTGCTCCCACTGATTAGCACAACGTCACAATTAACACTGTCATTATCAACAAAACAGTCAAAACTATAGTGTGTCGATCGCTTTTGACTGTAGTCTATTATTTTTGATTAAAAATAAATAGCAGTGATCGAAATAAATGACCTACGACAGATGCGAAAGAAGGTGAGTGATGCACCTGACCCGACTTATCTTCAAAACAATGACTAAAAAAGAGTAAAGAAACAGCTTTAAGAAGGGATGTTTTTCTAAACAGAAACAGCAGGAACTATGAAACAAGCTAGGGGCACTTGAAATCCTCAAATCACCATCATCACCATCCACATCCATTAATTGTACACATCCACATTTGTTTAATTAATTAAGCTAATCTCCTAATCAAGCTTAGCTTACAACAACACCAGCAGCAGCGGCAGATTCTACACCACAGCGAGACATCAAACCTCCTAATTACTCCATGAACTAATTGAGCGACTAGTAGCGCAACAGAAGCGAGCGACGATTAATTAGAAGAGAGAAACCGAAGCCTAGATAACAAGCACCCGAAGAAACACGAATAATCCCGAGAAGAAACCAATTGCTGACTACACCTAACCTCACGAGCGTGCGCGCGCGGCAGGGAAGAGTCAAGCCGCCGCCGTCTCGCTGGGCACGGCGGGGCGTACCTTGGGGGGCCGGCCGCGGCCGCGCTTGACGGGGACGGAGCCGTCGGCGGCGGGGGCGGGGGCGGGCGCGGTCTTGGCCTTCTTGGGAGGGCGGCCGCGGGCCTTGGGCATGCCGGAGGCGGCCTTGGCGACGGCGTCGGCGAGGGGGTCCTTGGCCTTGGGCGGGCGGCCGCGGGGGCGCGGAGAGGACGGCTTAGGCGGCGGCGCGTTGGGGTCCCTGGGCTTAGGCGGGCGGCCGCGGCCCCGCTTGGGCGGCGCGTCGGGCGCGTCGGCAAGGAAGTAGTTGTTCTTGAGGAAGATGAGCTCTCCCGACTCCTTCATGCGCGCCAGGTGCGCCGTCAGCAGCGACGCGTGCGCCGGCGGCAGGTCGCCGTACTTGCCCTCGATGTACTTCGAGATCGCCGACTTGTTCGACCCGTTCTTGTCGTTCAACGCCTCGATCGCCGCCAGTATCGTCTAAAATCCAAGACACACCACCACATCAGAACGCACCCACGTCAGAAATCCAGCTCCGTCTCGAACCAGATAAATTCTTGCCACAAACAAGACAAGAACCAGAACCAAAAAAAACACCGCAAGAAACGGCAGAGCCAAGAATCCTCTCGTGCGCGTACCTCGGGGTAGGGTGGGAGCGGCGACGGCTTCGCGGCTTCGTCGGTGGCCATGGCGACGAACGAGCTCGGCGAAGGAGAAGGGCAAGGAGAGGGGTGGGGAATTCTCTCCCAAGAGGAAGATCTAAGAAGAGAGGAAGGAGGATTTGATCAGGATATAGATAAGAAATGGGAAGGAGACGGCGGAAGAGATTTTGCTCTTTTTTTTTCCTTTTTTTCCTCGGTGTTGTTTGGATGTGTCATGTGTGTGAGGAAGGAGTGAGAGGTGGATCAGATGCGGACGGGGTGAGTAGGATTAGCGCGAACGGACGGCCGCGATCGCTCGGGGTGGCGAGATCGGACGGGCGGAGGAGAGGGGAGCATGCGGATCGGTGACGTGGCAGGGGATGAGTGTTTCCGCTCGCTCGGTTTTGACCGGGCCTGCGGTGGCTTTTGGGTTAGGGTGCAATGACCGAGTTAGCCTCGGGGATGGCTTTTTGGTGTAGGTGGCGGTGGCCTGGATCGTCGAGTGGTTTCAGTCTTTCGGCTGCATGCACACCGGCGAATCGGCGATGCTCTGGGCTCTGCTTTGTGTTCAGTAGTACAAAATTTTGTTAATGGGTTGGTTTATGTGGGCATTATTATTGCTACGTGTACAATACATCGTGCAGGATATAGTGCTTATTGTGCTACATGTACAACGCATCGTCAAGGAAATAACGCTTAATGGAACACATGATGATTTCGGATGAATGATCCGCAAAGAAAATGTAGGAGCTATCATATTTTCAACGAATTTCTTAAATGATATATGGACATGTTCTTTTTGACTGAAACTTATGACTTTTGGCTGCGGTTTATGGTTTTTAGGCTGTTTGTGCGAGAGATTACAAAGTAACAGAAACTCACGTGCGGTTTTGCCGATATAAATGAAGTCGGTACATGATGTACTACAATTAACTAGTAGACCCTATTTTGAAAAGATGGTTCGTTTAAAATCTAGTTACTGTAGAAAAACCGAAAAGTAGCTTTTTAGAAATTGAAAAGAACAGGCACTATAATCTCACCCACAGTGAGTGAATATGATATTCGGTAATGGCAATAGTTACACACAAGAGAAGCGGCTACTATAAAAGGATATCAGTGGTTTCAAAATGGTAGCAAAAAAATCTATAATAACTATACTTAAAGAACCAAGGCAATGTTTTTTTAGTAACTTGTGCTTTGCACTGGGTAACTTATCGCTTGTTTCATTTTGCACCAGGATTAATCCATACTTTCACTTTGTACCAAAGTAGATCAAACAAAATTTCACTTTTACACTATACCATGTTTGGCTCAAACCGGCTCTACATAATAACATGTCGGTATACATAATTTTAATTGCTATGCTCCTTTAATTTGATTGACTTGTTTGGGATTAGAATTGACTGACTAATGTAAAGTGAATTTTTTTTAGTCTACCCTAATGTAAAGTAAAAAATATATGTTAACCCTAGTGTAAAGTGAAACAAATGACAAGTTATCCGGTGCAAAGTACAATTTACTTTTTTTATTATTTTAAGGAATTTCATTGTAATTTCGCATTAGTCTTTGCATGGCTAATTGCGGGAAATTCTCATGCACAACGAATACAATTCTCACATTTTGCACATTGTTTAGAGATTACATGATAAAAAGTAGTAGCGTAAACATCTATGCACCACGAAACTATGGACAAATAAAAAATAAGAGGTATAATAATTTTATTTAACGTAAATTTTGCGTCGCTTCAGAGCTGTCTAAGGGTGGGTTCTTTTAGGCTGTGACTTATAACTTGTGTTCTTTTTAGGTTGTGACTTATAACTTTTGGTTTATGATTTTTGCATTCTGGTTATTCGCGAGAGAGAATACGAAGAGAAAGATATTTCCATGTGAATTTAGCCGACATAGCTAAAGCCGGTATAATGTCTACTAAATTAACTTTGTAGACTTTGTCTTAAAAAACACACCAGTTGGAAGTTAATTACTATAGCAAAAATCAAAAGTCATAAATATAAAGCACAAAATAACCTAGCTAAATCCTACCTAAGTGACACCTTGAGTACCGTTTGACCTAGAATGAAAATTATTATTGGCCGCTTGAACCAAACCAATTTTCGTTTTTTTGCTACAGGTCCATCGCCGAGATGCATCTCTTTTGCCATCTGAACCACATGCACAGACTACCACTCCTCGTTGTTCATCTTTACTGTACATTTGGGAGGTATAAGATTCATATTGCACATCCAGAATATTTATTGTGACTAATATCGTTTCATCTTACGGCCTCCATGACGACAAGTCCATCGACGACGACACAGGCATCCCGGATGCTTGCAAAGAGCAGTACACAGCGCTAGAGTTTGTAGCGTACGCAGGGCAGAGCTCAGCGTTCTCAGCATACGCAGGGTTTGGACACTTCGGTGAGCATAGCTCTTCCGGCTTCGCTGCCACATCATACGATTAGAGTGACACCTCCTTCGCAATACAAGGGGGATTTTTTGAGTCCTTCGTATACGACATTATTGCGGACGGCTTCCAGTTCGGTATGTCTCAGCTGAACGACTTCGACCCTTACTAGACCTAGGTTACTGTACTTGAGCCTACTGCACCACCGTCAGCCACTGAGCAGATAGAATGGTCTTCATACCTCCTCCGACCCGATGCGCAACCTCCGGATTGATTGATGTACCCAACAAGATATGTTCGTGCGCGACGAAAGACAAGACCACGTACGGGGAGGCAGACGCGGTGAGAAGATAGCAGTGGCTCAGATGAGTGAGCCATATCGCATCTAGTGTAATGCATTTTTTGTACTACTATAATTACTTATAATTGCACAAATTCCTATTGTATAAAATTGTAAAAAATATGAAATATTTGTAAATTCATGATTAAGTGAACTCCAATAAACGTCATAAATTCGGACCACATGAAATTTTAAAAAAATTACACAATAACTATGATTGTACCGGAATGCTTCACATAAAAATTCGTAATTTTTGGAGCTCGTTTGCTAGATGTAAAAACTCGTAAAACATCAAAAATTTATAAATTTTTGAGCAACATTCGCAAAGGATAAAATTACCCAAAAATTACACTACGAGATATGTTCTGTCGTGAGACTGTACGTAAATTTTTATAATTTTTTGAGCTCATTTATTATATTTAAAAATTTTAAATAAACACTAAATGAAAAAATTAGGCCAAGTAATTAAGCCGGCTACCTGCAGTCCCCCCACCGGGTGGCAGGCTACCTGCCATCTAGTGAGGGGGCGGCAAGCGCCTGCCACTATTGGTAGCACCACGTGTCACACCGCGGATGCTGCGGTCCGTCCATCAGATGGTATAAATGATTTTTTTATTAATACGATCTGTATATTACTATTTTTATAAATACGATGTTAAATAATATCATATCTGGCTTTCGCATATCTAGGGGAAGAAAAAGGAAAGAGACAAGCGAGAGATGACAGGGGGTAGGGGCTAGAATCGTCATTTGCGTTGCACATCGAGTAGATGCCACAGCTTCGAAATTTGAAACAGAAGAGTGCGCTGAATTGAGCGGCTGAAAGAGGGAAGCGAAAAAAAAAATTCATTTGTCTTTTTCCCACTCAGTTTCAGGCCTACGGGTTTGGCTGGGCGCATTTGCTTCGGCAGAACGCCACCTGTCACCCGATTCTCTACGCAAAAAAATGCTACGGAAACACACGTCAAGTTACCCTTACATACCACCGTTACACTCGCAAGTAGATACCTCATGTGGTCCTAGTGTCAGTGACTGAGTCCGTTCGTGTGTGCGCCTCCTGTGTAGGCGAGAGAGATGTCCTGGGGGAGGTGGGTTCAAGCTGGGTCAGTGTGCTGCAGCGGTTTGCTTCAGAAATCAGTCAAACACAAGAACACCACGTGTTCCCGCATGTGTCTCCCTGACCTGTAGGCCAGAAGTGTTTCTGACCCACCTGTCGGGAGGCCGGGTAGGTTGGCGACGCGTGTTCGCCGA
The DNA here is from genome assembly GCA_036346575.1 of Dendrocalamus sinicus. Lineage (NCBI taxonomy): Eukaryota > Viridiplantae > Streptophyta > Magnoliopsida > Poales > Poaceae > Dendrocalamus > Dendrocalamus sinicus. The sequence goes on from CM070663.1 coordinate 25,115,412, forward strand.
AAACCCAGCTCTGGGTCTGGGAGTTCGCTTTTATGAGGCTCTTTCGGGCAAACGAGACATCTGCAGTCGTGTACGGGCGACTGCAGAGGGAAGTCGCGATCTGAGCCGTCCGATTGAAAAAGGACGGCTCAGATCTTTTGGTGATACAGTAAAAGGTACTGTAGCTACAGCAAAAATTACTATAGCTACAGTAAAAATTACTTGTAGCAAAAAGACCTGAGCCGTCCTTTTTTCAATCGGGACGGCTCAGATCGCGACTTCCCTCTACAGTCGTCCATACGCGAATGCAGAGGATTCGTTTCCCTTTCGGGCATGAGAGTTAAAGCGCAGGCATCCTTCGCCCCGGTGACCGGTCCCGCACATGCTTAGTCGTTTTGCGCATATGCCCTCAAGGGTTTGTGCATTTTTGTCTACATCCGCATCGTCGAGATCTGATCTGAGACCGAGAAATGTCTTTTAAGATTTTAAAGTTTCATCGTAAATGGATTTAAAATTATTTCGTTAGATTTATTATTAAAACTATATTTATAATATTCTAATTTTATTAGTCTTAACATAAAGTTAAAAAAGAATTGATAAAAATCGCATCACAGATACCTAAAAAATAAAAAGGCCAAGAAAAAGGAAAGGAGGGAGTACATGGAGATTGCGCTGCTTATATTGTAAAATGTCACGGCGGTGTGTTCCAAACGAACTATTTGCTGCACACTATAAATCGGTTTACATGGGCGTTAAGAAAGTATTTTGCTACTTATAAAAAGAAAGAAAAAGTCTATTGTTGATCCACCAACTCTATTAGTGATTTAATTTTCGTTTTCTGATGTTCAAAGTGTGGGTTTCTTTTTGCACATGCCTTACCCTCCAAAAGAACCCTTTGTAGGCTCATCTCCTCCATTGCTTACTCAAATCAACCTTTTTCCTTTATGGGCTGCACCGAAACTGACCACTGAGAAAGTGCAGAGTCCAGCTTAACACACAAGAGAAAACACATACGCACGACACAAGCGTATAGATGCCACCGCAGGGACAAATAAGGAGGCCCCCGTTCAACAAGGTTTCAGAGAACACCTAAGGCTTGGCTTTGAGGGAATCCCCTCAAGAGTTGATGACGCGTGCTCTTTTAAAACTTCCGGCGTGTTTGTGGAGTGGTGTGTCCTAAATTTCCTTTTCTTTCAACACTTGCCTACTTAAAAAAACCCTCAAATATTTTAAATGAATAATACGTTATCATCAAGTGTTTGAGAAGTTCTTTAGTTTTAGGTGTGTTCCTTTTTATTTATGACTGATGGTTTTTGACTCTAGTACGAATATCTATTCGAAAAATTAAATATCGATAAGTCATATTGAAAAGCTATCTTAATAAATTATTTTAAAATAATGGTAAAAAAAATCGTTTTCATGTATTCATTCGAGGGAACCGTAACCCATAACGATAAAGTTTGTTCATCTCTTTACGCAACGCTTGGGCGAATCAGCGTGTTGTGCAACCCATCCACCACATCTCATGATTGGGCCTTGCGCTGGGGATCCAGGTTGATAGGCCCAGTACCAATGGAAATAAAAATGATAAAGTCTGTTGCTCCTGCTGCTAGCTATTCTTATAAGGGTGTTGATAGTTGATGTGTGCTCGTCTGCTCGCTGGCTCGAATGTACAAGCACTAGCGCAGCACTAATCGACTGCCTAATAAATTTATGTTGCACTAACATGCTGATCTTTGTTACGACCTTTTCTCCTGTAATACCATCATTATTTGCAGAACTTACAAGTGTTGAAGTGACGTCATATTGCTGAAAGAAGTATCTATTTCACCACTCAATCCACTATGCGACAAGTTTCTGCAGGGAAGAAGAAACCGCCAGGTGGATATTGAACTCTATACTTGATTTCTTTCTTTCTTTCTTTTTCAGTAAGTCTCTTGATTTATGAGTTATGATAACATGTCAAGTAACCTTGTTCAGTTTAAAACTCACATGGATGTTATTCTAGGTGAACCCGGCGACGGAGTGTAGCTACAGTTCAAGCCATCCCATGCAAAAGCTCTAGGTTCGCATGGATCACTGTCCCAATTTCTCTGTAGTTGATACTTTTCCTCATCATGGCCTTGGCTGAAATAAGGTGGGAACCAAAGCGCATAGTGAAAAATTCGGGTTATGATATCAGGAAAATAGCATTGGATGCATGATGAAACTGAAGATAGTAAAATGACTGAAAGTGTCATGCTGATTTATCCAGTGAAACTGTATTGCTCTACGATACCAATTTACCAAACCTGTGTTGCGGCCTATTACTGTGAAGCCGATGCGTTCAAATCCAACCCCTGGAACTGTTCCCGCCATTGACATGCCCTCGCGGGTACCTCCTCCTGATCACCTCCAAAAATCCTCTGATCCAGGTCAGGAAGTACCTAGTGAGGGCATCGCACCGCCAAAATCCGCCTCTCCTCCTCCTCCCAGTCGAGCTTTCGGCATGGTGAGCTCTCATGGTTGAGACGAATTGGGAGAGAATTTGGGGAATTTTGGTAGGATTTTGGGTTCAATTTGGGTGGAATCGAGTGAAACCATAGGAACACAGGAGACCCCTCCATCCCAGTCTCCATCTGATTATCCATTATTCGTCTGATTATGCATTACTCAAGGCTCACCTAATTACTTGCAATATCTATAGGAGAAAGAACTTCCATGTTCTCAGCATGTCGAAGAAACTACAATGCATCTGTTATTCACTTGTCCTTTTTAATCTAGATTGTAGGCTGTGCATATATTCTGGAGTTCTGCTGTGCCCCTTTGCTCTTCTTGATGATGGAGTCGGGAAGGGCAAGACATCAGCTAAATCATTCTTCATGGAAATTTTCATTTTAGCGGAATGGAGACTGCGATTTGTGCGAGTGTGCTTCAGTAGGAATTTGTGAGGTTGTAGATTTATCCCTGACTTTTGTCTTTCTATGACTATGCTAAGAGGGCGAACACACATGTGTGTGTGATGTGTATACGTGGTTGTGTGTGTTCGTATGCGTCTTTCTTGTAATCGCAAAAAAAAATAAAATAATGAAGATCGGAGAAAGTCCTTTGGTTTGAATATGGCCTTGGTTATTCTTATTCATGGAACTAAACCAAAACATAAATCTATTTTAGGGTAGTGGCCAGAGAAGAATTTACAAAAAAAAAATCCAAAAAGGAGATATTTTCCATTCCCCACTGGTTTGCCGAAAACTAGCCAGAATCTGCGCAGTTTTTGGAATATAATGGAATACCGTCAATTGGCAGAGATCAATCTAAATCAGCAAAATCTATTAAATTTCATGTACCAACCGGTTCACCAAAAAACCTAAGATATTGAGTAAAGCTTAAAATTGATAAACCGCTTCAAGCTAGTTTGACAATAATCGCTTTAAACTAAGTACCACCGTGCCAAAGCAAATGGAAGAAAAAAAAAAATGAAAAAACACAATTTTTTCACTACATTAAGATGATGGATTGTTAGACCATGTGGATAGGTCGTGAATATAGTGATGATGAATAATTGATTTAAGGGTTGCATTGAAATTTACGTATGTGAATGTTTCGGTTGATACTCTTTTGTAAAACTGAAATTGCAGGAATATTCAGGATAAGCGGTCTGACCATCTTGTATTGGGCGGTTTAATCGGTAGGGTTCGACCACGGACAGTAGTCAGAAGCATAGACAACGATCAGTAGTCAGTAGTCCGATTGGCCTTATGATGGGTGGTCCGATTGGCATGTCGACCATGATAGAACGACCATAGCTGAACGATCACGGACAGTTGGAGCTACACTGAACTGGTCTGATCTACAGTGAATCAGTCTGAGCTATAGTGAACCGGCTGTAAGCCACAGTGAACTGGTTATAAGCTATAGTGAATCGGTCAGATGTCGTAAGCTACAGTAACCAATCGGAGGTCGTAGCTACAGTACCTGGTCGGTATTCGGTAGTTGATGGTCATAGTTACAATACCTGATCGGTACTCGGTAGTCGATAGTCTTAGTCTGAGCTACAGTATTTGGTCGGTGGTCTTTGCTACAGTTCTTGGGCGATAGTCAATAGCTACAGTAATCGATTGATACCCGCTACAGTGCTTGGTCGGTGATCGATAGCTATAGACTTCACGATCTGTTGTCGCAGTTGTAGACTTCATGATTTGTTGTCATAGACTTTGTTATCGGTAGTCATAGGCTTTGCGATCAGCTGTCATAGACCTCGCGATTGGTAGTCGTAGGCTTTGCGATCGATTGCCACAGACTTCACGGTCGGTACTCGTAGGCTTTGAATGCTTCAATTCTTGTAATATTCGAGTATCTTGAGAACTCGTGTCTGTTGGGCTAGCGGTATAACCGACGTGTGCATGGTGGTTAGATCGGTCATACTGAGTGGTCTGAGGTTGATTTTTTGGAAAACGTTGATGTTGAGATCGTGGATTATTTGGTTTGTATTTATTGATTGTCAAGAGTGTGGATTGCGTGTGTGGACTAATGTCGGTCATATTGGGAAGAACCTGTACAGGGGAAAATGTTCTTTGGTCTTTGCATATGCAGGTTGGGTGTGGAGATGGTCATGGTCGATGATAAGGAGGACCGTGATTAGGAGTGAGAAATTTAAGGTCCAAGCAGTTGAGAATGTCATGAGGTGGTCGGGCTCATATGATGGAACACGTAGAGATCAAAGGTGGATAACATGTGGAGAAGCTACGGGAGGTGCTATCTTGGAGGCTTCGACATGTGAGGATAATGCGTGGAGAAGTTATGTGAGGTGTGGTCCTGGAGGCTTCGACACGTGATGGATTGGAAGGAGTTATGGAAGGAGTCCATAACTGGAAAGTTTAGAAATTTAGAAAAATCGTGTTTAGAAGGGTTTCGAGTCCCTTGATTTTCAGAAATGGATAGAATTTTGTGCTATGTTGATGAGGACACGGTTTGGAGCTCTAGCATATAAAAGCAGAGAGAGGTTAAGTGTTAACCTGTGATTTTTGTAGGGATTTTGAGAGAAAGTTTTTGGAACATTTATGCTAGGGTTTGAGGGTGCCGTGAGGGCACTTTGTAGCCACATAACATATTTTAGAAATAAAAGATTGGATCTATTCGAGAAAATTTAGTCGGTGTCGATGGCGTGTCTTCTGGGCGTTGTCTTCAACTCGTTCTAGTTTCGAGCAATGCATGGCAAATTAGTGTTCCTTTGTCGATTTCACTTTCTTTGATCGTGCATGGAGTCATCCACTTAATTGCCGCCGACAACAGCAGCAGGAACAGCAGACCAAAGCATGTCAACTCGAAGGCGTTGAATTCTCGAAGGCACAAGTGATCGAGAGGTTCTGCTTTGGTGTCGAAGTTCAAGTAGGTGCAAATTGGTAGAAGATCGAGCGAGCAGTCAAAACCATCATCAAAGTTTATGACTGGTAAGAGTTTATGATAGTTGAGCGGTTGAGCGTCGAGCAGTTGAAACTTTCATTGAGCACTAAGAGATTTTAAAAAACGGAGGCAATCATTCACCCCCTCTAATTGTTGTATTCGATCCTACATAGATGTATTGAAGGGGAAAAAACTTAACAAGTTATATAACTTCCTTTTACAAGAAATCTTTTTGGGCATCATGACAATACTGAAATTAAGTTGGATTTCCCCAACATTACTAAGCCAACTGAGCGAGATAAAGATATCTTGACTCAAGAGTTATTGCTACGTTAAACTATGGTGTAATAACTCTTTTGCCTAAAAGTAAGGATGCAGAAACGATTCAAATGTATCGTCCTATTTGCCTGTTACATATAAGCTATAAGATCATTACAAAAGTGCGAACGAACAGACTGACCAGGGTGATAAGTCTTGTTGTTAATTGCTCTCAAACTGCTTTTTAGAAAGGAAGGTGTCTTATTTAAGGTGGATTTTGAAAAGGCCTATGACAAGGACACATGGCCTTTTCTTTATCAAGCCTTTCAGCTGAAGGAGATCCTTTATCTTCGTTGTTGTTTGACCTTGTGGGGGATATGTTGGCTTTGACAATAGAACAGGCACAAGAAAAAGGGTTGGTCAAAGGGGTGATTCCTAATTTGGTAGAAGGAGGCTTAGCAATTCTGCAGTATGCAGATGATACTGTCTTCTAGCTGCATGATGCCATGGAAAGTACAAAAAGCTTGAAATTCATTTTGTGTTTGTTTGAGCAGATGTCTGGACTTAAGATCAACTTCCATAAAAGTGAGATCTTTTATCTAGCGTGGCTCAGGAAAAAACATACAGAGTGTGTTTGGTTCCCTTCTCTAGCTAGCCTGGGTCGCATCTGGCATTCAGGTTGTCGCTAGGCAGGCTCTGGCCATACAGGTCGCTAGTGTTTGGTTGCTTTGCTCTGCAGTGTCGGGATCTGGAGAGCAGCTGTTTGGTTGCCCGTTTTCTTACCTGTGGTTGCGCTCCCTGTCTCTCAGCCGGGCCACGAGGTGCGCACGTTCGCGCTCGCGGGAGCCTGGCTCCAAAGAAACGAAAACGAAATTCGTTTCCTGGAAACCAGGCTCGGCGGCGCTGCTTGCATGTGGGCAGCCAGGTTCTGGCGCTCGTTCAGCCATCCAATCGTGGCTTGCCTGCACCCCAGGAGCCAGGGCCGCTGGAAAGCGGGCAACCAAACGCGCCAACAATGTATGAAGAGATTTTCACTTGCATGAGTGGCACTTTACCAATGAAATGTTTAGGAATACATATCGTAAAAAAAAAATCAAGAATTCAGATTGGAAAAATACAGAAAACAAATTTGAGAACAGGTTGCTGGCAGGGTAAAATGTTATCTATTGGGGGCAGATTGAACTTGATAAACTCAAGTTTAAGTAGCTTGCCAATGTACATGTTATCCTTTTGCAAGTTACCTAAAGGGGTGAAGAAAAGAATGGATTTTTATAGATCAATATTTTTGTGGCAGGGGGGCCATGGGGGCAGGAAATACCATTAGTTGGCCAGTGGTATGTATGTCCAAGGGACAAGGTGGTATGGGTATTTTACATTTGGATACCATGAACATAGCCTTGTTAGGAAGATGGTTGCGGAAAAATGAGAATGAAGAAGGCATCTGGCAAAATCAGTTAAGGCAGAAATATTTGGCCAAGCATATGTTGAGCCAAGTGGATGGGAAACCAGATGATTCCCATTTCTGGAAGGGATTAATTCTGGCCAAAAAGCATTTCGCCTTGCTGTAGGAAAATTGTGTGGGGGAATGATCAGAGAACAAGATTTTGGGAAGATTTATGGTTAGGTAACACTCCTTTGGCTATAAAATATCCTAGGCCGTATAGAATAACTGAAAACAGAGAGATTTCTGTTGCCAAAGTGTTCTATGAAGGCTGGAAGAACTCTTTGGGGGTGATACCATGGACCAGTGGAATAAGTTGCAAAATGACTGTGCCGATGTTAATTTATCTGAACAAGAGGACAGATGGATGTTGATATCTAATGGAGTCTTCTCGGTAAGACCATTCTACAAAACTCTGAGAATTCAACAGATAGGTTTCCCATTTAAATTCATATGAAAGATTATGGTCCCGCTTAAAACCAAAGGTTTCCTGTGGTTAGTTTCGAGGACCTCCATACTAACCAAAGATAACTTAAAAAAATGAGGTTGGATAGGTGATTCCATATGTCATTTCTGTGGAGGCCAGGAATCGATTAGGCATATTTCTTTTCTGTCCAGTGGTCTGTGTGCTTTCGGTTTGAAGAGTCCAAATGACATTCACCAATTGTTTGAAGATTGGTTGAATATATTCGCTGGAAAAAAACAAAAGGTTAATGGTTGTAGGGATATCAGCCTTCCCTATGGAAAGCACGCAATTTGGCTTGGTTTCAGAAGGCTTGCTTGCTCAGGGCGCTATGGCGATGGAACAGGTGGTGACCGAGGTCCTCAGGGAAAGTAAAGGATTGATGCCAACGACATTGAGAATTGAAGTTGGATAACTCAAGTAGAAGCTTTTCTGATCCATGGAAGGAAAGAAAATGAGTGGAAGGTGTAGGATTTGTAACGCTTTTGTGTGTCGATTTCTTTGAGGTGATGTCCTGGAGAATCGACTTAAGAATACTCGCCCTATTATGCCCCGGGGATTCCCCACGCGGAGGAGCCTCCCACGTCACCCTGTGCGCTCGCTCCGGCCGGCGCGTGGCGCACGAATTTGCGTACGGTCAGCCAACCTTTTTTGCGAAAAAGTCCCTGCGTTTTCTCGAAATTATGTAAAGATCCTTGATCCTCGCGAAAAGGTCCCTGCCAGTTTTTTTAAAACACTTTTTTTTGAAAACACCCCTCCACTTCACCGAAATTTTGTATACTTTGCAGGATAGCGCCCCGCGGTTTTCTAAATTACGTACGGGTCCTCGTTTAGTTACGTACATGTCCTCAATTTTTTACGAAAAAGACCTTTGACTTTTTTGAAAATACGCATGTGCCCTCGATTTTTTTAAAAAACTCCTCACGAATTATCGCCTCTTTTACTTCGGTACACACGGTGGCTGACGCGGCGTGGCGCCACGCCTATGAGGCTAGTTTGTTAAACAGCTCGCGGCATGGAGGTGTTGTGCTGCTCTTGCTTTTTTTTTTTGTTTTTCTGCTATTAGAACTGGATGTAGAGAACCTGGAAGTTTTCTTTTCTTTTTTTAATGGGCAGGAGCGCTGCCCTAATTAATTGCTCAGGGGAGAAAAGTCACTATACAAGGGCCTGTAAAGGCACCGGAAAGGAAATAGGAAGTTATGCTAAGATGTTACAGAAAAAAATGGTAGCTCTGCCACACTGTTAGCTCTTGCAAGGACCCAAGTTTCAGCTTTCTCTTCTATGCATGCAAACAAGGACGTCGGCGGGGTCGTTGTCGATCGATAAATCCAGGCATTCCTTTCTTCCCAAATTTCCCACATAACCAGCTTGATAAGCATCGCCATTGCTTTCTGTGGAGCTCCAGGCGAAAGGATGATGGACTCCCACCATTGATGGATGAAGGACGAGGTCTGCTAGGTTTCCGGGTTCAAGGGTCACTCAATGTCCATTGCACAATGGCTGTCCAGATTCTTGTGGAGTAGTGGCATTCAGCCAAAAGGTGAATAGCTATGTTTGTCGCATGTCTGTAGACTGGGCAAATTTGTTGGTTTGGTCACCCACGCCGAGATAGTCAGACTACTATCCAAATTCTATTTTGTATGGTTAGCCAGACAAAGATTTTGCATTTTTTATGGTGCTCATGTAACGCGGATATAACAATCCTCAAATTATTATTTATTTATAAATGATATTATTACGCCATTATATTTCTTGGGTATACCCTTTATGCGTAAGGAGAAATGTAGCTAAGTAGTCATAAGCCCTTCTATGACCATTCTCTGGTCATAAGTCTTTCTACGACCGCTCATGATCGTAAGTCCCTCTATGAACACCCCCTAGTCGTAAGTCTTTTTTACGACCTCCTACGACCGCTTGTGAACTATCACATATGGTTTTATTAAAAATTGTCTGTGATGTCTGCAATTATTACAGACAATTCATATTAATAACCGTTTGTGAAATATCATATATGGGTATTAACAAAAATCGTCTGTGATAGAAGGATATCACAGATGGTACACGATTACACTTGTAAAATCTTCTGTGATAATTATAACATAAATGGTTTGAGAAAATCGTCTGTAATAAAACGTCTAGTATAGCTTTTTTTTTTTTTTATAGTAGTGTGTCGAACTACTGCCCCGACAGTGTTCCGGCCGGGGTCCCGGCATCGCCCTGCAGCTCGGCGAAGTAGAGCGCCACGAGGTAGTTGACGCCATCGGCGCCGACGTCCATGGAATCGTCCGAGGCCCACCACAGGCTCATCGTCGAGGTTTTCACCGGCGTGGACGAGTTTCTCACCACGGCCGGCGGCACGCCGTTGAGGAAGTTCTCGGCCGTCCTCCCGTGTGGAGCTTCTACGCCTGTCCAGCCTAGGACATCCTCCTACTTTTGCAATATGCGATCGGACCTATCGCTTGGGAACCTGTAGGTAGGCTCGTCAGGCGTTTGGTATGTGTAACCCTAGAAAATTCCCAGATCCCTGAAATATCACTGTAAAATGGACGCTCCTTTCTAGTTTCTAGGATACTATTTTTAAAAACTGATTATTAACGTTTCTGTTCATATATAAGCTTAATCCGACCTGTAATTGCAACTAGGAGGTAAATACCTACAGTTTTGCTATTGCACAGGTGACTGAAATTTTTTTATGTTTCAGTTATCTGAAATTGCACTCTCAATGAATTAAAATTGCAGCCCCCTCCAAAAAAACAGCTGCAACTTTAGGTGATTCAGAGTGCAACTTCAGGTGACCTGAAATTGTACTCTTAATCAACTAAAATTACAGCCCCCCTCCAAAAAAACATGTGCAACTTCAGGTGATTCAAAGTACAACTTTAGGTGACTGAAAGATAAAAAAATTTCAGTCGTCTGTGCAATAGTCAATCCCAAATACCTAATATAGCGACTGTCCATGCCGAAATGGTAGCGGTTGAGCCCTAAGGCGACCGTTTGACGGAAGAAGATGAGCAACACAAGAGAATGGTTCCCGCTGACCTCCGGGTACATATCTGGCTGCACCGGCCTAAGCTGGAGCGAGGAGATGAATGGATTTCCGAGCCCTATGTTCATCAGGCAAGAAGTCGGCAGGAGACAAGACGATCGCTTCGTAGACGTACGCCGTGCTGGCATTGGTGATGTTCACCGTGTTCCAGTAGTTGTTGATGATGTAGAGACGGAAGGCAGGGAGCCTTGCAGCCCGGCTGCAGGGACCGTAACGTGTAGCAATTCCGTGTCCCATTACCGCCGGGGAAGTAACGGAGGGTCTCGTACCTCATTTGGTCGAGCGTCCACTGCGTGTTTCCGCCGGCGCAGATATTGATGGAAATGCCGGCGTCGGTGAAGCCCAAGTCGGACTTGTATGTCAAGCCTGTTATTTTGTCCTTGAATGCATCACTTGCATTAAATCCACAGTCAATGCTTATGAAACCTGCAGCTAGCCAGTCAGCCACACAGAAACCATGCAAGAGATGTTAGTATTCTATTTAGAAAACTAGCAAAAATAACAGGCCCAATCGCGTGGCTAGTCTTATTACTTTCTTTTAGTTAAGACTCTTGTTTTCTGTATAGTTTCTAATCTGTATCCATGTAAGCAACTGCTAGGGTTAAAAGCACCTCCCGATGCTAGAATGTAGGATGCCGCATGACAGTGGCGGATCCATAATTTTTAAAATGGGTGTTCAAATTTTAGAGCTCACGTTGCTCGAATACGTTGATACCGTAGCACACCGTCCTTCCTAAAACACCGATACAACGATACGTGTATGTAGATATAATAAAAATACATAATTTATAGAAATTAATGATTTCTTATGAGGAAATATGCGACATAAGGCGAGCATAATTATATGAATTAAACAACAAATTATAGAGATAATGAGAGTTGTATATCTTTTTGATCTTACTTTTTTTTTTTGCTATTTCCCCCATCAGTAAGAACTGTCCATATAAGAGGAAATTGTATGTTCCTTCCATGGAGCAAAACAGACTAAGAAAGTAAATAAGTGGAGTGGGGGTGGAGCACACCTAGATCTGAAGAGAGTACGATGACAATAAGTTGGAGGTGCTACTTACTTCCCAATAACATGCTCCCTCCCGGCTACCGCGCTAGCTACTCCTTTCTTGTCGCCCACTCCCTACCTCCGTGCTCGTTGTGCCACTGCCCGCTTGCCCGCGACACCTCTCTGCTCGCCCGCGCTGCCACACGCTAACCTTGCACCACACGCCGCCTCACGCATGATTATCGTCACATCATGGCACCACGTCCACGTCTGTCGATCGTCACTCGCCTCTAGCCTGCACCTCCGCCCGCTCACTACTCGAAGGCCGAAACCGTCTCCCACACAGACAGCCACAAGACGAGAAATAGAACAAATATTAGGATTTTGTTTATATCTTTATTTATTTGGACGTGAAGAGGACTGAGGTGGAAAGAAAAATGGGTCTAATGTATTACATGGGCTGTGTGCGAGATACGGTGAATACGGATTGAATTTATTTATAGGCATAAAATATAGTTTTAACATAACTAGTAATATATACATCTAATATACCTATTATATACCTGGTATTTTATAAAAAATTTTGGGTGTTCAGCTGAACACCCATGCCCCATATAAGATCCGCCCATGCCGCATGAATCTATTGCTGGATTTTGGGACTTTCGTCTTTGCATGCATGGTTCGATTGAGACAATGAGCCTCTTCTTTTCAGTTTTAAAAGCTATTTTTTGATTTTTTTACAGTAACTAACTTTCAAATGAAATACCTTTTTAAGGTGAAGTCTATAAGTTCATTATAGTATACATTATAGAAACTTCATTTTATCATCCAAAATTGCACATGAATTTTTGTTACTCTATACTCTCACGAACGGTCCAAAAACATGAGCCGCAGCTGAAAGCCATAAGCCGAAGAAAAAAATAGGCCCAATATTCTTGCCATGTGTTCTTCTCTTTTCTTGTTCAACCTTCTATTGTAGCTTCAATTCTATGTCTTGCGTTGCCTCTCAAGAGTTCAAGTGCTCAACATACATTTCTTAGTCAATCCTTATTTCTATTATTGTATACGTAGTCCGTAAATTTCAATTCCTAATTATGGGATTGATACGCCGTACCCTAAATTTCAATTCCTAATGGGATTGATACGCCGTACGTACATGTACAACTATGTATGCTCTGAATTTTAATAGTTCATTGAATTAGTGCTAATTAAGCTCCCTTTAGTTATTTTCTTTACTATTCTAAAAGAATGAGTTGGTGATCATCGGTGCATTCTCCACATGCCTTTTCTATAGTTTTCATCACACCGACATGTGGGCTAGAGTCACTCTCCTCCGCGAAACTGCTCCGCCTCGCCTCCTCCGCAGAAACTTCCTTCGCAGAAACTGCTCCACTCCACCCCGCACTGCCGCAGCCTCGTCCTCCCCCGCTCCTCTGCTCCGTTGCTGCCTCCTCCTCCGCACCCCGCGCTGCCGCTGCCGCCTCCTTCCCGCCCCGTGCTGCTGCCGCCTCCTCCCCCGTTCCGCCGTCGCCTCCTCCTCCCCCGCTCCTCCGCTCCGCCGCCGCCTCCCCCCCGCTCCTCCGATCCACCCTCGCCTCCTCCTCCCCCACTCCGTCGTCGCCTCCTCCTCCCCCGCTCCTCCGCTCCGCCGCCGCCTCCTCCTCCCCACCCCGCGCCGCCGCCACACCACCGACATCCACAAGGATGAGGTGGTTACCCGTGAGTACACCGTCAACCTCCAAAAGCGCCTCCACGGATGGTACCATCCTCTCCCCCTCTCTACCATCCCCAACCTTTGCACTTGCAGTAGATCCGCGAGAATGATGCCCTCCTCCCCACTGCCTCTCCCTCCCACAAGAGGCAAATGGCGCCCTCCACCTCGTCGGCTTCCACCCTCCTCCACCTCCCTAGCCCGCCTCCCCGCGGGCCCGCCACCGCCTCGCTTTCTCCCCTCGGGGATTTTATTTCCATTTCCTTTTTTCAATTGTGTCTGTTTCGTGCGCTTGGTATCGGATGTGTGCAGACGGACGCGCAAGGGAAGGGGAAGGCGGAGGCGGTGGAGGAGGATGAGGGGAAGGGGAAGAGCGAGGAGCTCGCTGACTCCATCGGGAGCCTCTCCATCGGCCCGGGGCGCACCAACTTAAGAAGAAACCGGTGATCATCATCGTCATCGGCATGGCCGGTGCGTCGATTTCGTTTGCCACTGTTCAATTGGCATTTTCATTGTAGGAATCGCCCAACAAACCCGTGATCTTGAGCTTTTGTCGAGTGATTTTGGGGTTGGGAGCTTAGGGTTTTGGACTACGGTGCAGGTACGGGGAAGACGACCTTCATGCACCGACTGCTGTGCCACACATAGGCATCAAACATAAGGGGTTATGTGCTCAACCTCGATCCCGCTGTGATGACGTTGCCGTTTGGGGCCAACATTGACATCCGTGATACAGTGCGTTACAAGGAGGTGATGAAGGAGTATGGCCTTGGTCCCAATGGTGCTATCCTCACCTCGCTCAAGCTGTTCTCCACCAAGTTCGATGAGGTGTGCTTTCTAGCCCACAATCATCTATTTCATCTCTTGTTTGAATCGGTTGTGTGGATTGGATTTTGCATGAACATACTCCGTTAGGCTATAAAATAGAAAGTAGTACAAACTTATAACTGCCAAGTTAAGCTGGATGGTAGTATGTGGTGTATAGACACCAAGCACGTAGTAGGAGAGTAACAGAAATTTTTTCTGCACATTCAAGAGTTCTCAGATAAGTTGTTAGCTGTTCAATTTCACTTATTTAGATAGTTTTAGGAATCCGCATCTACACTGGGATAATATCTTAATTTGTTGTTCTATTCTTAAATTTCTAACCAGAAAGTGAATGCTCAGTGTTACGATAATATTAACATAAGAAGAATGGTGATCTAATGCAAATATGATGGATATGTTTTAAGAAATGCCAATCTTTCCTATCTATATATTTTGACAAAAGCTGGGTGCCATGTCAAGTTCGATAATTCCATGTAAACTGTTGTAGAAATTGTGTTTAGTTTTAGCTTACTGTAGTGTGTAGAGAAATTTAGTTGATGTCATGTTGAATACTTTCCAAATTTTGTATGCTACATTGGTGGTATGTGGGGAAATGCCTTTTTCCGCCACCCTTGTGTCATTCAGCTAATATGGCACCAAAACTTGTAGCAATTGGAATGATTCACAGTTGATCCTCATTATGCAGGTAGAAGGCAATTAGACTGATCTGTGGTTAAGTGAGGTTAGTAGTTGGTACATTCATTTAGTTTCAAGTTTGGGTGATTTTCCATTGGATATTCAGAGCTAATATGTCTTGCTTGAGAGGTTTTATTATTTATGATATTCAGTTATGTTAGAACTAAGATATGATTTTCATAACTAATATGTTTCTTTAACAATGCCAAGATCTTTATTTAATCATCTATACCCAAGTACATCCATACATACAATGTATTGTGGTAAATGTAAACTTTTTATGATCTTGAATTGTTTGACAAGAAAGAGTGGATCTTTGAAGCTAATATGTTTCCTTTTAGACGAAGCCAAGAGTGTTATTTAATCATCCTTTTACCTGGTACAAGCATACACATAATGTATATAAAGTAAACTGAAGATCTACTTATGTCTTTTTCCAAAGCTGGATAAGAATATTTATCGTATTCTGTCTCTTAATAGACTGTGCATGTTCTCACTACTTGGCCATGCATGAGACCATCGCCTCTACACACGAGCTAATATGTTTGGGTTTGTGCTATTTGTAATAATCTGAAATAAAAATAGTGTGTTCTCTTTGTTAGTTTAGAGCATCTTTTGGCCCATCAGTTATTTTAAAATTAATCATAGTAGATGATTAAGTGCAACATGTAATTTAACCTTGAGAAACATCCCTACATGTTTGGAGGGATGCGCACAATAGATAGTTTATAAGATCATCTGATGAGTCTATAATATACCTTCCTTCGAAATTGTGACAATGTTTGTTCAGTTTCCCTTAGGAAAGTATGAATGTCCATGTCCATCCCCCCCCTCCACAACACAATTAGTTGTCAGATGTATATATGGCAAGCTAATTGCTTAATCATATCTCTGGTGAAGTATTTTCACTTATAGTTTCTTGTTACCTTCACAGTTAGTGAAGTCCATGAATCCAATGAAAATTGGAATAGTATGAAAATTGGAATAGTATGTCTGACGTTTGCTTTGCTCCATGGTTGAAATCATTTGCTATACATCTATCAGAGCTACCATGCTATCCATCTATTATTTGCTTCATGGCTTTGAATTGTCCTTGCATTTCTCGCATTGTTGATTTGAACGTGTATGGCATGCTAGGTTCTTGGCCCGATTATATAGTAAGTAATGTACATCCGCGGCAACAGGTAATCTCAAACACAATAACGTCCGCCAAGTATGAGAGGGCCGGACAATCTTTGTAAATTCTAATTATGCTCCTTGATGCTTATATGAGACTTTACTTTTATTTTAGTCATGCTAAATGTTATACGGTTTGTCTAAGTGTTGTGTTTTAGAACCTGCAGTCAAGATAGAGGGTGCTCTTCCACATGTATGTCTCCTCTTCCTTGAGCGATCTACAAGCCATTCTTCAATTCGTAATTGTCAATATTTGTATTATCCAAGCTGAATTGAGGAACATAAGTTCTAAATGGCTTTAATATATGTCAGAACCGACTCTTTCAAAAATTAGTTATGAGTTTGGATATTCGATGCTAGAATGCAATGCATGTTGGTTAGCTAGGTAATATCAAGGTGGGGACTATCAATGGTTCTCGACAAGCGACTGCAAAGTGATGGCGGAGGCATTTCAATGACCTGACTGCCAAGATGGTTTTATGTTGCTTTTGGGATTTTATAACATGTAATAATTTTTTTAGATATTTTACACATGTAGTAACACAAGATTTTATGTTGATTTGGGAGTTTAGTTTGCATAGATATGTTTTGCTTGATATGTATGTGAAAAAAATATTTATTGTACTGTCTATGCCTATGTTTCACCTTTTTTTAGGATTCCGTTGCAACGCACGGGCACCTTACTAGTAATTACACAAAATCTTCAAAGTTAATTGCACCAACTATAAAAATACATCTAAAACATGTTGTCCTTTCCTTTTAAAAGTCTTTAATGTCTTGTGTATGCTACTTTCGTGTTTTTCTCTATGTATGTCATAAATCTTGTTTCCATCCGCATGTGATGCTCCAAAATCTTCTCATAATGAATAGCAATTTATCGCTCGAGTTTCAATATTCGTAATATCCTAACTAATTTTTCATCAAACGTGCACGAAATAAAAAACTTTACCATGTAGCTACATATATGTTTGGCAATAGACGACCCAAAAATAAATGATCTAGGCACAACCAGTTAGGGCTGTAAACGAGCCGAGCTCGAGCGAGCTTGACCTAGCAAGCTCGAGCTCGGTAGAAACTCGAGCCGAGCTCGAGCGAGCCTAAAATCAACATCGAACTTCAAATTAGGCTCGAGCTCGGCTCGGACAAAACTCGAGCTCGCTCGAGCTCGGCTCGTGTAGGGCTTGGTGTACTTGGCCGGATCCCGGTCGAGGAGGGGCGGCACCGGCGGGGAAGGAGGGGCGCCGGGGAGGAGAGGAGGGGCGCCGGGGGGAGGAGAGGCGCCGACGGCGGGGGAGAGGAGGGGTGGTGGCGGGGGAGAGGAGGGGCGCCGGGGACGAGGGGCAGCGGCGGGGCGAGGAGAGGCGGACGCCGGCGGGCGGGAGTCGAGAGCCGAGGAGGGGAACGGGGAGGGGGTGCCGGGGGGAGGAGGCGGCGGCGGGAAAGAGGAGGGAGGGGGACGGGAGGCGGCAGCGGGCGAGGAGGGGGCCGGGGATGCAGTGGCGGGGAGAGGAGAGGAAGGGGACGGGGCGGGAGAGGGGTCGGCGGTGGGGCGACGAGGCGGCGGGGGGGGGGCGCGGGTGGGGCAAAGCGGAGCGCGGAGGCCATGGGCGCGGGGGGAGAGGCGCATGGCGGCGGGGGACCTGGGGGCTGGGGCTGGGCCGCTGGGGTCGGTTCACGGGTGGGTGAATTTGAGAGGAGGAGGCGGGAGCCGGGAGGGGTGGGGGGATTTGGGGAGGGGGTAAAAAAAATCCTAAGCTCGTGAGCTATTCGAGCTCGGCTCGTTAAAGCTCGCGAGTTTAGGATGAATCTCGAATTCGGCTCGTTTGGAGCTCGAGCCAAGCTCGAATCGAGTCTAGAGCGAGCCAAGCTCGAGCAGCTCGCGAGCCTCGAGCTTTTTTTACAGCCCTACAACCAGTGGCCATCCAATCATAATAATATGCGAAGTGATGGGACGGCTTTAGATCCTATCATTATGCGAGGACACTCATTACAAGAATAATTTTAAAGGAATAGCTAGGTAGGTTTGAAATATACAAGGGAACTGAATTTCCCTGAAACGGTTTAACTTATCATCTAGCTGACATGGATGAGACCGACTAGAACCGAAATGGAGCTCAAGGAAATCAGGGCAACCATCAACTAGCTGAAACGCTGTCCCATCGTGTCTCAACCCCTGAAGTCTTTGTGTACCAAGGCTATACAGGAATCTTGAACCTAGCTAGCTAGCTGATATAAAAGGATCATACATGTAAATAGAGACATTCAAAATTGTTTCCCAACTTTGAGGATCAATGTAAAATATGTATCATACACTTGAGTCCCTCACGTACTATCCATTAGAGCTGGGAGTTAGGCCGTGCTGTGCTGGCACGGCCCAGGCCTATCGTGCTTCGTGCCGTGCCGGCTCGATCCAGTCATCTTACCGTGCCGTGCTGGGCTGGCCCGCGTCGCCTCCGACCAAGCCCAAGCACAGCCCAAAACCCACCGTGCCAGTGTTCATGCCGTGCCAGCCCAAGCCCAGCCCGAAGTAACTATACGCGAAGGCGGCAACGACGGTCGTTATCTTCCTTTCTCTCGTACCCGCCTCGTTAAAACTAGTTGAAATTGAATTAATTGCATAAAAACATGGGCATGCAATGACGTAAATATTTTGGGAAAAAGTGAAATTTCTTTGATATTTTAAAAATACAATGTTACCGCCTCGTTAAAAACCTTATACCCTAGAGTGGGGTTTCCCGAGTAAGGAAAAGAGTACAGTAACAATATATGTACATACTAACTATTACAACATGCGTACATAATATCTACTCGTCAATGTCTAGGTCGTTCATGCATTCGAGGTCAGCATACGCCAGTACAATTTCAAGATCCTCCAATCACTACAACAGAACATGGCTATGGTAACACTTGACTGTAACATAATACAAATTGTGTTACAGGCAAAAAACTCAGTAACACATACTTTGTGTCCCCAGGAGACCCTGTAACACATACTCAGTATGATCAATAAACGTGTTACAAGCATATAGTACCGCAACATAAATATGTGTTACAAAGCTATATGGTAACATACAATATATGTGTTACAGATATGTGTTACTCTCTACTGTAGGGATAATCTTGTTCAACATTGATAGATTTGTACAAACAACATCACTACTAGATTGAAGATATTGATCTTTTTTAAAAAAAGAAATTGGAAGGGCAAAGGTAGAAGTCCTTAAATTTACACTAACCGTCCCTTATAACAGAAAATTGCAGTTTTTGGTTTGGAACCTTAAAATTGCAGTTTAAGGTAAATATGTGGAACCTCGCTGCTATTTTTCATGTTAGAAAATTCTGCTTTTAGGTCGTGGAACCACAAGCTAGGCAGGGGTGGAAACGGATCGGATACGGTCGAATAGTCTCAAATACGAATACGGATACATGTTTTTAAAACGGATACGGATACGAATTCGAACATTCTCGAATACGAATACGAATCGAATGTCGTAACGAATACGAATTCGAGTTGGATATATGCTTAATTCGGTCGAATACGAATATCCTCCTACAAATGTCGTAATCGACCGGTTTTTCCAATTAGCGATTTTAAATTCAAAATTTGACATTTAAAATTTCATCAATAAACAATCATCACAAATATTAATAAATCAAATTCATATCCTCCACTTAACAAAGCAAGGAACTGGCCCTTCCTCTGCACCCGGCGCTGCGCGATCGCTACTTCGCTAGGACCAGATCGTTCTCTCGGCTCTTTTTCCTGTGACGGACGGGCTTTTAGACTTTCAGCCGAGAAGGCAGTGGTAACTGGTAAGCAAGCGACGGTGGATAATATCTTGGATCAAATGGGAGGGAAGTGCTTCAAGAAAAAGTGGGAACTTAGTAACTTACTTGATACTTCACTCTCCTCTCTAATGGATTTGTAGGTGGCTCTATCTCAGAGATTTTTTTAGCCCATTTCTCATATGCTTTAGTGGACTTCAGCTCACCTACAATAAGGAGGAAAATGGTAAAATCCTTACCAAAACAGAAGTTTTCAGGGAACAGGTTGAGTGATATCTAATATGCATAAACTGAGCACTTTGCCAGCACTTTAGTGTAGGAAGTAGATAGAACAAGTACATATCCGCAGTACGATAAAATTGTAGAATGGCAGCGGCGTATAATTGTTTACCTTCAGCAATTGCCTCGTCAATTATATCCTTAAAGCGGTGGGAATCAAGCTTTGCATCTGAGCAAATCATGGAGCAGAAAAGCCTGCACAAAGGCACCAGGTTAACATAGAAATGAAATGCAGCTATTCACTGGCAGAGTGGCAGCTTAGCACCTTTTGGAACAAACATTTCATCCAGCTAAAAGCACAATAAGTTTGCAACATCCACCTCTTCATGTTGCCCTTAAATTTTTTGTAGAGATCCTTCAAATCCTTTTTCTCACAATCTGACCCTCTGTACTTAGCTTCAAATTCTTCAATATCAGCCTCAGTAACCTGGGAATGATTAAGACAAACCAAACCATCATCATGCATTGTGTAAGTGAATGGACAACATAAGTTTCTCATTGATATATTGATTAAAACATACTTTTTTGTACACTACTCTGAAATACTATTGGAGATTGTCTGCATTTTCTCCAACCAGTGCCTAAGAGGAAAGGTAAGATTTGAGAAAATATCACCTGAAACTGAAAGGGCAGAACCAAGCTACTAGAAATTTGGTGCTCAGTTGCTCACATCATCATCAGCAATGCTAGTCTCATCATACAATGCCCTTTTCTCCTGGCAGGGAGGGATCGGCAAGCCGCGCACCATATTCAGAGCCCACAGATGTTGCCCATAAGCGTAATGATGTTGCTTTTAGCATCTGTGATCCTCGTAGAATTTTCCCATCTTAACACATAACATTGATTCTTCAACCTGGCAACAACTGCGCAGCAACTGCCAACTGAGACTGGTCTAGAACTAGAATGGCCTATGAATATTTTGCTGAATTGGCAATTGACTAAGAGTCTAAGACAGCAGGTGAGCAGAATAATATTTTTCGACTCAAGTCCTGAAGAGCAGAATAATGTTTCTTCACTCAACTGAAAGGGCAGAAAGTAATTCAAACAAAAGGTGTTCCTCAGCTTTATTATTAAAGCTAAGAAATGTTCAGGTAGAACTGGGGAAACCAGTTTATCATACAGGAACCAATATCACAGAATGAACCAAGACAACATCACCGCCCTATTACAAATCATGATTAGGTTGAATAGAACATCCATTCCCAAGGGCCCAAAAAGACATCAACAATAGTACTAGTGAAAAGATTCGAAAAAGTAAAACAACGACTCAACTACTTGGCTATAATACCATTGATTTGTCAAGAATAATTCTCCCGAGGCCAATTATATTCACAATCACGAGCTATATCACGATCCCACAAAGTTATCACCGATTCGAGATGTATTATCACTTATCAGCACCATTCAAGCAACAACACCATGCAACAATAAATAAAATAGAGGGATGCGATGGAAGAACACCTCGTACCTCACGAGCGGTATAGCTTGAAGTTCACGTTGCGGCGCGTCGGCGGCGCGGCGGCTGCTGCGAGAACTTGAGGTCTTGGCTCTTGACTCTTGAGTCTTGAGTATTAGTTGAGAATTTGAGGTCTTGGCTCTTGAGTCTTGAGTACTAATTGAGGAAATCTGGAAATGAGGAGTTGAGTCTTGAGTAGGGTACTAGTTGAGCACTTGAGCGAAATGAGGATTGAGAGTGTACCAGTACTAGTTGAGGTCTTGGCTCTTCCGTTCTTGGCTCTTGAGTCTTGACGCTGTGACGGTCGGAGACACGGAGTGGAGGGAGGAACTAACTGAGGAGTGAGGACTTCGCTCTTGCTCGCCGGTCGTCGGTCGCCGCTCGGACGCTCGGGACTCGCCGTCGCCAGGCAGTCGCATTCGCATCGCCAAGACGCCCGCTAACTCTCTCGGCTGAGAGCGGAGAGCCTGAGAGTCTGAGACAGCACAGTCGCACTCGGTTGACCAAAAGTCCGAATGTGAGTCTTGCGGTTGGCCAGTTGCAGTGAAGCCAGAGACTCCGAGTTCCGACCGAGCCGCGGCCGTCCCGCGCCGCGCGTGTTCCCGCCGTCCCGCGCGCGCCTGTTCCCGCCGTCCCGCCTTGGCGCCTTGCTGTTGCCGCCTTTACCCTTTAGTGCCCGCCAAATCGGAACCGCCAATGCGGCAAGCCGGCAATGCAGCTGTGCCATTGCGCCATGGGCCCGGACGTCTGATAATACGAATATAAATATTTTTAAATATGAATACGAATACAAATATGAATACGAATATTCTCAAATACGAATACGAATACGAATGTTCTCGAATACGAATACGAATATTCTCGAATACGAATGCGAATACGAATATTTTCAAATACAGATACGAATATTGTCGAATACGAATACGAACATTTTCGAATACGGATTTTTGCTTAATTACGTTAACCAACGAACGATGAATAATTACGTTAATACCGCAACTCCATCGACGAGGGCGAAGACCAATTGGTATAGACTAGAGTGAGATAAAATGTGATTGCACGAAAGGTAAAAACTTGCAACTCAATTAAATTATATATATAACTATCCGTAGTACATTAGTCATTAAATTACAATCCGTGTGGGATAATGTAACTACCCACATCCTTAATTAACCTTAAGCAACGAATTACAACGTTAAGCGTGATTAATTATGTAATTAAGAATCTAGAAATACGAGGGAATTTAAATTTTTTTACATAGTCGTATAAATTGAAATCAACGAACGATAAACGAATACGTTATTACCGTAATTTCATCGAGAGGACATAGACCAAATTGTAAAGATTAGAGCCAAATAACATATGATTGCACGACAATTAGAAATTTTCAAGTCAATTAAAAAATATATAACAGTCCGTAGTACAACAGTAATTAATTACAATACGTATATGGTAGAATCAATAACATTCATTGAGCAACAATTAGAACTTATATTAGGTCAAATAAAAATGTTACAATTTGCATTACATAACCAGGACAATATTAATTACAACAAATATACAATTTCATCTCCCAACCAAATAACCACTTCAAAGACTAAGTAATTATGTGCGGGATTTAATTTACACCAAAGTCCATCTCATACATAAATGTTACATTCGGGAAATAAAGAACAGAAACTACATTATGTTGTATATATCAATGTTAAGAGAAAGCTAGATTACATTCTGGCCATTTCATACATTAGAGTGGGTCGTTGAACTGCCACCACACCGCTATTTCATTTGGAGAGCGAACCAGTAATTGCAATTCCGAAAAAGACCGAACAAAAGAACCAAATAGAAATAAAAATAAGCAAAAGAAAGAAGATAGAAATTGCCGTCAGATAACACCGGCCGGATAAACCCAGCCAGCCGATGCAAAGAGAAGGAAGAGAGAGCGAATTGAGCACGGCACTTCTTCCTTCTCCATTCAGCACAGACCACAGAGCACAGAGAAGAGACAGCAAGACAGAGCAAGACAGAGAGGAGGAGGTCATCACCAGGCGACCACCACAACCACCGAGGGCACAACCACCACAACAACCGAGAACACGACCACCACAAGCAGCCGAATCATGCCCACGGCAACCCAAACCCCACCGGCAAAGGTAACCTCAAATCACACATGAACTGCCGCCACACACTCCCCCGGCGTGCGGGCGAGTTCAGCCGGCCGAGACCACACCGGAGCAACCCACCTCCCTGCCTGCATCACATAAGCAAATTTGGTAGAAGCAAAACAAAACAGCAAATAAATTGAAATCAAATCGGGTGGGATTAGAGAGCTGAGGCGCCAGATCCGGGCCATAGGCCACGGATCCGGGCCATAGGCCACGGATCCGGCGGCACTACGCCGTGCGCAACCCGTGCAGCGCGGTGGAAAACCCATGGAGGCGCGGTGCGGTGCAGAGGAGCGGCGGAGGAGCGCCGAGCCGGATGGGATCCGGAGCACAGAGGGAGAAAGCAGCCGAGAAAAATGAAGGAGGCGGAGGAGCCGTGGCGCTTCCGAACGCGTAAGTTTTGGGCGTACTCAGGAACGAAGTCCTGGGCGTACTCAGGGATGAGCCCTGAGCGTGGTCCCAAACGCAAAAGATTTGGGTGGTCTCGAGAGCGAGTTCTCGAGCGTCGCTGGGCACGTGGTCTCGATAATGAACAATCGAATTAAAACAAGTGAAAATCTAGAGCCGAGTCGGTAATTATATTTTTTTCCACGGAGCGATCAAATATTAAAATCATTTAAAAAGCATTAGAGTTTTGGAAAATATGTACGCTCTATTTTTGCTAAATATACTTTAAAAAAGCCTTATATTTTTTCCATGGAGCGATCAAATATAAAAATCATTTAAAAATGATGCTGTTTTATGCATGGCCTGAAATTTTTCACACATAAATCTCCCTCCACATACTTCCCGCTAATGTAAAATCTTCCCTCCAATATTTTCAGGCAAATCTCTCAGTTCAACTTTCCATGCGCCATAAATCTCTCAGTTCAACTTTCCACGGTCGATCCAAAGCTCTGAGTCCACCACGCGGCCTCCAAATCTCGGTGAGACACAGTCCCAAAGTCCAATCCACGAAACCTCCAGATCCCAGTCCCGGCCGCCGCCTCCTCCTCGCGACGCCGACACACCAGATCCCACCACTCCTCCGGCCGGCGGCCGATCGCCTCCACCGCCCCACGTCCTCTTCCCGCCGACCGCGCCACCCCGCCGGCCGCCCCACCTCCAGATCCCACCACTCCTCGCGCCGCCACCACCGCCCGTCCTCCTCTCGGTCAGCCGCCTCCCACATCCTCCTCCCGCCGGCTGCCCCACCGCCCCATCCTCCTCGAGTCGCCCCGCCCCGTCCTCCTCGCGGCCGCCATCACCCCGCGCCTCAATGCCGCACCACCCGCTCCTCCGCCTCCGCATCCGCCTCGCCGGCCTCCTCCCAAATCAAGCCCAAACCCTCGCTCGCCGCCAGACGCCAACTTCTAGCCGCCTCGCCGCCGCCGCCCGAAGGAGGAAAACTCCTCGACACGATCCTCGAGGAGCTGCCCGCCACCGCGCGCAGCGATAGACCTCCTCCGGCTCCTCGCCCCGCTCCTGCGCTCCCGTGCTGCTCCACGGCGGCGCCGCCACGATCAAGACGCGTGCGCTCCTCCTCGCGCGCGCACCTCCGCCTTGATTTAGTTCTTTTTGCTGCGGTGTGTGCGGCTGTTGAATTCCACCACGGCACCTTATGGTTCGTAACCGTATGTCCTTCTTGCATGTCCGTTATGATGAATTAGATGTCGATTGGATTGGAAATGTTGGACGGAGGAGACATGGTTGTCACTGAAACCGAATGTTGAGTAGATCTCGGGTAATTTATTTCTCTTGTGCTTTTGGGGAGGAAATGCCCATCCTCTGTCTCTGATTGGTACTATCGATTTTGTGCATTATGCCCATTTAATTAATGGTATGATACTTGTCTTTGATGCTGATACTTGCCTTTGAGGCATTTAGTTGCGAACTTGTGATCAAATTCCTGAATAGGATATATTGTAGGTTTGCATAAATGTGAATCTTGAGTAGCATCCTTGATCTTTGTAGACTCGTACATCGGCATATCTGAACCCCTGGATGCGATTCCATACTTCCGATGAATCTTTGGTTGCTTTGTTCAGGAAATCTCAATCTGTTTTGTTGCTTTAGGAAATCCATTTACGCTATTTTGTTTTTACCAATACTTGCTCAAATCTTCTACCTTGGTTTGCGATCATGCATGGATTGCTATTTGTTGGGGACATTGGGGGCTTGTGTGATTTATCTACCCTTTCAAGATGCTATCACTTAGTAGCGGGAAGACAGAAACTAATTAATTAGTTTTGTAGTGCCTATAGAAGTTATGTCATTCTGCAACCAAAACAACGCTATTTTTATTTTGGTTCTCTATAATTCAATTGTTAAACTTGAGTTGATGCATTTTCTGTTAAAAATTTCTGAATTTGTTAGTGTGGCCACTTGAGTTAATCTATTCCATGTTGCTCATATAGAGGGTAAAGTTGGTCTTATAAGAAAATTGCTTTCATAAATTTTTAAGGCCTATATTCTTTGCA
Source organism: Dendrocalamus sinicus (assembly GCA_036346575.1). NCBI lineage: Eukaryota > Viridiplantae > Streptophyta > Magnoliopsida > Poales > Poaceae > Dendrocalamus > Dendrocalamus sinicus. Next base: position 25,141,510 of record CM070663.1, read on the forward strand.
CTAGCAAGCTCCATACAACTGCTATATCTGTAAAACATGTATGCACCTTTGTATGAACCGTGTAATAAAATTTGCTAATATGTTTTTGATATCTTGAGCTGCAAAGTTTTGTCAAACTATACCTTGTGGAGGATTGTTGAGGACCGTTCTTTGTGCAAACCATGGTTCTTAGTATATTTACATATTCGCAATGCGCTTTCTATTACTAAGATACTTTCATTATATTTCTCTCTTTCTTTGCTTTGTAATACACCTTGAAAATGAACTTTAGATTTAACTTACACCCTTAGTAATAGGGAATATAAATAGAACGTACCATAAAATTTCTATTAGTAAACTAAATCGGTTAATTATCGACCACGTTTATATATATATTTGATGATTCGTGCATGCGATGCGTGTCAATGGGTTTCCATGTAAGGACGTAAAGGATGTCGTCGCCGAAGACTTCTTCTTCTCTGGCCTACAAGATACCAATTAATCAGGTCCTTGTGGTGAATGTTAGTCTTGAGTTGCTGCTTTTTATCACAGATTGCTATAATCTGACTCTTCTCTTCTATGCAGATGTATGATGATCTAGATTTACCTTTCTCAAAATTGCGTCTACTGCCGAAAGGTGGACATGGTGGGCATAATGGGTACTCCAGTTCTCTTCAACTTGTATTCCGAAACCCATTCCTTGTATAGCTTATTCAAAATTTCAGTCTTCTTTGTTTACCAACTATAGTCTGATGGTCTCATGACTTTGGTAACAGTGCAATGTAACTGTATGTTGATCTCTAAAAACTGATTATAATGTGCTTAGCTATGACATAATGCAACAAGCATACTTTAGTAACATGTTCATTTGTACATTTATTTCTCCCTTGTTTTGGAAAGTAAGAATCAATCACTCTTTGCGTAAAACTGAGGCGCTTGTACGACCACTGGACTGCTGCAAGTCAATTGATGATGCCCATGCTAAAGGAATGCCGATTGCTTGGCCTTCAATATGTGTATGATATTTCAATCTTGGTCCATATAATACTACATATATACTTTTTCATGTATCCTTAAAGCTCAGTAATGTTTGCCATATGCAGGTTCGGAAGATTAATGGTTGAAATCTCATACTTGTTTCACCTCATGGATAGATCATCGGGCAAAGATTTTAAGAAGAATAGATAGATATCATTATGTCATTCTAGGATGAAAAGTTTGTGTTGTTATTCCCAATACTTGTTTTCTCAAATGGATTGTCATGTATGTTATAAAATTATGTGAACCATATTTTATATATTTCCCTGTGGAATGCAATGTTGGTGATGGTTATAATATTTTGTGCAATATGTGATTCTTGTGAAAGAAAATAATTCGGCAATTAATTAATTGTCATTTCGAAAAAATCATTACTTTTTCCTCTCTCTAGATCTCTGTGTATATATATTTATATGTATTAAAATAAGTTTCCACAAAATATTTTGGTGTAAGAAAGTGTGTTGCTACTCATATTACAATGGTGTTACTATTGCTCCAAAAATGTGTTACTGGGGTAGCTTGTTGTAGCACATATTTGTGTTACCAGGGTAGTTTGTTGTAGCACATAATGTGTGTTCCTATAGATAAGATATGTGTTGCAAGGTAGTAACATGTTTTCAGACATGTAGTAGCACTTATCACGTGTTACTTCAAACCTAGCTAGTAACATGGGCTATAAGAACACTTAAAAATTGTGTTACTGTAAAGACTAGTAACACCTTTATTGACATGTAGTAGCACATAGATATGTTACTATAGCTCTTTTCTGGTGTAGTGAATTGATGCTGTTGCTGCCCTTTGGCTAATTCTCAGTCTTTGGCGTATGTGATTGCCTCCACCATCCTGGGCGCAAGGGATGATCTTCTCTCTTCGATTATTCTCCCTACCGTACTGAACGTTGTTTATGAAGAGACGGTGGACACTGGCACCAGGAGAACATCCCGTGCGAAATGTGACAGCATAGGAAAGATTCGCTTGTTGTTCTTCCACCACTCGAGCAAGTCTATCTTGCCTCCACCAGTAAGATCAGGATCAATATTTGCAAAATCATGTTCCAAATAGTGGTTCAACTCCGAGACAGAATTCCACTTGGAGGCTGCCTGAAACTGAGAGGACGAAGAAATAGACTTGCCCTTTAGCTTCTTCCACAAGTGTGATGTCAAGCTTGTCTTTCCATGTTGCGTCTGCTGTGAGGCCTTCGATCTTCCGCTGCTGTCAAACTTATCATGATACATACGGAAAATACGAAAAAGCTCCTCTTTGACATGTGCGAAAGCTTCTAAATAATCAAGGCCAAGGCATTCACCTATTCCCTCCATACCAATCTGTAAACCTGCCAACTTTTTTGTAGGATCAAAAATAATAGCAAAGCAATATAAGTGTGAAATAGAATCAAAATATTTAATAAAATTTTCTTCCATTGCTACGACGCCATGGCCTAAAAGAGGATCGCCCCTAGATTTAGCAATTTTGTCTGCAACTAACCAAACAAACTCTATAACTAAGCAAGAGGTAGGGTAATAAACACCAGATAAAACCTTTGTTACTTTATAAAAAGGTATTAAAAACTCTCAAAAACGACTAGCAATCTGTCAATCTGAATTAGTAACTACCAATTCATTATTTTGAGAGTTGGCATTGACAAAAACGGATATGACATGTTCGTACCCTTGTATTTTATTTAATATAATATATGTTGAGTTCCACCTCACCTTCATGTCAAGACCAAATTTTCTTGGCTCTTTCCCATTAGTTGCACAGTACTCCGCAAACCTGGCTACCACTTGTAGAAAACTTGTGAGGTAACTAATAGTATCACGGATACTGTTCAGATGTGGACCAATTACTTGCATATCATCTTGAACAACAAGATTCAAGTTGTGGCATATACATATCTGGTGGAGGACATAACCACCAATATATGTTTGCAATTTTGGGGTGAGGATGTTCATAGCCGTTGTGTTTGCCGATGCGTTATCAAGAGTTATAGAAGCAATTTTATCATCTATCTTAAAATCATCAAGTACGTGTAGTATACGCTCGGCAATGGCCTCTTTTGTGTGCGATTCATTTATTACTTTAAATCCTATGACTCTCTTGTTTAGTTTATAATTATCATCTAAATAATGGGCTACAACACTAAGGCAGGTACTTCTTTGGTGTGATGATGTCTAAATATCTGAGGTTATGGCAAAAGAAAATTGAACTTGTTGGAATAGTTCTTTAACCTCTAACAGTTCCTTTTGATACATTCGTAAAATATCGGATGTTGTAGTTCTCCTACTAACATGTTGGTACTGTGGACAAAAGCCACATTGGATCATTCTTTCGAACGCACGACTTTCACCATCCTAATCGGTTGATCTTCTAAAACAATATATTTAGAAATTTCCTCACGAGCAAAAAGCGGGTTGTATACCAAAGTACTTACAGAGCCATCTGCCTCAAAGTTTAGCTGTGTTTGTACTCCTCCTCCCCCTCGGCCCTGTGCCACCATCTTGCATAAGCATGCTTTGCAGTGGTGGTTCAAGTACCCTATCCCTACAGCTGTACGAGCACTTAATTTAGCATTACAATAATTACAAGTTGCGATATCTACCATTTCACTGTCTCGGATTTCTTGGCTTCAGGTCATGTGCTTCTAGCAATTCGCCATTCGTCCAGACCCGCCAATGTTGGTGTCCGTGGCCGGGGGAGAGAATTCTGTTGTCCCAGTTGGCTCTGGACCGCCCTGGTACTCCTCGTAGCCCTCTATACCGTCCATATGATGGTCATCCATGCCGTAGTCTCCCATGCTTGGCAAGAATCGACGGGCATCAATGGGGGTTGGAGGAGGACTAGGGGAGCGACGGTGAGAGCTTACACTAAGTCGTCCTGCTGCCCTTTTCAAGCTTCGATTCCTCTGCATACTACTTGAGAGCTCCTTGATATTGCGACTTCTTGGTAACATGTTAGATGGATGGTGATTAGTGAATAAATGAGAAGTACAAACGTAGGAAATAAACTTGTGAAACGAGAAGTAAGAAATGAATAAATAAAGAGTACAATGCAGGAAATGTGCTTGTGAAATTAAAAGTAAGAAATGAATAAATAAGTAGCACAAATGCAAGAACCAGGAAATGAGCTTGTGAGTTGTGAAATGAGAAGGAAATGAGCTTGTGAAGAAATGGTAGAGCTGAATGAATTTATATAGATCAGAATCCGAACGTTATCTCTACGTTCTATACGTTATATGACCGTTTTAAATGACCATTGTCAATCTGCTCTCAAAGAATCAGCAAGCTTTTCCAGCTCCCAACATCTCCTACTGACCTACTTACCTTTTTTTTCCCATCTGGCCATCCTCTCCTCTTTTTCCCCCCATCCGGCCATGCTCCTCCTTTTTTCCACGTCCCACCACTCCCATGCCGCCACGTCGCCCGGCCACCCGCTCCCTCGCGTCAAATCCCTCCCATCCTCTTCTTTTCTCCTCGCCCGGGCGCCCTCGGTTTCTCCTCCCTCCCACGCGGCTGCGTCCGGTGCCCAGCTCCTTCGGCCTTTGCCCACCATCGCCCCTCCTCCTCCTCCCCACCTCCCTCGGCACCGCCACCTCGTCCCCCACCTCCCTGGCCCCGCCGCCTCCTCCCCCACCTCCCTCGATGCTGCCGCCTCGTCCCCCACCTCCCCCGGCCCTGCCACCTCGTCCCCCCTCTCCCGGCGCCGCCGCCTTGTCCCCCACCTCCCTCACCATCGTCGCCTCCTCCCGCACTGATGTTGGTTGTGCGCTCGTGCCCCCGCGTCAACGGTGCTCACTGGGCTAGGCGTGCCCCATGCCGACCGTGCTCACTGGGTTGAGCCGGCCCGAGCACAGCAAGCCACGCCGGGCCGTGCCATGCCACCTATCGTGCCGGCTATCTAGGCCCAACTCGGCCCACCATTCGTGCCGGGCCGACACGGCCCACCACGTGTCGGGCCGGACCGTGCTTGGGCCGTGCCGGGCCGGCCGTGCTTTAGGTTGGCCTGCAAAAGCATGGCCCGTCTCCCACCTCTACTATCCATCGCTAGCTTTTGGAACGCCAAATGGCGCAACATCTATTTGTTTGTCTGTTTTTTTTTTTGCAAAAACCCCACCTACAAGTAGGAAAGTTTGTCAAAATCCTACCTACATCTAAGAGTTTATCAAAAACTAACACACAAACTCTATATGGTTACAAATCCATCCCAATGCCCGATTTTGCTCACTTAAGCTTTTACATAGCACTTGTGTGGTAATCCCGGTAGACCAGTTTTGTAGACTGAGCAGAAAAGACATGCACAGGTAGGGCGTACGAGCCAAGCATCGGAATAAAGTGCCACACAAGAACGGGAGAACGGTGGAACAAGGAAAAGGAATTATTAGAGGCGATCGCAGATATTGCGGCTGCGCGGGAGGATTCTTATTGGACGTGATCCCCGATTAGCACTTCTTGACTCCTAAGAGCTTGAATGAGTAAATTGGCCGTTTGGAATGGTTGAGGTAAGATCTGCAACTATATAAAACTTGCAGATGGGTTTTTGATAAACTTTGAGGTGTACGTGGGTTTTAACAAAATCCCCTGCTTGCATTTTGGTTTTTGCACAATACCTTTTTTTTTACCGGAGGTCGTAACAGAAAGAACTCAAAACTGTTGTCCTGTCGCTCTTGCTAGCTGTTCAAGTAAGGAAATAAAAAAGGCTTAAATCCTAATTAACTAGTTTGCTTATCAATTTTATAATAATTCAGCCGGCCTGCAATAGTGTGACTTGTTTCTCACGACCTTTTCCTTGTAATACCTGGACATATATAGATTCTGCCTTGTGTTCTCCGATCGAGCCTGAGCATGCATATGTACATCGGTTGTGCAGTACTGTTGTCGTGCATGGTAATGTCCGCCGTTGTGCACTCGTGCTACTATTGTCTTGCGTGCAATGAGTTGGCAAAAACTAACATGTGTGTGTATGAGAGAGAACCATTATGGGTCGATCCCTATATGGGGATTATTTTTATCAACGTTTGATCATGATTTTATAAATTTTAAATTATAATTGAACAATAATGAAGACAGTTCTCATGTGGAGACAGTCCCGTAGAAATGCTTTCCATATCACACAGAGAGAGAGAGAGAGAGAGAGACAGAGAGAGAGATGAGAACAGTCAAGTAGAGTACCTGGCTAGGGGTGACGCAAGGGCGATGCATGCTGCTCCTTACCTGGCCTTGTCAAATAGACAGTCCTTCAGCGTGAACCTCAAATTCGCTGCCTATCCGGCCTCAAATGAGTACGTAGTACTTTATTTTTGTTGAAATAAAAAAGATAACGCCATTTATTTCCTTGATACACTCACCATAGTTATTCTCTCTAAAAAACAATTTGTTGGAGAATACATGACGTTTTGGACAAGATATATGGTCATTAATAAGCAACTTTGATAATTAATTTGCATATATAACAATATATTAGTTATATGTATAAAATATTGCATTTGAAAAGAACTTCTCATAATAAATCTAATGAACTATTTTTATATGATCAATATAAATAGTTTTGTCCATATTAACGGTCAAATAGTTTTGCCAAAATTAAGGAAGTTTCATCACTTAAATTTGTAAAACATCGTATATTTATGAGCGGAGGGATACTACGTTGTTGCACGGCACACCACGCACCCATCATTTCTACACACACTGGTACCTCGACAAGAATCCATTCAACAAGACTTTGTACGTACTTCGACATGAACCTTTTTGTATTTCCGATACTCACATATATTCTGCTTCACACACCTTCATATCTGCTAGGAACCAGCTGCTAGCTTTGAATGGTTTTAATTTTGGGTTGTCTGTTTATATATATAAGGTAATTTATCTTTTCTTAACCCAGGGACGGATCTACAGTAATTCATGGGTATTCAGCTGAATACCCAAATTTTTTTGCAAAACATCTACTATATATTAGGTATAGTGTGTGTATATATATATTAGTAATTGGGTTTAAATTACAATATTTGAAGTGAAAAACGAGCTCCGGCCGACTGAAACATCCCACGCGCCGAACGGCCCATTGCACGGTGCGCCTCTGGCCTCCTACGCCCAAACGGCCCAGTGGCCCACTTCGCCACTCACGCTGATAATTGATTAGGTCTCGCTGCGACGCCGTCTCGAGTCGACTTCCTCAGTCCTCACGCCTGCGCCGTCTTCGGAATTAGGGAAGGGGAGTCAGGACGACAGTGAGGGATGTGGTAGTGAGGAGGCGTCTGATGGATGGGGAGGGGAAGCAGCGACGGGGGAGAAGGAAGAGGCAGGGCGGGGTGGGGAGGAGGCGGCGGAAGTACGGAGTGGGGAGGAGGAGGCAGCGTGAAGAAGTAGGGGGAGGAGGAGGCGACAGCGTGAAGAAGTGGGGGGAGGAGGAGAAGGCGACATGGGGGAGTGGGGGGAGGAGGCGGCAGTTCCCTAATGACCTCCCCGCCTTCCTCTCCTGTCCCTGCGGCGGCGCCACCTCCGCCAACGACAACACCATCAACCATCAACGATGGCACCGTCTCCGGCGCCCTCCCTGCGGCCGAGGCTTTCGCCGTGCACCTCCCGGGCTACCCCTCCTCCCCCGCCTGCTTCCTGGGCGGCCTCCCCGCCATCGCCAAGGTATGCCCAAAACCCTAACCCCTCTCGCTTCCGCTAGGCCGTGCGTGCGAGCAAAGTGAAGTGATGCTCGTGCCGCTCTAGCTCCTCCCCCTTTCTCTCGTAGGTCCGGAGCTCCGACCCCGACGCCCGCCTCGAGCTCTGTTTCCGCCCCGAGGACCCCTACTGCCACCTGGCCTTCGATGAGCCCCACGCCTCCGCCGGCCTTGTCCTCCGCCTCTCCAGGCCCAAGGGGGGAGGCGCCTTCGCGCCGCTGCCCTTTGAGGTGGTCGCGCGCCTCTGGAACGCCTACCACTTCGAAGGTGAGCGCGCCTTAAGCGCAACCTGTTTGATGAAATACCTAGTCCCTTGTTGCGCTTGTTGAATGGCTATTGCGTTGAAAGTTCCCATTGTTTTGTCTAGTTAAAAAATGTGGCGCGAATTTAGTTCATGGAAGAGAAACAAGTTAGCTCCCCGGATGTTTAGTAGATTTTCATCATTATTTAAGTACCGTAATTTAAATGCTGAGCTGATACAATGAGACGAAATTAAACTGAAACTAGTTATACAAAGTTAACTTCTATAAGAACAATTGGAGATGAGTTCTAATATACCTTACTCAAATGTCGGTATTAGATTTATTTGATAAGCTAGAGCTACTAAAATGCGTCATGTCTACTTAATGACAGTCGTGGTGAATGCTTTTCCGTTCATAAGTTGCTGTTCTCTTTGAAAAGCAAAACTGAGTTAAAATAGTTTAGATTTGAGGATATAGGATAAAAACATGTCTTGTTGGACTGGCTCATATGTCATCTTTTCTCCTTATGGTTGTGAAACCAAAGATAATAAGATATAAATTTTTGTATGGCAATTAAATCACACGAACTTATCCTCCTTATGGCTCATATTTTATAATTTCTTTGTATTATTTCAGTTGTTGTCTGTAGTACGAATAATTATCTTTAATTTTTGCTATTATGGACCTTTATGTTTTTTATTGAACAATATTTTTGTAACTTCGAATACCTATTCCGAAATTCGGTCACATTTTTTATCTATTGAATCAACATCGACAACATATATATACCAATCATCATGCAAATCCGATGGTCACAGAAACTGACTTAAGAAAATGTCATGCAACTTAAATGCCGTTTAACTTTTACGGTTAGCTCAATTTATTCTTCTTTTTTCCACATTTTGTGTTCATCAGATCTTAAGTTTTCTCTTCTACAGTTTTTTATATCACAAAAGTAGTAAAAATACCCAAAAAAAGAGTTGGTACAGTACCATCCAGTCTGTATTGGGATTGCTAGAGACCACACGTAATGGGGGATACTTTTACACGATCAGACGGCTTTGAGGGCAGTTTCCATGGAGAAATCGTCCCCATAGAAGATTTCTCCGTGGGTAACCGAATTCCCGATTTGATCAAACCCAAACATGAAATACTTAAAAAAGAGAGAGAGAGAGAGAGAGAGAGAGAGAGAGAGAAGAGAATCCCCCTATTTTCCTTCTGTCAGTCAAATCACCGTAGCTCAAAATTTTCAGCGAGATTAAGTTCTGTCGGATATACGAGGCCGAACAGACAACGAACGCGAGGCCGAAACACCGAGGACTGTTTACCTGACAAAGATCACGGCAAGGAACACATCGCCCAGATACATATACGCATCCATATATCAAAGACTGCTGCTATACACAACAACCAAACCGGCATACACGACTGATATAAACGTTAGGCTCGAACCCTGCATGAAACACGAAAAAGACAAAACAGATCAGGTATCGTACGCACAAGACTATAAATACGCTACGTCTACCTCTGATACAACTGAAAATCGATCGATCGAATCGATGTGAACATGATTGATGATGCACTTGGTAGTACGTTACATACGTGGATGTACAGAGAGACCGTCTACCTGGATCTGTTGAACATCACGAGTTTCGACTACTGATGACGACGACGACGACCAAGCTATATGCTGGGCGGCAGCTGGATGGAGCATTTTTTATAGACGGCAGAATGTGTACGGCCGGCGTGCACCGACACCACAGCGAAGAAGGACGAGCTCGTTGGTTTATTTTTTCAGACCTGGGTTTCGTTTGAGAGGCCCGTTCTAAAATGTTTCAGTTTTTTGTTTTTTTATTTTTAATTTATTTAAGTCAAAAACTAGTTAGAACATATTGATTTTTAATTTTAATTTTTCTAGCTTTTTGACTTTTGCCTTGTTTCTTTTTTCTTTTCATTATCCACGATATAACGATGTTTTTATTTTTTTTTATTTTTTAATTGTATAACTCAAGAAAATCTAACCAGCTCTATAACATAATTTCAGTTTTAAATTAAAAGTTGTCGGCTGTGCTCAATATGGTTTTTTTGAGTGGCTTATGGCTGAAAGTACTGTAGCTGGCTAAAAAAACACTGTAGCTGACAGAGGCTTATTTAGCATAATTAAATTTAAAAAAATTTAAAAATAGAAAAAAAAATATATTAGCCCATCACGTATAATGCAAACAAATACGGAAAAAAAGAACCGGTAAAAAGCTTAAAAAAGCCAAAAGTTTAGAAAAAATAAAATTTATGAATAGTAAAAAATAAGTTAGAAGCTGAAACCGAAATGAGCGGGGTGTAAGTCGAAGCTTTTAGTTGTTGGAGCGCCCGGAGTAGCTAACCGGTTTAGATGGAGCGTTGCTGGCTGTTTTGACCGGTGGGTGCAGCTAGATCGCTCCCACGCACGTGATCTCATCACGTTGCCGTATGCAGGAACCAACCCGTCGCCTGGTGTCTCTTCGATCGATCCTACGTGTAGCTACAGCTTAATCCTGACGTTGTGCTAACATGCAGCACGCAGTTCTTAGACCATTTTTTCTATTAGTTTCTATTTAAAAAAATTAAAAATTAATATAAATACTTGACTTTTTAAAACGATTTCTCTATTCTTCTCGTTACCGTCTCATTTTATGATAAGATAAGGGATCATATATATATTATGCACCTTATTCCTCTCTCCTATCACACGTATATTAATTTCTTCCTCACTTTTTCACCACTCACCTCTCCTTCTAAAATCTTTTTTTTTCAATCACTACTATTTTTTTTAATCAATAGCTATAAGGCTTGGCTAAAAACTATTAAGTAAAATCTAATATGAACGTTCCTGGATTCGGTGTCAAAATAACTAGGTTAGCTGAACCCAGTTTCTTGTTTTGTAATAAACGCCTAAGATAATGTCTCACTTTATTACGTGGCTGGGTCAGTTGGATTAGTATTGGAAAAGGAGATATGTAGATGTGGTGTGTTACCTTATTTGACCTTTTCGGTAGGGCTAACTTAATCCTCGTTACAAAGGTTATTAAAATACTTGACTGGTTAAGTTAATCCACCAAATCCACAGGTGTTTGGTGGGTTAAATCTACGGGAAAATTTTGCTCCTGCCTGTAATTTCGATTTTGTCATCCTACCTTTACTCATTTTGTTTTTACCATCCTTCAGTAAGTGTGCATTTCATTTTTGCCACTCCATCCAATTTTTCCCCAAGTCAACGAGATTTAACCATTAAGAAATATGCAAAAGATATTATTAACAAAAGAAATTTTGAAAAAAAGTATCGACGATCAAATCGCCGATCTTACGAATTATAAGAAAAAGTCTAAGTCCCTTAGAAGGATTTAGAAGGAGAATGGAGATGGTCTTTATTGCTATAAACTGGTTATAAGATGTTCTCGATTTGATATTACAAAAGGATGCTATTATCCCTAGAATGTTATATCTCTCTGTAATCTACTGTCTGGTCAAGAGATCTTGCTTGATTCTCTATAATCTCTCTGTTTATCTCTTCTAGTTCGTGTTGTTCTCCTTGGAGTCATTTGTGTCTTCTCTTGTCAAAACTTAAATAGTGTCGAAGGAGTGTTGGTTATCCACATGAGCAGGTGCCTTGTTGATTCGTCCCATCCGGTCAAGCGAATGGTTGTTGTCAGTGAGAGAAACCTGACAATAATTGCTCTTTGGTTATTGTCAGTGGGAGAGAATAGCGATGACAATGGCAAGGCAGTTGTTGTAAGAGACGTAAGGCCAAATCATCATGTAGTTGGGACGAGGATAAAGCACGTGCTTTATCCACCGCACAGGAAGAATTGCCTAGAGGTGGCCCCATGTACCAGTTCATGAGATCTCCGAGTCACACTTGGTCAGGTGAATATACAGTGACTCTCTGACTAGGGGTACTCGAGCATGGCCTTTGGAAGTTTACGACCATTGGTCCTAAGGCCTTAATTGAGTATCAAAGTCATATTTAATAGATTATTTAATCCTTGTCAGCTAGCCAGAATTTTAAGTGAATTTATAACTTGAATTTTTTCGATTGGAATTCAAGTAGGAGAATACTCTTTAAAAAGAGTAAAGTGGAAGTTTTTATTCACTTAAGGTTAAGAAAGCCAACCAAAAGAAAACTGAATGGTTTTTTTTGCCTGTTAGGCAAAAATCCCATAACCACTACTATTGGTAGTTGGAAGAAATCCTACATAAATCGGCGTGGTACCTATTGGCTTCATGGTTTCTAAAGAAAACCTTTTGCATTCTTCAATTTTCTCTACCTCTCCACCCTAATGTCCTCCAATTTTGGCTTTGAATCTCTTGAATCTTTACTTAGATCTTAGCCATTTCAATTGAAAATGTCTAAATTGATCACTGAGTGGTTGACATCTGATTTGGGATTGAAAAGATTGAAAGCCTTGGAGGACACGAGATTAATTCTTGATAAAATTCTGATCCCCTAGAGGTTGGCGAATGGGGAGAACTTTCCAAGCAGCAACAACGATGATATTCCTATCTTCTGGGCATATGTGGAATGCAGATTTAGGCTGCTAGCGCACTTTGTTGGAGATGCTCGAATTTTACAGGATTGAGTTGGTGAACCTTGCTTCCAACTCGATGGTAATCCTCAGTATCTTCGTCTACCTGTGCGAGGCGTATCTATGGATTCTAGTAAACTTGAAACTCTTGAGATACTATTGCAAGATGACTAGGATAGCGGGAAAGGCAACGATGTCACCTAGAAACTGCTCCTTACAGCTTCAAACGGGAAGGCGAGGAAAAAACTCTGGTTCTACATGATAGTCAGTAAAGAAGGTAGTCTATCTTTCACAGGAAGGATAGCAGTGGAGAGTCTGCAATGGAGGTCTTCTTCTAAGGAGGGGAAAGTACAATGATGGGTGCAAGCCATCATATATCTTAAGAATGATGGGTGCAAGGCATCATATATCTTAAGGATAAGGGGCTGACTTTGTGGCACGTGGTGAAGGACTTTTCCATTCACTGAATTAGTCCCTTGAAATCATGCAACTATATCATGCTATGGTATGAAGGCACAAAAGATTTGATCAACAACTTCTTGGAACGTAAGGATTGAGAATTTCGATCAGTTGAATCATTTGTCATTTGGTACACTTTTTCTTACTTGAAGTTCTTCTTCTATTTTGATTTTGTAGACTTATCCCCTTCCGAGATAAGGGAAAGGGTGAAGGCAATCTGAGGAGGGATTTTCTCTAATCCTAGCAATTATCTCTCTGGAGGATAGGATCAAAAGGCTTAAGGTAACAAAAGATTCTCTTAACCCAAATTTTGCTTTTTCTAACCGGTATATCGTAACATTCTTGGTACATACAGATGGTCGAGACAGATGGCTTTGAGCTAAAGGAGAGCGCATAGGAAGTTGCTGACCCCCAAGAGACAACTAATCATCAAGAAATCGTATGGGGCGTCAGGATTGTTTCATGTTGCTCTAATCATCCAAGTGCCTAAGGAGAAGATAGGAATCCCCTCGGAGGAAGGTTTTTACTATGACCCAGAGGGCTTTGCTTACAAACCTATTCTTGCTCTTGTGCGAAGAGTGGACGAATTGCATCAATGGGAATGCATTTCTTGGTAGAAGGGATTTGCCACTGAAGTTGATGAGATGACAGGAGCAAAGGAGGATCCATTGAATGGTGGAACCACGACCATGGAACCTATAGTGGCAATTGATCCATTGGTCTTGAGTACTAAGGTGATCGCAGCCGAGAAGGTCTAGAACCTAGTGGTCACCCCCAAGTCTTCCACGACAATGGCAGAGACAAGTGCTCTGGTGGTTGAGGAAACTAGACCCTTCGAGGAGGTGCATCGCCCTGAGGAGGAGTCGACCAAGGATGTTACCCCTGGTGAGAACATCCAGTCAAAAAGCACTAAGGGTTCGACCAGCCTTACTAGTTATGTACTGGTGAAATCAGTTGAGAAGAAGAAGAGGAAGGCGAGCGCTCTGGATTATACTCCAGGGTGATTCAATTTCAAGATAAAGAAAGCCAGATATGTGCTAGGTGTAGGAAATTTCAAACATTCATACCTTTTTAATTTTTTTGTTCGTTGAAGTTCTTATTCTGCTCTTTTTTCTATTTCATTGGTTTTGTAGCACATCTACCACCCCAATCGTAATTCTTTCGAGTGCTTCTATTGAAGAAACATCAAAGGAGGAAATGGTTGTATAGTAACTCCTCACTTGGTAGCAACATCAACTAGAGGAACAGAGACCATCGCGACCAAGGATCCTTTTGTAGCTTCGACTTCATTGAAGGATGCAGAAGTGGAGATGAAGTTTCACTAGACCCCTGTCTCTGATGGCAATGCAGTGGTTGAGGAGGAGAAAGTAGAAATACTTCCTTCCTTCTTTGGAAGGCCGGTGGTCGAGAGCTCTTTGATGATAAGAAAGCCTCCTCATCTGAGGACATTCCCGATCAGGGCTATATCTTCAATAACCGAAGACTCGGGAATCTTTGGTGGAGGAATGTGTTAGACCTTGAGTTGAAGACTAGTGTCACAGCCCAGGTATTTATTTAAAAAATAATAGTAAAAAATTAATTTAATTTAAATTAAGAATCAAGTGTTATTTGGTTGCTTGAATTTTGAAGATTTTATTCGCTTATTTTTAGCTTTAAAAAAGTCTTTTTCTTAAATGTAATTTAACTAAAAATGAAAATGTTATTAAATAAATGATATTTTGAATTTATATAAAAATCCTATATTAAATTTACTATTTTAAAGCTGGATTTTCTGTGTTTTTCTAGAATTTAAAATTAATTTCAAAGTAAAAAATATTTTTTAAAAACATTGAAGACCAACTTTGAGTTGGAAATTTTTTCCTAAGTTTAAAATAGCTATAGAAATTTCTGTGAATTTTTCTAGAATTTTTAGACTTTATTTGATATTTTCTAAACCTTTTTGGAGTTTCTTGGCTTTTTTACAAATCGAAAAGAAAAGTGCCGACACATGTCTGGCTCAGATTGCATCCCTGCCGACCAATCTAATCCCGTGCGTCCATCTTCATTTAACCAGTGCTGACGGCCAGGATGTCTCTCGTTTGCCACGTGTTGCTCATCTGCTCACCCCCACCCGTCTCACAAACTCCCTCTTTCTCTCTCTCTCACCGACAGCCGGTCCCACCGTTAGACCTTCCTTCCTCGCTTTCTTCTTCCTCGATCCGGTGTCATGACCACACCTCGGAACTTTTAAAGCTTCCGTTTCCTTCTATTTCTTCTGGACATTAGCTGCCATGAAAGCCCCCTCTTCACTCCCGCTTTCATCCTTGCTTGTTTCCCGCTCTTTAAACCCTACTTCCCTCTGCCTTTACTTGCCATTGCACCAGCCTTAACTTGAGCGAGCATTAGCCTTAGCGTGCATCCTTTCCCGAGCCCCTATAAAACCTCCTCAAGCCACCCCTCTTTACCTGCACCTCGCCCCTCCTCCATTCCCCTCTGTCCATGCCTGAGATGCCCTAACGCCGCTCCTCCTCCTTGCCAAGCGTCGGCAGATCTCCAGTGAGGAATTTTGGGATCCGCCGACTGCCTTGCACTTCACCGACATGGTATTTGCCTTCCTCATCACCGTGCGCACATTTTCCGCCCCCCCGCTGAGCCCCCTCACCATTGAGGCATCGCTACATCGGAGATCCAATGCTGACCAATGCTTATCCTCACCGCCAGCCGCCATCGATCATCACTGAGCATTGCCGGAGGTAGAATTGGATTCCTCATGCTCTTCTCCCTCTTTTTACACCCCTCACCGGTCGTCGCCGTCAGCCAGACCGCCACTGCAGCTGCCTCCTCACTGGTCTCTTTTGACTACAACTGCTCTTCCAACCCTAGAAAGCCATCAGCCACCCAAACCTCTGACTGCTCCTGGTCGCTTCTGAGTATGGACTAGCCCGTTGCTTCAATAATCAACCATCCGATCACTTTGATCGCTCCGCCATCCAATCACTTCGGCTGCTTCACATCGTTCGATCACTGCGATCGCTCTGCACCGTCCAATCACTTCGACCGCTCCATACCGTTTGATCACTCCGACCGCTCTGCTCCGTTCGATCACTTCGTTCCACACCATTCAATCACTTCGACCACTCCGCACAGTTCGATCACTTCGACCACTCCACACTGTCTGAACACGTTGACTGTTCTGCACCGTTTGATCACTCCGACCTCTCTACACCGTTCAATCACTTCGACCCCTCCGAGCCATCTGATTCCTTCAACCTCTCCATACCGTCCAATCCCTTCGACCACTCCGAATTGTCCGATCCCTCCAACCTCTCCGGACCCTCCGATCCTTTCGACCACTGCTTTCGACTGTAGCTTCTGGCAATCCATTTGACCACAATAGCTTCCGACTTTCGCTGCTTTCACTTTCGATCACCGCTGTTTTTGATCGCACCCGGTTTTAACCACGGAAGCCGTTCGACCACTTCAACCTTTGACCACTGTCTTTCCGACCACTCACAAACACTGTAGCTACCGATCACTTTTCCTTCACAAAAATAATTCTAAAAAATTCCCTTTTTTTTTTCTTTTTTTCTCTAATCTCAAACTTCCAGAAGCCCGTTCTCCTTCATCCTAGCTCCGATTGAGCCCATTCAAATTTCTAAATTATAAAACATTCTAATCTATCCATTTCTTCCATCCTTTGAATATTTAGAGTTTATTTAGTTCTTGTGCAATCCAAGCATTTAAATTCCAATTCCTCATTCAATTTCCAATTCTCAGTTCAAAATTGAAATTCAAACCTCTAAAAAAACAATTCTAAAAAAATAGTCATTCTATTTTTCTTGGCCGAACCAAAATTTTCTTGGTCTTTCTCTCCTTTTTTGGAAAAATAATAACACAAAATAATAAAGTTCCCAAAGGTAACCCATCCAATTTTTTACCAAGCTCAGGCTCAGTTAAGCCTCAATTTCACATGAACTCAGCCAAGCAATTTTGCTACTCTCTCCCCTCCTATTTCTTCCTCTTGGCCGAATACAGTTAGTGGGCCATGCATGCAACTAAAAACTAATTCTTCCCCACTAAAGAAATTAAAATTAGCAAAACATCTTCATTCACTGCTAAGCATCAACTCCTTTTAAGTTTCTAGCCATTAAACCCATGTGTTTTTGAGATCTTGCACTCAAACTTTGAAAACAGACATTGATCTCCACTCAGCCGAATTAACTTGTTTGTCTCAATCTTACCCTATAAATAGGAGCTTCACCCCATGTTCTACCTTCAGCAAACCATTACCCATCAGCTCTCACTGTGCAAAGGTCCAGTGAAGCCGTAGCCCGCCCCGTGCATTGGCCTCCTCACTCCATCGTGTCATCTTTTGCTTCGGAGATCTTTTTCAATTTTTGTTCACGTTACATTGTGTTCCAGCATCTTAGCAACCTACCCACCAATTTAATTTGGTTTTGATACAGCCAATTGATGGGAATAAAGTATTTTCCAAAACCACCTATTTTTGCTTTTCGTCATCGATTCATCGTCTCCGGTGAGCTGTTCTTTGATTTCTTCCTACTACACCATCACCAACATCTCCTCTACATGTTCCGAGTCTCACTTTACCTAATGCTTCACCGTGGAGAGCTGCCACCATTACCACCCATGTCGGCCGCCGTTCACCGTAGACCCGCTTCTCCGATCATCCCCTGGCCAAGACGAGCTCACCTACGCATTCCATGGGTCGAGGCCAAACCCATGCTCACGCTAATTTGCCACGTTCCTCGCTGTAATGCCGACGTCCATGCAAGCACATGCCTGGGCGTCGCTCCTTGCGCTGCCACCACCGCCACACCACATCTCCCACCATGCCACCACCTCCCATGTGTTCCTCAACACCCCAGCGACCCATTTTGCCAGCTGTATCCACCTCCCATGCCTTCAATTGCCAGTGCCATAGCCATCTCCATGCACCTATTCTTCCTCTGTTCGTGGCCTGAAGGCTTATTCTTCATCCCCTTTTCCCTCACTTATAGGATGATCCCACAAGACAACCCTTTTCCCTTTATATTTATCCCACTGAGTGGAATGTTCCCTAGAATATTCTTCCCTTTTCAAATTTCAGCATTTTATCTTCCATTCAAACTTCAAATGACTCATTCTCCACTGTCCGAACTCCGAATCTGATAATTCAAATTCCTAAATTCATAATCTATCTTCCAGTATATATTTTATAATTTTTGAATTTTATTTGAGTTTGGTGGTTTATTTTCACGTGTAGACTACGATGATTCTGAGGATTTCTTCAATAATAATTTTCACCAATTCACGAAGGAAGGCAAGTTACATATCTTGATCATGTTGATCCCAGTTTGTAAATAAAATTATATTATTTTAAATTATTCTGCATGCATACTTCTATTCAACGTATTTTAATTTTGTTTTAAACTTAGTTATTGCTTACTTGTTAATACTTCATTTGATATTGATTCCCAGATACCTTGTTACCCTAGAATAAAACTCCAGTTAGTACACTAGTATGCACTAGAGAATTTTGTATCAAATGCTTAGACCTACTTAGACATAATTTTTGGTTTGGGATAACTTTTCACATAAAATGATAAGCTTGTCAAATGTATTCTTGACTTCGGTGAGTCAAGAAAAGCTATGGAATATTTCAAAATAAAATATACAACTTGGTTTAGACTTAGGCAAATGGTTAGGTTGTGGGTGCTTGTTGGCATGCATTGTTGTTCAGTGACACAATGTTGATTGCCAGGCACAAGGGGTATGTGGATAGTGCCTGCTAAGTCAAATTAAGGATCGGTCAGCAAGCTACTGCTATAAAGCTCTATCGTACTACCATAAGCTGGTGTGGGGTAGTCCTGACTAACTAATTTGTAGGTCCCAACCTGAGTCTTACTATAGGTTGAAAGTGAGCGCGGCGTAGGCCATGTGAAGTCTTACTCGGCTCAATAGGGGGTCTCAGTCTGGTGGATTCCTTACTGGGGTAAAACCTTAGTGTTGGGTTGGCCAGGTTGATTGCTTTGCATTGTAAAAACCTTATCATGATCTCCTCACCGTACACCATAGGAAGTGTGCTTATCTAGTGGCAATATGGGATGATCATGTCTTGTAGGTAAAGTTGTACAACCTCTGCAGAGTGTATAAACTATCCTAGATAGTCGTGCCTACAGTCATGGACATGCTGAGTAAAGTTTTTCACAGATTAGACTTTGTTTTTCAAAATGGTTTATGAAAAGCTTATGAATGGATATAATCCATATGAAACCTTTTTGGGAAAGATGGTCCGGGTGGGATGCTCGAGGTTAGGTTGGTGTCAGGTTGGTGCCTACTCCAACGATATTATTTTGCTTAAATTATTGATTTACTTACTATATTAAATTTAGTAATTTCTATCTATTTACTGTATTTCATTATATGGTATTTTATGCTCAAATAACCCTATATGCCTTCACTAGTCAGCCTTGCATTATTGTGCATTTTCCCATGTAACTTGCAGAGTACATTTTATGTGCTCACCTATCTTAAATTCTATTAACAGAGGAGAACAACTTCAATTTTGGTGAGGATTAAGACGTATAGGCCGCATCTTACTGTCATTTGCCTGTGGGCAGACTTGTTGGGTTTCTTCCGCTGCTTATATTTAAATTTGGCCTATGGGCCGTGGATGTAAACTTTGGCAATCAGGCCCATATTCAGTTAAATAAAGTTTGTCATTGTGCTTGATATATGTTCTTGTTACCACTGTGTGCACTAGCTAATCCTGGACTAGTACGATTTACACAGAGGGTTCTGGAGTTGTTGCTCTGGGGTCCGATAATTGGCCCTGAGGAGCTCTACTCCACCTTTGCCAATAAAGCGGTCTTGGCAAGTACTTAAGACAACTTTTATTGTACTTTGAATCTTTTCAAAACTTCTCTGAGTTTCTTCTTCTCTCTCTTTTTTTAGCACATGGTGGAGGGATCGCTCTGATCGAAGATGTGACTAGGTGTTCATTAGCCCTCGAGAAGGAGAAGGCTACCTCTGCCGATAAGCTGATGACTAGTAACAAGTTTTCATTACTTTTTATGTTCTAGCCGCGATGTGTTTTCCTCTTGTAGCTCATCCAACATTTTTAAGGTCCGGACAGATCATGAAGGTGCTTAAGGATGTAGGATTGAACATCTCAATTAGAGGGGGAGGGGGTGAATGATTGCCCCTACTTTATGAAATCTCTAAGAAGTTGATGAAGATTTCAACCACTCGATGCTTATCTACTTACTAGATGGCTCAGCTTTGATCTTTGACCAGATTGAACATACTCAAAATCGTCAATCCAGAAGTAGAACCTCTTGATCACCTTCGGATGTAGTCATACACTTTGATCCAACTACAAACACCAGCACTTTTTGAGCAAAACCAAGAACCAGATTGATTCAGGATGATATTTATTGCTAGATTTTTGTGGATTTACAAAGCGCTTTTGTAGGTTAACATTATAAACCATGTCTACCTCAAACATGAACTCAAAACTTTATCTCCCCTTCCAAACACTGGTTTTGTACAATCTCTAAGCCTTCTTAATTATGGACTTCTTCCACAACTTCTAACTTATCACATGATAAAGCCTCCAGGACAACATCTCCTGTAGCCTCCTGACGCATCATCAATCTCACGTGTCAAAGCCTTTAGAAATGCACCTCCCATAGCTTCTCTACACATCATCCATCTCACATGACGAAGCCTTTACGAACGCACCTTCTGTAGCTTTTTCACTTATCACCACCTTTGATCTCCACATGCTCCAGCATGAGCTCGACCATCTCGCATGACATCCTCGACCGCCTGGACCTCAGTTCTCGCCATCCTAGTCCCGGTCCTCATCACTAACCATGACCGCCTCCACGCCACCTACATATGCAAAGACCAAAGAAACTTTTTCTCGACACAAGTTCTTTTCGACTTGACCAACATTAGTCCACACACTCGTATCACACCCTTATGCATCCATCAATATCAACTCATTTTCCAGAAATCACCCTTATATCACTCATTACGACCGCTAGCTCAACGAGTACTCGAAAACAACAAGTATTTGGGAATTTCCATTGCTTCGCTGAAAACACTTGAAAATCATAAGTACCTCTACCAACCATCAAACAATCACTATTTCATCGACTACTGAGTACCGACCTATTACTAAAACACCACCTACCGAGTATCGAGCCTATACTGTATCACCGACAACTGCTACCACCACCCAGTACCCACCTAGTATTGTAGCAATGACCACCGATCACTAATTGTCATGCACAGATCAGTCAACCATTGACCCGACACGATTACTCAAGGTACTCGAAGATCACAAGAATTAAAGCACTCGTACTGACCATGAAGTCTACAAGTACTACCGTGAGCCTATGACAACCGATCGCAAAGCCTTTGACTACAGATCATGAGGTCTATGGCAACCGATCAAAAAGCCTAAAACAACGACAGTCGACTGCAAAGTCTACGACTATCAACTAGTTACTGCAGTAGCCAAGCTTATGACCACCGATCGGTTTGCTGTAGCTAAGACTGGTTCACTATTGGATACAACCATTTTATTGTGCTTACAACCGGTTCGCTATAGCTAAGATGAACATGTTGTTGATGTGCACGGTGCCTTCAACAAGAACTCGTCCTTGAGAGTTATCCCCAAAAGTGATCATCTCATCACCGGGGCACGAGTGATGGAGGAGAACCATCGTGATTCTTCGGTTATGTGGTGAAAGCAACCGGAGTCAATGAACCATATGTTCTCCTTTCAGTGCAGTGAGCCTATAGAGCATGAACAAATATAGGTACCTTAGTACTGGGGTTGGATAATAAGGATTTAGGTATCCAGTACTTAGATAGATGATGAATAGGAGGAAAAGCATGCAAGGATTTAAGTGAAGCATTAGCATCTGACCTATTTCAACCAGTCGTTCATTGAAAAGCGGGTTCGACCACAAGACAGTTTGATCTCCTCAGTTGAGCTAGTCTAACAACTGATCGATCGAATCGCCTGGACGGCACTAGTCAAAAATGTTCTAATCGAATGCATGAAAATGGTTTGACCACCGACTAGTATAAATGAGCAAAAAAACACTGGTCAAAAGTCTCTTGAGAAGCTGGTTCGATCGCAGCAAACAACTGGTCAAAACTCTTGTTCGACCACTCTGGACCGACCAAGAGAACTAACTGGTTGAGTGCTTGGTCTAGCCACACTGATTCGACTATGGGAAGCAGTTGGTAAAAAATGCTCCTTTATCCTCTCTTTCTTCTCTTTCTTTACTTTTCTAAAGTAGAATTGAACCAAATGACCATGTTTACCACAATGAGGGCATTGATACCTGACTCGATGAGTGATCATATTACCCAACTTTATAGCACTCAGTTTGGTAGAGTACTCTTTTGCAAAACCAATAGATATAAAGACAACTTGCTTTGGTTCAGACTCTACTTCAATTTAGTTCAAGTACCTTGATAACTTTAGGAGGATTATTCTTAGTATGCTCAATAAATTAAATCCTAGACCATGATTTTTCACATTAGCTTTTGACTTGTCTATGATCATATTCAAATTCTTCTTACCAAAAAAATCTCTCTAAAGTGTTCCTAAGATACTCATTTTTAGATAGTATGGAACAAGATGAGCACTTAACATATTCATTTGCAAGCTCCTTAGAAGCACAAGACTAAACCAATTTCTCTTTTTTTTTAGCAAAATCATTAAGTTATCTAGTCAATGCTTCTATTTTAGTGTTAAGCTCAGGGCAATTAGAGCAAGACAGAGTCTTATGATAAAGCATTTGTTGAATTTATTCTTGAGATGAATTCAGTCTAGCTTGAAGCAAATCACACTTAGAGCAACCTTTAGATTGCGCTGAAAAACTAGACCTGATCTTTTCAATTTCATCATTTGCAAGTTTTAACTTTTCATTACAACAATCATGTGGCAATCTCAAGTTATCAAGTTTATTAGTTACATTACTATGTTGAACCAAGTTTGATGTATTAATTTTTCTAGCAGACTTCAACTCAAAATGTAAGACTTGACAAGACCCGCAGGAATCATCATTGGGAATAGAAGCTCTCAATCTATTGATTTCAGAATTTAAGCTATCAATAATAAAATCATGATTTTTAACTTTCTTTTATATTTCTTGAGCTCCTCAGTCCATCTAAGTACAACATGAGATAAATTAGTATAAGAAGGGTTTACTTCATCAGGATCACTGTAGAGATCATCATTGTCGAGCTCCTCACTTGCCATAAAACACATCCCTGTGAAGTCCACCTCCTTTGCCTTTCTGCCATTGTCCTCTTCATCACTTGCAGACTCAACCTTGCTCGAATCAATTTCCTCAAGTACTGAAAGTACTTTGTTGACCGCCTTGTGATAGTTGTGCTTTTTTGCTTGGGGTAGTCTTGAATCGAAAGTGACAAGTAGGTGTCTTGTCATCATTGACCTCCTTGCTCTTCAGTTTGGGATAATTAAACTTGATATGATTAAGCTCACTACCCTCATAGCATCTAACAGGACCTCCTCTCCACCTTATTTTGATGTTATTGATTGCCTTAGTCACCCTGTAGGAGAGAAATACAAGCTACTCTTCCGGAATTTTCTCCAATTGTTCATCTGAAATAGAGCATAATGCAGACAAAGAACCACTAGAAAAACTTGATGAACTGTTAGCTTGCTTAGTCACTAAGCCCAAATAATTAGTCTTGTTTATCCTGGCTAAAACATCAATCTCATGTGTTTTCATCTTGGAATATAGATCATTCAAAGTGAGTGTTTCCATGCTAACCGAATGATTAATAGTAGTGACTAACACATTCCAAACAGACATATCCAAAGAATTTAGAATTTGTCGAGTATTGTCAGAATTAGAATATGTGACATCAACAGATTGCAAATCACTGACAATTTTATTGAAGCGATCAAAAAGAGCATCCTCTGATTTTCTAGGTTTCATCTCAAATTTAGAATTCTCCTTCATGATAATCAGCTAGAGTAGTTTAGATTTTATTTGTAGATTTAATGTGAGCAATTCTGATAAACTCATTTCTAATTAAACCTTGCAATAAGATATTTCTAACCTTAGCATTAGCTTCAACATCAGCAGTATTTTCAATAGTAACAAAAGAAGGCACTAACCCAACACGAGTACTCGAGGTACTCGAAGATCACAAGAATTAAATCACTCGTACCGACCATGAAGTCTACGAGTATCGACCATGAATCCTATGGTAACCTACTGTGAAGCCTTTGACTACAGATCACAAGGTCTATGATAACCAATCAAAAAGCCTAGGACAACGACAGCCAACTGCAAAGTCTACGACTATCGACCAGTTACTGCAGTAGCCAAGCTTACAACCACCAACCGGTTGACTAAAGCTAAGATTGATTCACTATTATGTACGATCAGTTTATTGTACTTACAACTAGTTCACTGATCTTAGTTGAAGTCAATCGATTACCTGCTATGGTCATTCTGTCGTGGTCGAAATGCCATGATCGACTTGCCGTGATTGAAATGTCGTGATGGAAATGCCGTGGTCGAAGCTTGACATTGTCAAAATACCATGGTCAAAACCTGCCATGGTCGACTCACCCTAGTTGAAGCCAGTTGTGGTTAAAATGCTGTCCTAAAAACTTTACCAATAATAGCGTATTGACCAAATCTTTCACAAACGTAAATTTTAATACAACCCAAATATCAATTATTCATCACCACTAAATTTCCGACCAAACAACATGGTCTAATAGAGGATACCCTAAAAAAAGGAGAGGGAACTATTCAGGTCGACATTGACCCTCAAGGAGAAGAATCTCCAATTTAGAAGTAAGTTGTTTCTTGATTATTCCTTTATTCGTTATAAGTCTTCACTTTTTTCTTAATTCCTTCCTTATCATGGTCAGTAGAATCTGAAAGTTTTGAAAAGGAAGCGAAGGCAAAGGGAGCTATGATTTTAAAGATGGAAGAGGAGTGTAAAGTTAAGGACTAGTCGATCAAAGGCTGGTTTACCAGATATAATGACAATGCCCTTAAGCATAAGGAAATGATTGAGGCTTACTAGAAAAAGAACCAATGTAACTGATCATTTATCTGACCAGTTTGTTATAATTTGAATTTGTCCTAACTAACTTTAAGCTGCTCATGTGGAGTAAGCTTCAAGAACTCAAAAAGGCACTTGGTACTGAGGAGGAGAACAAGAAGGACATTCAAGGATATCTTCAAGATAAGATCATTCTTTTCAACAGTATGCTTGCCGAGATGGGCGTGAAAGCACTTACCTCTTCCTCAAAGAAACTAATTGAGAAGGTGAGTTTTCTTGGTAAAAATCTCGAGATCCTTTGAGGCCTGCTGGCTACTTCAAGGAGCAACCACGAGCAGACCGTGCGAAATGCTGTCGTAGATGGAGTTAGTTTTGCCTTAACAAAGCTTAAGGCCTCCAACTCTTCTCTCAATCTTCAACCACTCATAGCAAAGTTCAACTACTCAGAGAAAGAAGTGGAAAAGTTTCTTTAAAGAAGTGAAACCCTTCAAGAACAAGATCGTTGATGAGATGAAAGTTGGATCTCCATCAAGCAGTGGCTAGTCGGGAGGCTCCAATGAGTAGTTAGCTATAATGTAATTTGTATGCATTATGTAAAAATTTACCTTTGGTAGTAATAAAGTTTATGTCATTTCTTCTAATTTGATGAGTAGTCATATCTCTCCTAGCCCCTGACTACTTTCTTAGTATTATGATGTACTTGGTATATCTTAGCACATTTGATTATGAGTCTTAATGGATCTAATAGCACTAGGAAATTCTCGTGATGGATAGAGCC
Source organism: Dendrocalamus sinicus (assembly GCA_036346575.1). Lineage (NCBI taxonomy): Eukaryota > Viridiplantae > Streptophyta > Magnoliopsida > Poales > Poaceae > Dendrocalamus > Dendrocalamus sinicus. The sequence continues at coordinate 25,167,295 of CM070663.1, forward strand.
AATGAGAGATTTCAACTAGTCTTAGAAGCCTTTGCCATAATTGCGATATAATATAGTAGTAAGATGACTAGAGAGGCACTAGGGCATAGATTTGTGCATTTATGTATAATAAGAACTTATGTAAGAATACATGCTAAGAAGATAAGTTTTTTATTTGTTAGCTTATCTGACCTAGTCGTAGGATGGCTGAGGATGAAAGGCATGAACAATGCTCCTTTGAACATATTCAATCTCCAGTTTCAACTAGTAGTAAAGATGGTAGGAAAAGGACTGTCACTAGAAAAATCCTTCCAGTGTGCGTGACCACATGTAGAGATCAGAGATTTTGACTAGGAGGTTTTCCATATCCCGACTAGAGTAAACAAGACAAGAATAGAATGAAGAAATAAGAAATGAAGCCTTTGAGCCCCTGATCTATAAAAGACCCTATCAGTTGTTTATTTTTTGTGTATTTTTTTACTTTTTCTCCCTGAGGAAAGAATGTAGATTATCCTGGGAAGCTTGGTTGTCAAGGTTATGATAAGAAGCTACCTAGCGTTTAACAAAAGTGTCAAAGCCAATAAAGTGAAAGCATCCCTAAGAAGGGATTTCGAGAGAAATATGGATATTTCTCTGAGAACTTAGACAATAGTGATAGATCAAGACCAACATTAGGATATTGAAGTACAGATAAAAATGCTCAGTGAAAAAATAACAGAAGAAAAAAAGGAACTTTATTAAAATATATAAATAAGGAAATACACTATACATAAAATTTACATAACTGATCAATGTTCCAGGAATTTGAAAGAATACACCCATCTGCCATGGCTAGTCATACCGAATGTAGTCTGGTGACTTCGACCATAGTGTAAGGACCTTCCTATTTAGGCAAGAGTTTATTACGATTTGCTTGGCTTTGAATTTTTCGATGACCAGATTTCCTACAGCTACGCTGTGAGATAGTACTTTACAACTGTGGTACCTTCGTATAGCTTGTTGGTAAACTGCAGATCAGATTAGGGTTGTATTTCTTCGCTGTTCAAGGAAATTAATATAATTGACCATATGATCTTCTTGATCGTTGTAACTATAATGATTCATCTGAGTAGAGTCAATTTTAATTCTGGAGGAAGCATGGCTTCTACTCCATAAACTAGGAAGAAAGGTGATTCTCCGGTCACATGACTGGTCGTGGTCCGAACAACCCATAATATAAAGGGAAGTTCTTGTACCCGCGTTCCTGACCATTATACTAACTGGTCAAACACTTGATGCTTAATCCATTGTATTAGTATAACATTGGCTCTTTCTACTACCCTGTTACTCTATGGATGAGCTACTAAGGCACATCATACTTTGATATTGAGGCTGACCTCATAATCAGGGAAATTGCCTCCTCCAAAAATGACGCTTGGAACATAATTGACTGCGTCATGAATGGACAAAAGTTTGATGTGGTTAACCTCATAATCAGGGAAATTGCCTCCAAAAATGATAGGGTCAAAAGGATCTATTTTGCTCCATATATCATGGCCCTTATCATGAGAAAGATAAACTATCGAGGAGCAAGGCCGTCACCTCACAAGCCATACAAACCAAGAGAAGTTGCTCTAGTCCCCTACACTACCTTTCCTTGAGCTCAAGAAGAAGAAGAGCATGAGGACACACCACCTGCAGCTGACCCAATCTCTTTGTTCCAGATCTTCGAAGTTATCTTGCAAATCCAAGATAAGCAAGTTAAGACCAACAATCAGCTCACTACCTTGACTCAGCATGTGAGCATACATGAGCATCCTTCCTCCTTGATGGTCACTAACTCTCCAGTTTTCTATCAATGTCAACATTATCATCATGATTCTCCAACTCATGAATAGCTCTTTTTGGTACTTGATACCAAAGGGGGAGAAAATGAGATGAGAAATTGGGGATAAAATGTGGGGCAAGGCAAAGAAGGAGAAGATGCAAGAAGATGAGGTTTTACCTATCTATCTATTGATATTTTATTTAAGAACATATTATGTAAGAGACTTAAGTTTATATGTTTGAACTATGTGTGGCTTGCTTGCAATAGTTAGAACTTTTATGCTTGATGCTTGTGAATATGCTATGGTTATTTGGCTATTTCATTCTTGTTCATGTTTAGCATGTTCTAAATATTACTACTCATGTTTATACATATGCTTATTATCTTTTAAGAAGTTCCTTGAAATTTGACAAATAAAGGAAACTCCATCAAAATTTCCAAAATCTAAACTTGTGCACAGAAATCACTCGAAAATCTCATATGCACACATTTAGGGGAGTTTTTCTCTATTTGTTGAAATACTCTTGAATACATGTACTTCTTCATATCCTTGATCTTCTCTCAAAAATTATTTGTGTTCAAAGTCAAAACAAGAAAATACAACTCATTTCAAGACTTGTGGTATTTTCGAATCTCTCTAAAATTTCCTTCACATTATGTTGGTTGTCATCAATTACCAAAAAGGGGGGAGATTGAAAGCATCCATGCCCCTAAAATTTGCTTTTGGTAATTAATGACAATATTATGTTTGGGACTAACATATGTGCTAAGATGTGATAAAAGGTTTAGTCCTAAAGCACAAATAACAACAGAACAATGGTATGCAAAGACTAACAAGGATCGACTTGGCTCCAAGACAAAGGTGAAAGTTTAGCTTTTGGTTCCTTTTAATTTTGTTGGCCTCGGAGTATGAAGGAAAGACTGGATTGGTAGGCTAGACGTCGTACTATGAAGGGAAATCATGGCTAGTAGCTTGAAAAGTGACTTGGTGCCATCTTGATCAACAAATAGTCATCCATGCATCTGAAAGTGTTTTTAAAAACTATTGTTAGAAAAAAGGTAGTACCGGCCAGGACCTATGATACTACCAGCCAGTTTTAATACCGCCATTATGGATCGGTACTAGTAGTCGGCAGTAGTACCGGACTCCCATGCTACACATTTTTTTTTTCTAGTGAGCATGTTTTTGGGAATAATTCTGAGTTTTGGAAAAATGGTAATACTGGCCAACCCACTGTTAAAAAATTGTTGAACTTAATATTAAAAAATTTTAGGACCTCCTATTCACCCACCCCCCTCTAGTCGGTTATCCTTGATCCTACAAGCGTGTCTTCTTTTATCCAATCGACTTCACTAGTCTCAAAGACTGGTTGCATGTGTCTATGTCGAGGTTGGCGTAGTCTACCAGATCGAACCAATTCTCCTCATCCCATGTTCCTGCTATGATTGCATGGGCAATGTTGATAGAAATAGGGGAAGGTGATGTTGCTGATAAGAACCTTCAGAGTCTCAGCATCTACTTCCCCATGGACGGTGCCAGCTATCAATAATCAAATTACCCATCTTACAAATTATGAGAAAAAGTCTATGTCCATTATAAGGATTTAGGAGGAGAATGGGAATGATCTTTATTGCTATGAACCAATTATAAGATACTCTAGATGAGATATTACAAACCCTAATTGATCATATACCCTCCATTTAGATGGAAATTCAGGATTTACCCTCCTGGCCCACGTGTCAGTGACTTATGATGACCCCACGTGTCATTGAGATACGGAGGGTAAATCCTGAATTTCCCAACTAAAGGGAGGGTATATGATCCAATTCCCCTATTACAAATGGATGCTACTACCCCTAGAATGCTATTTCTTGTCTCTGTAATCTACTATCTGGTTGGGAGATCTTGCTTGATTCTCCATAATCTGCCTCTATTTCTCTCTTCTTATTTATGTTGTTATTCTTGGAGTTATTTGTGTCTTCTCTTGTCAAACCTTAAATAGTACCAAAGGGGGCGTTGGTTATCCATGTGAGCAGACGCCTTGTCAATTTGTTCCCTTTCGATTGAGCTAACAGTTACTGTTAGTGAGTGTAGGACTGGACAGGCAACAGAGGGGTGAATGGTGCCTTCAAATTCTCCCTAAGTATTCACTTAACCCTTTTCTCCTATAGCTACTGAGCTATGAAGACTAGGGTTGAAAACACACTTGAAAAACTAGAGTAACAAAGAGCACAACAGAAAACTGATTGTGGTTGGAGACTAGCAACGTGGTCGAAAACTTACAATGTGGTCGTAAGTTTCAACAATGTGGTCTTGAGCTGACAGAGTGGTCATGAATCCGACTACTAGATGGAAGTATAACGTGATCAAAGATCAACTACCAAGCTGAAACCAACGTGGTCGAAAATGGGTGCAACTAAAACCAACGTGGTCGTAAACAGCGTGGTCGGACAACCAACATAGTCTAAACCAGTGGGCAATCAAAATGATCAACTTGGTCATAACAATGTGGTCGTAAGCCAATGAGATGGTTGAACAACCAATGTGGTCGAAACTAGACTTCAACCAAAAGATCAATGTGGTCGTAACCAACGTGGTCATAAACCAACAAGTGGTCGAACAACCGACGTGGTCAGAACTAGTCTGCAACTAGAAGATCAACATGGTCATAACCAACATGGTCAAAAATCAATAGGTGGTCGAACAACTAACGAGGTCAAAGGCCAATGAATGATTTGGAATCAGCGTGATCGATTCAACTCAAAAACCAACCAGAGAAAGCAAGGATCTATGAGTGGTCAGAAACTCCATGTGCTAGGAAAAAGTGAGGCAGTCGAAAGAATGAATGCTCTCGATACTGGTGCAATGCCATCTGGAACTTGACCATGGTCGAAACCAATGTAGTCGTAAAGTTGATCGACGTTCCAGAGAGTGCACTGACTACCAACTGCTTTAGTTCAGACTCAATAGAATAACGAGAAGTGATCGAATGGTCCGAATGTGGTCAAAAAGAAAAGCGATACGGTCAGAGACTTGATTGTTGTCGAATCTGGAGGCTGTTGTAACAATGAATGAAGAACAGAGCAAGAACAGAGGGCGCACGACCGCTAGATTCAAAACCCACATAACTTTTGATTAAGAGATCAACTGGCCATGAAACTTTGTACACAACATGGTTAAGATCTCAAGAAGTTGCTCTAATCTTTAATTGAAAACATAGCAACCAAATTGAGAGCTTTACGGGATTTCACCGAGCGCACACAAGAACCAAAACTAAAAAAATCAAAAGGACAATCTGACCATGCCCGTGGGGATAGAATAGCTAAGATGTCTTTAAGAATGACTCCACAACACCAGGCAAGTCAGATCATCAACAAGACAAGCAAGCACTTCTTTTCAGATCAAGATGGTAAAGAACCAGACAAAGAACAAAAAGAGGAACAGAGGAAAAACCAAAATGAAGCCAACTCAATCAGATAAACACTACACAAGCAAACAATAGATAGAAATTTGATGTATTGCTATAATGATTGGTTTCATAGCCACTCCCCTTGGGAGGACCAAGCTCTAACCCTAGAGCCAACACCCACTCTCTAACCTAACAACCATGGAGGAAGGAGAGCTAGCCACCACCGGACCTACTCATGGTCTACCTCAAGCCTCAACTAACTCTTCCCTCCTCTCCCTTTTTTATAGGCTCACAAACGAACCCTAGACCTAATGGATCTAACCATTAGTCCAAACCGGGGATAACATGTTAACCCCACCTAACACCGGGTTGTACTCACCCATGCTTCTCAAAGCAACTTACATGTGGCCCCAATGACTTGTCATCAAGCCTCTCACACGTCAAGATCCCACCGAACCATCCTCGCTTGCAAACGACCCAAGTCACTTGGCGCACCACGTGCTTCTCCTCATGCATGACGGCACTCGGCATCCTTGATCATTTGGACCTCGACTCCTCCCTCAGCCTAGTCCTGGTCCACCTCACCGTTGCCTGTCATGTTCACCTCCGGTAGCTCCCGCTCCAGTTCCTCGTCATCCCAGCTTGCAACCACCTCACCAGCCTCAATCATCTTTGGCGTGTCCCTGACCGTTCTGAACCTCAACACCTCCCTGTGCCTAGTCCTGGTCCTCCTACACCTCACCATGACCTAGCTTCGAAGTCCTGCAACCAACACTAACAAGCAAACCATCACATAGCATAGCACGATACATAAAGATCATCAATTTGCACAATAAAAAAGTATTCCAGTGAACAACCTCACCTCACGACTGGACTGGTATAGCTTATGAGTACTCGAATGCTCAAGAGATTAGGTACTCGAAGCTTATGAGATCCTACTAGCAGTCTATGACCACTCAGCAGACTGCTACGACCATCACAGAGGTCGCTACGACCAAGAAACAGATGCTACTAGGACTGTTCGTTCGGTTTTTTCGATTTATACAGTTCGGTAAATACGGTTTTTTCAGTTTATACGGTGTTAGTAATTCGGGAAATACGGTAATTAATAGAATACGGTATGGTATCGGTAAATACCATCTTATTTTGGTACGGTATCGGTAAATACCAATTTTACCAAAGTTTGCGCCGATTGCTAAACGTTAATCTCATCTCCAATTCTCCATTCCATTGCACAAGCAGTCAAGCAGTGAAGCACAGAAGCTGAAATGCAGAATGGCAGGCAGTCCGCACTTGGCATTTGGCAAGTCGGCAGTCTGGGCCGTCTAGCGCAGGCGCCAAGCGCACAGACACACCATTGTCCACTGTCATGTGGTAATGTGGCCAGTGGTATGGTATTAAGACATTAAGTAGCATCAAGCCCATACCTGTGCAAGTTAACAGAAACCATAGAAATGCCTTACATAACATGATAACAACCAGTCAACCATATGAAGATATTATCTGTAATTGTATATTTGTATCATTGTATGGCCTAATACAGATGGTGATAAACAACTGGAGAAGGAAGGCCTCACCCTGTATTCAGGAACAGAACATTAATAGCATCCCATCTTTCCATGGTTATGCATCCTTGAGAAAATCCAAATAGGCCACTTGAAACCTTTGTGAATTCGCTGCATGGAGATCCTAAATTCGGTGTGCCATATACCACTTGATCTTGTAAGGAGCTTCAGACTCTAATACGTAGTGGGCTAAAAGCTACAAGAAAACAAGGGAAAACTTTAATTCATCACTGTAACAAACAAGAATCCACAGGGGAGTTTGCAAGTGAATAATAATACAAACTTTCTACTCTTAGCATAGATGAAAGCGAATTCAGTATGTGGAACAGTTTAACTTTCTTCATGTAAGCAAACCACTCTATTACTGTCTCAATGACAAAACAATGATTTGTCTTTGGCACTTAGGCCCCTTCCAATGGAGAAACATCTTTTTAACTGAGATAGAACAACATAATGCAAGCAAGAGCTCCTCTACATGGATATATTTCTTCAGAAAGTAAATATACACAAGCAAAAATTATCCATTGAAGAGGAAAGAAAAATCCCGAAAATTCAGCGAATGCTCCATCTCAAACTGCCAACAAAAGGCCCCTGAAATAATGAAGAAATGAAACCCTTTTGACACGCAAATGATCAATCTACAAACCTATACCTTTTCCTGCTCAAATTCAATAAACTGAAGATGGACGTCTATATCACAGAGAGAAGTTCAGCAAAACCCATAAAAAAACCCTGCTGAATCTAAACCTTCATGAGCCAAGAATGCTCAAATTGTTTAATGGAACCCACTAAACCAACTTCCCTCCTAATATACACCTAAAAAACATCGAATCCTTGAACAAACTGCCAATGACGAAACCGAGAGGCGAGAGAGTGAGCTGCGGTCTGCGGATCTGGCTACTTAGCTTAGGACCATGCTCCACAAATCCATCTGGAAAGAAAAATACTTAACGTAAGCTTAAGAACCTGAGCTTAAAATGCCTTTTGGGAAGACGACGCTCGAATTGGTAGGTTTGCGAGCCGGCCCTAGTGAACTCCCGCAGGCCCGCAGCAACGACGAGCCTCCGTGCCGTCCGCCGAGGCGAGTGGCCGTCTGCGCTCTGCGGCTAGGGTTAGTTAAAGTGAAGAGTGAAGACATCTGCCGAGTGCCACGTGCGACTGCGTCGGGCCGTCGGGCCGTGTCGGTGCCTGGTGGGCCGAGATCAGAGGCGCGAGTGGGCTGTACGGTATTCTTGGTTTATTCAGTTTTCACTCGGTTTATTCCAAAAAAACCGAATCAGCGAAATACCCTTTTTTCAGCTACCGAACCGAATACTGAATACCGGTCAAACCAAGTTGACCGATTCGGTTCGGTTTTTTTGGTTCGGGACAAAACTGCACAGCCCTAGATGCTACGACCATGTAGCAGATGCTATGACCATCACACAGGTTGCTACGACCATGAAATAGATGCTATGACCATGAAATAGACACTATGACCATGGAGAGCACAAGCTATGACTTACGACTATCGATCATAAGTAGGTAAATCGCTACGACTATCGATCACGACCAGCAGAACTCTATGACCACTGCACACATCGACTACGACTATTGATCACAACTAGGCAGAACTACGACTATTGATCACAACTAGGCAGAAGCTACGACCATCAAGTCATAAGAGCACCTACCAACCACAAAGTCGTAGGAACTTCTACAGACCACCAAGTTGTAAGAACTTCTACCGACTACCAAGTCGTAAGAACTCCTGCCAACCACCAAGTCGTAAGAACTCCTGCCAACTACCAAGTCATAAAACCAGAAGTCGTAGAGCCTGCCGACCACCAAGTCATAAATACAAGTCGTAGACCATAAAGTAGTAAAAGCACCTGCCGACCACCAATTCGTAAAAGCATCCGCCGACCACCTAGTCGTAAAAGCCTCTACCGACCACCAAATCGTAAGAGGCATGAGCTCTAGAACTTACAGACAGAGAGCCAACTTCTGCACAACCTCAAAAACCAAACTCAACCTCTACACAAACTCTAATGCAAAGGTCAATTACTTATCACAACCATGGGTGACCTCCACATGGTCTCATAATGAAAAAACCTAACAATAACCGACCTTCAATTATTATCAATGTGTTGGACCGAAATGGCGACAGAGGGGGGGATGAATGTTGCTTTCTAAAATTAAATTCGCCCCTCAAGTATCCACACTTATGCTTCTTCTCCAATAGCTATGGAAGCTATGATGATAGAAGATATGCACTTACTGGAAGTCACAGCAACAAGGATAAAACAGATCCAAAAAGAAGCAGTCAAGAAAAATAATTTCAGAGCAGGTCAGACTGTAAGCGGTAGTACCGCACGAAGAAATCAGCAAACAGGATTTTCAGACAGCAAAGATAGAACTCCAAACATCAACAAAAATAGAGAATTTCTTCTAGATTTCTCTGCCCAGATCAGTGTGTCTACCTCTCAAATAACTTATAGGGCCTAGGAAATAGAGAGATGACAACTCAAGAGCACAAATTTCAGATTATAGCAAAAATCTGAAACTTTTGCAAAACTGAGCCAAAACTCAAATTACTCCCTAATCTTTGATCATTTGGCTATGAAACTTTGAGGATAGCTACTCAATAGCCTCTGGACTCTCCATGCCAAATTTCAAGCCATCTCGCGAAGGGAATCAAGATTTGCATAAAACCCTAGAAGGAGGAAATGAAGAACAGAGAGGCTCAAATACCCAAATATGAAATTAAACGAAGTTTGCTCTTGGGAAACTCGATCAAATGATCTTGAGGCATCATCCCAACATAGAGCAACCCATTTTGGGCCTTCCCAGCAAGAAAGAACAAGAAACCAAGAAAGTCAAGAAATCATGCAAAAGGGAGAAACGAAGAACAGAGAGCACGAACAGAGAGAATCAAACTTCAGATTTTCATTCATTGAAGCAAAAGGAATACAGAGGAGTCCTGATATGCATGGACATTAGAACAAGGAAGATTACATGCTCATCACTCCAATCTCTCCCTCTCCCTAAGCCTCAAGAACACACACTACATGCTTGCTTGGAAAGGAGACTCAAGAACACATCGAAGGGGGACAGAACACAGACACTCTCTGCTGCCTTCCACCCACTCTCACCAACTAAAGACTCAAAGGTAAAACCACCTCCAAAGCCTCTTTTGACTCACAAAACCCTAACTCTCTTCCAAAGCCATAGAGGTGCATGCAGCTCCTCCCACCTATTTATAGCCTTTGGCTAACGGATCTCCAACCCGTTACGCCTGCTAACTCCGAACGGAACCGACTCCCGCCTGTGCAGCTTTGCGTTTTTAATTAAACGCCCCTCCTGCACCTTCCGGGAAGCTTCCGCGTTCCTTGTCGTCCACGATTCGCAACCACATCGAATCTCCGCCGTCTTCGACACATCCGACCGTTCTGACCTCAGCGCCTAGTCCGGTCACCTCGTGTCTTACCACGACTCCGCCTCGACGTCCTGCAGCCAACACAGACAAGAAACACATCAAATAGCACCACTCGATACCTGAGAGCATGAATAGGATCAAAACATCATACTTACGCATGATGAAGTCCAAACCTGTCAAATCATTAGAATATGCAACCTAAACCCTTTGACCAGGTTTGACCAAGTCCGACCGAGTCCATTGCACCACGCAACGACATGGTCCGAACCACTCAAACCAAACTCGACTCACCTAAACCACTGTCAATTACTCATCACACACATAGGGTCACTACCACATGGTCTCTCACAATGGGGGAGAACCATGATGACAACTACAAGATGGTTGTCATCAGAGATGTAAGGCCAAGTCATCATGCATGTGAGAGGAATTGCCTAGAGGTGGGCCCATGTAACATTTTGTGAGTTCTTCGAGTGGCACCTAGTTGGGTGAATATACAGTGACTCTTCGACTGTACTCGGGCAATGATCTTTGGAAGTTTACGACCATATTGGTCCTAATGCCTTAATTGAGTATTAAAACCATATTTAATGAATTATTTAATCCTTGTGAAGTGGAAAATATAGAAAAATTTTGATGACCACTTTTGAATAAAAAGAAATAAAATTGCACAAAAGTTTTACATCATGAAATTTTTAGCAATGTCCCTTAAACTATCTCTTAACATTGCCTCATCTAGAACGAAACAATTTGCATGAATTCAAGTAAAATCATTCATATTTTCCTTTCAACTTCTTTGATTACGAATGGATCTTACAATAACTCAGTGGATCGTCTGACCATACTAGCTGAACTCACATGCTTTGCTATGGAACCACAACACATCAAGCTACTATCGATGGGACCAGCTATACCACACCATCAACCCTGCATTGTCCTTGCACCACCATGCTTCATGTACTTTGTTCCCTTGACTCCACCGCCTCACTTGGCTGAGTTCCCTGTTGCACAAGTTGTGCCTTCGTCGCTATGCTCGACATGCGCCACACCCTCGGCCCCACCGTTGTTACCTTTTGTAGTAAAGAATAACATACAAAGTGAATTTCCTTCATTTTTTTCTTAACAGTTTTGTTTGATCATTAGTAGAAACAAAAAGAAAAAGAGGTTGCACAAGAACAAACCTGGAAAAATACTGGGCAATGCCCACTACAGGATGATGAGGATTCTGAGGCAGGCCTTTTGAGGTCATCTCGCAGAGATGGAGACCAACAGCCGCTTTGTGCCTGTTGCAACCACCGCACTGTCACCATCCATCATATCCTCTTCCCATAATAGGGCTTGGACAAAATAAACAAAATACATGATCCTAAGCATTGACTAAATAAAATAACTCAACAAGTTTCTTGCCAAATTTCAGAAATAATTTCCTAACCTATCGAACCCAGATTTTATAATCTAGAATCATCTATGATTTCCTCCACGCTATTCCCTGCATTAGTAGATAGTGCTTATGATACATTGTTGAATCATTTCATACAGCGCTTGAACCATACCATACATTAGTAAATACACATCAGAGTTTAAACATAACACACCACGTCAGTTGACAATTTACATAAGGGCCAATTAGGCCAAATGTTTACAATACAAAAATGGAAGTAGTAAGCAAAGTAGGACCATAAATATGAATTGCAGATATTATCTAGCTTAGATAATATATGTGCACACAATCTCCATCAATTCCACTTAGTCGGGACAAGAAACTTGCGGAAGATCATCCTATTTCCCTTCATCAACTCCTCCATCTGGGCCAGGGGCATTTTCGTAGGCCAAGGGATCTTTCTCACCTATTTTTGATTTTATTATGTGAGTGTGAGCACAAACCACAGTACTCTATGAGCCAACACGCAGTATGCAATTAAATAGATGCATGGCTAATCAATGAACGGTTCGGGTTGCTTTATTTGCCAAATGCCTTACAAATTTACAATAACTAGGAAACCCTGAGATCTAGCAGTTTTAACTAAAATAAGTTTTGCTAAAGTAGGTGAAAGATTTCAATAGTATTAGTGGTACAAATTCCATCCACCGTTACATGGTATTTGTACCTCATGCTAGTTTTACAGTGTTACATCCGCTTAACTCCATCACTAGGATTGACATCCCAGGGCAACTTAAATTAGAACTTTTACTGCTCGACACCTTTTTCCATCCCACCCACAAAGTTTTTGAAATAGAACCTTATCGATGTTAAGTTCTCATGCCGGTTATGACCATGGGCAGGCTGTTCAAACAGTTTACACTCTACAGAGGATGTATACTTGACCCACAAGAGACAATTAGCTCATCACTTCACATGATTCCTTGGCCATGTAGATGAGTAGATCATCACATTAACCATTAAAATTACCTCATCCCTTTGTCATTTCACCCATATGGGCTTCTCCCACATATAGTAGGCCCCATAAATTGTGCGGATGTTTGCCACAATGACTAGCGCAGCTGGAGTATAACTTTCCACAACAACTAGTATAGCTAGCAACTTCATCTTTCCCTGGTGTCCTATTCAAACCGGAACACATCCAGCCACTTGCGCTACTTCACTCTCCATCAGCGAGACAACTCCAAGGTCTAATAAATTTACTAAGCCAAGTTGTAATTTATAGACTTGTGGTTTTACTATAATACATTGGGAGGTCATGAAATGATGAGGTCCTTAAGGTTATCTGGATGGTTCTACCCCAAGCCACACATTCTCGTGTATCCACTGCATCAACCCCACTTACCATCTGGCCAGATAATTAAGCATCTTAGGGAGATTGAGAATCATAAAATAACCATGTTATAACATGTCAGCCATTTTCCCGAAAGACTGCCCAGAACAATTTCTCTTGGTTGAAAATGATGCTTGGGGCACTTTAGTGCCCCTGAGTATCTAAGCTATACTAAGTCTGGCGTATAATTGTAGATTTGCATCTACATGCTACCACTTATATTTTCTAGGGTGGCAAGGGTTGACTGCTCAATTGTACCAAGGATGGGGATATAATAGTCACACATGAATAATGAATATGCATCTAAAATCCTAAGGTGAACATAGTTTCCATAGTAAATAACAGGGTGCAATTTAATATTTTAAATAGAAATAACTTGCGTAAAATGTAGGTTCAATGTGATCAAAGTGTTGACTCGCCTTGTTCATGTCGGACCAAGATTTTGCAATCCAGAATCATTTGTTATTTCAATACACTATTCCCTGGGTCAGTAGATAGTGCTCACATATACATTACTAAACATCAAAAACATATCATGCGAAAACGTAACTAATATAGCAGTATACTTACACATGAGCCAATTAGGCCAAAACCTTTAAAGAGCAGTAACCAACTAGGGTTCATGGCCAAGTTCTTAGCCTCTTTATCTTCTCCACCAAGTGTGTCACCAAAGCGTAGTGATTTGACTCTCCTAATTTTGGATTAATTGAGTGATCAAGGGTGAGCACAAACCAGTGTGATCTGCGAGCTAATAAACAAATGCAATTATATTGATGCAAGGTTTTCAAATGGAAGGTTTAGGTTATTTTGTTTGCCAAATGCCTTGAAAATTTATAACAACTAGAAATTCCTAAGACTTAGTAGTTTTAACTAAATCAGGTTTTTAATATGTGTAAATGATTGTAATAATAATATCATATACAAATTTTTCAGCATCTTATCTGCTTAATATCAACATTGGGTCGACGCCCAAGACAAGTCAAATCAGGGCATCCACTGCCCGACACTTTAACTTCCACCCACAAAGTTTCTAGAAAAAGAACTATATCCAAGTAAGTTTTCAAGTCTGTCCCTGGCTGTGGACACGGTTGTTTGAATAGTTTTCACTTTGTAAAAGTTGTACACCTTACCCACAAGAGACAATCCGCTCATTTTGCTTCACATGATTCCTTAGTCATTCAGCTGAGTAGATCAGCACAATAGCTGTTCAAAATATCTAACCCCTTTTGTTATCTCACTCTATAGGCTACTCCTACTTGCGATGGGTCCCATACGTTGCACGAGATGTTTACCACATGATCAAAGTATTAACTCATATGGTTTATTTTACCATAGTCTTGGTCTTACTCAAAGCCTTCTTAGTTGACATGTTTTCATTTCTTTCTGAATCTCAACCTTGTTTAGTTTGTCACTCCTTCAAAACATCAGTTTCTAACTATGCGACATACAATTGAAATCCAAATAAATGCAATTAACTCAAAAGCTTAAATAAATCCGAATGAACTCAATTAGGTTTCATTATGATTGGACGGGTGATTTAAGACATGATTTGTTAGGCACGGGATTTTGACGAAAATCAAATGGGGTTTGAGCGAATTACGGGAATGACAGGGAAAATGTACCGAAATGGATGTCAAGAAAGGTACATGGTAAAGGAATACTCACTAGAATATTCTGCTTCGAATTTGAAGATGACTAGGTTTAGTCAATCATTGAATACCATGGCTTGACCTATTTTATTTAATAACTTATTTTATAATTTTATATTTATTAAGGCAGTTTTATGAGTCAGGGTAGACCTACAATAGAAATACGGATCCACTCATGATCGGTAAATGGTTAATTAGTCGTATTATTCTTTTATTTCTTACCTCTAGAAAATCATGATTTATTATTATTTTGAGGTTTAGTTGCCAAATGATTGAAGGGTTTGAACACATGATCAATTAATAAATTACTAAAGCATGGGATTATTTATTTATACAATTGCTAATTAATTCTTAATTTTAGTTAGATTATTATTTACTAATGATATGCGCTTGTCGAGCCTTTCTAGGGTTTATATGTATTTCAGACAAAATACAGCTCTTAACTATGTCCGGGTGTTACTAGACTTTAGATTACCACCTATTAATGTATTAGTGAATCATCTTTTTTAGGGTCTAATGGATTAGTCCTACCATCACGTTGTCTCTCCAAATTATAGATTAGCAAGACTATTCTAAAGGCCGATGACCCGGGGGTTTTGTGGTAACCAATTATATTTTAATAGTCACACAGAGTTAGATCTTACCAGGATCTTTTATTCAAAGATACTCTTCAAATTTAAATGTCGTTGGTATTTTATGTACCCTCACTTATTACCTGGTATAGTTTAATTTTAACAAAAAAATCTATTTATGTGGACCTAGCTTATTATATACAATTATATTTCAATATCGTTATTAATTAAATCTACTGGTAAGATTGTATTATCGGTGGCATGTTAATGCCAGGGATTATATTTAAATAGGACCTTTGACAAACATAGGAATTTCTTAAAACAAATATTGGTTGGCTTTATGTGTATAATCTCCATTCCATCTGGCTTATCTTTCAAGGGAGATTGCTAGTACTATGGATACTTCAATTTAAAACCTAGCAGTATAGCAATTAATTTGTTCGGCCTAACTGGTTCTTATCCATCCTAAATAACCTTGATTATTATATACACTTGCAAAAATTGGTATGTTTGCTATCACCTCTATTTTAATTTTAAGTGACAATGTCATAGTGGTACTTTCCATATTTCTAACTTAATCATTATTTTAATTAAGACCTTTATGGCATTTGGACATCTACACAAGACGACACTTTTAACAATGTCTTTTAATTAACAATTGATTTGAGATAGACATTATCAGCACATTAATTGCATTCGAGGATTGTTTAGATCTATGCGAGTTCACTTCTAACCCAAAGTGGGCATTTAAGGTTTAAACATTGGTGGCTCAATATTCTGATTAATTACTTAAGTAATATCTGGAAAAAGGGTTCTCTTGATTTTTGAGACATGGAAATATTATTAGCCCTTTTTACACTATTTAAATAGATGTTGTCTTTGGAGAATATTTTAATTATAATTAATGGTAATCCTTAATTTAAAACCTTGCATTTATACTTAAATATAATATCTAAATTAATTCTCTCATCTTCAACTTAACTGTCTTTTTAATTGGGATTTTCTTGAACCCACCTAATGTAATTAACTTCTACTCAATTGTGTGATTTACTTCTAACTAAGCACATGCTTAACATTATTTACATAAGCCTATGTATTAGTTCTGTGGTCCATGGCAAGTATACAAATAAAAAGGTTCTAGTGTGGAGCCAGCAGATGGTAGCACAAATTTCTTATCAAGTTTACTGTGAACATCCTAATCTCTGCTAGACCCTATTGTCAGCAAGGGAATGCTCCTACTACCAGTTATCATGGAGTCAACCATCACTAATCCCTGCTAGCCCCACTCATCAGTCATGCAGGCACTGCCTTCACTTCTTTCCCAAATAGAGCCAGAACTAGAAACAGGGAAGGCAAAGGAGAGGTGGCCCAAAATAGGGGAGGTGACTAGCGATGGGCAAGTGCCGATGCCACCGGTGGTGAGCGGCTAGGGAAGTGCCTACGAATAGCAAAATGGACTGCCAGAGGATGGGGGAGGCTAGGGGAAGCACTGGCTCAGGCTGGGGTGGAGGTGACACTGCAGCGAGGCTCAATAGCTGATGGTAAGGCCGATCAGTGTAGCGGCAACACGATGGGAGAGAAGGAGAAATAGGGGGAGCATGGGCTGGAGATGAGTAGCGGAAGCTTCCCAAGATGTTCGGTGAAGGCGAGGATCGACCGAGTTGGGTTGACAGAAGTGGCCAGGGGCGGCATGAGGAGAGTCATTGTCGTCGGCTCACTATGGCGAGGTAGAGAGCTGGGCGGTGGCTAGGCGAAGTAGAGTGCCGAGGAGGAGAAATAGCGGCGGTGGGAGAACCGTCGGCTGGTAATGAAGAAAAGAGGCATGCGACGAGCTGTGGTGATGGCATTATGAAATTAGTTTGAGGAAGACGAAATTGGGAATGTGGAACATAATGTGACTTGAGAGCTTTAGTGGTATGATGACTGGAGCAGCCAAAACGATGATGGCCGCGATGACCGACCCACAGATGTAGTCAATTGACCTCGGCTAAGCTTGACGATGATGAATGGAAGGGAGGGGAGGTGCAAGGAGCAATTGAGGAGCTTGAGTGGCTACTTATAGCGATGGGAGGGGGTGCTATGGTGCACTGCCACCGTTGACTGACATACAGGACATGGCGTGGGCACCAACGTGGCCTCCGATCATGGCTTGTGTATCAAGGCAGGGCATGGGCACTGGCTGGGGAAATGACACCACGAGGTGATGGCTGACATGGTGTTGAGGTCATGAATTGCGGCATGGCTTGCCGGGCATAGGCGAGAGTAGGGTAGCTGAGCGTGGTGCACAGCTGGTGCGGAGTGTGGGGCGTAGGGTATGGGGAAGGTAGGGCATCAGGGGTGAATGTGAGACTCAGGCTAGGTAGGCTATAGCCCAAAGCCTAGAAAAATTAGTAGTGCAAAAAAATTTATGTGGGCCAAAAAATTTAGTGTATAGTGGTCGAGCCCAAGGCTCTTCCGGTGGCCTAGCCCAAGCATAAAAACATTGAGGTGTTCAATAGCCCAGCCCAACTCATTCACCCAACACACACACCGGTTCGTTCGCCTAGACTCCCAGCTCATTCCCATGTTAGCTACAGCCTTTGGCTGCTCGGCTGCCCCAACTGATTTACTAAGTGCTAACCCTAGCTGCTACTTGTTCCTCAGCAGTCGGGCATCGGTGGCTCGGCGCTGGCTCCCTCCAGGCAACACCGGCTCCCGACCCCCAGGGCCACCGCTTCCCTCCATGTCCGATGCCCGGTGAGACCTAAGTGGTGAGCGCCAATTTTAGACTCACTTCACTGTTTAGTGATTACCTTGTCTTGGTTAATAGATCACTTCAGAGTTGCAGCGTTGTAGTACCTGCTTTTTTTTTCTACTTATTACCTTGTCTTGGTTAATAGATCATGACCATTTCTTGTTTTGTCAAATGTTGGCACTGCAAGTTCACTAAATGACTTCATGTTCACTTGTTACTATTTTCTCCTGTTGATTATTCCACAACTTAGTTTAGCATATTGATTGGTTGAAATGTTGAATCCTTTTATACTTTCTTTGGGCATGCTTTCTGTTTAATCGTTCAGAGTATGCCCAGCCTATCCATTTCCTTGTCATGACAATTGACAAAGGAATGAAGCCTGAAGGAGTAAAGTAAACAAGCAAACATGATAGTTGTGTTGTAGACGAATAAAATCAAATCATGGATCATCTCTATTGTATTCTTCATTGATAGTTATGACTTGTGAATTGTGATATAACTTTGATATATGCCCCCAACTACATAATTAGTGATTTTATTTGTAGAACACAATTGGTTAACTAAATTGAAATATTGAATGACAATCTGAATTTTGAATTGCAATATTGAATGACGATCTAAATTTTGAATGAGTATTGAATGTCATGTGTTTTGCATTTTCTATTTAGGAATTAGTTATACAATATGAAAAGGAGCAAGACATTGTCATCGTATTTTCTAACATGAACACAATCTCCTCCAGAAACAGTTGGAACTAGAGCTAGTAACATGGAGCAAAATAACCCTCATGTTGAAGGGATGAGGTCAAGTAAGAAGCAACTATCCCACGCTAGAGGTAAGTTAACATCTCATAAATGTAAACTTTATATTCTTTGTATTTATTCATATACCTGCTTGATTTACTCTCATATGTTATTTTTGTAGGTTTTGATTCTTGTCCTACTATTGATGAAGAAGTGGTGGCCTAGGATGAGAGAAAATCTTTGTTATTTAGGTACTCAAATTGTATCTTCACTATGCTACATTGTTTATATTTTGCCATGTTTTTCTTATTATGTTTTGTGTTGAAGCATTGAACAGAATTTGTATTTGTGACATACTTCTATTATGCTACGGTGTGGATCTAAATTCACATGCATCCTTAAGTTGTTAGCCTTTTACAATTTAGCCCAAGGCGCGATGAAATCCTAGATCTACCACTACATGGCATGGTGTTGTCAGTGTTGTCGGTCAAATATTGTGGTGCACATCTTGGTCAAGAGCTACGGCTGCATTTGGCATGACGCGATCTCGGTAGCTCGAGCTCGTGGGTGTGCACACGGCCAGCAAGGTCAGCGCACTAGAGGCAAGGCATGAGGGTGCGACCCACTTGGGTGAGGTCACGCCGAGGCGCACCTGGTGCAAGCACGGGTGCAGGCTAGAGTGGTGCACTCGATGCGTTGCAAGGCTCAATGCACGGACAACGCAGTGAGTAGCCATTTGAATTGGCCAAGCAGAGCAGGGGATGAGGAGAAAAGAAACGAAGAAAAAGAGGTAGAGTGTGGGGCCCGAATGGAAGAGAGGGAGAGGAAAGAGGATAAAAGGAAAAGAACGAAGAAAGGAGGCAAGGGCTGGGGCCCACTTCCAGAGAAAGAAAAAGAGGAGAAAGAAAGAGAAGAAAGAAATGCTAGCAAAATTTGAAAATTGAATTTTGATTTTAAATTTCCAAATCCACTCTTGGTTCAATTATTTTGACCCGAAATTTAATATCCCTTTGATTTTATTTTATCTAATTTGTCAGATTTTGATTTTTGATTTGGATTTAAATTTAAATGTCAATTCAGATTTAAGGGTAATTTGAAATTGATTTGAAATTTGTATTTTCTAGGTTTCCATTTTGCTTTCTAGTTTAATTTCCCGATTGCAATTTCTTTTACCCAAATTTTAGGTTTTGTTTAAATGAATTAAATTCCAATTTAAGTTTTATGTTTGACTTCATATTTCATTGTTGATATTTTTATTACCACGTTTGTTATTTATATTGGGGATTATTTCTCGTTATTTTATTTGCAAAGCATGAAATTCAAACAAAACCAATTGAAAATTCCAAATAAAATACGAATGTTAGAAACATGCAATACAAAAGGTTTTAAAATTTACACATTTTTGAATGTCCAAATTTTTGGGATGTTATAGTTCACAAGTTGGTTGGCCTTGCAGATCTTGGCTTGCCTTGGCTTCTTCTTCTTAGTCCTCATACGCTATTTAAACGTGCGTGAAAATTTGGATAAAAATCAGCCAAATGGAATTGAATTCACTTAAAAATTCAAGTGAACTCCAACATTCATGATTTTAGTTCCATTGGATAGATCTTGATTTTAGATGAATTTAGAAATTTGTTTCAATAAATTTGGATTTAAAATGAATAAGTTATACACTTTCAAAGTTTGGATTTGAATTAATTCCAAAAAATAAATGGGGGAGAATTTCTCTCTTTGACAGGTGGGACCCATTGGGTTTTTTAATTTCCTTTCTATTTATTTTTATATTATAAAATGCTACTATGTATGATAGGTGGGGCCCACGGGTTTTAATTTTTTTTGAATTTTCCTTTAATTAGAAATCGCCATTTGTGACTAACAGGTGGACCTTTTTTTACTATGTGCACAATGAATGGTGCACATGTTAGTGACCTATGCTCTTTTAACCAGTGTTTAAATGAGTTTTTAGCTACAAGGGACACACATGTCAATGATACATTATTTAACTAATGAGCATGGCCCACTAGTCAGTGATAGTGTGGCTAATTTAATCATGGGTCATTAACTTTAGCTAATCTCTGATTTAAATAAATGATGCGTGCACCGTGCTTCTTTCTCCCGCCGATGAGTGCGGTTCTCGTCGCCAATGAGGGGCGCCATGGTGGCATGTGAGCATGCTCAAAATGGGTTCCCCATGATTGGGCGCACCTCTAGGCCAAGTTTCACCGACCAACTCGATTGATAAAGTAGCCGGTGGTGAGTTCAGGCAGTGGCGGAATAGGACGCAAGGTGATATGGTGACTTATGGCATTTTAGGTCAATCCGTCACATAGGGCACATCTACGTGTGGTCACAAGGCTAACTGAAGGCTCTGTCAAGCTTGGGGGTAGAGAGAGGAGAGGGAGAGGTGTGGCAAAGGAGGATGTCAGAACCCGGAGCAACAACTCGTGGATCCTCTGTGTAAATTGCACTAGTTCAAGATCAGCTAGTGCACACAGCGTACAACAAAGATAAATATCAACCATATTGACATTTATTAACTAAATATAGGCATGATTGCCAAAGTTTACATCAATGTCACATAAGCCAAAATTAAATAATAGAAGTGGAAGAAAAACACTGAAGCGGAAGAAGCCCACTGAGCCTGCCCACAAGCAAACGACAGTAAGACGCGGCCTATTCGTCCAAATCATCACCGTAGTCGAAGTCGTCATCCTCTGTGTGGAGATAGCAAAGTGAGTACAAACTTGTACTCTGCAAATCACACGGAGAAATGCAACATAATGATAAGGGCACCAATGGAAGGCTTATAGGGTTAGTTTGAGCATAAAATAGCATTTAAAGAAATACAATAAGTAAAATAGGTACTCGTATTTGAAAATAATACCGTTGGTGCATGCTCTGACCAAACACCAACCTATCCATGGGCATTCCACCCGGACCATCTTTTCTAAAAGATCTCGTATGGATTCCATCCATCCACATGTTTCCAAACACTCATGGATTCCATCCATCCACAAGCTTCCAATCTCTCATGGATTCCATCCATCCACAAGATTTTCATTCTCTCATGGATTCCATCCATCCACAAGATTTTCGAAAACCATTTTTGAAAAACAAAATCTAATCCATGAAAAACTTTTACTCAGCATGCCCATGACCGTGGGCACGGCTATCCAGGATAGATTATGTACTCTGCAGAGGTTGTACAACTTTACCCACAAGACATGATCATCCCGGGTTGCCACTGGATTACACACTTCCTTAGCTGTGCGGCGAGGAGATCATGACAAGGCCTCTATATTAATGCAAAGCCTTCAATCTGGCCAAGCCAACTCTAAGTTTTCACCCCAGTAAGGAATCCACAAAACCGGGACCCCCTCTTGAGCCGAGTGAAACTTCACATGGCACATGCCACGCTCACTTTTAACCTACAACATGACTCAGGTTGAGACCTGTAAATTAATCATCCAGGACTGTTCCACACCAGCCTAGTGGTAGTACGATAGGACTTTGCAACAGTAGCTCACAGACTGGTCCTTAATTGACTTAGGCTCAACCACATACCCCTGTGCACGATAATCAACAGTGTGTCTCCGAACAACAGTGCATGCCTACACCCACAACCTAACCATTAGCCTAGGACTAAACCAGATTTTATATTTTATTTTGAAATAATTTTATAAACCTTCTTGACTCACTGAAGTCAAGAATATATATTAAAAGGTTATCATTTTATGTGAAAAGGTTATCCCAAAAAAATATTATGTCTAAGCAGGGCTAAGCATTTGATATAAAATTTTTCTAGCCAATATAGGGTATTAACTAGAGTTTTAATCTAGGGTGACAAGGCATAAGGATTTGCAATGTCAAAGGAAATATTAACCAACAGGTATTAACTAAGTTTATTACTGAGTTGAAATACAATGGATAAAAATAAGCATGCAGAATAATTTAAAACAACATAAATTTTATTTTGAAATTTGGGATCAACATGATCAAGGTGTGTGACTTGCCTTGCTCCGCGGTTGGGTGTGAATTGTCGAGGAATTCTCCTAAATCGTCGCAGTCAACACGTAAAATAACTCACTAAATTTAAATAAATTCAAAAATAAATTCAAATGAACTTCAAATATTTAAATTGAGGGCATAAATGGATAGAGAGGAATTTTTGATGAATTTAGAAATTTGAATGGGCTCAATTGGAATTAGCACGAAGGAGAACAGGCTCTCAGAAGTTTAAAATCAGAGAAAAAGTATAAACTGGATTTTTGGAATTATTTTTTCTAAGGAAAAATGGAATTATGATGTCAGCAGGGATTTTCTTTTTCGGCTGAATTATTTTTCTACTGGAAAATCTGATTTATGCCGTCAGCATGACATCAGCATGACGTCAGCCCTGGTCGGATTTTCGAATAGGTCACTGACAAGTGGGCCTGGGTCTATGGACCGAGTCCATGGGTGAAGGGGGTGCTGAGGTGGCAAGGTGGTGGGGCGTGGTAGCCAGCGCTTGCGTGGTGCTCGCGTGGCGACCGCGTCGGCAGCCACCTCACCCTCGGCGCTGACGTGGCGAGGCACCGGTGGGGAGCTTGGGCACGGTAGCGGCGGCGGCGGTGCTCCGGTGGCCAGCGGCGGGCGGCGATAGGCAGAGGAGGGAGAGGAGGCCGAGGGGACTATGGCAGTACCTGGCGCGACGCCCGGCGAGCACAGAAGGCGGTAGGCGACGAGCAAGGAGCGGCGGCAAGTCTCGAGTGTTGGCGGGGATAGCGCTCCGGCGGTGTCCAAGCGCAGCTTCGCAGAGAGGCGGGGAAGCCGAGGAGGTTGACAGCGAGGCTCGAAAGTGGTCAAGGCAGCGGCGATTCCTCGCCAATGTTGGTGGCGGCGGCGGAGGCGAAGGCGCACGGTGCGGGGGCGCTCAGCTCACCAAAGAGGGAAGAGGAGGGCGGAGTGAGGTGGCGCGGAAGGAGAGGGGGCTCAGGAGGGTATTTATAGGGGAGGGGCAGCTGAACGGTGAGCTAACTGCTGCTCGAGAATGGCGGCGATGGCCATTACGGGGAGAGCGTGCGGGAGTGGGGGAGGTGGGGAAGTGGGCGCGGAGCTTGCGGGGGAGGGAAGGCGGCAGCGTGCGGGGCACGAAGGAGGGAGGTGGGCACGCGTTTTCGGTGGCGGGCACGGGAGGAAGGAGATGGGCGGGGAATAAGGAGGCACTGCGGGGATGAAGGGTCTGACAAGCAGGGCCCGCGGCGCAGCGAGAGGGGGAGAGAGTGGCGCCGATAGGTGGGGCTGGGGAGGGAGAAAGAGAGAGGAGGGAGTGGGCGGTGGGGATGCAGCCATGTGGTCGGGGGAAGATGGGCGGCTAGGGAAGTTAAGTGAGAAGGGATGGCGGGGATGGATGGATAAGGATCGGACGGCTGGGAGGGATAAGTGGTGGCGGACGGGTGAGATAGGTCGTGGCGACGTGGCCGAGATCGGTCCGGCCACGTATCGGCCCAAGGGAGGGGATGGGCGGGATGGCGAGCAGTGATGTGGATGGATCCGAACCATCCACACGTTGGCTGGAGGGAGGGGGCGGGGATTTAAATTTTACTTTGGATTTTTTTGGGTTTTAAGAAAACACCAGAAAAGCAATTAATGCTCAAAACAATACGAATTAAATTCTAAAAATTCCAGAAAAATTCACAGAAGTTCTTGGAGATATTTTGGACTTATTAATAATATTTCCAACTTAAGTTGGTGTTGTATTTTTATACTTGAAATACTTTTTAATTGCAAAGTAGATTTTTAAACTCCAGAAAACTCAGAAAATTCAAATTAAAGCCAAATAAATCTAAGTAATTAATTTAAATTAGGGTTTTTACAGAAAATAAAATTATCACTTTATTTAATAATATTTTTAGGTTTTTACTTCAATTACTTTTCAAATCTAGCCTTTTCAAAAACAGAAATTCAGGGCAAAACAAAATTAAAACTTAGGCAACAAAATACTTATTTTTATTTTAAACCAAATTAATTTAATTTAATAATTTTTCATTCCAAAAATTGAATTAAACAGCTGGGCTGTTACAGAGGAGCATGGCACTAGCAATGCACGAGCAATGGCAGCCTAGGCCAACAATAGGGATGGGATGGTGAGGCTCTAGTGATGCTTTGGTCCTATTGACTGGTTCCCAAACCTCCAGAGTTGGAGAAGATGAAGCCACCGATGAGATACAAGCTATGAAGGTACGATTCTATGGAGGGGGAGGGGTAGTGGGGCAAGGTGAAGCTATTGGAAGCACACTCAAGCATTTATAGTAGCTAAATCGACTGAGCGACATTGGGAGGCTATGACAGTGGCATGGATAGGTGCAAGCCGAAAGCGATGGCAATATGCGACGTGGCTCAGGTATGCGTGATGACACGAAGGTCGCATGACATGGCATGGTGGTCGTGGTGCTCCAATACAGTGTTTGCACAGTGCAGCTGTGCTGAGCGAGCGTGACATGCGCGACTGCACGGTGCAACATGGCGTAGGCTCATTGGCCGAGAAGGGGAGAGGGAAAGGAAGGGCCAGGGGGAGAAAGTAATGCTCGACGAGGTGAGATGCAATGTGGGTAGGGTGTTCTAGCAATGGTGGAGCACAACAGCCGGCGTGGGCACTCGGTGTGGCACCAGTGCTTGCACGGTGCAGGCACGACGCTCGTCGGGCGCCCCGGGAGTTTTTGGGCCGACTTAGGCCATTCCAAGCTGGGCCATGGGCCCAATAGGCTAGGAAAATGTGCCAGGTTCCAGAGGGGCTAGGCCCACTTCATTTTCAATTAAATTTTAATTTTTTTGGTATTGTTAAATATTTGATTTCCATTTCAAATGGCTAATTCAAATCAAGGTCAGATGGATTTTGAATTTGACCCAATTTTAGATTTAGTTTAGCTGACATTTTCTAGGATCCCATTTGGGGTTCCTGAATGGCAATGGGACAAGACTTTCAATTGGTTTCCTATTTCAGTACAATTGATTTTGAAATTACATTTGACTTTTATTTATTATGACCTTTATTGGATTTTTGTTATATAGAACTTAGGCTCATGATTCCCTTTGATTCATTGTTGCTTGCACATATTTAGAATTCTTATACTGATCTTTTGACTTTCACTTCTTTTAGCTCCTACTTTATTCGGGGATTTATATTCCCATTATTTGTTTTAGGATGTTTAATCTCATACTTTATTTTGAGATCTAAACACATGATTTATTTTAGA
Organism: Dendrocalamus sinicus; assembly: GCA_036346575.1. Taxonomy (NCBI): domain Eukaryota; kingdom Viridiplantae; phylum Streptophyta; class Magnoliopsida; order Poales; family Poaceae; genus Dendrocalamus; species Dendrocalamus sinicus. Next base: position 25,193,181 of record CM070663.1, read on the forward strand.
TTTACCATTGTCTGTATTTAAATTTTTAACCTTTATAGCTAACTTTTGTTTAACATGACTTCTATTGCAATTTCTCTTGCCTCACTTTCTGGATCATCTTTTTATATTCATTTGTTTTAATTAAATTCTTATTATTTGTCTCTCTTGTACTCAATTTTATTATCAAGACTTTCCATTTCTTAGGAACCTTAATCACAATAAATAAAGATCCAAGAAAATCCAATTGCAAATAAGATGCCAACCAAAAGTTTTTAAAATTTACACTTTTCAATAATAGGCATTTTCGGGTTGTTACATAGCCTTTTTCAATATTGTGCGATAGTGCGTCATGCGAGGTTTATCAGCCCATCTGGGATTGATCCGCCCACTATTCATAATTAGCAGATGGTTCCTAGTAAGAAAAAATGTAATTGTTTCTTTCGCCCCCTAATTATATAGCTAATAGCAAAAATCAATCAAGAATTCTAGCCACCTAAGTCTGGTAGCTTGCTTCTGTCCTTACATTTGTCATGATGCTCCTCCTTTGCTTATTATTTAATCCAACTTCCGCCGATTGTACGCCATCTCTTCTCGAATGTGTGAAAGGTCGGGCTGTCTCAATGCAGTTGACGGGATGAACGCAGCCTGTCGATAGGAATATCAATGTGCGTATATACATAACGTGATAAGTATGAAGTAATTATGGGAAGATTGACAAACCTTGGAATTGGTGATCCTCGAGGAATCGAGGAGTAGTTCCATATGGTGGCAAACGTAGAATCCACATGTGTTGCCCGGTGGCTATTGGTGGCACTGCGAAAAATGCAATGTGTTAATTCAAGAGGCATTACTACCAACTGTTGCATAGGATTAATTAATGTGTAATAGCGAATACCTTAAAATCTCGAGCATGTGTCAGGCCTTTGGCCCCTTGCTTCGAGACACCTCCCATTGCAATGTACATCGCGAACGCCCTACGTGATTCGAAAAGGTTAACCTTAGTCATTCGGAAGGAAAGAAAAAGTACAATATAGGTATGTATGGAGAAAATGTACTTACCTTCGATTACTTGGCTGACAACTGTAAAGTCCATTTTATTCTTACTTAGGGAATCAAGGTAATATACCTTGTTCTATTTTTGTACAATTACTATTAAAATCCAATGATAGTTTTGATTTAAGGGCATAAGTACATATTCCTTATTGCGGTATTGCAGCAGTGCTGTTGCAATGTACCTCTCGACGATGGATGACTCCTCGTCAATGGTATTCTTGGCGACCAAGTGTGGGTCCAAGAAACCAACCGATGATGATTTGGATGTTCTAACTTTAGTCAGCATGTGTCTATACATATACACACGAAAGCAACAAATTATATATGACATTTATCGGTATGACATGAACGGAGACTGTGATTGTACACACTTACAGCGTCCAGCATCGAATGAGTGAGACGTCAAGAGCTTTGAGCGTGAAAAGATCGAATAAATCCTCAAAGGCGACCATGAAGACACACTCTTGAAGATTGTGATGTAAATCATCCGGCGTGAATTTGACAGTGACACTTGAGATCCGTTCTCCCTCTGGCTTATTGGACTGCTCCATATACCACTTGTGCAATTGCAGGCAACTATATGCTAGGGGTTGGAAGACCTTGTGCTCGAGCAACGACTAGCCAAGCACGAATTTGCGGGCCAATGGCAGGTACGGGATATCATCATTGGTCTTCTTTGCTTTGCCGTCTGCCCCTCTTGCGCCTCGGTCAGAGGTCGACTTAATGGCGATGATCGTAAAGGTAGCGGTGTAAGTTGCTCGCGAGAATAGCACCCGTGGAGATAGCACCGGTGCAACTAGCGGTGGTGGAGACAAGTCTTGTAGTGGAGATGGCACCAGTGCATATAGCTCTGGTTCACACTGCCCTCCTGGTCCTGCCACCAATGAAGAAGCCTCCAGGGAGATGTCGCTTTTGGGCCACTGGATGAATGTTCCAATGGCCTGCCCTAGAGTCACGATCTCATCATTGGGAGGCTTCGGTAGCGGGACGACCTCAAAATTGACATGCACACCATCTGTTGGATCGGAATCGGCGACAGAGGGGGGGGGTGAATGTCAACTTTTAAAATCGCCCCTCAAAAGTATCCACGAAAAATCTCTACTCTCCGATAGCTATAAAAAGCTAAGAAGAAGAGAAAACAAAGCTCACAAAAAATCAACAGAGATCAAGAACTTGAGTGGAAGACCTAACAAGGTCACGGCAAAGGATCAGCAAGAAATGCTACCACAGTAAAGAAATTTGCAATAATTGCTGCCGCGGCAGGGCAATTGCCTCCAAAATGCTGTCACGGCAGACTGCTAACACATAACCGAAAGGCTGAAAACTGCACTGCCGAAAGGCTTGCTCTTTGCAGCAAAAGCCAAAAAATAGTAGCTCCAAAAGTACTTGATTTTTGCTGCTGGACAGAGGACCGAAAACTGAAAGCAAAGCTGGTCACCGAGTGAATTTCTTGCCAACAAAAAGGAGACCAAAAGCTGAAAAGAGATGCTGCCGAAACTGAATGGAATAGTAGGGAAGAAACACAGCCAAAAACTGAATGGCAAAACAGCAATTACTGCAATCGGCAGAGAAGGAGAATGCTGGGCGAAAGGCTGTGTTCTGTTCTCAAGAAAACTACTTGTAACCAATCAAGAACTAAGACAAGAACTCCATTCAAGAATCTGAAATCTGCTAGCCGAAAGTCTCAACAACCAGACTATCCGATGGCTAAAATAAGCATCAAAATGAGACTACCAACTAAAAGATTTTAGCTACAAAACACCAAAACGACTTGCTAGCCGAGAGAAGCACTAGAGAATTAGCAGGAGGAGCAGCCAAACTAAAGAAACAATAAAGAAGAACAAAGCACAAAGAGCATCATCTCAACAATGGAATTTCTTGAAAACCAAGGCGGAGACATACATGATTAAAGTAGAGGATTACATGCTGTCCGCTATTCTCAAAAATACAAACTAAGTCCCCATACGCCCGGAGAGCATAGAGAGAAGCTCACACCTCCTCTCTTTCTCTCTTTCTCAATTTTTCATACTTGGAGAGAATCAAATAAAACCCTAACTCTTACACACCCTCTCTCTCAAACCATCTCTCTCAAATACTCATGCTGAAATTCTTGAAGGCTACTAGAGAACACCCTCTCTATTTATAGCCTCCACTAATGGGTTTACAACACACTTTACCCATTAGCTCTCAACAACTCATGGCGCTTTATCCACAATCCACTTCCTTTAGTGCAGCTTTGCGTATTCACCAAAACGCCCCTCGCGCACCTTCCAGGAAGCTTCCTCACTCCTTGCCTTGCAAGCCTCGCAGCCACCTCGAGCCCTCGCCGTCTTCGACACCTCCCGACCGTTCTGACCTCAGCACCACCTGCGCCTAGTCCGGTCCACCGTGTCTCGCCACGACTCCGCCTCGATGTCCTGCAGCCAACACAGACAAGAAACACATCAAATAGCATCGCTCGATATATGTAATCAAAATTAGCATGATAAAGCCCAAACCTGTCAATCAAAGGAATACCCATCCTAAACACGATTAACTAGGTTTGACCAGGTCCGACCAAAACCAAACCGCATCACACAACGACATGGTCCGAACCAACCAAATCAAACTCGACTTCCCTAAACCGATGTCAATTACTCATCACACACATGGGATGACCTCCACATGGTCTCTTACCATCCACATTAACTTTTGTGAAGCATGGCACTAAAGCTTGACCGTGCACCATGGCCCCGATACCAGACTGATATGCCTGGCCCCAAGCAGCGTGCAAGGGAACGGAGACATATCTCACTTGGAGCCTGCACTTCGTAGGCTTCTGCATAACGATACAGAATTAGCTACTCGAATAGGCCTATCAATGGATCAAGCATTCGAGAGATAATAATTATTACTAGTATATTTCAGAGTCATATTGGAAACCATATTTCCAAGGAATGTAAAGCTCAAGGCCTCTCGCACGTCCTTCCACGAATTGAATGTGATCTCAATTCGTTCTCGTACAACTATTCCGATCATGCTTCTCCATGCGCTTACTGCTTTGAGAGGAAGGAGAGGGACCCCAGATACATCGACCTGTGTGATGGTAAATTTTGGACCGAAATGGCGACAGAGGGGGGTGAATGTCGACTCTAAAAATTCCCCCTAATGTTCCCACTTAACGAAACTCCTCTTCAATAGCTACGAAGAGCTATGAAGGAGTAAAAACCACTTCTCTGGAACCTTGAGCTCTCAAAGGAAATAGGCATATCAAACAAGGAAAACAAATAGCCAATACCTCACCCAAAACAGCAAGCAACTCAGCTGTCGAGGGGGCCGGTCTCGATCAGAAGACTTGGGCCGGTCGATCATCGCCACACGAGGCGGCCAGACCGCCCAGGCCGGTCAGATCGGTATGGGGCCGCCGGTCAGACCGGTTACACTCAAAACAGGGGCAGAAACTGGAGCCCGAAATCAGACTGAGCTGAAGGTATTCAGATTTTGAAAAATAGAGAGAAAGATGGATTTCTTCCAATCTTTTTGTCCCAGAGCACCACAACTATATTCTAAAAAGCAAAGAGGGCTTGGGAAGCAAAGAAATCAAAGAAAAGAACAAGAATTTCAGATTAGGGCTAAAAACTCAAATCTTGCACGAGCTGAGCCAAAAATCAAATTACTCCCCAAGCTTTGATCCTTTGGCCATGAAACTTTGAGGATAGCTACTTAGTAGCCTCTGGACTCTACATGCCAAGTTTGATGCCATCTCATGAAGGGAAACGCTAAAAGCACCAAAACCCTAGTTATGAATTGAAGAACAGGAAAGGAGGGAAAATGCAAATCTTTGATTCATTCACTTTGCTCTTGGGAAAATCCAATCAAATGATCTTGAGACCTATTCCCATCACTGAGCAACCCATTTTGCCACTCCTCAGCAAGAATCAACAAGAAAACGAAAAACTCAAGAATCCAACACAGAGAGCATCGAAGAGAAAAGAATGCACGGGAGAAAAACTTCAGAAATTTCATTCCAACAAAACAAGGAATACATAGGAGTCCCCATACGCATGGACATTAGAACAAGAGGAATGATTACATGGATTCTCAACTCATCCTCTCCCTCTCCATCTCAAGAACTCACCCATACCCTACATGCTTCTTGGAGAGGAGACAACACAGAGAAGAGATGAATGTGGGAGTCACTCCCTGCTGCCCACACCAACTCTCCAACCACTAAAGCCTCACCAACTAAAGCCTAAAGTCAAAACAAACTCTCAAAGCTTCTTTTGACTCTAGCAAACCCTAACTCTCTCCCAAAGCCATGCAGCCACAAGGGGAGAAACTCTCTCCCAAAGCCATGCAGCCACAAGGGGAGATCATCTCCTATTTAGCCCTTGCATACCGGGTTTCCAACCCGTTTTGCCCGCTAACTCCGAACGGAACCGCTTCCACCTGTGCAGCCTTGCGCTTTTACCGAAACGCCCCTCGTGCACCTTCCGGGAACCTTCCTCGTTCCTTGTCGTCCAAGCCTCCAACCACCTCGAGTCTTCGCCGTCTTCAACACATCCCGACCGTTCTGACCTCGACACTGCCCGTGTCTAGTCCGGTCACCCCGTGTCTCGCCACGACTCTGCCTCGACGTCCTGCAGCCAACACAGACAAGAAACACATCAAATAGCACCGCTCGATACATGAAAGCATAATGGCATCAACAAATCATACTTACCCATGATAGAGCCCAACCTGTCGAAACAAGAGAATATGCATCCTGAGCACTTTGATTAGGTTTGACCAAGTCCGACCGAGCCCGATTGCACCACGCAACGTCAAGGTCCGAACCGCACAAGCCAAAGTCAACTCTCCTAAACCGATGTCAATTACTCATCACACACATGGGGTCTCAACCACATGGTCTCTCAATCTCCCCCTTGATGAGTATATTGACAAACCCAGAAAAAGCGTGAAGTTGAGTTTGAGAATGAAGTCAAACATGGTCCAAAAGAAGAAAATGATGCTAATGACCATGTCGACACAAGGAGCAAAAGAAAGAACAAGTTTTCCTCAAAGCTCTCAAAATGGCTTTTTCTACCACTATTCTCCCCTTTTGGCAATAAACACATCGAGGATGCAAAGGAGAGAATATGAAATGGTATTGGATGAAATAGCTGAAGTTTGTTTATTTTAAGCATGTAGAGCCATGAGAATTATCCAAGATGACCAACAAGTATTACACCAAACCATAACACATAAACATGCTATCTAGATCATGACAAGACATGTATAAGCCAGCTAAACCAATTAAGTCACAATCTGAAATTTTAGTGCAAAGTCTTAGCATGTCAAGTCATCCATGATCATAGTCTAGCTAGAGGTATCCAAGGATGATGCAAACCATGTCAATAAGCTAAGCGAAACCAAGAAACTAGTGTTGAGTCAAATTAGAGTGCTACAGGCTCAAGAGTGAAACATTTGTTTAAGTAATTGTAACCGTTGTAATTTTAGCAAATTGAGCACAATTGACATGTATTTCTTTAGAAATCTCATGATTGTTGCCAATCAAAATTTTGTTTTGTCATGTGCTAGATCTGAAGCCTTATGCGACCATTCCAAGCAAGAAGCTTAAGGAGATGATCTTGGTCATCCAAAACTCCCCCTGAGTTCATGCCTTGTGCAATGGCAAGCCGTCTCATAAGAAAGAATTGGTGAGATCAGTTTTTTCGCACAAAAGAGATCTTTTTGCTTTCTTAAATGATTGTACTAACTCATGCTACATCAAGAACCTAGCATAGCTCGATCTAAGACTCAACAAGGATTCAAGATTCAACTCAGCCTATTTAACATGGCATGAATCATAAAAGGATAACTCAAGAAAGACTAGTCTCAAGTGTTAGCATGACAAGTTTTAGTTCAATTTGAGCAAGTTTAATTAACTTATCATGGCAAAAGCTAGTCTACACATATGAAGCCATGATCAATCTAGCAAATAAGCACAAGTTTTGGCAAAGTGTATAGCATTGTAAACATGTCATAACAGGATAATAATCAAGGCTCAATGTAGTTATATTACAATGCAGAAATGCTGAAAATGCAAGAAAATCCAGCTCCCCCTCAACATGTGATGCAAATTTTAGTTCGAGTTGAGTTATGACAATATTAAGCTCCAGAAGCTCCCAAATGAACTCTCCCTAAACCAAAGCAGTAAATACGAGAAGCTGGCAAGAAAAATCGAGAGGGCAGTCCTTAAAGCATAGACAAGATGTAGAGGAAACTATGGCTCAGACTGACTCTCATCTACCCTATAAGAATCTAGGATTATCAACTGATCATCTAACTCACTAAAGAGCAAACACGTACCCTGTCTACCCGAGGGTGGCCCAACCCTCGCTAGAACCTACAAAAAGTGAGTGAGCTCAACCTAGTGAGAAGAGAAACAGCTAATAAGCAGCATCCTAGAATCACAAGATAAGAGCAAGAAGTCTGAACGCTAGACAGGAAGACCACTCTAACCTATGCTAGAAGGACTAACCCCATGCACCCCAAATGCAATGCAACAGATAGGAGTAATAGCATACTAAATAAGATAAAGCAGTAAAGCACAAAGCTCCCCCTCACAACAGTCCATAAGGACAAACCACCCCAAGCTCTCCCTGCAGAGCTAAAAACCTAGAGCTATCTAATGGCTTGGTAAAGATATCAGCCAACTGGTGGTCACTCTCCACAAACTGGAGCACGATGTCACCCTTCTCTACATGGTCTCTAAGAAAGTGATAGCGAATATCGATATGCTTGGTCCGAGAGTGCTACACTGGGTTCTTAGCAATGTTAATCGTAGAAGTGTTATCACAAAAGAGTGGAACACTATCGATAACTAACCCAAAGTCCCGCAGGGTCGAGACCATCCAGCACTGGTTGCAAAGAATCGGCGGCAACGCGTACTCGCCTCTGCGGTGGATCAGTGTAACTCCGATCGCTTCCTTGAAGACCAGGAAACCAGAAAAGTGCCAATAAACTGGCAGGTGCCCGAAGTGCTCTTCCTATCTATCCTACAGCCAGCAAAGTCTGCATCCGAATAGGCTCTCAAGGAAAGGCAGGACGAGGAAGAGTACCAGATACCATAGTCGATGGTAGCACGAAGGTACCGAAGAATGCGCTTCACGGCCTGGCGGTGAGATACGCGAGGAGAAGCCTGAAAGCGAGCACAAAGACACATAGCAAAGTGTATGTCCGGTCTCGAGGCAGTGAGGTACAAGAGAGCCAATCATGCTACGATACTCCTTCTGATCAACTGGCTCGCCGTCCTCATCTGGGTCAAGTGTGGCGAAAGATGCCATGGGAGTTGACACGGGCTTACCATCACTCATGTCAAAGCGTCTCAGAGGTCGCAAGTGTACTTGCCCGATGCAAGAAAGTACCCTCCCGAGTCCGCTTGATCCGAAGCCAAGGAAGAAGGTCAACTCGCCCATCATACTCATCTCAAACTCGGTGCTCATGACATCCGAGAACTGTGAAACGAGAGTATGAGAATAGCCGCCAAAGATAATATCATCCACATAAATCTGGACAAGCAGAAGATCAGTGCCATGCCGGCGAATGAACAGGGTCTTGTCTACTTTACCCATCTCAAACCCATGACTCAACAAGTAGGACTTAAGCCTCTCATACCAAGCTCTAGGGGCCTGCTTAAGTCGATACAGCGCTTTGGAAAGCTTGAAGACATGGTTTGGATATTTGGGGTTCTCGAAACCTGGAGGCTGTCTCACATAGACTTCTTCCTCAATAAAGCCATTGAGGAAGTGTAACATCCTGAAATTTCAAATGCCCAAAAATATGGAGTTTTTAAATTTTTCTTGCATTTTGCTAGCACTCAAATTTCTTCTGAGTATTTATTTGAAATCTTTGTGAGTTTTGTTCCATACAAATTAATAATGAAGAATACTCCCAAATGCAAATAATAATCTTGCAAATTATAAAAAAAACAGAAAATGTCATTACAGATCATGAAATCAAAATGCCAACACCTTGAATTCAAATTCAGGTCAATAAAATAATATTCACATTAAAAACTTAGGTATTAAATAATGGACATAAAAATTTGAAACTTGTTTGGAATATATTGGTTTAGGTATTTGTGCTCTGTTGAAGTTTTCCTCGGATTTTGGTTTGAGATTCCACTAATTAAAGCACAAATGAAGATAGTGCACATGGGAATAATAGAAATAAATAATTAAAGGTTAAAAGATGTTAAAGGGAGAGGTGTCTATAGATTATATATATATATATATATATATATATATATATATAAGTAAACCCCTAATAAATAAAGTAATAAAATTGGGCACAAGGATATATATATATATATATATATATATATGTATATATATATTCAAACAATTTTATTCTAAGGTTGGTAGTAATAAAGACTTACATGAAATCAAGGGGAAAAAATTAAATTAAAAATTAAAAAGTAAAAGAAAAATGGGCCGGCGAGCCAGCCCAACCCGCCAGCCAGCCGGCCTATCAGCCTGCCCCGTGCCCCGATCTCCTCTTCCCCCAGCATCGTTCGGACAAGGGGGCAAGGCCCCATTCGGACCCCGCCCGCGGCCTTCTCCCCGCGCGCCACCCTTCGGACCAGTGGACGCCGGCACCACTCCGCCGTATTCTTGCGGTCCCCACCGCCGTCCCGTCGTGCGCCCCGCCCTCGTCAGCTCTGCCCCCACCGGCTCCCATCTCCTCCCCTTCAATGCCCGTCAATCCACCGGGTTGGCCACCGCCCCCCTTGCTCCTTCGGTCAACCACAGTGCCCCCGGTCGCGCCGTGCTACGGGTCTGCAGGTAGGGGTGGATATCGAGCCAACTGCTCGTCTTATCGAGCTTTTTCTAAAATTGGCGTATTTTGATTTAATATCATTTTACGGATAATTTAAAAGTATTTTTAGAAACGAGCTAACGAGTCGAGCCGAGCCGAGCTTGAGCAAAATTCAAATTCATTTGAAGTCAACTCATTTTAATGTTTAACCAATTAACAAGTATAATTGAAGCAATTTTGAACCGAGCCAACGAGCCCACTAACGAGCTTTTTTTCCACCCCTATCTGCAGGCGTCCACGTCGTGCCCACGAGAAGCTCTCCAAGAGTGACGTCACTGGACAACGCCCCCCAACTGCCGCGCATGGCCGCCATGGCCCCTCCTCGGCGCCAGCAAAATCTGCCGGCTATAAAGCCCACCCAAAGCCCCCAAACTCCTCCCCGCACCCCTCTTTCAGTCCTCCCCAGAGCAATCGGCCTCCCACCCCCACTTTCTCGCCGGAGCCACTCTCTTCCCCAAGTCCGGCCGCCGAGCCAATCCACCAAATCACACCGCCATTTTTCGATTCCCCGCGTCTACACCCTCCCCGGGACGTCGTGAAGCCAACCGCACCCGCCGCCGGGCTCCCCGATCCTTCTCCGGCGTCGGCGACGATCTCCTCCCTGGATCGCCGCCACCGCACGCCGTCGGCCCTACCCCGGTGACCCCCGGTCACCGCCAGCACCTCCATCATCTTCACTGTGACGCAAGCATCCCATTTTGCCGGTCGTCGGTGTCTCCCCGGCCGCTCCCCGCTGGCGGCGCCGCCCAACCCGTGCACCGCCAATCTTCCTCTGTTTTCCCTGCATGCCCATCACCCTTCTAAAATATTTCCCCCTTCCTAATCGTAGGTGACAAGCAGCCCAGTTGGTTACCCGAGTACACGTTGCTTCTCAGACCCAGGTCCCGAGTTCGATCCCTGTCCTCCCCCACTTTCCATTCTTATTATTTTGTTTGTTTTTGCCTTCTTTACTCCATTGCAATTAAGAGAAAATTAAGGAAAAATATGAAATTAGTCCCTGGAAGCCAACAAATTTTATTAGTAATACTTAAGATTTAATATTTGATTAGTTACCATACATGCATAATTGATGTGTCTTTATTATTTATCTTAATCTAAATATTAAGTAAAGACATCAATAAAAGATGGTTCTAAATTTAATAAAGACACCCAAGTTGAAGTTGGGGAAAATAAATGTGATACTATGTTTGACTATAAAAAATAAGGAGTTAAATTAAAGGTTACCTTTAATAAAAACTAAAACATGTGCTCCAACCTTTAACATGCCACCGTCAAATAAATGCCAATGGTAAAGTAATCCAGTAGCAAACCAGGCTATCACCTAAATGTATATATATGCAATATTTTTCTTTAAGACTTAATTCGCACTCAATAACAACTAAAGATATGTAAATTAATAACAACCTTTAATCAAAAGGGCGTCTTTAAGTAGAAGTGTCTTGTTAGAGAGATATATATATGTATATGTGTGGCAATTATAATAAGTAACCCCTAGGTCATCAAGTGTTAAAAGTAATCTACCTAATGTAGTGATGTGAATAGTAGTCATCATTAGCGTGTCATCGACAAATAAATCTCAACCGTGGATTTAGTTGAATATTGATAGTAAAGTGTACCCTGGTATAGCATGCTCAGTCCTATGTAGATAGAAGTTTGGACTAAAAGATGCTAATGCAAAGGATAAAGTGACAACGACAGTTGATCCTCAGGGTATTTCCAAATAAAGAGTCATGTCAGAATATAAATGTTAAAGTATAGTAGCTAAAGTATACGCAAGATAATAATAGCACCATTAATTAAATCTTAACACTAGCTTTAATACATAATAATATTGAGCATAATTGTATATATAGCAAGCTGAGACCCGTATAAATAGACCCTAATTCAAATTAAACTTAGCCTAGTGATAAATGACGGTACATAAAATGTCGCACCACTAAATGTCACAACCCGATTCTAACATTAATTCGGTAAGCTAAAAATTGTATATATCACTTCTATATAGCATATGCCCTGAATATGAGCACTCGACAAAATAATGCTCCACTAATCTTGCACACTGATTCATAGGTCTAACCTAACTAATGGAACTTCCTCGATAAATACAACAATAATAAAAGAGTATTAATAAAAAGATCAAGTTATCGTATTCTACCACCGGCATTGCCTCAAGTCATCCAAATCACCCATTAACTCATAATAAAACTAAATTGAGTTTATTTGAATTTATTTGGATCTCTTAAGTTATTTGCTTTTATTTGAATTCAGTTGCTTAGCACGTAATTAGAAATTAGAGTCCGGAAGAGTCAAGGATCAAGCGAGGCCAAGAGCAAAGTGGAGATAAAGACCCGAACCTCAAGATCGACAAATGAGAAAGCTTTGAATGAGCTCAAGACCGCGGTAAACCACGCAAGGCGAGTCAATACTTTGATCATGTTGAACCTACACTTTCTGCAAATTACTTTTGTTTAAATTATCAAATTGCATGCTGTTATTTTATATGCAAATACATGTTTAATTTACGATTCTAGTTATATCCCATTGTGTACCTTGATTAATATTACCCCTCCTTTGGAATATTTGAATTTGTGAACCTTGTCGCCCTAGCAAAAATTATAATAATAACTTTTCGAAAATAAGTCCGTAATTATATGACATGCTTAGTGTTGCTTAGATACTCATGGGCGCGAGAACTCTCAAGCATCTCTTTTAATCATGAGAAAATTTGGTTGGGCAGTCATAGTGGTAATGACTGGTATATGTTGGATATGATTATTTTATATTCCCAAAAACCCCAAATTGCTTATTTATCTGGGCGGATGGTTCGGGGGTGTGGTGCAGGGGTGCACGAGAGTGTGGTTTGTGGTAGAACCGCCCAGATAACCCTAAGGACTGAATCTTGTCATGACCTCCTATGTAAAACAAGTGCAACCACAAGTCTGTAAAGTACAACTTGGCCTAGTAAATTTACCGGACCCCGAAAGTCATCATCATCGGTGGAGGAGAAGTGGTGGTGCAAGTAGTGATTCTGGGTGACGACTTGAATGGGACACTCTTTGTGAGTGAAGTTCTTCTGCGGCGTGCCAGCAGTACGGGGAGTCAGCTGCTAGGCGCATAGGAGGGGAACATCCCGCACAACGTATTGGACCCACCGCAAGTGGGAGCGGCCCATAGGGTGAGATGATGGACGGGGCGAGGTACTTTGAACGGTTACCGTGATGGTTTGCTCAACCGCACGGCTAAGGAATCGTGTGGGGCAACGAGTGAACTGTCTCTTGTGGGTAAAGTGTGCAAACTCTGCAGAGTCAAAACTATTCGAATAGACATGCCCACGGTCAAGGGCGGACATGGGAACTTAACCAGATATAGTTCTATTTCAAAACACTTTGTGGGTGGGAATGGAAAAGTGGAGGGCAGTGGAAAGCCCTGATTTGAATTGTCCTGGGTGTCGTCCCAGTGGTAAGTTAAGCGGCTATAACGCTGAAAGATGCTATATGGTGTGGATGCCATGTAACGGTGGATGGAATCTAGATCGCTATTAATATTGCATTCTCTTACACATTATGTTTTTGGTCAAAACTGCTAGGTCTCAGGAAATTTCTATGTATTATATTTTTAAATAATGGTAATACTTATCACAAAATAAAATGTCAGGAAGAATAAATAGAGTCGTAAGAAAAGAAGTTGGATGTTTGTGGTAAATACATAAAGATGTTGATGGATTTACGTCTATCATAAAAAGGAAACGATAGTGTGGATTCTGAGAGAAATAAGTTAGCAGAGTCTAAATGAATAGATAGGCTAGATAGATGATTTGAATGATTTTTGGAGAATTAAGGAGTGCAAAGGTAATTGTTGGATCAATTTTTGGGAGATGTTGGTGATAATGGGATTAATAGGATTTGACCGATTACTAGATGAGTCAATTGAATTGTTGGGAGTTTGGATATATGATAATTGGAGTATAAACTTGATCAATGATATTCTTGGTGGAGGTATACTAGTGGATTAGTTAGAAATAGATAATGGAAAATAAGGTTAATTATTGTAAGAGCAAATTGTGGTTGTGGATCAATAGTAAAAGGAATGGGTTGATAGGAATTTTGGAATACAAAAGATATTGGTGGATTGTATAATTGATGGTATTCGTTGTTTGGAGTTTTAGACAGCACTCAATATAGAAAGTGTGTGTTCGGTGGATTAATCAAATGATATTAGATAGATGATGTCACTAGCTATTTGGAGTTTTAGGCAACAATTGATCGGTGGATTATATAAATTATGATACTCGCTGTTTGGGGATTTAGGAAACAATTGATTGGTGGATTGTATAATTGATGTTATCCACTGTTTGGAGTTTTAAACAGCAGTCAATATAGAAAGTATATGATCGGTGGATTAATTAAATGATTTCACTCGCTGTTTGGAGTTTTAGATAGCAATCAATATAGAAAGTGTATGATTGGTGGATTGTATAAATGATGTCACTCGCTGTTTGGAGTCTTAGACAGCAATCGATTTGGAAAGAGTATATTCGGTGGATTAAGTAAATGATGTCACTCGCTGTTTAGAGTCTTAGATAGCAATTAGTAAGGAAAGTGTGTCTTTGGTGGATTAAGTCAATTATGGCAATCGCCGTGTGGAGTTTAGGTAGAAACAATAACACTATGATTTAATAATACTAAGGCTACCAAAAGCGATTTTTGGCAAATAAAATAACCCGAGCCTCTCCTTTGATAAGCCATGCATACTATTTAATTGCATCCTGTGTGTTGGCTCGCGAGCACGGTGGTTGTGCTCATATTCGCTTTCCCCACAAATCCAGAATCAGGAATCAAATCACTACGCTTCAGAAATACTTTTGGATCATGATGATGAAGAAGATGAAGATGTCAAGAACTAGGTCGCGAACCTCCAGTTGGCTGCCTGTGGGCATGTCCTGAAGGTCCCACCTGTGTGCTTCGTTTCCGCTGCTGTATTTTGTTGATTTCGGCCCAATCGGCTCGTGAGTAAGTTTACTATTATATTTACGCTTCCGCATGATATGTACTTTGATATTCAGAACTGTAATCTGTGAGCACTATCTACTGATCCAGAGAATAGTGCGGTGGAATCACAGAGGATTCCAGATTGTAATATATGGGCTCCTACAGGAAGGCACTCTTGATATCCATCTGGTAAAGCTTGAAACCCTTAGAAGCTGCACAGGCAAGCAGGATTCTAATGGCCTCAAGTCTAGCTACAGGGGCAAAGATCTCATCGAAATGTAGACCCTCAACCTGGGAGAACCCCTGAGCTATTAGTCTAGCCTTGTTTCGAATAACCACACCATCCTCACTCTGCTTGTTCTTGAACACCCACTTAGTCCCAATAACATTGTGACCTCGAGGGGGCTCAACAAGTGACCAGACCTTGTTTCTCTCGAAATTCTCTAATTCCTCATGCATGACATTGACCCAAGACTCGTCAGAGAGAGCATGACAAACGTCCTTGGGCTCAATGAGGCTACAAAGGCAGAATGGAGATAGAATTGAGACATGCCAGATTTTGAACAAGTGACTCGCTCAAAAAGGTCTCCAATAATCTGCTCAGAAGGATAGTCTTTTTGGATATGCCTGGGAAGTCCAGGATGAGATGAAGAAGTGACATCTACCTCATTGCTGATGAGGTAGGAACAGAGCCACTAGATCTAGAAGAAGCAGAGGGCATGGGCTGATCGCCTCGAGGTGCAGTGGAAGAAGGCACCTCAAGGGGTGGATGAGGGACTGGATCGGGTAGACAACCCTCATCTCCATCGTCCTCATCATCCACGAAGATGGGCTTGGACTGCTCTAAAGAACCTGAGATGTCGGGCCTAGTCCCTGGACTGGCCTCGTCGAAGGTCACCTCACAGGTCTCTACCATTTTACTAGACTCGCAGTTCCAAACCCTATACGCCCGCGAAGAATTCAAGTAACCTAGAAAGATCCCATCACACGAACGTGACTCGAACTTGTCTAGGTTTTCGGACTTCAGAATAAAGCACTTGCAACCAAACACACGAAAATGAGATACACTGGGTTTTCGCCCATATCTCAACTCATAAGAAGTGCGGTGCAAGTGTGCCCGAAGAAAAACTCTGTTCGAAACATGGCATGCAGTCGCTATAGCCTCAGCCCAAAACTTCCGCGGTGTAGAGTACTCATCGAGCATCGTCCTGACCTTCTCGACCAAGGTACGGTTCTTCCTCTCCACGATGCCATTCTGCTGTGGGACGTGCGGAGAAGAGAACTGGTGCTCTACACCCGTCTCATCGCAAAATCTCTCAAAGTAGGAATTCTTGAACTCCGTGCCATTGTCACTGCGGATCGCTCGTAAGGCACCCGGAAGCTCAACAGAAAGCCTACTAAAAAGACCTCGGAAATGTGTAAACATCTCATCCTTCGAGGCTAAGAAAAACACCCAAGAGTACCTCGAGAAGTCATTGACCACGACAAGGACATACCACTTCCCTCCTGCTACTGCACTCGAGCTGGTCCAACTGTATCCATATGGAGCGGCTGTCCTGGTGCATCGGTCATAGTGACTGTGACCGGAGGATGGGAAGCAGCGACCATCTTGCCATGCCGGCAAGGAGCACAAACTAGATCTTTGACCATCTTGAGTTTCGGCAAACCACGAATGAGGTCGTGGCCGCTAACTCGGGTTAAATGGTCAAATCCAATATGACCAAGTCTCCTATGCCAGAAGGAAAGGTCGCGGGACTCAGAAGCAACCAAACACTTGAGAGGATCACCAGAAGACTCAGAAAAATCAGCACGAAAGATTCTCCCAAAACGAGAAATCCCGCAAACATGACTACCCGAAGAATCAAGAATTTTGCAAGCGTTTTTCTTAAATCTCACCTCAAAACCGTCATCCCAAAACGAGAAATCCCGCAAGCAAATTATACTGCAGCTTACTAACCAAAACAACATCTTTCAAAATGAAAGAATCATTAACGCGCACTGTACCTTTGGCGATGACGCGCCCAGATGAAGCATCTCCGAAGGTGATCGTCTCATCACCTGGAGCACGGGCAAGGGAAGAAAACCAACGGGAGTTTCCGGTCATGTGTCGTGAACACCCGGAGTCTACGAGCCAAACCTTTCCCTTCTCTGTCCGACGAACCTGAGTCAAACAGAGAGTAAAGTCTCAGTACTGGGGTAAATCAAGAGTGATTTTGGCACCCAATACTGAGTAACACATCGAGTAGAAGAAGAAGCCATACACGACTGACCTCTATCTACCCTACGCTCTCTGTCACTCAACAAGCCAGAAGGTCTACGTGTAGACCAGAAGCTGTTGCTGGGTCCGACTGCTACGGGCGAGCGAGTTGGAGTACTGGCAAGACGCTGAACACGCCGCGGGTAGTCATCTCGACGGGGAAAACGAGATCTACCCTCAAAACGGCAGAAGTCACGACCAAAGGGAGCATGAGGACGAAAACCAGAAAACTCAGAAAAACCAAGTCCTCGATGCTGCCCAAACCCATCAACAGAAACAAGCCTAGACCTCGTGTTGGTCTTAGGTGCACTCAAGGTCTGGGGCTGACCCTGAATACGCCTAAGAGACTCAACACGGTCTCTACGCGCGATCTTGGCGCGCCTGAAGCATCGATCGATCAGATGTCCATCCTTCTGACAGAATGTGCAATGATACTTCACCTTCTGAGAGGTAGAGGTAGCATGATGAGGCTTCGCCTTCTGAGAGGCCGAAGCTGCAGGTGGAATCACCTTGCTGTCAGAAATCTCTTGGACAAAACCCGCAGACTTAAATTGGACTTTCTCGGTCTTGGGCTCAGTCTCGATCACACCTGGTGCTATGGGTCTGAGCACGGCAGGTGGATGCTTCCTCATGTCCTCATAGAAATCGTATCCCAGACCCTGATTAAATCTGCAAATCTTAGATTGGTCTAGGATAAGATTGAGCTTCTTCTTGCCTCCTACAAACCTCTCGAAAGTGTTCATAAGGTACTGACACTCCCGAAAGAAAGAGGTGCAAGAAGAGCAGGGAGAAGAAGAGACAGCAGAAGGTAAGGGAGCAGAAGAAGAACCAACAATAGAGGAAATAATGGCTTGTGCAAGCACAGCGGACTCTGAAGGGACAGTCCTACTACTAGTCGGTTGGTTCACGTCGCTAAGCGTCTCCACCTTACCCTTGGGCTCCTTCCCCACCTCAGCAATCACATCACAATGAGTTGATGGCTTCTCTAGTAAATCCTTAGTTAGCTTCACACATTGTTCATTCAAAGTAACGAGTTCAAGTTTTAGTTTATCACAACTAATGCATGGTGAGCTAACCGGATCCTTAGTCGCAAACTGAGCTAATTTGTTGTCATGATCAACCATCTCTTGGAATTGCTTAGAAACAGACTCAAGCTCAAATGTCAATTTTGGACAGTTGGTGCAAGAAACAACAGGCTCAAGTAAAGAAGCATGCAACTCAGCAATTTTATGATCTGCCCTTTTTAAGTTCAATTTCAAATTATTGCAGTTTTCACAAGACTCGGGCGGATCCAGGAGTATGGTATAAAGACTTCTAAAAGTATTATCCTTATCCTCACATGAGGTGCAAGCAATAGTCTCAACAGTAGTAGATGACGAAGGAGCTACCCTGCTCATCTCAAGCTCTGCAAGAAGACTAATGTTCTCCACCTTAATCATGTCAAGCTCGGAGGACAGACTATCATGCGAGGTCCTTAGTTTCTCCATGTCACCCAACAGAGCACAGCATGTATCACAATCATCACGGGAGGGAGCATATCTAAGTGAAGTAAGCTCCCGTGACAAGCTCTCTACTTCCTTCTCCAACTCGCTACACCTAGCTCTAGCTCTAGCATGAAATCTACCTAGTTTAAGAAAAGCATCATTAAGTCGGGTCGAGGTGGGGATACCTCGCCGAGTCGGAGTACACTCATTGTCGCTCGTTCACCCTCAAGGGCCATGAAGCACATGCCGGAGAAGTCATCACCGCCCTTGGGTTTTTGCTCGTCCGTTCCATCGTCGTCGCTCCATCCCTCCACCTCGCTGAGATCGAGGTCGTCGAAGGCGGTGAGGACGCGGTGGAAGAGCTTCTTGGCTTTGCCAAGGTCGCGGAACTTCTTCTTGCTTGTGCGTGAGCTGAGGGCTTCTTGTTGCGGTTCTTGTCGATGTAGTCGTTCTTGCCCGAACCACTGTAGTCACCTTTGCCCTTCCCCAGCTTGGGGCAGTTCGCTCGAATGTGGTTGGGGCCACCACACTCGAAGAAGATCACGGGTCCTCCTTTTCCGTCCCTCCTCCTCTTGTAAGCATGGGAGAATCTCTGAGCTAGGAGGGCTAACTGCTCATCCGCAAGCTGCTCTAACTGATCATCAGTTATGTCACAGAGAGCAGCAAGGGAGAATCCACACAACGAATCAGAAGAAAGACCAGAAGCCAAACTGGGATCGGTGACTAGGGTCATCGACTGTGACTTCGACTTGCGAGAGACAATGTCAATCTCGTGAGTCTTGAGGCGCGAGTACAGCGCATCAAGAGTCAAAGTCGAGAGGTCCGTGGTGTCCTTGATGGTAGTCACCTTCATCTCCCAAACACGAAGGTCGAGTGCAGCGAGCATCTGTCGAGCGTTATCCGAGTCGGGGCATGTGAGATCGACCGCTCGGAGGTTTCTCAGAATCTTGTGAAAACGCGCAAAACATTCATCGAGGGACTCGCCAGCGAGCATTTCAAACTTGTTATAATCTCGCTTGAACTGGTTCTGTCGCACCGTCTTTATTTGGGTAGTGCCCTCATGGTAAGCATCGAGGGTCTCCCAAATATTGAAGGCGGACGAAAGATGAGATATGCGGTCAAACTCGCTACGACTCAAGCCCTGGATTATGATATACCTTGCCTTAGCGTTTGCCTCAGCATCAGCCATATTCCCGGCATTGATGTTCTCATCGGCAGGAACAACAAACTGGACCTTGACCTTACGCCAGATGGCATACCCCTGAGCCTGGATATATGTCTCCATTCGGCTCTTCCAGAAGGGGTAATCGATGCCATCAAAGACGGGAGGCTTGGTCGAGTACTTGTCCATCGCCATGGCTCTAGAGACCGGTTAAGATCTATTGAGAAGAGCTAACCGGCTTTGATACCAATTGTTGGACCAAAATGGCGACAGAGGGGGGTGAATATCGACTCTAAAAATTCCCCCTAAAGTTCCCACTTAACGAAACTCCTCTTCAATAGCTATGAAGAGCTATGGAGTAAAAAGCACTTCTCTGGAACCTTGAGCTCTCAATGGAAATAGGCATATCAAACAAGGAAAACAAATAGCCAATACCTCACCCAAAACAGCAAGCAACTCAATCTGCCGAGGGGGCGGTCGATCAGCAGCACTTGGGCGGTCAAACCGCCACACGAGGCCGCCGATCGCCGTGAGCCGGTCAGACCGGTATGGGGCCGCCGGTCGACGGTTACACCAACAAAACAGGGTAAACTGAGCCCAAATCGATCGAGTCAAGGTATTCAGATTTTGAAAAATAGAGAGAAAGATGGATTTCTTCCAATCTTTTTGTCCCAGAGCACCACAACTATATTCTAAAAAGCAAAGAGGGCTTGGGAAGCAAAGAAATCAAAGAAAAGAACAAGAATTTCAGATTAGGGCTAAAAACTCAAATCTTGCACGAGCTGAGCCAAAAATCAAATTACTCCCCAAGCTTTGATCCTTTGGCCATGAAACTTTGAGGATAGCTACTTAGTAGCCTCTGGACTCTACATGCCAAGTTTCATGCCATCTCATGAAGGGAAACGCGAAAAGCACCAAAACCCTAGTTATGAATCAAGAACAGAAAGGAGGAAAATGCAAATCTTTGATTCATTCACTTTGCTCTTGGGAAAATCCAATCAAATGATCTTGAGACCTATTCCCATCACTGAGCAACCCATTTTGCCACTCCTCAGCAAGAATCAACAAGAAAACGAAAAACTCAAGAATCCAACACAGAGAGCATCGAAGAGAAAAGAATGCACGGGAGAAAAACTTCAGAAATTTCATTCCAACAAAACAAGGAATACATAGGAGTCCCCATACGCATGGACATTAGAACAAGAGGAATGATTACATGGATTCTCAACTCATCCTCTCCCTCTCCATCTCAAGAACTCACACATACCCTACATGCTTCTTGGAGAGGAGACAACATAGAGAAGAGATGAACGTGGGAGTCACTCCCTGCTGCCCACACCAACTCTCCAACCACTAAAGCCTCACCAACTAAAGCCTAAAGTCAAAATAAACTCTCAAAGCTTCTTTTGACTCTAGCAAACCCTAACTATCCCCCAAAGCCATGCAGCCACAAGGGGAGATCATCTCCTATTTATAGCCCTTGCATACCGGGTTTCCAACCCGTTTTGCCCGCTAACTCCGAACGGAACCGCTTCCACCTGTGCAGCCTTGCGCTTTTATCGAAACGCCCCTCGTGCACCTTCCGGGAAGCTTCCTCGTTCCTTGTCGTCCAAGCCTCGCAACCACCTCGAGTCTCCGCCGTCTTCAACACATCCCGACCGTTCTGACCTCGACACTGCCCGTGTCTAGTCTGGTCACCCCGTGTCTCGCCACGACTCTGCCTCGACGTCCTGCAGCCAACACAGACAAGAAACACATCAAATAGCACCGCTCAATACATGAAAGCATAATGGCATCAACAAATCATACTTACCCATGATAGAGCCCAAACCTGTCGAAACAAGAGAATATGCATTCTGAGCACTGTGACCAGGTTTGACTAAGTCCGACCGAGCCCGATTGCACCATGCAACGTCAAGGTCCGAACCACACAAGCCAAAGTCAACTCTCCTAAACCGATGTCAATTACTCATCACACACGTGGGGTCTCAACCACATGGTCTCTCAGTAAATCGGCCCTCAGGCTTCTTCGATAGCCCTCTTCCTTGGCGTCTTGATTTTGGAGCGGACGCCTCCGGCGATGGTGTTGAAGAATGCGCGGATGACATGTTGCTCATTTTGTGGGTCTATTAGCATAAGGTAAAAAAGTGCCATACCATAAGATAAGAAAGTGATCATATTGAATTGGAAGATGAGGAAGCAAAAAAAGTTGGAAGAGAGGAGAGGAGTAGAGGGGAGGGGGAGAAGGGAGAAGGGAGGAAATTTAAAAGTTGGACTTGCAAAATGCCAAGCTTTAATAAACACTTGGCAACATATACAAGTATACATATATTCAAGTATACATATACATATCTATGTTCATTAGCAACATATATATACATATACATATACATAAAACTTGTCAACTGGATGCTACCATTGTATATACCCCACCACTCCTCTATAGCTGCCAAATACTATCCATAGCAACATATATATACATATACATAAAACATGTCAACTGGATGCTACCATTGTATATACCCCACCACTCCTCTATAGCTGCCAAATACTATCCATAGCAACATATATATACATATACATAAAATATGTCAACTGGATGCTACCATTGCATATACCCCACCACTCCTCTATAGCTGCCAAATACTATCCATAGGGAAGGCATCACCACTCCTCTAACAGAAATATTCTTAAATAAATGCATGATTCCACCAGGAAGATAGGCTTTGCTCTTCCAAAGTCCTTTGACATCAAGAAACTAAGCAAGATACACGGGAAGACATAAAACAAAGAACATGAGGAAGAGGGGATAGGAGGAAGTGAAGCTTGACGGACCGGTGCAGGTTCGGGTGCGGAGGTTGGTGTTGGCGTACTCGAGGACAACGCAGGGGACCTAGCGCAGCGACGGCTCGGCGGACGGGCCCGAGGGAGGCGGCGGCGACGGCTCGGCGAACAGGCCCGAGGGAGGCGCGAGGAGGCAGCGACGATGGCGGCGGCGACGGAGGTCCGAGGAGACAGATCGGGATTTAGAACTACAATAACTGCAGAATACATGAAAAACCCTAGCCAGAGAGTATATATAGGGAGGTTTATTACAGACGGTTCTAAGTGTAGAACCGTCTGTGATAAGCCTTTAAACCCGCTTGTAGATATTAAGACAAACACCAACCAGCTGCATTCATACAACACCAACCAGCTGCATTCATATACAACACCAACCAGCTGCATTCACACATTTTCACCAACCTCACACAATGTATTTCTTCACACATTTTCACATATACATAAATGCCAATTCACATATACATCACACACATGCATTGTTGTATACATAAATGCCAATTCACATATACATCACGCATGTATATTTTCATTCTACTTGCTTATTTTCTTTAAAAATTAGCCCTTCATGATGATCAATGTGTACGTAACTAGTTTCGTCATGTTGTTCGTCGTCGACCCTTATGCCATTTCCAAAAGGAGGTAACTCGTCAAATTGATTGTATTCTTTCTCGTCCACTATATTCTCTACTCCGACAATTCTCCTTTTTCCATGAAGAACTACATGGCGTTTCTTATTTGCTGGGTCGGTTACATAGAAAACTTGAACAACTTAGTTGGCGAGTATGAATGGTACGTCTTTGTACCCGACACGTTGGAGGTCCACGGTAGTGACACCGTACTTGTCAACCTTCACCTGTGGGAGATGCACCCAATGGCAGCGAAATAAGGGGATCTTGAAAACCACATTGTCGAGCTCCCAAATCTCTTCTATGAACTCATAGTACGAGTTTCTCGATCCATCGGTACTGAACGCATCTATGCGGACACCGTTGTTCTGGTTTGTGCTCTTTACATCCTGAGACTGCGTATAGAATGTGTACCCATTTATATCATATCCTTGCCATGTCACAACTGTAAATGTTGGCCCTTTGCCGACCATGTCGTCTCACTTGGCGAGCTCCTAGCGATTTGCTCCTTCAACCATTGGTTGAACCGACCGTTGTGTTGCCTCATGATCCAAACATCCGCCGCTCCGGATTACATTGTCAAGCACATCCTTGTGCTGGTCGATATAAGCGCCACTTCGGTCATGTGTTGCATGACCGTGAAATGGGCTTGAGTATACGTGTCCATATCCGAGTGATTGCTTTCCTTCCGATAGTTCGAGACCCTTCACCTCCCCTCATGACGAGATTGAGGCACACCTATCGGTTGAATCTGAGCCATATAATCGACACAAAACTCAATGACATCTTCGCTTGCATAACCTTCGACGATGCTGCCCAACGGCTGAGATCGATTCCGTACGTAGGACTTGAGAATTCCCATGAACCTCTCAAATGGGTACATGCTAGTAGGAATACGGGCCCGCACATTTTTATCTCCCACACAACGTGAACAATGAGATGGACCATGATATCGAAAAACGAAGGAGGGAAATACATTTCAAGGTGACATAGAGTCATCACCACCTCCTCCTGCAGAGCATCTAGTCATTCGAGATCGATGACCTTTTGAGCAATTGTGTTAAAGAAATAACATAGCCTCATGATTGTCTCTCGGACTTTGATTGGCAAAATATTTCTAATTGCAATAGGGAGCATCTGTGTCATCAGCACATGACAATCATGAGACTTCATACCATTTAACTTCAAATCTTGCATCGAAACAAGTTTCTTCACGCTGTCGAGTAACAGACGGAACTTTGACACCATGCAAGCAGCGCACGATTCGTTTTTCAGCCTTGGACAGAGTGTAACACGCAGGGGAAGGTACGTTCGTCCATTATCGTGCATGTCGGTACTAACTCGGGCCCGATGTCCATATCGGCCAAGTCAAGCCGCGTGCGTTGACGCCGCCCTTTGTTTTATCACGAATGTTCAGTAAGAGACCAATCAAGCTGTCGCATACATTCTTTTCTACGTGCATGATGTCGATGCAGTGTCGAACATCTAGGTACTCCCAATAAGGTAAGTCCCAAAATATTGATCTTTTCTTCCAGGCAAGATAAGCATTTATGGTGCAGAACAATAAGGAACGCAGAGTGAAGTTCTCTCGTTTGTATGCATCCCATACATGTACCCCTTCGTTCCACAGTACTTTTAGATCTTCCACCAACGGTACTAGGAACACATCAATATCATTCCCAGGTTGTTTTGGCCCTTGGATAAGTATCAACAGCAAAATATACTTTCGCTTCATATACAACCAAGGAGGAAGGTTATAGATGCAGAGAGTCACGTGCCATGTGCTATGTCGGCTGCTCATGTTACTGAAAGGATTCATTCCATCTATACTCAGTCCAACCTTATATTCCTTGGTTCTGCACCGAAGTCTGCAAAACTCCTATCGATTTTTCTCCACTGCGCGGAATCAGAAAGGTGTCTTAGCATTCCATCCTTCTTGCGCTCCTCCGAGTGCCAACGCAGCAGTTTTGCCTCCTTTGGATTTGCAAAAAACCTTTTCAAACGGGGAATTATAGGAAAATACCATGCCACCTTAGCAGGAGGTCCTTTCTTCGCCTCTGTTCCCTCGCCATTATCTGATTGATTGTTGCATTTGTATCGGGATGCGTTGCACACCGGACATACATGCATGTTTGCATACTCTTTACGGTAGAGGATATAGTCGTTCGGACATGCATGTATTCTTTCTACTTCCATTCCCAACAGACAAAGAACTTTCTTGGCTTTATACGTTGTTTTAGGCAACTCATTTCTCTCTGGAAGCATGTCCGCTAAAAGACCTAGCAGCGCCGTGAAACTCTTGTCGGACCAACCGTTGCTTGTCTTCAATTTCAACAGTTCAAGCACGACCAACATCCTCGTGTACTTGCAACACGTGAACAAAGGTTTCTCTGAGTCCTCCATCAAGCCCCGGAATTTAACATACTCTCTCTCATCATAATTCTCTTCTACATCGCGAAGCATCTGATCCAGATTATTATCATGCAACCTATCTGAATCCGAACCACAATCGACATCATCCAGCGGCATGTCATTCACTTCACCAGCAATGTCATCCGGCGGCATATCATTCACTTCACCGGTGATGTCATCCGGCGGCATA
Organism: Dendrocalamus sinicus; assembly: GCA_036346575.1. Classification (NCBI taxonomy): domain Eukaryota; kingdom Viridiplantae; phylum Streptophyta; class Magnoliopsida; order Poales; family Poaceae; genus Dendrocalamus; species Dendrocalamus sinicus. Next base: position 25,219,017 of record CM070663.1, read on the forward strand.
TGATCATTCACTTTGCCATGACTGCTCCAACACGTATAACCCTTTTTGAAACCCCTCCGAATCAAGTGCGCTTCAATTTGCCCTCGGTTCTTAAACATCTTTAAATTCTCGCATCGATTGCATGGACAAGTACATATATTCCACCCCTTATTCAACATATCCTCCTCGGCAGCTCTTGTAAAAGCAGACACGCCATTAATGTACTCTTCACTCGCACGGCTCGCGGCATACATCCAGCTTCGGTCCTACGTTACGTATATATATAATAACTTAGTATTAAAAATTAAATTAACTAATTATTACTACATATATACTGGCCACATGTATTGAGGCTTAATTTGCTAGCTCAATTCATATTATAAACACAGTAGGTATTATATAACCAACAATTTTGCAAACCATCCTCAATAACACTCACCAATTACTTACATCTAAATTGTAATGCAAAGAAAAAATAAATTTCATTACTAACCATATCTAGAGCAACCAGGAAAGTATGAATCTTCAAAGCTCAATATCTGCCCTCCCGCCAAATTAACTGGCCTGAAATCACCTAGCTTGCCTCCTGAGCGAAAGAGTGCGCAGCAGCGGCTAGATCAGGATCGAAATGAAGACAGATGCGGTCTGAGCAGCGCAATAAATGCCTAGTGACCATTATCACAGTGGTTTTTAATTAAAAAAACCGTCTGTGATAATAAGCGAAAGAGTGCGCAGCAGCGGCTAGATCTGGATCGAAATGAAGACAGATGCGGTCTGAGCAGCGCAATAAATGCCTAGTGACCATTATCACAGATGGTTTTTAATAAAAAAACTGTCTGTGATAATAAGCGAAAGAGTGCGCAACAGCGGCTAGATCTGGATCGAAATGAAGACAGATGCGGTACTCGTTTTCTCCGACGCCGCCAACACAGACGGTGTCCAAATTAAAACCGTCTGTGTTAGTGTTGGTCACAAACGGTTTTGTCAAACCATCTGTGATTGGTCGTCTAGTATTAGGTTTTCTGTAGTAGTGTCTGCTTCTTGGCAATGGAAGAGTGCTTTGAGGCAATGGGAAAAAAATAAAGGGACGCAGCTCTCATCATCGCCGCCGACTATCTGGTTGGTGCTCGGGAAGGACGTGCTCCTCCCTTTTGCATTCCTCAACAGTAATCGCCACTTCTCCATGTTGTCTCTCTATTTTTGGTGTAATTTGTGCTTACTGGGGATTGTTTTCAGATGATAAGGCTTGGAAAGAGGAGCAATCAGATGATTTGGAAGGTGGTTGGATGGGGATTCAGTTGGCGGGTGAAGAAAAATCGGAGGCCAGTAGAAGAGGCGGGGTCTAGCAAGGATGCTAGGGATGTAGCAAGGAAGGCCCACATGCTCTTATGTGAAGGAAGAGCAGGAGCACATCATAGTTGACAAGGCAAATGCAGGGAGGGGAAGCACATTTTGCCAAGCACGCTAATGCAGGCACGTTAGTCACTCCCTTCTAAGAGTACCAAATTAGCCATGCCAACAAGGCCGGCATCCAATTCATTTGTTAGTTTGGTAGTTTGATCTGTTCTGATTTTGTAGGTATGTAGTTGTAGTTTGTGAATCGTGCCCAAAGCTCCTCCTCTTTCGATGTGCTGGAAAGTTATGTGCCTTTTCCTCCCCAAATTTGCAGGCAATACATGTGTCAGTTATTTTTTATAATTTAAAACAGCTATACACAGAACACATATACAACACGATTAATACCACACAATCTATTCAAATTTAAAATATTATTGGTATATACCATGCACAATCCATTTGTACTAAGAAACTGCTAAATACAATTAACAGAAGTAGCACTTTAAATTTTTGGAGGTTCAATATATTAAGAAATGTGTTATTTTCTCATCTTACTTCTTTTCTAGAGACTTTACTACATTGCAATTTCTTTATAACACATGTACACAAGGTTTGTATGCGGAAGCAGGTTTGAAAGGCGCATGTGGTCATCAAAAAGAATTGCATTTGTTTATTCTTTGTTACATATCATTTTGTTATGCAAGATTTGAACAACATTCGGTGATGGAATGTTTGCTCAATTTTTATCAGGATGTAAATGACACTAAGTCAATCTTATTTAGTCATATTTCTTTCCTTTGTATGTGATCAAAAGTTCTTCAAAATGATTCATTTGGTTTGGTTTTTAGTTTAGGCTTCCGTTACAACACATAGGTACAAGACTAGTTTTTCTAAACCTAATATATTTTTTCAAAACTTCTGAGCCGAGATAAGCTAAAGTGCCTGACCTAGCCAGCACAACCCATTAGCTTAGCATGTCGTGCTTGGATTTAGGGCCAAACTGACAGACTAGCACGGTATGATCCGATAAATCTAACAGGCCAAACAGGTCGTATGAGCCGCTCGTTTAGCCAAGTCCTAGTCCCACGCGAAGCACACCCCTCACGTGACCGCACGTGACTCGCGTTGAGGTATACCGTGACACCTCACCTCTTCCATCTCTGCCCTATCCAAGGCGCTCATTGAATCAAAGCCAGTTTTGACACTATTTCGCACCATATTTACAAAAATGGCAGTATGCGAGACGTATTGACAATAATATCATTTTTTCCATCGGCGGGGCGGGCGACAGCGCCCGCATGTCTAATTTATTTTTTCAGTTTAGTGTTTGTTCGAATTACGCAGGTAATTAGGCAAATAATTAGGCCGGCTATAATTACCTGCCGCCTGGTAGCTGGGCGACAGCGCCTGCTGCCTCGCGGGTGCTGCTGCCCAGCCCGTCGACGGCAAAAATGATATTTTCGTCAATACGTCTTGTATATTATTATTTTTATAAATAAGATATGAAACAGTACTAAAACTGACTTTGATTCGGTGCTCATCCCTCCTCTCCGTCCTCTGTCTACCCACATGTGACTAAGGCGTATTGCGTCTCTCTCTCTTTTTTTTTTTAGGGTTGCGTCTACTTGCTGATCGCGCAGCAACCAACCAACCCTGCTTCTTTTGATTGGTAGGCTCGTGACTGGTAGCAGCGCTAAGCACGTGCCCTTACTAGAAGGGCCAAAACTGTAGCTACCCTGCAGTACGGTAGCTAGATGATGCCTGTGCTATTTTGGCTGCTCTGAAGCACACATGGCATCATACCTACTAGAGCATGCTACCTTCAGAAGTTTCTGACGAGAGTACGTGTGAGCAGTGACCCGAAGCTTCCATTCCCGATCGAACGAACTGTTCCTGACGCCCGACCGACCGAGAGGGGGAAGCGCGTCTGCACTAGTTGAAGCTATATGCAGAGGATCTGGTTCCATACAACACTGGTGCGTTTGCGCTCTGTGACATGCTTGTCGGTTATGCTGTGTTGTACTAATTATCTCATTAAAAATCTTGGTCGAGAAACTTCTGAAAAACTTGTCAAGAGAAAAATAGTACAATCCACCCAATTTCATTTAATTTTCAGGATTTATTGTTTGGCTACTTGATCCTCTCATATTCCAATTCCACGCATACGTCTTTCAAAGTTAGATGCTGGAAATAACTTAGTGAATAAATCTGTAAGATTTACACATGACTTGGTATGCAATATCTTAATTTCATCCATCTTTTGTAATTCATGAACATAGAAAAACTTGGAGTTGATATGCTTGTGAGATGACTCTTCACGTAACACATCTGTACTTGTGCAACATAAACTGTATTATCTTCATATCTAATAGTAGGAGGTATTCAATCCACACAACTGCTGGATGTGGTGAATCATCCGCCGAAGCCAAGCATATTCTCATGCAGTTTCGTATAGTGCTATGATTTTTGAGTGATTCATCAAAGTTGATACAAAACTTTGCTTAAACAATTTACATAAAATTGCAGCTCCTCCACATAGAAATACATAGTCTGTTTGTGACCTACCTGTATGCGGGTTTGATAGGTACTCAGCATCTGCATAGCCAGTCAAAATCAAGTCCTGGTTCTTTCTGCAGAATAGTCTAATGTCTTTGCTTCCTTGGGGGTATCGAAAGATATCCTTTATCCCTTACCAATACCTTTTGGTAGGTTATGCACTGTACCTTGTTAATAGGTTTACCGTAAATACAATGTTCGGTCTAGTGCAATTTGCTAAATACATAAGTGCTCATATTGCACTTAAGTTGGGAATTCCAATCATAGGACTTTCTCCACTTCTTCTCTAGGTTTGTACGGATTCTTGTCTTGCTGCAAAAATCTCCCGACCATCGGTATTTTTGATGGATATGCCTTTTCAAAACCGAACCTTTCTAACACATTTGGAGTGTATCCCTTCAGGGACATGTTCAAGATGCAAGTCTAGGCAATATTTGGTTTTACCCAAATATTTTGTTTTGAACTTTGACTCTAAGTAAGAGCTCACTTCCTTTATATCTTCCGGGGTTTCGATGATATTCAGATCATCTACATGCACTGATATTATATAAAATACATCATGGGATTGTCGTGTAAATACATAGGGACAATCCTCATTGTTTGTATAGCCTTTTTTATATAGAAAGTCGCTTAAGCGATTATACCACATCCCGCCTGATTACTTAAGTCTATAAAGTGATTTTTTTTAGTTTCACACTATACATGTTTCTATTTGCTCTGTCTTGATTCGGGGTAGGGATACCTTCAGGCACCTTCACATAAATATCCGAATTCAAGTTTCCATAAAGGTATGCAGTTACCACATCTATTAATTTCATTTCTAAATTCAAGTTCACTGCCATCAAGATTACGTATCTAATGGTAATGCCACCCATAGCCGAGGAATAGGTTTCTTTATAATTAATTTCTGGGCGTTGAGTGAAACCTTATGTAATGAGTCTTGCCTTATATCTTACAACTTTATTTTTTTCATTTCTCTTTTGAACAAATACCCATTAATTCTAGGATAATAAGCGATTATGTCCAAAGTCAAGGAATGAGGTGTAACAAAGCAATTATCAATAGAGAATTAACTATAAGCTAATACAAGTATAATTTACATAATAAGTAAAGCATATAATTTAATAATTTTAAATAAAATAATTTACATTCAAAAGATAGGTGCAATATGATCAAAATTATGACTTGCCTTGCTTAATTTATTGTAGGTCTTGTTCTTACTTAAGGTCTTAGTCTTCGTCTTTATTTGGATCTTGATCCCATTCGAACTGTTGCTTCTTTTAGACTCCAAATTCTAATTATGCAATAAGCAATCGAATCCAAACAAATCTAGAGGCATCTAAATAAACTCAAAAGAATTCAAATCAACTCAAGTAAACATCAAAATTCAGATATTTGGTACTATTATGTGGATTTTGATTTTAGATAAATTTAGGATGAAGAATTGGTTTAATCGGAATCCAGGCAACGAAAATCCAGTTGCCAAAAGATTTTGTCGAAGGAGGAAATACGAATAAATGAGGAAGAGCGTAGAACATTATTTAGAGTATCCTTTCTAAGGAGATTGGTTTGATAAGTTGGACTGATAGATAGGGTCTTTGAGCTTTGCTATATTTTTTATTTAATTCCTAACTCGGCTACATTTTATAAAGAATTTACCTAGGAGCCTCAGGCAACCAATTCTAATTTAACCCCTGACAACTTTTGTTTAATAATTTACTTTAAACTTTAACTTATGTGGGTCCTATTGGTTATAAGTTTATTATAGTGTATTAGACTTAATCTTTCCATTATTATTCATAAATAATGGTCTTGGGTCTATTGCTAGGTGAAATCTTTCCTAAGATAATTGTCTTGTTCATTAACAATCAATGTAGGTCCACTATCAAAAAATTAACTTGGTCCTCCCACGCCAATAGCAGAAGAACAAATGGCTTGTGCACGCACAGCCAACTCAGAAGGGACAGTCCTACCGCTAGCCATTTGGTTTTCGTCGCTAAGCGTCTCTACCTTACCCTTGGCTTCTCCCCACATCAGCACACATTACAAGCAAATGATGGTGGCTTCTCTAGAAGGTCCTTAGTTAGCTTCACACATTTTTCATCCAATGCAATCAAGTCAGATTTAGTTTGTCACAATTACTGCATGGTGAGCTAACAAGATCCTTAGAAGCATATTGAGCCAATTTGTTGTTGTTATCAATCATCTCTTGAAACTGTTTGGAAACAGATTCAAGCTCAGCAGTCAGTTTGGGACAATTCACACATGAAGCTATGGGCTCTAATAGAAAAGCTTATAATTCAGCAATTTTATGATCTGCCCTTTTTAGGTTCATCTTCAAATTATTACAACTTTCACAAGTCTCGGGCAGATCAATAAGCATGGTATAAAGACCTCTAAAAGCATTATCCTTATCCTCACATGAGGTGCAAGAAATAGCCTCAACAGTAGTAGATGAAAGAGACGCTACCCTACTCATCTCTAGTTCAGAAAGAAGACTAACATTATCCACCTTAATCATGTCAAGCTCAGAGGATAAACTATCATGAGAGGTCCTTAATTTCTCCATATCACCAAGCAAAGCACAGCATGTATCACATTCGTCACGGGAGAGAGCAGATATAAGTGAAGTAAGCTCCCGTGACAATCTATCTACTTCCTTCTCCAACTCGCTACACCTAACTCTAGATCTAGCATGGAATTTACCTAGCTTAAGAAATGCATCATTAACCTGGTCGTAAGAGGGGTATACCTTGTCGGAGTCAGAGTAGAGCTCGCTGTCGCTCACTTCGCCCTCAAGGGCCATGAAGCACATGCCGGAGAAGTCATCGCCACCCTTGGGGTCTTGCTCGTCCTTCCCATCGTCGTCGCTCCATCCCTCCACCTCGCTGAGGTCGAGGTCGTCGAAGGCGGTGAGGACGCGGTGGAAGAGCTTCTTGGCTTTGCCAAGGTCGCGAAACTTCTTCTTGCTTAGACATGAGCTGGGGGCTTCTTGTTGTGGTTCTTGTCGATGTAGTCGTTCTTGCTCACGCCGCCGTAGTCGTTCTTTCCTTTCCCCAGCTTGGGGCAATTCGCCCAAATGTGGTTGGGGCCACCACACTCGAAGTAAATTATCGGACCACTCCTCTTTCGATCCCTCACCATCTTGTACGCGTGGGAAAACTTTCTGGCTAGAAGGGCTAACTGGTCCTCTGGTAGCTACTCTAACTGATCATCAATTACGTCACAGAGAGCAGCTAGAGAGAATCCACAATCGACTCGGAAGAAGGTCCAGAAACCAAACTGGGATCGGTGACTAAGGTCATCGACTGCGACTTCGACCTACGAGAGACTATGTCAATCTCGTGAGTCTTGAGGCGTGAGTACAACGTGTCAAGAGTCAAGGTCGAAAGATCGGTGGTGTCTTTGATGGTAGTCACATTCATCTCCCAAACACGCAAATCCAGAGCCGCGAGCATCTATCGAGCGTTATCCGAGTCGGGGTATGTGAGACCGACCACTCGGAGGTTGCTCAAAATCTTGTGGAACCGCGCAAAGCACTCATCGAGGGACTCACCAGCGAGCATTTCAAACTTATTGTAATCTCGCTTGAACTGGTCCTATCGTACCATTTTAATCTGAGTGGTTCCCTCATGGTAAGCATCGAGGGTCACCCAGATGTCATAGGCCGACGTCAGATGAGAGATGCGATCGAACTCGCCTCGGCTCAAACCCTGGATTATGATGTTCCTTGCCTTCACATTTGCCTCAACATCGGGCATGTTTGCCACATTGATATTCTCATCAGCAGGAACAACATACCGGACCTTGACCTTCTGCTAGATGGCGTAGCCCTGAGCTTGGATATAGGTCTCCATCCGACTCTTCTAGAAGGGATAGTCAATCCCATCGAAGATTGGGGGCTTGGTCGAGTACTTGTCTGTCGCCATGGCTCTAGAGACCAGTTAAGATCTACAAGGAAGAGCTAACCGGCTCTGATACCGATTGTTGGATCGAAATCGGCAACAGAGGGGGGTGAATGGTGCCCTATTTAAAAAACCTGCGTCCAAGTATCCACGATCGACTCTTATCTCCTATAGCTATAAGGAGCTATGAAGAAACAGGGAGAAAAACTCTCTAGAACCTCAGATAAACACCAACAGATAAAGAATCCTTAAAAGTAGCATGCAATGAAAACATCTTCAATAAACTCAGCCTGGGCCGGTCAGACTCCAGTGTATGGGCCGGTCAGACCGCTGCCTTATGGCCGGTCTGACCGCTCCCTCTCCACCGGTCTGACAGCTTGAATTGGTCCGGTCTGACCGCAATTCACCCACTGGTCAGACCGCCCAAGACATGCCGGTTTGACCGCCACACTAAGTCCGGTCTGACCGCTGGCAAAAATCCGGTCTGACCTCTAGGGTTTTCGGTTTGACCGGAAGGCCCGAGGACAGAGCAGTCTGCAGCCTGAAAAATGCAGTGACTTGACCAATTCAATGAAATTTGTGGTTTTTCTCTGATCTCTTCAATCCAGAAGTGCAAGAATATGTTCTAAATATCATCAAACTCTTTTGGAACAGAGGAATTCATCAACTGAGCAAGAATTTGAGATTTTAGCCAAAAACTGAAAAGTATTTCTAAATTGCTAGCCAATCTTTGATCTTTTGGTCATGATCTTTGGCAAAAAGATTAGCAATGATCTCAGGACTAGAAAACAGGAAACTTAAGCAATCTCATGAAGGGGAATCAAGAGAATCGAACACCCCTGACATAAAACCCTAGCTACAATATTTTACAGAGGAAATCTGACGAAGGATTCAAAATTAACAGGAGACATTGAATCTACCTCATGCTCTGGAAAATGGAATGATCATATAGCCATGAATACTTTCCCATCACAGAGCTATCAAGGATCATTCACACAAACTTTCAAAACACAACAAAATCAGTTCAGGCAGTGAAGAACAGAGAGGGAGACCAAAAGATGAAAACCATCACAGATGCAGCAGGATATGAAAATAGCCAACAAAATCATTCTTGTATTGATAGAGAGGAAGAACGATGAATGATTACACAGGGATTACAACCATCTCCTCTCAAAAACTCAAGAACTCATCTCTCTATTCACACAGACAAGAAGAGACAGAGCACGTACTCTTCTGTTCTCTTCAACAACTCCCCAACAGAAAGCTAAAGAGAGACACAAAAGAAAACCCTAACAACCTCTCTAAAAAGCCATCAACTCCTCTCTCAAGTGATACATGCACCAGGAGACAACCCTCCTTATATAGGCTTTGGTTACCAGGTTTCCAACCCGTTTTGCCCGCTAATCTCAAACCGAAACCGCTCCCACTTGTGCAGCCTTGCGAATTTACCAAATCACCCCTTCTGCACCTTCTGGGAAGTTTCCTCGTTTCTTTCCGTCCAAGCCTCACAACCACCTCGAGTCCTTACCGTCTTCGACACACCTCGACCGCTTTGACCTCGGCACCGCCCGCGCTTAGTCCGGTCATCCCATGCCTCGCCATGACTCCGCCTCGATGTCCTGCAGCCAGCCATCACAGACAAGAAACACATTATATAGCACCGCTCGACATAATGTGATCAACAGTAGCATTACGAGAAATCTTAAGCATGAAAAAGCCAAAACCTGTCGAATCAAGAGAATAGACATCCTAAGCACTTCGACCAAGTTTGACCAAGTCCGACCGAAACCGATTGCACCGCGCAACGACATGGTCCAAACCACACAAATCAAACTCGATTTTTCTAAAACAGATGTCAATTACTCATCACACATACGGGATCACCCCCACATGGTCTATCAAAATTTAAGTGCTAGAGGCATGCTAATAACTTTATTATCATCCATACAAAATTACATTCTTAATAGTGCCCTTAATTAATATTTGAAAGTCTAAAATAAATTTTAAGGATACAAACTAGCTTTAATTAACACATAATTATATTTCAAGGTAATATTTATTTAACCCTGTATTTCTAGTCAAATACTAGAGACATACTATTTAAGTTAATTAATTTACTTAATTAATCATTATTTACAAAAGGGGCCTCATATCTTTTGAAATATATGAATAATTATATGGCCAAATCCTACACTAATTACTTTTAGCCGTTAATCAATTTACTAAACCTTATTGACATGTGACTTAATCAAGATTAACTTTTCAATTATTTTTAATTTACATAAATCCATATTCTAATGCCATAATTAATTTTATCCTTATTATTCTTTCATTTATAATTAAACTATATTTCATTATATTTCTATTTGAATTTTTCTTAAATACTTTGATTTTACTTGAATTATTTTCTAACTGGAAAATGGCAATAGACAATGACAGGTGGTATCATGAATAGTGCTTGGGCCCACTAGTCATATACAAAGAGAGAGAAAGATAGAGACAGTACAAAGACAAAATGGGGGGCACTTAGAGCCAAAATAGAGGAAAATAGGGGAGGTGGTGGCGCACAGCTAGGGTGAGCTCACCAGTGGGGAGGTGAAAACAACGGGGCAACGTTGACCACAAAAATGGAACCAAGAGGGAGTAAGGAAACCTGGGGAGGTGGCATTGTGGCTCGGACAATGCCAAGGCAAGCTGACAATGGTGCATGGTGGACAAAGCAGGGGAGGAGAAGGGGCGGTGGTGACCGAAGTGAGAAGGGGGAATGAGGGAAGCACAAGCAAGATAGGGGTGGAGGGAACTCACTAGACTGGATGGCGGAGGTGGAGGAGCTGCGAGGTGGTCCAGCGATGAGGGCCTAGGGCAGCACAGTGAGCTTCGCGGTGCCAACGACCTGGGGTGAAGAGGAACACAAATTGATAATCGGGGGAAGGAATAAGGTGATATGGAAGTGCTCACAAAGAAAGAAATTGGAGAGAGAGGCTCACTGGAGAAGGGAAGGCGGTGGTTTTTGGCCGAAAGTGAGGAAGATGATGGCGTAACGAGCTCCTATGGAGAAATCCAAAAATTGTGTGAGGGGGAAGGAATACGGAAGTGTGGAACATGTTTTGACGCATGTGGTTTTGATGGAGCTCACCAGATTCAATCGGAACGGCGATGTGGACATGGTGGAGTTCGGCCGGCGTGCAACAGCGAATTCCTAAGCTAACGAGAGTAGTGGCAAGGCAAGGAGGGAGTGAGGTGGGGTGAGGGGCAAGCAAGGGAGGCTAGATGGCTTAAATGAAAGAGGGGGAAGAGGGATGACTCACGACGTGAGTACAGGTGCAGGCGTGCAGCTGAGAGAGAGAAGGGGCCGGTTCGAGCATGCAGAGAGAGAGGGAGAGAGAAAATGGGTTGGGCCAACTGGGTCAGGAAAAGTGGGACGACCTAAATGACATTTTGATATTTTTCTATTTTGATTTTGTTTTCGGTTTTGGATTTCAATTTGAGTTTTGAATCTGAATTCAAATTTCATTTACCATATTGCTTTCAATTATTCATAGAATTTGCCCTAGATGTAAATTTTGCTTTTCTTTTTCATTATTATTGATATTTATTGTGTCTCTTTCCTTGTATCAATTTGCATAACACAAATTTAGCAAAGTCTAATTAAATTCTAGGAAATCTGAATAACAACAAAATGAATTAATTTTTTAAAAAATCATATTTTTAAACATCCAAATTTTGGGATGTTACAAGAGTAGTTGAGGATTGTTCTATATGGGACCGATGAGCGAAGGGAGGCCTCGGGAGTCTGTTGCTTGTTGTGAGTTTGTTGCTAGTCAGTTAGGAATGCAACGTAAAAAAATGTTGTTTTCAACGATTTTTCCTCTAGATTTTGTTTCTATCACTAGGGCGTGAGGGGCGAAGGTGGCGAGAGGGGCAAGGTTAGTGGCAGAGCCCACATGTTGGTGTAGATTTTTAGGGAATTTTGCAAAAAAAAAACCCATCTTCAAGTAAAAGAGTTTGTTAAAAACCCACCTGTATATCAAAGTTTCCCAAAAAATCCACTCACAAATTCTATGTGGTTGCAAATGCCCCCTCCCAAGGGCCAACTTACTCATTGAAGCCCCTACATGGCGCTTGTGGGTAATCACAATGAACCGATCTCGTGGACTATGAGTAGGAAAAATATGCCAACGCAGGGGGCGCACGAGGCGAGCATGGGGGAATAAAGTGCAACACGAACGAGAGAACAGAAGGACAATGAAGAAGGTGATCATCAACATTGCAATCGCATGGGAGGATTCTTGCAGCCTGTATGTACTCAGACGCAATCCCCTCATCGAGAAACAGACATGTTAACAAATCTTGACTTATAGGAGCTTCAGCAAGTAAATTGGCTCTTGAGGGAATTTATAATCACGTAGAACTTGCGGCTGAGCTTTTGACAAACTTTGATATGCATGTGAGTTTTTGACAAACTCTCCCATTTGCACGTGGGTTTTTTTTTTTGCAAAAACCTCATTTTTTTTAAGGCGGGGGTGAGTTGTCAGTTGTGGGACGATTCATCGCTCATCAATAGATTCTTTTTAAGTAGCACTAGCTAAGTTAATGTGCTTTGCTACGGATAAATAAAATCATAACATATATTCCAAATTCCCATTTCAGTCCATTCTTCATATCCGCCATTACATTTTTACAAATTACTCCTTAGCTAAACCTTTTGCTTTAAGAACCCTAGAAAAACCTGCCATGACGGCCGGAGAGCTCGTCGAGCTGCCGCTGCCATCCTCGACTTGCGTCATGCCTGTCAGGCTTCTAGTATATCTGCTCCCGTGCTCTACCTGTGCCATGCCTTCTGCTCCGCTACCACACCTGACGGCGCCCACGGCTCCGCCGTCGCTGTCCTTTTTACCCCTGCGCCATTCTCCTCTTATCAAACGTGGAACCAAGAACCCGACCAAGATCTTGGAATCTCGAGCTCTCTCGATCGATCGGGAATGGGCGCGCACTTCTCATGCGGCTGCGGTCCCACGTCCGCCGCAGCATGTACCTCGTCGGCGAGGACAACGGGTGGGACATCGGCCTTTCCGACCAGCACGCGGTACACAACGCGATGTGGGTAATTTCTTGGGCTCTTGGCTACAATATGCACGCGATTCTTGAATTTGAATTCTTGCGACAGTCTTGTGTTGGTTCTCCCATTTGAACTGATTCTTTGAAACTTTTTTTTGGGGGACATTCTTGCATTGGCAATTCAGCAATTGGTTCAGTGAATTGATTATGTGAATTGAAATGAGATCCATTTGAAGTGACGAATTCTGCGAAGTAAGCCAAATTTCTCGGGTTCTTTACTAGATCATGCGATTCTTGAACCTTTCTTAGGACTTTCTTGCATTAGTTGGCTAATCTGCGAAGTGATATATCGTTGGAATTGCATTGCAAACTGTGTGAAGTTGATGAAAGTGCATGGGCGTGCGCAAGTTGTTGGCTTGTTTTATCCTATGTGTTGTCACTTTTTTTTTTTTTGCGATCGCACTGATTAATTCGATCTCTAAATCACGACACAGTGATTACAACTAAATAATTAACAAATGATAATGGGGATGTTTCATAAGAGAAGGAGAGAGGGGCGCAGGGGTAAAAAGGAGATTGCACATTGGTTAATTAATTAGCACTGACGAGGGCAGGGGTAAAAAAGGCGATGACGTATTGGTTAATTAGCACTGACCGGGGCTAAGTGGCGAGCTATCGATAAACCAATCTTACGATGGTATTTGTTTTGGGAAAACATTTGTGCACCGCCGGTGGTAGCATATTTTTTGGAACGCGCTACCACCTTCTTTCTTGCCAGTGGCGGAGCCAGAATTTAGTTACACTCCGAGTTCAGTGGTAGAATGATCTAGGCTATCTGGACTAGACCATAAAAATATTACCCATACTATACATTAGATATTTTTTCACACCCCGGGCTGAAGCCTACCCTGCCCGAGATGTGGATCTGCCCCTGCTTCTTCCCATGTGCTACCACCTTCCCCAAGCGTGACCCCCGCATCTTCTTCTTCCCCACATCATGCATCCATACGCGTTCCCCACAACCTCCTCCCCACGGGTGCCACCTTCTCCTTCGCTAGCAACGGACAGCAAACAACGACGAGGTTAAGGCAAGCGTTCACTAGAGTTATGAAGTGGTTCATTGCGCCCCCCTACGCTATAGAGGGAGAAAGAGAGGTAGCAACCCAACAATGGGTGCCGCCACTGGCCATGGGATCGGTGGAGGGCAGTAGGGGCAGGCGGGTGGTCGTGGCATCGGTGGAGGATGAAGATGGCGATGAGTTAGGGTGGGCTGAGCCAATGGTGGTGAGGCGGTAAAGGCGTGGGGGTGGCACTGGAAGTTGCAAGGGAGATGGGCTGTTTGGGCATAGGCAGCAGTCGAGGGGCCGAGAGAGAGAGTCGGCGTGTAGGATGGTGGAAGAGGTGGCAGCAGGGGCACATCGTAGTCAGCAAGGGAAATGCAAGGAAGGAGAAGCATGTTTTGCCAAGCACGCTAATGTAGGCGCGTTAGTCGCTCCCTTCTATGAAAATACCACTATTTTGTGATGGCAAATAATTAACTATTCCAAATTTTCTCAGACGAGTAGTTGAGGTTGCCACTTGCCAAATTGGCCGTACCAACTGGTTCTGTCCAAGTACGATACTGTTGGCCTGATCCAGGCATGCCACAGGCCATCACCTAAACGGGTCGTGTGACTTAGCTCGACGCATCGTGTTGTGTTTGGATCATGACCTCAGTCCACCTGACATGACACATATATTATCGAGCCTAGTATGACACGGCCCAGTCATGGCACAACCCGATGCAACCCATTTAGATAATGGTAGACATAGCCCGTTACACACCGGTAACCGTCAAATATTGTAATTTTTCACTTTTTTTAATGTGCTGCAGAGTTATGGATTGTACTCCTTTTCCCTCGCAAAAGGTTTCTTAAGTTAAGTTTTTACTTAACAAAATTTTAACAAGACAACCATCTAAATATAATAAATCTCATTATTACATTCTCAATATTTGTCTTTTTATGGGTATATAATTCATTTTTCAAATTTTATTTACTATTTTTTGACTTTCATACATTTTTTTTCGAATCAATTCAATTTTTCAAATTTTCGAGTCAAGATGGGCTAAATAGCCCACACTAGTCCATAAGGCTAAACGTGCCGCCTGGCCAGCGCAGCCCGTCACCATAGCCTGCTGTGCCTGGGTTTATGGCCGAGCCGACGGGCCACCATGGCACGGCCTGATTAATGTGACGGGCCGGGCCGCCCATTTGGCCGTCCCACGCGAAGCGCACCCTTCACGTGACCGCACGTGACTCGGGTTGAGGTATACCGTACCGTGCCACCTCCTCACCACTCCCATATCTGCCCTATCCAAGCCGCTCCTCCCCCCTCTCCCTCTCCTCTCTCTCCACCCACGCGAGAGAGGTTTCGCCTTCGCCACTGGCGGCCGCGGCGACGAGGGACGGCAAGGGGAACCGCGACCTCCGCGAGGAGGCCCGCGGGCGCGGCAGCTAAGGGAAGGCCACCGCGGCGACGAGGAGAGGGCGAGGAGGACTGCTGACCTCGGCGACGACTGGCCGGCCGACGGCGGCAGCTTCGGGATCCACGGGCCTTCTTCCTCTCCGTCGATTTTGGGCTGACTTCCTCCCCCAAAACCGAAGGTATGAACTCAAATCGGCTCGATCTGTGGTTGTGATAACTGTTGCTAGATCCGGTTGATTCATGGTTATTCCCCCATTGCTAGTCATGTTACATCTGAACATTTCTATTCATGAAAAGTTGGTACCTTTTTTAGAGCCAGAAAAAGTTGGTACTAGATCTGGGATAGATGTGAACATTGCTATTCATGAAAAATCGATGCTGGGATTACATTTCTCTTGGGGAGTGGAATTTTGGTGTGCTTGGGATGTTTCGATTCCTGTAAGGTGGAATTTTCTTGTGCTACGATCCCCTGTTGAAATGTTTCATAGAAGAATCTCAGCACAAATGAATGTTATAGTACATGCTTTTCAGTTATAGTAGATGTTCTTGTTAGATACTTTTCAATTGGTAGAAGTTCTTGTTAGATACTTTACAATTACTAGAAGTTCTTGTCCAACATGCTCAATGACTACATTGGATGGAACAATGACTACATTTGATCAATGACATGTTGCCATTCATACTTGCTGTAAATAGTTGTTACTATCTTGTGACAGACTTGCTATTTGTGGCAATACTTTCTATTCATGGTTAGTATTTCATATCTTCTACATCATTGCAACCAGTTAGTAGTTTTTTGTCACCCGTCTATCCGTTTTTGTGCTTGATTGATGTGAAAGAGGAATGGAGATCTGGATGAGGTATCAGGTCGGAACTTGTCGATTTGGTGATGGATTTATCATCCAGTTCTTATCAGTTTCTCCCGTCAGCTAGTGTTTTAGGGAAGCTACTAGGGGGCTAGGTGCGTGCCATTGTTATCTTGAAGTCAAGAATGATATAAAGATGTTGCAGTTGTTATAGTCAATGTTCTAAGTTTTCTTAAAAAACAAATTTGGAGTTGCCAGACAAAATATGTATTAATGAGTAGTATGGTGTTGCTCTTAAGCGTCCAAAATGGTTGTTTTTTTATGATGGGTCATTTCGCTTGTATATTAGGAACAACTTGATGAACTAGAAGTGGCACTGCTGTCTCTTAAATATGGAACGATAGCTGCCTGGGGCGGAAATTGTTGAGAACTGTTTTTTTAGTATGCAACTAAACCCTTCGGCATGTAGAAAATGTATTGGGATTTCTCTGAAGAGCAGTTTGAATGCCATTTTACATGGTTGGGTTTGTTTGGTTCTGATCAGAACATATAAATTGAAACTGCTTTAGTTCAAAAATATTACCCTGCCTTATCCTATAAGAAACACTGCTAAGGACGAGTCATTGTTGTTGCTGTGCTGCTGAGTTTGCCAAATCTGCTGAAAATATAGTTTACTCACTTGATTTTTTTTTAGGAGCATGTTTTGGCTGTCTTCCACCATATTTTTTACTTCACTGTAGCAGTGTTTCCTTTTGTGCTTCATGATGCACCCTTATAGTCCTCTCTGGGATTTCATTTAAGGCCTGCTCTTTTGCTAGAATCCATTGCAAGCCAATCTCTGGAACTAGAAAAAAGATGCTTCATCCAGAGGCAGTAAGTGTTCGCAGATATCTGCCTAAATTGACAGCAACAACAAACCAGCACTCTGTTGATGTTGATGTCCGTTAAGTAGTGCCTTCTAATGGTTCAGCGATTTGAATACTCTCATTTATTATTTTTGTTAATGCTGTCATTGTTGTAGTTGTTACTTTGTAAACGTTGCAATGCAAAGAAGTCCTTAGTTGGTTTAGCTTAGTGGGTATGAGGCTATCCTGCACAGAACTCATCAAGGAAATTGATAATTTTTCTGCTTCCACTTATCTTTTTCTGTCTGTTATCTTGTCTGGCTAATTTTGGGTTTTATTATCTGTTATTAACTCTCTGCCTTATGAGGCACTCTTATGCTATTCCATTTTTGCTCTTTACTCAACGTTCAGATGGATTACATATCCCCTGAGAGAAGCCTGGAGGGGACTTGTGGAGATCCTGATCCTTTATTTGTAGATCAAGATGGTGGCTTGTTGGAGCACATGGATTATCATGGGGAAGGAATTCCGCAACATGAATCTCCAGCACTGAATGAAGGACTTTTAGTTGATCCAGCGAATCAAATATCATATTTGGATGCAGATTCTTTATCCTTCATGAATGATCAAATCCCATGCAATGTAATGAAATCTGCTTCAGCTAGTCCAGCATCTCCCCTGAAGCAAGCTCAAGAACATCGCGTGCATATAGAATCTGATATGCAAAACAATGCAGCTGAACAGAATGTTCACAATAGTGACTCTGAAGCACAGACCACTCCTGTGAGTTATGATGTACATCAGAAAACAGAAGTGGTTGATGTCGTGCTGCCTCCAGAGCTTCATGAAAGCAGTGGTAATGATACATCAAACTTTCAACAAGAAACTACACATTGTGATGCCTATCTTGGTGACTCTATGTTAACTGAAAATAGCAGTAGGAATTACCAACTTAACAATAGTGATGCTGACAATGATGAAATTCCAAACTCTTCTGCGCTTCAGATGGAAAATGAGGACATCAGAAAGTTACATGAGACTTCCCACAATGAAAAGGATGGGATAGAGGAGGATCAAATGAATGGTAGGAATTCTAGTCCTCGTGATGAACGAGCCAAGGAGAACTTCAACTCTGCAATTGCAACTTCCTATTTGGAAGGAATGGAGCAGGAAAATCTTAGTACCAAAAATGGCATATCAACCCCAGGCAATCAATGGGATTCTCCTTATGAAAGGTCTGCAAGACTGGAAAAGGGCACACCATCGCCAGACAGGAGAGTATCACTTCCAGTTGAAAGGTCCCCTTATGCTCATTCATCTGGGAAATTGGATTCACAGCGTCCTGCAAAAGGGGTTGGTAAATTAGCTTGTTCTCGAAGCCCACCAGCAAGACGTCGGTCCCGATCTCATGAAAAGCCTGACACCAACCGCAGAAGAGCTTCTTCACGTGAGTTGACTCCACATGCACGACAGAGCTCTCCCCCAGAAAAGAAAGCACGAAAGGAGTCTCGACATGGAGATGGGTCACCACGACGAAGATCTGCATCCCCTAGAAGAAGAGCCTCACCCAAGAGGAGGAGCTCACCAAGAAGGAGGGACTCTTCACCAAGGAGGGACTCCCCACCAGGAAGGAGGGATTCCCCACGAAGGAGGGACAGGTCAAGATCAAGGTCACCTTCAAGGAAAACTGATATCTCTAGACATAGAAGGGAACATGGTAAATCTCGGTCAAGGTCTCCCCACTCAAGGGATCGCCATAGACAATCTCCAAGGTGATTTTTTTTGTTTTTCCATGAGTAAATTGCAAGCTTCTAAAAGTCTGTATTCTTTTGAATGAGCATGCTTTCAAGCTGATGATATTTATAACCAAACATTTGTCTGCTCGTGCAACTTTGAATAGTCTTATTTTCCTTCCATGGACAGTCCGATCATAGAAGGATTTGTTTTGATTTTTTCATTCGCCATTTTATGTCTTTGCTGCTAGCTCATGCTTCTGTTTGTCTTGATGTTGTAGAAGAAGGCATTCACCAGGGCGCAGATCATCTCCATCAAGTCATCGTCATCATTCGCATAGAAGACCTTGGTCACCACCTGCCAACAGGAAGACTGGATT
The DNA here is from genome assembly GCA_036346575.1 of Dendrocalamus sinicus. Taxonomy (NCBI): domain Eukaryota; kingdom Viridiplantae; phylum Streptophyta; class Magnoliopsida; order Poales; family Poaceae; genus Dendrocalamus; species Dendrocalamus sinicus. Next base: position 25,238,083 of record CM070663.1, read on the forward strand.
GGGTAAGCCTGGACGGAATCTGTTTGTTGCAGGTTTTAGCTATGCCACCACCGAGCGAGATTTGGAGAAGAAATTCTCTAGGTTTGGACGTGTAACAAGTGCACGCGTTGTTCGAGATAAACGGTATTTACTTCCATACACAGTTATTTGTAGTACCTATTGCTTCTTTTTGGCAATTGTATCAACACGCATTTTATGCTCCATAGTGCCATGGCATCATTGGATGATACACTCCTTTTTCCATCACCACTCAAGTTTGTATGTTATTTGATTATTTTTCTTTTGCAATCATGGACAAGGTGCACCTTGTTTAACTAAACTACGGATAATTCAAATACATGGGAAGAGTACTGTGTGCTTTGTGGAGCTGTGGCCAAATTAAAAAATTGCATTCTTCTGGTTTGGGTTCCCTGTAGGATTCTATTCAAAGGAGTCTAGACTGATAAGGTTAATATCTCGCTTGTTGACAGCTAAACCTGAAGCTTCATGGGATTGAATTTATTTCATATTTGTTCTAATGGTGCAAAATATCTGAGCTGGGTAATACAGTGGAGCAAATCTAGATATATGTAATTGAATAGTCTGGTCTTTTTTAAGTGATGCCCTAGCATCTGTGCAGTCAAACTTTCTAGCGTTTGACCACTAATATGTCTAAAACTATCTAGATTGGCTACAGGAAAACTATACCATTAGATTTTGTCGTTAAAAATACTTTCATAATATTATAATTTTATTAGTATATAATAAGATAAAGTTACAAAAATAACGAGAAAAGTCAAAAACATCACTTAAAAAAGAACAGAGAGAGTAGTATTTAAGTGGTATAGCTGTGATTGGAATACACTGGAAAAAATCACAACTTACAGGTAAGAGAGAAGAGACCCATGTCTTCTCGAGCTCGCTCTTCGGTGATTATTATTAAACTTTGTATTTCAGCATGCAAGAGCATAAATGGTAAATTTTATCCTGCCAGGTTTACTATGATTGAACTAAAAGCAGTCACTTGATTCAACTAAAAGCTGTCAATCATTGGATTTGAGTGGGTTTTTGCCCTTTTACTGGTTAAACATTGCATTGGTGAGACTGACAGATTATAACTTCTACTGTGATAAGAGCTTCTGTATGTACTCACCACTCACCAGTCACCATTGAAATACTCCCAACATGTGATATCTGATATAGCTCAAGAGTACTTTCTCCTACATTGAAAGAACCACTTAGTTCCCAGCATGCAATAATACCCCTTCCGAAGAACAGCGCATTTTACATTTGTACTCTGTTAAATCAGTTCGCAAGATAAGTTTTTCTTATCCAAGTCTACATTCTTTATAGATCTGGGAATTCTCGAGGCTTTGGATTCTTATCCTTGGAGAGGGATGAGGATGCTGATGCTGCAATCCGTGGTTGCGATGAGACTGAGTGGAATGGTAGGATCATTCTTGTGGAGAAGTCAAAAGCACCTTCATGGTGAATTTACACCCTGGAGCTCCGCATACCATGCTCCAAGGGGGTGGCATTGCTTCAGTTTGCACAGCTTTTATCGTACCAAAAATTTCCTATTGACTATATATAACATAAATGATCATTACATATGGCAGGTTCACTTGAACCCAGCTCTTGATGCTGTATTAGGAGTAAAGAGTAATAATGCACTTCCTATGGCTACCTTGCTGACAATTGTAAAGAGTAAGATATTAAGTCACACATTAGCTTGTTTCAGGGCCCTGCTGCTGATAGGAGAGAATTAATGGTGCCTTTTAGTATCTACAACCCTACACATACAGTGTGATGCTTTGCCTGATATTCGTGAGTCGTTCATCCTCTTCCTCGTCATCGGCACTAGTTGACCAAGTGGTTCGCTGACAGCTCAAAGGGATACATGCTTGGAATTCAGAATTGTGAGGCTCTGATATTGAACCATTAGGTTAGCACAATAATTCATATCTAGTTTTTAAACATCTGTCTAGTCTGTATTTTGGATTGTAGGTACTCGATGTTGGGCATGGCCGTCACATTCGGACCATTTTTATCGGCCAACTTGCATTTCTGTTATGGCTTCCTGCCTGTACTCTTGAATTCAGAGTTGTGTATGCAATCTTTTTACCTTTGGTGCTAGCTTTTCTCTGTTTGGCAATGCCAACATCTATTGATGGTAGTCGCCAAATTCTCATGACGACTCGTGATTTCGATCTAGTTTGTTAGCATCAGTAGGGTGGTTAATCGACCAAAGATGTTTTTCCCCAAAGTTGACAACACGATCCTCAAAGCCCACATCTCCTGCGATCTTTTGTCACATGTGATGGTACCCTTCCTGAAAGATAACACGGGCATCATGGCACTGGCTGTTCCAGTAATGTCCATTGTTCTGTTAGTCTTGGGAGTGATATCCCAAACAAGTTTTTTGTTTACCTTTGCTTGACATTAGATTTTCATTTGAACCCATGGCGAACACCTGGCCATCGCAAGTCCTCAGAACACATCCTAGCGATATGTGCACAAACTTCATACTGAATAGTAATTACGTACAAACTTTCATCGGTCGATGGAGATTAATGTACATGAGCGTGTAGACGACGTTTCCATATTGAGGCCCCGTTTGCAATTAGGAATTTTACAGGAAATAATTTAATTACCATACTTGTTTCAAGAGAGTATGCACATCCCGCTTACACTATTTACCTGTATACTCTCGTTGAATAAGACACACTGTGCTGATCTTGGGCGTAATTATGGCTCTACTCCAAACGGCTTTGGATTTTGGCTTTTTTTTTTAGTTTTTACTTTTTTTTTTAAGCCAAAAGGCACTTGGAACTTGTCAGCTTTTAATTTTGATTTTTTTCGCTTTTTTTTCTTTTGCTTTTTCTCCTTTTCCTTTTGCATTATTTTTTCTCATTTTTCTTTATTTTTCTTTAATTAAATGACTCAGAAAAACTAACAGCCGATATAGTACAACTTCAGCCAACAGTCAGAAGCCGTAGCTAGAAACCGTAGCCAATAGTTGGTTGGAGCGGCACCCATATGCCGCTTGAGTGGTAACTAATTATGTGCCACTAACCTCTTGGCCCATCAGACCGGATAGTCAAGTTATGCACAAAATTTGAGGACTTTTTAATCCGAAAATTCAAATGATTATGAGCCTACTCCGAATGGCTTCAACTTCTTGGTTTTAAAAGATGGCTTTTTTTGGCATTTTAGCTTCTTTTTTTTTTTTGCTTTTTTAGTTTTATTTTTTCCCCTTTATTTCTTTACATTGTCCCAAAAGATAGAGTGTTGTTTCCCAATTTTTCTCATTTTTGACTCAGAAAAAGCCGCCAGCCGCTACAACACATTTGCAGCCAAAACTCTATACAAAATGCCAAAAAAATCACTTTTTTTGAAGCCTTTTGGAGCAAGTCTTTTGAACAGAGCATCTAATTCATGATCCATTTCTTGTTTCTTACAATGAGATCTTCAAAACAAGGCTTCACTTACATATATTTTAGCTTAGTAAATAATATCACATGTCATAAGTTCTAGGTAGAAAACAAATTAAGGTAATTAGTTGAACAAAATTATAAAAGTAGAAAAACAATGGTGAAAAAAATGACATGAGGAAAAAAGAAGACCTACTGCAACATGCGGTAAAAAAAACTGCAACAAAACGAAAAGAAGAAAAGGAAATAAAAAAGAAAGAAAAGAAAAGGAAAGAAAGAAAGAAAGAAAGAAAGAAAGAAAGAAGAAAAACTTGTTTGGGATATCACTCCCAGTACAGAGAATGTTTGCATCCAAGCAGTCCTTCCAGAATAGGATGTCTTGACAGTTGCCCAGCTTCCCCCATTGCTATGCCACTAAATTGGGTAATACATTTTATGACATCTTTCCACCAAAAGGATCTATAGAAACCTGAAGCATGAGGAACCACATTTGAGTAGTATTTGCCCCAAAGCAGCTTAACCCAAGGAGTTTCAACTCTTGCATAAAATTTGTATAAGTGATTTATTAGTAATCCTTCATTTAGGGTCCTTAGGTTAAGAACTCCATGCCCTCCTTTGTTTTCTGGTTTGCAAACCTTATCCCAAGCTAATAGAGAGTTACAGCGAGCTTGCAAGTCTGATAAACCCCTCTAGAGACAATGGCGTCGCACTCTGTCAATTTGATCAATCACTTTTTTGGCAATCTAAGCAAACACATATGATAAAGGGATTGCAAGGAAAGGACGACGTTGATCAGAGTCAATCTTCCCCCATAAGAAAGAAAATTTATCGCACTAGCAAGACATTTTTCCACCCTATCAACCAGAGGCCAAAAAATCCTTTACTTGTGGCCTGGTAGTCCCCATCAGGAGGCCTAAGTGAAAGGCAGAGATCCAATTTTGCAACCAAAAACTCCTGCAAGATTGGCCACTTTGTCCGTAGGGATATTAATGGGGATCACAACTAACTTACGTAGATTAACCTTGAGGCCAGTGGAGGTATAGAAAGTCTGGAGAAGTCCCTTTAGACAGAGGAGTTGTCTGGAGCAAGCCGGCAGAATGATGATAGTATCATCTACATATTGTACCATCGGGAAATCGGTATTTCCTTGGGGAGGGATTGGGTATTTGAGAAGCTCCCTTCTTGCCGCCTTGTTGATTATGGATTGCAGGAGGTTAGCCCCTAACCAGTGGAGAGGAGTCCAGTAATCATGAGACCCATTTGTCATGACAGCCTTTAGCTCTTAGATCCGCAAGGATTGCTTCATGCTCTATGGTGTCAAAGGCTTTTTCAAAGTATAATTTAAGAACTAGAACTTTTTTGCTATGCTTGCATTGATAGGTATACTCGAAAGCCCAGGCTAGGCAATCCTGAAGCGTTCTTGTCTTGATGAAACCATACCGATTCGTATGCACCAGGTTGATGATTTCCTTTTGAAGTATGTTAGCCAGAATCCTTGTGAGAAGTTTAAGACTGAGTTAAGTTTTTTTGTGGACAAGGGTTATATACGAGGAATAAATACTTTAGAATATTAACCACCTGATTGAAAAATCCTAACACAATAAATGGATATCTTGTCTGATGATGTTCCAGCACTCATGGATAAACAGACCATTATATCCGTTCAGTCCAAGAGCTTTATCCTTGGAGAGCATCTTAACCGTGTCCTCTATCTCCTGAGCGAAAACCTCGGCCAAATGAAGGATTGTATTACTAGCATTTCTCTTCTTCAAGGTTGGACAAGCTAACAAGCATACAGGCCAGGGCATCAAAAGAATTTTTTTCGCACTTTGTCGATGAATTTTCCTTTTGACTATGTTGGTCATAATGTACATGGATCAAGCCTCTTTTCTGTGGCTAGACACTGCAACGACCATGCTTGGTATCCAGGGAGAGGATGATCCTATCTATGGCTACAGCGTGATACATGTGGGTACAAATTGAATCGGCTAATCTTCTCACAATAGGCACAGAAAGAATGGACTATACGTCTCCACGCAACATTTACTATGTTGATGATGCTTCTGATCATCCGGTTACAGCGAACAATCAATCAGTTAGTTGTCAAGAGGACCACTGGTCGGGAACGGTGAGGAAGTACTTGGACATGGCTTTCCTGAACCTCTTCTTGTACTGCATCGGAGATATGACGGTAGGGGATTCATTCTTGGGGCCGCCTAGGATGCCTGAGGCCTTCACCCAGGTCTCCAGCTGTTTGTCCCAGGTGTATTGACGCAAGTAGTCGATGATGCCGATAACAAGCTCTTTCTTCTCCTCGTCAATTCCAACAAGAAGAGAGTAGTCCATCACATCCGCTGACTGCAAGGTAGATCGAATTACAACCGTCAAATTTTCAGTAATGAATGTCGCTTACAGGGACAAGGCGACCTATGCACGAAGTGCTAAAATGCCACTTATGACTTAACATGACTTACAGTGCAATTTACTGTGAAATAAGTATATAGTGCAATACCATTTCTGAAATAGATATATATGGAGGTGAGGAATGAGATGGATTAACATGATCATTTGAGACAAACTACTTCAATAAAACAAGGGAATAAGCAAGCAAGAAAATAGGTACTACAAGATATATTGTTTCAACAAGCCGACAAATGATCTCATGATGGTACTCATAACATGATTCGCAAACTAAAACAACGCATATAGCTCGCAGAAGACAAAAATATCACATACAACACAGAAACTGTGTTTTTTCATTGAGAGACTGAAAAAGTATAGTTAAAACCTTCGTAAATCCCAAAACAATCATGTAACAGAATATACAGTATAAATTGCCATGAGTATGATTGTGGTGCTAATAATGTGGCAACTTGCAAATTCAATAGGTATTCAAATATGTTAGTTAAACAGTATGCACAAACCAATATAACTACATACCGAAAGAAACGAAGTATCATTCCAGACAGCTCTTTCCAGTATTCGTTTTGCCTTGCTCCCTAAAAATATAGGCTTTGTATGCAATGCCTCTACAAGGTTTGAATCTAAGAGGACTTTACTGTCCCTGGATGTATAGCGAGAGCGTAATGAACCCTTTAGATCATACACCCTAGGTATCTTCCTTTCAAAGAAAAGATTCTCCATCACCATCAGGTCCATCTTTACGCCCTTGACACTAACCTGAACTCAAGTAAAACCAGAAAAATCAAATCTAGGGAGATCGTTTACACTTTGTAGTTAAATAAATCATGCGACAACAAGTGAAGAAAAACAAACCTGATATAATCCTATTGTTTTGGCCAGGCAAGTTGGGCTACCAGAGGTCAAGGATTCCATCAAATACTTGAAGTACTGAGGAGCAAATTCCACAAAAGAGTCCAGCTCTGTCCTGGTGACTTGTTTGATTATGAACCTCTCATCCAGTGTCTTTGCAAAGTATACATTGCTTTTTCCACCTTGTGCACTCCATCTCTTGCAGCGACTTAGTGATCGGGTGTAATCAATATCCTTTGGACAGCATTTCTTTCTAAGTGCAGCAAAATGCTTTGCAAAATAACAAATCACAGAGAACTTTGCTTTATCCGCAGAAAGCGGTGATTCATCATCGAAAGAAAACTTAAAATGAGTTCCCTTAGAGTCCAGATGGTCTTCTTGTGACAGCAAGGACCCCTCAAGTCCATGGCTGCTGAACTCTGTGGCATTTGGAAGGTGTGAAAAACTCAAACTTGAATTCAGTCTGCGTGTGACTTGTTGCACATATTCTTGTGAAGTCATGGCGTATGACACAATACTGGTGGGCTCATCGTCATAGACTGCAACAACAACATCTTCATACCCAATCTGAGGCAACAGCAGCCGTACCCCATCATCAACCATACGTGAAGCGGATGAGATATACGCGGGTGTACGAGCAAGAATAACATTTAATGTCTCTATTTCCCCAGGAGACCTTTGAGAACAAGCCCTTCGTATGTTTGTTATTGGATATTTCAGGATGCTGGTAACATCCCCTAAGTATTCAGCAGATCTGAACGACGACAGATGCAACGAAGTAGGGGCTAATCCAGTGCGTTCTCGCTGATACAATCCCAGTGTAGAATCAATTGAATGAGTTCTAACAGGGGTTACTGCATTCCCATACCTTTGATTGTCCAACAAATTAAAGGATCCGTTTTCATCAATTTTGGTGAAACCTTGTGTAAGATCATACTGTAACTCACTAGATCCAGTCCATGCCAAATCGATCTTATCAGAAAAAATAGATGCAAGTGAGGGTAACCTCTCAACAGGCTCCATATCGATTGCAACTTTAGTAACTTGCAGTTCTTTCTCCCCATTGAATCTGTTGAAGACTTTGTCAAGATCTGCATCATCCGCAGGATGATCCACCAGACCAATCTGCAAATGTGTGTCGGCCATGCCGTATTCATTATCATTCAAGCAGCCCTCTCTGGATAACAAAGATTTTCTTGGACTTCCTAAATTTTTTCTTGGACTTCCTGATGAGTGTGACAAACATGTGGATTTTCCAATATTTATATCCCCCTGAAGCAAATCAGCTTTCCACTCCTTCAGTCTGATGTCTAGGAGGATTTTGGGATTAGCGGGATTGGTCTTTGAAACATGACCATTTGTATTAAGAAGTGAATCTACATAACATAGCCTCCGATCCCAAATGTAAGCATCAAGAAGAAGATCACGCCTCAAGCGGTTGAGCTCCAGAATATCAATTGATGCCTGCATGGAGTGATTACTATCTCTAATAACTGGCAACAGCAAAATCTACAAAAAGAAAAAAGGGGGCAATATAAAATCAACATAAATATTTGTAACCCTGGATAGATACAAGTACATGACAAGAAAATGCGATTGCACCACCTCATATTCATTTCTTTCCATTTTAAGCAAATCCTTCATCTCAATGATCTGCCTTTGAACACCTGTCTTCACCGATTCATCCTCAGTTATAATACTATTTCCAGTATGATGAAGAAAATCACATACCTCCAAATGTAATGATTCCATTTTGCCATATATCTTCCAAAACAGGTATATGGGCATAATATTATTCTTCAGGCCACAACAAATGCATAGGATGCAGAAAATGAACATGATTGTCACTTTAAGAAAATCACATACCTCAAATGCCACTGTTTTCATCCATTCTTGTGGACTGCGACAATTAAAATCCAGTACTGAAGGGGGAAGGTTAACTGATAGAATATTAACAGGAGAATATCTGAAGAAAGCCACCATGTTTCCATACCTGGATAGGTTAGCAGGCAAGTTGAAATTTCATTGGAGGATCGAACAATTGTTAATCGATAAAGATATAGCAGAGGCATACCCATAGAAACGAAGGCAATCCCTCTGGAGAGAATGCCCGCAGCTTGCAATTCGGTTAGCAGTGGCATGATTTGAAAAGCTTAGCTCCAGGAATTTTCCGAATGACAAGCCCCAAGCAGCATCTGACATAATTACCCTCCGCGTAGCAGGTGGTACACCATCCTTAGACTCACACTTGAGGCATCTATGCCACATCCATATTCTCCCATCACGCTCACCTGGCAGCTTCTGAAACAGAAGCCGCCTAACACTAATTGTTAAGCTCCCATGCTGATGAGTATAGCACCTTACATGTGATTCTGATGGCTCTTTACATGATGGACAGCAATACGCCTGACAAAGGACGTGGCAAAACATTATTCTCAAAAAATTATGATGAAAAGTTTCACTATGATATTGCACATACAGATGAATATGAGATGCACCTGATCAAATAAGTCTTCGCGGAGGTATCTCCCAAGTGGCTTATCAAAGCTACCATAAAACTTGATGCGGAATAGCTGGGAACGCTCACACACCAAGCTTTTGGGGATACAAGTGCTTGACAGGGAAACTAAGATGCTCTGATGGTTGTCAGTAGCAGGAAAGTAATCACCAGAAAATTCATTCTGGTCATCTAGGTCTCCTGTCTGACAGTCAGCACATGGTTTATGATTCCAATGGTCTACTTGTTGATAATCCTTCCCTGAAACCTCATCTTGATAGTTATTATGTGCAATGGGAAACTGTGAAGAGTCATGCATATGCTGATATTGCATCACAATACCTGAAGCTCTCGAGTCATGGTCCAATGAATATGGAGATATTTTGCACCCATTGCACGAATCAATTGCATGGGATAAGTAATGATCATGAGAATTCATATGATCAACAGGAGAGTCAGATTCCCTATGCTCAAAGATGATCCCCTCACGTTCCTCATTCAATGACAATGAACCAGGTGACACAGAAATTTCCTCAAATGTCCCGTTGACTGTAGTAGTCTGTGAATCTTTGCCTTGTACAGGTTTAAGTCTATGAGGAATAACAACACCAGCAGATCCCGAAAAATAGTTATTTGCACCACTTCGCATTTCTGGCACAACTATCATAGGCCTTGAAGGAACTTTAGGAAGAGTTGCACCTTCATCAGCAAAGAATGATGTTTCAAGAGAGAGGTGATAAGCAGCAAAGACTGCAAGTTGTACTGCACGCTTAATTTTCTTTACTTCCTCCCGACAGGACCCTCTCAGTAGAACCTACATAAATTGAGGCACATTTATTAGAAATGTAATAAAAGGTGTAAAAAAGAAAAGTTAGAAATTCATTTTCAAAACTAACTAAAGGCTTAGTGCTAGTACTCAGTATAATGGATTGAACCAAATATTTTATGTTAGTGACATGATTCCAATCAAATGTTCTTGGAACAGCAAAGAGATAACTACCGTGCAGCCCAAACGCCTTGGGCAGCCTTCAAAGAACATCAGTGTCTTTGTTGACCGCCTGTTTGTCTGTTTTCCTGATGAGAATTCCAGAACTTTCTGCACCTTGAACATTTCACAGTGACCTAACCTTGCTGACGCAATATTGTCAACTGATGAGGCAATTTGTGCTCCTGTGCATCTTGATATCCTGTCCAAAAGCGGCCTCTTAACATTCAGAACTAATGAAATATCTTTTGCCAAGAGCTCCTGAGCATAAGATGAGACACTTTTCTCAACTAGCAGCACATTTGGTCGCCGAGACTCGATCTTTCGAACAATCGTTCTCAGGTGCTCCTTCTCCTGCATTAAGGCCATTTTGTCAGCAAAAGAATAAACAAAAAAACAACAGGAATATGAATAGGTCCAAACCTGTTCAAGTATAGTATCGATGGATGCTAGTTTATTAGTAACCTTCTGGTACTCAAGTGCCCCACCTAAAATGAGCAATTTCACACTCCTATGCTCAGAGACCATGCGTTTGTGTTTTACGTTCTTGGAGCAAACGACTCCTCTAACAAGATTGCTGTATAGAAGGAAATACACATCAGTTTCACATGATGGCGAGTACAATTGTGTAAATAGCAGTCAAATGACAAAAGTAACATACCTATCACTTGGATCCCCTGATGCTATACATTTGACTTTCACATAATCAGTAGGATCCATGCTGCCACCTTTCTTGGTATCTGGTCTCACATAGCTAGCAGCTTGCCAAGCTAAGGACGACGCTCTCTCAAGCCAAGTTTTGGATCCATTGTCATCTCCCAGATTGATACCTTCTCCCTTCAGTAGTTGAGCCACAAGAGCTCGGAAATGGCCAAGAACAGCATTCCTCAGACCCTCTTTATGAACTATGTCTGTGACCATGTCAACACCAACTATTTTGTTAGTGCTAAAGCTACCAAGAGCAAGAAGCTTGCTCGAGTTCCCAACCTCATTATCCTCATCATCAAATCCAAATAATTTCGATTCAACGTCGTCACTCTCATCTTCTGGCGGTGGAGGGCACCAAATCTTGGCACCAAAATCACCAGGATATTGAGTCTTGTCGCATTCTCCACTCCTGTCAACAATACCATTTAGCTTTGTACCATAACCAAGAGAATCCAGGCTGAAACGGCCGTTCCTCCCAGATGTCGGCGTGCTGTCGTTCTGCCTCACCATCCAAGTTGGGCTCTCCAAGGAGCTGGGGGTCATGGACCGGTTGATCTCGTTAGGGGTACTAACACTAACAGAATCTGTGTCCGAGAAGTCATGTAAGTAGTCATTCCCTGGGGTGAAAAACTGAACCCCGGGCTCGTCATTGTCCTCGCCATCGGCTCGCCTGCATCCAGGAAAACCAGTTCCACAGTGGTTTAGCACTATAACTTGATCAAACATAAAACACCAGGTTAACAAACATAAACATACAAAGTAGTCATAGATTTATTTTCCCTTCTTCTAACCCTGCTGCTACTACTACGGTACTACCAGTTAAATTGTTAATACGTTGAGATAATTTACTTACTAAAATCCTAACACCAAGCAATCTCAACCTCACTTTTCCCTTTTCGTCCATGGCAAGTCACAAAAATGAAAGCTTGTAATGTAAGTAGCACCCCACGAGGCGATGGAAATGGAGCCGTAGCACCTACCTGACAGCAAGGCAGCGGAGCAGCTGCGGCGATGAGATCTGGCGGCGCAGGCCGATGGGGCGCCTGCCCGCGGATCTCGCGGCGGGCGGCGGCGAGTCCGCGGGGGACGCGCCCCCGCTGCGCGACCTCGGCGTCCCGGGGGACGGCGGCGGGCCGGCGTCCTCGTCGGCGGCGGGCGTGGGGCCGGCGATGAGGGATCTGACCTTCTGCACCGCCCCCAGCACCGAGAAGTCAACCACTCCCATCGCCACCACTCTGTGGAATCCACTCCAATAATCGCACAAAAAAACTAAAAAAAGAAATAAAAAGTGCGCTCCTTCGCGCCCGCCGAGGTTAAAATTCCTCTCCGGCCATGCGACGGCGGCGGCAGCGGCGGCGAAGGCGGTGGAGGCCCGATTCGTAAAACGTGAAGGGAATTCTTCTTCTCTTCAACTTTTAGTGGCAGTGTCTATGTACAAGCGGTGGCTAGTTAGTACGAGGCATTTGGGGGTCAGCCAATGCCCGACTGGTCCGGGGGCATAGGTCAGGTCGCCGGCCGGCCGTCGTGCAGCTGCGCTATGCGCGCGCCGGGGCGGCCGCGGCCGGGGCGTTGGCGCGCGGCTTCACGTCGGAGGGGGAGGAGGGCATGGCCGGAGAAGCGTTGGGGGTTCGGAGGAGGCGAGAGAGAGAGAGAGACGAGAGCTTTGGGCAATGGCGGAGGGGAGTGGGGGTGTGGGTTCTTAGCGGTGATCGGTTCGGCTGAAAAGCTCATGACTTATGGTTGAAAATATTGACAGAGACTTATTTAGTATAATTAAATTTTAAAAAAATTAAAAATATAAAAAATATGTTAGCTCATTACGTATAATACAAATAAATATAGGAAAAAAAGAATCAACAAAAAAGCTCAATAAAAAGTTAAAAGTTCAGAAAAAGACGAAACTTATGAATAATGAAAAATAAACCAGAAATCAAAAGCCGAAGTCGAGTTGATCAGGACCTAATTACGGATGGAGGAAGGCTTTTTCAGACCAAAAATGGGACGGTATTTATTGGTGCGTATCCTCTTATATGTTTTTGAGACAAGACTTTCTAATAGCGGGTGGAGGAAGACCTTTTCAGGGGAAAAAATGGTAATTATTGGTATTTAACTGCGGATGGAGGAAGGCTTTTCAGTTAAACTTTTTAAACTTTGATCGCTACTATATATAAAAGTATTTTAGATTTGTTATGTAAAACTAATATCATTAGATTTATCATCAAAAATATTTTTTATCATCATATTTTTGATAATTTTTATTAATATATAATTAGAAAAAGTAATAGCTAAATATGTGTATTGAAGACTGTGTCGATGTTTAAAACGACAAGTAAAACAAAATGGATGTATTCAAAATGAAGTAATATTACATGTAGAGTCATCTACATCGAGATATCACTGTTATTAGGTATTAAAAATGTAGGAACATTACAGAACTTCTTAAAAAAAAGATGAAATTCTCCTGTTCCAAATATAACATAAGTTGTGGACAGATGGAAGTGGACACATTTGGCTGGGTTTATATGGCTTTTATGTTTTGTAGAGGGACAAGAAAAGGAAACAGGAATGAAATATGGAAATATAAGCTTTATTCCTTACAGGTTGGCAATCGTCCAGGTTGTTCTTCGCTATTTTTTCTGTGCTGTAATAATATTTGACTGTTTTTCTATGATATCTGTTGTTTACTTGTTCTGGAGGTTCTGAATGATACACGATATTTGAATATTTGACTGTTTCAAGCACGTCTTCAAATATTGATCATGAAACAACTTGCAGATTTACTTTTATTTATTTGGCAGGATGGTCCTAGGAATTTTCAAGTACATCGCAAGCTGGTGACAAGAAAATTTCCTAAGAGATCAACGAGTTTCCTTTCCTTTGTACCGTACCCATATATTCCTGTGGATCTGCTACATGTTAATTCAATCAAATCAAAATCGGTGAAAACAAACGTAGAGATCAATATGATAACTTATTATTAAATAACAATTATTTATTTGATACATGTGGCTACTTTATGTGGTGTTTTCTAAGTGTCACTCCCAATGCACTGATATCAGCAATATCCATAAAGCACGAAATAGGATTGAAGGTAAGGTGGAAGAGAAATTAAAAAAGAGAAAGAGAAGCAGTGTCTCATGTAAAGTATTATTTGGGCACAAAATCCAACCTTCAAGAGACAGCAAAAAAATTGTATTGGTAAGGGCATCTCCAATAGTCTGAGTCAGCTAGCTATATGTATGTACACATCAGCATATATCCTATGTGGAGGAAAGAGAGTATGCAAAAAAACCGAGCCATCTCTTCCTTAAGCACTAGTCTATAACGCAAAACGAGGCAGTTTCTATAAATAATAGTCCTTTTCTGTGTGTGCATGTAAGCATCAAATAGCTATACTTATAGATAGTTCTTTAGAATGCTAGCTTTTAGTGTGTACTATATAAATAATGTGGAAATCTTCTAGTTAGTTGCTAGCTAGAACCATTGGAGATGCACTTAAGAGGAGGGAGAGGGAGAGTTGGGTGGAATTTATTGTTTGTCCCATAGATACACACTATATACTGAAGTGGTTGTGTCTACAACTATGTCGTGATGATGTGAAGGATATATATATATAGCTTACATTGGAAATGCCCTAAGAGTAAGTCCAATAATGCTCTTATAGCCAAGCTAGTCAGCATTTTTGCTGATGTGGAGGAGAGAAGAGAGGAGAGAGATGAGAGCTTGGCTCTCATGCAAGCAACAAGCTGGGCACGGGAGCCTATGCAGTGGTGGGCTCAGATAAGAGCATCTCCAACAGTGTGAGCTAGTTACTAGCTCTAAGACAACTTCTCCAATAGTACTAACTTTTAGCACATAGCTCATAACATAAATAGCTTCACATGACACTCTCACATAATCTTGGAATGTGTGTATGAGACTAGCTCTTGATCAAGAGCTAGATAAATGTATGTGAGGAGGAATAGGAAAGAAAATGTGAGACATAGTACCACATAATAATAAAAAACCTTTTGTAAACAAATAGAAGACAAATTATTGTATAACTTGGCTCTTATAACTTGACCTATAGCCAAACACTTGACTCTATTATTGGACTTGCTCTAAAGACATTGTGTTTTACACTGAAAAGTGGGGGTGACTTTACCTAGATTAACTCCTTAAATGAGAGTGATAGACACATTTAAAAGGCACTATATACGTGTTAGGAGCAAATTGAATAAAGTCATTTTCTTTTGGATTTTAACTTATGACTTTTGGCTACGATTGATAGCTTTTATCTGTGTTTTTTAAGATGGCAACAGACAGTAGAGTCGTAGATGACCACATGGTTTTGAATTCAAAAAACCATTTGGATAATCCACTTTAAGAAACGTACAATTTATTTAAATTTTCAAAGAAGTTAAAAAACAAAAAGACCAAAAGAAGGAGGCCTAAGTATGACTAGTTGGTATAAATCATTACTATTATAATAGGACTAGTTGGTATAAATCATTACTATTATAATAGAATGAGTTGATGGTTGTACGTCTGTTCTTCTCCAACCGTCTCATGCCTTCTATTTTTTTACCATTATCTACTTTTCAACCGATTAGAGCAACCCACTTTCATATATAATTATCTCTATATATAATAAATTTTGTTACAACACACGGGCATATAACTAGTACTATTTAAAAATTTAGGGACACATACTTGTATACCAATGGATTTGAGACCGGGACCCATAATTTGGTGTGCCCACGTGTCGATGTGACAATTTAAACATATTAAAGTGTATATTAAACTAGAGAGAATTTGAAACCCACTAGATTATTTAGAAAGCCGAAAGTGGACGCGGTGTGTCATGGTCGGAAAGATAGAAGACCATATCAATCTTAATTCTGTGGCTATTGATAGATATATAGATTGCCAGATACTCTTTGCGTGGGTTGAAGGTAGAAATTTGTCTTAAAAGAGGGAGTAATTTATACCAAATCAGAAATTCACGGTATTTTAAATAAATTTTATTGATTAAATATGTCGATTTCATATATTTAAATAAAATTTACGAAATAAATCTTTCAGAACCAAGAGAAATGTGCATCCATCGTCTGGTAAGAAATCTTCAATCACCTATGAGTTTTCTCAAAATTCCATACAGTACGCTCAAGAATAATTAAAAGCACGTATTAATTTGCCGAGACCGAAACAAGAAGGATATATCCTCTTCTCCATGCATAAATATACGCTCCTGCTAAATTCAGCATTTAATGTTAAAATCAAACATTTATATTAGTTAGTCTAAAAAGATCAACATTTAGTTAGCATTAATCATCATGACAGCCCTTGCATAACTGTACTCGTACTGCTCGCGACAGTCCATTCGTAGGGCTGGTAGTAGTTACAGATACCGGCCATAATGTCCGTCCATATTAGTTTTTGTTGTAGCACTTGATTTTAGCTTTGATTAATATAAATAATATTACTATAGTGTATATTATAATTAATTAGTAAATCTCGTCTTAAAAAGATACTTTCTTTGAAAATTAGATACTATAGAAAAACTATTTGCTGTAGAAATGTTGTATTCTTAGTTCATGAACCAGGTCCACCTTTTATTTTGCGAACATCAATCTCTCTATCCTTTTTGAAATGTCCAGGAATGAATACTGCATAAATTTCATTAAGTGGTTTGATGAGGGAGTTACCAGTGTTTAAATTTTATTTAATCATGACAATTACTAGTGAGCTATTGCATTGTCCTTTAAAAGGACCTGAAGACGTCCAGGAGAAGATACATAATTCCTCCTCCATTCTTCCACCTCCTCGCTAGATAGCTGTGTTGTAGTATCGAGCCACTCAACCATGTCGGCTTTTTTTCTTGGTGTGCATTGTGACGGAAGGAGAGCGGGATCTCCGATCCATTGCCGCAGAGAGAATTTACATGTGGCAACATTAAGGTTTCTAGGCAGCACGACCTGCATGAGCACTAGGCTTCTTGCTCAACGGCGACTACTTTCATGACTGCTCGTTTCTGCATCTCCTCTCTTTTCTCCATCAAATCCACTGTAAATTGTTTGCACGATCGATCGACTCTATTATAATATTTTTTATGTATTTTTTGAAGTATAATGAGTCCCCTACTGTTAGTTTCGTTTATTGTATTATTAATCTTTTACTATATTTGTCTTCTAATAAAATTAAAATTAAAATATTATATACATTTCTAACAGTATATACGAGGCTAACAAATGGACAGTGTGGGCTCACCTACCTGGGACATATCCATATTATTTTCCAACTTGTGTGATCTTTCCGGTACCTTACTCGAATTGCAAACCGTGGCTATCCTCTCCGTTCACCTCGCTGACTTAGGTCCCATTTAAAATACAAGAATTTCGCAGAAAAATGGTTTATTTCCGTATGAATCATGAAAAATCGCCGCAATCTTACTCGAGCTAATAATCTCTTTCTCCTCCCTCCTTCCGTCCACTTCCAGCGGAGAGAATTTACTGTGCCGTATGAAAGGTGTTACTGCATGTGGTCGTGAGTGACTGCCCCCTTGGTACGTTAACGATTTATTGCAGTGCATGCATTCATGCATGCATGCATGCCAAGCTGACTCTGTCGGCCGGATATGCATTTGCTGCCGGCAGTGGGAATTCGATCGATCGACCGATCCATCGTACGCCGTGGCCACAGCCAAGTGATTCGTCGCTAGATCGATCGGCATCGATATTGGCCTGTTCTTAACAGGTTTTTAAAAGCGGTTTTTGATTTTTACTATAGTATCTAACTTTTAAATGAAATATTTTTCTCAAAACGGGGTCTACAAATTAATTGTAGTACATGCTGCAAGCCTAACATCTGTATTAACCAAAATCGCAAGTAAGTATCTCTCTTTTCGTAATCTCTATCACAAACAGCAAAAATTCAAAAATTTTAACCAAAAACTATAAACAGCAGCCGTATTAAATAGGCCCATATATAGCTCTAGCTTGGCTTAGCTAGCTCACGATCGATATGCATGGCCCTGATCAACTCGGCTTCGGCTTCTGGCTTATTTTTCACTATTCATAAGTTTCGTCTTTTTCTGAACTTTTGGCTTTTTGTTGAGCTTTTTTGCCGGTTCTTTTTTTCCGTATTTGTTTGTATTATACGTAATGGGCTAACATATTTTTTATTTTTAAATTTTTTAAATTTAATTATGCTAAATAAGTCTCTGTCAGCTACAGTGCTTTTTTCAACTAGCTACAATATTTTCAGCCATAAACCACGAGCTTTTCAGCCGAACCGATCACCACCATGATGTTGCATAAACGGCACGGCTCGATGATCTCGACCTGGCAAGCCTACTGAGTCAAGCGCGCATGGACATCCTCGCAACAAAAAAAAAAACAAGCGCAAGAGATCTGCATGTGCTGCTAAAACTTAAAAAGGCGTCTTCGATTTCATGGCCTAGATAATATGCGCAGCTGTCACACGTACATGCCCTATTTTTTCGGTTGTGATGGATAGTTTGTGCCTACGGCTGCGGCTGATGCTTTTTTATTAATACGAGTAATTGTGCAAACGAACCGAATGTCGATAAATCGATAAATTATTTCAAAAAAATTATTCCAATAAACCACTTCGAAATAACGATGAGGAAATCGGGCCATTCGGAAAAAGGCATAAGTCATAAACTATAATTTAAAAGGAATTAGACCATGTATGTTTGATTTATGATTTCTTTGATCCCTACCTGATCAAAATCAAACACCACAAGATCATGCAAACTCTTGGGTGCACGAACCAACCAGACCCTAGTTTTTTCTGTCTTTCCTTGTCAACGACTACGGAGAGACAGGCAAACAAGATAAATAGGAGTGCATGCTTTATATACCCGTTGCTAATCCTTTTTGCTGTAGTTGATGTACACTTGTAGCGAATCAATCAATGGAGACGAGCTAATGGCATAGCGTTCGATCGGGCAGGCGAACAGTAATGAAAAGCTACTACCTGTAGCGAGTTAATTCTACGCGTGCGTGCGTGCATTCATCGCCGGAAAAGCTCCTCAAATACCCGTTCAATTTGGCTGCGCACGATGCCTTTTGGCTTTCGGTTCAAATGATACAGTAGAAGCCAAGGACGAAACTATAATAAAAATAACTAGGATTCATCATTTCATCACATATATATATAATAGTTTTAATTAATATTATACTAAATGGTAGGTGTAACATCCCTAAAAATAAGAATTTGTAAACTATGGAGCCCTTAAAATACTTTGCAATATATTTCATTTTTGGATTTGGATTTCATGGTGTTTCTTCAAGAATTTCTGGTTAAGGTTCCAAAATTTGAAAATATACAATTAAGAGGTAATCACAAATTTTAATAAAGAATCTGAAAAGATGATCCAAAAATTAGGGGAGAGGAACTTAAGCTAAAATCTAGAAATTTACACTCGAATTTGTACCAAAGTTAAACCAAAAATATAGCAAGAAATATAAAGCAACAAAAACAAAAAAAGGGGGATGGTGGCAGGCCAGCCGCAACCGACCAGCCCAACCCATCTGCCGGCCCAGCTCCGCGCGCGCAGCGTGCGCGTCCTCTGGCAAGCGGGTCCCGCCCCCGCTCCCGCTCTCACTCTCCCTGGCACGCGGGCCCGTGCCCGTTCTCTCGCTACCGCTGGCCCCTCCCCCGCGCCAGCGTCTTCCTCCTTCTCCCCGCGCGACCGAGCGTGCGCCTCGCTCAGAAGCTCCCGTCCCCGTGGTGTTCATGCCTCCGCCAGCTCTGCCCGAGCTGTCCCGTCGCCCGGTGGGAAAGCCTGGGGGGGCGCTTCCGCCCCTAATTTCGCCGCCTCCGCCCGCTGTTTCCCTCCGCCCTATCGCTTCGGCCTGGCCACGTGGCGCTGGTCTTCTGCGCTCCGTCCGTGCGTGGGAGGCGGTAAGAGCTAAGGAGACCGCACGAGGGGAGGCGCAGCGCAGCTCTGCCTTGCCATTACGACGCCTGCGTCACCGCCTGCCACCGCCACCTGCTCCGGCAGGACCGATCGGCCGCCCGCCCGTTGCCAGCTTCGCCCGACCGCCTATAAAAGGCACCGAGCCCTCCGTCGGGTTCCCCATGCCGCCCTCTCTGTTCTCCCAAAGGTAATCGAGCGCCCGTGCCCCGTAACCGCCGGCGAGCCTAGCTTCCTCCCCAACTCCGGCAACCACCGAACCAAGCCATTAGCTGCCGATTCCTCGCGCCAGGACCATCTCCAGAACATCGCGAAGCCACCCCCGGCCTCGCCTGAGCTCCCCGACGCACGTACGCCGCCGTCCCCGAGAGCTTCTCCGAGTCGCCGCCGCCGCTCGACGTCGACCCATCTCCGGACCTCCTCGACCACTGGCGACCGCGTCATTCTTTGCACCGTAGCTCGAGGAACGCGTTTCGCCTCACCGCCGGACCTCCCCGACACTCCCTCGCCGCCGGCCACCGTCGTCCCCGACTCCTCTGCCCGACCCCCTCCACGACATACTCCAAAAGGATTTTGCATCCTTATAGGGTAGGCAACGCCTCCCCCGCTCACTTGGCTAGCAGCGCTAACTCTATCCCCCCCGTTCCCTCGGCCGCGCGCGTTCGAGCCTCCGGCTCTGCAGCGCGCCGAGGTCGAACATTTTTTTATTCCGCCGACTGTGGGCCCCACTGTCACCGCCAGAGCGTGAGCCGCCATCGACCGCTGGACCCCACTGGTTAGTGGAACACTTACACCGCACCCGTACTGACATGTGGACTCCACTGAACAGTAACTGGACCCACATGTCAGTAGCACGGAAAGTAAATAAATGGAAAAGCAAAATAAAATTGAGGCTGACAGTGGACCCCACATGTCAAGATTTAGTAATTTTTGGATTTGACTGAAACAGAGAGTTTTGACCGCTCATAACTTCTCCATTTTAGCTCCAAATTGAATGAAACAAATTTGTAAATTCATCTCAATTCAAGATCTGTCTAATGGAACTGAAACCATAAATTTTTGAGTTTATTTGAATTTTCGATTGTGGTTTTGTAGGGACCCAGATTTTACCATCCGGAATCCACTGTGATTTTGCTGCACTATTCCCTGGATCAGTAGATAGTGCTCACAATTACAGTAATGAATATCAAAATACATATCATGCGGAAGTGTAAATATAGTAATAGACTTACTCATGGGCCGAGTAGGCCAAAATCAATATATTGCAGCAGCGGAAGAACGAGCACACAGGTGGGACCTTCAGGACATGCCCACAGGCAGCCAACTGGAGGTTCGCGACCTAGCCCTTGACATCATCATCATCTTCTCTGCTAGCTTGTCCAATCTTGTTGCTGAGGCGAGGTGATTTGATTCCTGATTCTGAATTTTGTCGCAAAAGCGAGTGTGAGCACTCCAACCCCGTGCTCCGCGAGCCAATACACAAAATGCAAATAAATAGTATGCATGGCTTAACAAAGGAGAGGCTCGGGTTATTTTATTTGCCAAACATCGCTTTTAGTAGCATTACTACTATTATTTAATCAAAGCGTTATTATTGCTACCTAGCTCCACACTACAATTGCCCAAATTGACTTAATCCGCCGAAAATGTGCTTTCTTTGCTGACTGCTGTCTAAAACTCCAAACAGCAAATGTCATCATTTATATAATCCACCGATCATAATTTGTATTTTGAATTACTAATAATCCAATCCTGTCATTACTATTCATCAGCTCCTCACCTCTGAATTCTAATGATTCTCTAACATAATTACTTTCAAATCCACCGATATCATTCGTATTCAATCCTTTTCGTCATTGATTCAAAACCATAATCCAATAATCAATCTTATTTTCCATTATCTATCACTAGCTAATCCACAAATATACCTCCACAGAAAATTCAATTTACCAAGATTATAATCCACTAATTGTTAGGAATCCTCCAATCTTCTCAGGAATTCAATTCATCCCTCTAGCAATTGATCAACTCCTATTAATTCCCATTATCGCCAATATCTTCCAAGAATTTATATTAATCATTAGTGTAGTAATTCAGCAATTTACGTTTGCACTCCCTAATTCTCCAAAATCGATTCACTGTTATATATCCACCAAGAATATCACTAATCAAGAATTATACTATATTACTTGTATTATTTCTCCAAATTCCTGAAAATTCAATTAGATCATTTATCTAGCCTATCTATTCAGCTGGACCCCACTAATTCATTTCTCCCAGAACCACACTAACATTATCCCTATTATGATCACATGAATACACCAACTTCTTTATGCAATTACCATAAATAGCCATCTTCTTTTCTTACGACTCCATTTATTCTTCCCATATTTTATTTTATAAGAATAGAAATGCCACGAATTGAAATACAATACATAAAATTTCCTGAGACCTAGCAGCTTTGGAACAAAACATAATGTTCAAAGAATATTAACATGATTTTCCATACATATGGCATCACACCATATGCCTAATATCACCATAATTTCTCCATACATACGGCATCACACCGTATAACATTTTTCAGCGTTATAGCCGCTTAACTTACCACTGGGACGACACCCAGGACAACTCAAATCAAGGCTTTCCTCTGCCCTTCCATTTTTCCATTCCCATTTTCCAAACATTTTTAAATAGAACTATATCTAGTTAAGTTCCCATGTCCGCCCTTGACCGTGGGCACGGCTATTCGAATAGTTTTGACTCTGCAGAGTTTGTACACTTTCACCACAAGAGACAATCAGCTCGTTGCCCCACACGATTCCTTAGAAGTGTGGTTGAGCAGACCGTCACAGTGACTTTTCAAAGTATCTAGTCCCTTTTATCATCTCACCTTATGGGCTTCTCCCACTTGCGGTGGGTCTCATCTATGCGCGGGATGTTTCCCCACAATTACTACCGCAGACGGGCTTCTCAACTCCCCGCAACGAATAGAACAGCTGGGGAAACTTCACCCTACCTGGTGTCCCTTAGGGCCCCGTGTCTGCGTGCCTAACCACTTCTTTCCACTACCAGTGAGATGAGTCCGGGGGTTTCGATAAATTTACTTAGCCAAGTTGTATTTTACAGACTTGTGGTTGTACGGTTTTACACAGGATGTCATGACAAGATTCGGTCCTTAGTGGTATCTGGGCGGTTCTACCACAAACCCACTTTGTGCTTCCACCGCACCACACATACACACCCTCGAACCATCCGCCCAGATATTTAAGCAAGTTGGGGTTTTTTGAAAACATAAAATAATCATACCAACATATATCAGTCATTACCACCATGACTGCCCAACCAATTTTTCTCAGGATTAAAAGTGTTGCTTTGGGCGCTCTTGTGCCCATGAGTATCTAAGCAATTCTAAGCATGGCATATAATTACGGACTTATTTTCGAAGGGATATTATTATAATTTTTGCTAGGGCGACAAGGTTCACAAATTCAAATATTCCAGCGGAGGTGTAGTAATAATCAAGGTACATAATGGGATATAACTAGATTCTTAAATTAAACATGTATTTGCATATAAAATAACAACATGCAATTTGATAATTTAAAACAAAATTATTTGTAGAAAATGTAGGTTCAACATGATCAAAGTATTGACTCGCCTGGCGTGGTTTACCGTGGTCTTGAGCTCACACAATGATTTCTCTTGAGCTTCTGATCTTTATCTTCACTTCGAGCTTACTCTTGCTGGATCCACTGAATCTTTACGACTCCCAGTTTCTAATTATGTGACAACAACTGAATCCAAATGAAAGCAAATAACTCAAAAGATCCAGATAAATCCGAATAAACTCGATTTAGTTTTATTACGAGTTAATGGGTGATTTGGGTTATTGGAGGTAAGGTCGGTGGTAGAATACGATGACCTGATCTTTTTATTAACAATTTCTTTTATTTATGTTTATATTTATCAAGGAAGTTCCATGAGTTAGGGTGGACCTATGAGTAGGTATCATTTTGTCGGGTGTTACTTTTCAGGGCATATGGTGTATATGTATATCTATATGAGTGATGTTTGCAAACCTTAGTTTACCGAGTTAAATTTATAGCCTATGTCTATAACCTTTTGTGGTATGATATTTCATGTGCCTCCATTTATTACTAAACTATGGTTTATTTATACGAGTCCCGACTTGCTGTATATATATAATTATACTCCATATAAATATGTACTAAAGCTAGTGGTAAGATTTAATTGATGGCGCTACTGTTATGTTGCCCATACTTTAGCTACTATTATGCTTTATTTTAAATTTTAGTTCAAACTTAGCAATCTGAACAGGGTTTGATATGTATCATTTTATGTGACCCTAATTACTTGTGTTAATGGCTTAATGTTTACTTTAGAGTATATACACATATTGGTTAGGTCATTTTAATGTACGACATCCTAGGGCTATTATATTTTAGTAATTGTATATTAATATGATCTCTAACTTAAATTTTTATGGTCACACTCCACTGTTTAGTTTACTCTATGAAGAGACCTAATTTAATTAATCCTACTATTAAGACTTAATTAATAGTACCATTATTACTTTATCTATGCTTTTAGTTTCTATTGGGCTTAGTTCTATTTCTAATTTAGATATCTGGCAATGCTGGCTATATAGGGTTATATTTTAATATTTGTTATTTTTACAAAATCTACGTCTAAGGTTTATTTAGGATGGCATGATAAATATGGAGCACATATTTCAATTATTGTTATTATTAAGGCATCTTTACTAAATTTGGATATTTAGCCAAAGTTGTTTCTCTTTAGCAATGCCTTAACTAACATGTAGGTTTAAATAAAAATGAGAGCACAATTATTCATACATGATAACTATTCCATATTTAAATACTAAACAATCTGGTCTTATATCCTAATTAAATTTATTAGCTTTCACTGATTATTTCCTAATTTTTCCCAAATTTTATTAATTAAAATGGATTAAGGAAATCAAGATAAAAAATGCAAAATGGTGCGGCCGACAGGGATCGAACCCGGGCGTCCGAATCGAATGCGTGCGCGGCTAGCCAGGAAACCTCACATTGTTATCTGACTACAGAGGGGGGATTGATCCTCTTAAGCCTAGTCTGCAAGGGGGGCCGAACAGAGGAGCGCGCAAGAGCTCGGTTGACGCGCGCGCGGACGGTGGTGGGAGCTGCTGGAAACCAGCAAAATGGAATCCCCCCGAGGCGGGGATGCCTCTGGGGGTGGCGGCTCCGGCCGGGGTGCACGGTGGCGGGCTAGCGGCGGCGCGGGGCGGCCGGTGGTGGAGCGGGAAGGAGGCGCCGGCGGCCGGGGAGGATAAGGAAGGGGGTCCGAGTGGTGTGAGCTGGAGGAGGGTGCTAGTGACCTCACCGTGCGGTTGGCCGAGCCGAAGGGTTGCCGAGGTGGGCCGGCGGCGAGGACCCGGGGCGGCGCGGGCATGTGCATGGCGCCGGCGAGCGGGGATGAGGGGGAAACTCCGGCGACGGTGGGGAGGGGTCTAGGGCGTCGAGGAGTCGCTCCCACCGAGAGGAATCGGAGGAAGCTCGGCCGTGGAGGGAGCGGCGGCAATAATGGCGGCGGCGGCCGGATTTGGGGAAATTGGTCGTGCGGCGAACTCAGGGCGATTGGGGACGATTGGTCTCGGTGGGAGGACGAGAGAGATGAGGCGGAGCGGCCGGGAGAGTTCGCTCGCTTTTAAGGGCCACGAGCCGACCGAGCGGCGTGCAGGGCAGGCGGCACGGGGCTCGGCGTGCTGAGGAGCGACGTGCGGGGCGCGAGCGACGGAAGCGGGTCGGCGCAGAAGGGGTAGGGCGGTGGCAGGCACGTGCTGGCCGGGCGCGGCGGGCGCGGCTTTTGACCGAAGCAAGGAGGAGATGGAGGGGGGCCTGGCGTGCGGAGAAGGAGAAGGGAGGAGCTGCGCGGCAGAGAGAGAGAGAGAGAGAAGAGCGAACAGGGGCGCGGGTCAAAGGGAGGCGGTCGGGGCACTCGGGCCCAGAAGCCAGAGAAGAAACGGGAGGGAGGAGAGAAAGGAAAAGAAAAGGGTGGAAGAGAGAGAAAAATGAGTGGGGCCCACATGTAATAGAGAGAAGAAAGAAACGAGAGAAAGGCTTTGAATTTGATTTTTTTAAATTTGTATGTTGAACTTCTATTTTTTTTCTTTAAGATATTGGTTCCTAATTTTTGAAATTTTATTTCAAGTCTTTGTTCAATTGCTTAAAGACAAACTATAATAGCCCTTTTGTTTTATTTGATGTTCTTATTTTTATACCGTTA
This sequence comes from Dendrocalamus sinicus, assembly GCA_036346575.1. Taxonomy (NCBI): domain Eukaryota; kingdom Viridiplantae; phylum Streptophyta; class Magnoliopsida; order Poales; family Poaceae; genus Dendrocalamus; species Dendrocalamus sinicus. Next base: position 25,264,194 of record CM070663.1, read on the forward strand.
TTTCCTTTATTGCTTCACTCGTCATAACATATGTTTAGTGTGTTGTATATTTTATTTATTATGTACATGTACATAATTTCACATAATCCTATCGTGCTGGCTTACTTAATTTTGCATATATATAGGAGCGCTTGTATTTTTGTCATTCGCTTTTATTGCTATTTATGTCATTATCTCCAAAATAAGATTTTGGTTTTAGCTCGGGTTCCTCCCTCCTTATACTGGATCATCTTTTCAGATTCGTATTTAAAATTTTAGTTTGCTTTTATTTGCATAGTCCCTTTTCGGCATTACTAATGTTTGTCTTTGTCTTTTATGAATTTATTAAAGTTTTGGAATCTCAACCAAATTTAGAAAAACACGACAAAATCCAAATTCCAATAAAATATTTTGCAAACATAAATCAAGAAATTCATATTTTCAAATTTAGATTTTTTTCAGGATGTTACAGGTTTGAATGATTTGCAAATTTTTGTCCAGAAATTTCGCGCAACGTATATAGTGTTCGAGGCCCAGCAAGAGGAGGCAGCAGACGACACCAGTCCCGACAGCCAAGACCCGGACACTAGCGACCCAGGCGAGTCAACACTTTGATCATATTGAACCCAGCATTTCAAAGCTATTTCCTTTTTAATTATCAACTTGCATGCTATTATTTCATGATATATGTTATGTTGATTTCAGCAAGTTAGTTAAATTCGGTTGTTGTTGTTGTGTATATTATTCTCCTTGCCAATCTTGGAAATGTGAACCTTGTCGCCATAGTAAGAATTAGCATATGATTTCACAAATTAAGTCCCTAATTATATGGCACGCTTAGGAATGCTAGATACTTGGGGTGACACTAATGCCCCAAGAAATATTCTTTGAACTATTATGAACAAAATGGGTAACTTATGGTGGGATGTCATAAGCCACATATGGTGCGATGCCATATGTATTGTTGGTGCGATGCCGACAATTAGCGTATGGTGCGATGTCATACGCCGCCCTTGGTGGGATGCCAAGAGGTAACTTATGGTGCGATGCCATAAGGTTAGGTGGTGTGATGCCAACAATAAGCGTATGGTGCGATGTCATATGCAACACTTGGTGCGATGCCAAGAATGGGATACGGTGTGATGCCATAAATATGGAAAACAATGATTACATGGATTATTACAACGAATGGTTTAAAAATGTGATTTCAAACCTGCTAGGTCATAGGGAATTTTAAGTAATTGTATTCAAAAACACTCATTGGCAAAACAAAATAGCCCTATGCCTTTCCTTTATCGAGCCATGCATGTTATATATATTTGCATTCTGTGTGTTGGCTTGCGGAGCACGGGGTTGGAGTGCTCACTCTCGCAAATATCAAACAGAGACAGGGACACAGGAGCACTATGAGCATGAAGAGGCTCCTACAAATGCAGGAGGAGGCGACGATAACAACTAGGACGCTTATTATGTATTTTGAAACATAGACAAGAGGACTAGATGGAGATTGTGTCCATATATATTATCCAATTTTGGGTAATATGCATGGAACACAATTACCCTCCGGTCACTTGCCTGTGGTAATGGTTTCACTTTTGCTACTATTCCGCTGCTTTAATGTGATGTAACTGTTAGCCAATGTGGCTTCTATGTGAACTATCGCCCAATATGGGAAGAGACCTTTATGGCATGTAATATTTTGCGATGTATGTGTATGATTCAGCAATATTACTGTGTGCACTACCTACTGATCCAGGGAGTAGTGCAATAAAACACAGTGGATTTGGATTGAAAAATCCGGGTCCGACAGTAGGCGAGGGCGGCCGGTAGCACCGATTTCTCCGATTCTCTGGTGACTGGTCGCTGTCTAGCTAGGTGTAGGTGTGTAGCGGATGTGCTGTATATCTCCTAACTAACCATATGAGGCGAACGAGCGTCGAGAGTTGCTGCGAGGTGACATGCTTGGGATCATCAAATGGAATCCGTAGCCTGTTGCGGTCCTCCCTCTTATGTTGGCTCAAGGGCTGGCTCAGTATGCTGCAGTTGTCTCATGGACTGATAGAAGCATAAGCTTTTTGTAGACTGCTTCTAACTACTGAGATTTGTGGTGCTAGTGTTTCCTTCTTTGAGTTTCAAGGGAAAAAAACAGAATGCATTGAGTTTAATCTAAGGGTTCACATACGAGACAAAAGTGCTAATCCCTATTAAAAATTTTTGAATCCGGTGTCCTATGAAACTGGGACCCACAATATGGTTCCGCCCTTGGTGGGAGCTATTAGTTTTTGCTTAAGATATTTAATTAAAGAATAAAAAGGAAAATCTTGATACTCTATGGATAATACAAAGAAAAACTATTTAAGAAGACAATACATTTAAAATAGCTGATGGCTTTTAAAAATTAGAGTCCAGAAGCCAAACGCCGTGCTGGATAACTTGTCGTATATAAATGGGTGGGTGCAGTACAGTGAAAGAGGATCACGTACGACTGCTAGCTGGTGCAATTGATTCCCAGATCCCTGTAGCTGACCCCGTCTTCATTTTCTGCTCCTTTTTATTGTCGAGGACGGTGAATGATGTGCCTTTTGAGCAGTGGATCAACGCAACAAGCAGCCATGCATATGGCTATTTATTTATTTCTACCTCAGCAGCTACTGCTTGCTTGATTTGAAGTTGCAAAGTTTCAAGGTGAACATTAATTAACTGGCTCTGTTCATCCAATATGTGATCGACATTTCGGCTACAATACTGTAGATAGATAAAATTGTACTGTAACTGATGATGATTTATTTGATGTAATTAAATTTAAAAAAATTAAAAATAAAAAAATAGGTTAGCCCATCACGGACAGTACAAATAAATACGGGAAAAAGAACCAACAAAAAAACTCAAAAAAGCTAAAAACAGAAAAAGATGAAATTGTTGAATAGTAAAAAATAAACCAAAAAACAAGAAACCTAAGCCGTTTTGAGCGGGGCCTAACTTGCAATGGTCAAATCATATATAGGCTAGTTTGGAATTCATATGTGATGCTAATGAAATCCAAACTCGCCGATATATGTCTGGTCTCCGCTGCCAAGTTATTATCCTTTAATTGCTAATCATCTTGCTAATAATTGGTAGTTCATCGTTGTGATGCATCATATGCATGTGCATATCTCCTTTTTGTTTGCTCTTTTTTTTCCCCTTTTCGTTTTTTAGATTTTGATTCTCTGACCTCCTAGCTAATAGTGGAATCTGGAGGAAGGAGGCCGTGAAGCTTCTTAATTTGCTGCTTTGTGACCATCGAAACATCCGCAATACTCTATTTCCCCCTTTTTTTTCTCTCTCTCTTGAAAACGGGTGAGGTCTTTCCGAATTGGCCCCCTGCGAGGTGTTTGAGCCACCGATGTGCAGCACAGCACTGCACATCGCAGGAGCACCATTGCACTACCACCAAAATTTATTAAACTAATTTGGTAGTTCTAGCTAGCATTGTACTATTATTATTTATATTCTCTTGAAGTCAAAATTCGATCGATGTGTCTCGCATGCATTGAATCCTCGTCAGCTACCCTACTGTTGCTTGCCGCCACGGGAAAACAAAAAAAAGTTTTATCCACTAGACACTTCTGAATTTATCCACATTACATAAATTATAGTGTTTCTTTGACCAGAAGAATGGAAGATATATTCAACCAAATTCTATTGGAAATCATACTTTAGAAATTCCCACTCATGCAAAAACCACGTCACGTCAATATTTTTGCGAAAATGCTCTTCGATTTTTCAAATTTATGTATAGATCTTGGTTTTTCCAAAAGACTCTCCTTTTATGCGATAAAGCCCCAAGGTTTCCTATTACTACATATGTGTCCTTGACTTTTTTTACTAAAAAAACCCTTCACTTTTTTAAAAAATATGTATGGATCCTCGATTTTTTACGAAAAATCCTATGAACTGTCGGTTCTTTTATTTCGGTTCACGTGATGGATAGCTCGACATGGCGCCGTGCTTCCTATGCTGGTTGATGTGCATGTCTCGGGGTGTTTTGTGTGTGAAAAGAACATGAACGAGCTAACTTTGTACAATTGAATAATAAACGAGTCACATTATTGCTGTCCTGGGAATGACGGGCGGTATGTCTAGTGCTAGTCTAGTAGCCATGAAGAGTGGAGATCATTATTCATGCAAAACTCTTCTAAATGTGATCGGGTTTGAGTTTGAAATGTTGCGTAGCAATAGAACATCTCTACCCTGCATCTATTAACTTTTGCAAATTTTTATAAACTTCTAATCAAAGCCCACATGTATCTACATCACTACATCAGGATATATAGATGGCATATTCTTTTTGGCTTTGGGCCTATTCTTTTGGGAAAATTGCTCTCATACCATAAAGTTATGTGCCATACTCTCATTTGCCACAAACTTGAGTGGCTTTGTTATTATGCCACAAACTTGAGTGTTTTATCTTTATTTTGCCATTTTAATTTCATTTTGCATTTTCTCCCACTGGAAAGGACCCTTTTGCCACCCGCTCCCGCTCCGCATCACGCGCGCCAGGGACGCGACCGAGGATGCGGCGTCGGCGGCGAGCGCGGCCGGCGGATGGCGCGCGCGCGGCGGATGGCGCGCGCTTCCTCCACCTCCCGCTGCCGGCGCGGACCCCACCCACACCGACTCCGCCGCCGATCCCCACCCGCCGCCGACGATCCTCCCCCGCCCGCAACCCCGCCTCCTCCTCCTCCTCGCGGCATCTCGCCGACCTCGCCGAGATCGGCGGCTCCTCCGCGCGGCTTCTCCCGCCGGGCCCTCCCGACCACCCGCAGCACCGCCTCCCGCCGCCGCCGCGGAGTTCGCCACTATGGAGACTCCCGCCGGAGAAGTCCGCCTACGGAGATCCGGCGAGGCGGGTGGAGGAAGCCGCGCGAGAAGTCTCGACGGCCGCTTCCTCCTCGCCCCGGCACCCTCCGCCGTCGGCCCACACCGCCGCCGCGCCGCAGAGCTCCTCCGCCAGTCGCCGCCCGGCGCGACCGCCCCGGCGCTCACAAGCTCGCCGCCTTCCTCTCGACGACGACGCCGACGACCGACAAGAACGCGCCGGCGCGAGCCGGCGGCGCCGCCGAGACCGTGACATCGGTGCTCGCGAGGGAGGCGGATGCCGCCGCCGAGGCGCGGCGTCGCGCGGTGCTCGCGGTGCTCGCCGCGTCCGATCGCATCGAGGAGGAGAACAAGAAGCGGAGTCGGTGTGGGTGGGGTCCGCGCCGCGCGGGAGGTGGAGGAAGCCGCGCGCCATCCGCCGGCCGCGCGCCGCCGACGCCGCGCCCTCGGTCGCGTCCCTGGCGCGCGTGATGCGGAGCGGGAGCGGGTGGCAAAAGGGCAAAAGGGTCCTTTCCAGTGGGAGAAAATGCAAAATGAAATTAAAATGGCAAAATAAAGATAAGACACTCAAGTTTGTGGCATAATAACAAAGTCACTCAAGTTTGTGGCAAATGAGAGTATGGCACATAACTTTGTGGCATGAGAGCAATTTTCCCTATTCTTTTTGGCTAAAACTTATGGCTTTTAGCTGTGGCTTGTGGTTTTTGGGCTGTTCGTGTGAGAGATTATAGAGTAACAGAAATTCACGTACGGTTTTTGCCGATATAAATGAAGTCGATACAATATGTACTACAATTAACTAGTAGACCCTATCTTGAAATGATATTCCGTTTAAAAGCTAGTTACTGTAGAAAAACCGAAAATCAGCTTTTAGAAGCTAAAAAGAACATGCCTTTTAACTTATGATTTTTAGCTTTTGGCTACGGCCAGGGGCGGACCCACCGGGGGGTCAGCCGGGGCTGGCGCCCCCCCCCCCCCCTACGGCTAGCCGGCCGCCCCTGGTCGCTCGGAGCTAGTGTGCATGCACGTGTAGAACTTGCGCACAATACTGCGTAGTAAGGAAATGGCTTGGGTACAATGTCATAGACCAATCGATGCACGCCCAACATCACTACTCTAGAACCACACGTGGGCTGGTTGGCAGTACTACTGTCCTGTGCATTGAAGAAAAAGTCTATGCATGCATGCATATGGTGCAATATTGCATGCTGGCATATACAGGCGTGCATATATCCATACGTTGAGCACTAGGCAATCGCGTCGCACGGCGCTAACACCATGCGGAGGGGCGCTGGCACCTGGCGATCACTTTGATCAATGCTATCCACGTGCACACGATTATACTACTTGGTACTACTTGATTGGATTTGGAGTTTTTGGAGATTAGGGTAATCGATTAGTGTGGCAGATCAACACAGCACGATTTCTGGCTGGGACGCTAGCTAGCGTATTGTGATCAATCAATGCTGTATATGTATCCCAGACACGAGATGGCAGGTTCATATGCCAAGATACACACACACACTAGTTCTAGTTATGTACCCGTGCGTTGCAATGGAACTCATTGAATGTATAGAGAATCGTTGCACGCTTAACCGCTCGATGATGATGGAAGATAGACGCAGATCCACCAGGGGTCAGCCCCCCCTAAATTTTGATCCTAGGTCTGCAACTGGCTACGGCTTATGGCTTTTACGCTGTTGTGAGAGAGAGTATGGAATAATAGAAACTTACGTATAGTTTTAGCTAATATAAATGAAGTTGCTACAATGTATACTACAAAAGACACTCCATTAAAAAGCTAGTTACTATAGAAAAGCTGAAAAACAGCTTTTAAAAGTTGAAAAGAAGATGCCCTAACATTAGATTTATAGGGGTGGTGGAGGCGAGGGTGTGACGCAGCAATGGGGCTGGCTGTGTGCTTGATGGTGGGCGATGGACGGGGGTGAGGACAACACAAAAGTGGTGAGTTAGGATTCAACATAGGGGTGACGGGAGGTGGTCAGGGCGGCGGATTGGACAACAACGATGTAAGATCGAGGAGCCCGACTAGAGGGGGTGAATAGTCGGTTCTAAAATTTTCAATTAAATTAATTCTATTTAAGCTATTTGGTTAAACCAAGAATATAATGCGGAAGGTTAAATCAAATTGGTTTTAGTACAAGCAAAACATAAATCAACTAGGTTCACCTAAGTACACCAATAACATAAGTCTATATCAAAGGTTTGCAATCTTACGATGATAAGTAATCAATTTAATTCTATGAATGTAAATTGTTTGAAAGCAAATTGAGCACAAGAAAACAAATCATAAAGACACGGTATCTTTTACCATGGTATTCGGAGACTTGCCGGTCTTTCCTAGTCCACGTCGAGGTTAGCTCAAACAAATCAGATCAACTCCATGAATTAAGCTGAAACACCACAATCCACTAAGGTTGCCCTTCTTCCGCTCCAGAGATGGCGAGCACCACATTACTCACAATTCGCAGGGATTTCTCACAATCTTCTTTAAGAAGCTCACTGTGCACGACGCCTCTAACGCCGTCTAGAAGTCAGTAAACTCCAAGAGTAATAAGTCAAACCTCTCGCTTAACTCTCACGACGTGCAATGAATGCACAAACTTAAATAGACACTAAGCCCAATTCTAGATGCAACACATGCACTCTAGATCAATCTCCTTGCTTATACGGTGCAACACATGCGTAATTGAGAGCAGGACCTCACACTAGCTCAAAGGAATAGAAATGGGTTGAGTAACTACTACTCCAACCGGCCATAAGGGGGTATTTATGCCCCACACAAGAAAACTAGCCGTTGGAGCTAAATCCCTAAAAAATCAAGGAAATCAGAAGTACCGCCATTATAAGACTGATACTTCCTCTCCCCTCGCAATGGTTAGAAAAACTAGTTGTTACAGTCAAAAATAGAAGTTCCACCATTCATTATTCGGTACTTCCGCTCCACATATGCAGAATTATCGCTTTCGCGGGGAGAAGAAGACCACCACACAGGGGTCTCTCTGGAAAAAACGCACCGCAGAAAAATTCGGAACTTCCGAAGTCCGGTAGTATTGTGCAACACACGCCGGTACTTCTGCCTTCTGGTAGTACCGCTCACACAAAGCCGGTATTTCCGTCGGCCGCACAGACCACACACATAGCCGTTTGGACCGCTCATCCAGTGGTACCGCGCAACACATGTCAATACTTCCGATGTCTAGTAGTACTGCTCACAAAGAGCTGGTATTTCTGACCTCCGATAATACCGCTACATACATAGCGGTAGTTCCGATTTCCCTGACAAGTGCAGATACTCCAACTGCAAAACATATTTGCAACCTATAGTATCATGCACACAAGGATCGAATATGATTCCCAACAAATTGCAAAATATATTTGCACACTTTTAAAATTGAGTAAGATTAAGCTATCAACACATAATGAGATTCAAGCCATTAGACATGACCCTTCTTAATAGTATGACAATCTATACTAGTAATCCGGTCTTCCAACTAAACATCAAGACTAGTAAACTACTAGGAACACATCCTTAACCCTAACTAGTCATACCTTTGTCTTTAGCATCCTCTTGAAACTTGATGACGCACATCATCACTTCAAATCTGGATTATCGTCTTGACATGTATCAACACATAATGCATCCACTTTTTGAACTCCATCAGTACATGATGGGTCTTAACTTGGCTTGATGATCAACATATAATCATCTCCTCTTGGATATACATCAACTTATGATACATCTTTTTCTTGATGGCATTCAACACATGAAGCTATCTTCCATCTGAACTTGATGATCTTCAACACATGAAGGTATCCCAAGTCATCCTCGTTTGTGGAATCTATCATATTCATCCAACTCATAGAAAATGTTAGTCCACAAACCAATTGCCATCAATTACTAAACTTCACTATTAAAACATAATAGAGGGACTAGATTCTACAATCTTCCCTTTTTGGTAATTCATGACAATCTCAACACATACTGAGATAAAGATTGTATTTGCGAGTATACAACATATACACAACACTTGTATACTTTAAGATAAGTTTTAAGCAAAACTTACTTATCTGATTGTTATTAATCATCTAACCATTAACATATAATGGAGAAGTTAGATAACAACCTGATTGCAAATGAGTATATATAAACTACACAAGCTATATATATTTAAAGGATGGAACATGGATCAATACTTATAAAATCTCAAAACATAGAGTGAACCCCCTAAATGTGTGTATACAAGTATGTATAATGAAGACATACATACATATTCATTCTGGACTATTTGTGGAGTTCAATCTATATTTTGGATCCAAGTAATGCACTATATAAGAATGCGATTTCAAATGCATACTCTTTGATCTCACCTTTTTATCCAAATGAGACTAAGCAATAATATAGTTAAACAAACATATTAGTCTCACATATAGATTTGTCATTTAATCATATATTTAGATGTGAGGAATGCAACAAGATTATAAGAAAGATATCGAATGCGTACCTCAATGATTTCACATTTTCATCCATATGAGACTAAGTAATATCATAACCAATAAATAAGGTTAGTCTCACAAATGCATTTGTCATTATCACCAAAATCTCATAATAGTATTTATTATTATCACCAAAATCAATTTAAATGAAGCTTGATCTTTTAGACGAGCTGCCGGAGATGGGGAAGAAGGGTGGAGGCAGTAGTGGAGGAGGCAGCAAGGGGTGCGATGATGGTGGAGGGGGTCGCTAGCTACTATGGGAGGCAGAAGCGTTTGTGGCAGCTCGAAGGGTCGCACTTATTGAGTTACATGCACTGGTTAGTTCACCCAAAAGTTTAAACTAATGAGAAAAGGTGTGCTATTCACTTATACTAACATATCTTATCACGTGCAAGCTCTCTCAAGTCTAAGACGACTCTTTTAGGTCTAAGACATGGAATAGAAGTGGGTTACAGTTATTTTTTAATTGCGTCAACCGGGTCTTGAACTAAAGATCTCTTGGCTCTGATACCATATTGAGTTGCATACACTAGCCAGTTTATCCAAAAACTTAAACTAATAAGGAAAGATGTGCAATTCACTTATACTTCAATAGCGTTGGCAAGACGATGGGAGGTGGTGTGCGGGGTGGGGTGGCGGCGGCTGTGTAGAGAGAGGAGGGAGGGGGAAGGTAGGTATATTAGGGTTGCACAAATCTAAAAGCGATTCAACGGTCTAAACTATACTTGATATTTAAGGAAAAATAGGTACCTAATGCCTGGACATAGGCTGAGTTCTTTTGGCCTTTAGGCTTGTGGCTTTTGATTTATACTATAGTAATTAGTTTTTAAATGGTGTGTCTTTTATGACGGGGTTTATAAATTAATTGTAGTAGATACTATACCGAATTTATTTATATTGGTCAAAATCACACACGGGTATATCTCTTTTTATACTCTTTCTTATGAACAACCAGAATGCAAGATTTTAAATCAAAAACTACAGTCTAAAAGAATATACCTATTTTTCTCTCTTTCAGAATTCCTAGGACAATTGCCGAGTTGCCCTACAACTTTACAGCTCGGCCTTTAAGGTTACCTGGGGAGGATCATCTTTTGACAGCATAGCTGACAATATCATGTTTAACTCTGCACACATCAGGCAGCCAAGCTGGGACCACATCATCTCCTTTTCAGACCCCCCTGAATCGTAATCAGAATTAATGAGAATCCAGATCCTTCTCATCCACAGGCCACAGCCACAGTCAAATCATACCTCCAACACACCCCAAAGCCATACAGTCAAATCACAAATCAACACCACCCCATGAAAGCCTTTACATGAGAGAGAGAGATAGACAACACTTGCAATCTACCCCGGGTCTCTCCTCCAACCCTCCTTGTCTGCAATCCTCATCACACGCTGCCATTGCGTGTTTCATGCGCTGCAGGAAACCAAATGCAACCATGCACTGAACTTGAACCATTTATGGTTTGATAGTTAAGCATGGAGCTCAAGCAAATCGCATGATTGGAGTTGTTTTGAGAGCTTAATCTGCGTGGCCACTGTTGTTGGAATCATGGATGGTGCTCAACTGTTGATGTTAACTTTTGCCCTAGGTTTTAGGGTTACCCACTGGGTTATTTGGACCAAAGGTCGGTCAGGTTGCCTGGGTTGTCAGGATCATCTAGGGCCATACCTTTACTGCTCGGGGTCACCTCGGCCCCTGCTGTGGATGTTAGGGTCACCAACTGGGTTTGAGCAATGCTTCAATGCTTTCCTCTCTAATAAAAATAACATTAATATCAAAGCAAATAAAGAGGTAAGTAACATTTATAAACTATTTATCATGCTTTAAAAATTATGCAAATCACTATTGAGAAAATCGTAGAAGCACTTCCCTTTGTTATTAGAGATCAAACCATGTTCCCGGATTAGAACACAGATTACTCTATCATTTGTCATTTTCGTTGAGTTCATGATATGATATCTTGGTTATGGAATTCTTTTTGCCAACCTTATGTGTGCGCGCAATATCAGCTTATCAAGAATGATTTTGCATGCTTGTCCGGGCATTGAAAAAAAAAACTGAATTTATAAGATTTGTGACCAGCACATACGTATATCAAGTTGATGCATGCCACTGAAATCTCAGAATAAAATGGCATTTTCAATTTTCAGTGCTAGCATAGCCTCTTATATCAAGACAGGATTTGGCGTGTGCGTGAGGGCAAGGAAAAAAAGTCTGAATTAGATCTGCAACCAGTACATCAAGTTGGCATGCCCAAGCCTTTTGAATCTCAAAGCAAGTGGTTTAAGAGCATTATCTTGGTACAGATCATTTTCACAGTACAAAATGACATTAACTTTCCATTTGCATATGCTAATTATTGCACTCAAAAGTTCAGACTTCGGGGTAAAAGAAAACTAAGCCACTTGGCCTGCGAGATAACTTAGACAGTCTGGCAATTTCTAGCTGCCCTTTTGCAACTTTGCTCTGTCTTCACAAAAAGGTATTCAGAGTGTAAAATTGAATAGTTGAAACGTCTGCAAGGAAGTAACTTAACTTGAAATATGACAAAAGCAAAGGAAACTAAATGTGTTTCTTGCATCCTAATTTTGCCGATATAAACAAAAAAAAGCCATAATCAAATCTCTACAACTAAGCATGCAAAATATGTACAAAACGTCATGCATTATTTTTTTAAGAAAAAAGTTAGGCACACATAATATCACTGAGAAAATAATGTTATCTTGGGAGCTCTGTGCATGTTTGAACAAGAAGGAAAATGCCAAGAGCAAGAAGGTCGTATTGAAAAGAGGAGAAGCAAACAGCGCAAGATAGCCATTCAGAGATGATATGGCCAATACCTGGAAGAGACATCAGTACAGCACCCTGCCTGCATGCTAGCCTATCATAAAACAACAAGATGACATTTAAACTATGGTGTGCAGAAACAAAAGATCAACAGTGTTCCGGTCTCACCTTTTCATGAAAATTAGATCCTTGTCATATCACGTCACACCAGGAATAAGCCGTTTAGGTCGTCTTATGTAACGTTCGGAAGCACAATCAAGATCATGATTACTTACTCTCAAGAAAGTACCACGATTTACTTCACCATGTTATACTATTATGCACGCACTTACCGTAGAACTGAAAAAGATTAGGAGAAGTGCACATATGCATCTTGTACTTCCCTCGGCGTATAGAACTGAAAGGCTTCAGAAATGTAAAGCAAACCTTGGAAAGTAAGAAGTTGGCAGACAGCAATGGCTGGTCATCTCTTTACAAGCATTGTCAAAGATGCGGGATGTCACTAGGGTTCTTGTCGCGAAGAAACAGAAAAAAAGATCTTTTTTCCCAATGTGATAAATCGATAGCTAACAAGTCATCAGAAATGATATGGGTAAAAGGAATCTTTCTCATTGGGTGATGACATGTGCTTTAGAAAGATAACGCAAGGTTAGAAGATGCCAATTATGCCTGGAAAAGTGGTAGAAGATGTTGTAAAGGATCATGCAAAAGGAAGCAGATGGTGTGATCTTGCTGCCTTGATTAGCTTTTCTGATTGATGATTTAATCATGAGTTGGTTATATTTGGATGTACTTTACATTTTAATCCGAGGTTGCAATGCTCAGCTTCCTTAGTGGGCAAGAGACTTGAGATCCAGTAAAGCATACAAGCCTTTTTGTAAGGTTACTTGGGATCTTGCTTTCTTGCGATGCTGCTTTGTTCTTGTGTGAGCTTACGGAATGGTCAATGGTTGGTTGGTATTGTACAATCTTAGAAAAAGGAAACGGACATGTGTAGATGTTTGCAGTGTATCTTTATTTTTGAACTGTGACAGAAATATCATTTGATTAAACTCAAATGAACTAAAGAACCGTCTGATAAATTCGAAAGCATAGGTTTGCTTAAAGGAACATGCTTCTTGACTCTTGTACTAGAAGTTTGAACATGCTGAAAATTGTGATGAAACTGAGCAAAAAAAAAAAAACCCCCAAATACTCTTTTACTTGGTTTGTAGTCTGGTGGGCCTTGAGATGTACGACATGGGCCTAAACATTAGGCCCTAAGATAGGACTAATGGGCCCAGGGAGAATAAACTTGTCGGCCAACTGGTCAGTTTCGTTAGGCCTTAAGTTGAACAATTGTTATTGTTTCTGACAAAATGTCTGCATTGTAGCAACGCCACATAAAGGGCTCTCAAGGCAACCGAAAATGATCCTGAGATACCTATGAATCTTTGTTCTTGTAGGCCCCGTATACTGACGGGTACAATTAACTTAGCAAAATCCTCGTGTCAATGTCTATTTGCAACTGATAAAGAATGGTTATTTGCAACTACTGTGCCTCTCAAAAGGTGTAAAGGTTCTTTTCATGGACATCAGAACCATTTACGGGGTATATGTGTGGTGTGCGTCCTTTCGTATACTCTATTAAAAAAACTGAAGAACCATTTTTTTGCCCGTCACAGAACACCCTAGGGATTCGCCAGGGAAAAGGTGCATTTTTTAAAAAAGCCGGGCTAGTGGCCTGATGGTGGGAGTGACAATGTTTGTTGCGAACCATCTGGGTTTGATCGATCTATGTGGTGTGTCCTATTCAGTAGAGTACGCGCGCGTGTGTTCAATAGGAAAGTGTGTTACGGTGCTGGTGTTCTGTGAGACTCTGGAGTCTAAAAATTTCCTAGCTTGTGTAGTGGATGCGCATGTGTACGTGTAGCGTATGTCTATTTGTACTCTTAATAAAAAGGACTTAAAAGAACACTTCTAGGAGTGAAATTTGTGGCTAGGTTCTTTTGACCTTATGCTTTTAGCTTTTGCTATAGTAACTAATTTTCAAAGGGTGCGTTTTTTCAAGACAGGGTCTACAAATTGATTATAGTAGACATTGTACTGACTTTAGCTATACTGATCAAAATAGCAAGTGCTGGCCGGCAACTACATTATTTTTAGTGTGGGAGCTATCATAGGTAACTAGAATGGAATGGGTCATGTTTGCCCAAAACAGGATTGCTGTCTCTTGGGCTTCCGAATTGGCCAACCTACAATGCTACGAGTCCAAAATTTCACAGCAATGGATAGTGGTGTAGGCCGCGTGTAGCCAGGAAGTGGGTGTTAAGAAATAATCGAAACCTAATGCAATCTATGCAACCAATCAAAAAAGAACACTAGAAAGATCAATCACTAGGGAACAATTGAGAGAGAACACCAGAACGTAGTCTTTATTGGTTTCAGATCTATTCTCATGTTACATAGGCTTCTCTATTTATAGTCTAAACCCTACATAAGCTGTTATGGTATTTGTCCACACCATAACCTTTTAGGTTTTATAACAGTGGGAACTGCTTCCTCTACTTGGCCAAGCCTGTTAGCGCAATTGCGCATGCTTCTTTCCTGATTCACTACTCATCAGTGGTAAGCTACCAGCATAGATGGCCGTCCAACCAGCCTAGCGTTGTTGGATCTGCTTATGGTGCCCACCATCCCCACCAGCTTGCATGAGTGCATACGTTTTATAGAATTACTATACATCAGTTGGCTAAAATTTTTTGCAAAGTCAATTGAATTTCTTACCTTTAGATCGATTTGGAGATTCATGCTCCAGCAGCCTCATGTCATCCTTTGGTGTCGTCATATTTTGCTACCGCCATGTTAGATTTCGGGTTCACCCGATAACCAACCTGAGGAAGGGACGGGGCGATAGAGACATGGCGATAGGTGACGGCGGTGGGGCAGCAAGGTAGTGGTGGCATTGCCTCGGATGTGGGATGGAGGAGGGCGGGTTGGTAAGCTTGAATGAGAAGGGGTTGATGGACTAGTGAGAGGTGGTATCGGATCTGGTGGCATTGCCGCTGGAGGCGAGGAAGAACGACATCGGTAGGGGAGGTAGAGGAGAGACGAATGGCGAGGAGGCGAGTGGAACTTTGGGAGGTGGCAATGGAGGGAAGGTCCTCAAGGGCGGCCTCATCAGCACTGGGGGCAACGCCGGCAAGATGACTGGGCTACGACATGTTGGGAGGCGATGGGGCCAAAGCGGGAGGTGGGAGTGGCGGTGACTGTGTACCTACGTGGATTGGATCCCGGGGAGGTGGGAAAAAAGGTTTGATAGATGGACACATGTTATCCATCATGATAGATATGGGTTTTTTCTATGTTCAATTATATGCTCACACGTATCAGGTGATCCACAACTCTAGATCTATCACCATGATGTCTGATTTTTCTTTAGTTGGGCTTCCGTCTATCCCAAACATATGACCCTGTTTGGAATGTAAGACTTTCACATAAATTTTATAGTAACGAATCAATTTCTATAAGAATCAAGAAAGAATTGTACATTCCAAATGGGCTTAGAGGCATCATGTTCCTATCCAATGAGATCGAGAAGTGAAAAGCGAGTGCGATGATGATGAGGACCGTAGTGTAACATGGCTATCAAATCATGATGAAATTCATGATGATTATTTACTAAAATCCCAAAAGTATCGGGATTGGTGAAGGACCACGTGAGAAGGTCCATGATACTATTGTGATGAACCATTGCAATATTTGTAGAGTGGTCAATTGGTTTTGCAAAGATTGTATTTGATTTAAACTATTTTTTGGAAGTGTCAGGAAAATTGAAAGTACCACATGTATTAGTGCAGTAGTTTCGCTTTGCAGAAGTATCGCAGGCATAAGTGCAGTAGTATCGCTTTGCGAAAGTGCCGCAGGCATAAGTGCAGTAGTACCGCTTGGCAGAAGTACCGGGTTGAGTTGCGATATGTTTTTTTAGAGAGCTCCAGGTGAGGTTTTCAGTGTGGAGAAATACCATTTGGGAAGGCAATATACCACAGTGTGGAAGCACTAGCGTGTTAGGCGCGGTACTTCCGAACTTCCCAGAAAAACAGGGGTTTGAGGAATTGAGTCATGGTTCGAGTTTAGATGACCCAAGTCATTGGATTAAGGTTGCATGATGCATGTGTTGGCTAATGTAGGACAAGTTGTGAAGAACTTGTGCTTGAAAATGATTTATTTGTCTTTAGATGTGTAGGGTCACTTGGAGTCAACTGTGGTCAACGACGAGGATCGGGGCTAGGATCATGGAGGAGTTGAAGCCTAGAACCATCGAGGATACCGGGGTGAGATAGTGAGCTCAAGTATGGCACGAGAAAGGCAGGAAAATATTACAGGCGAGTTTGAATAGCAGGATGACGCGATGTAACTTGCCTGGGCCAAGTGAGCCATGGTTCGGTAGAACCGGGATGGAAGAGACTTGGCGATGCGTGGTAAGCTAGTGGTG
Organism: Dendrocalamus sinicus; assembly: GCA_036346575.1. Classification (NCBI taxonomy): domain Eukaryota; kingdom Viridiplantae; phylum Streptophyta; class Magnoliopsida; order Poales; family Poaceae; genus Dendrocalamus; species Dendrocalamus sinicus. The sequence goes on from CM070663.1 coordinate 25,280,822, forward strand.
CACCTACACGTGGCAAGCATTGCGATTGCTTGCAGTGGTTGATGATGACAAGGTCAAGGTACCAAAAACCATCATGGATTAATACCACGGTGCATGGGCGATGCGTTGGAGAGCGGTTTAGATCAATGTGGAGCTAGTTTGATCAAGGCGGATCAAGGCTAAAGATTTAGCGGATGCACACTATGTGCTTTAAAAAGCATACATAAATAAACTTGTGTGAATAAAATCCATATGTATGTGGGGTTAACAGGTTTCCCTATTGTAATAGTAGATAGTATCCACTATGGTGAATAGGTGCTAGTTGTCCACCTATAAAAAGGGGTTAGGACGGAGACATGTGAGGTTAACCATCCAACCCATCTCTTGTGCTCTCTCCCCAAGGTTTAAGTTTAGGGTTAGGGTTTGAGAGTGAGTACCTTGGGCGCTCTTTATCCTCCAATGTGGAGTAGCTATAAAACCTACCTTATCAAGTAAGCAATACATCAATCTTTGTGCAACTCTTGAGTCCCTTTTGTTTTTTATTGATGTGCTTGACTTTTGATTGGTTTTGATCTCTCTTCTTTCCTTCTTGTGATCTTGCTGTGCCAATGACGTGTAAGAGATGAAGATAATCATTGGTAACACATCTCCACCCATCTAGGCACTTTGATAGCAAGATTCATGAGAAAACCCGATTTTGCTTCATTTGGCCTAAGGTGTGATTTCCTGATGCAAAGGTTTTTGACGTCATTTATTTTGTGATTAGTCATTTTGTGGAAACATATCTAAAGCCATTTTAGTCATCATGTACCCACGAGCAAGTTGTATTCACCGTTTGGGGTTTTGGCTCGGTTTTGATGCACCTTCCAACAAACTAAAAAATATCTCAACTTTGGGCATGATTGTCATGATTGTTTATTGGAATAGATTCATAACATCCTAGAGTAGATCCTTGCAAATTTTTATATCATTGGATCTACGGATCAAAAGTTTTCTCAATTTTGGTTTTTGAAATTGTGCTAAAAATACTATTCACCCTGATTTTACTGTAGCAACGGAAGTACTGCGATTACCGTAGTGGTAGTACCGCGGTTGTTGTACCAAGCAGCAGTACCGCAATTTCAATGGTGCTAGTTCTGTTTTTGCTAATTTTTCGCGAGTTTTCAGTGTTTCAATTTGTTAGTTTTGTGGTGACTTTCCATCGTATCTTCATAGTTCTGTAGCTATTGAAGTGAAGGGTTGGTGAATATTTGAAAAAATTTTGAGCCACCATTCACCCTCTCTGTTGCCATATTTGATCTTTCAATTGGTATCAAAGGTTGGTGTAGGATCGAAATGGCAATAGAGGGGGGGTGAATGTTGCCTTCAAACCGCCCCAAGTATTCTCACATATTTTCTTCTTCGATAGCCATAGCAGCTATGAAGAAAGAAAAGTTTGCTTACTGGACGCCGAAAACAATTTTACCGATTGACCAAAGATACTCAAGGAAGAGGCAAAAACTAGACCGACATAATCTTTTCTGAAGAACAGACAAAAAATAGACTTCACTGCCAAAACACAGAAACAAACAGGAAACTACAAGAACTGAAAACAGGGAACTAATGCAGTCCAGAGGGCAGCGACAAGAAGCGAAACAGAGAGCAGCTGACCGAAAAGGAGACTGCACAGTGATTATCAAGGAGTTGAACTGAAAACATAAATAAGAGCAGCAGCTGAAAACTGAGAGCACTGGAAACACACTAAAAACAGACTCTGCAGAAAATAGCAAATTGAAGACACACTAAAAACAAACTCTGCAGAAAACAGCAAAAAGATTGAACCAAAACTCGGCTGAAACCTGCAACACTCAGCTGAACCAACTCGGCTAGCTGAAAACAGCAAAGAAATTGAAACTGTAGACCAAAAAGAATAAGTATTCAGTCGATAAAAAGAGAACAGCGGCTAACTGAAAATCTGCTGCACAGTAACTACTGCATACACCCGAAAAACAGAGAGATTGCCAACTATTCGCTGTTCTTCTCAGCCCAAAGAAATCAGAGATTTAAACTAAATATCCAACCCATCTCAGGAGGTGAACTGACAGAAAGAAAGAACAATTTGGCAGGGAAATAGATGGAACAAGAAGCTTGCGGTTAACTGCAATTCAGAGCCGAGACCTTGACTGAAAATGAACACAGGAGTACTGAAGCAGCTGCCGACAATAGAGGGTACTGAAAAAACAGCTGAGAGCAGTCCACCAAAAGGAGAGAAAAAGAACGAACCCACGGCCAAAAAAAGAGTTGACATAATCTAAAAGGAAAAAGGTAAAACAAGAAACAAGGAAACAAACTAAAACAAAGAAATCAGAAGGTAATGAACTAAATGCTGTCAGCACAGTGAATACTGCAGAAAACAATCGAAAATAGAGAGAGATAAAAAAAGAGAGCTACTCTTCACAGGATAGAGAAACAGAAACACAACATAAATAGCCAATTGGCCTCAAAAAGTGAAAATACATTGAAAGAACAGATCAGGTAGAAAAATTCAGAGCAGGGGTCATGAGATTGACAGAAACTCTGAAACTCGAGTTCGACAAACAGAGAAGCCAAAATCAAGTTGGACTAAACTAGAAATAGATTGACTAAACCTAAAAATCGATGAGGATCAAGGCACAAGAATAAGCACCGATTGAAGAGAAAGAAAAACTTAGCAACATTTGAACAGTAAATACTGAGATGCTGAGATGAAAACAGCAGGAAGACAAAAACCGAAAGCTTGAGCTTCTCGAATCATTTGATCTTGATTCTTTTTTACTGCGAGACTTCAAACTCTCCGAGGGCACAACTTCTGAAGGTAATCATACAAGAGAAAAAGATCTCCCCAGCCGAGGCCACCAAGAACCAAGATTGCTCTGTTTACACAAATAGTGAACCCTAGAATTTTAAAAAACAGAGGAGGTGAGGCGATCCAATTCTTAGAAAGATTTCGGCTGTTAAAACGATTGCTCTCAGGAAAAAGCTAGCCAAGAGGCTTTGAGAACATTCCTAGTTCAAAGCAAAATCGTTTTGCAGCGTCTTGAACAGAGATTCACCTCCAAATCACAAGAGCAATGAAGAACAAAGAACACAAAAGGACCAGAGGTCAATCACAGAGACATAATAAAGCAGATCATCTCAAACAAAAAGCATTTCAAATTGATACAAGGAGATGAATGATTACATAGGGTCTTGCTATAGCCAACTCAAGCCATCTCTTCCATTCTCAGATAACACACGCAGAGGAAAACCAAGAACTCACGAACTCATGCAGACAAGCAGACAGAAAGCAAAACCACATCTGCTCTCCTCACCAACTCCTCAACAGCACATAAGAAAAGCAAAACTAACCCCTCAAAAACCTCAATGCCACCAGGGAACAACCCTCTTTATATAGCCTCAAGTTAGCGGGTTCAATTTTCTTTGCCCATTACAACTTAACCCTTTACCCGTTAACTCAAAACCGAATCCGCTCCCTCTTTGCAGCCTTGCACGTTTACCAAAATGCCACTCCTGCACATTCCGGGAAGCTTCCTCATTTCTTGTCGTCCAAGCCTCGCAACTACCTCGAGTCCTCATCGTCTTCGGCATCTCCCGCCTGTGCCTAGTCCGGTCATCTCATGCCTCGCCACGACTCCGCCTCAAGGTCCTGCAGCCATCACAGACAAGAAAACATCACATAGCACCGCTCGAAACAATATAATAAACATTAACATCAGTGAAACGTACTCAAGCATGAAATTACCCAAACGACCGATCGGGAAGAAGAACAAGCGTCCAAAGCACATCTGACCGAACAAAACTGTGCCATGCGCTGTCTTGGTGCGAACCAACAAAATTAAACTCAAACTTTCCAGAAGACATGTCAATTACTCATCACAAACATGGGGTCACATCCACATGGTCTCTCAGCTGGTTAGCTTTTTCATAGATCTTAACCGGTCTTTAGAGTCATGGCAGTAGACAAGTATTCCATCAAGCCACCTCTCTTCGATGGGGTCGACTATCCCTTTTGGAAGAGTAGGATAAAGTCTTACATTCAGGCTCAAGGCTATGCATTCTAGAGAAAGTTAAGACTTGATTTGTTGTTCTTGCTGATGAGCACATCACGGCTATAAATACGCCAGATATGGAGGCAAATGCTAAGACAAGAAATATAATCATTCAGGGTCTTAGCCTAAGTGAGTTTAATTGCATCTCTCCTCTTATGTCATTGTTCAACATCTGGGTGACCCTCAATGCATACCATGAGGGCACCACCCAGATCAAGACCATTTGACTGGACCAGTACAAGCAAGAATACAACAAATTTGAGATGCTTACTGGTGAGTCCCGGGATGAGTGCTTTAGCAGATTCCATAAGATTTTGAGCAACCTTCGAGCTGTTGGTCTTACATACTCAGACTCGGACAATGCTCATCAGATGCTTTTTGCCTTGGATCTCAAGGTTTGGGAGATGAAGGTAACCACCATCAAGGATACAACAGATTTGTCGACCTTGACTCTTGATGCATTGTACTCACGTCACAAGACTCATGAGATCGACATCATCTCTCGTAAGACGAAGTCGCAGTCAATAGCCTTTGTCACGGATCCCACTTCTACCTCTGGAGTATCATCTGATCGTGTTTCTGGATTCTCTTTGGCTACTTTGTAGGGCTGGAAACAAGCCGAGCCGAGCTGGCTCGAGCCAGGCTCGCCCAAGCTTGGTTTAACTACGGCTCGGCTCAGCTCGACTCGTTTAAGAAATGAGCCAAAAACACTGCTTGGCTCGGCTTGAAAGGTGGCTCGAGCTGGCTTGAGGTGGCTCGCGAGCCTAGCTGCCATAACAAGATCAAACTTGTTCCCAGCTTACAACAAGCTGCAATAAACACACTTCTTACTAAAATAACATGTGAATGAGAATCGGCAGCAAAGTAGAGCATGTAAACCCAAAATGATCCATGACTATACTGAATATCTTCTCCATGTTCTCACGAGAGGATCAACAAGGAGCAGCGTAAATAAAAGATGACAAATTAAATTCAGTTAAGCTGAACAGTGTAGCTCAAGAAGAAGTTTGCAAGCTATCCTAGCAAATGCTTGAATTACCCCGGACATGATCTGCAAAATTTCACATGCAATCATCAGACAAGAATGATTCTCAATGATGTTCAATTGTTCACAAATGCTCCAAAAACATGGACTCCCAAAAATTGCTAAGCATACCTTTAGTTCTGGTATGAATATGATAGAGTAAAGTATTTCATAGGTAGCCTCGTCGGTCAGGAGTGAGATGGAGTTGGGGATGGGTCGAGAGGCACTAGATTTAGTGCTGCCGTCGTGCTACTCATGGACGCTGATGTCGGCGAGGAAGAGGAAGACGAAGGGACGCCGGATCCAGAGGCCGCGGGGATGGGCATGGCTAGATCTGGCGGTAGTGGCAACAGGGACACTCGGATGTAATTGGATTTGGGGAAGAAGTGTCACAGCGGTGGGGAAGAATGAGTGGCCAGCGGGCGGGGATTAGGGGGCGGCGACGGATCTACCGACTGACTGTCTGGCGGGCGGGGAGAAGGGAGGCGACAGATTGGGAGGCTCAACGACAGCAGTAAGGGGAGAGGGAGGGGCGGCGGTGGGGAAGAATGAGCGGCCGGACGACGGGAGGACGGGCCTTGATGGGATGGAGAGGAGGAGGCCTTGACGGGTCTGCGGTGCCACCGTGCCAGCCAAGATGTCGGCGAGATCTCGATTCGGGAGGATGGGCGAAGAGCAGGAGAGAGGGGTTTAGGGATCGCGATTGGGGAATGGGGATCACGATCGGGATGGGTCATGGCATGGGGAACACCGACGCAACGCGAGTGGGGAAATCGGGAGATGGGAGATGCGAGTGGGGATGGGGACTCAAGATCGGGAGATGCGAGCCAAATTAGCTCGCGAGTTGCGAGTGGGGAATGGGGACTCGGAATCAGGAGACGCGAGCCAAATTAGCTCGCGAGCCTGCTCACGAGCAGTTCGAGTTCGGCTCGAATTTTTTGCGAGCTGTGAAGAAGGCTTGGCTCGGCTCGAAATTTCACAAGCTCGAGCCGAGCCTCGAGCTATTTTTCCACCCCAACTACTTTGTGTGAGATGAGCGATGATCAATTCGAGTAGTTTCTAGAGAGTGACCTAGCCCTCCTAGCCAGAAAGTTCTCACAGGCATACAAGAGGGTTAGAGAGAGGAAGAGAGGAGGTCTGGTTATTTGCTTTGAGTGTGGTGGCCCCAACCACATTTGAGCAAACTGCTCCAAACTAGAGAACGACTATAACGACGTGAGGAAGAACGACTACATTAACAAGAACCACAATAAGAAGTCTCTAACTCATGACCAAGGCAAGGAGAAAAGTACCGCAACCTTGGTAAAGCTGACGGATAGAGCCGAATTTGGGAGCATCGTTTCGACGTGATACTCTGTGATAGAGCCGAATTTGGGATGGCTCGTTTCCTTGTTACCCACGAGGTATGCCTTGGAGATCATGCAAACGAACCTAGCTGCACGTGCAACAAGCTGAAGTTATTGCACAAGCCATGCTCTCATGTCCTCGCTGCATGCAGGACTGTGGGCATGGATTCTTCGAACTTCATGTCAGAGTACTTCTTTAAGGAGAGGGTATTGCAGGCTTGGTGTGGAGAGCTCCGGGGGTTCAGGATGGTCAAAAACTTTACCACCTTGGACATTGCAGCGAGGACTTGGATTCCAGATGTTAATATGCTGAAGGGTGGGAAGGGTCGGCGACAGAGCCGGCATATTAGAAATGATATGGATGAATCGCAGTCAAGCACCGTGTACGCTATGGCGATGCGGTCGAGAGGGCATCTGACTAGACGATGCAATGCATGTGCTGATCAGTAGGCAGAGTGGCACGGCGTGTATTACTAGTTGTTGGAGAATAGAACTAAATTTACATTGTAAACTATGTTTGTTTAGTACGCACTTATGATGTGCGAAATGTCGTACTGAATGTATCGTATATTTTTTGTACCATTTGTACAACTGCTATGTTACATCCCCTTTTCTGTAATGTGGTTGGTATTTTGCTGGTAGTTTAGTATTGCTCTGTTTACTTACTTAGTAGTTCTATTTGCTGTTAGTTTACATGCGATGTTTTTTTTGTTAAACTTCAATGATGGTAGCCGCACAAAGATAACAACCAATCCATTACATGTGTAACATTGCACATTATTTCAAACAACACTCCTACATACTACGGTACAACCATACACCTCGTTGCCTATATGCCAAACGAACCTCGTGGCACCCACATGGAGTATTTCTGAGGGGGCCGCCTCAGACGGAGTTGGTCGTCGTTGTAGTGGCACGCACATATACAGCTAGGGTTTGCACATCAACATGTCGGATCATAGGAGCTTTCCATGTTGACAACCTCCTCGTTGCCCCTCTCACGTTGCATCTGTTGGCGGATGTTGTTGTTCTCCTCATTGAGAGTGTCGAGTCGCTCCTCCAACTCAAATATTCGATCCCATAATATATCCACATACCTGACAATATACAGTTCATGAGGAGGGTTGATCCAGTGGGCGAAGTCACATTTTGCCACCTGTGGGAAAGGACGGTAAACATAGAGGCTCTGTAAGCAGTAATGAAAAATGTACTATTAGTAATTTGTACCCCGGAGTGTGGGCATCGGAAGAAACATCGCCCGCCATCGAAATGGCCTTCAATGACCTGCACGACTGTGTCCTCATTGTGTCTGCATTTTGGCCACACTGGTTGAGCACGCCTCCTGGGTATCAAGCGGTAGTTAGGACCGAAGTCCTCCCTTATTTCCACGAGAAGGTCTTTCTTTGGTGACCCCGCTCCGACTGGCCCCTCGACGTCCGCCATGGTATGTATCTGCACGACGAAGAAGGTCCTTATTCGTTCAATTTACAGGGTTCTCTACTCCTACTTTCATGGAACTCCAACCGTGCTTCTTATATAGAACGAGAGAACTTAGTGCAATGACCACTTGACAAAATCGGGCAGCTTTGTCCAGAGACATGACAAAAGAGGCCAACTTTGTCCAGAGATATGATAAAAGAGGCCAGCTTTGCGCAGAGACATGACATAAGAGGCCAGCTTTGTGTAGTAACATGACAAAAGGGGGCATCTTTGCGCAGTGACATGATAACAGAGATCAGCTTTGCGCAGTGACATGACAAAAGGGGGCAGCTTTGCGCAATGACATGACAAAAGGGGCAGCTTTGAGCAGTGACATGACAAAAGAGGGCAGCTTTGCACAGTGACATGACAAAAAGGGGTAGCTTTGCGCAGTGACATGACAAAAGAGGGCAGCTTTGCATAGTGACATAACAAAAGGGGGTAGCTTTGCACAGAGACATGACAAAAGAGGGCAGCTTTGCATAGAAATATGACAAAAGAGGCCAGCTTTGCACAGTCACATGGCATGGCTACGCAGCTTTTTGTAGTGACATAACAGCACGGCCCAGCTTTACTGATAGACCATGTGGAGGTGACCCCGTGTGTGTGATGAGTAATTGACATCTGTTTTAGAAAAGTCGAGTTTGGTTTGTGTGGTTTGGACCATGTCATTGCATGGTGCAGTCGGTTTCGGTCGGACCTTGTCGAACTAGGTCGAACGTGCTTAAGTAGTTTATTTTTCGTTTCGATCGGTTTGGGCTTTGAGTATTTCTTCTGATGCTAATGTTGGTTACAATATTTTGAGCGGTGCTATGTGATGTGTTTCTTATCTGTGATAGCTGCAGGACGTCGAGGTAGAGTCGTGGCGAGGCACGGGATGACCAGACTAGGCACGGGCGGTGCCGAGGTTAGAACGGTCGAGGTGTGCCGAAGACGGCAAGGACTCGAGGTGGCTGCTAGGCTTGGAAGGTAAGGAATGAGGAAGCTTCCCGGAAGGTGCAGGAGGGACGTTTTGGTGAATACGCAAAGCTGCACTAAAGGAAGTGGATTGTGGATAAAGCGCCATGGGTTGTGGAGAGCTAATGGGTAAAGTGTGTTGTAAACCCGGTAGTGGAGGCTATAAACAGAGAGGGTGTTCTCTAGTAGCATTCATGAAAATGAGAGTAGACATTTAGTGAGATGGGTTGAGAGAGGGTTTTGGTGTTTTTGCTCTCCATGTATGAGTGAGTTCCTCAAATCCTAATTGCGTATGGGGATGTTGAGGGTGTGTTCTTGAGTGTGTGCTCTTATTTGGGTTGAGAAGGCTGTAGAACAACTCTTTGTAATTGCGTATCTCTCCGTATCAATTTCAATATGAGAGATCTTACTTGAGTTGCTCTAGTGTTTTTTTATTTTTCTGCATTGGTTCCTTGTTGATCTCTTTTGGGTGCATCACTTTTATTTTACTTCAGTTGTTCTAGCTTATTTCTTGGAGAATACTTCTGTGCCGACAGCATTAATGGTCTTGTTTTCCATCCGATTGAGTTTGTTGCTCTGTTCAGATTCTTTCTTTTGAAGCTCAAATCGGAAAGGATCTGAAATTACTTAATCTCAGTATTTATTGGCAGTCTCCAGAAGTTACTTTTTGGTTGGCAATTTTCGGACAAGCTACTGCATCTTGCTGCCACTTGTACTTAGTAAAAATTCAGGTTCTCGATAGCAAGTCCTTTATGCTCATTTAGTTTCTTGGCTGGCTGTCTTTTGCTCCTTGTTTGTTGTGTTCGGCCAGCAAGTTAGCCTCTATTTTGCTTTCTTTCAATCGGATCTCTTTTTGTGCTTGCAGTCCTTGCTTTCTCCTTTTTGATTGCAGTTTTGTTGTTCTTTTCAGCCTACAGTCCGTATGTTTCTTTTGTGCTGCTTCCCTAAAGATCCTTGTGCGGCCTTGTTCTTTATCTTTGTGCTTGCAGCTTCTGTTGGCAGCCAATGATGCTCTAATACATTCGTCCAGTAAGATAGATAATCACATCTCTTGTTAAAACTGCAGTATACTTTGTGCTCAGGGCTACGCCATCTGGCGTAAGGTCAAGGTACGATATGTTATTCCTGCCGATGAGAACATCAATGCTGGAAACATGGATGATGTTGAGGCGAATGCGAAGGCAAGGAACATCATAATCCAGGGTTTGAGCCGAAGCGAGTTTGATCGCATTTCTCATCTAACGTCGGATTTCGACATCTGGGTGACCCTCGATGCATACCATGAGGGCACCACCCAGATCAAGACAGTTCGACAGGACCAGTTTAAGCGAGATTATAACAAGTTTGAAATGCTCGCTGGTGAGTCCCTCGATGAGTGCTTGCGCGTTTTCACAAGATTTTGAGCAACCTCCGAGCGGTCGGTCTCACATACCCCGACTCGGATAATGCTCGCAGCTCTTGATTTGCGTGTTTGGGAGATGAAGGTGACTACCATCAATGACACCACCGATCTCTCGACCTTGACTCTTGACGCGTTATACTCACGCCTCAAGACTCACGAGATTGACATAGTCTCTCGTAGGTCGAAATCGCAGTCGATGGCCTTAGTCACCGATCCCACTTCAGCTCTTGGATCTTCTTCCGAGTCGCTTTGTGGATTCTCTCTTGCTGCTCTCTGTGACGTAACTGATGATCAGTTAGAGCAGCTTGCAGATAACCCGTTAGCCCTCCTAGCAAGAAAATTTTCCCATGCTTACAAGAGAAGGAGGGATAGAAAGAGAGGAGGACCCATGATCTGCTTGGAGTGTGGTGGCCCCAACCACATTCGAGCGAACTGCCCCAACTGGGGAAGGGCAAGGGCGACTACGGCGGTGTGAGCAAGAACGACTACATCTACAAGAACCGCAACAAGAAGCCCCCAACTCATGCCCAAGGCAAGAAGAAGTTCTGTGACCTTGACAAAGCCAAAAAGCTCTTCCACCGCGTCCTCACCGCCTTCGACGACCTCGACCTCAGCGAGGTGGAGGGGTGAAGCGACAACGATGGGACGGATGAGCAAGACCCCAAGGGCGGCGACGACTTCTTCAGCATGTGCTTCATGGCCCTTGAGGGCGAGATCAGCGACAACGAGCTTTACTCCGACTCCGACGAGGTATACCCCTCCTATGACCAGCTTAATGATGCTTTTCTTAAGCTAGGAAAATTCCATGCTAGATCTAGAGCTAGGTGTAGCGAGTTGGAGAAGCAAGTAGATAGATTGTCATAGGAGTTTACTTCACTTATATCTGCTCCCTCCCGTGACGAATGCGATACATGCTCTGTCTTGCTTGATGACATGGAGAAATTAAGGACCTCTTATGATAGTTTGTCTTCTAAGCTTGACATGCTTAAGGTGGAGAATGTTAGTCTTTTGGCTGAACTAGAGATAAGTAGGATTGTTACTCCTTCATCTACTGTTGTTGAGACTACATCTTGCACCTCATGTGAGGATAAGAACAATGCGTTTAGAGGACTTTATACCATGCTCCTTGATCTGCCCGAGTCTTGTGAAAATTGCAATAATTTGAAACTGAACTTAAAAAGGGCAGATCATAAAATTGCTGAGTTGCATGCTTCCCTACTTGAGCCTATTATGTCTTGCACCAACTATCCAAAATTAACACTTGAGCTTGAGTCTGTTTCTAAGCAATTCCAAGAAATGGTTGATCATAACAACAAATTGGCTCAGTATGCGACTAAAGATCGTACAAGCAGTTGGGTGGGTCCACACAGTAAGTCGTACAAGCAGTTGGGTGGGTTAGTCACACATGATGCTATATGTTATGCATATAATAAAAAAGTAAGCGGCATGTTACTCCCAACTATATTATGAAGTTTATTTAAATTCAAACAAACATGTTATCTCGTCTTTTCACAATCAATCATTCACATATCAAGTCATCTAACAATATTAACATACCGGTTTTCTCCGCACATGAATTCTCAGTAACATCAAAATATCACTTACCATCGTATGTACCGAAGGGTATAAGGTAGGACTAACAACTAGACGCTGAAGGAGAGAGGCCGGCTATTGTGCAGTGCCGGGATGGCGAGGAGCACCAACAGCTCCTAACAGAACAGAACCATGCTAATAATGACCGCATCTGTGGCCCTGGTTTGGCCTCTTGAAGTAGCCCAGAGGTACAACAGCGGTATCATTGGAAGATATGGTGACAGTGGAGGCCTCAGGCTGTGGAGAGAAGCCCCTAATGACATCCAGCTATCGCAACACGAGTAGGTGGCCGTGGGCCTAAGAAGCCGACAGCTAGAGAGCAGGTTGGCCAGAGAGGAGCAACAGGCTAGTGACCTAAGGTCCTAGTGGTAGGCAAATAGATCGGGTGGCTGAGGGTGTTTGGTGTCATGGGAGCAGATATAATGAGGGTTAAGCATGGCAAGGGCGGTTGTGACAGCCTCGATCCACCGAGCTAGAGGAAAGATCCCGTGGGTGCCCAAGTGACGAGGAAGCTGGAGATAACATAGCGGAGATGGAGAGAGGCGGGCAACAAGCTCTAGAGCTGGTGGCGACCTTCGCAGCGGTGTATCCAGAGGCCCGGAGCCTAGATATAGCTTTGGCAACACACATGGGCATGGGAAGAGAGGTTGCAACGAGCTATACTGCTACAGCGAGATCAAGAGCTAGTGACAACCTTCGTGGCGGTGGATCCAGAGGCCTAGAGCCTAGATCTAGCATTGGCGTCATTAATCAACCTGGGGAGAGAGGTGGCGGCGAGCTTGATGGCTGCAATATGCTCAGGAGATGGCGGCGACCTTCACGGTGGTGGATCCAGATAGGGAGAGGCCAGGAGTAGCTGGATCTGGGCGGCGTTAGCTGGATCCAGGCCGGGAGATAATTTCTAGTGAAGATTCTAGCCACCAACACTAATATTAAGGTTCTAACCATCAAGGTTCAAGATACAGGTTCTATCCATCCGCACTGGCTCTATCTGCTAGGACACATCCCCGAGAGTTCTATCTACTCCTGAGTTCTCAAAAGATTTTACTTTGAATCTAAAACTAAAGATCTACTATGTGAAAGCGTACAATGTCCACCATTAACCATTGGTATGGTCATTCGAATAGTTTTACACTCTACGGAGGTTGTACAGCTTTACCCATAAGAAATAATTAACTTATAATGTTTGTCTGACACACTTCCAAAGGTGTGCGACTAAGTGATTATCACAAGATCTTTAAATGTAGCATTCCTGACAAGATGGCCATACGCGGCCACCTGTTCTGGCCGATTCGGCGGGAGCTCAGTGTCGATTGTCCCATGGAGGGAGCCTAGGGGTGGGTTATTTTAGGTTGATGGTTTATGGTTTAAATATTTGAATTTTGACTGTTCGCGAGAGGTAGTATGCATAAGAAAATAGTCACATATGATTTTAGCCGGTACAGTTGAACTCAGTATAGTTTTTACTATAATTTTTTTATTGATCCTGTCTTAAAAAATGTACCATTTAAAAATTAATTACTGTAAATAGTACAAATATAAACCAACTTTAAGGGGGGAAAACTCGGCCTAGCCCTAGCGCACGGCCAACACCCCTGCGTGCTCCGCCTCAGCCTCGCCGGCCAGAAGTTCGACCGTACTCTCCCTTCTCTCCCGTGGGCCGCGCGGAGGGCAAAGCTGGGGCGGTAACGCGCGGGGTACGTCGGCCCGCGGAAATCACGCGCGCGGCCGGCCGTGCAAAGCCCGTGCGTGGGCCGTCCGTCCGACACGAAACCTCGCTCGATCGCGTCCGCCGGGCTGTTTGGGCACGCGAGCCGCACGCGCCTGCGGGCGGCTCCCTGGCGCGAGGCCTGCGAGAGCCGCTTGTTTTGGGCCGCCCGTCATCCGATGATCGGACGAATTTTCGGCCGCTGCCATGTTATCTGAGCTCTTCGCTCGTGAAATTAACAACGCGTGCAACCCCTAGTGCCGATACACGATTCGCGTGCTAGTGTAACGAGCAACGATCAGTCGATCACCGGTCTCTAGCTAGGCCATACGTAGCTGTCTCGTTTCGAAGGGAACGAAAAGGGTAGCTCTGGACGATCAAATTTCCGAGTAGGGGGAGTGAGAACGCAAAATAAAATGGACATGGATTATGTGGGAATTACGGGACTATGGTGTGGGAATTTTGGAGGAAAATGAACATGAATTGACGCTCAAAACCTGCCAGGCCAGCCGGCAATATGGCAGACACCCGAACAAAAAAAAGGATATACAAAGGCAAGAAAAATATCATCAACGCACGATGACGAATCAGGGGCGACCTTGTAATGACTGAATTAACAAGTGCAACTGCATGCATGTCGTTGATCTGCTCCTCCCCATTGATGCATAAACAAAAGCAAAAGAAAGCGCGCGCGCGCGAGACCAATGGCGCGCGTGCACGCGCGCAGCGCATCTGCACGTACGCACGTAATGCACGCACGTCGGAGGCGCAGAACCGAGCCGCGCGGTTGGCTCGACCGGCCGCCGCCGCCGCCGGCGCCGGCGGCCAAAGCCCACGCCCACGGGGTTAAGCAGATAAACATCGATCCCGGCCGGCTACACTTCAGCGCGCGCAGATTCTCTCCGTTGTTTTGCCGACGTAATTCTCCGTCTCTCGCTTTCACCTTTCCCGCCTTAATTCTTTCTGATTCCATCTTCTCCCGAATGCTTTCTGTTTGATTTAGTTTACTCGCAGGTTTCATTAGTATAGTATTTACGTACGTACGTCGGCGAGTTCCATCTCTCGGGTAGGCTGCCTAGTCCAATGAGCTTGCATGCATGGATGCTACCTGGTACGCCACTAGCTTGGCTGCCAATACGCTCTCCTAGCTTTTGAGTTCAATTGCAGGAGTATTACATGGATCCGCAGCTAGCTCGCGCGTGTTGAATGACGATGACACGGCCGGCGTGATGTAGGTGACGCCTCTCATTGATCACTCCAATTAAAGATCCAGGCAATTTGATCAGCTTTTTCGTAACTGATTTTAGGGTCGAGCGATGCGTGCAGTCGCCAAAACCATGCTGCTTTATACTAGTAACGTTGTACTAACTCTCTGGATTTCTTTTAATGAAGCAAGCACAACAACGGTGGATTGCGGAGGCAGGGACGAATTCACAGCCTCACACGGTGCGGGCATGGACGATATTCCCTGAGCATATACTGGGGAACCTGGTTCAAATTAAACCCAGGGCTATAGAACTCTTGTCCCACTAGAACGTACGTGACTTTGCAAGCTTTGTGAATCGGTTCCTTCTGTCAGCATGCATGATGTAAGGTTGATCTGAACAATAACAAAACGTGTGGTTTGTGGATTTTTATGTGGAAGCCAATCCAACATGCAGTAAATCGTGTAGAATAACGTACGGCCCCCTCGATCTTTTTATTTTACTGGAAAGATTGGCGTTGTTTATCTTCGAGCCTGCAGCTACGTACCAACTTTGCCTTTCTGAAGAAAATGACCGGTCCAGAATTATTCAAGATAAGGGGTTCCAGTGGCCGGTCAAGCTGATCCAAATGTGTGTCGTAGTTATCAAGCTAAAATCTGTGTCCTTGTAGGTTTGGCTGGCGGCCGAAATATATATAGGGAAACGATCGATCTGCTCTGCAAACTAGATAAGTAGATACATGTACATTAGCTACTGATATCGTCCTAATTTTTGACTGTATGACATGCTAGTTAGGAATCCATTCATGTGCTAGCAACTTGTGGAACAAGTTTGTCCAGGCCAGTCAGAGACGCATATCTTGAGAACTAGCTGACCAACAATGGCTTTTAATTTTCATAGTAAAACTTGTGCGTATTCTGGATGGAAAAAGCTTGTGCGTATTCTCAAAAAAAAAAATGAAGACAGAATGATTTTGGCTCTCGGTAGATGGTTCAGGAACTCAGCATACTACTATTAAGTCTCTCTAACCCATTTTCGGTTCCATCGTAATTTCTTTTTCTGGTCATCACTCCTAGCTGCCCGTGTGACACCTGGTTATTTTGTGCTTATCGTGTTGTCCGGGTAGTGATTTCTAGCCTCAAAAATAGACCTAGTGGCCGGATTCTTTTAGAGTTAAATTTGGCTTATGGTTATATTGGATACAATAACTAGCTTTTAAAAGATTCGTTTTTGTAAGACGTGGTCAATAGAAAAATTGTAGTAAAATGTATACCGAGTTCAGTTGTACTGGTTAAAATCATATACGACTATTTTCATTTATATATTATCTCACGAACAATCAGAATTTAAATATTTAAATTATAAATTATAAGTTATCAGTCCAAAAGAACTCAGCTCAGACTAGGTTTACTGCTCGGATACGCTTGCGATTTCGAGCTTGTTATCCTAGTGAAGCCAAGCGTAGACCTACCTAGTAGGTTCATATATAGGGCACATAGGACATATCCTAGCTTGGAAACCTAGCCTGCAATTTTCTCACGTCTAGTGCAGATATATTGATCAAGCTTAGCCGTCACCTAATTTTCCATCTCACAATCATTTCCAAGGGGAAATCCTTCCCCACCATGGAAGGTGGATCACTCCGACTTTTTTTAAAAAAACAATGGGTCATCTGAAAGCTAGCTGTTATGGATGTGTTTGGTTCGCTCCCTCCGCCGCACGCCTGGCCAGACGCAGCCAGGAAGCTCGCCGGGACGTCGCTTGGTTGCCGACCTAGCTAGCTCCTGGCAGGCTGGCCTCCCAAACGACTCGATCCACGTTCCTATCTTTGATCTACCTCTCTATTTTCGTCTATCAATCTCAGTCACATTCTTTCAAGCAAATACTGCATTCTCAGTCTTGCGTAGCCAAATAAAAAATCAGCAAAATTCTAGGTTACCTCTATGCATCACTTTTTACTTGGCATAAAGGTGAGGGCACCAATCAGACATGCTCTATATCTCCTGCCTTAGTTTATCTAAAAATCACTCGAAGAAGTGGATAGAGCTGTCAGATCAAACTTAAAACAACGGCTCTCATAGGAAGTGGTGTGCTGTAAAAAAATCCAACACATAACAAAAGATGGAGATGCATCGACTGGGTGAGGTGAGCGTATACATCGTCGCATATTTGGATAATTGGATTCGACGTAAACGAAACTAAAAGGGAAAAAGGTGCCATGAGAATATGAGATATATGTATTGTGCGTACCATGTACTGTCATTCTCCATCGATCGATCATATCTCGGTCGCGATCGGCGTCGAGCAGAAACGAAACCGATCAGCTACACCGGGCGTACGATGACGGTAGGCCTTGGCCAATTGCATGCAGGCACGGGCAGAACCATCTATATGTGAACCTTCTATACTAAACTCAGTGTATCCGGTTATTTCCTTAAAACCCAATGAAGAAAGCATTAGCAGCCTAAAATTTTAGTAGTTAGCAGCAGTCTACGAGAAGCCTCCGCTTCCCTCAGTCCATAAGACAACTACAGTAGACCGAGCCAGCTCTTGAGCCAGCGTACGATGGAGGATCACAACAGACCACGGCATCTATTTGATGATCCAAAGCATGTCACCTTGCACCAGCCTAGCTCGTTGCAAATCGGAGGCAAAATTATAGTATTTAACTGCATTGTCAAGTAAATAAGTTATTGGATATATTTTTCTATTATATTATTTTTGAACGATTGAACATACAAATATCAACTGACTTTTTAATTAATTGATGGTAATTTCATAAATGATATACTTATTTGCAGTGGAGAAATAAGAAATGATGAAAATTACTAATTATGTTATGGTTTGTTACTTTATGAACATGAAAAAACGTAAATACTAAAAGACAATGCATTAATTTACATTTAATCATTCTATTATTTTTTTTACTTGAAAACTTAGTAATTTTGTTCTCTTTGAACAGGTCATTAAGGTCGAATTATATATTTTACCAATGTCAACCAACTGTTGTCTATAGTTTCGCTCTTAGTTCCTTTAGCTTGATGCAACTAATCAATGTTATTATTGGGTTTTTTCATTTTGATAAGCATTTCGATCACTATTTCTTTACCATCATACAATGTCGTTGGTTATGTTGAAGTATTGATATTAAAAATTATCGAACATATTACTATTTAGTACATTATTATTTGAAAACTATATATGCTGTTATATGTGGTAAAATAGTAAATTTTAATTATATATGATAAAATAATGAATCTCGATTATTTTCGTCCTAGTTTTGTCCATACACATGTACAGCTTCTCCGGCGGCCGGCCCTTTCTGTGCTGGACAACATTAAAATTCGTCAGACAACCGCCTGGATATATCCTCCACTCGCCCATTTGCAAAGATTTGCCGGAGCGACACAATCTCGCATCGTCACTCCCCCCGGATGGATTATAACTTGCTGGCTCCACGCGCATCAGGAATTTTCAGAATCGGTTCCTGCTTTTCGGACGTCTTGAGTTTTGACTTTTGCGAGCTTCCAATCAATCGTAATATCTTGATACAGTAAGGGAAGAATTGGGGCGTTACTGGTTCATATTATCATATATATAGGCTTATTTCTTTTTCACCTATGACATGTGGCTTATGATTTATACTACAGTAATTAATTTTTAAATGGTGTCTTGTTTCAAAGTAGGGTCAATAGAAAGATTGTAGTAAAAAGTGTACTGAATTCAGCTATACCGGTTAACATCACATGCGACTATTTTTCTTTACGTACTGTCTCTTACAAACAGATAAAATTCAAAATTTTAACCCAAAGTCATAATTCACAGCCCAAAAGAATCTATCTATATTCGACATTAATTTGCTATACCAAATATTAGGCGACCATGGAGCGGAAGCATGTATAATAACTTGTTCAACAGAGAAATGATTCCTTCCTATAATTAACACACGCTACAGGAGAGAGAGAGAGAGGCCGGATTATTAGTGCTTTATTTTTTTTTCTTAAGAGCTGAAGGTGAGAGGCTGATTGTTAGTGGAAGGCTACGCGTACGTCAAAACCATGCATGGTGCGCATGGCATCTTGACAGGTTCGTTATCTGTGGCCTACCCACTCGTACACTCCAAAAGCAGCATCGTGCGTCTCAAGCAAAAAGCTGAAAAGAAATCGGCATAGCTGCTCGTACTTGTAGTTAATCGCTAGCATTAGGGCTGTAAAAAAAGCTCGAGACTCGCGAGCTGCTTGAGCTTGGCTCGCTCTAGACTCGATCCGAGTTTGGCTCGAGCTCCAAACAAGCCGAATTTGAGCTTCATCCTAAACTCGCGAGCTTTAACGAGCCGAGCTCGAATAGTTCACGAGCTT
The DNA here is from genome assembly GCA_036346575.1 of Dendrocalamus sinicus. NCBI lineage: Eukaryota > Viridiplantae > Streptophyta > Magnoliopsida > Poales > Poaceae > Dendrocalamus > Dendrocalamus sinicus. Next base: position 25,299,940 of record CM070663.1, read on the forward strand.
AGGATTTTTTTTACCCCCTCCCCCAAATCAAGGGCTGTAAACGAGCCGAGCTCGAGCGAGCTTGGCCTAGCAAGCTCGAGCTCGGTAGAAACTCGAGCCGAGCTCGAGCGAGCCTAAAATCAACATCGAACTTCAAATTAGGCTCGAGCTCGGCTCGTGTAGGGCTCGGTGCATACCTGGCCGGATCCCGGTCGAGGAGGGGCGGCGCCGGTGGGGAAGGAGGGGCGCCGGCAGGGGAGGGGGGCGAGGAGAGGCGGCGGCCGGCGGGGCGGGAGTCGAGGAGCCGAGGAGGGGAACGGGGGGGGGGCGCGGCGGGGAGAGGCGGTGGCGGCGGCGGAGAGGAGGCGCGGGGAAGAAGAGGAGGGGACGGAGGCGGCGGCGGGCGAGGGGGCCGGGATGCGGCGGCGGGAGAGAGAGGAAGGGACGGGGCAGGAGAGGGGGGCGGCGGGGCGGCGAGGGGCAGCGGGGTGGGGCCGCGGTGGGGCAAAGCGGAGCCGCTGAGGCCGTGGGCGGGCGCGGGGGAGAGGCGCGTGGCGGCGGGGGGGGCTGGGTGAATTTGAGAGAGGAGGCGGGCCGGGAGCCCGGCGGGAGGGTGGGGATTTGGGGAGGGTAAAAATCCTAAGCTCGTGAACTATTCGAGCTCGGCTCATTAAAGTTCGCGAGTTTAGGATGAAGCTCGAATTCGGCTCGTTTGGAGCTCGAGCCAAGCTCGAATCGAGTCTAGAGCGAGTCAAGCTCGAGCACTCGCGAGCCTCGAGCTTTTCTTACACCCTACCCAAATCCCCACCCTCCCGCCTGTGCTCCCGGCCCGCCTCCTCTCTCAAATTCACCCAGCCCTGTGCCCCGCCGCCACGTGCCTCTCCCCACGCGCCCGCCGCTGGCCTCGCGGCTCCGCCGCCCCCACCGCGCCCGCCCCGCGCCTCGTCGCCCCACCCCGCCGCCGACCCTCTCCCGCCCCGTCCCTTCCTCTCCTCTCCCCGCCGCATCCCGGCCCCCTCCCCCGCCCGCCCCCCGTCCCCTCCCTCCTCTTCCCGCCGCCGCCCTCCCCCGCCGGCGCCCCCCCCCCGTTCCCCTCCTCGGCTCCTCGACTCCGCCCCCCCGCCGCCGCCTCTCCGCCCCCGCTGCCCTCTCCCCCGCGCCCCTCCTCTCCCCCCGCCGCCCTCCTCTCCCCGCCGCCGGCGCTCTCCTCCCGCGCCCCTCCTCCCGGCGCCTCTCCTCCCGGCGCCCCTCCTTCCCGCCGGCGCCGCCCCTCCTCGACAGGGATCCAGCCAGGTATGCACCGAGCCCTACACGAGCCGAGCTCGAGCGAGCTCGAGTTTTGTCCGAGCCGAGCTCGAGCCTAATTTGAAGTTCGATGTTGATTTTAGGCTCGCTCGAGCTCGGCTCGAGTTTCTACCGAGCTCGAGCTTGCTAGGCCAAGCTCGCTCGAGTTCGGCTCGTTTACAGCCCTAGCTAGCATATATTCAGGGTTAAGCAGGCGTTGCTAAAAAGGTTTGTGTTACTAATTTGAAGAGGATGATATAAAAATATGATTGAAAATCAGTTGGCAAAAGATAACATTTTTTTTGGCTTTCCCTATACTGGCGTTGATGGCTTTTCTTTTCTGAAAAGTGGATTCCTAGAAGAAACTATATGCATCTGATTGAAAATCAGTTTGCAAAGATAAATATGGATGTAGATTTAAATCTTTTTTCACCGTGAAATTGTGCACCGGCCTCAATATAAGTCCGGAGTAGTACAAGTTGTTTAAGCAGATAATATAGTTGCAGAATTGTTGTATTCATTAGCTGAATTGGAACTTACAGTGCCATGAATGAACAGGGGCGGAGCCATCGGACATAAGGGAACTAAACAGATGATAATTTTTTTTTACCAAGAAAGTGGCAATCACATAAAAATATAACATAACAATGCAAAAAAAAAAACTTTCTATAAATTTAATCTGGCTCTATGCCTACCAAGAACATTATAGATGTCAATAATTTAATCAAAAGCGAACTTTACTTACTTATGAGGGGCCTAAATGAATACTTTACAAGATAATTACTAAAATATTTAATAGCTAATTAAGAGAACCAAAAATATTGGAAAGGACCAGACCTGCTCGCCCCCTGTGTCCGCCACTGTGAATGAATCGCTACGCAAAAATTTTTTTTTATCAAAGGGCACCTTCCGTTTTCTAGTGAAACCATTTGAACCCAACCTCGAACTCCTCAAATAATATCACATTTCTTTTATATTAGTTGGACAATCAACCGGTTGAATTACTATCGTGCTTATTATGTTTGTGGGCGAGTGAGATAGATGAACTTAAATGGGGAAAACTTGTGCTTCACTGGTTAAATAATGAGGTGCACCATTAATTTTGAATCAACCAATTACTCACTAAGTAAGCTGCCATGCGTGTACGTACGTGTCCTACCCTATCGATTTGAAGCTGCATTTCCTTGAACCAGCAGTCTTTTTTTTCAGGCCGCTCAGTTCGACTGAAAAAATATGGTTTGTGATTAAAATTATATTGTAGTTGGTTAAAATTATACTGTAACTGATGGTGGCTTATTTGACGTAATTAAATTTTAAAAAATAAAAATAAAAAACAGATTAGCCCATCACGCACAATGCAAAATGAATACAGGAAAAAAAGAACCGGCAAAAAACTAAAAAAAGCCAAAAAGCAAAAAAAGACGAAATTTAGGAATAATAAAAAATAAGTCAGAAGCCAGAAGTTAAAGCCGAAATGAGCGGACCAGCGCACATATTCTACTTTTCTCATGTTAGCCATGCACATTGATCTAAGGTAAACTGTGGGTACCTTGACCCATTGCCTCTTTCCCATTGGCAATAATTATAGACCGTAGTAACGCAATCTAGCTAGCTAGCTCTTCCTCCATATTAAAGAATTCCATATTCCAGTTGTTCATGATTAACCACATCAATCTTGGGCAAAATGTGGGGCTTGAACCTTGGCCTATTGGCTCTTCGATTCCTTTGGCAACAATAGTGGACAATGTTACATTCTCTAGCATGATACCATGCAACTTAAGATTTTCCATATTTTGCGTGATTGTAATTTACATGAACCCTAGGATGCAGTCTAACTATATAGCCTAGATCAAGGGGCTAGCTTCCCTATTGTTCAGCAGTTTTTCCATAATATATACTATGCTTCAAGGGAAAAATCTTCTTTTCCTTTATTATATTATGAGTTTTTCTCCGGTGCTTGGAGGTAAGTGAGCCGTTTATTTGTTGTCATCTAACCATCGACAATCAAATGTACCTATGCAAAGGTACTTAATTAAATTGTGAGTCAGGTATTAACTTAAAGATTAGGTGGAAGCTGGTTAGATAAATACTTTGGTATCCTTGTCAAACCGAAAGGATAATCTGGTAAAAGCGCATGTCTATCTAATTGTGCAAACCCTGGTGATTGTCCATTTGCAAATTTAATTTTTTTTGCATGGCCTGATTCTTGATTGACTAATCGACAGCAATTACATGGCGTATGAGTAATTTGCATAGTTTTTCAGCAAATACAGTTAATTGATTACGACAATCTATAGCACAAAGGGTTTGGCGTCGGACAACATGAATAATGAGAAGATCTTTTAGGCAATTAGGTATTTCAACGTTTTGCCCAGGCGACAGCAGCCGTAGATGCTTGTGGATGAGCTGGACTATCAGAACTGCCAAGTTTGCGCTTCATGGTTGACTCGGTTGGGCTGAAAGGTTGCGGCTTATGGCTGAAATTGCACTGTAGCGGTTGAAATTTTACTGTAGCTGAAGGTGGTTTATTTGACGTAATTAAATTTTAAAAAATTTAAAAATAGAAAAAATATGCTAGCTCATTACGGACAACGCAAACGAATACGGAAAAAAAGAACCGGCAAAAAAGTTCAAAAAAGCCAAAAGTTCAGAAAAAGACAAAATTTATGAATAGTGAAAAATAAACCAGAAGCTGAAGCCGAAACGAGCGGGGCAAAATTTGCTTCTTCTTCCGCGTTGGCTTTGGAAAGTCGGTTGAAATGCCTACAGGCCCTACACCGGATTTATCATCAGCTTCTCCATCTTCAGTATATAGCTAGAATTTTTTTTTGTTTTTGTTTTGGTTGGTCACATAAACACTTACCCTGAGAGTCAAATGGAGTATTCGTTGTTTATCGGGTATATAGCTAGAATTTTTTTTGTTTTTTTTTGGTTGGTCACATAAACACGCATGCTATCCTATTTATACCTATCTAAGGGATTATAGTCAATACTTCTAAAAGCGCATTTTGTCCTCACACATGTATCTTTGTTCAGTTTGAAACGTGTGTACTTGACTAACTATCATGTCCCTTAGTCAACCATCATAAGTTACCAGATGTACCAATAACCGTTTTATGTTCATCATGTGAGAAACTACCATATCTCTGGTCGGGGTTTATAGAACCATATGACTGGTTGTCTCTTGGTCATAACTAGTCATTATTGGTTTCCGATCAATTTGTCACTAGAGGGATAAGGTTTCTTTTAAATCGTGATTGTAAATATAACCATTATGTTAAGTGGGTCGTTAATATGGACATGTTTTCCACAGAAAAATATTGATCCGGTCAAGAATCCTTGTCGGTATTCTCGTAATTTCTTCCTTTTCAGTTTCTCATTCCGTTCCTTAGATAGGCAGGACAACGACATAATTCAAGACTTTGGATCCCGGCAAATCCGCGATTGAACACACGGTTGGAGGAAAATGTGCAGAGGAGGATTTTTCGTTTCCACGTAAACAACATCCAAGATATGTAACATATTCAATAGTTACCAATTATATTATGTTATACATAGCTCACCTTACAATGCAACGTGGCCCTTCCATACATTGATCATCAACTCCATCCCAACAGTGGGCCCACGAATAGTGATTTAGGAAAGTTTATTCCCTAGTGAAATGTGTTCGGTAGTATTTATGGAATATTTCCTTTAAAATTTACCTATGTTTACAAAAAATTCCTCTTCCTAAGTTAGACATGTACAAATCAACGGTCGACAATTTTTCTAAAGAAACTACCTAAGGTAACTTCCAAGCGCCGGAGAAAATCTCTTATATTATACCCTTTAAGCTAGCTAGGTCGTGCCTCTTTTCATTTGGACCTCAAATACCCTATCTCATAAGCTGTAGGGAATCTTTTTGTTCCTCACGTGCTAAAAGAAACCTTGGCTAGCTAGCTGGCTAGCGCTCCAAAGTACGTACGTGTATATATTCAGATGCATTATTTTCAAGGGGCGAAAGACGACAAAATGTGGGCTCTTTCTAGGTGTAAATTATGATTTTTTTTATCCTAGTACGAGTATTTGTGCTAACGAATCAAACATCAATAAACCAATAAACTATTTTAAAAAGGTTGTTCCGACAAATTGCTTTAAAAAGACGACGAAGAAGCCACTTTATTTATTTGTTCGAGGAAAGCTATAAGCTATAAGTCAAAAAGAACTCAACTAAAATCTTTATACACACTGTATAACTAGCTCAATCTAGCAAGGATTGGTCTTAATTTAGAGTACAACAGAGAAAGCGCACACACTCACGCACACACTCCATACGTACGCCTCAACTCACACACGTGGATGTATCCAAAGCATGTCTAACTAGAGCGAAGACCCACATCTTACGGAGCATAGGCATGTATACGTGTACTCTCCCTTTTAGGGACCTAGCCCGAGGGGACAAAAAGAAAATCCTTTGTTTGATCTAGGGATCGAACTCAGGACCAATGAATTCGAAACATCCGAACCCACCACTGACCTAAGGCATAGTTTCTCCCACCATGTTGTTGATATCCTTCGATCAGCATGACCAGACATGCAATCCGTCGATGGATTCTTCATGCCACGTGCACATAGGCGCATGCCAAACGGGGTGCTTCTTTTTCTGATAAAAAATAGAGGCTTCCAATCGCCAGCCCAAAGCGAAAAGATTATCGCAACATGGCCGGGCATGCACCTAGTGCCAAACAGCAGCTTGTGAAGTGTAACATTGTGTCGGTTTCGAAAAAAGTCTAACATTGTGGCCAATCCTGAGCAGCTAATTAAGCTATGTGAGCAAAACCGCGGCTCAGCTCAGGCGACCGTGATGCTCGATTAGCCCGGAGGACAAGGGCTCGTGATGCGGGTTAATTATTGCCCACTTATGGAGGCACTCAGGTTCAGTGCTTAGTTCGCTATAGTGCCGTACAGCTGCTGCATATACATCCGTGAGAGCTTAAGATCAGATCAGATCACGGGAGGTAGCTAGCTAGGGTGGACGGCAGTCGTGCAGCAAGGCGGCGGTGACGCCACCGCCCCTGGGTAGAAGTGGTGGACGGCGGTAGGGGCGAATGGCTGTGGAGAGGCACGACGGCAGGGCAGTAGCCCGCCCCGATGGCAGCTCCGGCGGTGGCACAAGAGAAGGCTGGACGAGGTGTCAAGGCGCCACAGGCGCCCACGTAGGGTTGGAGAGACAGCATGCCGTACGTGACGGCTCCCGCCTGTCAAAATTTCTATTATAATACCGGTGACACAATCAAGTTTATATAAGAGCGAATGAGGTGGCGACACATGGCAAGAACACTGTAGCAATGCACTGTAGAAGTACTGTAGCCCATGCAAAAAAAATATTTTCACTTATTGTTACAGTACCAGTCATACGGAAAAAATATTTTTAAAATAGCTGCCACAGTACTTTGCCACATGTCACTATTTTATTCGCGCGTTACACAAAGTGGATTGTGTCACCGTATATAATAGAAATTTTCCTAGTTAGGATGGAAGTTGACTGTAACCTGTCCATTTAAAAGCCCGTTCAAAATTAGAATAAATTAATTTGAACTCTTTTTGAACTATTGCGTTTATCTAAAAGACAGCTCTTAGTTACAAAACTAGGTGATTAACATCTTCAACTTATCCAAACCAGTGTAAATCATCCCTTTTGCCTTAAACCGCCGTAGTTTTGGTTGACTGCATCGATGTGTCCAAATTTTGCTAGTGGCGTCCAGTTGGATAGGTACTACAGTTAGGGGTGCAAACAGGTCGGGTTAATCCCGACCGATCCGGCACCGAATCCGATTGGTACCGAATCCGGAGAAAACATATGGGTTAGGATATGGTAACAGCAATATCCGTCCGAATCCGATACGTCTTCAAGTTTGATTTCAGGTTAGTGCTACTATTTGACGTTTCATTTTCTTTTGCAATGGTAAAATAAAATCTTCTACATCAGCTATTAAGAAGTAACATCAAGTTCTTGACAGTACGTCCTCCTACTCCATTTGCTGTACTGCATGCATTCCTTACAAACAAGTAGGGGTGAAAACAGCTCAGGTTAATCCCGACCGATCCGGCACCGAATCCGATTGGTACCGAATCCGGAGAAAAAAATATGGGTTAGGATATGGTAACAACAATATCCGTCCAAATGCGACCCGTTTGCACCCCTAACTACAGTTGAGTCATCAAGGCTCAATTAGCTCAAAAATAACAAGAACTCAGGGGTGGGTTTTTTGGGCTGATAATTTATGGTTTAAATATTTGAATTTTGGTTGTTCGTGAAAGATAGTATGCACAGGAAAATAGTCACATGCGATTTTGACCGGTACAGCTAAACTCGAGTGTCTAGGCATTACTCGCATATTTTCTTTCTAACTATCATCTAAATTTGTGACCCTTGGATTAGAAATCAAGGGGCCCCTTGTTTTTGAAAGGGGAGATTTTTTTAAGGGGAAGGGGGATAATTTATGGCCATGGGATCTCTGTTTCAACAGTTCTAAATCTGGATAATAGTTAGGACAAAACATCCGAATGATGTTTAACAAAACCTTTTTTACTATAATCTTTCTATTAACTTTACTTTTAAAAAATACACCATTTAAAAGTTAGTTACTATAGACATTACTAGCATAAATTCATCTTAAGCCATATCGAACCCACTCCTGGTTTGGCCCACATATCATACGTGGACCCTTCTTCCTCCTCCTCCCTCTCTCTCTCTCGCCCGAGCTAGGCTGGGCTCAGCTTGCCACTGGTCACCGCGAGCACCGACCGTTTGGGCCTCAATCCTTCGTCAGATCTATCCGCCCCACCCAAATCCACCACCGCTTGCAAGTTTGGATATTTTGTTGATCAAAGTTGAATCCTGGGTGGTGATTCCAACCATCCCCTCCAATTTAATTTGGTACTCACCTCGCATTGGGGACGGTGTCGTCTGCTGGTGACAAATTGCGGATGGTGGGGTCGAGCGGCAGTCACTACAGGTGGGGCGTGAGCACGTCTTGTGCCCGCAATGCTTGTAGCCATGTCATGCCCCGGCAATGAGGATGGCCCTACGGAGCCACCACCAGACCGTCGCTGCAACAAGATCTCTCTGCCTTTGACTTGCCACAACAAGGCTCCGTGTGTGGTTGCGGCGGTAAGGCCCCACGGCGCGGGTGACGGCAAGGAGATGGCCTTTGTGCAGATGAAGTTCATTGCCAGCGCTGTGCTCCGCCGGTTCAAGCTCTGCCCTGTGGACGGCATTCCTCACCGGTGTTCGTGCTGCTACTCATCGCGCACATGGCCATCGGCCTCAACGTGACGGTTAGGAGGCTAGGAGGAGGGGAGAGAGAGGAGGCAGAAGAGGGCATTTTAAGTATGACATGTGGGTTAGGGATATTACAGTGCTAGTTCGAATCTATCATCCATGTCGATACTATGTACAAAACCGGATTGGAATGGTCCAATGGGGCAAATTGCCTAATTTTGACAGTAGAAAAGGACTGATTATCTGATTTCATAGTTAAAAGTTAATTTTTAGATAAACATAATAGTTGAGAGGGTTAAATAATAGACTTATTCCTTTAAAATTTGAAGTCAAACAATTTGAACCGTGGGAATGTGATTTGCTTTATCCTCCCTACTTAACATTTTACATGACCCTCCTTCTATGCTTTCGTTAATAGTAATTTGCATAATTTTTAAAGCACAATCAATGATAGATAGATGTTACTTATCTCTTTATTTATTTTAAAATTAGTACTATTCTTGCTAGAGAGGAAAGCATAGAAGCACTGGAAAATTTCAACTCCAAATATTAGGTTACATCTACATGTCAGACCATCCGTCCCGAATTGAAGCACAAAATTCTCTCTCTAGTCAAGCACACACAAGAAGAAGAAATGACACCAAAATTGTGAACAAGTAGTGTATATAATGCCATGCAAGTAGGCAGCCAAAACCCAGGACGGCCTACGGGCGCAGCGGCAGCAGGCGCACGGGCACGCCGTGGCGCGGCCGGAGCGTGAGCACGTTCACCGGCGCGTGGCGGTACTCGTCGGAGATGCCGAAGCGGAAGCTCGCGAGCAGCATGGCCAGCACGACCTTGGCCTCGACCATGGCGTACGCCTGCCCGACGCAGTTGCGCGGCCCGGCCGCGAACGGCAGGAACTGCCCCGCCCCCGGCCGTGCGCGCCCGGGCGCGAACCGGTCAGGCCTGAACTCGTGCGCGTCCGCGCCCCACACGGCCTCGTCGTGGTGGATGGCCAGCACGGGGATCCACACCGATGCGCCCCTCGGAACGCGCAGTTCGCCGCCGAGCGTGATGTCCTCGAACGCCATCCGCGGCAGCAGCGTCGCCGGCGGGTACATTCGCAGCGTCTCGTTGATCACCATCTGCAGCTGCTCATGCACGTACGAAACGCGCGGTTAAACACTTCACCGCAGGTGACATGGGACATTGTGTGGAATGCATGGTTCGCGGGAATCAATGGCTTACGATGGTGAGCTTGGGGAGGTGGTCGGCGGAGGGCGGGGCGTCGCCGCAGACGTGGGCGACCTCGGCGCGGGCCTTCTCCTGCCACGCCGGGTGCGTGGCTAGCAGCATGATGGCCCAGGTGAGGAGCAACGCCGACGTCTCGTGGCCGGCGAAGAAGAAGGTCTTGCACTCGTCGATCATCATCTGGGCGTCGTACCCCAGCTCGCCGTGGCCGGACTTCTTCTTCTTCTTCTCCATCTCGGCCAGCAGCATCCCGAGGAGCCCCCGGCCGCACGCTGCTGCTGACGGCATCCGGCCCTCCTCGTCGATCTCGCGGCTTCGCTGGATGGACTCCTTCAGCACTTGCTCCAGCTCCCCGTTCAGCCGCTTTATTCCCCTCCTATACTTGCTAGGAAAATACCTAAAAAGAATATTGTATTTTAAATCATAGGTAAAAATGAATTCGATAATCAATAATACAAAATATTATTATAGAATATAACATACTTACACACACACATATAAGTTCACTGACAGGAAGAACCCAGTGGCACATTTTGAGCGTGCAACAGGGCTCTCATTGTCAGCGAACCTTCTAATAATGGAACATGTGCTCCTACTTTTTTGAATGTTGTTTGTACGGGGAGCGGAGCAATATTTGCGGTAATGATTTGACTCACTGGCTGCCGGGGACCCAGAGGTAGCGGCTGGAGCGGGCGGTGAGCCGCTGCAGCTCCTCGATGAGGTGGAAGATGCGCTTGCCGGTCTCGTAGCGCGTGTCGAACTCGGTGCTCGCGATGACGTCGCCGGCGAGCCTCGCCATGTGCGCGCCGATCTCCACCTCGTTCCCGCCCCTCGCCACCGCCTCCCGCAGCGTCCGCACCGTCTGCCGGGTGCACTCCACCATGTACCCCACCCTGCCCTGCCGTCACATCAACACGCCAAACCGGGAGTTCAAGAACTGACAGTGATGGTGGTACGGCCGCCGGAGACGGTGACGACGTCGACGACGACGCGGCGTCGTGGTTGCACGTACGTACCTTGAGCTTGTTAGCCATGAAGGCCGGGGCGACGACGTGGCGCTGGTGGTACCAGGTGGCGCCGTTGGCCATGAGCACGCCGCGGCCGATGAAGTGCTTGGCGCCCTGCCGCTGCAGCCACGACTTGCCGGTGACGTGTGCGTGCTTCGACGACAGCAGCTCCCGCACCATGCCGGCGTCTGTCACGCACAGCCGCGGCTCGCTCCCGTACCAGTACACGAACAGCCTCCCTGCAAAACGCAAACGCCAAAAGTAAATTCCTCCGGTCAGCCTCGCATCGCACGCCGGCCGGCAATGCAACGGACACTACCCAGCACTCACCATACGTCTTCGACCAGAGGACGTAGTGTGGCAGGAGGCGGCCGACGATGTCATGGCTGAGGGAGTCCATGTCGCACGCGGTGGCCTCGGCGACGAGGGCGGAGACGTCGCCGAGGTTCCCCACGAGTAGACGCGGCGGGGGCCCGTGGACGCCTTGCCTGGCCAAGATCCTCCGGATCCTCGCCGGCGTGAGGTAGTAGCAGGAGACGGTGATCCATATGGCCTTGGCCAACAAGAACAAGAGTGGCAATGCAACAAGGACTGCGACTATGTCCAATGCCATTTTGGACAGATATTTGACCTTGTTTTTTGTTTGCAAGTGCAATGCCAGCGTGCATTAGGCACCATGCCTATATATAAACACACCATGGAGGGCAGGAGGGGGCACATCCCAATGAGTAATTAGCCATGCCTTGTTTTGTTAATTCTCTTCTTTCGTAGGTTGGTTAGTTGTTACTTAGTTTCATCTTTTCCTACTAATCTCTCTCTTTTTGAAATTGCTAAGGAGTACTCAGGCGTTTTCTCACTTGAAAGTACTTAAATTTCCATCCTCCGATTTGCCTCAAGATTTGCACTCCAGTTTTGTCTATGGCAATGATTCTGGTGAGTTAGGGTTTAGGGTTCAAGTGGCATCTTCACTAGCACCGACGGAGCCACACACTACTCTTCAGTGAAGCTGGTGGCCGCCAGCACCTCCCGCGCCACGCACTACTCTTCAATGAAGTTGGTAGCCGCCAACACCTCCCACCACACTCCGGCGCAATCAGTGGCCATTGCCCTCGCTGAATGCCCCCATTCTTTTTGTTATATTAAGGGGATGCTCCGAATGCACCACCACCCATCGCCTCCTACATCGACAAGGACGTCGGAGGAGAGAAAGAACGGCCGAGGCGGTGGAGGGGGGAAGAAGGGTGGCGGCGGCAAAGGTGGAGGAGGACCGAGGAGGAGGGTGGCACCATATGAGTTGGTCAGGGTGACGGGAAGCCATAGCTGTCACCAGGGAAGAAGAAGCTTGGGGAGGTCAGGGCAGCAGAGGGGGAAGCCAAAGGGCCTCTCTAGTGTCAAAGACGGTGCCAACAAGGTAGTTGGGAGGCAGCGCACGGTGTGGCGGCGATGGCCGGGTGGTGGTAGCTAGGGTTTAAAGGGATGGGAGAGGGAGGGAGAATTCATATGGTTGAGGGGGAGATGAGATTCATTAGATCTGGATCTAATAACTCAAAATTAGAATACTTTTAAACAAAGAAACACTCAAATATTGTCTAGACACCTCCTTTTTTTCTTTCGTTTTTAGAGATAACTGATAATATATGTTATGTTAGCAATACAACACCCCAACACACATAGCAAAGGCGCCAATGCAAGGCCCTCACTTGACATAGATAAGAAAATTGAGGGTCTGAATTGAATTTAGGACCTTCCTTTGTCTGGGCACAAGCTCCAACCGCTTTGGTGTTCATGTGAGTGCCTTTTGTGCCTTCTTATGGTTGCTTGTGCAATGATAAAGGTTAACAAGCTGGAGAAAGGCGTTTGACTTGTTTTTAACCATAAAGGAGAGGCCATATTGGTGAAAACAAGATTAGTTTGTGGTGTGTTAATGGGGGAGGAGAGTGAGTGAGTGTGCTTTGGTATAAGGTGACAAATTAGTACCGATACAATTTAAGATAACTGCATTAGTTAAGTACAATTGGTGTGGCAATCAATCTTGCCACTAAGTGAAAAGAAGTAGCATATCTTCAATACTGAACCATATTGTTTAAGACAAAGGTACTTTAGTTGGGCATATGGTTTCACTGCAATTGCAAAGCCATGATAAGCAAAGAGTAAGTGGGGTACAAAGATCTGATAAGTTCAGTGATCACAGTTCACAGCTGCAGAAGAAGAAAATATTAGTGATTTTTCAATTGTGCTACACGATTAATTCAATATCTGATCACATTAACTTGTCGCTCTAATTTTGAGGTTAAATGTTCACTCCAAGAAACTTTTGTTGGAATTCAGAACTAAAAACAACTTATTCTTTCAGTATATGTCCTAGTCAATCCCCTAAAGAAAAACTTCTTTCTGAGTGTGTGAGAAAATGTGGAGGTCACTCCATGCTTATGTTTTGGTGTCGAAGTTTGAGTTTGATTGTATATCATTTGCTCTCGAATTTTGCTATCTAGGAGATAGTGGTCTGATCGGCTTGCAGTCTGATAGGCGAGCAGTTTGACCAGCCTTGCATAGCAGTCTGACTTGTCCCCTGTTACCGGGAGGAGTTAAGTCGGTTGTGGCAGTTTGATTGATTGTTGGTTGGCAGTCAGACTAGCCTCTGTTCTTGGAGTGAGTCTAAGTTGGTTTTTGACAGTATGAGTCATGGCGAGAGTCCATGCATCTGGTAGTGTGTCACAACGTGAGTCAATGCATGTGTTGTTTTACTAATGAGAGTCAAGTACGTGTCATTTGTGCTCAGAACATTTACTTGGTCTTTGATGTTCAGGGAGCTTCATGATTATTGTGGTCAACAACAAGACCGAGGCTAGGAGAGGAGCCCCAGAGGCCATGTCATGTCGTATAAGTCCAGATGGAGCATCATCTCAAGCAAAGAAGCACGAGAGAAAGATAAGAATCGTGAGGAGGCAAATATCTACACATAGTGTGCCAATTAGATTGTGCATTTCAAGTGGTGACGGTCCTCAGAGCAGGGCATACGCCCTTGGTGGAAAGTAATTAGGCATCATAGACTATGTTGTGATGTGGTGTACCATAGGACCTAGGGTGTTTCAAGTGGTGACGATTCTCTGGAAGAGGCATACGATTTTGGTGATAAGTCATTGGGCATCATATCTTCGTGTGGTGGTTGCTTCGAGGAGAAGCACTGTGGAGTTAGGTGGGTGGCAATTGAGAAAATTATCTAATACCAGGTAGAGTGGTGGTTTACAAAACTGTGGTAATGGCCTAAGTAGTTTAGGTCACGTTTTGGAGGATGGAGTATTATATCAGGCTATTAGAACCATGTAGAAATCGCGCTTTGAAAAATATGCAAGTGTGCTAGTGTAAACCCGTTTGTGTGTGAATTACTGGATTTCCCCATTTATAAGTGGATGTGTCCACTAAGGGTGTGCTGGTTGCTAAAGTTAAGTGTGAGATGAGGAGTCTCCACTATATAAACCCTTATGTATGTTGAGATAAAAGAAATGAAAGTGTTGGGGAGAGATATTAGGGTTTTCTTATGTTGAAAACTTTGTGTGTGTACTCTAGGGTTAGAGCTTTGTCTTTCATGAGAGAGTAGCTGTAAATCATTCCTTTTCAAGTGAAATGAATATTCAAAGTTCATCCAAGTGAGTTGTGCCAAGGATTTCTCTTTATGCTTTAACTTGCTTGGCTTTCTTGTTTGGATTTCATCTTTTCTTGATCTTTCCTGATGCCAAGGTTGCGTAAGAAGTGGAGATATTTGTTAGAGATCAGATCCTATCTATCTAGGGAGAGTTCTTATGTTTGCCCGGTTTTCTTCCAGAGAGGTGATTTTAGAGTTTGTATCTTGAGGGTGATTAGCTTTAGTTCGTGTTGTGATCTAATTTGCTATGATATGTAAGAATTCATTTAAGGTTATCTAGATCATTAAAGACTCACGAGCAAGAGTAGATGAAGGTTTCCCTCTTTTGCCTGGTTTGTTTTGGATAAAAGTTGAGACTTTAACATTGATCTTCATGATCTATAATTGGAATAAGTTTCTGACATTCTAGGGAGGACTTGTATCATGTTTCCCTGTATTTGGATTGGTAGTTTATAAGTTAACATTTTTCTTCGATCATGTGCAATGATGTTTTGTTTATCTGCCTCAGCGAGCGGTCAAACTGCCATGTCCCGAGTGGTCAGATCGGTAGCGGTCAAATCGGCTCTTAACTTTGGTAAGATTGTTTGCGTTTCCGCTATATTGAGTTAATAATATTAGGGGATTTTAAAGAAGTCATTCACCCTTTGACTTCCATTTATTATGTTCACTTTCACCATAGATGAGTATCTGTAATAAAGTCTCTAATAGGGAACATTACTGCCGAAAACAAAAGAAAAAAAAGAAAATACAGGCGGGAGCATTTGTTTCACCAGCTATTTGCCTCCACTCGTTGCCACTTGCAAAAAAGAAATGTGGAAAACTACGAAGGGTGGCTTCAGAGAAGATACATCCTGAATATCATGTATCACAAAACTCCAGAGAGGTCAAAGGCCAGAAAGGGCTTGTTTAGTTTCTTGAATGGCATGCACCTGAGACATGGTTGAGATTTCAAGATTCATTGGACTATGAACTTCTTCGATTTCAGTCGAGGCTTAAATCTCAAGCCAAACAGATGCATTTGGCCTCTGAATCTCATTTGTGTGGAATGTACAGTGCACCTTGTCACTTGTCATTTTTAAGTCTTTTCTTGACACACAATGCATTCAGCTGAACATACTGAAAAGCCTCGTTTTACAGGCTTATTAATTTCTTAAAGTTTCTTAAGCTTCTTCGTCTCATAAACAAGAAAGTTAGGATGCCATGGCTTATATTTCCATGACACAGATATGGAGTATATATATTGAGTAGTTAAATCACTTTTCAATGTATCTTTCATGACACAGATATGGAGTATATATCTTGAGTTGTTAAATCACTTTTCAATGTATCTTTATGCGGAAATTTCCCTCGTTTTCTGAGAGATTCCAGTGGCAATGACGCCTGGATACCAGCATGAACCAGACGGACCATGGTAATCTATAATGTCCAAAGTATGCTAAAATTATAAACAAGCAGGAACGTCGTAAAAATTAGCTGGACAATCAGAGTCGCTCTCAAACAAAATGTCGGTGTTCTGTTGCATTAGAAAACAAAAACAAAAAATTTAGATTTCATCAACAGCCTGGATCTTCGCAAATGATCTTTGGAAAGCAACAGTAAGGCTGTGGCAGTCTCCGTTGTTTAATTGCGTAGAGAAAATGATTTGAGTATAACAAATTTAACTGAACACGCATCTCAAAAAGAAAAAAGCCGAATGCAATTGAACACATTTGTACTTACGGACTCCCAGTCCCGTGAGGCTATTCACAATCAGGGGGGAGAATTATATTATACTCCCTCCATTTACAAATGTAAGTTGTTTTTGACTTTGAATGGTCTCTAATGCAAGATTTTAACTTAATTTATTATCATAATATACTAACAAAAATGATAAAAAATATATATTATTAAAGTATTTTGCAAGACAAATCCAATGGTATTATTTTCATGTAGTCAATATATATACTTTAATATATATTAATGGTCAAAGCTTGACCGCACAGAATCTACGGTAACCTATATTTATGGACAGAGGAATATCATACAAGTTTCTACGCGTTGTCAGCAAGAAATCAATTGACCAAATTCAGGAGCAAACGAGGGTGCTAACTTAACAGCAATAAAATATTTTTGCCAGTCTGCTTCTAGCTAAGATAAAATGAGCTGGCTAAGATGCCATATAGGTAATCAGATGCAATCTAATAGTACGCAAAATGGATTTGAGAATCTTTGCTGTAGGCACACAGAGACCTGATTCGTGCAATCCATACGCCCTTTTCTGACATCTTTTACAATTCAGATGGTCCATGAGCGGCTTCCCAAGTTCACAACTCTTGCATTTGTCCTCCAGAAGCTTGCGAAACGCGTAGATTTGCGAGAGGTTCAGGACATTCTCAGCTTGGTCTGCTTCAAGATGGCATGTTGATGCGCTTCAGCAAGCTTTATGAGGTTTCTGAAACAGAATAGGAGGAAAATTGCGAGACATGTCCCACAAATTGAGCCAGCGCCACTTTATTTGCAGCACTTTGATCTTGCAACCAAGATACGTCAGATCATAATGTAAGACCACGTCAGATCATAATGTTAGACTAGA
Source organism: Dendrocalamus sinicus (assembly GCA_036346575.1). Lineage (NCBI taxonomy): Eukaryota > Viridiplantae > Streptophyta > Magnoliopsida > Poales > Poaceae > Dendrocalamus > Dendrocalamus sinicus. The sequence goes on from CM070663.1 coordinate 25,316,922, forward strand.
ATATCAAGAATAAAAATATAAAAGGAGATATGGTGGTTTGCAATAGTGACCGAGGGAATTGATGCGTGGAATCCACGTTGCAGAAGTTCACCTTCTTATGCCAAGCTTTCATAAGCTAAAATGGAAAAAATTCAAGGTGAAATAAACTCGTAGCTCTCCCGGTGAAAAAGGGCAAACATATGTAAAACGAACAATTCTAGTGTCATTGCTGCTCAATTTCGGTGTCCAACCTCTACGTTCATCCATGGATAGGACAACTTATATGTATATATGCAAGGCAAATGTCAACGCCTATTGTTCAACGCGAAGAAAAAAATTGGTACAGAAACAGAACTGGAGATGCGCATCTTTGATCACCGTTCTTTGGCTCATTCAACACAGCTTGGAGCATCGCCAAATTGCTATTTATGGACTCTACTCCATCCCTGAAATTCGACATCCAGCCAAACTATGGCTGTTAACTGCAAGAAGCTTTCAGGATACAACGAACTCTGTTATCAGCCTTCACAAACCCAAAGCAAAAGCATGAATCATTTATTTATAGGCATTGCTATGATACATCTTTACAAGGTTTGCCATCATGGATTTCTCAAACGCTGATCACAGGCTCACACCAATGTTATCTGGCTATGTAATTCCGGTTATGTTTTGTTCAGTTTCAAGGAAAACTTCATCCAAGAACGCCTGCAACATGAGCTAAATTAGAGTGAGAAATAGTGACAAAAGTAACCAAAGTAATTTCCTGTTGACTTGTTTAAGATCTAAAAAAAAAGTTGTTTTATGTCCTGACTAATATATACTACCATGTAAAGTTGCAAACTTGTACTGTCAACCACACTGATGAAAGCATCAATCACTGAGCCTCAACCCAGAAAAAATGCAAATGACGCTACCAGTTTGATACCATTTATCGTTACCTAAAAGCCTAAAACATACTTGGGCCACCTTACTTATTATAACAATCTAAACTCCCTTGCGTCCAGGTCATTTAAAACAACATTGGCAATAAGATGTGCAGTCATCGCATCTCTTGACTCAATACAGAGACAAAAGAAGGAAGGTAGAACTATTTTCTCTTAATGCAACATTTAATCCAGATAGCAATGAAAGTACATCCTAGAGAACAAGAAAACATCTTATTTGAGGACAATGAATTGCGGTTGTGTGATAACAGAGGGTTTATAAGGATCGTGCAAAATTTCGGCTAAAAAAAGTCTATTCATTTGAATAGTAGCTTATAAGTTCTCTAGATAATTCAGCCCATTATGATGGGTTGCAATAGGAGCATTTGTGACCTTGTGTTCCCTAGAAATTTTCTTATGCTCTAATATGCTCGATGATAATACTACGCAATTGGACGAACACAGGAAATAACAGTAAAAAATCGAACTCCTTTTTTTACAGGAAAGCAGGAATTCTTATGCATCACCTGCTGGCCACCAGAAACTAACAGAGCGGCTTACTATCTATGGAAGGCACTCAAGAATTAAGAGATTTTTCTTTCATTTCCACTATTTTTATTGAATTCCAACGCATGTAAGAAAGCCTGGAGTTTTCTGGACATTACATTATGTGGTTTGAGTTAGCATCCAAAAGGTACAGCAACTAGAATATCTAGCCGACACTCAAATTTAAGTCAGAAAACTAGGAGGGAAATTATATAAAGTAAGATAGAAAGTGGTTAAAACGCATAACATATTTAGTTTTGTCATGGAAATGCAAGTCATCCTACTTTCTAGTTTGGGAGCTGAAGAAACCATGAAACTTCTAGAGATTATTAATCTTCTAGAACCGAGACTTTCTTTCATGACAAGTCATGCAAAAGAGAGACAGTCTTGACACTTAATACGGCAAACAATAACCCCACATCATCTTATGAAGAAAAAGGGCGCTCATTTTCTTCTCTTCTCCCCCATTTTCGCTGCCTTTATCAATCCAAGAATGCAACTTGGTACCACAAAATGCTGCTACCATGTAATGGATTGAGTCACTGATACTCAACTGAAGCAAATGTCAGCATACGATCCATCTCAGCTTTGACTAAACAATCCTCAGAACCTCTGGTGCCAAGAGCATGGAAGCTTACTTGCAAGTTTCATTTTATCCTGCACACGACCAAATGCAAGGGCCTCCATCTTGCAATAAGGCAAACCAAGGCCACGAGTTCCAGAGGATGTCACCATCTGCAGGCTGCCACACACCAGAAAAATCAACTATTTCATGCAATGGATTCAGGAGTGCAGCATTGGAGCAAACGTATAATACTAAATGTCTGAATCAGCAACACACTGATCTTCACATGCTAATATTTGAGATCATCATTTATAGTCATGTTTGTACATGATAACAGAACATGCACTAATCACACCTAATAATCCATATGTTTGCCAAATAAATCACATATTCACATACTATACTGGGTAGGCCCAACCAAGCTAATCACATATTCACATACTACTACAGCATGCAACAACTTCTTCCTTTTCACTGTTGCTGTTAAAATAATACGGAGTTCACAATAAAGAGAATGTGACAACCACCCAACAAATTTAGCAATGATTGAATATAAGAATGTTTGCCCTTCTGTGGCAAGGTAAGACAATGAACCAACATCTGATGGCATTTCATATAGAGCTGTCAAAATTAAACATGACATGATAATAGGACACGGACACAACACGATTCTTATGGGTGTGATCAGCATAACAAGACACTTAATATTTTGATGGACAGGTCAGGTTTAACTACTTGATATGGTTGACACGATTAATAAAACAAGGCATACTGGCAAACAAATTAAAACCTATCAAACAATGTTTTATTCAGATTTTTAGATAACTTTATTTACATTTTCCCTAAACTAACAGCACACATCAACATCGACCCATTTATGTTTGCATTGTGCCATCCATGTCATGTGGACTTGCAATTGTGTTGTGTAATGTAAAACCATTTAATAGTTATGCTGACATATTCATGTCAGCATTTCTTGACTAGTTTAACAATCATACTGTGTTTGTGTTGTGTCCGATTAAATGGGACCATGCCAGGGCTCAGGACCTGACCCCACACAAACCCAACCAGGCTGGAACCATTGACAAATCTAAATTCATAACCATCGAACAGTGTTCTAAAAAGTGGCCTAGGCAGCTGTCTAGGCGCTTGGCGCCACCTAGATGCTGCAATTTGGCCATAATCGGCCAGCTGGATGGCCAGAGTGCCTAGGTGGGTCCTAGGTGAGTCTAGACGAGTCTAAGGGGGCAGAAGCAACTGGCTCTACTTAATCTCATTCCCACCTATCACGTGTGTAAGGCAAAGTAAAACTTCATCCATTTGTTTCCTATCTTTCATTGATAAATAAAGTGTCCTCACTAGTACTAGCAAAATTCCCACATTATCATCCATGTGTTTCCTATCTTTCATTGATAAATAAAGTGTCGTCACTAGTACTAGCAAAATTCCCACATTACCGTATGCATCCATGTGTTTCATTGGTACATGAATTTGCCATTCAACACTGTTTGATAAGCGCCAGCATAGGTGCCCTACGCACTAGGAGCCATGCTGCCGCCTGCCTAGCGCCTAGTGCTTTGTAGAACACTGCCACTGGATCACAGAAATAACAGTAATACCAACAGCAATGGTAGGCTAATGTTCCCTTTATTTCTATAGAATTTGAGCTATGTCCCTTTAATATAGAAAATGGTATGCTTCATGTGCAGTAGAAAGTTGAAGTTTGCACCAGTAAGCAGCCATTCCTAAATATACTCAGAAGATGGAATAAACCGGGAGTGCGAGCAATACCCCAGCATCCCTTCGCACGTGCAAGGACACTATTCCAACCTTTGTCCTGAAAAAAGAATGTCGAAGTAAAGTTTTGTACCAAGAAGGAAAATATTAATTAGAGGGAAAAAGAATATTCACCGCAAGGACATCATACACTCAAGTACAGAGGTTCAAATGGTCCCATCTGAACACTCCGCAGATCTGGACGCTGGGAGCCAAATATGTATTAAACACCATCACCAGGACACATGAACCACTTAACCACGTAGACCATAGACACTTGGATAATGCAAAATGCTAGATGAAATGCAGAAACAAAAGAGATACCCCGATGGTTCAGCTCAAAATTAATTGATTGATCATGTTTAAATGGACCTCATACAGGGATAATGCCCATTAAAAAAGAGTGCAATAAGGGAGAACAGTTAAGAAAATATAAGAAATAAAAACGAACAGCCATAAAGCTAAAAGCAGTGACTGTGATTCTACTACCAATATAAATATTTACAAATGAAAACAGGAAAATTGTGAAGTTAATCTGCATTTCCATTCCAAGAAGTGAATGATTTCAGCACTTCTGAGGCTTGAACACATGTAGCAGAAGTAGAACGCAAGATAGCCCTTTGTCAAATAGCAGTGATTGAATTCTGGCATGGATCTGCAGCAATATCCTTCCAGTTCAATCATATCTGAAGGGATGTTTATTATCTTCTTTAGTTCCATGAGGCAAATCTGAATCCAGCTGCCTCTCAAAGCCCCTGTCAAATCTCCGAGGGCTCCCCCTTCTTTGGAGTTCTGGTGATCTCGGAGCAGAAATACGCGGACGAAGTTTATCTCCGGTATGGTTTTTGAACTGCTTCACAGAACCATTCCGGTCATATGGCTTGACAGAATGAGTTTCATATCTATCAGCGTATTCCCTTTTATCATCATCATTCCCATCGTGCTTATTTCCCCTTCCCCTTTCAAAGCCATAAGGAAGCCTTCCCTGTGTCGGGCGGTACAATTCTCCAGACCTTGGCCGTCCTTGGGAATCCATTACATCAAACCTGTCATTCCTTGACGTAATTCTCAGAGCTGGGCTCCTCCTTGAATACCATTTCTTATGATCAGAAAGATCTGCTGTTGAGCAGTTCCTTCCATCAACCCATGTTGAAGCATGTTGCGAGTAAGTGCGATTTCTTGATGGAGGGCTATAACGCATAACCCGATCATCAAATCCAGGTTGTCTTTGAGGTGAAGTCATTCGACCAATTCTAACTTCAGTCATGTAATTAGACGAAGATCTACTATGTCTCCGCAAACTTGCACCTCCATTTGCCATAATTTCCCTTCTGTTCCTAGGTGATGTCCAAGCATGTGGGGATCGAGACCTTGATCCAGAAGGAGATCTGCTGTGAGCACGTGAAAGGTTAAGTGAGGCTCTATGCGGTGAGAACCTCCGTTGTCTACTGGACAGTGAGCAACGAATTGAACTCATATTTCCATCAGAAGTACGATCTTTATCCATCTCAGGACCATATCGACCAGACAGGTTACCACTAGCGCCAAAGCGTCGTTCTGGAGATACTTCCCTAGCATGTGCAGGACCTCTGGACAACCCGCAAGCTCCATCTCTGTCAATTGGAGAACTCTGTCCGGACAAAGGGCGGTATGAGCCACTTAAAGTGTTTCTCATCCTTCTTGCCATGTTGCCAGCATTTGCTGCATCAGAAGCTCTTACCAAAGTGCCATCACGTGCAACAACAAAGCCATTGCTCTCCATCTTTGCGACAGCAGCTTCCGCAGCATTTCTTGGACCAGGCGGGCCATAATTATAATAATCAGGTGATCTACGCCGGGTAGAGCGAGAATTATTTGAATTTTCCACCCACTGCTCCCCTCGGTTGCTCGCTTGAATATGCCGTGATGCTCCACCACTCCCATGTAGTCTATGAGAATCAATGGTCCTTTCAGCTTTTGAGCCTGAGCCGTAACCATCATCAGATCTGGATAAAAGAAGGGGGGTCATGGTTATTAGTTAGGATCATGACATTTAAGTTATCAGAAATTGAATTACCTGTAAGATGATATCTAAAGAAAGTCACTGAAATTACCTGCACAGCTCATTTATGTGGGGTCTGTCAAATGATCTTGGTCGATCCACAGGTGGTTGCACATCTCTATTCGATAACACCATTTGTCGAAACGATTCACCACCTCCAGCTGCGTCTAATGAGCTCAAAACACACCGGTTAGAAGAATCAACTTCGTCCCTTGAATCATGTCGAGAGTGCCTCTGATCATCAGGCAACATATCCCACCCTGTGGACTTTGTTCTGATACTTAATAGATCATCCCCTAAACAATCACTGCCCCTTTCAGACTGGTTGACTGTTGCAACAGATCCAGCTATTATACAGCCTGGGTTCATCTCATACATCCGAGTCTCACCTTTTAACCGTAAATGAACACTACGAGCCTTTTCACCAGCACCCATCATTCCCGATCCATCATCTAAGTAGTTAGTTGACCATGAACGCTTTGATGAGACCAGTGATACATCACCCTCTTTCTTCCTGGATTGTGTTTCATTGTAATCAGCAACTGGAAAGCCCATATTCTTTGAAATAGAGCCAACAGGGAGAGGAGGAATGTCAGGGGCACCTTCTTCGTCCTTGTAATCTGATACCCGATAATTGGCACATTTAACTTCATACCCGTCATCTGCCCAATAGCGATCACCAGATTCCCTAAGTTCCCCATCCTCATATTGAGAATCATCCTCCTCAACATCCACTTTTCCGGTCCCAGCAAGATCTTTGCTAATATGAGATGCATCTGTTTCATAGCAATGCTCTAGACAATTATTTGATGCAACCTTCCCAAGCTCATTTTTATAACCATTTGGGTAGCTCTGTGCTGCAGATTGAGAATCCACAATAGTGTCCATGTCAGTAACTACTGGTTTGGTGCATTCTGAATTGGGGCTGGGAGCCTGAGGGGCATCACTGGTAATGTAATATGTTTCTGCACTGCTACTGTAGGCACAAGTGATTGCACAATTTTTAGCATTAATCGTTGCACTCACACCATCTCCGTCATGCCCATGGGCCACGTCACAATCAGAAGAACCTGGGTTGGTCTCTGGATGAGGATCAGGGAGGTCCAAATCATTGTCTGCATCTGCAGCTCTCTTGGTGAGACCCAATACATCGGTGCGATGTTCAGCATTGTTATTAACTAACTGGTTGATATCACTAGTTCCCGAATCAACACCCAAAAGCTCCTGGTTCTTAAATTCAGATACGCTTTGTTGATAAGCTTGCCCAAGTTTATTATCACTCCAGCCAAGGTCAGTAAAACTTTTATTGAAAACAGTTACTGTTGCAAGGTTTGTGCTTTCCTCGGAAACCAATCGAGTTGCCAAAGGCTTCACTTTGGAGCCCAGTTCACTTGTTTGGATTGAATTACCTTCACCATGACCATCCCCAGAAGCCCAGTGAAACAAACCTTCACAATCAAGTGGTGAGGCATGTGAAACATCAAGCTTCTCCACATCTGCAGTCAAAGCAACATGCTCCGTGATAGGAGCCAAAGCACTGCAATCTGGATTAGATCCTAGGTGTGACTCCACTTTGGAAACATAACTGCTCTTCTGCTGATCGGGCAAATCCTTTGTTTCTGCAGATGAATCATTCCCATCTAGAGATTCAGATTCCAATACCTGCAAGTTTTGATGAGACCGACTGCACAAAGGATGAGACGAACTATCACCTGGAAAAATGTTTTCACCCTTTGTCCTAACATCTTGTGGTGCATCAACCACATGAATTTTGTCACAAGAAAGATCAGATATGTCACCAGCAACTGATGAGTTTAAAAGATTCTGACATGCCTGTTGTTTGTTCATCTCATTTTCAGCATTATTACAATTGCTTAGAGCAGAAGCTACAGGATCAGGACCAACCATATCATGATCATCATCATCACCACAATTAGTGTCCCATGCTTCCATTGCAACATTAAGATCCCAGTGCAACCTAGAATCACGAGTGTCATTGGAACGCTTAGTTTGCAATATTGTATCTTGCAAGCAGCCCACAGATTTATCTGGATTACTTGAGTTGTTTGACATGGTAACACCTGAGGACTTCGCATCGGAAGCAGATGAAGAATTATCTGTTTTGTTTGCACTGCTCAATGCAGAATAAAGCGCATGATTGGCCTCGGAAGCAGATGCAGATTCAACAAGATTTTCTGAGCTGTTTAATGCAGTGGGAAACAAGGGTTTCAAATCAGGAGCAGATTCAGATGACTCCAGAGGCCTGTCCGATTTGCAATGTGAAGCATCCGGAATATTTAACTTATCCTCCTTGATTTCATGTAGGAAACTCAACTCAGAACAGCCCGTAATAGCCTCCGGCTTCCTTTCTTCAAGAGAGTGGGCTGACTTCGAGCATTCACTGTTTAATATGTCACCATCCATCTCACTCTCACAGGCCGCAGCAGCCAGTATTGATATACCAGAAAAATCATCAGCATCAAAAGGCCCTTTCTTTTCCTCCCAGCACTCACCTAGCATTTTAACCTTGCGACGCTTTCCATTTGCTGAGATGCCTCCACAGGATCTGCTCAATATTTTTTCATACGGATCCACTAGCAACGGAGTGGGTGGAGGTGATGGAGAACATTCCATATGAAATCTTCTCTTTTTAATTGGAACATTTTCCGTGGGGTCACTAAAGCGCCGACCAAGAATAGATACTCCAAGCTGCAGACATAAAATTAAACAGTTCAGAAAATTGGCATTCATGAATTGTATTGACTGTTGACTCTTATTTCATCGTACTCTAGAGGACGAAAATAAGAACCTTCTCAGATTCTGAGACTGGAGCGTCTGCTTGTGCCGTCTCTTGACTTATGGCATTGCCACATGCATAGAAAGATCTAATTTCATCCTTCATTCTGTCTTCTCCAGAAAAAGATGTCCTTGCTCTTCTTGCAGCTCTTTGCCTTCTGTTTACAGTCCTCCATCTCACCTCAGGATCTATAGGTCTTGGGAGCTCCAAGCCCATGGTGTTAAGCTTGCTGCTACACGATGGCCCGCCTCTGTCAGCTGTTGATTCACCACCACAGCCTTTGCAGGTCATCGAATTATCTGTGCTATTAAGATTACGAAGTGACGATGATGACGACCTTCCAGTACAGGTACACAATCGAATCTGCCAAGAGAACCAAACTAGTCATAAAATCCGTAACAGCAGAAGTTAAAAATCAAAGATGAGGTACAACACCAACGCTTAACAAACTGAACCCAACGACAAGCTTTTAGCTTGGCAAATAGTGTAAGAAAGACACAAACCAAAGTGTTAGCGAATGGCAAATCATGTGCATACCATCAAATCAGATTGTCTTCCTGTTGTTGCAGCGGAAACAGGAGATCGATTCACATCAACCGCACCCTCAGATCCAATAGATCCCTCAAAATCCTCTGGAAAACAAAAACAACAGAAGGTTCTGTTGAGCACCACACCACCAAAGCTTAGGATGTACTGTTTGAAGAATAATAGCATCACAGTCCACATAGCATGCACATAAGCGAGAGTTAAGAACTAAACGATGCTTCTGCAGTCATGCCACAACCCCCGGGCACCCATCAGCAGCCACTACCTTGACCCCTTTCAGTAAGAAAATTAAGAACAAACTTTGAATTCCTGGCCCGACTTCAGTAGCAGATTAAGAAGAAAAAAACTTCAAACTTCCAACCCGACGGTAACAAACAAGCACTTCTGTCTTGCTGCACATATGGAACACCAGAAGCTAGGCCAAAAGTAAGTGTCTCCTGCCAGGAGCCCAGGACTGAGTCCCCAGGCAACAAAACAGCAGCATCCACAAGTCAAGTCAACTGCCCTCTTCCCTCGGCTATCGGCCTCCGCCCCAGATAGAGCACCGATTCTTCTTCTTCCGAAACAATTAATCCCCAGGAATACAGGCAGATCTTGAGGCTGGAAGAATTTCCGACGAGCAACTCTTTCCGGCAGATGCACAGAAACGATGAACAACAGCTACAAGCCTGTAGATTGACCTGAGACAAACTCCGCGGCCCGGAGTCCAAATCCCTCAGACAAAGCAGATCTGACGACCGACGGGCGAGAACCTGTCCTCCATCCCCAACACATGACGGAACCGGCGAACCACAGGGCGATCTCCGTGGCGGCGGCCGCCACCAGAACCAAACCCACCGGTTAAAACCCCCCTAATCCGGACGCCGCGGCGGCGGCGGGAGCCAGCAAAGCACCAGGCAGAGATACTACTCAGATTTTCTAAGATCTAGGGTTGCGTATACCTTTTGCTCCAGCCTTCCTCATCAAACCCAGCGCAGCCACCTCCGGCTCTCTCTCCGCTCCTGCGCGTGCCCAGGGCTCAACTGGAATCCGAACCCTTCCGTCCCATCCGCTCCCTCCCCTTCCACCTAGCTGGATTCCTTGAGTGCGCCGCGGTGCGAAGAAATTCCCCCCGCGGCTTTTTCCCCCTTTTGACCCCGCCCGCGCGACGGGGGGTAGGCTGGGCACGCGACCGATCGATCGGCGGCGCCTCCCTGCAGCTGCTGCTTCCGTCGCCTCCGCCGCGAGCCGCCTCACCGTCGCCGCCGCTCCCGAATTTTCTATCAGCCCCTTTCCTTGTTTTACTTCGCCGCCTGCGGGGGGTGGGAGAAGACCAAGACCCTTTTTCCCTCTCGCTCGCTCTGGCTCGCTCTCTCTTGGTGGGTATGGACACGAATCCGGTTTGGGTGGACGGGATTGCCCCTGGTCCCTGGAGGAGGTGGATGCTTGTAGGGGTGAGATAAAATTAGTTAGAGATATGTGCTTTGCAATAAAGTTATAAAAATAGTGAGATAAAATTTACTGCTTAGCTAATTTCACACATTAAATATTGGAGAGCAAGCAACAGAGAGAGAAGGGTGGCCGGAATGCACGAGGAGATGGGGAAAGTGGAGAGGGTAAGCGGTTGTATATGAGAAAGAAAGAGAGTAGGAGAGAGACGAATGGTCCAGATCAAATCGGATGGCTGTAGAGAGGGGAGAGGAGAACGCACTGACGACCACCAACTACTCTTATATAATAGTAGAGATATCTAGCTACCAAATTTAGATATGTTAGAACTAAATAGTTAATATTCAAATTTGGATACAAGACTGATCCAGGTATATTGGATTTGGATACCTAATATTCAGATGTGGATATGGATCTGGTATGAGTTGTCTCGGATTTGGATCCGAAGATTCAGATTCAGTAGATATAATAGCAGCAACTTACTAATACGTATCTTTTGTATTTGACCTCTAAATTGGGCATATTATATATACATTTTGATCATCTCGATGAGCCCATCATCATGGTGAGCTTTAATTTGGCATTTCATATTTTTATTTTGGCATATCACCTAATAAAGCTTTTTGCATGCTCTTTTTAGTTAAATTTGATATGTTTATAAATATTTTATTTGCAATATATCTAGAATTAGTTGGGATTAACGACAAAATGACAGTAATGATCAATGATTATGTGATAAACCAGAGAAAATGGGGCCTAAATATTACTATAAAACTGATATTGATTTGTTAACTTTATGGCGCCATAGGATATAGAGCTATCCTCAAAACCTGTATTATACAAATACTTGAGATGAATGATTTATTTGTTACTATTAACATTTAATGCATAGTTACATATTAGAGTCACTAAGTCAGTTATTCATCAATTTAAAATATTAAATAATTTGGTGCCATGTTTTAAACATGAGATGCCACAAAAATTATTGAAATATGAAAATAGTAGAATCCGATCTAATTCTGAGTATAATCCAATCCAAATTCGTATCTAACATTTGTTTGGTCCATATTCGTATCCAATGTTTGTCCAATTCGTATCTGAATCTGAGAAAAAAAATATGAATACGAATATGGTTTGAGCACTATCCGATCTATTTTCACCTCAAGAGGCTGGGGTAGGGGATTGCTTTTTTTTGTCTACAATTGTTTAGCAAAATTTTTATTTAATTGCTCTATTGTACCACATTAATTTAAAAATTGGTTATATACGCTATAAAATTGTAAATATAGCCTCATTTGGTGAGCGTGGAATCACCGTGTTATAAATTGGTCCAAAAATTCTAATGGTTTTTTAAATGTATGCATTGTGTCAAATTCGACCAAAAAAAAAACTATTTCATGGATGATGGGACTATTCATTTACAATAGGCACTTGACATTCTAACACGGTGATTTTAATAATGTGATATCCAATCTTTGTATCTCCCATTTATGTGTGCGAGCTGAAGAATCGCATGATTCAATTTTCACCTATGCTTATAAATGTACAGAATTTCAAAGTTTTGTTGTTTGCACCGTTGGATTGAAACTTCTAGAGATGCGTTGTTAGTGTAGGTGAAATTTGTAAGTTACATAAATCCGTATAAGCTCAACACACTTATCATCTCCCTGTAATTATCATTAGGTGAAAATCGAGCACCTATTTTACGTATGTTGGCAAACTTCTATACTAATATAAAGAGTACCAGTTTGATTAAATCATTTATCATCCAACCAAGTTAATACTTTCCTCTACTGATCATTAGATCTATATAATCCAATGGCTGACATTACAAGTTGGCCATACCATTTAAATATTTACACCGTTTATTCAGTTCATTCAACGTCTACGATTGCAGGTTGGTCTTGCCAATCCCACCGCACACCGCGCCCATCCACCCCTTGGAAATCACACCCCTGCATCACGCCCGCAATCCATCGACGACGCCCCTGACGCCTGCAATATATCCATTGGCGCCGCCCCAATGCTCCCCCGCTACCGCGATGCCCCCTACTCCACCGCCCCCATGCTCCACTGCTCCGCCCCCACGCCACTGCATCATGCCTGCAATCCATTGGTGCCACCCTCACGCCCGTAATATATCCATCGGCGCCACTCTAATGCTTTCCTGCTCCCGCAATGCCCCCTACTCCGCCGCCACCCCCATGCTCCACCCCTACGCCGCCGCTCCGCCCCCTTCGCTCCCACGCCATCGCTCCTTCCCCCATTGCTCCACCACGATTGTTTGATATGACATTGACGATGAGGCTACTTGATTGAAACGACCAAGTCCGTCCTGCAATCACTACACCACACCCTTGTCGTTACCAACCGTGCCCAACATGGATGATCTTTCCTACATGCAATCAAGAATCAAGCCAGAAATAAATAAGTGTGATCTAAATTTGAGAATGAAATATGAAGTTTCATTGAACAATAGAGAGGCCTGAAGTCGCCATAATTGGTCTAGTTGACATAAGTACACAACTAATATTTTCTAAATAAAAATTAATCTAAACAAGCCTAAACTCTAAAAGTGGTATCCCTATCAGTTTTTGAGGGGCTAGGGATGTGGGAAGCATGTCCATAAGGGTGGAGGAACATCCCACTATAACTTCCCAGTTAGACTCAAACTGATACAAGGTCTGAGGCCCAGGTTTGGAACTAACTTAGACTTGTTTATGGATTACGACATGCTTAGGTAGAGTTTTGAGGTGGGATGAGAACCATTGGAAAGAGGACACAATAAACTTTCCAACAAGTCTAAGATCACCTTATTGGACTCTGTATGCATCTTCTATGGTCGTTTGAAGTCAACATTGTCTTTGGAGGTCGAACTGGATTCTAGAACATGTCCATCTTTCATTCTTAGTTGCCCTATCCTCAAAGTGATGTGGTGACCTCCAATGTTCATACCAAGCTTGTCCGTAACTCCATGTGCCTCTCCTTGGTCCTTGCCCATGTTTCTAAGCACAACACATCACATGCATCAAGCAACAACCCATTCTCAGAAGCTGAATTAAACAACCCTAGGTACAAGCTCACCTGATAATTCAACTGTTGTGCATGTGCCCTCATCATAGTTCATTGTCTAGTATCCTGTGGATGAGTGTTGTGTGTATCAAGGAAGTAATGTCCGCATCACCTTTTCCCTCCCTTAGCCTCCCCTCCCCATCTCTACTACCTGAGGGTGTCGTCCCTCCCCCTCTCTCAACTTCTGCCAGCGTCATCCCATTGCTCACCTCCCACCACTGTCTTCCCTATTGCTCCCACCTCCCACGGCCGGTGCCCCTCCCCCACCCGCTCGGCCGCCCCCAGATCCCAAGATCCATCCCTCACCTCGTCGCACTCACTGGCGCCCCAGGGGACCTTTGTGTCAAGTTCCAACTCTTGGGCGAGAACCTCGATGCACTCATCTCTATCACCAATGATGAGGATTTGCAGCACCTCATCCTCAAGTACGACCGCCTCCACCTGCTCTACCTCGCGTTGGGATCTAGTGGTGGCTCATCCCGTGGTGGATCCACGCCAAGGTTGAGCAACCGATAGGACTCCTTGAGCCCAAGTAGGAGTAGCGTAAATGGTTTGTCGACATGCTCAACTCCATCCATTTGCCACCATCATACGTTCCTCCAATGATGGTCTTCCTGCCGATGCCAGGCAGGTATACATCTGTTGCCCCTGGCTCTGGCATTGACCATGGCCCTGTTTTCTTCATCCTGCCACCGACCCATGGTTATTACTATTTGTTAATTCTTTTATTTAATTGTCATATCATGAAGTGTCAACTATCCAATGTGGCTTAATTGGCTATATGATCTTTGTATTCTTGCAAAGCAAATACGAAGATGCAAATAGGTCCCTTTGTCATCTTGTTGCTAGTCAAATTGATCTTTGTTAATGAAGTAATTTGCAGAATGAAAGCTCTTTTGTGCAGAACCACTGTAGTTTCCTGTGTTGATCACGGAAAGCCAGTTTGCTACATTATGTATGTATGAGTTGAGGTAAATGTTGATTATTGTGGTAAATGCTTGTTATTGTGGTGATGTAGCTGCAAGTGAGATTTGATGGACGTGTCAAATATTTCTCTCCAGTTAAGAGTTGTGGTTTGGATTGAATGTGGGCATGATGAATTCATTGAAACTAGATATAGAATGAAGGGGTTCTTACCATCGATGTTTTGGCAACTTCATTGTGTCTTTGTTATGGTTCTCTCTTGGATGAAGACTGTAATGCACTAGCTGCTATCATTCCATGCCATTTTGCTAATGAATGGTTTGTCATTAGACATATGACATCTTTCTGATTACAAATGTACAGATCTGTGGGTTTATTAATGTTACCAGAAAAACTTATTAATTTACAAATAGCTAGGTTATATACAACAGTAATTAGGTCAGTCTTTCGGACAAAATCATGTATTCCTCCCCTTTAGGTTTCTAGGATGTCCTTGTCCTAAATCTCATATCTCAGTAGATGGTGCCAACTATCAATGGCTGAACAAAAATACAGTCTCTTGCTTCAAGATCTCTTTTGTTTGTTTACCAGTGTGTTTTGCATTGGTCCATCTTGTGAGGTGATGTGAGGTTTTGAGATTTGGAATGCACTATGCAAGCAACTCCCTAATGTGTGAAATATTTTGGCAAATTACTTTTGCATGAGTTGGTTCATGTAATATTTGGATCCCATGTGATGTGTGGATGTATGGATGCTAAAGATAATTTTGATGTGCCTGAATGTTATATATGACTACAGCTATAGATGCAAGTAATACTAGCTAAACATGCTAAATTATCAATAAACAGATCTATGGGTTTATTAATGTTACCAGAAAAACTTATTAATTTACAAATAGCTAGGTTATATACAACAGTAATTAGGTCAGTCTTTCGGACAAAATCATGTATTCCTCCCCTTTAGGTTTCTAGGATGTCCTTGTCCTAAATCTCATATCTCAGTAGATGGTGCCAACTATCAATGGCTGAACAAAAATACAGTCTCTTGCTTCAAGATCTCTTTTGTTTGTTTACCAGTGTGTTTTGCATTGGTCCATCTTGTGAGGTGATGTGAGGTTTTGAGATTTGGAATGCACTATGCAAGCAACTCCCTAATGTGTGAAATATTTTGGCAAATTACTTTTGCATGAGTTGGTTCATGTAATATTTGGATCCCATGTGATGTGTGGATGTATGGATGCTAAAGATAATTTTGATGTGCCTGAATGTTATATATGACTACAGCTATAGATGCAAGTAATACTAGCTAAACATGCTAAATTATCAATAAACAGTTGTTCTCAATGTCCATGCTGACCATCAGGAGTTCATGACAAGTCTTTAGTGGGAGCTCCCCCTGTAGATATACGAACTAGAATGAAACTATATGTAAATACACGGAAACATGAAGCATCGTGTCAACAAATAGAAGGCAGACAAGGACATAGATGAAGTGTTATAACTAGGGGTAGCATGGGCAATTTACCTCCAATCCCTCCTCTTATGTTTCTGGAGTTAACCTACTAGCCAAACACTTTTTAGAGGTAGCTCCAGATTCTCAGAAAAGTGGATTCTTAGATAATCTGGAGCAGAAGCTAAAAAATAAGAATCTAGAGCTCTATTAAACAGGCCCTATGTCTCCCTAGATTGTGACTATTTGGTATGGATGACAGGAACACAAAGAGTGGAAGCTACTAAAAGGTGATTTTGAGCAAGTTGTTAGGACCTACTCGAGCTCATATGAAAATGTTTATTCTTGTGGAGCACTTCAGAACCCGATATGGTGTACCTTCTATGATGAGAATGTAAGATATACACCCGGGAAGTCTGTGGGTCTCATTCCTTTGCTGAGTTTGGTCAACCATGTCATCAATCACACCTTCCCAAAGAGCAGAAACTTCGATGCTATTCACGGGCATGCTTGGAATATCCTTGATTACATCATGCAAGGATGCAAGTTTGATGTTGTCGACTTGATCATAAGAGAAATAGCATTGTCTAAGAATGATAGGGTTAAGCGTATTTACTATACTCCCTATATCATGGCTCTTATCATGAAGAAGACGCACTTCCATGGAGCACGGTCTGCGATTCATAAGCCCTGTGACCTAAGGAAAGGGTCTCCAGTGCCAACCATAGCCCCTCCTTATGCTCAAGTATAAGAATAAGAGCATGTGCAAGAAACCTCCCCTTGTCAAGCCCAAGATTAGGTTCACGAGCTAGTATGAATTTTTGCTAAAACTTTTTTAGTAGGTATCTCATTGATAATTTCTTCTTGAATACAATTCACATATGCTCCTGAGTCAATTAAAGTTTTGTATTTGAAGTGAAACCCATCGATAAATTTGTATGAGACTTCTACATAGCATTTTTTGTTTTAAAATATGCTTCTATAGAGCTCACAACTCCTTGATTATTTTATGGAATTGTTGCTTCTTCAGATTCACTTTGAATTTCTACTTTTTCCTTGCTTTCTAAGATTTGAACTCCCCTTTTTAGTTCTCGTAGTTCTTCTTTTATGTAGTTTTGTTCTTGAAAGAAATCATTTAGATCTAGTTGTTTGTTCACTTTTTATGATTCTCTACTCTTTGGAAGACTTCATCTATAGAGAAATACTTTGTATTTTCAATATTTTGTACTAACTTATCTTTGTTAGTTTTGATTCTTGATAGGAATTTTTTAAGATAACTTCTTTTTTCTTTTCGATTTTGCATCATATCAAAGGTGTCTAATACAAATTATTCTAGGTGTGTGAGGACTAGAATATTTTCATCAGAGGTATCCTTATAGACATCTTGCACACAACAAGAGCATTCACTATTTTCACAATGATTTATTTCTGATTTATCTTTATTTTCAGAGTTAGATTCATTGTCAATGTGATTTAGGATTTCTCCTAAACTTTCTTTAATATTTTCAGACTCTGACTCTAGCAAGGCTTGGATTTCTTTTTGACTTTAGATCTAAAACACTTGCTTACTATATGACCTTTTAGTCCACATTTTTAGTATACAATTTCTCTTGGTTTGTTTTCTTTCTTAAGAGGTATTCTATGACGTTTTCTCTTAATATAATATACTTCTTTCCTGTTGGTATCATGACTTCTTCTAAGTCGTTTGACATATTTTGTTTTATTGCTGCTTTCATGTGGATCTTGCAATTCAAATTGATAGCAAAAATCTCCCAATTCCTTTTTCTCAATGACCTTTTGTTTTTTAAGTTGATATTTAATTTTAAGGTCATTACACAGTTCAGTGCCTACTAACTGTATCTTTTGGGCGATTTTGTCTATATCTAAGTATTGATAATTTATACTATCTTCTCCTTTTCTTAAAAAAATTCTTAACCTTTTCAGCAAATAAAGGAGGTAACTCAGATATATATTTTTCTTTCCAAAAATCTTGATTAGGATCAGGCAGTATGTATAATTTTGTCAAGAATGTATCTTTATACCACCTAAAATATGACATAGTCTTACATCACAAGTTTATTAATTGTTCTATATTTTTCTCATGAATATATTAATAATTTCCAGCAAAATGATAGTAACTTCATGCATTATAAATGATAACTTGATATACACGATAGTAACTTTATCATAATTAATAAACACTAGTACTGATCATGGGGTGGGAAGGTGGAGCGGTTGGCTGATTGGGTCAGTTAGGGGCATATGCTTATGATATGTGTAACCACTAATTAGTAAATATCTTTACTCCTTAAAAGTTTGAGTTGGTGGTAGTAGGTTCATTCTCCCTTAACTCTCAATAGTCGTCCGTTCTTCCTCAATTCTCCATAGCTGTTGGATCTCACGATCTCCCTTTCCATCGTACGCGGCTCCTCAACTGCTCCCCACGACTGGTAACCTCCCCCATCACAACTCCCCTCCCTCTCAGACGCGTTACTCTTTCCCCCAAAATCCCGATCCCCCCTCTTTCTCTGATGCGACCACTCCCCGCCGAGTGATACTTCCACGATGGCACCGCGTCACCGCAAGAAGCGCAACCATGGCGAGTCGCTGCTGGAGCCCTCCCCTTGGTACAACGGCCTCCATGGCTCCACCTTCCCATTCCCCGCGCGGCGCGACCACGGTGAGTCGCCACTAGAGTCGTGGGCTCGGCTCACTCCCGGCCCTCACTACCATTGTCTTCCGCCTCCTCACTGCCACTACAGTGGCCACCGCTGGTGCTCCCACTCATGCTCTCCTACCCCAACGCTAATCGGCTCGCCTCAGCCTAGTGTAGGATCGGCGACGGTGCACGCCCTAATGCCTGCATGCACCTTCATGATGATCTCCTCACTAACGGGTCAGTACAGCTCAACCCTCCCTCTCGTTGTTTTGTTGCTCTATTGGATCTAAGACAGGGAGGTTTGTACTTGTTGTCATGTTGGTTAGGTATACATGATGAGGCTGTACATCGGGACGCCGTCGTAGGAGTTCGCGCTGACCGTGGACGCGCTATCGTAGCCAGTGGTCGTAGCGAATGGTCGAAGATAGTGGTTGTAGCCTGTGATCGTAGTCAGTGGTCGTAGCTCGTGGTCAAACACTGTGGTCGTAGCGTGTGGTCGTAGCCTGTGGTCATAGCCAGTGGTCGTAGCCTGTGGTCGTAGCCAGTGGTCGTAGCTTGTGGTCCTAGCCTGTAGTCGTAGCCAGTGGTCGAACACTGTAGTCATATCCTGTGGTCATATTCTATGGTCGTAGCCTATGGTTGAAGCCAGTGGTCGTAGCTACAGTCGACCTCGGTGCTAAAAGATCTGTGTGGTCAGAGATGCAGTCGAGGTGCTGTGGTCGTAGCCAGTGGTCGAAGACTATGGTCGTGACGAGTGGTCGAAGACTGTGATCGCAGCTAGTGGTCGTTGCCTAGGCTACCACAATTTTTTTGTTTCTTGATGCGATTCCCATCGGTCTGCTAGGAAACAATACGTCTATTCATACGTTCATATGTGCACACACACAGGAACTGGAGGCTGCTATGATGATTCTATCAAATTTGAGTACTTTTACAAGGACAACATCTCTCTCTCCATTGGTTTATGTGGGAGGCAATATACTGCACTCACACATGCATGTATATACACATACACTCAAGTACTCAGAATCTCAGTATTGGCAATGACAGCTTCCTATTAAGCGAATATCGCTACGTATGATGATGATATGATGGTTTTTTGTATCATAATATGCTGAACACCCCCAGTTCCATTGACTCTTTTACTGCTGCTGTTGTTGCTATCTATATTTGTTTTGTTTCCTCTAGAGTTTGCCGTGAATTGGCATTTTTAGAGCAAGGCATACATGTTAAAAGAGTTAGGATGAATATACTGAAGTGATGACTTACCTCTATCTTCTTTTAATAAAAAAATTGTGAGGCCACAACAATGTTTTTTCGTTTCTTAAAAATGGTCCATCATCAAATATTTCCATTATTAATATTTTATGAACTGTCAGATATGTGTTTCCCCTACATTTTCATGTCTGTTGAATGTTTTTGTTCCGTAGCAATGCACGGGCACTCAACTAGTATATATATGTATGTACGTACGTATGTACGTATACATACATCTATGTATGTAGGGAACATATGCTGTGCACTCAAGTTTACGGTGCAATCACAGTGCACTCCAACTAAGAAAAGTCGCGAAAAATTCTAAAAATATTTCCATATGTACTTCTGAACTTGGTCTAGCTATGTATAAAATTTCAAGTTCAAATTCATTCTATGGTAAGAGTAACAAAAAAAGAGAAAAATCTATCAAATTCAAAATCAAATTTGAGACTTAAAATTTGTCAAATGTTTCTCTTTTTTGTTACTCTTAACATAGAATGAGTTTGAACTTGAAATTTTATACATAGATAGAATAAACCATGAAGTACTTGTAGAATTATTTTAAGAATTTTTTGTCACTTTTTAGTTGGAGTGCACCGTGATTGCACTTCCCATGTATGTATGTATGTATGTATGTATGTATGTATGTATGTATGTATGTATGTATGTATGTATGTATGTATGTATGTATATGTATGTATGGGTGCGTATGTATATGTATGTGTGTGTATATGTATGTATATGTGTGTATATGTATGTGTGTGTATACACACAAATGCGCACGCGTGTGTGCGGTTGTAAACCAAACATAAACCAGTACGGTTCAAATTCTGGATTAGTTTTATCAGTTACTAGCCAAGTGCCCGTTTGTTACAACAGATCTCAAATAATTGATAACACAAATTCTAAATTCTCAAACAAAATAATACAAGTTTCCCTACATCCATTTTTTATAAAACTGCCCCAAGTGCTTCATCTGTTGAAAAGGATCAAAGAAATAGGTGTTCAAGTAGACCCAATGGCTCAAACACAGAATAATTGAAATGCTCCTTTTAAGAATTGGAAGACTGTCCAAGCAATCCTTCATCCTGTATGCATGACTTGGAAAATAAAGTCAGGCATTTGACACATGATGTATTTAAGAGTACTTTCGTCCATATTGCAAAACTTGCAAGAAATATGTAGGTGCAGACAACTGTTGATGTATGTTAGCTGATAAAACTGAGAAGAGCATGCTGTCCATCAGTCCGTGTGCCACTTTCAGCAAACTTGCTCCAATGTCTCCAACTCTCCATGTTATGTTTTTTGAGACAGAAATTTTACTTTTCACCTCCTCGTTGTGGAACCTGAGTTAGGACGGGGTTAGTGCAACTGAGCATTGTCTTTGACAATATGGTGTCCAGTGCTACTGAGCATTCAGCAGTAAACCTTAAATGTAAAATGGTCAACTCCTTAGTATCATATAATCATATGACGACCAGGAATTTTGCCTTTTGACAGAGGTGTTTGGATACTGAAAGATTCGAATGTGTGATCAGATTTACTAGTCAGGTAACCTCACAGCTTGAACTGAACGGCAAGCTGGGCACAGAGAATGAAGGTAGAGTTGAAAGAAGGGTCTTCTGATGTTTATACCGAGAAAACACAAGCAGTAGTGACAAAGGGTAGCAAAACACATGCAAATACATGTTTTTACCGAGAAAACACAGGTAAGCAGGTTATTACCTAACAATGACATGATTTTCATTCTCATACCGGCAAATTAGCAAAAGAGTCTAGACCACACTTCCACATCAAGCAAGGAAACAAAAAATGTCCACCTTCTGAAGAAAGGAGCCAATTTTCAGCATCCAAGCAGCACTGGAGATTGAAATATCCAAATCTTCCATCCTTAAATTTGTAATATTTCTTAAACTTAGATATTCTATTTATCTTTGAACATTTTTACTAGTGTTCTGCTTTTACCTTTACAAACAAATTTCTCACCACCAAACAAGATTTTTTTTCGCAAACATGTAAGAAGTCCTAACATGCTACAATCCGAAAAACAAATACGTAAACTAAACTAATTTTGTCCTCCCCTTCAAAAATTCTCAAGAAAAAAACTCAGCAATGAAGATTAAGCTTCCAATCTCACAAATCTGAATCGCATTCGACTAACTAAATGCGTTAAAAAAATCCAAGACAAGAAGTTTCTTGTATGGGGTTTTAGTAGGTTTTTGGGAGGGACATGGAGATTGAAAGTTGGAGAGCGTACTTCATTACCATCCAAGACCAAGGAATGTGAGGGGGGAGGAGCGCCTGGAAGCTGAGGCCAGCATTTAGGGAGTGGAAGGCGATGTAGCGGTCATTGCCGCTGCAGCCCTCGGTGATGGATAGTTAGGCATCCTGTGGGTTGAGCCGCGTCAGATGGCCCACCGCCTCCAGGTACCCCCACCCCCCGTGCCCCCTACCCGCCACACCGACGTCCCCGCCTTGCTCACCGCCCCGCCCCCTTGCCGTCAGCAGGCGTCGACAGCCCTTGCAGCGTTTTAGTATTGTAGGTTTTTTCAAGTCTCTTATTTCTTTGATCTTGAGAATGTTTCATTCCTAGCCTATCCTAATTTATTTGGGATTCAAAGGCTTTATTGTTGTTGTCTCTGAAGTCTGTGAAGATATATAGAGAACCTGTTCTGGAAAGCAAAACTTCACATGGACAATGGTTTTGCTAACAAAATTTAACAAAGTCTTATATTTTAATATTTATATTTCTGTGTAATTTATCTAATAAGCCATACCACATCCCTGTGTGAAGTTTATTATTCTTACTCTCTTGTCCAAATTCTGGTTACTCTTGATTAGGGCCTATAAATGGCAGGAAGACACCGCATGGTTTGCCAATACTATGATGAACCTCGAGGATTTCGTGATGGCCCCCCTCCTCCACTTGCACAACCAAGGCCCATCTCTCCGCGTCGCTTGGAGGAGGAACTGTCTAGCCGTCGTGGTGGGATGCGCAGAATACGTGATGACAACCAACATCTGGCGGATGTAATTGTTGGTCTCAGGCAAGCAATGCCTTGTATGAAAGAAGATCTCCATGCCTCAAGTCAGGCTATACGTAAGCTCCGTGTAGAGAAAGAACTTGAATCGAGGGAGCTGACTCAGAGGAATCTGAAGTTGGAAGCTGAGCTACGCTCCTTGGAACCCCTTAGGCAAGATGCTTTGCAACTACGATCTGAAGCAGCTAAACTACAGTCTTTGAGGCAAGAGCTGACTGCAAAGATGCAGGGTCTATCAAAGGAGCTTGAGTATCGGAACTCTGAAAGCCAGCGAATACCTGCCATGATATCTGAACGTGAACATATACTAATCCGGACTAGGTATTAAAAAACTCTGGTTTGTCTTTCTTTTGTAATGGATGCAACATATGTGAAGGCTATGGTTGGTGGCTCAAAGGGACATTTAGGGCCTGTTCTTTTTTGCTGCGGCTTTTGGTTTTTGGTTGCGGCTTTTGGGTTTTGGGTTATTTATACGAGAGATTATAGAGTATAACAGAAACTCACGTGCGGTTTTTCCGATATAAATGAAGTCAGTAAAGTATGTATTACAATTAACTAGGACCTACTGGATAAAGAATAGAAGCTCAAGAGAAAGCATCGTGTGATCTCAAGACCGCGGTAAATCGCGCCAGGCGAGTCAATACTTTGATCATGTTGAACCTACATTTTCTGCAAAATACTTTGGTTTAAATTATCAAATTGCATGCTGTTATTTTATATGCAAATACATGTTTAATTTAAGATTCTAGATATATGCCCATTGTTTACCTTGAATAATATTACACCTCCTTTGAAGTATTTGAACACGTGAACCTTGTCGCCCTAGCAAAGTTATAATGGTAACCTTTCGAAAATAAGTCCCTAATTATACGCCATGCTTAGAACTGCATAGATACCAGGGGGCGCCGAAATGCCCCAACCATCATTATCATTTTTAATCATGAGAAACTGGTTTGGACAATCATGGTGGGAATGACTAGTATATTTTGACATGACTATTTTATGCTCCCAAAAATCCCAACTTGCTTAAATATCTGAGCGGATGGTTTGGGGGCTGGTATGTGGTGCAGTGGAAGCACAAAATTGTGGAGTGTAGTAAAACCGCTCAGGTACTCCTAAGGATCGAATCTTGTCATGACCTCCTGTGTAAAACAGTGCAACCACAAGTCTGCAAAGTGCAACTTAGCTAAGTAAATTTATTGAAATTCCCGGACTCATCTCACTGGTAGTGGATAGAAGTGGATACGCAAGGGCAAGAGAAGGCCTAGAGGGACACCGAGTGGAGGGTGAAGTTTCCCAGTTGTACTAGCGCTGAGGGGAGTGGAGCCCGAATAACGCTAGTAATCGTGGGGAACATCCCGTGCATAGATGGGACCCACCGCACGTGGGCAGTTTCCCATAAGGTGAGATGGCAAAAGGGACTAGGTACTTTGAAAAGTCAGTGTGATGGTCTGCTCAACCACATGACTAAGGGAATCATGTGGGGCAACGAGTTGATTGTCTCTTGTGGTGAAAGTGTACAAACGCTGCAGAGTCAAAACTATTCGAATAGCCGTGCCCACGGTCAAGGGCGGACATGAGAACTTAACTAGATATAGTTCTATTTCAAAAACTTTGTGGGTGGGAATGGAAAAGTGATGGGCAGTGGAAAGCCCTGATTTGAGTTGTCCTTGGTGTCGTCCCAGTAGTAATGTAAGCGGTTATAACGCTGAAGTGTTAGCATATGGTGCAGATGCTATGTAACGGTGGATGGAATCTGGATCGCTATTATTATTGCATTTTCATACACATTATGTTTTTGTTCAAAACTGTTAGGTCTCAGGAAATTTTATGTATTGTATTTTAAATAATGACACATCTATTCTTACAAAATAAAATGTGGTAGGAATAAATAGTGTCGTGAGTAATGGAAATGGATGTTTGTTGTAAACACACAAAGATTTTGGTGGATTCATGTCAATCATAAATAGGAAACGATAGTGTGGACCCTAGGAGAAATAAATTGGTGGAGCCTAAATGACTATATAGACTAGATAGATGATTTAAATGATTTTGGAGATTTAAGGAGTGCAAAGGTAATTGATGGATTAATTCTTGGGAGTTGTTGGCGATAATTCGATTAATAGGCCTGGATCAATTACTAGATGGATGAATTGATTTATTGGGAAATTGGAGGTATGATAACAATTATTAGAGTATAAACTTGATAATGATATTCTTGGTGGATGATTACTAGTGAATCGTAGGCTTGATCAATGATATTTTGGTGGAGGTATACTAGTGAGTTAATTAGGGATAGATAATTGAAAATAAGGTTGATGATTGGAAGAGCAAATTATGGTTGTGGTTCAATAACAAAAGGATTGGATTGTTAGGAATTTGGAATACAAAAGATATTGGTGGATTGTATAATTGATGTTATCCACTGTTTGAAGTTTTAGACAGCAATCAACATAGAAAGTGTATGATCGATGGAATAATTAAATGATGTCACTCACAGTTTGGAGTCTTAGATAGCAATCAATTTGGAAAGAGAATATTCGGTGGATTAAGTAATGATGTCACTCGCTGTTTGGAGTCTTAGACAGCAATCAGTAAGGATAGTGTGTCTTTGGTGGATTAAGTCAATTATGGCAATCGCCGTGTGGAGTTTAGGTAGAATTAATAACACTATGATTTAATAACAATAATGCTAATAAAAGCGATTTTTTGGCAAATAAAATAACCCGAGCCTCTCCTTTGATAAGCCATGCATACTATTTATTTGCATCCTGTGTATTGGCTTGCGGAGCACGGTGGTTAGTGTGCTCACACTCGCTTTCACAATAAATCCAGAATCAGGAATCAGATCACTACGCCTCAGTGACACGATTGGACATGATAGCAAAGAAGATGAAGATGGCAAGGGCTAGGTCGCGCACCTCCAGTTGGCTGCCTGCGGGCATGTCCTAAAGGTCCCACTTGCGTGCTTCGTTCTTCCGCTGCTGCAATTTTAATGATTTCGGCCTAATCGGCACTTGACTAAGTCTTCTATTATATTTATTCTTTCGCATGATATGTACTTTGATATTCAGAACTGTAATCTGTGAGCACTATCTACTGATCCAGGGAATAGTGCGGTGGAATCACAGAGGAATCCAGATTGTAAGATCTGGGTCCTGACTGGGATGGTATCAGAGCATATCGACTGCAGGTCGTGACCTAGTTAGCCTGGCCGTTAGTTTCATGACTAGAAATATTTCTTTAAAAATACTATTTCCAAAAATGTAAGTTAAATTGCTCATTCTGATCTCCCTTAGATGATACTCTCTCATTTAAATGCTGCCTTAGCCATTTTTACTTCTAGAGCTCTCTTACCCCGAATTCAAAATAATAACACAACAGTGAGAGCTAATATCAATCAAAATACCCCAAATACTTCCCTCCTCTGTCTATTGACTCAAAAGGAAATTTTTTTATTCTCTTCTCGTACCTTTACTCCAAGAAATCAAGGTCATGATTGTCGAGGATGGTCATGAAGATAAGATGGTTTCGTTTTAAACGGACTATGTAGATAAACCCTACGCCCTTTTATGTGTGCTTCCCCGAGTAGACGTTGTACTGTCGCCAGGTTTTCGTTGGTCCCTGTGCACTGTCTTCTTGCCCTCGGGCGTCCTATTTCGCAGTCACAGGAAAAGCTTGCTTTAAAAAATTTTTGTGTGGTTCAGTATCACTCCAGCTCCTTGGATGTGCTCCTTTGAAGTTAGAATGGGTTTGGATTACCTTATCCCCACGATTCTATCCTTACCTCATGCTATTCCCTCTCACCTTTTGCTGAAAATCCCATCGGATCCAAAGGAGCGAAATAACGGATAACCCAAATCAGGGCAATCAAGCAGAAGTGGAGACTCTGCAACTTTCCGGTACTTAAGGAAAACAACATCACAGTGAAGAAGACCACTCGCCAGGAGAGTGTCCACTAAGCAAGGTCACCTGTTGCTGCGAAGGACAAGACTCTTGCCTTTGAATCTATTGTTGATCAAGACAGCTAAGAGTACAATAGATAAATAATGACAATTGTCAGTTATTTAAGGGGGGTAGAACTAAGGGACAAGAATGTCAAAGAACTACCACGATGTATGTTTTGGAGGTGCAACAACCTGGACTCAGAGCTAATCAAACCAGTACGAGAAGATTTGCAGAACCGAAAATCTTATAGTAATAAGGACAAAAGACCACCATATAAATGTATCCGTCTTCGTATCGGCACCCCGTAGATCGTCTACTCCCTAGGGCATAGTCCAATACTGCCACCCACCCATATGAATTCTACACCCACCATAGGCCCAATAGACGGTGTGACTATCCCACTCTATGAAGGCATGAAGACAGCAATGTCAAGGAGCAAGTATTTGGAAGTCTACGGCCTATCCAGAAGAACAAGGTTTCCCTCTTTCCTTTGACTCCTCCAAGTGCTAACCCCCTATTGTGCAGATTTTTATCTCTCTGTGGAGCTAAAGAACTAAAACGTCGAGCAACACCCCAAAACTCATTGCTAGCCAATAAAACCTTATCTGCTTCTTTCTACTCTGCCAGAATCTCGGGGTCGAGATTCATTTAAGGGGGCTAGATTTGTAACATCCTGAAATCTGAAATTTAAAATATGAATTTCTTGAATGGTTTTGCAATATATTCGGTTTGAATTTGGATTTTTATGGCATTTTTTTGGAAATTTGGGAGGTTCCAAAATTTTAAGAAGCTCAAAAAGAAATAAACATTAGTAATACCCTAAAAAGGAAATGTGCAAATAATAGAAAGATAAAATTTCAAATATGAATCTGAAAAGATGATCCAGTATAAGAAGGGAGAGATTTAAATTAAAATATATAAATTTCATTTTTACCATAGGATTTCAAAGGGGCAACAAAAATAAATATATAGCCATATGCAAGGGTGTATATGTATGTGTATACCAAAAATAGACATAAACAAATATATATATATATATACACACATATATACTTGTATATATATATATGTAAATATGAAATAAATAGCAATGAAATAAAGAGAAACAAAAAAAGAGGTCAGCCCGGCCCAACCCCCACCTGCCTCACCCTTTCCCCGCTTCCTCCCCCGGCCGAAGCGGCCCAGCCCGCTCCAGCGCACACCTCCTCTGCCCGCTGGGTCCCACCCCCACTTTCGCCTCCCCCCTCTGCCCGCTGGGCCCCGCTCCCGCCCGCACTCCCCTTCTCTCTCCCCCGCCCGCGCCAGTTTCTCCTTCTTCCCCTTCTGTGGTCGAGAGCTGTCTGCGTCGTCCCTTTTTCCTCTGTGCTGCATCGAAGCTCTGCCCAGCTCCATCCCATCACGCGGTGCAAAGTTGTAGCTCTGCACGCGCCGAAAGCTTCCCCCGCGCGCCGAGCCCCACGCCTCCTCGCGCCGAGCCCCGCGCCCGGGCAAGGACCGGCATCTCCTTCTCCGCCGCCCGGTCCCTTTCCGTCGCCCGGTCGGCTCCGCCTCCATAAGAGGGAAGGCCCGCCCCCAATCACCTCGCCCCCTTCCCCTCTTCCTCCCACCGCCGGGAATCGGCCTTTGGGGCCCCACCGGCCGCCGGCCGTTCCCTTCCCCTCTAGCTCCGGCGAACCCGAATCCGGCCAATTGCGACCACCGCGGGCCAATTCCTTGCGGCTTGGGCGACCATGGAGTTCGGCGACACCCCCCGCACCGTTGGCCGGAGACGCCGCAGCTTGTGAGCTTCCGGCACTGCATGCCACTACCACCCGACCCCGCCCCACGCCGCCGGCCCGCCTCGAAGCCCCTAGGCCCATACCAGCTCCTCCCTCGGACCCTACGACACCCCAAGAACCCGTTTTGGTCATCTCCGGTTCCTTCTCGGTGGCCCCTCGCCGGCGACACCGTCGGTCATGAGCCACTCCGAGCTCCCCTGTTTTGCCCCATGCTGTGGCTTATTTCTTTTGCTTTGCCTCGTCCTCTAGATCGCAATGAGCGGCCGCCCGGGTGGTCACCAGCGCCTGATGCCTAGCGCACCCCTGCTGAAGTCTCGGGTTTGAATCCATACTCTGCCCTTTCCTTCTTTTGCAATTTATTTCCTTTAGCCATTTCCAATGGAAGATAATTAAGAAATGATTCCAGGAAGCTAAGATAATTAATTAAGGTCAAATTTATATATGTACCAGAATGTAAAGTTTATATGCATAAGAGTGATTAAGTGATTACGAGAAGCAGTTAGTATTAGCTCACTAATACCTAAATGATTGAAACTTCAGTTAAAGATTTCATAGTATACAAATGAATGAACTTTAGAAATAATTAAGAAAAAGTAGGTAATTAACATAAATTTAAAATAAAAGATAAGGGATTCATTATAGAGATGGAATAAAGCCTTGTGCGAAGTGAGATCATTAGAGATTTAATTATGGATTAGCTATTATATGCTAGTAACTCATGTGCCTTAATCTTTATTTTGAGAGTTTAATTGTTAATCCGCATAGTGAGCAATTTAGAAGGGATGTAGTCTAGGTCCAAATACCCATGAAATGACGATTTAACTAATAGAAATTTTGTAGAAAATGCATTATACATCCTTGCATGATAGTAAGATGGTAAAACTAGCCCCCACGTAGTTAAAACATAACCATATGCCCAACGTTTATCATGCCACCATTAAGCAAGCCTCAGTGACATATTTTAAAATAATAGCCCTAGGACATCAAGATTCAAAATAATCTCATAGACATATAAATACCCTAAATTGAATGTGTAACCAATAACACGAGTAGTCAGGGTCACATAAAATGCTACATACCAAGCTTTGCCCTGATAACCAAGTTTAAACTAAAATTAGGGATAAAGATAAGCCTAATGGTAGCTAAAGTAAAGGCAAGATAATAAAAGTGACATTAAATAAGTTTAATGTTAGTTTTAAAAGAATAATGATACTGAACCTAAATGTATATAACCAGCTAGGACCCGTATAAAATAGACCCTAATTCAAAATTAAACTTAGCCTAGCGATAAAAGGAGGTACATAAAATATTACACCACAGGATGTTGTAAACTCAGACTCTAAGACTAAGTTGGTAAGCTAAAGATTTTATACCTCGCGTATATAATGTGTGCCCTAAATATTAACACTCGACAAAATACACCAATTCATAGGTTCAACCTAACTCATGGAACTTCCTTAACAAATATAAAAATAGTAGAGGAAGTTCATAATAAAAAGATCAAGTTATCATATGCTCTTACCAACCTTGCCTCAAATCACTGAATCACCCATTAACTAATAATAGAACTAAATTGAGTTTATTCAGATTTATTTGGATCTTTTGAGTTATTTGCTTTTTTTTGGATTCAATCGTCTATCGCGTAATTAGAAACTGGAGTCCCGAAGAATTCACGGATCAAGCGTGGTCAGAGCAGAGTAAAGATAAAGAATAGAAGCTCAAGAGAAAGCATCGTGTGATCTCAAGACCGCGGTAAACCGCGCCAGGCGAGTCAATACTTTGATCATGTTGAACCTACATTTTCTGCAAAATACTTTGGTTTAAATTATCAAATTGCATGCTGTTATTTTATATGCAAATACATGTTTAATTTAAGATTCTAGTTATATGCCCATTGTTTACCTTGAATAATATTACACCTCCTTTGAAGTATTTGAACATGTGAATCTTGTTGCCCTAGCAAAGTTATAATGGTAACCTTTCGAAAATAAGTCTCTAATTATACGCCATACTTAGAACTGCATAGATACCAGGGGGCGCTGAAATGCCCCAAGCTTCATTATCATTTTTAGTCATGAGAAACTGGTTTGGACAGTCATGGTGGGAATGACTAGTATATTTTGACATGACTATTTTATGCTCCCAAAAATTCCAACTTGCTTAAATATCTGAGCGGATGGTTTGGGGGCTGGTATGTGGTGCAGTGGAAGCACAAAATTGTGGAGTGTGATAGAATAGCTCAGGTACTCCTAAGGACCGAATCTTGTCATGACCTCCTGTGTAAAACAGTGCAACCACAAGTCTGCAAAGTGCAACTTGGCTAAGTAAATTTATCGAAATTCCCGAACTCATCTCACTGGTAGTGGATAGAAGTGGATACGCAAGGGCAAGAGAAGGCCTAAAGGGACACCGAGTGGAGGGTGAAGTTTCCCAGTCGTACTAGCGCTGAGGGGAGTGGAGCCCGAATAACGCTAGTAACCGTGGGGAACATCCCGTGCATAGATGGGACCCACCGCAAGTGGGCAGTTTCCCATAAGGTGGGATGACAAAAGGGACTAGGTACTTTGAAAAGTCACTGTGATGGTCTGCTCAACCACATGACTAAGGAATCGTGTGGGGCAACGAGTTGATTGTCTCTTGTGGTGAAAGTGTACAAACTCTACAGAGTCAGAACTATTCGAATAGCCGTGCCTACGGTCAAGGGCGGACATGGGAACTTAACTAGATATAGTTCTATTTCAAAAACTTTATGGGTGGGAATGGAAAGTGATGGGCAGTGAAAAGCCCTGATTTGAGTTGTCCTTGGTGTCGTCCTAGTGGTAATGTAAGCGGTTATAACGCTGAAGTGTTAGCATATGGTGCGGATACCATGTAACGGTGGATGGAATCTGGATCGCTATTATATATTGCATTTTCATACACATTATGTTTTTGTTCAAAACTGCTAGGTCTCAGGAAATTTTATGTATTGTATTTCAAATAATGACACATCTATTCTTACAAAATAAAATGTGGTAGGAATAAATAGTGTCGTGAGTAATGGAAATGGATGTTTGTTGTAAACACATAAAGATTTGGGTGGATTCATGTCAATCATAAATAGGAAACGATAGTGTGGACCCTGGGAGAAATAAATTGGTGGAGCCTAAATGACTATATAGACTAGATAGATGATTTAAATGATTTTGGAGATTTAAGGTGTGCAAAGGTAATTGCTGGATTAATTCTTGGGAGTTGTTGGCGATAATTCGATTAATAGGCCTGGATCAATTACTAGATGGATGAATTGATTTATTGGGAAATTGGAGGTATGATAACAATTATTGGAGTATAAACTTGATAATGATATTCTTGGTGGATGATTACTAGTGAATCGTAGGCTTGATCAATGATATTTTGGTGGAGGTATACTAGTGAGTTAATTAGGGATAGATAATTGAAAATAAGGTTGATGATTGGAAGAGTAAATTATGGTTGTGGTTCAATAACAAAAGGATTGGATTGTTAGGAATTTGGAATACAAAAGATATTGGTGGATTGTATAATTGATGTTATCCACTGTTTGAAGTTTTAGACATCAATCAATATAGAAAGCGTGTGATCGATGGAATAATTAAATGATGTCACTCACAGTTTGGAGTCTTAGACAACAATCAATTTGGAAAGAGAATATTCGGTGGATTAAGTAATGATGCCACTCGCTGTTTGGAGTCTTAGACAGCAATCAGTAAGGATAGTGTGTCTTTGGTGGATTAAGTTAATTATGGCAAACGCCGTATGGAGTTTAGGTAGAATTAATAACACTATGATTTAATAACAATAATGCTACTAAAAGCGATTTTTTGGCAAATAAAATAACCCGAGCCTCTCCTTTGATAAGCCATGCATACTATTTATTTGCATCCCGTGTATTGGCTCGCGGAGCATGGTGGTTAGTGTGCTCACACTCGCTTTCACAACAAATCCAGAATCAGGAATCAGATCACTACGCCTCAGTGACACGATTGAACATGATGGAAAAGAAGATGAAGATGGCAAGGGCTAGGTCGCGCACCTCCAGTTGGCTGCCTGTGGGCATGTCCCGAAGGTCCCACTTGCGTGCTTTGTTCTTGCGTTGCTGCAATTTTAATGATTTCAGCCTAATCGGCCAACTGTAATCTGTGAGCACTATCTACTGATCCAGGGAATAGTGCGGTGGATTCACAGAGGAATCCAGATTGTAAGATCTTGGTCCTGACAGACACCGAGCACCTCACGGAAAGCCAAGGAGGAGATGCCGGCAGTATGCATACCCCAATGCAGACCACTAGCAGCGGTGCAGCAATGGGCTCTTCTGGGAGCAAGAGGCCATACCGTGCACCAGCGCACCCGAGCAGCAGTCCGCCAAGTAAGCACGTCAACCATGAAGTCCAGATGAAGCGACTAGTGGACCTGTGTGAGAGGAGTCTCATGCCGTCCAACCTTGTGTCCGGCTCGAGTGTCACGTACATGGGAGAGGTGAGGAGACCTGTGAGGACAGAGTCTGTTAGTTAGTTCGTTCAATTCGTTAGCAGTGAGCTGAGTGCGTATTCACTTGCGTAATATGTGTTGTTACAATCTCAATTTGTTGAGCTGGACATGCAGCCTCAATTTGTTGGTACTGTTTAAATTATGTTGGTAGTGTTTAAATTGTGTTGGTACTGTTTAGATTATGTTGGTAGTGTTTTAATTATGTTGTGCCTATCATGGAACTTGCTAACATGCATGTTGTGCTGTCAGTGTTGTGCATCTCAATTTCTCAATATTTTGCAGTGATGGTAGAGAGCAGTAGTTCTGAGGAGGCCTATGCAAAGGAAGAAGCTAGCAGTGGCCTACAAGATCCTAAGGACCAAATGCAGAGCATTGGCAATGGGTGGCCCTTGTTCATCCCAGCCGTGGCCCTTACCGTGGCTTACGCCTATGACGATGAGGATGACATGAGCTTGTCTGTCCCAAGAGTGACGGTACTAACTGGTTGGCAGTGAGTTTTTCAACAACTTGGCGATGAGGAGTATTGCTGCAACATATTTAGGATGAGGACCAGTGTTTTCGAGGCACTTCACGATAGACTTATTACGGATTATGGCTTGCAGTCACGTAGGGAAGTTTATTTGACAGAAGCAGTGGCCCTCGGGCGCCCCAATCTCAAAGGCAAGGAATGAACCGCTTTGAGCACTCCGCGAGTACCATTTGCAAGAAGTTCAACAATGTGTTGCAGAGTGTGGTGGCTCTTGTTGGTCACATAATTGCACCTTCCGATCCGATGTACTAGACATTGCATCCGAAGCTCGTGCAACAGAGATTCTATCCCCACTTCAACAATTGCATAGGGGCTATTAACGACACGTACGTAAAAGTCGTTGTTTCTAATGACGAGAGGGCACGTCGTTTCAATAGGTATGGCTACACTAGCCAAAACATCCTTCCCATTTGCGACTTCAATTGCCGGTTTACATTTGTGTGTACCGGTTGGCCGAGCTTGGTGCATGATGCTCAGATCCTACAATAGACCATGGCAAAGTACGGTGACTGCTTCCCACATTCCTCAGAAGGTAATACGGCTCTTTACATTTGCATTCCGCCATGCATTGCAAGGCTTGTACTAATCGATATTTTTCATTGTAGGCAAGTTCTATCTTGTCGACTCCGAGTATCCCAACCGGTTGGAGTACCTGGCTCCATATCGCAATATGTGGTATTATCTTTCTACGTTCGATAATGGGAGGATCCTGGTGGGGACGCAGGAGCTCTTCAACTACCGGCACTCACAACTGCGGAACATCATCGAGCGCGCGTTTGGCATGTGCAAAGGCAAATGACGTATATTCAACAAGATCCCTAAGTATAAGGGTCGTAGGTAAAGCGCGATCATTAAGCTTGCATGACGTTGCACAAATTTATCATCGACCGCGAGTTGCCTGCGAGGGTGGCCCCAACCAGTTAGCCCACGGGACCTTCCGCACTGCCCGTGTTCGTCCCGCCTAGTGATCCGCAGGGCACTGATGCTGCACTGATGGACATGACACGTGACTGAATAGCAGCATCGTTAGTGGCATAAAGCTATATTCACCACTCGTATGAGCTAGCTTCCATTTGAACTTCATTATCAAATGCACATTGTTTGTACCTCTTGTTTCAGTCTATTTCAACTCTCATTAGCTTCTTTCAGCCGTTACAGTACTTTTCAGCTTCTACAGTGAAAAATAAGCCAAATGCCTTCAACCGTAAGCCCAACTAAGCGGAGCCGCCTTTTCTGCTTCAAATGTTTATAGATGAAAAACTGCTTTCTTAGAATATTTTCATTCTCCAAATACACTTTGCACAAAATACTACAAAACTCACTTTACATTGGGCTTCTAAAAGTTTTAGGCCTTGTTCAAAAGTGGCGTGACTTTTAGCTAAAATGATATTGTTATAGCGGTTAGTTTTTTTAGATATTCAAATAAAGAAAAATAAAGAAAAAGTAGGAAAATAAAAATATTGTTATATCTCTTCAAATAATACAAAGAAAAATAGCAAAAAGAAAAAAGGAGAATAAAAGAGAAAAGATCATGTTAAGAAACAAATATGTTTCAAATGGTTTCAGGTTTCTGAGAACGGAAAATTTATTTATTTGCCACCCTTACGACTCGGGTGGTAACAGATTTGCCTCCTAGTCCCATTGTCAGTGACTCAGATGACCCCATATGTAAGCGATAAAATCTCGATATCAATCTTAAGGGTGGCAAAAAATTGAATCTCCCTCTGAGAACCGCCGCAGTTTGGAATACAGTCTTACGGAGCTTCTCCTACAAGAATCCCTAAACGGAGACGTTTGCACAAATAGCTGCAACTTGGAGGGCTCAGGCCCCAAAAGTACCACAGAAACAGGAAAAAAAAGATATCTTCTCACATCGCCCCCTTATATTATTACTACACCACAAGACGCTTCGCTCTTCCCTTCTTCTTTCCCCTTCCCAGCGGTTCTCCGAACCCTCGAGCTCGACTCGACGCCGAAGGCTGCGGGGGAGACGGCGCGGCGGGCGGCGGCGCGATGAAGGTCTCCGTCAAAACCCTCAAGGGCTCCAGCTTCGAGATCGAGGTGGAGCCCACCATCAAGGTGCGCCGCCGCCGCCGCCGCCGCCTCCTGATCTGTGCGGCTCCGAGCGAATCTACTCTTTTCCGCGGTGGTTTTTAGCTGCCGCGGCAGTCGCGTGGTTGAGTCGGGTTAGATTAGATTGGGCGCGGGGTATGGCTCTTAGCGCTGTAACAGCCGGTGGAGCTTGCTTAGGGTTGCGGGGTTCGGGTCAGAGTGCTGCGAGTCTGCTGGTATTTGGGGTTGGAGCGTGAGGTTGCGGGGTAGATTCGCTGTATGAGGCGTGGTTCGTGCTTGCCCTTGCCCGCGAGGTTGGTGTGGATCCTGTTGGTTGCGTCGCGAGTGGGGTTGGGTTCTGTTCTGGGGAGCTGTCGCTGAGTTGGATTCTGTCCTGATGGCGTGGTTGCGTCTGACACTGGGGGAGCGATGCCACTCTCGTGGAATGCGCGCCAACTGCTTGGTGGTTCAGTGTAGGATGGGATATCAACACATATCTGTAATCGGTTTGTGGTGGGTGGATTATGGTACATGTTCAGTTTTACAGTGCGTGCATGGGTAGGCTGTAATAAATGACCATCGGAATGGGCAGAACATTAAGTTGATGTGCTCTGGTATCGTTGTACAGGTATATCTCGTGTTAACAGGTTCCTTCATGGGAATGTTATATGAATAAGATGTGGGATGATAATGGTATCATCGTTTGGCAGTGTTATTTGAATCTAAGATTAGGACTAGGGTTGTCACACTAGCTAAGCTGTTTTACCTTTAATTATAGAGTTTTGAGCTAAAAAGCTCGTGTGATTTATTTTCTCTGTGGTGTGATGATTAGGGAAGGGAAAAAAAATGCTCATCTATCCATATTTGGTTGGGTATGCAGATAGATTCAACTAGTTCGGAATATATTAATATGCACATGATGAATGCTACTTCTGTTACCATAGATGAATAGGGCATTATTGTTGCCAATATTGCTTGCTGATTTGCATTAATTATGGTTAGATGGTCTTCTTTGAGCTTCGTTAATTTACATTGCAATCTGTGACTGAAATCCTCATATGTCTTATTAATTGGCTACACTCTTTGATGGTTTGTAGTCTAGTGATGTTTTCTTGGCACTTGAACCCAGATTCCTATATAGTAAAAATGAATACGAAATTGTATTTGACTGCAATTGTTTTGTGCAGGTCGCCGATGTTAAAAAGCTTATTGAGACTACACAAGGACAGAATGTCTACCCAGCTGACCAACAGATGCTCATTCATCAAGGGAATGTTCTTAAGAACGACACGACACTTGAAGAGAACAAAGTTTTGGAGAACAACTTCATTGTTATAATGCTGTCTAAGGTATGCTAAGTGTTCATATTCTTGTAGTATAGTATAGAGCTGAAAATTTTGTGATCACTTAATATACAAGAAATGCTTGGTGTAGCAATGAAGATGATCATGTTGCCTTCTGATATATGATGCATGTATTAGAAAAGTTAGAAGACTTGAAATGCATGCAATGTAACATTTCTTAACTACAACTTGGACAAACCTTTTTGCAGAAGGGATCATCAAATGCTGCTTCAAGTACTGCCAAGGAGCCCACTAATCAGGTGAGATAGAGCTATGGAACAAACATGTTTCACATATTTTTGTCTCTCATTGTATTTCCCCCATATTTTATTAGTGCTTTCTGCGATCTCTTAGAAGATTACCAAACAATAAAGCAAGTGTTCTAGGTCTTATTCCACATATTAATGGTAGCTTTATCATCTCGTTTAAGAGGGAAGTACAGTTAAGGTCGAATTGAAATTTGCTTACTTTCCTATATATTTTGCTTGCATGATTGTAGTTTTGATAATATTGTTTGCTAGATACATAATGTCCAGGCCAACTAATGGAGGAAAAACCTATTGATAAGTCAAGACTTATACATGTTATGATATCTGACATGAGCTTGCACAATGTTTTCGTGTGCTTGTGGTTGTTGCCTGGTAGAATTGGCAATTTCATTTCCAATTTTGTTGTTGCACGTTGTGTTTACTTCTGTATATTTTCCCAAATTTCTTTTGCTGTCCAGTTCGAGTTAATATGTATCTCTTGCAGCCCTCAGTCAATCGGGTGATACCTGCTGCCCCTGCAACCCAACCACCAGCTGCACCAGCACCTGTGTAAGTATCCATTCATGTTGGCCAGACTAAAAAATGAATTCTTATTATGCACAAGGATTCACTTTTCTCAAATTTCAAATTTATTTTCTCTAATAATAGCTGTATTTTAGAGTCAAAATAATGGTATACTTGGCCACTACTCTGTTACTGGGATATTTTTGATCTGCACCTTCATTTGTAACTTATGAAAGATATGCTAGTCTGCTTCTTTTCTTCTAACCGTTCTTAGTCTGGCTAAGTTCAAATTATGAGCTTGTTCAATATTTTTCTGATAGTCGTAGATGCTAAAAGGTCATTTGGTTAGTAGCTAGCTAATAGTATCCTTTTTTATGTTTATTGAAGCAGCCTGCCTGTGACTGAGCCTGTTCCAGCTGCAACAGCCATCGCAGCTCCCACTGCTGCTGCATCGTGAGTCCCTACATGTTTCTTTTTTAGTTAGAAATCTGATCAATTCCCCCCTGTTGAGTTCCTGTCTTTACTTGACACTCTTGCTTGGCAAGAAATGAAATGCCATTTGATGATACTCTCTATATTGTGATTTGAACAGCACTGAAGAGGATCCTTATGGTCAAGCTGCGTCAAACCTTGTTGCTGGCAGCAATTTGGAAGGAACAGTTCAATCAATTCTTGAAATGGGTGGAGGAGCATGGGACCGGGACATTGTTGTGCGTGCTCTACAGGCTGCATACAACAACCCGGAGCGGGCTGTTGAGTATTTGTATTCTGTAAGAACTACAGCTTTCTTCTTCTTCTTCAATTGATTTTTTCCTTCGCAGTTGCTTGGACTTCCTGGATGAGTTCTTAGTTTGTGGAGACCTACAAAACGAATAGTGAATTACAACTAGCAAATTTACTGATGGGAGGTATTAGTTAGTTGTAAGCTATACTATATATATGTGTGATTTCAGGCTTTTCTCTGGGATTATTGACCACAGGGGGACCCATATATTAAGCAATGACTGTACCCTCTCTTTTGAACTTATATCTACCAAACTTTAGCTGTTGTTCGGGCACAATTTTAGCATGTAACGTTTCTGTTGGTGTCTACTCTAATGTTATTTTGTCTACTCTAATGTTATTTTGTCTTTTGATATAGGGGATTCCCGAGCAGGCAGAGGCCCCTGTTGCAGTTCAAGCACTTCCTGCCAGTGGCCAACCGGCTGATCCAGTTCAGGCTTCACAATCAGCTCAACCTGCAATTCCATCATCTGGACCCAATGCTAACCCCCTGGACCTGTTTCCTCAGGTTCTCCCTCTCTCTCTCTCTCTATCTCTATCTCTCTCAGCGCAATATTATAATTTAGATCTGACTTCTCTCTAATTTGATCTGCAGGTCCTTCCAAATGCTTCTGTGAATGCTGGTGGTGGAAATCTTGATGTTTTGCGAAACAACCCACAGTTCCGTGGCTTGCTTTCTTTGGTGCAGGCTAACCCTCAAATTTTGCAGGTATTTTTCATGATCCTTTTTATCATTTCCTTTTAGCTGTCTACTTCTTGTGGCATCTCCATTGACACACAGTTCCTTAAACTGCAGCCTTTGCTTCAAGAACTGGGGAAACAAAATCCACAGATTTTGCAACTGATTCAGGAAAACCAGGCTGAGTTCCTGCGTTTAATAAATGAACCTGCAGAGGTCCCTGAGGGGTATGAAATCGTAGCAACTTCTTATGCTAATGTTTGTCTGGCAATGTTTGTGTCTTGTGCTTGACACTGTTGATACCCTGAACCAGGAATTTGCTAGATCAGTTTGCTGCCGGAGTGCCTCAAACAGTAGCAGTCACACCCGAGGAGAATGAAGCCATACAACGTGTAAGCAATGAATGCCTCCCTCCCCGCTTTGTCAGCCTCCACATTCTGTGCACACTGCATAGCACAGGGATGAATATAACTGATTTCCTGTTACCCGTTGCTTTATTCACAGCCCCACACTTGTAATATCGTCACCTTATGTTTGTGTATATGCAGCTTGAACAAATGGGCTTTGATCGCGACCTGGTTCTAGAGGTTTTCTTTGCGTGCAACAAGAATGAGCAGCTAGCTGCAAACTATCTTTTGGACCACATGAACGAGTTCGATGATGAAGCGCCGGAACCGCCGCAATAAGATGGCAGATAGTTTTTTAAAGGTACATCTCGCGCGCAAATGTGACGAGCGAGCCCACCGGATTGGAAGTTTGGGACAGTGGTGTTTCTGATTGCCCCCTTTTTAGGGTGTCTGGGCTTGAGAAATATTTTTGTCTCTCATTATCATTCTTTTTTCCCGCCGTGTTTTGGGATTTGTGCGTAGTTCACACTCTAGATGACATTTACAGACGATATATATAACCAGTTATTAAAGTCTTGTGTCGGGTAAACTGGATTGGGAGTTAATAGTTTGAGAATTGCCTGTGTTTATTTTAACCCTTTTTTTCTCGTGTGTCAAGTGATATTTGTTATCATCGAGGTAGGTTTTTATTTGCCAGCTATATATACAACATTGGTAGGTTTGGATAGATGAAAAGTGTGTTACACCTGATACGGTTCGGTTGAATTGAAAGGGGCAACTTTGACTGGAATGGAAGCACTGTGAACGGAGTGCGACATTTCTCAGAAGTGTTGGCATGTACGTGCGACTTTATTATTGCAGTTTCATGCCTC
The DNA here is from genome assembly GCA_036346575.1 of Dendrocalamus sinicus. Classification (NCBI taxonomy): domain Eukaryota; kingdom Viridiplantae; phylum Streptophyta; class Magnoliopsida; order Poales; family Poaceae; genus Dendrocalamus; species Dendrocalamus sinicus. Next base: position 25,357,538 of record CM070663.1, read on the forward strand.
CTATGATCCTGCCTAGCATTCCGATCATTTTGACATAAGAAAAGGAAGTCTAATCAGTCGTATAGCCCAAGACGACATTAACAAACTAGTCAAAGACAAGCAAACGGAGCATCGTGCTGCCACGGTCAATATCAGTCGTGATTTATCATGAGAAGAGAACCCCAACTGTACAAATCTTGCACGCTTAGCAAAATTAAACCCCAGCTCATTTGGAAAGGCAAATTTCACGGACAAATAGTGCTAGTGATACTACGTAATCCACCGGCAAAAGGGGACGCACAAAGTCAAACGTAAACCGTCTCCAAAAAAAAAGGGTATATAAACATTAGGATGGCATTCACTTGTTACTGGAGTTGCAGGAAATCAGGTATCGGTCCTGTTCTTTTCAGTTTCTAAAAGCTGTTTTTCGGCTTTTCTATAGTAACTAGCTATTAAACGGAATATCTTTTCAATATAGGATTTACTAGTTAATTGTAGCACATACTTTACCGACTTCATTTATATCGCCAAAAACTGCACGTGAGTTTATCACTCTGTAATCTTTCACATAAACAGCTCAAAAACCACAAGCCGCAGTAAAAAAGACAAGACACATCATATGCCAAGGCTTCCCCGTCGCTCTCATCGTTGAACACAGCCCTCTTTCCTGCAAGACAGAAATAATCAAGATTGCACAATAACTAGCTACAAAGGAAAGGGTCCCACTGCAACATCTCAAATAATTTCGCATCAGCAAATCCTTATTACCTGTGTACGGCGTATGCCCCTTGGGGTAAATTTTTTGCTTTTTAGCCTAAAATTTGAAAGTTTTAACATATGGACCCCTAGAGAAAAGATTTGCAAAAATAGACCCTTACCATAGCGCCAAAGGATATGGCGCTCAGGGTACATAACTAGAGATGGCAATGGGTACCCGATACCCGAATACCCGACGGGTTTTACCCGATAAAGAGACGGGTATGGAAAATTTTATGTACCCATGGGTACGTTATTGGGCGAAATCCTCTACCCACCGGGTAGACGGGTGCGGGTGTGGGTATATATTACCCATACCCGCCTACCCGCGGGTAATGAATACCCGCATTAGACAACTAGACATCCCACTCAAATGTTAATTTTATTATCTACTTGTTGTTGATTGTTTATTTGTTTGTCATATGTTGATATGGTCATGTCAAGTATGTTTATGTGATGTACTAATTTTGATCATTAGACACTTTTGTGCTTGGCATGTTGATTAATGAATGTCTAAATTGATGATATTCTTATGTGTTGAACCGGGTATGCTTGCGGGTACGGGTTACCCGTCGGGTAGTAATACCCGCGCGGGTACGGGTATGGGTAAATTTTCCTACCCGCGTGCGGATACGGGTAACCCGACAGGTAAATTTACACCTAGCGGGTACGGGTATGGAATGGCAATACCCGATGGGTATTTACCCGTTGCCATCTCTATACATAACATGACGCCATATGTTTTGACGCCGTGCGTGGCCACGTAGGAGCCATGGTGGCACAGCACGGCGCCAAAGCACATGCAACAACGGCGCTAACGGCCGTGGCGCCGTGCTCTGGGACTTAAGCCCGAGCGTGGCCCCGGCCCCCTCACTCATCTATTCGAAACAGAGAGCAGCCGCCGCCGCCCCTCTCTTCCCCCTCCAAATCTACTCAAATCCATCGATTTTTCTCGCGATTTTGCTTCCAAACCGAGCAAGCAAGGTGAACTCCCTCCCCTCCCTTGATTTTTTCCAATAGATATGGATTATTTGAGGTACATTTCGTGCGCAAGATTTCAAACTCTAGATGAAATTAGTTCAATTTGGCTCGGTTTTAGGTTGGATTTGCAATAGATATGCGTAATGTAAGAGTAGTAATGTGTATAGATTCATTTTTAAGATTTGATTTGAGTGAGATTGATGAATATTTAGAAATAGGTATGTTTTTAGGGTTTGATTTGAGTGTGATTGATGAATGTTTAGAAATAGGTATATTTTTAGGGTTTGATTTGAGTGAGATTGATGAATGTTTAGAAATAGATGTTTTTAGGGTTTGTTTGCTTGTTTAGAAATATATATGTTTGCTTGTTTAGAAATAGGTATAGGTGTATATTCTTTTTTAGGTTTAAAAATAGGAAATATTGGTAAAAGTGATGAATGTTGGAGACAAATTAGCGATTAGTGATATTAGTAATTTAGTTTATCCGATATGGTATATCGGTTTTTGTTAATAGTTATAGCGTCGTTCCAGTCAGGTTAGCGACGTTAGGTTTAGAGAGCATAAACTTTTAGATATTTTGCTATTCTTAGCATTAACGTATTTTGTTATTCTTATCATTAACGTATTTTTGAATGCACAGGATGGCGAGATACCGGCTGCTGGACGAGTTCTACGAGAGGGAGCACCGCGGCAGGCTCACGGAGGATGGCTAGGTACGTGTGTCATCGAAATGTACATGTGTTTTCATCACGCAGCTAACTTTTATAGCAATTTTCAAGAGATTCACATACTTCGTCCTCGAACCCATGATGGGTTCAACTTGATGGTCTACGATGACCGCTACACCCCGCTGCTTTGCCGTGCTGGCCTTCACACGGTCGCTAACCTACTACGGCGGGGCATGCCGGTCTTCAACCGCGCAACTTTGACCACATTTGTCGACAGGTGCATTTTCTCTATCGGGTCCGTTTGTTTTCGTTTCTATATTCTTACGTACGTAACTAATTCTTTTCTCCATGTACTATTAACAGGTGTAGGCTAGAGACACACGTTCCACCTTCCCTGTGGGGAGGTGACCGTCACGCTGCAGGACGTGGCGATGATACTTGGACTTCCCATTAGGGGATAGCCGGTGGTCGGCCCGGCGGTGTCTGAGGGCTAGAGGGCATGTGTGGAGGCCTTCCTGGGCACGCCATTGCCTCCTGTCCCAGAGAATGCCAGGCGAGGCCGCGTCTCGGGGGTCCACATTAGATGGTTGCGGGATACCTTGGTGTATGCCCTGAGGGCGTAGACGACACCACGGTGACCTACCACTGCCGCGCTTGGGTCCTCCACATGTTTAGGGCCGTGCTTTTCCCGGACGCCACGGGGGACGTCGCTTCGTGGATGTACATCCACTACCTCCAGGACTGGGTTGACGCTGGACAGTTCAACTGGGGCTCGGCGGTCCTCGCGTTCCTCTACCGCCAGCTTTGCGAGGCCTGCAGACGCAAGGCGCCCACGTCGATGCTCGGTGGCTGCGTCTTCCTCCTACAGGTGTGGATGTGGACATGCATTCCTGTGGGGCGCCCTCAAGTGTTCCAGGCGCAGCCTTGGCATCCACAGGGTGTGGATGACCTCGGCCCTACTATGGCGTACCTGTGGGATAGCGTCTCAGTCCCGTTCGCGACCACTCGGCGGGCGTACGTGGATTACAGCAACGAGTTGGACACCTTGTCTCCCACGATGGTAAGGAATTGGTAATGCATTTATTTTTCCTACAGTTCTTAGTTTTGTACATGGCTAATCGTGTGTTTCCCCGTATGTTTGCTTACTAGGTCTCGTGGGAGCCTTACTCCGAACCACAGGTTCTAGCTCTACCGCTAAGCACCATGTGCTGCAAGGACTTCCATATTTGGAGGATGAGGTGTCCATTGATTTGCTTCTAAGTTACAATTTTTGTTTCATTAAAAATTCTGTTGGTTCGTACTCTAACACCTATTGTTGACATCTGCTATATGTACATGTTCGACAGGGTCCGCCAACGAAAGGTGACGAACTTCGCTCATCACCACCGAGACTACGTCCAGTGGTGGAGGAGGATGGAGGACAACTACAAGCGGGACAATACCCCCCACAACAACGCTAGCTTCCGGGATTACTTGTCCTGGCACCACACTGCCACCCACTACAGGCTGAGGCAGCAGTGGACCGATGTCGACTACGCGGACCTCGCTTCGTCCGAGGACGAGGACACTGGTACGACAAGCGTGCGAGGGAGGGCACAGTGGTCGAGGCTGCTCCGATTCTCGATCGAGTGGTACGGAAAGCATGATATTTGCATTTACTTTGGTTAAATACGTTTATCTCGCACTTACTTATGTTTCCTTATTTCTTTAGGGGACTTCTCTCCAAACCTCGGTGCGGGAGATCGACGAGGCTCTCAGCCACCCAGTTGGCGACTTGGACAGCGAGAGCCGCCGCCTGAGGGACTTCCTGAAGGTACGAAGATAATTCGTTAAGTTAGATCCATTCAGCATGTATACAATTGTGACATATCATTACTTGCAGAGACTTCGACATCACCTTAGTCGGGCCGCAGGTCGTTCTAGTTGCCGCGCACGCTCGGACGTGATCATACCGGCAGCCTCCCAGTGCTCGGGTGCCTCAGCCGCTGCAGCGTCGTCATCACACGTTGGCAGGCGCCAGTCCACGAGGAGCTCGTCACGCACTCCGACTTTCAGTCAGGGCGACGACGACGACGAGGCGTAGCAGGATGACGACGAGGAGGAGCACGAGGATGATGAGGCATCTACCCACGATGAGATTGGGATGTCGCAGATGCCCGACGCACCGTCTACTCAGGCTTCGCAGCGGCCTCGTCGTTCGACCCGTCCCCCGAGCACGTATACTCTAGGGAGTGATGCTCTGGCCAAGGGCAAGGGAAGGGCCAAGAGGCAGTGAGGCTGACTATTTTATACGCTGAGACCTGTTATGTGATGTTTTGAGACTTATTTATAGTTATGTTATATTTTGATAGTTTTGTGATATTTTGAGACTTATTGATAGTTATGCAATGTTATTTAGGTTTTCAGTTGTTTTATATGTGAATGTATGTATATGTGTGTATGTGCATATGTTTGGCAGAAATGCTGTTTTTTCTGCAGGTTTAGGTAGCTCGGCGCCAGACTCTTTGGCGCCGAAGTCAGTTGTTAACTCTGGCGCCGATCCCTTTGGCGCCAGTATGTGCCATAAACACCTGGCGCCGTATGTGAACAGCTCGGCGCCAAAGAGTCTGGCGCCGTGATATTTACATACGGCGTCAGGGTGTTTGGCGCCGCAATAGCTGAACTTGTATAAAACTGCAAGTTCGGGGCTAAGTCCAAGAGCACGGCGCTACGGCCGTTAGCGCCGTTGTTGCATAGCACGACGCTATGGGCTTTGGTGCCGTGTTTTGCCACCGTGGCTCCTACGTATCCGCGAACGGCGCCAAAGTATATGGCGCCGTGCTATGTACCATGGGCGCCATATGCTTTGGCGCCGTGCTAAGGGTCTATTTTTGCAAATCTTTTTTTTCAGAAGTCCATATATAAAAAACTTTCAAATTTTGGGCTAAAAAGCAAAAATTTTACCCACTGGGAGTGTTCTGAACTGTCAGCTTCAAGCTTGAGTGCGTCATTCAACAAAAAACTAAAAATTCAGAAAAAGACGAAATTTATGAATAGTGAAAAATAAGCCGGAAGCTAAAAACTGAAGCCAAAACGATCACAACGAACCCCACCCTGAAATGTTAGGTAAGCTTTCCTGCATAATTGGAAGAGCAGAGGTCATGAAGTCAAAAGAATAATTGAACAACTAACAAACTGTTACTTGTGGGAACAGATTTAACTTACCCAGTGCTTGTGCCATCCAAATTCACTGGAGTTACAACTTTTTTGACTGCAGAGTTCCCAAAACGTCCTTCAAGCATGCTCCGAATCTGAAGTGAACAATTAATCAAATGGCAAGACGAGGCAAGATGATCAGGGGCAAGTGTTAACCAAAGAACAATTTCCATTCCAATCTCGAGGGATGAATTGAAGCCCTCAACACATGTAGTGCGCTTTAAATTATCAGGCATTTTCTCCCCAAGAGAAGGCATATCTCTAACCAGTTCAGAATAATTAGTGCAATGTTAACAAAGATGAAACAATAGGAACCTAATGAAGCAGGATGTAGAGCAAACAATAAACAAACACACAGACCTGTCAAGTGTGTAGATGTTGAAATCAAACCATGTAAGTTTTGAGTGGGCGCCCCATCAAATAACATCCAGTAAGATGGTAAAGTGCCTGCAAAATTAATATAAATAGCACTGGTATCATCAAATGTTGCAACATGAAGCAGCAAAGAAAACTACATATGTGCCACACTCCAAAAGATGAAAATCACAAACAACAGGAGATCAGAACTAATAACATTCTCCTCGCAAAAAAAGAAAGAACTAATAACATTCTCAGCAGCTTGTTCTGTAGAAAAAAATCAACAACCGCAACATGTTTCGTACTACTGAAGTAAATACCAACTATCTCACAGGCCTCCTGAGTCCTGAAAAATATTCTTCCTATAGACCGACAAATAGAAGTTAAAAGTGAAAAGTTATGACTTCCCAGAAAGAGTAGTAGATATTCATCCGAAGATCTTACACTTGATCAGACTCAACATGTGAACACAAACCAGGGACGGATCTACAGTAGTTCATGGCTATTCAGCTGAACACCCAAATTTTTTAACAAAAAATCTAGTATATATGAGGTATAATACACACACACATATAGTTGGGCCAAATTAGCTGTTTGTAGCGACATTCAGCCAGCCGGTCCGAGCAAAAACGTAGCAGCGCTGCAGCCCGCCCCCCACGTGAAGCCAGGGCCCAGCCCATTTTTCCTGTGCGCGCGGCGGCGTAAGTACGGCCTGCGGCCTGCCGATCCCAGGCCCCAGCTCCCCAGTCCCCCCACCCCCGATCCCCATCCGCATTCGGCATTCCTGCCTGCTCGAGCCCAACGCGGCGACAGCAATCCCTAACCCTAGCCTAGTCGGCGACTCGGCTCCGCTCCGCGCCTCTGCCGGCACCGCGACGGTGCCCTCCGACCCTCCGGCCCTCCGCTCCGCCGCTCTGCTCCCTTCGGCCCTCCGCTCCGCGCCTCCGCCCTCCGGCTAGATCGGGCGGCGGAGCCGCGGCGGTCTCGGCGGCGGGCGGGCGCGAGCAGAGAGCGGCGGGGAGGGCTGGCGGCGGGGCTGGCCATACTCAGATACTCTACTTCTGAAAGCCACCTTCTATCATTTTGCGGCTAAACAAATTTGGAAGTTGATTGCACCTGTATATCCTGTCGGCTGTCATATATTCATCTGCTCAATACATTATTTATGATTTGTGCATTACAGTGTTCATTAAGGTTAACCTTTTTTTTAATCACTAGTAGTAACCAGACCTAACATGCTTCTCCTTCACCTGCTTGATATGGATGAAGATCATGATTGTTAAAATGCAATTTGTTGCCCATTCCATCTTGTGTCTGTGAAGTCATTCTTAAAAATCTTGTTAACAAGAGCTTGATATCTCACCAGATATAGGATCTTGTGTAGTCTGACAACTTCGAATGATGCAGTTTGTGTTTGTGTCAAGTTGAGTTGTTTCTTCACTGGTTGTTTAAAACTTTGAAACTCATTATTTTCCCTCTAAAGGCCAACAAATTAGAGCAACTCAGAGAAAGGATGGTCGTGAGTGCGAGAGCTTCTTCGTGATACAGAATCAACTGAATTTGGGTGTGTTTGGTTGAGCTGTGGCTTTCAAAAGCTGCTGCAGTGTGGGTGTGGAAAAGCTCTTTGAGGTTGTGGGTCGTGGAAAAGTGTAAGTTGTTTGGTTCAAACAAGTATAAACTTACCTCCTATCTCTATTTTCCTTGAAACAAGCTGTGAAAGACTCTCTATTTTCACCATTTCAAAAGCAGAAAGCCAAAAGCCAAAAGCGTGGTCCAAGGTGCTTTCAAAAGCGTACTACCTAAAAGTAGCCGCTTCAAAAGCAACTGTTTCCACCCTTTGGTTGGCTTTTAGCTTTTTGGAAGCAAAAGCAGCTCCCAAAAGCTCAACCAAAGGCACCCTTTATAATTGTGACCATTCCAACGGTAACAATTTTGTTCTTAACTCCCCAGTCCCAGATCCCTTCTGTGTGTATGTATCCAGGTAAATACACTTACTTTTGGGAGGCCTTTTTTCATGTAATTCCTCATATCTGCTATGTACAAAGCTGATTCTGGACCTCAACAATGAGTGCCCCTCACTTGAATTGTTTTTATGTAGATTTGATGTCGCTTGCAAATTATTCATCGATTATGCCAAGTCGGAAAGGAAATCTGCAGATTTGATTCGTGGCAAGATTTTTCCTTTGGATTATTCACTGGACACTGGTGGACTCTCAAATGTGAGGTACTGCAATAAGATATGTTATCCAATCTCCCTCATTTGATTACTACAATAAGACATGTTATGCAGTCAACTCTTGTGCCAAAGAAGCTACTAGGCTCTATGTTTTCTACTAAACAATATTTTTGTAATTTCGAACACCCATCTTAAAATTCCTTGGTCCGCCACTGACATAAACATATTGGAAGCAAGAGCCATTACCAATAGAAAAAAAGAATTCAACGCGTTTTCTCTAACGATGTTAGATCCGGACAATAACAACAGGGGCTCAAATACACAGCATATATACAAGATATTTGCTAGGCAAAACAACAAGCACCTAGACAGGCCGAGGCGGCGAGGCAGGTGAAGATTTCGGACACGGGTAGAGGTGGGACTTGGGCCAGGCTTCTTTGGGCCAGCCCGAAGCACGGCCGGCATGGCCCGACCCAAGCACGGCCCGACACGACACGTGACGGGCCGTGCCGGCCCGGCACGAATAGTGGGCCGTGCTGGGCCTGCATATCCGGCACGATGGGCGGCACGGCACGGCCCGGCGCGGCGTGCCTTGCTTGGGCCGGTCCGGCCCGGTGTGAGCACGATCGGCACGGGGGCACGCCCGGCACGGTGAGCACACCCGGCCCTGGGGCACGGCCAGCGCCGGTGGTAGCCACGGCCTCCCGTCGCCCTCCCAAGTCCCACCGTCCCCTATTCTCCCCAATCCCATTCCCACAACCACAAGCACAATTGCACACACAGTCACACAGAGCAGGCAGAGGGAGGGAGCAAAGAGAGGGGAAGGACCGAACTCACCGAAGTTGTACTTGTACCTCTCGGACTCGGAGTCTCGGTGGCCACCGTGGGAGCCCGGACGCCCCCGGCGACGCAAGCGCCGCCGCCTCGCCGCCGCGGGTGATGTAGTCGGCGCGGCGATGGGATGGCCGCCGAGCGTGCCGCGCAGAGCCGAGAGCGCGGCAGCTCCGCCCGGCCGGGCGGCATCACCCCGGGCCGTGGTGCTGCGCCGGCGTCGGCGATGAAGCCGCCCGTGGCGTCGGAGTTCGACGCCAAGGAGCCGGGAGGGGAGGCGGCGGGAGGGGACGGATGGGAGAGGCAGCGAGGGGAGGGCGGCGGGGAGGAGCCGGGCGCGGTGGGGAGACCGGGAGGGGGAGGGGCGGGCGGCGGTGGGGGCGGTGGGGAGGCGCGGGGAGGAGCCGGCGGGGAGGGGAGGCGGGGGGGGAACCAGCGGGGAGGGAAGCCGCGGGGAGCGGCGGGGAGGGGAGCCGGGCGCGGTGGGGGAGACCGGGAGGGGGGAGGGGGCGGGGGCGGCGGTGGAGGGGCGGCGGGGGAGACCGGGTGGAGGGAGCCGCGGAGGGACGACGAAGGGACCGAGGGAGGGTCCGGACTCCGAAGTCCGGACCGGAGGGAGGAAGTGCACGCGGTGGGGGTCCTGGGCTCCTCCGCTCCGCTCCTGGCTGGGGAAGAAAAGGTGATTTGACGCGCACGCGGCCCGTCGGTCGGTTGACTGACTCGGTTCGGCAGGAGGACTAAGGGAGCGGGCGACGTGGCGGCGTTTGAGTGGTGAGACGGTGGGGAAAAAAGGTCCGGACAGAAAAAAGAGGGGAAAACGGTCGGGAAAAAAAGCTGAAAATTCTTTCGCACAGAAAAAGCTGAAAAATTCTTTCGCAGTGAGCAGATGACAACGGTCAGTCGGCCACTTAAACGGTCACATAACGTTCAGATTATCATCTCTATAAATCCACAACGATGTCCATTTCTTCATTTCTTCACAGAATAACAGCGCGTTTCACTCTCCTCCAGTGCTCACCATTTCTTCATAGAATTACAGCGACATTCCTTCTCATTTCTTCACAAAGCATTCTCCTTTCCTTCTCATTTCTTCACAGAGCCTTCTCATTTCTGCATTTATACTCTTTATTTATTTATTTGTACTTCTTATTTATTAACTAATCACCATGCTACCAAGAAGTCGCAGTACCAGGGAGCAGTCAAGCAGTGTGCAAAGGAATCGAAGCTCGAAAAGGACAGCGGGACGACTTAGTGTAAGCTCTCGCCGTCGCTCCCCTAGTCCTCCTCCAGCCCCCATTGATGCTCGTCGGCTCTCGCCAAGCATGGGAGACTACAGCATGGATGACTGTCATATCGACGGTACAGAGGGCTATGAGGAGTACCAAGGAGCAACGGGGACACCAGAATTCTCTCCCCCGTCCACGGACGCCAACATTGGCGGGTCTGCACGAAGGGCGGAATGCTGGAAGCACATGACCTGGAGCCAGGAAATCCGAGACGGTGAAACGGTAGATATTGCAACCTGTAATTATTGTAATGCTAAATTAAGTGCTCGTACAGTTGTAGGGACAGGACACTTGAACCGCCACTACAAAGCATGCTTACGCAAGATGGCGGCACAGGGCCGAGAGGGAGGAGGAGTACAAACACAGCTGAACTTCGAGGCCGATGGCTCTGTAAGTACTTGGGTGTACAACCCGCTTAATGCACGTGAGGAAATTGCTAGATATATAGTTTCAGAAGATCAGCCGATTAGGATGGGTGAAAGCCGCGCGTTCGAAAGAATGATCCAACGCGGCTTTTGCCTGAGCATCAACATGTTAGTAGGAGGACTACTACATCCGATATTTTACGGATGTATCAAAAAGAACTGGTAGAGTTAAAACAACAATTCCAACAAGTTCAGTATTCTTTTGCCATAACCTCCGATATTTGGACATCATCCCACCAAAGAAGTGCATACCTTAGTGTTGTAGCTCATTATTTAGATGATAATTATAAATTAAACAAAAGAGTCATAGGATTTAAATTAATAAATGAATCGCACACAGGAGAGGCAATTGCGGAGCGTATATTATATGTACTTGATGATTTTAAGATAGATAATAAAATTACTTCTATAACTCTAGATAACGCATCGGCAAACACAACAGCTATGAATATCCTCACCCCAAGATTACAAACATATATTGGTGGTTATGTCCTCCACCAGAGATGTGTATGCCACATCTTGAATCTTGTTGTTCAAGATGGCATGCAAGTAATTGGTCCATATCTGAACAGTATCCATGATGCTATTCGTTACCTCGCAAGCTCTCCACAAGTGGTAGCTAGATTCGCGGAGTACTGTGCAGCTAATGGGAAAGAGCCAAGAAAATTTGGCCTTGACATGAATGTGAGGTGGAACTCAACATATATCATGCTAAAAAAGATACAAGGTTACGAAAATATCAAATCCGTTTTTGTCAATGCTAACTGTCAAAATAATGAATTTCTAGTTACTAATTCAGATTGGCAGGTTACTAGTCATTTTCGAGAGTTTTTAAAACCTTTTTATAAAGCAACAAAGGTTTTATCTGGTATTTATTATCCAACCTCTTGCTTAGTTATAGAGTTTATTTGGTTAATTGCAGATACAATTGCTAAATCTAGGGACGATAATATTTTAGGCCATGCCGTCGTAGCAATGGAAGAAAAATTTGTTAAATATTTTGGTTCTCTTTCACACCTATATTGTTTTGCTATTATTTTTGATCCTATAAAAAAGTTGGCAGGTTTACAGGAAGCTATGGAGGGGATAGGTGAATGTCTTAGCTTAGATTTTTCAGAAGCTTTCGAACATGTCAAACAGGAGCTTTTTCGTGTTTTTCGTTTGTATCATGATAAGTTTGCCAGCAGCGGAAGATCGGAGGCCTCACAGCAGACGCAACATGGGAAGACAGGCTTCGGACACTTGTGGAAGAAACTAAAGGCCAAGTCTACTTCTTCGTCCTCTCAGTCTCAGGCATCCTCCAAGTGGAATTCTATCTCGGAGTTGAACCACTATTTGGAGCATGATTTTGCAAATATTGATCCTGATCTTACTGATGGAAGCAAGATAGACTTGCTCGAGTGGTGGAAGAAGAACAAGTGGATCTTTCCTGTGCTGTCACATTTCGCACGGGATGTTCTCCTGGTGCCAGTGTCCACTGTCTTTTCAGAAGCGACGTTCAGTACGGTAGGGAGAATAATAGAAGAGAGAAGATCATCCCTTACGTCTAGGATGGTGGAGGCAATCATATGTGCCAAAGACTGGGAATTAGCCAAAGAGCGAGAACAACATCAACTGGAGGATCTCGAAATCGTACAAGCGTATGCTGATCTAGACATTGCCGAGTAGATATTATCTATGCATGTTGTAATATTTTGTATATACATATATTGTTACTGTACTCTTTTCCTTACTCGGGAAACCCCACTCTGGGGCGTAAGGTTTTTAACGAGGTAGTAACATTGTATTTCTAAAATATTAAAGAAATTTCACTTTTTCCCGAAATATTTATGTTGTTGCGTGCCTATATTTTTATGCAATTAATTTAATTTCAACTAGTTTTAAACGAGGCGGTACGAGAGAAAGGAAGATGACGATCATCGCCACCGCGTTCGCGTTCGCGCATAGTAATTTCGGGCTGGGCTTGGGCTGGCACGGCACGAACGCTGGTACGGTGGGCTTTGGGCCGGGCTTGGGCCTGGCCGGAGACGACGTGGGCCGGCACGGTACGGCACGACGAGATGACTGGGCCGAGCCGGCACGGCACGAAGCGACACGAAGCACGATGGGCCGAAGTCCCAGCTCTAGACACGGGATACAGGCAGCTCGTCGCGCGCGCCCTCCACGTTGCGAACCCGCGAAGCATCACCTTAGTCGCCGCTGGTGGGGCTTCATCGTCCGTCATCGTCGGTGAGATCCACCGCGTCCGTCGCCGTCACTGGGAGCCCGCCCTGCCGTCACTGTCATCAACACGGGGAGCACCACGGCCATCTCCATCTGCTGCCATTGCTCACAGCCCTGTCGCCGCTCGTTGCCTTGGTGCGAAGCCCCGTTGCCACCAATCCTTTCCTTCGTGCACCACCCGTCGCTCGGATCTCGCACCTCGATGGCCGCCGTCGACCGAAACCCGCCGCAGCCATCCTCGCTGTCAGAATCTGGAAGCTCATGAAGGGTGACTTGTTGTTTTGTTCTGAAGACATACCGCTTCGCCTAGTTTCAGTCAAGTAATATCTACGGCCAGGATTGGTGTTAACCTTATGATGGAAGCATCTACGGCCCGGGAGATTGGATCATATACCCTCCTTTTAGTTGGGAAATTGAGGATTTACCCTCCACATCTCAATGACACGTGAGGTCAATATAAGTCACTGACACGTGGGTCAGGAGGGTACATCTTCAATTTCCATCTAAATGGAGGGTATATGATCAATTTTTTCTCAATTCAGATGTAATTTCGGTCATCGGTACTTATGAGTAATGAGGGACGGGAGATTCAATTTTTTGCCACTCTTAAGATTGACTAATTCACTTTGTCACTTACATGTGGGGTCACCTGAGTCACTGATAATGGGCCCAGGTGGCAAATCTGTTGTCACTCGAGTCATAAGGGTGGCAAATAGTTAAATTTCCTAGCTGTAGCTTTACTTTCCTCTCTTCTCCCAGTTTTTTCCCTTTCTCCAGAACTATCGCGTGGTGATTTCCTTCTGAAATTCCAGTGTAGACACTCGCCCTCACCGCCGACCAGATCCCGGCCACCGCCGCCGCCCTCGCCCTCCCCGTCGACCGCAGGCGCCGCCTAGAACCACTGTATAGAGGATTGGAATAGCAGTGGACGAGGTGGGATTGAGGATGTGGGTGTAACGTAAGCGTCTTTTATAGCCACCAACGCCTGATCTGGCAAAAGTCACCGAAATCTCTGCTAGCTTAGCACTCCGCCACGGTCCCAACGTTACTGACGAGCCGCGCGAAGCATCCACGTCTGTAAAAATTGTTTCTGTTAATTAACAATGACCATATTTAAATGACTAATATGTTTGTTAGATGATTGAAAATTTTAGTCTTGAAATTGGAAGTCCTGGAATCGGAAGATTTCTTAGAGAAGAATATGGAGAAACATACAAAGATACCTATGGATTTACATGGCTCAAGGTAAAAGTATAAAAATAGGTTAATGTTCCCTTTCTAGATTTTTACTAGTTTTAAAGTTTTGTTGAATTAAGACCGGATCAATAGACTAGATATCGTACTGTTAAAAGCGGTTCTTCGCTAGTAGCTTGACGGTGTTATTGTGCCATATAGCTCAATCTTTTTGCATACTTGCATTTAGAATTTCATTTGAGTCCTCTCTACAAATTTATTTTGAAACCGATTTGACCGCCGCTGTCACCGCGGTAGTACAGCTGCATCGGTACTACCGAGATTTACATACTGGTACCTATTTTTCAGAGAGCTGTTGTTATTGGTTTTTCAGGTGTGGTACTACTGCAACGTAGGTAACGGTACTATCGCTTGACCGGTACTACTGCTACTTAGTTGGCGGTAGCTTCTTGCTGAAATCGTCTTTTTTGCTGTCCGCCTGAATTCCTTGTGCAGTACTACCGTGTTGTAAGACAGGTACTATTGCAGCGCTATGACCATGGTTTGAGCCCAGAACTACCGCACCTGCAGTATGACCGTGTTTATATTGGCAGTAGCTATTTTCTAGAGAGCCACTCTTAGAATATTTTTTCTTCTCCGGAAAATGGTACTAACACAATGTAAATGCGGTACTACCACTAACAGTGGTACGATCGGTGCATGTGAGTGTGCTACAATCGAAGTTCCTGCTAATCACGAGTTTCAGTGCATTTAATGTCAAGTAAATAGTCGTTGAATAGGAGTCCAATGCCACCAGGCACTACATGGCGGTACTACCACTTGACATGAGTTTTGGTGATTTTGTCCCCAATGGCCACCCTAGTTAGTGCTTGCTATAAATACCCCCTCTCCTGCAGCAAGCACACTCTCTGAACCTCTATTTAGGGCCTGTTCTTTTCAGCATTTAAAAGCTACTTTTCGGCTTTTCTACATTAACTAGGTTTCAAACGAAGTGTCTTTTCAAGACGAGGTCTACAAGTGAGAAATTTGGACACATGTAGCAATGTAAACACCCGAAATTCCAAATCTAGCCCCCAAAGCAAAAAATTCCAAAAATGGCCCCCCTGCCCGAGCGCGTGACAACCCGGCGACGACGCGTGTCCGGTTGTGTGGTCCGGTACCGCACTGTAGCTGGATCGTGCGGTACCAAACCGCACGACTCCACTGTTGCGCCGCTCCAACCGCATGAACCCGCTCCGACCGCACGTCCCGTCTGACCACCCGCCTGGTTCTTCGAAATCCTTCAGAGCATGTTGCCTTCAATGAAAAAAAAGGTCAATACTGAATATGTATAGAGAGATTCAGGGGGGAAATGCGTATGGGAATGCTCTGAATTGACGACGGACTCCGAGAGTAAAAAAGACAGCAATACATACCGTAATTAATCGAGTGGAACGATGAGAAGAGCATGCAAGCATTGCCGCTGGGAGTTCGGCAGACGGGACGTGCGGTCCGAGCGGGTTCATGCGGTCGGAGCGGTGCGACAGTGGAGTCGTGTGGTCTCGTACCGCACGACCCAGCTATGCGGTTGTGTGGTACCAAACACGCGTCGTCGCCAGGTTGTCGCACGCTCGGGCGGGGGGCCTATTTTGGAAATTTTTTGCTTTGGGGGTCAGATTTGGAATTTTGGGTGTCTACAGGGCTACATGTGTCCAAAATTCTACAAGTGATTGTAGTACCCACTGTAGCGACTTCATTTATATTGCCCAAAACCGCATGCGAGTTTTCATTACTCCGTGCTTTCTCTCATAAACAGCTCAAAAGCTATAAGCAATAGCCATAAGCCATAATCCACAGTGAAAAAACAGGCCCTTAATACACTTGAGCTATTGCCCTCATTTCTTGAACTCCAAAGCATTTAGTTCATTATTTGAAGTTGTTGATAGCGTTCAAGTGCATTGCATTAATTGTTTGAGCTTTATGACACTTGAGGACTGTCGATGTTTTAATATCGATCTTACGTATAATTTATTTGGATTTAGGGAAACTATTAGAAGACTTGGTGTATGCGCATGCAGAGTAGAGACACCGGAATTTTATCCAGGTACGGATCTTCTCCTAAGAGAATAACAACTCTACGTCATGTGTGATTGCAATTACTAGAAAGTGGAATTACAACAGAGAATTATGTGAATGGCTAGCACTATCTCCTCCTTTGATCTGAATGCCTCCCTTGTCTCTTTGACGTTAACCTTTATATAGCCAGCGAAGCAATGGCAGTTGTCCCGCACCGGAAGACACCTCAACACTTTGGGTAATAACTGATTGATAGAAGTTACTGTCAGAGAGACGTAAAAGATTGTTCGCCGTGTAGCAGTTGTTGTCAAAGAGAGGTCGTGTGTGGTTATTGGATAAACGCACATTCTAACTGCCTTATCAGATGAACACACGATACAACTGTTCATCGTAGACAAGTTAATCGAAGATAGGTTGGTCGCAGGAAGGTCCGCGACCATAAGGTGATCACAAGTCAACTTACGACTATGTGGCCATAGAAAGACCTACAATCAGGTAGTAGTCGTAGTAGGATTTACGACTACATGGTCATAGAAGGTGATGCGGATACGCACATGCTTAGCACTTTTAAGTTAAATACATTATTTCACTGGAAAAAAGTATTGAGCCGCATTAAATATTGTCAGGTGAATTTGTTTCTTAATGAATTTCCTTCTATTTGTGGGAACGATATACTACCTTATGCCAAATTCTTGTTTATTATTAGGTTTGAATATTGTGATGATTTCGGGGCCAAAGCAATGGAGAAGCCCATGCAGCTGATCAAGGAGGAAAGAAGCCCATGCAGTGGGAGAGCAAAAAGGGAGGAGCCCAAGTACTTAAACTACAAGTTTTGGATAAGATTTTCAAGCCAAATTCGGACTTCCCACGTGCTCAATCCAATTCAAACTCGGATTCAACTCAGAATTCAATTCTGACTTGGTTCGGGACAGCCTGACAGGCAGTTACTAAAAAGGCTATAACTTTCACAAACGAAGTCCGATTCAGGTGTTCTTGTACTCGTTGGAAAGATAATTTCAAGGGCTACGCAATGGATCTAGTCCCACCTTCAAATTCGTCACGGATAAAAAGTTATGACCGAAACAATATGATGGGTGAAAAAACATAGTTTCCTTTTTGTAAGAGTTCGTATCTAAAACCATATAGGGTTGAGTTGTACTTGGTTTGAGGACCATATGGACATCCCAAGGGGCTATATAAGCCTTGTATTGGCAGCCTGTAGGGCTCAGACCACTTTTGATAATAGAATACTCTTGTTCTTTCCGTTGGCTGAACCAACTTGAGGGAATTGGGAGTTCGCTGAAAATCAAGATCATTCAACCTTTCCGTTGGGAATTGGGAGCGCGATGGAACTTCATCGGTGGTCGTGAAGTTCAGCACATGTGGTTGGGCGAATTATAGAGTGCTAACTCTTGCATTGGCAACGGGAGATCACTACGGTTCGTCGAATCCTCGTGAGTACCTTGATCCTACGTCGAGAAGATCGGACGACCCTGTATCATCTTGGTATCAGAGCGCGGTTTACTCGGTAGGATTATTTACCCTTACTTTTAGATTGATTTACTTCTGTCCTATAGTCCACTAAAACCGAAAATTGCAACAAAAAAAATCCAAACCCTAGTTTTTGCATCTGTTAATTTTGTGAGTTTTGTTAGGTTTTGATCCATTAGAATTTTGTTTAGGTGCTAATCGTTCGTGTTTATTTGCGTAGCTTAATCTTTGTGTCCAATCCAAAATTAAAAAAATCTGTCTGCTACAGTACCACGCCGCTACAGGACGCGATTGCTACAGTGCGCGTTTGCTACAGCGTTTTCGGAAGTTGCTACAGTATCTCGGCGAGCTATAATGTGCCAAAAAAAAATTTCTCGCTGATTTTTTTCATCAATTGAGACTAGCTATTGAATATTGCATCTAGGGCTGCTCTTGAGTGTTTTACACTTTGCTGAATATTTGTGACCTGAAAAAAAAATCACAGAACAATTAAACCTAGTTTGGCCTTTGAACAAAAAAAAAGACAGTTGAGCAAAAAAAAGAGAAAGAAAGAGAGAGAGAGAGTAAGAGAGAAAGAAAAAGAAAGAATTGGCCGAATTTGGGTTAGTTCTTAATCCATAAATTCAGATTGTGTAATTTAATTTCTTGAGCAATCTTGTGCCCTTACATTGATATCATTGCAATTGGCTAGCGTCTCTCCTAGTACTTGGTGCAAAATGAGCTATCTAATCTTTAATTTCAGATTGCCTCTAGTTAGCTCATTCCTTTGTTTGCATCGAGTCATAGTGATCTTTGCGTGTGCGTTCATATACTTCACTTAAATCTTTTGGATCAGCACTTAGGCAAAGTATTCTAGCTTGGATTATTACTTAACTTTACAACATCAAGAATTTCAGATTGCTAGGATATACACTTTCATACCAAACTCCACCATACAACCGTTGTTGTGCAAATAGTGAACACTCTTGAATTCGCTTAATCATCACGTTGTTGTGTCACTTCTACCAGGTGTAAGTTTTTATTGGCCTTAATTCACTTCGGAAGGATAAGAACTTTACTTGGGAGAGAAAATAGTGAGATTGAGTGATTTTCACACACACACACACAGATATATATATATATATATATATATATATATATATATATATATATATATATATATATATATATATATATATATATGTTGCATAACTAACCATGACAGATATTCAACAATTCGTTCCTCTTGGTGTGAACAAAATAGGAATGAATCTTCAGTAATTCGTTCCTCATGGTGTGATTCCAATCCCAACAATTTGTCTGTTCCGTTCTGTGGAAGTGAAGATCTAGAGGAGTATCTTGAGTGGGAATGGCGATTGGAGAAAGAGTTTAGATTTCAGAAGCTTCCCAAAGACCAAGAAGTGAGGCGAGCCACTATGCAGTTTAAAGACTATACTTACAGTTGGTGGCAACAATTATCTGAAAAACGATTCATTAAATCTTGGTCAGATTTGAAGGTAATCATGAGAACTGAATTTGTGCCAACCTATTATGAGCGGAAATTGCTTCACCATGTGGAGAGCATCACACAAGGGAGTAACACTGTTCAAGATTACTATAATGAGCTCAAGCGTGCATTGCGACGTGCCGGTGTCACTAGTGCAATAAAAGAGCATATATACTTCAAAAGAGGCTTGAATCGTAAGATCGCTGTTGCACTTCAATATAAATATTTTAGTAGCGTGCATGATCTTGTGAATTGTGTAATTGAGGAGGAGGAGAGACTTATGGAGATGCGTACACCACGGGTTCATCCAAGCCCATACTTCAATTCTTATGCCTCAACAAGTGTGGCACATGGGAAGATGACCGAGCATGGGACTTTCCCTTCGGTCAAGAAGACATGTAGTGCTGCCCCATTGCTACAAACAACACTTGAGATGCATCAAAACCCATGTGAGAATGAGGGCCACATAGCCAAATTGAGTGAGAGTGTTAAAAAGAGTGAGCTGTGTGATTCCACCATATGTGAGTTTGAGAGCATCCAAATTGAGAGTGTGAGCGATACACCAAAAGAAAAGAGAGAAGTAGAAGATAGACAAGATGAGAAAGTAAACATTCAACAACCGGCATCATTGGAAGTCAAAGATGAGGAGATAACCACGGTTGAAGATGAAGTACTTGCTGTCCCGTTGTTACATCATGACGATTTAATACCTACAATACCTACATCAATTGAGGAGAACAATAAAGGTAACAATATTGGTGCTAAAATTAATTGTGAAATGGTGAGTACTTATGAGAACTCATATGTACGAATAAAAATTCCATGTTCTGAAATTTCTTTGCTCAATTTACATAATGTGGAATTGATTACTCATAAGGAAGTTCTTACTCGAATATCTCCTAGTGATTCTTTGTACTATATCATGTTTGATGATCCTAGGGAGCTATCTAGTGTGATTGAGAATGTTGCTGAAATTTTATATTTAAAATCACTAGTTAGTTTCTATGCCTACACATACAAGTTCAATTTGATCGGAGATTATGGTATAGATGACAAGTTTTATGTGTACCGAATATGCATTACGTGTGATAAGCTTGCTGAATTGAAATTGCATATTTTGGATAAACAATCTTTTATACCACGTCATGATCACAATGAGATGAGGTTTAATAATAGTGCTTACTGTTTACAAAGCTTTCTTGTGCCTACTTGTTCCACTTTCGATCAACAATCATATATAAATAATCAGAGTAGCGCAGTTGAAGCATGGAAGGAACTTAGAATCTTCTCTTCCATATTTGAACCGTTTGATCTGTTTTTGCCCATTAATGACTTGTCCACGTACTTCGCAAAGTCGAGGACGACTTTTTCTTATGGGAGGGAGAATGGTGTGAATGAAAACATTGCAATGTATGCATTTGATAGCTGTTGTAGTATCAATTGGTTTGTCCAAAACAGTGAGAATGAGAATGACACAATAATTGATTCATACATATACCATGCATATGTGTTGTTCCTTTTATTTACTAAGCCTTCAGATGTTCTTGATATGCTAAGCAAAAGAAGTGTTGATGACAAATATATATACCATGCATATACGTTGTATTCTTTGCTTAATACAATTTCAGGCTATCAAAAGCCGAGGACGGTTTTTCTTGAAGAAGAGGAGGATGATGCGGATACGCACATGCTTAGCACTTTTAAGTCAAATACATTATTTCACTGGAAAAAAGTATTGAGCCGCATTAAATATTGTCAGGTGAATTTGTTTCTTAATGAATTTCCTTCTATTTGTGGGAACGATATACTACCTTATGCCAAATTCTTGTTTATTATTAGGTTTGAATATTGTGATGATTTCGGGGCCAAAGCAATGGAGAAGCCCATGCAGCTGATCAAGGAGGAAAGAAGCACATGCAGTGGGAGAGCAAAAAGGGAGGAGCCCAAGTACTTAAACTACAAGTTTTGGATAAGATTTTCAAGCCAAGATCGGACTTCCCACGTGCTCAATCGAATTCAAACTCGGATTCAACTCATGATTCAATTCGGACTCGGTTCGGGACAGCCTGACAGGCAGTTACTAAAAAGGCCATAACTTTCACAAACGAAGTCCGATTCAGGTGTTCTTATACTCGTTGGAAAGATAATTTCAAGGGCTACGCAATGGATCTGGTCCCACCTTCAAATTCATCACAGATAAAAAGTTATGACCGAAACAATATGACGGGTGAAAAAACATAGTTTCCTTTTTGTAAGAGTTCGTATCTAAAACCATATAGGGTTGAGTTGTACTTGGTTTGGGGACCATATGGACGTCCCAAGGGGCTATATAAGCCTTGTATTGGCAGCCTTTAGGGCTCAGACCACTTTTGATAATAGAATACTCTTGTTCTTTCCGTTGGCTGAACCAACTTGAGGGAATTGGGAGTTCGCTGAAAATCAAGATCGTTCAACCTTTCCGTTGGGAATTGGGAGCGCGATGGAATTTCATCGGTGGTCGTGAAGTTCAGCACATGTGGTTGGGCGAATTATAGAGTGCTAACTCTTGCATTGGCAACGGGAGATCACTACGGTTCGTCGAATCCTCGTGAGTACCTTGATCCTACGTCGAGAAGATCGGGCGACCCTGTATCATCTTGGTATCAGAGCGCGGTTTACTCGGTAGGATTATTTACCCTCATCCGTCCGAGTTCCTCCCAATTTTCATCACCAGTCCTCCTCGTCCACAAGAAGGATGGCTAATGATGCTTTTGCATGGATTACAGGGCCCTAAATGAGCACACCATCACGGACAAATTTCTGATTCCGCATGTTGATGAACTACTCGAGGAATTGGAAGGGTCCTGCTATTTCACCAAGTTGGACTTACGGTCCGACTATCATCAAATTCATATGTTCCCCAATGATGTGCTGAAAATGGCTTTTCACACTCACCACGGCCACTTCGAATTTTTGGTGCTCCCTTTTGGCCTCTGCAATGCTCATTCTAGGTTCCAAGCGATGATGAATTCGGTCCTCCAACCTTTTCTCCACTGGTTTATTCTCGTCTTCTTCGATGATATTTAAATTTACAGCCAGTCCTGGGCAGAGCACCTTTGCTATGTCCAACAGGTATTCCAGCTCCTTACCACTCACCAATTATACCTTCACAAGAAGAAGTGTGTTTTTGGACAAAAGCAGATATCCTATCTGGGACATGTCATCTCCTCCGCCAGTATGGCCATGGATAGGCGACCGTGTTGACAGTGCTAGATTGGCCGCACCCCCGTAATGTCCGAAGCTTGCGTGCATTCTTGGGACTCGCCGGATATAATCGTAAATTTCTACAAGACTTCGGCTATATTGCATCTCCTCTCACCAAACTTCTCTGCAAGGAAGGGTTCCACTAGACGGAGGATGTCACGGCTGCCTTTGATGCATTGAAGTGGACCATCACTGCGGCACCCATCCTACAGTTTCCAGATTTCTCCAAAGACTTCATTGTTGATTGTGACGCCTTCGATACGAGTTTTGGGGCAGTATTGCACCAGGGAGGTGGCCCCATTGCTTTTTTCAGCAAAGTTGTCGTGGCACATCAAATCCAACTTCTCGCTTACAAATGCAAACTCATTGGCTTTGTTTATGTTGTCTGTCACTGGTGTCTGTATATTTGGGGTTGCCATTTTCGGGTCTGGACAAATCACTATAGCTTGAAACATCTGTTGGATCAACACTTGATGACAGTGTTGCAACACAAGTGGATTAATAAACTCCTCATATATGACTTTACCGTGGAGTACAAACCCAGCAAAGAAAACATTGTGGCTGATGCACTCTCATGTCAACATGACTATAGCTCTCTACATGCCGTCTCGGTAGCCGATTTTGCTTATTATGACGACCTGCGGCACCAACTCAAAACTCATGTGTCTTGGAATGGCAAGTATACTAAATGGAGTGCGGGCACTCTGCCCACTGAATGGGATTTTGTGGATGGCCTTTTGCTTTTTCATCGCCAAATCTTTATTCCTAACGATTTCTCGGGTGTCCAACATCTCTTTTTGGTGGCTAACTCTATCGGCCATGAGGGAATTACCAAGACCTGGCATCGTCTTTAGTCCAATTTCTACATACCAGGAGGTTGACGAATGCTGCAATCCTTTATTTACACATGCGTCACATGCAGAAGTATAAGTCCAAGTAGTTGCACCCATCCAGCTTGCTTCAGCCCTTGCCGGTGCCTCATCATGTTTGGGCCAATATTAGCATGGATTTCATCAAAGGATTGCCCCCAAGTTGCTCACAAATCTGTCATTCTGACAGTGGTTGACAGATTCACCGAATACACTCACTTTCTCACTTTGAGTCACCCTTTTACGGCTCATTCAGTGGCCCAGGTATTCTTTGACAATATTGTGCATCTACATGGGTTCCCCGAGTTTGTTGTTAGTGATCGCGGCAAAATCTTTATGAGTGTTTTTCGGAAAGACCTCTTTCATTTGGCCGGAGTGATACTGCACATGAGTATTGCTTATCATCCGCAATCTGATGGACAAACTGAGGTCATTAATAGGACAATCAAGATGTACATCCATTGCTTATGTGGAGATAGGGTACGAACTTGGCCTCAATGGCTAGCTTGGGCTGAATTTTTGCTGCAAAACATCGTATCACTCTGCTCTCAAGGCCACCTTTTGAAGTGGTTTATGGGCGCCAGCCTCCTACATTGATACGGTATGAAGGAGACTCGGCAGCACTTCCTAATATCCAAAAGTTGTTATCCAAATGGGATGAGTTCCTCCAGGAAATTCGTTTGAGGTTGCTTCAAGCTCAATAGCATACAAAAAGCTCAGTAGACAACAAGTAGAGGGAACTTCAATTTGAGGAAGGAGATTGGGTCTGGCTAAGGTTACATCAATGTCAACTTTCTTCTATTGCTCTAGGTCTGAATACCAAGTTACGCTCATGCTTTTTTGGCCCTTACAAGGTGCTCTCTGCAGTCGGTCTAGTTGCATATCGTCTGGCGACTCTTGCACAGTCTGGCATTCATAATGTCTTTCACATCTCCACTCTCAAACCCTTTCGTGGTAGCCCTCTGGAACAAATGTCGGCATTGTCTCCCCTTCATCGTGGTCATGTATAGCTTCAGCCAGCACGCGTGCTCAACACCAGACTTTGTCGCGGTGTGTGGGAATTGAGGGTGCAGTGGTAGTTTAATTCTGTGAATGAACTGGACGAAACTTGGGTGAAGCGCGATGATTTCAACAAGGAATTCCCTGATTATAAGCTCGCGGATGAGCTATTTCAAAAGGACGGGGGAAATGTTATGGATAGTTTAGTTGGACTCCAGTACCATCACCAAAACAAGTCTTGATTCAAATATGGGAAGCATCAAGATAGAGTAGTTTACAGATCGATTTCAATTAAGGAATAGTTTTCGATTCCAACTATATTGATTTAGACTCGGCTCTCTTATAAAAAGGGTTTGAGGATTGTAGCAGATAGACAAGTAATAATACAAGTATTTCTTTCCCAAATCCTTCTTCTCCTTGCCCTGGTGTCTCACCTCTTCCTTTCGATCAGCCTAGGTACCTAATAGCAATCAATATCGTTTGTCATTACCACAAATCATCTTTATTTGTATTGTCTCTTGAAAAAGACTTCCCATGAGCTTCTCATTGAAAGAAAACCAAATATATCTTATTTTTTGTGTTTTTGGATGCAAGTGTTTTATTTTATGAAAGGGTGTTCGTCTTATAAAATTTTAAAGCTAGTGTTATGTAGGCTTCCTACTTGGATATTTCTCAAATAGAAAGGCATATCGTGTCTTCAACCAAACCTCCAATTTAGTTGAAGAAATGTGTGATATTGAATTTGATGAAACTAATGGTTGTCAAGAAGAGCAAGAAAATTTAGATGATGTATGTAATGAATGCTTGAGACTAGCAATGAAGAACTTAAAAATTAGTGACATCAAGCCAAAGGAAGACAACGATGATCTATCTTCATCTACTCAAGTGGAATCTTCTACTTCCACTACAACAAGTCAAATTCAAAATGATGAATTAAAAGCAAAGGAAGATGATCAAGCCACGATAATACCTCCAAGAATTCACAACGTAACTACGAAGGATCACCCCGTTGATCAAATTTTGGGTGATGTTAGTAAGAGTGTCTAAACTCGATTTCGTGTTGCTTCTTATTGTAAACAATACTCGTTTGTTTCTTTTTTTAGCCTGAACATGTAGAAAAAGCACTTGTTGATCTGGATTGGATGAATACTATGCATAAAGAATTAAACAACTTCTCCCACAATGATGTGTGGACACTAGTGAAAAATCCAAGGATCACAATGTGATTGACTCCAAGTGGGTATTTAGAAATAAACAAGATAAGAATAGGATTGTGATGAGGAACAAGGCAAGATCGGTGGCTTAAGGCTACACCCAAGTTGAAGGCTTGGATTTTGGTAACACCTTTGCTCTCGTATCTAGATAAGAATCTATTCGTATTTTACTTGCAGTTGCATCATGTTTTGAAATAAAACTTTTTCAAATAGATGTGAAGAGTGCTTTTCTAAATTACAAAATTTTGAACTTGTCTATATTGAGCAATCTTCTGATTTTGAGGATCCCAAAAATCCTAGTCATGTATAATCTCTCTAAGGTGCTCTATGGTCTTAATCAAGCTCCTAGAGAATGGTATGAGTGACTTCAAGACGTTCTACTCTCAAAAGGCTTCAAAATTGGAAAGGTTGATACCATTCTATTCACAAAAAATATTGACTGTGATTTCTTAGCTTGTCAAATTTATAATACCATTCTATTCACAAAAAATATTGACTGTGATTTCTTAGCTTGTCAAATTTATATTGATAATAACATATTTAGGTCTACTAACTAAGACATTTGTAAGAAATTTGGTGAGTTGATGTCTTGGGAATTTGAGATGTCCATGATTAGAGAGCTTAGCTACTTTATTGGACTTCAAATAAAGCAACTCAAGGATAAGACATTTGTGAGCCAAACCAAGTACGTGAAGGATTTATGCATGAGGTTTGGCATGGAGGATACAAAACCTATCAAGACTTCCATGGCTACCAATGGTCACCTCGACCTTAATGTGGGAGGTAACCAGTAGATTTAAAGCTTTAAAGATCTAAAATTGGTAGCTTACTTTATCTTACCATATCTAGGCTTAAGATTATATTTAGCATTTGTATGTGTGTATGGTTTCAAGCTTCTCCAAAAGAGTGACACATAGTGGCTGTTAAGAGAATTCTTAGATATTTAAAGCATTCCTCTAGCATTGTCTTTTGATATCCTATAGGTGTAAAATTTGAATTAATTGGATATTTCGATTCCGATTATGTGGGTTGCGAAGTGGGTAGAAAAAGCACCTTCAGTGGTTGTCATCTACTTGATAGATCCCTAATTTCATGGTCCTGCAAGAAATAAAATTACATTGCCCTATCCACCTCCAAAGCTGAGTATGACTCCACGGTTAGTTGTTGTGCTCAATTGTTGTGGGTGAGGCAAACATTGATGGATTGTGGGATTAATTTAAAAGTGTGCCTTTGTTGTGTGATAATGATAGTGCTGTGAAGATAGAAAATAACTCGATCCAACACTCAAGAACCAAACACATAGATATCCATCACCATTTCCTAAGAGATCATATAAGAAATGGTGGCATTATGATTAGCCACATAAGAACCGACGACCAAGTAGTGGATATCTTCACCAGGCCACTAGTTAAAAGCCGCTTTTGCAAATTAATAAATAAGTTAAATGTCATAAACTTCTCTAATGTCACTTGAACTCATGCACCATGTTTGCTCTCATTTGAAGATTTTGAGTTTCGATTGAAAAACTTGTGTTAAGTCTCTTCCAAAATTTCAAATGGCCCTATTTGTTAAAAACCATTTTATTTGGGCATCGTATTCTTTTTAGTTGCATAATGATCCTAAAGTTTCTTTATTTGAGTGCTGGAATTAAAGATCATTTGTATTTCTATTTTCTCCCTATTTTCTCTGTGGGAATGGTACTAACGCAGCTTTCAAGTTGGTACTACCATCGTGTAGGGCTGTAAACGAGCCGAGCTCGAGCGAGCTTGACCTTCCAGGCTCGAGCTCGGTAGAAGCTCGAGCCGAGCTCGAGTTGGGGTCCGAGCTTGGATCTGGGCTCGAGCTCGGCTTGGTCTAAGCTCGAACTCGGCTAGTTGAAGCTCGTTAACAATTAAATTAATTTATTATGCACTATTTTTCAATAATAAGAAAATTTTAAGTTCGAGTTCGACTCTAGTAAACTCGATAATGGTTAAAATACTTCAAATATACACTAATTTTCAACAATAAGAAAAGCTCGAGCTTGAGTTCGGCTCGAGTAAGCTCGGTAAGAATTAATATATATTACTATTTAAGCTCGAATCGGGGCTCGCGAACTATTCGAGCTCGGCTCGGTGAAGCTCGCGAGCTCGAGATCAAGCTCGAGTTCGGCTCGTTTAGAGTTCGAACCGAGTTCGAATCGAGCCTAGAGCGAGCTGAACTCGAGTAGCTCGCAAGCTTCGAGCTTTTTTTACAGCCCTACCACCGTGGTACGGCCGCCATCATATGGTCAGTTGTACTACTTCTGTTGGGTGGACCTAGAAATAGTTTCACTTGCATCCCTTATCTTGCCCCAATCAGTTTGACCAACTCCCATATCTCCAGAATAGTCGCTCGTGCCCTCTCTCTCTCTCTCCTTTCTCTTCCTCTCACCAAGGCAAATCCCCAAAAGTTGATGCGGTTCTCTTCATCCTCTACAGCCAAAAGCTTATTCTTGGCACTCCTCCATTCCTCTTGGTAATGTGCTTAGAATTGTCTCAATTTCTAGCATTTGGAGAAAAGGTGGATGGATTTCTCAAATCTCTTTAGGTAATATTGCTATGAGACTAAGATCGATGGCATTAGAAGTCATTTGTTATATTATGATTGCTCGATCTAAGTTTTATTACAATTGGCTCAGATCCATTGGAGTAGATTTGCAGGTACGATACTACCGCCTATAGCACTGTTGTACTGCTGCAAAGGTACTACTGGTATGCTGGGTGCAGTCATACTACTCCTACCAGAACTGTGAGAACTATCCATGTATTTCTACTTAAGTCCCTGTTTGTCTCAATCCTAATTGCTCTCTTCCTTGATTCAGTGATCAGATAGGACTAAAAAATCTGCTCACAAGAATGCATCTCCTGAAGGTGAACATGTTGAGCGTTATACCTCTCAAGGAGGTGTTTCTCCTCTCGTCACTAGTTGGCTTCCCGCAAGTAGGCTCATGCTAAACAGGAGGACAGAGATCCAGAGACAGTGACATTCTTGCATGAATTAAGGCACCGTGATGGAAGAAGAGTCATAAGGCAAGAGGAACCAGAAGAGCAGCAATAATACTAATAATGATAATAATAAGAGGAGGAGGCAACAGCACAAGAAGAGCAAGAAGAAGAAAGCTATGTGCAGGAAGTGGAAGACAATGATGATGATGATATGGCTGAAGCTGAGGTTCCAAGGATCAACTTTGTACAAATCACTAGTGAATAGTATGCTCAGTTGAGGCACCCAAATCATTTCACCATGCCGGCTGGTGCTGACTCTCGCTTCCACCCTCAGTTTCAAGAGGATGTCTTTCATCAAATCTACAACCATCACAAGCAATTTGTAGCTCACAAGTTTGTGGATTTGAGGCATTTTGGTTCTCTACCTCGCTTTGACGGTGCTTTCAACCTCTTCCATAGAGCAGGGTTGCATGACTTAGTGGCTCTAAAGTGTGACTATTATGAGGATACCATCCGTCAGTTCTACGCTATAGTGTACATCTCTCTTCACTTTGAGTTCACTGCTTGGATGACTGAGTATTAACGGTATGAGGCGACCAAGGCTGATTTTGAGCGAGCTTGGGCACTTAATCAAACAGATTTGAAAAGGTCTATACCCATGGAGCCCTTCAAACTCTAGGGTGGTGTCAGTTCTACAATTCCAGTGTGAGATACTCTCCTGGCAGACTAGGGGACCTTCTTCCACTTCCTAGCCTCATCAACCATATCATCAACCAAGCTTTTTATCCAAAGAGAGGCTACTTTTATGCCATTAGGGGGCATGCTTGGAACATCATTGAGTATGCCATGCAAAGACAAAAGCTCGGTGTAGTGGACTTAATTATTAGGGAGATAGCTTGATCAAAAAATAATCAAGTTAAGCACATCTACTATGCTCCCTATATCATGGCTCTCATTATAAGGACAACGGGGTACAGGTGCCCTCAACCTTCAATTCACAAGCCCTGCAAGCCTTGTAAGGTCCTCCTGTGTTGGCTATTGCTGAACCACCTCATCAACCTCATGAAGAACAGCCATAAGAGCAAGATCTCATCCTCATTGACTTAGCTCAAATCAACCGAACTCTCTCTTCTATAGACACAAGGTTTGAGACCATGGATGGTAGGCTTACTGAGATTCAAGATTCCCAAATTGAAACAAACACTCAAATTGCATCTTTGACCTAGTGTGTGAGTCACCTTGAGCAGCCTCCATCCCTATCACTTATCAACACCGCTTTGGTCGTCACCATGGTGATTCCTCATTTGGCGCTCCTCATCAAAACTAGATGGATTCCTTTTGGTACTTGATGCTAAAGGAGAGAAGAAAAAGGAAAAAGTGTCTTCATTCTATCTATTCTCCATTAGCTCTAAGTAGGCCATATAAACCTTATAATGAACTTTGTGAGGATAAGCTTCACTTTTATTGTAATATGTGTTGTAAGATTATTAAGCCTCTTCCTCATACTATGTGTTGGACATGCTTCAATTGTTTAATTAAGTTAAATCATGTCTTTTAAATTGTCTATTCATTGTGTAAGTGCATGCATCTTATTGAATTTATGATATGGATTATTATTGTTGATTATGTTTTCTTATATGAAACTTATAGAGAAAACTCCACCAAAATTTTCAAAAAAGCCAAGTGTTCATGAAATCACTTCATGAACCTCTATGCACACATTTAAAGGGAGTTTTATCTATTTGTTGAGACTTTGTTAGCACCCAACTCTTTATCTCCTTTGAATTCATCTCAAGAGTTAAATGTTATCAAAGGACAAATCTTAGAATATACAACTTGTTCTTGGACTAAAACTCTTTATCTCCCTTGAATTTATCTCAAAATTTAAATGTTATCAAAGGAAAATCCTAGAATATACAACTCGTTCTTAGACCAGATGTATATTCAAAAACCTTCAGTTCACTAATGATTGTTAAGGTCATCATCGATTACCAAAAAGAGAAAGATCAAAGTATCTATGCTCCTAAAATTGTTTTGGTAGTTAATGACGACCATGTTTAAGAGACTAATATATTTGTTAAGATGATTGAAAGGTTTAGTCCCGAAATTAGAAGATTTCATGGAGAAAAACATGGAGAAGCATGTAAAGATGGCTATGAGTTGATATGGCTTAAGGCAATGGTATAAAAATAGGTCAATAATATCTTTTTAGATTGTTACCAATTTGGAGTTTTGTTGAATTAAGACCGGATTGATAGGCTAGATATTGTACTACTAAGAAAGGTTCTTGGCTAGTACCTTGACAGTGCTTTTGTGCCACATAGCTCAACCTTTGTGTATGCTTACATTTGGAATTTCATTTGAGTCTTCTCTGCAAATTTATTTTGACACAGGTTTGAATGTCGTTATAACCGTGATAGTACTGCTGCATCGGTACTACTGCGATTTACATGTCGATACTTATTTTTTTTAGAGAAGTGTTGTTTTTGGTTTTTGAGGCACGGTACTACCACAACGTAGGTAGCGGTAGCACCGCCTGGCCGGTACTACCGCTACTTAGCTGACGGTAGCTTCTTGCTGAAATTGTCCTTTTTTATGTCCGCCCAAATTCTTTGTGCAGTTCTAACGTGTTGTGAGATTGGTACTACCTCAGTGGTATGACCGTGTTTTGAGCCCGGTACAACTACACCTACGGTATGACTGCATTTATATTAGTGATAGCTATTTTCTAGAGAGGTACTTTTTGGGAGATTTTATCCTCTGAAAAACGGTACTACCGCTGGCAGTTGTACAACTAGTTCACGTGAGTGTGGTACGACCAGAGCTCCTATTAACAGCTGGTTTTAATGCATTTAATGTCAAGTAAATAGCCATTGAACAGGAGACAGGTACTACCGGCCACTACATGACAATACTACTGCTTGACCTTGAGTTTTGGTGATTTTGTCCCCAACAGTTACCCTGGTTGGTGAAGGCTATAAATACCTCCTCTCCTACAGTAAGAGCACTCTCTTGAACCTCTATTGAATACACTTAAGCCATTGCCTTTATCTCTTGAACTCCAAAGTATTTAGTTCATCATTTGAGGTTGTTGATAACATTCAAATTTATTGCATCAATTATTTGAACTTTGTGGCACTTAAGGACCTTCAAGCAAGTTCATCAACTTGTTACTATTACAGTTTGCCGACTCCTAAATAGCTTAAAGGTGTGTGATTAGGTGATCTCTTCAAGAATATTATGAAGAGGCCTGATTGAGTTGTAAAGATTGAAGCTCACCTACCCAAGTAAGAAAGAGCTATCTCTAGTGGATTGAAGAAAGACTCATTTGCGCATGGAACCGACTTGATTCGTTTAAACTCTCTCAACGTATATTAGAGGAGACCGGCAAGTCTTAGAGACTAGGGAAAAACTCTCTTGTGTTCGTCATGTGGTTTACTCTATTACTCCTTTGTGTATTTATATTTCTAGTGATTCATTGCTAACTTATCTACTTAGGTTGTATCTTGTTTGGATCTAAGTTATTGTTGCACATAGTGAGACTAAACTTTTTAAATCTTAAGTGTGAAAACCCATTTTTAACTTGCACTTTCATATAAAAATTTGGTTTAGCCAAAAAATTAAAAACCGTCTATTCACTCCCTTTAATCGGTCCCTTAATCGTACACCGGGTGCTGGCTTCGACATCTTGGTCTCTAAAACCATCTACTCGTTGGCTTCGACATCTTGGTCTCTAAGGGTGTGTTTGGTTGCTGGGATGGGGTGGGATGGAATGAGATGGTCCCTTTGATCAAACCTATCCATGTGTTTGGTTTGAGGGATGGGGTGGGATGGAATGGTCCAAAGTGAGATGAGCCTATGCAAATTTAGAGAATATTCTTCTTAGATGCTGGACCATGTGGTTCCACTTTTTTAGTGAAACCATCTCATCCCATCCCCATCCCATCCCACTCCATCCCAGCAACCAAACACACCCTAAAACCCTCTACTCGTCCCCGAAGCATTACGACTCAAGAGAGATCTCCCACGGTGGCGGACGCGCCCCACGAGCGCGAAGGCTAGACGGGCTGGATGCCTTGATGGAGGTCAAGCGGGGCGAGCCGGCAGCTTCGCGGAGGGACGTGGCGCCGCAGTCCGTCCGTGGTGTCGCGTAGGCACAGCCGGCAGCAACGGCGAACACCGCGGTAGAGAGGACGACAGGATTAGAATGTGTTGCTATGCGAGTCAAATAGTCGGGGTGCAACGCCGCGTTCAAGGAAACAGTTCAGCTCGGCTCAACCGCTGTCCGAACTGCTAGCGATATTAAATAGCAGTAAGGTAGTAGTATCAATCAACTGCGACAAGGTGAAAAATGGCAACTTAAATATTGCTGAACAACAAAGACACTAGCGAGATCACACACATGCGAGTCAAATCCAGGAGAAGAACATCGGTCCACATGGACCTAGTGCCAACTAGCAGCGAATGCAAAAGCAATGGGACTAATTCGACCACCACTACCAAGCTAGAACAGCAGCAAAATCCAGAGCGCACCGCACGGGCCTCCAACACGCGAACCCGTTCGGTTGATTGATCCTCCCAGTTACTGGCCCTCGCCGGCTTCCCCTTTCGAGGCCTCCTTGCCCTCGTCGGCGCCGTCCTGCTGCCACAACACACGGTTTCAGACGGTGACTGGTGAGGCAAATTCCCATTTTCACGGGCCAAAACACACCGCAGTTAGAAGAAGTCATAAAACAGGGGATACCGTGAGGTCGGAGGTCCATAGGGTCAAATTGTCCCTCAGGAGCTGCATGATCAACGTGCTGTCCTTGTAGGATTCCTCTCCAAGGGTGTCCAACTCGGAGATAGCCTCGTCAAACGCCTGTAGGGAATATAGATCAGTCACCAGATTCCCATGACAACGAAAACAAAGTCGGACTCAAGAGCATACTACAAACTTAATTTGGCTAATAGGTAGGGCGATGAAGGGACAAGAGAACACCAGTTACTTCATCAAAGAAAAGCTGTCCAGAAATGTAAACTCCAGGTTTTACATGTCTTAATTATAAGACCATCGAGAGGAGACCACCAACACCCTGCTCAGAGAGTAACCAACACCAACATTCTATTTCTATCACAAAGAACAAGGTTGGCTACAGAATGAAACAAGTTTTTACCACTGGCAAGATTAGAATGTGAGGAAATAGGACCAAACATTCATCATATGATCATATCAAAGCAGCATTTGATAATCAGATACTACATGTTTGTACCAACTATGCCAAGCTGTCACATAGGAGACAAATATCTCATCACCAAGTCACGACAGAATAGAAAATCATGATGTACTCTGGACTTCAATGATCGCCTGGGCGGCCGCCTAGGTGCTCGGGCAAAATCGCCCCCTGGGTGCTCGACCTGCCTAGCGGGTCAACGCCAGTCCCAGGCGGAGCTAGGCAGGCAAGGTGCGGCGGCGCTGGGCAGTCTGGAGCTACTCTAGGCCGCGGCCGCTCCGACGACTATGCAAGTGGACGACTATGCAAGTGGCGAGGTCATAGCACGGCATGAGCAGCGGCGCGACGGTGTCCTTGAGTGTGGCGTCGCCGAACACCCACCGGAAGGACCTCCACCTTCTGCGCGCAGCTGCGGAAAAGCATCGCCGCGAGCACCCCGCCCACGCCGGCGCTTGCCACCACATCGAAGAAGTCCACCACACACGCATTCGAGTCGCCGACGCGTTGGCAAAGCCCAGCCTCGAGCCGGGCGAGCACGGCCACGGCGAGCAACGCGTCCCCGCAGCCGTCGATGGCCAGCACTCGCCTATTGCTGGCGCCAAGAAACGGTCTCACCGGCGTCTCTGGCCCAGACAAGCACCAGCTCCGCCGAACAAGAACTTGCTCTCCAGCAAGGAGATCTCGTAGCTGAGCTTGTCGACGTCCATGGCTATCGGCGACGCCATTGCCGAGTATGCTTCCATCTCAGCTACAAGTAACTCGACTAGTGTGTGTGTAGCACTATGGCTTGTGGTCTACAGCAACTAGCAGCTAGTGTATTTATATTTGGCCGCCTAGGCGCCCTAGGTGCTAGGTGGCCACCCACCGCCGGCCTAGCACCAAGGTGAACAATGCTAGACTTAATATGTCTAAATAAGCAGCTGACTCTCTTTTTTTTTTGGCTCTATAAATGGATTACCACTTTACACCCCTATGAGCAAAATGCTCTACAAGAAATAATCTCTATGAACTTCATAGCATAAGACCCGCAATCAAGAATACTCATCCAAGTGTAATCAAGAACAAGCAAGAAAATGATCTAATAAGCTCTAGTTAAAAGGTAAAATCACTGCGTTACAACAATGCACAATTTTGTACCAATTCATTGCATGCAGATTCAAATGCACAAAACATAACCTAGGTCAACAACAAAGAACCTCGTATACAACATAAAAAAAGTAGAAATAGAAACGTAAACGTGCCACCAACCTGTTTTGCAAGATTGCAGGCTTTGTCTGGAGAGTTCAGAATCTCGTAGTAGAACACTGAGAAGTTAAGTGCAAGTCCAAGCCTTATGGGATGTGTAGGAGCCAGTTCCGCCAGAGCAATATCCTACACAATGAATTGTAGGATATGCATTTTTCAGAAAACAATGTCCAGTCTAGTATATAGTCGAAGAAAAGAGATAGTCATGAGATATGATGAAAGAAGGTAAACTTGAAGTGGAACTTGTAATACAGGACATAGTTTATCAAAGCGATGTAAGGAACCAACCTGAGCTGCCTTGTAAGCCACCATTGTGCTCTCTGCAGCCTCCTTCCTCTCAGCGCCTGTCTTAAATTCAGCAAGGTACCTGCTCAAAATTAGAAAGTTAACAAATTAGGAAGCTATTACAGATTATGGATTCAACTACAGAATATCAATATAGCATTGCATCCTTCCAACCTGTGATAATCGCCCTTCATCTTGAGGTAAAACACCTTTGACTCAGCAGCAGTAGAGGAAGGCACAAGGTGTGAGTCAATCAGCTTCAGGATACCATCACAAATCTTGCTCAGCTCAGCCTCAATCTTGCCACGGTACTCCTTGATCAGAGTAACATGCTCCTCATTCCCACGGGTCTCCTCCTTCTGTTCAATGGATGAGACAATACGCCACGAGGCACGGCGAGCCCCAATGACATTCTTGTAGGCAACAGACAGGAGGTTACGCTCCTCAACAGTAAGCTCTTCCACATCTACTGTCTTAGCCACCTTCTCCATGTACTCAACCATCTCCTCGTACCGTTCTGCCTGCTCGGCCAGCTTGGCCATGTAGACATTCTCCTCTCGTGACATTTTGATCAACAAAGTTACTTGCTGCACCCACAAACAAAACACTGATAAGTCATTGCCAACATCAGGCAGCAAGCGAAAAACTAAAAATATGAGAAAAGGGTATGAGTATGATTTTCCAATTCAGATCAACACTTTGTGATTTAGCTCATTCATGTATGATGTTAATATATGCTAACATTTGCTAACAATTATGCTGAATCTTGCAAATCTGATCCAACCAGTAACATGCAGTCCCACCAAAATGCTACAACTGATATACTAGCATCCAGGTTCAGGTCCACATTACATTACAGACAAACAGGCTAACACCATGTCTCAAATCTGTTTGGATCGTCTTATTTTGAAAAAGGAATAATAAATAATTATGATAGTATACAACAAGCCAAACAAAATATCGAATATTGTATTGCAATTAACATGTGATACCAAAAGAAAAAAGTCACTTCAACACATTACAGATACATAGAAGCAAAACATTGACATGGACCAACCAGATCTAATCGTAACATAAATTAACCCCACGAAGCAATAAACTGAAACAACAAAATTTCCCAAAAAGCGGAACACCCTATCTTCCAATTCAAATCAACACAGATTACCCCAATACCTTCTACGACAGGGATAAATCGCACAACTGACACTTCAACTAAACGAGGAATCACAGCTGATCAAATCAATAACCGCAGGGTACATGTACAACTAGATCTAAATATCTACTAATCACCGCATCACGCATAGATAAATAGCTCGGATCAACCTTCTCCCCCAGAAAAAAATGGATATTCGATCTATGTCTCTAACGAATACTACAACAAACAACACAAACCAAAAAAAAATCCCCACTTTTCATACGAAAAAGCTTACCCAATCGGTCGGATCTACGCGCAGCACGTGCTCGGGATCTCAGATCTCGCAAATCGAAACCAGACCAAATACCCCAGAACAACACCGACACTACCAGATCTAGTAGCCACAGCACGAAAAAAAATCGAGAAAAAATCGCAGCACTCTCGCATCCCACGTACCAGCACGCCACATGCAACGAGATCAAATAGGAGGAGGAGAAATCAGGATGGGTGGGGGTGGGGGTGGGGCATCCGGAACCCTAACCTTCGGGGTGGTGAGGCGTGCGGTGTCGCAGCGGATGGGGGTCGGGCGTCGCCTCGCGCTCTCGTTGTTTCGTTGTGGTTCGTGTCGCGATGGGGTGGAGGGCTATATATAGTAAAACGCGGGGAAAATCGATCACTCCCCCCAAGCTGTGTCCTGGTTTAGGGCGTTTTTTTTCTTTTCGTCGTTGTTTATAATTTTGGTTTATGAATTTTGAGTTTTAATTATTTATGAGAAAGATTATAAAGAGAAAAATAGTTACATGTAATTTTGACCGGTGCAACTAAAGTCGGTATAATATTTACTACAATCAACTTATAGGCTCCGTCTTAAAAAAATGCATCAAAGAAAGCCATAAGTTACTAGCCGATTTGAACCCATCCCTTTTACATTTTAAATTAATTTCTAAATTATTTTTTTCTGTATGACCGAAATACCCTCCTCTTCCTTTCACTCCTCTCCCTCCTTCATATCCACCTCGGCCTCGCCTGCCAGCGACCACCGCGCCCTTCCCTCTGATCTCCTCTCCCTCCAGCCACCACATCCTCTTCTCACGGCGGTGCCATCTCAGTCGAGAGGGAGACTTGTAGGAGACTATGACGAGGAGTAGCACGGGCACTAGCCCGACACCCATGATGAGCCGACAGCGCGATGGATAGTGTCCCTCTCAGGCATCAACAGCGACAAAAGCTGGTCCATGCACCAGCGGGTGCTCCCCTCGCCCTCACCCACCCCTGACAGTATCTACATGGTGAGAAGTAGCGTGAGCAGCGACAACATGAGCAGGAGCTGGACCTGGTAAGCGCGGGCTGGAAATAGGGAAGGTTGGTGGTGATATAGCTGATACAGGCAAGAGAGAGATGATACAGGCTTACTGACGCGGTTGGTGAGGAAGGAGAATGACTGACGAGGCCTGACGTCATTAGCAGTGTCGCAGGGCCGTCGAGCCCAAGGGCCGCGGCGCTCCAGCAAGAGCGATGTCCAAGAAATATGTTAAAGAGAATCGGTGGGGAGGTGAGGAAGCCGTGGATGTGCTCGGATTTAGAGGAGATGGACTGCAATGCCCTAGCGTTGTGCACGACAAGCTTAGTGGCAGCGCCCATGTCGATGGAGCAACTCGAGGGAAATTAAGACAGAGGGATGGATCAGCCAGGGGCTGCCATGAGGTGAGGATGGCGATGGAACGACCAATTTGGGGAAAAGAATGGCAGTGGAGCGGAATTTTGGAGGATGGCTAGCATCGGGATGGAGCGGGCCGAAGACCTTATTGACATCAGGGAAAGAGGGGAAGGGGATGCGACTGCTCTACATCTTCTAGGGATGAAGAGGGAGTGGAATGAGAGGAGGGGCAGAAGAGCGAAGCGGCGGCAGGGCATCCTTATCTCTAGGATGGTTAGATCTAGAGAAGGAAGAGAATGAGAAAACAAGGAAGAAGTCGTGGTAATATGGTCATTTCGCGTGGGGTTTAGGAGCCTAGGAATAAAAAGGTATTAAAAATCAAAAAAAGCAAACAAGAAATTAACCTCTTAATTTTAATATATTTTATCTGTTACCATATAATAGATGATATTTTAACTATGGTCTCTCAACTTTTATGCGAATGATCGATATTCCCTAAAGCGCCATGGCGAGGCTGCGGTCAATACGCCAATCGAGGCGCCACGTAGGCGGTGAAGACCCACCGACACAGCTCGCCCACAGCAAGCCGAGAGAGAACGACATTCCATACGTGTGGGGGCGTGTTTCTATTAGGGCCCGCATGTCATTGCGAGGAATGGTGTAGGTTGGTAGCCTTAGCATTTGTGGTAGGTGGAATATACCCTAGGAGCCTCTCCCTTGGGCTGTAGAACCGACAAAACGTTAGGTAATTCAGGTCAATTTGTGCATGTTGGCCTGTCTACTGTGAAAACATCAATTTTATTTTTTTTAGGAAATGATCCTATTTATAAGTGGAAGGCCTTATAGGTTTTAATCGATTAGAGCTTTTGGCTTTTGGTTGAAATAGAATAATAGTGGCTGGAAGAAGTAGCTGATCTAAGCAGAAGTGTTTGATTCGATCGGAGGTTTTGGATTTTTGTTGAACTGACTTGAAAAATAAAAAAGAGAAAAAATACACCATCACAAGGCAGAAAATAAAAGGGGGGAGGAAATGAAAGAGAAAAAAAAGAAAAAACAACAATGAAAACAAAAAAAATTGGAAAAGGGAAGGGAGAAGGGGTAGGGGTAGCGGTGGCCAATGAGCCGGCGTAGGCAGAAATGGAGGAGGTGGCCGGAGCAGGCAGCACCAACGAGGCCATGGGAGAAGCGCGGCGGCGGCAGAGGTGGCGGGTGGCGATGGGCCAACAATGGTGGAGGCAGCAACGCGTGTGATGGAGGACTAGGAGCAAAAGCCAGAATAGAAGCGGCTTGAAGAAACTGCTTTTGGAAGCTGAGTGTTTGGAGCCTGTTCTTTTCAGTTTCTAAAAGCTGCTTTTTGGCTTTTTTACAGTAACTAGCTCTCAAACAGAGTATTTTTTTAAGGTGGGGTTTATAAGTTGATTATAATACACACTGTTACAACTTAATTTATATCGGCCAAAACTGTACGTGGGTTTCTATTACTCTATAGTCTCTCTCACAAATAGCCCAAAAGTTATAAGCCACAGCTAAAAGCTATAAGCCAAAGCCAAAAATAACATGCCTCGGCTTCCGACTTCTCTAAGCACAACTTAGAAGCTGAAGCCGGTTAAAACACCCTCTTAGTGATGCTAAAAGATCTGTGATGGCATCTCAAAACAAACAAAGATCTGTGACGATTCATATGAGTATATGACCGGATAGAAAAGTTGTACTAATCAGTAATTATATATGCAGAATCAAGTGATTCGAGAAAGGGAAATGGCCATGAGCATCATGCACATGAGTAATAACGTTGCCTAAGCTGTATTGCACAGCATAATGATAAAAAAAATGTTGCTGACTTCTGACCCTTCCTCTTGTTCGAAGTCTGAAGAAGAAACGGTCAGAGAATAGCTGTAAGCAATCCTGTTTTGTTCTTAAAGATGCTTTTGTTTTGTTGGCTTTCGTTTTCTTACAATGAAATATGCTTTCTTTTCAGTTGCTACATGCTAGCGGTCTAAAAGCTCAGACTTGATACATGGAAATTTGTGTCTCATAGTAAAAGAGAGATATTTTTATTTTTTAGGGAAATTTGAAGATTTGCTACTCAATATCTCATTGTCAAATCCTCGAATGCACTTCTTTATGGTGGCAAATCTTTAACTTCTTTTTTTTTACAATCTAGGGTGGTAATGTCTGATTTTAGTTTTCTGACTATGTGAGTTCACGTAATAGCAAATGGTTTTAGGTCAGTGGCGGAGGACGGGAAAAAAATGAGGTGGGGCGGATTGAAAGCAATACCATTCAAACTATAATACTAATCAGACCCATCAACAATAATCCAAGTGCAAAAATATTTAATAATACAAGACATTGAAAAGTACCTCCAAAAATTGGAATACGACCGGTTGGTTGAGTCGGGCCCTTAGCTATGAAAGCCCTCCTAACTTCATCTATAATATTAGGAGCAAATCTATCAATTGGAATACGAAGCCCCGGATCAGAAACAATATAATCTGGGTTGACTTCAGTTATAAGATCACCTTGCACTGCCTCTTCTTCAATTACATCTTCCACTTGTACAGAGTCTAATTGTATTTGTTCTTGCAGCTCTTCCACTTGCCCAGCACCAACAGACTCTCCCACCTCCACTTCAACATTTCCACTTTCACGAGTGCTTGGGTTTGTGGCATTTGAACCCCGATTAAAATAGCTCTTCAAATCTAAACACATAAAAGCAAATAGACAGATAAATTGACCTATGAATTTGCAAAATATAAATTGACAAATGGAAACTGCATATCAATTATCAAATATCAATGACACTCCTAATATATGCCTCACCTCTCTCGTGATTTTCCTTTCCCTTCTATCCATTGCTCAAGCCTCAAATCAAAATTCACAAATCACAATAATATATCAGCAGCAGAGGGCTAGAATCGAGCAGAGTTCGCGCCAGCCGCCGTGGCGTGCACGCAGCCGCAACGCGCAGCCCCGCGCCGCCGCCTCCCGCCGCCGCCGCCCGCCTCCCAAGTGGTGAGTCCCGCCCGCCCCGAGATATGCCGGATGAGGAGCAGCGGCCGGTCGCGCGCGGTGGCGTGGCGCGCCGCCGGCGGCTGCCCGCCCGCCTCCCGAGTGGCCGAGTCCCGCCGCCCCGAGATCTGCCGGACGAGGAGCTGCGACGGGTGGCGCGGCGCGCGTCCCGCGGCCGCCGCCTCCGAGTGGCCGAGTCCCACTCGCCTCCGAGATCTGCCGGACGAGGAGCAGCGACGGTGGAGTTGGTGGCGCGCGGCCCGCGCCCGCGCCGCCGCCGCGCCGCATTCCATCGCCACTCGCCGCCGCGCTCCTCAGGAGCAGCCAGAGTCCAGAGACTAGGGTTTAGTTATTGGGCTATTGTCTATTGGATAGAGGGGTATATGGGGTCCCTTGCAAAAATTCAAGGTCTGGCTTGGGCCATAGCTTGCCCTATCGGGCCCTCCGCCCCTGTTTTAGGTCCTGCTCATTTCAACTTCAGTTTCTGGCTTAATTTTACTATTCATAAATTTCGTCTTTTTATGAACTTTTGGCATTTTTTTGAGCTTTTTGCCGGTTCTTTTCTCTCTATATTCGTTTGCGTTGTCCGTAATGAGCTAACATATTTTTTCTATTTTTATATTTAATTACGCTAAATAAGCCACCTTCAGCTACAGTAAAATTTTAGTCTCTACAATGCAATTTCAGCCATAAACCACAGTTTTTCAGCCCAACCGAGCAGGACCTTAATCGCTAAGCTATCACATGCCTAATATGCGGTAAGGTAAATATTGGACAACGCTCCTAAAGATCTAGCTACAAATTTTTATTCCAAGCACATTATGTATTTTTGTACATTTTCTAAACCCACTTGTGAACCTAAAAAAATCATAAAATGCGGCTCCATGATTTATGGACATTATCTAGCTTGCAAATATTTAAAAATAGATGCGACAAATTTGGCCAAGTTGTGTTCTAAAGGTGAAAGATAGGCGCCTCTCAATTTTAGACGCCTTAAAACGGTAAACAAAATAGAACGAAAGTGATATATATATATATATATATATATATATATATATATATATATATATATATATATATATATATATATATATATATATATATATAAACAATTGCAGCCGTGCATGTTCTTGTCAAAGAAACAATAATCCCTTGCAAGTTGCGGCTCAGCCGTCATTGCAGAGGTTGCTGTCACGAGTAAGAGTAGCATTTCCTCATCTTTTCAGACTCCTAACGTGTCCCTGTCCAGAGGCAGGCACACACTGCTCGACGCATCGCGTTAATTTTCTTCTTAATAGCTGAAAGCGATGGCATTTCCCCCAAAGTAATCTGGAAAGTGATGGGCAGGATGCAAACCCGGATTTGACAGCTTTCATACGGCATACCTCAGATATTCATTAGAGTTTAGGCTCGTATCATCATGCAGCATTGATTCATGTACAACAATAACTGATGCATGAATATTTGGTGGGCAAGCCAACAAATTCAGGTTAACATGGAAAGAAAAGAAATGGTACACTCAATTTGCAAGATGGTACATCCTGTTGGCATGAGTGCAGAAATCTACTTCTGATTTTATTTCAAATAATTTTACAGCTTACACTTGTGAGTTCTGACTTCTGACGTCTGAATTTTACAGCTTGCAGTATACAGCTGACGCTGTGATCGTTTTGGCTTTAACTTTCAGCTTATTTTTCGCTATTCATAAATTTCATCTTTTTCTGAACTTTTGGCTTTTTGGTGAGCTTTTTTGCCGATTCTTTTTTCCAGTATTTGTTTGTATTATATGTAATGGGCTAACATATTTTTTATATTTTTAAATTTAATTATGCTAAATAAATCTCTGTCAGCTACAGTGATTTTCAGCCATAAGCCACTAAAAAAAGCCCAAATGAGTCATTTGAGAGTAGAGGCCCCCCAAAAAAAGATTTTTACATCTTGCAGTATCCTTTTCTTTAGAGCATCAATCTCATTGTCCAATTCTTCCCGATTTCCAGCCAGGAAAAAAAAAGATTGTCAGGAAACATACATTTAAATGGACAAATTAGAAAGTACACCATCCGAGGGTTTTTTTCCCCTCTGTTTTACTGTAAAGCACCGAAGCATATTTAGCATAGAAAAAATGCATTAAAATGCTATGTAGAATTTTCTCTAGGATAAAACATGCAAAGGACTTGGAATCGAGCTGTGGCAAACAGGACAAAGGTGGCACGCTAGCCAGCTCTTTATCTGCTGGACATGTCAGGCATGGACAACTT
This sequence comes from Dendrocalamus sinicus, assembly GCA_036346575.1. Lineage (NCBI taxonomy): Eukaryota > Viridiplantae > Streptophyta > Magnoliopsida > Poales > Poaceae > Dendrocalamus > Dendrocalamus sinicus. The sequence continues at coordinate 25,400,737 of CM070663.1, forward strand.
ATGAATACCAAGTTGTACATCTTCCACAGTGTCACCAACAGTGCATAAAGGGGCAAGGAGAACTCAAGAAACTCGTGCAGAAATCAGGATGCGAATAGTAGAAAAGCAGTCTCACCACCAGCCTACATGATTAATGGTAGAAAAGCAGTCTCACCACCAGCCTACATGATTATGAGATTACCTTGAAGAGCTGGCACCGTACACAAACCATCCCGAGGAGCCGAGCCCCACTAGCTAAGTCTGGGAGCTGCAGATTGTAGCATCTTGATTTTCAGTGGTTTTTTTAAATTTTTAAAATAAAAATAACTATTTTAATTTTCTTAAATTAATTAAGTCTTAACTTGAATTTTCATAAATTAAAAAGATTTAATGTAAATAAAAAAATTCTGTTAAATCAAAACCAGTTTAAGTTGGGTCCCTACTTCCTTGTATTGCAAGAAATTTTTCTGTATTATTTTTGGATCTTTCGGAGTTTATTTGCTATTTTTGGGAGCTCAATTGAATTTATTTTCACTTCTGAAAATTAGAAAACCCTATAAATCCCAAAAAGTCTTTGTGGGCCGAATTCTGTATGTCCCGGCCCACTTTCTTTTCCAGCCTAGTCTATTTCACCGCTCAGCCCGCATCCTTTTCTTCCGTGCGGCCCAACCCTCCCGTGCACGCGGCCCAGTTCGCCCGCGCCATTGCGAATCCTCTGCCTTCGCCGATCCCTTCTTGAGCATCCCCGTGCTTCACCCTTCCGCCTCGAGCCATTGCCGTGCCTCAGAACTCGCCGGAGCTCGCCGTTGCCATGGTCGGGCCTTCCCCGCTACAGAACCCGCGTTGTTGAGCTGCTCCGTTGACCCTCGGTCTTCGCACCGAGCCGAACAACACCACCTTGCTCCCAGGATTGCAATGCGCGCGTTGCCTAGCCTCGTCGACGCCGGTGACCTTGCCGGACATCTTCGCCAATCCGAGCCGCTAGATTGCTTTGTCGTCGCGCGCTCATGCCGACCCATAGTCGTTCGCCGTCGCCGGCGTTGAGCAGCCATGACCATCGATCTGGCCAAGTCAACGATCCAGTCAACCGTCCAAGTGGCTTGCCACCTCAACTTCCCGATTCGATGCGGCAGCCACACCAGCTATAAGCCACCAGCTCACCCCGCCTCCATGCGTTGCCTCGTCACCGCCCACGTGTTGTCACATCATCACCACTTAAGCTCGTGTCATCCTGTCTGCCACGTCAGCCCTAGCCATCGTCCTGGTGCACCAAGTCACTGTTCCATGGACTGGACCACAGCCAGTATTTCGTCCTTCTGGTCATTATGGCTGGTATTGGATAATCAGAGATGTTTCAAATTTTTAACTAGATCGACAATTTTTACTGTAAAGTTTGATTATTTTCTGCTTCAGTAGATATGCTGTTTTACATCATATAAAAATAAATAGGATAATGTTGGAGGTGATTTGATCAAGATATATTTTCTTGCCCAGCAGTAATTCTTTAGGTATTAGAAATAGAATATTCTTGATCAATATGCCATTTTGTGAAGAAAATTCTTGATCAATGTGTCATTGTCTGAAGGAAATTCTTCTCTGGCCGATTATACACATAGCTCAAGTTGAAACTATATGGTCATTCTAAATGTTGCTCTTGCTCATCCCATCATTATCCATGTGTCAATAACTAACAGCTCGTCCCATCATTATCCATGTGCCAATAACTAAGAGGTGTGTATTATGCTCTGAAAACACAAACTAATGTATGCTTTCTTGCAGATATTATGGATTTAAGAGTTTCCTTGGCTGCAATGTGAACGAAAACAACTCTAGGAGTTAAAGGTCCACGATGACCATGGATGCAACTGCGCCTGCGGTACAGAGCTGTGGTGCTGGCTAGCTGAATAGGTTTTAGATTTCCTTAGGTGTTCGAATCATAAACGATGGGTTTGAGCAGCACTCAAATCACTCATCTTATGCATGGCCGTGTTCAGCTTAAGCTTTTTTGGCTTGGCTGCCACAATATAATTATGCCAGGTATGAAGTATTCTGGTAATGAGAATTTTTGGTTGCCTGGTTGCTTTGTGCTCTACACTAGATGCTATACCAAAAACTCGACCTGCGGGGGGAAGAATCCCCCGGGCATTGCTTAAGAAGAAGGTCTTCTCACGCAGACCGAGAAAACCCCCGAACCCCTGCTCCACCCTTACACAGCGGCACTATCGCCCGACCTTGTGAGACTACCGGCGGATCCTTTGGATTAACGCCTTAGCGGGACCTTAGACCTGTGCTTTGGTGTGGTAGCAGGCGAGGGGATTTTTTTCCTCCAAACCTGAAATTCGCTCCCACTGGGAGTCGAACCCAGGACCTGAGGGGTGCTACTCAAGCCTCTAATCATTGGGCTAGAGACCTTTTCGCACTAGATGCTATGCCACGCAGTTGCTGTGGAGATTTTCCTTCGGATGGCTTTTGGTATATCCAGGGACGAAGGGATGAACCATGCTGGTTTGAATTTCACATCGTACGTGTAGAGATATGGGCACTTTAGCCCTGGAGCTTGCTTTATGTGACTTTACACAGCAAATTAAATAGATTGTTTCTGGTTAGCTTTCAATATCTCCTATTTTTTTTGGAAGGAGAGCGCTTACATGGGAAGTTACTGATAAATTGATAATGATGAATACAGACGTGTTCATGCTTTTAAGAAAGGATTGGTGGTGATCAGTTGGGTTTAAAAGCTCATGGCTTATGGCTAAAAACACTGTAACTGGCTGAAAAAAACATTGTAGCTGACAGAGGCTTATTTAGCATAATTAAATCTAAAAAATATAAAAAATATGTTAGCGCATTACGTATAGTACAAACAAATACGGGAAAAAAAGAACCGGTAAAAAAGCTCAACAAAAAGCCAAAAGTTCAGAAAAAGACGAAATTTATGAATAGTGAAAAATAAGCTGGAAGCCAAAAACTTAAGTCCAACCGATCACTGCTAGTTCGTGTCATTTTTATTTTTAGATATTTAAAATCTTGCTTTTTTTACGGAGCTGTGGTTAAGAAGTACATATCTATTAACACACGCAGCATTATAGATTTTCTTAGAGAAAAAAGAGGGGTCACACGCATTGGTTACGTGATGTCGCGCTATTGCACGACTTGCATGCCTATTGGGCTGAGATTTTGCAAACTTATTTACCCTGACTTCTACTGCAAAATTAAAAAAATACGGATTAGAAACATTTTCCTTTTACGTTTACCAATTAATTTTAAAAACATACTCTTTTCAGTTACAAATACTTATCGTTTTGAATAGAGCTATAGATAAATTTTCAAAACTTTAACTATCAATATCTTTTAAATATTGAAATTAGATATATAAAAATCATACGTATAGATTTATCTTTAAAATTACTTTCATAATATTATAATTTTATTAGATTTTATAAATATATTACAATATAAATTAGTTGTGTTGTGTTTTAAAGACTGCGCTTCAAAACAACGTATGTTTATGACAGAAGTATTTATTAACAACGGAATATGAGACTGTCGCTGTATTGTGCGGGCCATCGGATCTACACATGCTTATTTTCTTCATCTCAGATTGCATGGCTAAAACAAAATTATCTTCAATTTTCATATAACAAATACAACTGGAACCGGTGCGTAGCGCGAGCCATCGGCTAGCAAGCATGCAATTGCCAATTTCTCTGGCCTTCAAGATTTTAGTGGATCTTTTTTACCTGATGGATTGCATGGACACAGTTCTTCCCCTCCATTTTCAGCTGAACCAAATGGCTGAAAGCCAAAGAAGAAGAAAACAGCAATAGAGAAAATTCAGCACAATTTTGATAATAAAAACATCCGCTGAAAGCCTCAGACGCAGACGCACTTCATTCAGAGACAGCAGGCAACACAGCTCGACACACAGCCACCATCAAAGAAGAGGCTCACTCTTTATCTTTGCATTAGTTCCAGTTTCTTATTCTTCGTTATTATTCTTTCAAATCGTACATTGCAGTGACCATGCCTAATGTTACATAGCTTATGCTTATTCTAGCAATACTAACAGCTGTATCAGCTCGGGAATTACACAGATCAGGGAGCGCAGCACCTAGCAAAAATGTGATCAATCGTGTAGCTCAGTCCAGGCTGCGATGGCCAGGGTGTGCCGCCCACCACAGGCAACGTACTTCGCCTGCCATTGCCCGTTGGGACTGGTGCTAGTTTTCGGTGGAGGTAAGTTTATAGGCACTTCCATTGGGTGACCCGTTGTGACCTTCCTGCCGTAGCCTAGACGGCCATGATCACCCCTCCCATACTGCACACACAATAAATATAAGAAATTAAGCTTTGAAAAACTATCGATGATGCTATTACGAGGAACAAATCCACAGGTTACAGAAACTCATTTTACACTTCAAATGTCTGTAGAAGCAGAGAACTTGTCAGCAAAGTTTATTTTGAATTGCCAGCCATACGACCTTTTGGAGTTTGGCACTAGATAAAATGAATTAATAATTATTCAAAAATACATGCACTTTGTTTTCATCAAGATTTTAGTATCTTCAATAATACCTGAAGTAATTAGTGAAACTTAGGTGAAATCCATACATTTGATGTTGACAAATCAACACCTCTCCAGTGGACAAATTTAAGATCTATATGTCACATGCATCATAATGACATAACGTTTAGTAATCAAATCTACAACCCTTGGAATTTTTACAACCTTCATGAATCTTGTATTAATGACGCAAGATGGCCAGTTCATCTTCAATATCCCATATACTATAACTACGGGTATGTTTTTCACAGGAAAAAATGTTCCGTAGTGGCGCTCAGCAATATTGCCTATCAAATTGTGATTTGTCAAGCTTTCACAGGGTGTTGTTTCATGCTACTCTGAAGAATAAAGGAGTACATTAAAAGCCAAAATAAGGGATCGTGCATAACCAGCTTTAGTTTTGGTCTAATCAAAATTGCTTTAAAATAGATGTTTATCTATTTGCATTCAATGAATTATTGGTGATATTTACCAAAAAGCAGTAAAAATGGTCAAAATGACCGAAAGTTCTACATTTATCCTAGCTTGCACCTCCAAAAGATACTGACATGGTACATAGTAAGCAAACGCAGACAAAATTCTACTTACAGAAAACATTTGTCCATCACGAGTTAGCGCAACTGAATGGGTTCCTCCACATGATACCTGCAAACATGGAAAAACAAATGGAAAAACAAATGAGCTCTGGTGCTCAACGTGGAAACAGGCCCTGTTCAACCATTTCTGGGCAATAGGAAAAGAAGAAGCAACTCAAGTCAACATTTCACCATGGTTGTCATGGCGGAACTGGCGACCATGGCGATTGAGGGGCGCCAGGACGTCTAGATGACGCCACGGCAATGCCAAGGCGAATGCCATACAAGCGTCCCTGTACATGCTCCCGTAAGCCATACGTGAATACACCCGTCTCCCTCCTCTCATAAACCTCTCTCCCGACCTCTCTCAAGGCGACTCCTCTCCCCACCAGCGCCGCCCCCGTCCGCCGCTGCCTCCCCTCCCGGCCGCCTCCCCCCCTCCCCCCAAGGCGCAACGAGTGGCCATGGCGTCCATCCAGCTCCACCGCGACGCCTAGGCAACGCCATGACAAGCATGCATTTCACGCACAGCGAAGGTGAATTACCTGAATAATATCCTCTCCAGCTAGAAGCTGAACCTTTAGGGGTACCATGTGACTACTCTTATCATCTCCAAATCCAAGCCTCCCATGTTCTCCTCTCCCCCAAGCATAAACCTGCAAAGACAAAAACAAATAAGTGAATATGCTTAACAGTGCACTAAAACATATTTTCACTTGTCGAATATAGATGGGAGGTCATTCAGTTACAGGAGATTTATACGGTCACCTTGAAAAACAAACAAGATTTTATTTTTTTTCTTGATCAATTTAACAATCTTGAACTTGGGATCAGGTCAACTTGCTCATTTCTTCGACTTTATACATACATAGCATCATATATAACTATTTATCCCTTCATATAGCAATGTTTGTTTCCAATCCATACTTGATAAATTCATTTATCAACTCATACCCTCACTATGTTCATTCTCTGTTCTTTCACAGCTCTCTCCCCTAATATGCAGTACAACACTAAATGGCAGTGCCTTATGCTTCTCTTTTCATCATTATTTTTAGTGATCACAATCTGTGGCATCCTGCATCAATACATATTTCCATGGCCGTCCAACTATTTTTTAGAGAAAATTGGGAACAAGCTAGGCATGAGCTGGCTCAATGGAACTCACGCCAAACTTGAGCTAGTAGCCCATTTTGAACCATAGCCAATTAGGAGTGGCTCAGATGAGCTCAAAATCTTTGAAGCCCTAGTCCAATTAACTTTCATCATATAATATAACAACCTTTGCAGGATTTTCGCATCTGGATATCTTTCAAGCATGAACTAAAGGAATAGCAAGTGTGTCAGATTACCTGGAGTCTATTATAACATGGCAATATCCTTCGTGAATAAATTTCCGAGTGCGCAAGAATGGTCTGTTGCTCATTAGAATTGTGCTATCTGGTGGTTTGTACTTTGGAGTTTGGACAAAGAAAACAAATATAATTATAAGATGATGAGGCAGTTTAAGTCAAAGAAGGAAATACCTCTCCCTCTTTAGTTATTGCAGTTGAATGCCAACCTCCAGCAGCAATATCAACCTGAAATAGATGTGAAAATATGCAACACTAAATTAGAAACAGGAATTTAAGACACAGACATGATCGGGAAAAATTTGTGCAGATAATATCAATTCATCAGCATATAGTGGTAGACTATAGTCAGCATACAATTCTTTGCATACGCAACGTCAAACATTCTAATGTACAATGGTTAGGACTAGATGTGCTAAAAAGGCCGTACTATAATCAACATACAATTCTTTGCGTAGGCAACATCAAACATACTAATGTACAGTCATTAGGACAAGAAGCGCTAAAAAGTCAGTGGCTTGTGAGCCAAATCATGCCCAACTCATTGACTGAGTTTGGATTTTGGAGATGAGTTAGTCACCAACCAGCCTTAAGCTAACCTTGTTTGGAATGTCTTGATAACACAGAAAACTCCACATTCATGCCAAACTTGATTTAGAAAATATATCAGAAAATAGAAGAAATAAAATCAATGCAACCCACCAATGAGAGGTCAGATAGCCCTTGAACACGGATCGGTTGCGATCTTGGTTGGGTATCTCCAGTCCCCAGCTGACCATACTCGTTATTACCCCATGCCCACAAAATTCCATCCTCTGGTAGTGCCAAATTATGGAATGCACCTACAGCAATCACCCTCACTTTCTCAAGGCCTTGCATGCGTACTGGTGTAGATATTTGCTTGCTGAAAAAAGACCAATGGTCAACAACAGATACAAGGACAAAACAACAGAAAGAATTGAAGATTTCAGCATAAGGCACCATACATATCGCCCGGAGGCCATGGTTGCCCCCATGTCCAAACATGACCTTCTTGTGTCAAAACAACTGAGTGTGTCCCTCCAGCAGCTACCTAGAATTAATTGAAGGAATCAGAAATCAAGAAGCTAGCAAATGGAAATCAGAAGCGCAAGATAGAAAAGTTGTAGCATCATTCTGTAAACACATTGCAACAGCTCCAACATGTCAAATATCCTACATGTGTCACACAACCTAACTAGTACTTCTTTGGAGACAAACATATTCCAATGTGACAAGATAATCCACAATTTTTTTGTATTCCCAATCCCTACAACCATGCACGAAACCAAAATGACTAAAATTCCAAGAACATTCTCGCTGGGGCAACTAGCACATGATAGGAATCAATTCCACTCACCTGCCGAACTTTGAGCTTGGGAGCGCACCGCTGCGGGATCGGGATGTCCCTCCTGAGCGCCCTTGTGCCATCTTGCTTCCTCTCAGGCTCCTCCCCGCACTGCCCATACTCGTTGCCTCCTGCAACATCAACTCACATTGCATCTAATCCGCCAAATTCGGTCATAAAAGCAGGCAAGAAAGCCCCAGTTCCCCTACCCCAAGCGTAGGCGTGTCCCTTGTCGTCCACCGCGAGGCAATGCCACCCGCCGATCGCCGCCTGGCACCAAAACCCAAATGCACAGCTTTCATTAGCACCGCACAGACCCAAACCGCATTCCAAAGAAGTAATCCTGGCGCTCACCCGCACGATCTTGACGCCGGCGAGGGCCTCCACGGGCCCCGGGGAGCTCTCCGTCTTGGTCTCCGGCGGCTGCCCGAGCGTGCCGCGCTGGTTCCACCCCCACGTGAAGAGCTGCGGACGCCGCCGGCCGGCGAGAACCCGAACCAATCAGATCAAGAACAAAGGCTCGGCAAGAAGAGAGGCAAGGAAAGGGAGGAGGAAGCGGGACGGCAAGGAGCGTACGCGGCCGTCGCCACAGATGGCGAGGGAGTTGCGGCTGCCGGCGACGACGGCGGAGACGGCGTGCGGCTCCAGCGAGGCGACGCAGTGGGCCCAGTCCTTCTCCTCGTACCCGCCCATGCCCAGCTGCCCGTCCTCCCCCGAACCCCTACAAACCAAGCGAAAACCACCCCAAGAAAGAAATCAGACCCAACATCGCGAGGAACCGAGGTCGCAAAGGGAGGAGGCATCACCATGCGAGCACGGCCGTGGGGTGCGAGGGGGGCGCCATGGGTAGCGGAGCAGGGCTCGGAGTCGGCGGAGGTGGCGAGTTGTGCGCGCCCTTGCAGAGGGGAAGGGATAGACAGGTGGTAGATAGCGAAGCGAGGCAGAAGCAGCCGATTCGGTGGTGGGTTTTGTGCGCCGCGTAGGGCAGCGCTCGCTTGGCCTCTGCTGCGGCTCGGTTGGTTATTATCATTATTATTCTATTCTATTATGCGGTTCAGGGGCTAGATTTTAGGGCGCGTGTCTAGTGAACTGCCGTGGGCTTTGTGCTCCGCGCAATAGGGTTTCTGAGGTGGATCTCCACGTCCTGGTGAGTCACCACTCATCAGTCTTGTACGGGATCGGTGATTTTTTTCTTTATTATTCGAGATGATGATAACGTAGGACAGAGATACTGATATAAACCATATATATGTTAGTGGGTTTAGAAAATTATTTGGAGAAGCGACTTTGAGAAATTGTTTGGAGAAGTTGTTCTATTTGTTTCAGCTTCTAGAGAAATTGGAGCCAAAAGCCACCCCAAAAGTCCATAAGAACGAAACATATAGTATAGGTAATTGTAACTTGGAAGATTTTTATTGTTGTTTGTGTATGGTTTGTTGGTCGGTAATGCTTTACTTAGTTTGGGAAAGAGTGCTAAGACACATGCGCTAAATACATGGAAGGTTATCGACAAGTTTTTGATTCGGTGACGAAGCTAGTGTTGTGGTACAAAGGTTTGTAGTTAGTAATTGGGTGGTAATAGTTTGGGGCTTAAGCGTTCATGCCCTCGTTTTCAAGTGAAATGGTGATTTTGCTCTCATTTTTTAAACTTTGTGATTTTACCCCTGTGTTTTTAATCAAGGAGAGTCCGCCTATTCCGTTAAAGTCGCTAACGGTGTTAACTTTTGCACGAATAGACAAGTTTGCCCATGTGATTTTACCCCTGTTTTGTTAGAGAACTTTGTGATTTTACCCCTATTTCGAAATTGAAGTTTTGACATATTTGGTAGGGATGTTGTCAACATAATTAGACACAAATTTATGCATTCGTTTTATTAATATAAATTTGGACAAAATTTGTCAAATTTTGCAAAATTTGGACATCATTTATGCCAAAATTCAAAGAAACACAATTTTTATCACACAACTTGCATGTAAACATCAAGAGATTACGAATAACCATGAGATATCATGCCATACATGTACATGTCACATTAATGTCTAGATGACATACCAACATATCCATATGACATGGCAAGATACAGGTCCGCATGACATGTCAAACAAAAGTAGCAACTAGCATTATGTTTTTAGATCTCTATTGGCAAACATCACATTCAACCATTAAGACCTAACAGACTAGCAAGTCTCCCAGCAGTTCCTCCTCCTCTCCTTCCCCTTCCTGAACCTCTTCCCCTTCCCCTTCCTGTAGCAGCACCACTTCCACATCATATGGAGAGAGTGAAAACAAGTTAGTACAGTTATAAATGCTATAATTTCGAAAAAAAACTGTAGTGGACAGCAATGCGTTCATGAATTACATTGTCTCATTGTTGTCATCTCCTGACCCTCCTCCCCTTCCTGACCCTCTTCCTCTTCCCCTTGCTGTACCAGAACCACTTCCCCTACACATGGAGAGAAGAAAACATGTTAGTAAAGTTAGAAATAATTAAATTTGAAAAAAAATAAGAATGGACAGCAAGGGATGCATGACTTACATTGGCTCATTAATGTCCTCTTGTAACTCCCTTCCCCTTCCCCTACCCCGTCCCCTTGTGAGAAAAGAATGTGTTACTACAACTACCGATTAGTAAATGAGGTAAAAAAAAACAGTAATACATGCATGACTTACATTGGGTCATTGCTTCCTTGTGCAGATCCATCTTGTGGTGTTGAGAGCCTCTTCTTTTGACTAGTCAGAGGACCTCCTTGGCAATGTTTAGTCAGTATGGCCTAGTTTATTGCACTCGTGACATACCTTCCTTTTCTTACTAGTGCCAACTTCATCATATGGTTTGATCCTAGATTTTTTGGTCTCCTGTGTTTCCTTCTCAATTTGGGCTTCTTGATTTTGTAGCCTAAATCAACATGAGGCCACCGATCTTTGGATGTCGGATTGAATTTGCATGCATACGCCTTCCTGAACATATCAACAGAGAAGTACTCATGGACAAAGTCATCCATCTGCACCTCCCGCGATCTTTGCAATGAAAGCCAAAACATGGCTGCAAGGTTTTCCATCACTTGCCAAGCTCTACAAGTACAAGTCTTTTGCTCCAAGTTGATTGCATGCCCGAATCTATTCACAAGTGACTTCAGCTTTCCTGCACTCCACATATTAGAATCTCATGGTCTTTGATACTCTTGCTTTTAGCATTCAAATCATTGGTAATAGTTGGGATTATTATTCCTGACATATTACTACCAATCTTGGACCTCAAAACAAACTTCTCAATAATCATTTGTCGTATCTTGTCAAGCGTTTCAACAATCTGAAAGTCCTTTGATTTTGACACCCAACTATTGAAACATTCAGAGAGGTTGTTATTGATATAATCTACCTTGCAGTCTTCACTGAATTTGCTTCTACTCCACACATATGGATGATTCTCATCCAACCATTCAATGGCCTTAGGATCCTTCTTCTCTATTTTCCCCATGAAGTAGTTGAAGTTGGAAATTGTGAAGCTCTTGGCAGCACACCACATATTCTTGCCATAAAGAGTACCACTGAAACTTTTCTTCATGTTCTTCCACAAGTGCCTCATACATTCTCTGTGTTCCACTCTAGGATACACATCATCTACAGCCACTTCTATTCCTTTGCCTGCATCTGTACTAATGACTAAGCCTGCATGAACATTTTGCTCTATGTCAGAAAATATTAGAAACTTGAAAATTGGAAAACAGAGTTAGAAATGTATATACCTGGAGGTGTACCAATAGCCTTCTTCACATTATTGACAAACCAAGTCCAAATTTCCTTAGACTCGGTCTCAATCACTCCATATGCCACTGAGAACAACCAATTATGACCATCTACTGCAACAGCTGATGCCAATTGACCTCTCGACCTTCCTGTCAAGTGTGTTGCATCCATGGCAATGTATGGTCTGCACCCTTGTACAAAAGCCATCGATGCATGGTTTAAGAGCAACAAAGAACCTCATAAAACACACATCACCATTGTGCTCTTCAGTCTCTAGCTCGACAACACTACCAGGTACTGATCTCAGAAGCTCAGCTTGATAAGTAGGCAACAAATCATAACTATCATCCCACTTCCCATATATCATGTCTAGTGCTCTCAACTTCCCTCTAGCAACTCTGTCATATGGAACATCCACCGAGTATTTCTTCTTCAGTTTGTCCCTCAACTCAGCCGGTCCCATTTCAGGGTCTTCCCGCAACAAGTCAATCACTCTGTCAGCCACCCATTTATTAGAGGCCATTGTCTCACCACACTTGTTGAATGAACCACATGTATGCTTTGGTCCACTTGTCTTAACCTGCAACACAAAAATGTGCAAAAAGAAACCATCAATGTTCTATGAATACATTATGTCATCAATGAACTCAAGAGTCGTCATTTACCTTGCATCCAACGTATTTCTTGCTTGTAGATGCAAAAAAGGTCCACTTGCAATCTTGTTCAGCTCTCTTACATATGATCCTAAATCTTGTCTTGTCTTTTTTCACAATATGGAAAGCATGATCATGCAAGATAGCATGATGTGTGACTGCTGACTTGCACTGATCCACATCCGGGAACACCACATTTACATCAATACATGGATCATCGGCATCATATGAAAACATGGGAGGATCATACTCATCATCCTCATCAACAATTTCACCATCAGGATCAAACTCAGGGTCAGAGCAATCATCATCAGAGTCAGATGATGCAGCCAAATCAATGTCATAGCTGCTATCACTTAGTGCCGCAAGTGAATCCGTATCGGAGTACATCCCCTCTGCATCAACCCCTACAACCTCATCTTCAGAAGAACCTTTCTGGGTTGTGGCTCTCTTTTTTTTTGTGGTGACTCTCTTCTTTTTAGATGTGGTTGTGGCTGTTTCATTTGTGGTTGTTTCAGTGGTGGCTCTCTCATTGGTGGCTCTCTCATTGGTGACTCTCTCATTGGTGTCTCTCACTGGTGCCTCCCTTAATTAGGAGTACACTACTCCTCACAGTAGGGTGAAACCTTCGCTTTGTTGGTGAAAATTGCAGTGGCTCCTTAAAATCATTTATCTGAGCATTGATGCATACTAATCCCTTATCTACATTGATTAGAAACCACTCTAACAGATTTTCATCAGATTTTATCTCCACAGAGTCATTCTCCAAATCACGCCACAAAGTTATGAATTGTTTAGAACCCCATAAGTAGTGCTCAGCAATGAAATCAACTAGCTGCAGCAGCCCAAAGCTATGCGTGTCAACAACCTTGGTTGGCAAAGTTCTACGTTGCCACCACGACTTTGGACCACCATCTGGCAAGCTAAAAAACGATCGAACTCTAACAACAAGTTTCAATTCTCTGTGATTTGGCCTACAAATCACAGCAGCGAATATACAGGTTAACAAATCTAGACACCGCTGTTATTTCGCACTACACCACCCATCTCAAAGGTTGAAGAAAATACCTAGGCTCTTCCATGGTGGCTGTCGTGCAGATCCCAGAGTAGCCCACACCCGCAGCGCCCGCTCCTTCGGTGGTCGCCGCCGCAGCCTAATCCGGAGTACCTGTTCCAGCATTTGCGATGAGCAACAAGAAACACAATGCAAAATTGATATGCAAGAACGTGTGTGGTATATACAGATATAGAGTCTATTGGTAGCGTGTCCATCAGGAGTAGGTATCACAAATTACAAGTATCATGCCTGTGATAATACAAGAGATGGTGGCATCGGGCAAGGGAGCATGGAAGAACAGTCAGAAACTATACATTTTCAAGAATGTAACTTTAAGGCAATAAGTAAATAATCACATACATACTCAAAACTGTATATTTCAGATATTGCTCTCAATGGTTAGCACAAGCATGTAATTCTTCATCTGCTGTCCTACAAAATGAGGCATACTAAATGCAGATGATCACTTCAATTAAGCAGCTTGCTTCAGTAAGAGGAGCTAAAGAACTCCGAAAGTATAATGCCGCTGAGGTTCAAGCAAAAGGAGGGCCAGTATGTGTAAGTTACACAACACAACAAAAATTATACTTCAATGCTGTCCTAAAATTAAGCATTTCTGTAGCTGCAGCAGCTACGGAACTCTAAATATCTGATTGGCAAGAGCAGATGGTTCTTTTCTTCTTGCAGAATATGAGTGTGAGCTGCATCTAATCGCTCACTATCTGCACAAATTATGTAACAAGCATATATCCACCATAGTCAAACACTAGTCTAAATGTGTCCGTGAGAATGAGATAATTTATCTTGTTCCTCATGTTTAGAATTTTACATCCAAAGGCCTCTGAGACCTTAACCATATCCACAGAGTTCTCTTGAATACATCTGATAGTTCAATGAATTTCAGCTAATAACCACCAAAGAACAAACCAAGGTAACCCACAACGAACAAGCAAGATTAGGAATCCGAGTCCGACGGACTCAAAAGATTTCATCTAAGGCCCACTTCCCAGATGCATAATTCGAAGAAATCATCACCCAAGATGTACCACTCACCGAGGAACAAAGGAGAAACAGAACTAAAATAAGCAAAGAAACAACAATAGGAGAAAATTAACTTTATTCAAGAACAAGAGCTCACTTGTGACTCCGCAATGACGACAAGGCCCTTGCTTTACCATGACTATCTCTTCTCCTCACTCCCGCGCCTGGGGCCACCGCGCTGCCGCCGACGCACCTGGGGGCCGCCGCGCAAAGGATCGAAGGGAGGACTCTGCGAGGCGACTCCGCGACTCCGTCCAGCTCCCTCCGCTCCTGGAGGTCGCCGCGCGCTGCGCCTGGGTGCCGCGCCGCGCCTGGGGTCCGCCGCGCCGCCGCCGCCGCAAACCCTAACTTTTCGCGCTGGGAGGCCAAACCCGAGACCGACAAGAGAACAGGGTATTCGTGGGGTATTCATGGGTGGGAGCTCCAAACCGCGTGTGGGCATTCTTGTCTTTTCACGTGGGCATCTTTTTTTTACCATTTAATCCTCCAGTCTTAACGGTCTCACAAAACATGGGTAAACGGAGTCTTCATTTCAAAATCGCGAGGGCAAAACCACAAAGTTAAAAAAGTAGGGGTAAAATCACATTTGCAGTCGAGAACAGGGGCAGAAACACCAAATCCCCTAATAGTTTATGTGGTGTTTTTTTACATCGTGCTAGGGATGGCAATGGACTGTTATCCGGCTAAGCATGGGGAATTTCTCTGGGGACGCTCAGTTTGGCGATAGCTTATAGCTTTTTTCACTGTAACTAACTTTTTTTCCGATGTAACTGATGGTACCTTATTTGACGTAATTAAATTTAAAAAACTAAAAATAAAAAAATAGATTAGCCCATCACAGACAATGCGAAGGAATACAAAAAACACAAAAAAATAAAAAAAATGAAATTAAGGAATAGTAAATTAAAAGTTAAAAGCTATTACTTAAACGAGCGGGACCGGATAACAGGTCCATTGCCATCCCCTAATATATCATTGCTATATTAGAGATGGGGAGTTGCTAGCCTCCTCCCATGCCACGTTAGCATACTGAATCTGAAACTGAACTGAAAAAAATAAAAAATTACAGTTTATTAGGTATTCGATGCGGTTATATTTTTTTGTGTTATTCGGTATTCAATGTATGTTGTGGTTATATTTTTTTGTGCTATTCGGTATTCATGTACGGTGCGGTTTCCAAGTTCTAGCAAATCGAATTACCCAAAAAACTGAAATATTAGTTAAAGGCTACAAGCCCACCCTAACTCCCTAATACTAACAGGCTACCAAAGGGCAAAGGGCCCAAGGCCCATAGTGCTCAACTGCTCACACCCAAATACCTAGTCGAATTGACTCACTCTGGCCAGCGCCGCCTCTCACTTCTTAGTTCTGCCTTTCTACTTTGAAGTGGAACCCTAGCGTCCTGCCACCATAGGCCTGCAGCCTCACCCACATGCCCTGCCCCCGCATGCCGCTCAGTGCCCATAGGCTATCACAGCTATAGCCCTACCAGCTCGCTAGACCACACGCATGGCCCCACCCTTCGGTTCTGTGCCAGACACACAGTGTGGGGGTAAACCCCGAGCGGGGGTTGCCGTATGTGTGTTATGTACTAGTTCCATGATCAGTAACTAGTACACATATTCACAACACTGAGATCACATTCATACACTTCGAAATTATTTAATTATACAAATAGGTGAATACAATAAGATTCTACAATATGTGGTCGACTGGCCAAGAGAATACCAAAGTCAAGAATAAATTGCAGCGAAAAACAAAATAACTAAGCAGAAGTATCAATCCAGTGGTATTCCACCATATCCACAGGCAACCAACCGGGGGATTAGGCCCTAGAAAACCCATTGTTGAGCTCCCCAATGCTGGGGGCAAAGTACGCATCATCTAGCACATATCATTCTTCATTTTCTGATCCACAATAATATAAGCAAGGTTGAGTACATTGCGTACTCTGTAAGACTTGTAGTGTATCGTAAAATTATACATATATGTATAGCTATCAAAGGAATGAGCCTCTATACTGTTATTTTCATAATGAAGCAAATTTTATTTGTAATATCAATAAGTATTAATTTGTAACAGAATTGTAAAGAGCATTTGACACATAGTAAAATATAATTTCCATAACCATAGATCAAATCCATTCGTAGCCTTTCTCGGCTGTAAACATCGCATAATTCTCACCCATGGGTATGGCACACGGTTGCGTACATGCCATCCCATATGTTCAGTGAAACAGTTTTGAAAAGGAAAACTACTCCTATTATGGCTATATCCAAGCTTGCTCATGACCATGAGCACGGCTATTTAAATAGTTTTTAATACTCTACAAAAGTTGTATAGCTTTACTTACACAAGATAATCAAATATACTGCGGCCATTACACGCTTCCTTGAGCGTGTGACGGAAGTGATTATCTTATAGCATTTAGGTTATCTAGTCCTAACTTTGCACCAGCCTGATGAACATCGAATCTCTCTTATGTATATCCCCTAAGAGAGCATTCGAGTCCTCACGTAGGTAAATCCCCTAAGCGAAGACACTCACTTAGGTACGTCCCGTAAATAGGTATTCATCGTTGAATTAAAGCCTTGGCCCCAACACTTTGGTGAAAGGAGCCTGTTAGAAATAATCCTGACTTAGAGTTCAAGACGTAATAGAGTCCGTCTCCATGTGTAACTCAAGTTGAAGTTGTGTCCAACTTGAAGTCCGAATATGTATGCTAGTAGGAGATTATTAGCCTATATATTGAGGAGGTTTGTAGCCAGTTTTGTAAGAAAAGTAAGAAAAAAGATAGAGCAAATAAGAGAACAGAGAAATTTAGAAATTCTCCTGTGTTCTCTCAGTTTATTTGCGATGTGTGCATTTTCTCCTGGAACACAGTTAACAAGTGGTATCATAGACGGAATTATCTCGAGCCGGAATCGCTCGGTGACTAAAATCAACTAAATTGTCTTGTCGATTTTGAAGTCGCGTCGGTCCGGTTGCTCACCTCGTAAAAGTCCGTCAACTCTGAGCGGTGCCAGAGTTTGTCCGTGCAGTGCGTACACAAATTCTCAACCCGATGACTTGGTCTGCACGTGACAAAGGAAAAAGTGCAGAACCGAGTTTTTTCTTTATTGGTCTTTGGTCGTTGATCCAAAAAACAAAACCGCTAGGAGAGAGAGGGACAAGACAGAGCAGAGGATAGCCAGCGACTTGTCTCTATTTTCTCGGTCCGCGCTCAGCAGGAAAGGGATGATTCTGAGCCATATCGCCTGCCATCTCAGAGCTGGGTCCGTCTTGGTGCATCTCGCTTGTGGGTCTACGAGTTGGCTCCTCGTTCCAGAAATAAAAGTGCGTAGCGTGAGGGGAGAAACAGTAAGCGGCAATCACAACAGCAGAGAGCAAGTCCAAGAGAAAAAGAAAAATAACGCAATTTTTTCTCCGTTCCCTTGGTCCAAGAGCCGCTTCAAAGTAGCCCGAGATCTTGATCTGTGCTCAAGATCTTGTCGCGTTCTCTGAGAAGTGGTGTCACCAGTAACGAAGCATCATCCACTATGATGGCGAAGGGGAGTTTCGTTGTCTCGCTCCATTATCAGATGCTCACGACAAGCAATTATGTAGCACGGGCAATCAAGATGAAGATGTGCATGAAGGCTAAAAGAGTGTGGGACGCGATCGAGAATGGCAACATCTATGTGCGCAAGGATCAAATGGCATTGGCGGCCATCTATCAGGGCATCCCAGATAAGACGCTTTTCCTACTGACCGAAAAGGAGACGGTCAAAGCCGCGTGGGAGGCATTGAAGGGCCTGTTCTTTTTAGTTGTGGCTTGTGGCTTTTTGCTATAGCTTTTGGCTTTTGGGCTGTTCGTGCGAGAGATTACAGAGTAACAAAAACTCACATGTGGTTTTAACCGATATAAATGAAGTCGGTACAGTATGTACTATAACTAACTAGTAGACCCTATCTTGAAAAGATACTCTATTTAAAAGCTAACTACTGTAGAAAAGACAAAAAGCATATTTTAAAAGCTGAAAAGAAAAGGGCCGAAGATGATACATCTTGGTGCTGATCGTGTGAAGGAAGCAAAAGTACAAACTCTCAAGACCGAGTTCGAGGTGTTGTGTATGAAGAAAACGGAGTCGATCAATGACTTTGCTGTCCGGTTGACGGTCATCGTCAACAAGATTTGGGCCCTTGGCGAGAAGGTGGAAGAGTTGTACATAGTGAAGAAATTCTTTCGTGTTATTCCCTCACAGTTTCTCCCAATTACTTCAGTCATAAAGTAATTTGGAGACCTAAGACAATGACCGTGGAGGATGTCATCGGTCGTCTTAAGGCGTATGAGGAACGCATCCACGACAATAGCAAAAAAGGTGATGGACAGCTCTTGTTGACCCGCGCTGAGTGGGAGATTCGATCATCAAAGCGTGAAGGCAAGAACACTTCCAAGGGTGGTGGCCAAGGCCATCAGAATCGGAAGTTTTATAAGACAAATGTGAGGTGTTATAATTGTAATAATTATGGGCACTTTGCTTCAGAATGCCTCAAGCCGAGGATGAAGAAAGCATTTGTTGCTGAAGCGCTCCGCGATGATGAATCAACAGTGCTCTGATGATGAGTTGAGTCAGGGACGTTGAGAAGATGTGTTCACCGTCCAAACTCAAGTAAGGTGAAAAGAAATCAGAACGTTGAGGAGATGTGTCACTATTCTGTGCCAAGTATGAGTTTAGTAAGTCGTAGTTGAGACCGACTGCCTCAATGTTTTAGAATCTTTGCATCTAGATGGACTCGTACCAGTTGAGTCGAGTTCCTACATGTAACTTGCATGTAGAACGCTTCATGTGAAGACGTGGCTGGTACTTCATAATGCATTGAGACTAAAATTAGAGTATGTTAAGTCAAGATTAAGAGGGAGATTGTTAGAAATAATCTTGACTTAGAGTTCAAGACGTAATAGAATCCGTCTCCGTGTGTAACTCAAGTTGAAGTTGTGTCCAACTTGAAGTCCGAATACGTATGTTAGTAGGAGATTATTAGCCCATATATTGAGGAGGTTTGTAGCCAGTTTTGTAAAAAGAGTAAGAAAAAGGGGGAGCAAATAAGAGAATAGAGAAATTCAGAAATTCTCTTATGTTCTTCCAGTTTATTTGTGATGTGTGTATTTTTTTCCTGGAACAAAGTTAACAGAGCCCCTACGAGAAAATCTAACAGAAGTGTCCTTATTACTTCTACGTCTATCACAATACAAGGCTAGACCTAGAAAACTTTAATCAGCTAAATGCAAGACTTCCTACAGCTTCAGCCTCTCAAACGGCTTAATTTTGCTGTCTTACTATACATGCATTCTGGAAAAATAGTAGATTTTGGATAAAAACATATGCTAGTATTGCCAAGTGCCAACTCATTTGCCTTCCTCGCAAAAAAAAATAAAAAATACTTCCTAAGGGCTTGTTTGGTTCATGACCAGAAGTTGCCTAGCACAAGTTAGACATGCCACATTTTTTAGGTAGTTGTTTGGTTCACTGACGTAACTGTGGCATGCCACACTTTCTTAGCACCCGGCCCCACACGTCATAGACTCAGTTTCTTGCCAAACTTTGCCACAAGTGTGGCTTCGATTTTGTTAGCCACACTTTCTGTGGCAGCCACATATTGCCTAAGCTTGGGCATGGTAAGGTTAGGCACCAACCAAACAGGTCAGTATGTGCTGAAAGAGATAAAAAGATCTTAAAGATAATATGTGATTAAGCACAAGGGTGCACCAAAACTGTGAAAAGACATGGTGAACTTTCGTTCAAGTTTCTACGCGAAGACGAGAACGAGAACCCAGGTAATTTTCAATCGGATGATTACAATAACAATCACACTCGACTCTCAGCCTTCTACCCCTACGTACACGTACTTCTTTTGAAGCATACATAGGCATATCTCAGTAGAAGGTCATCTCATAATCACCAATCATTAGGCCGGTAGTAGGCAGATGAAAAACCCCAAAATTTCAACCCTAAAATTTTTTGTGAATTTTTGCTGAGTTTTTGAGTGAAATCTGGAAACTTTCCCTTTTTGGAAAGTTCCCCCTGAAAGCCGTTTTCCTTTTTCGGCCGGCGCCATCTCCTCCCGTTGGCGCCACCCTCCTTCCTGTCTCCCTCCTTCTCGGCGCGCGCCGCCTCCCCTCGGCGCGCCCGCCGCCACGCTCCCTTTCCCAGCGCCCTTCCCCCTCCTCTCTCGCCGGGCGCCTGCTCCTCCTCGCCTTCTCTCGCAAGACGCGCTGCAGGCCGCGCCCGAGCCGCCGCCGGATTCGCCGCGCCGCGCCATCCCCACCTCGCCCGCTGCCGCCCACCCGGCCACACGGCGGGCATCGAGCCAGCGCGCGCGCGTTGGCGTGGGCGCCTCCCCTCGGCCCACTCTTTTACCATGCGAGCGCGTTAGCACACGCCGCCGGCCGAGCGGGCCGTTCTCGGCCAGCCTCATCAGAGCAAGAGGCCGAGCCTCCACTATTCACAACCATTTTCTCCGATTTATCAATTTCTAAAATCCCAGAAAATCCAAATAAATCCTAGAAAATCACAGGAAATCCCAAAAATTCCCAAATTTCACCACTTTGCTCCAAATAATGTCCTGAACCCATTTTTTGGCCTCCACTTCCACAAATTCATCCCAGATAAATTCTAAAAAATCCCATTTGGTATAAAACCCCATGCCTCGGCTTCCCCCTCCTCCTTTGCTTCCCGAGCCACTCCACCTCTCCCCTTCGCCTCCCACCGCTCCCAGCCACCTTCCCGAGCAGCCGATTGAAGTCCCGCCGCCCGGAGCCCCGCCATTGCCGTCTTGTGACCGGCCGAGGAGCCCCGGCGCTGAAGCTCCCCGCCGCCCGCATCACCCACTCCGTGGCCAGCCCTCTCCGCGGCTCCCCAGCTCCTGCCACCGCCACCCACGTGAGCTCCGCCTTCCTCAGATGGTGTAGCCGCCCCCGATCGACCCCAATCGGCCCCAGCGACCCCCTTCATCGCCGGAGACCGAGCTTCCCCCTTTTCCTCTCCCGTCTTCCCCTTTGGCCTCCCCAGTCCCCAAGCGCCCAAAATGGATTCCCCTCGTTCCCCTTTCTCTCCTGGTGCACTTGATCGCCGGCGACGTCCCTTCCCACGCCCGGACCTCCGTCACCACCACTGCTCTGCCGCGGGCGCACTGTAGCGGCTGGAGGAGGAAGACGACGCCTCCCCGTGACGTGGCTCTTTCCCGCCCGTCCATCTCACCCGAGCCGTATAACCCCAGCCGCCCGATCTCGCAACGTACCACTTCATCCGCCCACTTATATCCCAACCGTCCGATCTCCCCGCACCGTCATCTCGCCTGTCGCCCCACTCCGCCGCTGCCGCCCACCCGCCACGCGGCGGCATCGAGCAGCGCTGGCGCGGCGTTGGCGTGGGCCGCTCCCCTCGGCCCACTCTTTTCCCACGCTGCTGCAGCAACGCCGCCGCTCGGCCGAGCGGGCCGTTCCCCGGGCCAGGCCTCACTGTAGCAAGAGGCCGGGCCTCCACTATTCACAACCATTTTCTCCGATTTATCAATTTCTAAAATCCCAGAAAATCCAAATAAATCCTAGAAAATCACAGGAAATCCCAAAAATTCCCAAATTTCACCACTTTGCTCCAAATAATGTCCTGAACCCATTTTTTGGCGTCCACTTCCACAAATTCATCCCAGATAAATTCTAAAAAATCCCATTTGGATATTTATGCATTTTACTCCTTTTTAATTAGTTTATTTTGCCTCGCTTGATTAGGCTCAAGCTGGATTTAATTATTTTATGTGTTTGGCGCTAGTGTCGGAGATCCGGAGGTTCAAGTGCGTGCTCGGGATCCAGTGTTTCTTCGCTCGAGCTAATGAGATCATCCGGATTGACGGCAAGTCCCAAATCCTTTGATCATGTTGTATCCCATGATGTTTAATTACGCTACTATGTTATTTGCATTAAGCTAGTTCTGAAATGCTAGTTCAAAGTAAAATAAAATGTTTAGAATGACATGATATGTAGTTAAACCTACCACCGACAAATGCCATGTTTAACTTGTAGCCATGCCTTTGTAACCCTAGAAATAATTACTTGATAATCTAGATAACTGTAGGTTATTATTATCATGCAAAGTCTTATACTAATAAGGTTGTGACTGCGGGCCAATAAAATTTGAAAACCCGACTCTAAGGTAGGGTGGTATGGGACACCGTATCTTAGAGCGGAGAGTGCCGGTGTGCACAAGTTAGGGTAAGGGTGTTGAGGGGCACCGCGAGACGGCTTTGGCCCACCGCTTACCCTAGGTTGGAGGTCGCGGACCTCGTTGAAAATGTAAGGTTTAGACGCTTACGCTGAGCAAAAGACATGTGACCGCTCAACCACAAGTGTTGACTTGTCAACCCTGGTTTAGTACTTGCTCAACTTAAGTGAAACCCCGCTTTGGGAGTCGGAGCAAGACAACGATAGGTCCCCACAACTCGGGTCCGGCGTTCCGCGATGGCCAGCGGACGCCCGAGGATGTGCGGGTTTCTTATCTATCGGGTGGAGTGTATACCAAGGGTTGAGCAGCGAAAAGACCCGGTTCCTTAACTCAGTCATGAGGGTTAAGGATACGTGTGGGTAAAGTTGGGCAACTCTGCAGAGTCAAATAAATGGTATTCGAATACGCCGTGCTCCCGGTTAATGGAGCTGTGTCACTTGGGTGATTCCAGCAGCAAAGCTTATGTAGTTTTGTACATGTTTTAACTTGATTAGTTGGCTAATTAACTCTTCTTGAAAAACCCCTAAGATCTTAAGAAGTAGTTTTGGGTCCGTTTTATTAAAATGTTTGCAAATAAAACTGCATCCACCAAAGCTAATAAACCAAGTATACTCCCTTCCATTGTAACTCCGTGCATGTAGTAAGATAGAGTCCCTTTTGGGGCTTGCTGAGCCGGTTGTTTGACTCACGGCTTGCTTAATCCACTCTTTAGAGGATCAAGACGAAGGTGAAGGTCTCCCTGTTGAGGAAGTCCCGGAGGATCTCTTCTTCGACGAGGACCCGTGGCTTTAGGTCTTCACCGCGCTCAAGCGGATTCTGGAAGTCTTTTGTAATGTAATTATACTTTGGGCTTGCACGCCCCGCTGTCAAAAACTGGATGTTATTCCATATGTGAAATATATGCTCGACTTTTGTTGTAAGCATGCAATGGTATACTCTTGCGCGACACTCCATAACTGTTCAAGCGTGAATAGTTACGGAATGCTGTGTCTGTACGCGCCCCTGGAAACGGGGGTGTTACAAGAAGTGGTATCAGAGCAGGCTCTTGACCGTAGGTTGAGACCTAAGGCAAACTAGGAAGCGATTTTATCGCAAAACTTAATTTAAGTCATAAAAAGGGTTTACGAAAAATATAAGTATTATTGCTCTCTTTTTCCTCTCTCGTTGCTACCTTATCTATCTTAGTTTACTTTTGCTTAAGTTTTGCCTTTGCAAAATGTTTGCTGCTTTACTTGTCTAGCTTCAAAATTTCGTTTCTCGGCAGCTGGAGGAGTAGCTGTTGTTCGCTAGACTAGACTGACCCTAAGTTGTAGTGGTACTTTTGTAATGTAAAGCAGGTGCAATCACGAACCCTAAGTGGTTTGTGTACCACTTGCATATTGTAAATTTATGTTCATTATCTTGTATGTGGTTTGCTTAATTATCCGTAATTCCCCTGCATTCAAAGCTTTCTCCTGTCCCCTTTTCACCCTCGTTCTTACCTTTTTTGCCCTATACTTACCTTGAAAATTCAAAGTCTTACTTATCCCCTCTTATTCTCCAAAGCCGCTGCAAAGCTAACCTTAAATTCCCAATTGGCAGATGGACCTAGATCAGCAGAGTGGTCAGACCAACAGGCAGGGTGCACCTGCCACAGATCAAGCGACACTCACCAGTGTGATAGCAATGTTGGAGCAAAATCGTTACCAGGGAGAACCGAACATCTTGCAAGTGCTAGATCAGCAGGCCCGTCTACTTGAACAAATAGCAGCCAGATCTCCAGGCATACAAGGTGGAAGTAATGCTCCTCGGGATGGTTCTCCAATTTCCACCCGATAAGCAGACTTTCTGAAGACACGTCCCCCAGTCTTCTCCACCTCAGCTGACCCTATGGTAGCTGAGGATTGGCTTGTGGACATGGAAAGGAAGCTTCAAACAGCACAATGCGATGACAAAGAGAAGGTGTTATACGCATCCCACCAGTTGCAGGGCGCTGCAGCAACATGGTGGATCAACTATCAACGCACCCTACAGAACAGAGAAATCAGTTGGGAAGATTTTTCAAAGGCCTTTCGCAAGGCACACATACCCGATGGTATCATGGAGGCTAAGCGCCGGGAATTCCTAGCGCTTAAACAAGGCGGACGCACTTTCATGGAATACTTACATCAATTTAACCACCTATCCAGGTTTGCTCCGGAGGATGTTGACAGCGAGGATAAGAAAATGAGCAAGTTTCGAGCAGGACTGCAACAGTCATTGAAGTTCCATATCTCAGCCATGAAGTTCAAAGACCTGCACGATATGGTGGACAGCCTGATTACTTCAGAAGAGGCTAGAGGTGAAATGGGAGATTACAGGAAGCGTAAGGCAGTGCACAAATCTCAGTCTTCTTCACATAGTGCCCAGCGAAGCAAGACCTCGGGATCATCCTCATTTCGATTCCCATCCTCCCGACAGTATGTGATGCTACCAAAGAACCAGTCTGGACAATCTCAACAGTACAATTCTCCTTTACCCTTGGCCATCAAATGCCCCAACTGTGGTGGGAATCATCTTGCTAGCAGCTGCCCGCGAAGGTCAGATGCTTGTTTCCATTGTGGAGAGATTGGACACTACAAGCATCAGTGTCCCAGGAGGAGTTTGCCATCAGATGCAGCTAAACTCCAAGTCCAAAACCAACAGCAGCAGGAAACAAAGTCACAGTCAGGCCCTAGCACCCCCGAAGGAGGCTATCTGCAGATCAAGACAGCCAGACCTCAATCACCGGCAGGCACCGCGAACTTCACATCTGCAGGCAGAAGCAAAGGTCGTACCAGACCCACATTCTATGCAAGAGTAAATCATGTGTCCGCAGAAGATGCAGCTGAAGCTAGTGACATCATTGCCAGTATGTTCCCAATCAACACCATACCTGCATTGATTTTATTTGACCCTGGTGCAACGCATTCGTTTATTTCGAAGAGTTTTGCTTCAATAAATCAGTTGCCTTCTGTTTCATTGCCAAGACCTTGTGTGGTTGAAACCCCTGGGATTAGAATGGAGTCCCACAGAGGGTGTAGTGGGCTCAATATAAAAATCCAAGGGGTAGACTTCAGAGCAGATTTGTTGCAATTAGACATGTCAGGATTAGATGCCATTTTGGGCATGAACTAGCTAGCCAAGAACAAAGGCAAGGTAGATTGTGAGATCAAAACAGTATCCTTGGTGAATCCTGAAGGTCAGAGAGTGGTAGTAGAAACAGACCGAAAGGTGCTGACAGATGCCAGAAAGCGTATGATCAACATGATAGCAGTTACACCTGATCAAGTGCCAGTGGTACAAGAATATCCGGCTGTGTTTCCGGAAGAATTGCCAGGCAGACCCCCTGATAGACAAGTGGAACTTGCCATAGAATTGGTTCCAGGCACCAAGCCAATTGCCAAGCACCAGTACAGAATGTCAGCCAGTGAACTGAAGGAACTGAAAAAGCAATTAGATGAATTACAAGAAAAAGAATTTATACGACCAAGTGTTTGACCTTGGTCGGCCCCAGTTTTGTTTGTAAAGAAGAAGAATGGCGAGCTCAGAATGTGTGTTGATTACAGAGGTTTGAACGCTGTCACAATAAAAAACAAGTACCCATTGCCCAGAATTGATGACCTGTTTGATCAGCTTAAGGATGCTAAAGTATTCTCCAAGATCGATTTGCGCTCGGGTTATCATCAGCTAAAGATCCGAGAGCAAGATCGAGAGAAGACAGCCTTCATCACCAGATATGGATTATTTGAGTTCACGGTCGTTCCCTTTGGTTTAACCAATGCGCCAGCTTATTTCATGAATCTTATGAATCTGGTGCATATGGACCAATTGGACCGATTCGTGATAGTCTTCAGCGATGATATTCTGATATATTCCAAGAGTGAAGAAGAACACAAGGAGCATCTGCACCTGGCATTGACTAGATTAAGAGAGCATCAGCTATATGCTAAGTTCGACAAATGCAGCTTTTGGCTGAAAGAAGTTGCTTTCTTGGGCCACATCATATCAGAAGATGGAGTCAAGGTTGATCCAGAAAAGATTGCTGCAGTTATGGAATGGAAGCAGCCTAAGACAGTAACAGAGGTGAGAAGCTTTCTTGGATTGGCAGGTTATTATCGCCGATTCATAGAAGGGTTCTCGATGATTTCTCGTCCACTCACTCAGCTACTGAAGAAGGACAAGCCCTTCACATGGACAGATGCTTGTGAAGAGAGTTTTCAGCTATTGAAGACCAAATTGACAACAACGCCAGTATTGATTTTGCCCAACCCAGAGAAAGAGTTCCAAATCTACTGCGATGCTTCAAAGCAAGGTTTGGGATGTGTGCTCATGCAAGATAGAAAAGTTGCTGCCTATGCCTCAAGACAATTGAAGCCACATGAAGAGAATTACCCCCACACATGATTTAGAACTAGCAGCTGTGGTGCATGCACTCAAAATTTGGCGGCACTACCTGCTAGGAAATCGTTGTGAGATATTTTCTGATCACAAGAGCTTGAAGTATCAATTCACACAGCCAGAGTTGAACATGAGACAACGAAGATGGCTGGAATTAATTAAAGACTATGATGTTGAGCTTCAGTATCACCCAGGCAAGGCAAATGTAGTTGCTGATGCGCTTGGCCGCAAGCGTCCAAGCAAGGTCGGTCGATCAGGGTACCCACTAGAGTTACAGAGGGATATGCTACGACTGAATTTGCTAATCACCGAGCAAGGCAGTATGGCAGCATTAGAGCTTCAACCATTATTGACAGATCAGATCAAAGCAACACAGGATGAAGATGAAGAGATCCAAAAACTGAAAAAGGAAATTCAAGAAGAAGATTCATCAGAGTATGCGATAGACGAGCATGGAATCCTTACCTTCCGTGGCCGCTATTGTATACCCGACAAGAAGGAATTGAGAGAGTTGATCCTATCTGAAGCCCATTCCTCTCAATTCTCAATTCATCCAGGAAGCACCAAAATGTACCAAGACTTGAAGAAGCAGTATTGGTGGAACTAGATGAAGAAAGAAGTGGCATAATACGCGGCTAAATGTGATGTTTGCCAACAGATCAAGATAGACCACCAGAAACCATCGGGATTGTTGCAGCCTTTGCCAATTCCCGAATGGAAATGGGATAGCATTGGGATGGATTTCATTACTGGACTTCCCAAGACTCGTGAGGGATATGACGCTATCTAGGTCATTGTTGATAGATTGACCAAGGTAGCTCATTTCCTCCCGATCAAGCAAACTTATGGGAAGGATAAGCTTGCCGAGCTATATTTGACCAGAATAGTGACACTACATGGAGTCCCAAGGAAGATTGTGTCAGATCGAGGAGCACAGTTTACATCTAAATTCTGGGAGAAATTACATGAAGCTATGGGCACCGATTTGAATTTCTGTTCAGCATACCACCCCTAGACAGATGGACAGACAGAGAGAACCAATCAGATTTTGGAGGACATGTTGAGAGCTTGTGCAATTGTGTATGGTGCAGCATGGAATACTTGTTTACCATTTGCTCAGTTCTCATATAACAACAGCAATCAAGCCAGCATCCAAATGGCACCGTTTGAAGCACTTTATGGCAGAAAATGCAGGACCCCACTGATTTGGGCAGAAACAGGAGAACGACAACTTATTGGCCCCCAGATTGTTCAAGATGCAGAAGCGCATGTTAGGATTGCCAGAGACAGACTGAAGATGGCACAAGACCGACAGAAGAGCTATGCAGATAACCGCAGGAAAGACTTGAGCTTTGAAGTCGGAGATTTCGTCTATATCAAAGTCACCCCATTCAAGATAGTCAAAAGGTTTCAGGTCAAGGGCAAATTAGCACCAAGATATGTGGGACCGTTCCAAATTATCGGAAGAGTTGGAGAAGTTGCTTATCAGCTGTAGCTGCCGCCCAACTTATCAAGAATCCACAACGTATTCCATGTATCACAACTTCGAAAGTGTCTACGCCAACCGACAAATGAAGTGCCCTTGTCAGATATTGAATTACAGGATGACTGCACATATACTGAAGAACCACTACAAATACTTGAAACGTCAGAAAGGCAGCTCAGAAACAAGAATATAAGGTTTTGCAGAGTGTAGTGGAAGAATCACACAGCGAATGAGTCCACTTGGGAACGAGAGTCAGACTTGCAGCGAGATTTCCCCAACTTACTCCCTGGACCAAGTTAATCTCGGGGTCGAGATTCTTTTAAGGGGGGTAGGTTGAAAAACCCCAAAATTTCAACCCAAAAAATTTTTGTGAATTTTTGCTGAGTTTTTGAGTGAAATCTGGAAACTTTTCCTTTTTGGAAAGTTCCCCCGGAAGCCGTTTTCCTTTTTCGGCCGGCGCCATCTCCTCCCGTTGGCGCCACCCTCCTTCCGCCTCCTCCTTCCCGGCGCCCGCGCCGCCTCCCTTCAGCGCCCGCCGCCACACGCTCCCTTTCCCGGGCGCCCTTCCTCGCTTCTCCGCGCGCGCTGCGCGCGTGCGCGCTGCTACCGTGTCCGAGCCGCGCCACCTCGGATTCGCCGCGCCGCGCTGCCTTGACCGCCGGTCCGAAACCGTGGCGCCCGCGCCACGCGCCGCCGCGTCGCCCAGGTCCCGCTTGTCAGCCCCGCCTCCTCCCTCTCCCGCGCGCGGACGCACTCCCTCTGCCGCAGCTCACCTGCTCCCTCTCCCGTCGCGTCGCCATTACCCCTGTGCAGAGCCCCGTCACCGCCCCATCTCGCGGAAGAGACGCCTCAACCACCCCCGTCCATCCCTGTTGACTCCCCGGCCGCGCCCGTTGCCTTCTCCCCGAAGGAGCCCCTTCCCCCACCCGGGTATAAAACCCCATGCCTCGGCTTCCCCCCTCCTCCTTTGCTTCCCGAGCCACTCCACCTCTCCCCTTCGCCTCCCACCGCTCCCAGCCACCTTCCCGAGCAGCCGATTGAAGTCCCGCCGCCCGGAGCCCCGTCATTGCCGTCTTGTGACCGGCCGAGAGCCCTGGCCAAGCTCCCGCCGCCGCATCACCCACTCCGTGGCCGCCTCTCGCGGCTCCCGCCTCCGCCACCGCCACCCACGTGAGCTCCGCCTTCCTCAGATGGTGTAGCCGCCCCCGATCGACCCCAATCGGCCCCGGCGACCCCCTTCATCGCCGGAGACCGAGCTTCCCCCTTTTCCTCTCCCGTCTTCCCCTTTGGCCTCCCCAGTCCCCAAGCGCCCAAAATGGATTCCCCTCGTTCCCCTTTCTCTCCTGGTGCACTTGATCGCCGGCGACGTCCCTTCCCGCGCCCGGACCTCCGTCACCACCACTGCTCTGCCGCGGGCGCACTGTAGCGGCTGGAGGAGGAAGACGACGCCTCCCCGTGACGTGGCTCTTTCCCGCCCGTCCATCTCACCCGAGCCGTATAACCCCAGCCGCCCGATCTCGCAACGTACCACTTCGTCCGCCCACTTATATCCCAACCGTCCTATCTCCCCGCACCGTCATCTCGCCCGTTCGCCCCACCTCGCCCCGCTGTCGTCCACCCCTGGCCACGCGGCGGGCATCAGAGCCGCGTGGGCGCGCGTTGGCGTGGGCCGCTCCCCTCAGCCCACTCTTTTCCCACGCGCGCGCGCGTTGGGCCACGCCGGCCGCTCGGCCGAGCGGGCCGTTCCCCGGGCCAGGCCTCACTGTAGCAAGAGGCCGGGCCTCCACTATTCACAACCATTTTCTCCGATTTATCAATTTCTAAAATCCCAGAAAATCCAAATAAATCCTAGAAAATCACAGGAAATCCCAAAAATTCCCAAATTTCACCACTTTGCTCCAAATAATGTCCTGAACCCATTTTTTGGCGTCCACTTCCACAAATTCATCCCAGATAAATTCTAAAAAATCCCATTTGGATATTTATGCATTTTACTCCTTTTTAATTAGTTTATTTTGCCTCGCTTGATTAGGCTCAAGCTGGATTTAATTATTTTATGTGTTTGGCGCTAGTGTCGGAGATCCCGGAGGTTCAAGTGCAGGCTCAGGATCCAGGTGTTTCTTCGTTCGAGCTAGCTGAGATCATCCGGATTGACGGCAAGTCCCAAATCCTTTGATCATGTTGTATCCCATGATGTTTAATTACGCTACTATGTTATTTGCATTAAGCTAGTTCTGAAATGCTAGTTCAAAGTAAAATAAAATGTTTAGAATGACATGATATGTAGTTAAACCTACCACCGACAAATGCCATGTTTAACTTGTAGCCATGCCTTTGTAACCCTAGAAATAATTACTTGATAATCTAGATAACTGTAGGTTATTATTATCATGCAAAGTCTTATACTAATAAGGTTGTGGCTGCGGGCCAATAAAATTTGAAAACCCGACTCTAAGGTAGGGTGGTATGGGACACCGTATCTTAGAGCGGAGAGTGCCGGTGTGCACAAGTTAGGGTAAGGGTGTTGAGGGGCACCGCGAGACGGCTTTGGCCCACCGCTTACCCTAGGTTGGAGGTCGCGGACCTCGTGGAACTCCGTGCATGTAGTAAGATAGAGTCCCTTTTGGGGCTTGCTGAGCCGGTTGTTTGGCTCACGGCTTGCTTAATCCACTCTTTAGAGGATCAAGACGAAGGTGAAGGTCTCCCTGTTGAGGAAGTCCCGGAGGATCTCTTCTTCGACGAGGACCTGTGGCTTTAGGTCTTCGCCGCGATCAAGCGGATTCTGGAAGTCTTTTGTAATGTAATTATACTTTGGGTTTGCACGCCCCGCTGTCAAAAACTGGATGTTATTCCATATGTGAAATATATGCTGGACTTTTGTTGTAAGCATGCAATAGTATACTCTTGCGCGACACTTCATAACTATTCAGGCGTGAATAGTTATGGAATACCGTGTCTGTACGTGCCCTGAAAACGGGGGCGTTACAGCAGATATGTCTTCTGTTTAGTTAGTTGTCCATGTGTGCTTACTCTGGTGCATCAGGATGTGTCCAGATACTAGCTAGCGTCAAGTCTGTAAACAAAAGGTGCAATCCTAGCTGACTTGACACCGAAAGTTCAGCATGAGCTGACAATTTCTGAATATTCAAAGCCACACTGGCTCTCGCTCTCTGATAAACAAAACCTGTCATATATCAGAAGGTAAACATCAAGGTTCTGGAGTCTGGAGATATTTTTGACGGATGCGTCAATGGCACAAGAGATATTTGTAGATTGAGGCAGAACGGAAACAGATTTTTCGCGGTAGCTTGAAAGAGTACATCAAAATGTGACAGGATGGAAAAGTCAGGTTCCAAATTTACCCTCCATATCCCTCTCTACTGCTGGCTTCTCCGATCTGCTCCTTATCTTGGTCGTCGGCCACACAACTCTCCTTCAAAATACTTCAGAATAGTCATATCACGTACCGAATTACTGTTTATATACACTGTTTATACATATGAGCAACACCCGCACACTGTAACAGACACGAGTGGTGGCGTCTGATTAGTTAGAAAACAAATAAGAATAGTTAGTTTTTTTATTATATAAGTTTACTATTTTATAGATATATTACATCTATTAAAATAGGTTTTCTTAGAGATTAAAAATATTTCTTAGAGGTTAAGTCGAATTATCCCTATAAAAGGGACAACATGTATCTGTCAGAAAGTAATGAATAATAAAGAAGTATTGCCATGCCTTGAATAATGAAAAAGTATTTCCATGCCCTTGATTCCTAGAACTGATTTACCCCCTAGACCTGGTGAAAGAACAAGCTCTGTTTAACTTGGTTTTGGTGATAATGACAAATACTATTATAATATTTTTGATGATAATGACAAATATTATTATGATGTTTTGGTAATAATGACAAATCTATATGTGATACTAATAGGTCTTCCGATCACCAATTGACGCGGTGGTTCCGTGATTACAACGCCGGTAATTCCGACTAGTGGTAGTACCACATAATACACTATGGTAGTACCGATTTCCTTAAGAAGTGCATATACTTCAAAAGATTTTGCGAAACACATGTGCAAACTACAGTATCACACACATAAGAATTATCCATGATTTCCAACAAATTGTAAAATATATTTGAACACTTTTAGAATCATGACACAAGGATTATGTATATGAGTTTCAACTATTTGCAAAACACATTTTAAGTATATGCCTCATACTACAAAGAATGGAACATGGACTTCAAACACTTATAAAACGCATTCGAAATGTATAGTCCTATGTTACGTTCAACACATGAGGCATAACTATTTGCAAAACACATTCACAAATACAAATCTTATGCAAAGGAGAGTTAGAGCAAGTGAGGTTGAGCTATCAACACATGATGAAACTCAAGCCCCATGACCCATCTTAATAGTACGGTAATCTATAATAACAATCCGGTCTTTCAACCAAACACCAAGACCAATAAAAAAACTAGGAACACATCTTTAGTCCTAACTAGCCATACCTTTGTCTTGAGTTATAGTCTTAACATGCATCAACTACTGATGCATCTATTACTTCAACTCCATCAACACACGATAGGTCTTTACTTGACTTGATGATCAACACATGATCGTCTCCTCTTGTACATCTTTCAACTCATGCTGCATCCACCACTTGACTTATGATCTTCAACACATGAAGTCATCCCAAATCTTCCTCATTTGTGGAACTCAACTCATGGAAAATGTTAGTCCACAAAATAATTATCATCAATTACTAAACTTTACCATTAACTCATAGTGGAGGGACTAGATTTTACAATCTTCCCTTTTTGGTAATTCATAACAATCTCAACAAATAATGAGATAAAAATTGAATTACGAGTATACAACATGTATATAATAATTGTATACTCTAGAAAAAGCTTTCAAAGCAAAGTTTACCCATTTGGTTGTCATTAATCATCCAATCATAAACATATAATGGAGGACCTACATGACAACCAGATTATGAGTATATGAATTACACAAGCTATATATATATTCAAGAGATATGTTTCAAAGTAAAGATCATTAATATGCAGAAATGGAATATGAATCAATATTGATGACACCACAAAAGTGAACTCCCCTAAATGTGTGTATACAAAAATATATTGTGAAAGCATATGAACATATTTAAGTTTGACTTATTTGGTGAAGTTCATTCTATATTTCGAATCCGAGGAATGCAATAAGATAAGAATGTGATATTGAATACATAGCTCTTATGTTTTTTTTACCTTTTTATCCAAATGACACCAAGCAATATCATAATCAATAAACATATTAGTGTCGCAATTGTATCTGTTATTATCACCAAAACCAACTTAATGGAGCTTGAACTTATAACAATTTTAACCGATATAAATGAAATCATCATAGTATGTGCTATAATCAACTTATAAACCACACCTTAAAAAGACACTTTGTTTAAAAGTTAGGTACTATAGAAAATCAAAAATCAAATTTTAGAAACTGAAAAGAAGAGAAAACTTGCTCGTCCAGAGTTTTGGCAACTCCATATGCCAGCTTCATGCCTGTTACTACCTTCTTCCTTCCTCCTATCGACCACCTCATCACATTTACGTCTCGGTCAATGGCATTGTTGCTTGAAGAAACTAAAAGCCGATTTAAACATGCCTAGTTGGAATGGGTAAGGCCAAAGCGACAAGAGGTGGTGTTTACCAATTGCTCCGCACCAGATTGCCCCTACAAGTCTTCTTTTCTCACCCATCGGATCTCAACGGACGGCAGGATGTCCGGCGCAAAACGGTGACGATGCCGCCATTGCCGTTGCCGCCATAGGAGGCGAGCCACGAGCAAGCCGGGCCATTGCCGTGGGGCCAGACTCCAAGGAGGCAGTGACTAGGCGAGCTGGATCTAGCTGCGATGAACGACTTTGTTGTTGATGTGATTACACTGAATGGGATTTGTGGGCTTACGTTTCGAACACATCCTGGCAGCTCGGCAACCGGCGACTGCGCATGGTCTCCTGCGCCACGCAACACTGTTACAGACCACGTATATCTACGGAGCGTATGAATCATAATATTCACGGAAAAAAGAATACCTGGAAGGAATTAGATATATTTTTACTAAGTATAATTTTACTAAGAAAAAGAAAGACAACCAAATTCATTTTACTAAGAAAAAGAAAGACTTATAAATTCAAGCTGAGGAATACTTGAACCTAAGTAGTGGGGTATACATCCACACATCCCGCTAGCCAAGCTAAGTTTAGGGGCTGCTCAGTTTGGTTAAAATAATTTGATTTATAGCTTATTTTGCAGCTGATTTATTTTGCACTGTATCTGATGATAGTTTATTTAGTGTAATTAAATTTAAAAAAATTTAAAAAACAGATTAGCTCATCATCGACAATGCAAACAAATACAAAAAAAATGAAAAGGTAAAAAATTAAAAAGGTAAAAAAAGAAGGAAATCGAGGAACAATAAACTAAAAGCCAGAATTTTAAACCGAAACGTAAAATATCAAGCCACAGCAAGGAACAAAAGGTAGGAATTAATCACATATAGTTTTTGCATGCAAATTTGAGTCGACTTCTGCTAGGCTAGGCTGACCTGCTGGATACAGAGATTTGGCACAAACTGAGGTGGCTGGATTAGGCAAATCTTAAATGCATAAGTTCAATTCAACAGCCAAGATTATTTGAGGTGACATGACACGCTGTAAAACAAGAGAATTAGTAATAATTGCAGTTAGCGGGACCAATTTTATAGGTATATAGGATTCACATATATAACACATAGTAATAGTATATTTTAGGAATAAATCTAATTTACCTCTCTAAACTCTTATGATTGTCTAACTTTCAATTTGAAAGTGCAAAACTGATGATCTATCTCCCTCAACTATTAATATAATTTATTTTACCCCTTAGACTAATTGAAGGTGGTTTTACACTGAGATAGCACCAATATGGCATTTATGTGAATAAGTGTATTGACATGTAAGCGCCAAATTACGTCCTAGTCTGCTACACAAGCATTCTAATGGGGAAAAAAAATACAAAATTGAAGGCCCCACATGTCATCCTCAAAGGACACATTCTTCCTTCCCATCTTCTTCTTCCTCCCCGCGTCGCTGCGCCTGTTTGCGCCCATGCCATGCATGACGGCGCTGGTGAACGTGCTTGTGGCAGTGACTTAACAATGGTAGAAAGAGGTGCTTGAAATAGTTCTTTGTGTAATGCATTGACGAATCAAAAGGAGTTACTTTTAGATGCTTATTTATTTTAGTTTAGATCATCGAAAATTATATCCACTTTAGTTTATGTTATTACAAGAATATAAATGGAAGGGCATGAAACATACATTGGGCTATTCTACCTAATGAATTTATTCATTAGTAATCAAATTATTTTTCCTCAACCACACTAGTGCACCATATGTGATGGAGATAGAGATCATGTTATTCAACACAATTACTAAATGCTAATGTTTGATTGATGTTTTTGACAACAGGTGCAGATGGTTGAGCACCTAGAAAGACACGCCATGCATATTCACTGGCGGCAAGGTGGTTGCTATCATGAAAGTGTTCGATCATGAGTGCTCGACTCTTGCCTCTTTTTATTTTTCTCCATTTTGTTTTGTAGCATGTTACAAATGTATACAAACTGATCTCAGGTCATTCATGAAAATCATGGGAAGGGATGTATGTATACTTCACCAAATGCTATTGTAGAACGTCTAAGACCTACATACATACATGGATAATCTCATCTGATTAGAGAGATAGATGTTAGGTTGCTCTTGGTTATTTCCATAACATGTTCAGATACAAAATTTTGTTGAGTATCCTATTCTTCCAATTCACACATATATCATGGAGACAACCATACAATGATACGGTGTTTGATCACAATGATGTTGATCTCGCAAGATTGATTTGCCGCAAGCCCACCTCCCTAAAAAACCTCTAATAAAAAACCTAATTCCCAAAGAAGCTAACTAACTACTAACATATTTTATTCTTATCCCAACAATACTCTGCTACCTCACAATTCTTTGCATAGCTCTCTTCATTCTCCTCATCCTCAGATTTTTCCTATCGCCACGACCAAATAAATCTGCAACATACTCCACCACTGACAACTTATCCTCTTCATTGCCATTGAGTGAGGCCGCATCTCCTAATCCTGGTGGGCCCAATTTGGCTATGAACGGCCTGACACGAGCATGGTGATGTAGGCTAGGCATGACATCGGGGGTCAAGGGTGCGATGTAGGTCGAGCACGAGGCTGCGACAAGTATAACCGGGCGTAGCAACGCATGTCATTGGAAACGCAACGCGGGCCATGGTGGACTTAGCCAAGCACCACAGCACAAGTCGAGACGGCAACGACAGCTTGACATGCTCACTAATATGATTTTTTGCTTGAGCAACGTACGTGCATTGAACTAGGATAAATAAAGAACCAAATTTAGACTACTTTTGTCTTATAAAAAATGCTCCATCATTATAATATCGCTAGTTTCTACTTTTGGTGTTTGAATCAAAAGTTCTCACTACCTTACATGGTAGGCAGACGCCTATATGGGGCCATTGAGTTCAACACATACAAGGTTCAGGGCCTTGAGTTGGAATGGATTTTTACCTCAGCACTAACTCGTAGGAATTTTGATCATTGGATGATATCATCATTGGTCATCTAACATGGATAGCATAACAGTAAAATCAAGTAGATGCAACATTCCATTTTGACACCATACTAGCAGTAGTGTGAGCATGATGCAACAAACATAAAGTTTCTCTTATTTTTTTGCTATGGTTGATGGTTTTCAGTTACACCTGATGGTTTTAATCTATATTTTTTGGATGACAGTAAATAGTGGAGATGCTGACATTGATGATGCACACAGTTTTAAAATCCAGAAAATGTTTAAAGAACCCACTTTCAAAAACTACCCTATTTATTTCTTCTTTCGAAGAACATAACAGCCAAAATGCAAAAATCAAGAAAGGCCAAAATCAAAGAAACACATCATCCCATTCATGAATTCATCATCTTTCAACTGCATCCACACATGTCATGCCCTATGCCCCCTTGTTCGTTGTTGCCTGTTTAACCAACATTTCAGGATCCTATGAGTATCGGCAACCTCGTTATTTTTTCGAATAAGGAGGGTAATATTGGAAGGTGGTCTCCCTCAGCTCCACGTCCATTGCTTCGAGGCGGTTTCCTATTGTCGGCGTTGATGACTAAGGGCCTGTTCTTTTCGGCTGCGGCTTATGACTTTTGGCTGAAAATTTTGAATTTTGGCTGTTTACGGTACAGATTACGGAGAGACAGATACTCACTTGCGATTTTAGCTGGTACAGATGTTGGGCTTTTAATGTGTAGATCATTTAACTTGTAGACCCCGTCTTGAGAAAATACTCCGTTTAAAAGTTAGGTATTGTAGCAGAAGCCAAAAACCGATTTCAAAAGCCCAAAAGAACAGGCCCTAAATCTACGCTCTCCACCTTACAATAGCACCCCTAAATCTCCCTTGTGGTCTAATGCAGTATCCATTGCAAAGAACCCTTTCTTGAATCTTACTAAACGTTC
Organism: Dendrocalamus sinicus; assembly: GCA_036346575.1. Classification (NCBI taxonomy): domain Eukaryota; kingdom Viridiplantae; phylum Streptophyta; class Magnoliopsida; order Poales; family Poaceae; genus Dendrocalamus; species Dendrocalamus sinicus. The sequence continues at coordinate 25,438,833 of CM070663.1, forward strand.
ATTAGCCTGTTCACATTATACATGTACCGCAATGAAGAGCCAAACAAAACCCCTTAGCAAGGATGTCAAATTAAGAAGCTTAATAACTTGATGTTAGCCTCTTCCAAACTTGTTTACTTGATGTTACACTTATCCTTGATAATACTCCCTTCAGTCACAAATATATATCGATTTAGAAAACATGTTATCAAACTTATGAAACTTTGACATTGATGTCTTTCTAAATATTTATATTGGATATATGAAAACAATATGTGTAGATTTCTCTCAAAAATATCTTCATGATATTATACTTTTTGATTTTATAAATATATTATAATAACAATTAGTGATCAAAGTGACTCCAAAACAATATGTACTTTGAGAGTACTCGAGGTATTTTTACTAGAGACGTGTGTACTTTGTACACGAGGAAGTGCAATTAGATTTTCACCCCCAAACTTCTTTTCAGAAAAATCTAATTCATTAAACATTTGATACAATTCAAACCTCGGCCAAAATATTGATTGCTAATTTTTTTAAAAGGAAGTATTGATTGCTATTAATTGAGTTGGCTAGATAAACATCAAGGTTTTCAAATCCCACGGACCACGGTAAAAAAACCCTTATTCTTAGCAAAAACAATTGTAACTTCTAATAAATAAACATTCAAGCCCCTTTCAGCAAAACACCCCTCCTTCTTTCTTAGAGGTGGCCAAATGGGCCATGCCTGCCGGCCCAGCCCAAAGCACACTACTAGGTTCGGCCCAAGCATGAAAATCCCATGAATGAATTGTGTTGGGCCGGCCTGGCACGAAGAGCTGGCTTGTGCTTGGGATGCCTCCCTAGCCTAGCGTGCCAACCTAGCCCGGGCACGATATGCACGATAGCCCATTTAGCTTGTTAGGCACGGTTAGCTAGTTAGGCATGAAAAAACAACCTATTAGACACGATTAGCCTGTAAGGCAAAGTGTGTTTAACCTAATAACAATCAGATTTTTGAATTTTCAAGCCGTTTCTAGCCACTTGGGAGTTTAAAAATATGAAAAAGTTCAAAAAGAATCTCATTTTTTAAAAAAAGGCAGCAAACACCCCTCATTCAGCCACAATTAAACCTACAATCTCTTCTCCTAATTCACTTGTGAAAATTTTGATACACTTTTTGATAATTTGGCAAAATCTAAAACATTTGTTTTTGCCAAAAATCTAAAAATTTGAAATTCAGCTACAGTCAAGAAAAGTGGTAACAATACTAATTTTCATACATTTTTTGTTTTTGCTTTTCTTTGTTGTGATGTAAAATAGGTAATAGCATAGTTTTCTATTTGCAACTTGTAGTTTTCTACATTTGTCCATAGAAAATTTTGACAATTTTTCTATGATTGATTATGGAATTTCTCCGGAAGATCTTTTATCCTTTGAGAATGAAATGTTTGCACCTTTGCCTCCACCCCAAACGGGAGAGTAAACCCTAGTTATACCATCGTCAGGCTCTATGAGTGCTACTACGTCTGCAAGCACCGGAGCAAAGGGATCTAGACTTGGTACATTGAAGGTGTTGCAAGATTTTGATAAGATAGTGAAGCAAGAAGAGGCCGGAGGTTAGGTAAGATATATTGTTTGCAAAATTTTTCATTATAAATTGTCTGCAAAGTATTAAGGTAGAACCAAGCACTTGCTTAGATATGCCTAAAGATGTAAAGAGAAACATGTTATAGTCATGAGGCAGATGCAGCTGTAGTACAACCCCCATGGTATGGTATGTAACTAGGATTATTTGCCACACAAGGTCTACCTTTAAACTTTGATGAGTCTCAAGTGTTCGAAACCTACATTAGAACTGCTCATAATCTTATATTTTCTTCAGTTTTTAGACATACAAAAACTCGAGATTTAGTTAAATTGTTGGACCGAAATGGCGACAGAGGGGGTGAATGGCGCTCTCAAAAATTAAATTCGCCCCTCAAGTACCCACACTTATACTTCTTCTCCTATAGCTATGAAAGCTATGAAGATAGAAGATATGCACTACTGGAAGTCAAGGCAACAAGGAAAACCAGATCCGAAAGAAACGACCAAGAAAAATAAATTCATAGCAAGTCGATCGCAAGCGGTAGTACTACGAGACGAGCGGTAGTACCTCCGAGCGGTAGTACCTCTCGAGGAGCGGTAGTACCAAGACGACGATCGGACTTGTCCGAACGTTTCTTCGCGCCGATCGATGGTCCGAACAAAACCGGTAGTACCGCTAGGACGAGCGGTAGTACCTCTGAGCGGTAGTACCTCTCGAGGAGCGGTAGTACCTCTCGAGAAAATCAGCAAACAGGATTTTCAGTGGAACTTTGAGACTTGATTTTTGGCTAAAAGAAGGTTTGCTCTCAATCTTTTGATCCAAGGCCTTACTACAACAAACTAAATAGTAAGGGGACCTTGGGAAACAAGAGAATCAAACCAAGAAGCAAGAATTTCAGATTATGGGTAAAAATCTGAATTTTTTGCACAACCCGAGCCAAAAATCAAATTACTCCCCAACCGTTGATCCTTTGGCTATGAAATTTTGAGGGTAGCTAATTAATAGCCTCTGGACTCTCCATACCAAATTTCAAGCCATCTCAACAAGGGAATCAAGAGCAGCTTCAAACCCTAGAAACTGAGTTTATGAACAGAGGAAGGCCAAAACTGAAATCTGAGAATTAAACCAAGTTTGCTCTTCGGGAAATCGATCAAATGATCTTGTGGCACTAACCCATCATAGAGCAACCCAGTTTGGGCCTTCCCAACAAGCAAGAACTCAAAAAAAAAACAAAAAGCTCAGAGATACACCAAATGGAGCAACGAAGAACAGAGAGAGCACGAACAGAAGAAAACTTCAGATTCTCATTCCAAAACAAAAGAAATACAGAGGAGTCCCGATACGCATGTACATTAGAACAAGATGAAGGATTACATGACTCTCAAACCCTCTCCAATCTCTCAATCCTCAACCATGAATGCTTGGATGGGATGAACACTCAGACTCTCCACCTAGAAGACATCGAAGGGGACACAGAGGGAACACGACTCTGCCTCCACCAACCACTAAAGCCTAAAGCCAAAACAAACTCTAAAGCCTCTTTTGACTCTAGCAAACCCTAATTCTCCTCAAGTGTTCAAGTGGGCATGCAGCCCCTCCACTCCTTTTATTGCCCATGGCTAACGGGTCTCCGCCCCGTTACGCCCGCTATATCCAACGGAGCCCGCTCCCGCTTGTGCAGCCTTGCGAATTTCCCGATTCGCCCCTCCTGCACCTTCCGGGAAGCTTCCGCGCTCCTTGCCTCGCACGCCTTGCAACCACCTCGAGTCCACGTCGTCTTCGACACCTCCCGACTGTTCTGACCTCAGCGCCACCTGCGCCTAGTCTAGTCCTCCATGTCTCACCACGACTCCACTCGACGTCCTGCAGTCACACAGACAAGAAAACACGTCAAATAGCACCGCTCGATACATGAAAGCACAAATACCATTACTTACCACAGATGAAGTCGAACCTGTCGAAACATTAGAATATGCATCCTAAGCTCATACGACCAAGTTTGGCCAAGTCCGACCGAGTCCGTTGCACCACGCAACGACTCGACTCCTAACCACTCAAACCAAACTCGACTTATCTAAACCACGATCAATTACTCATCACTCTCATGGGATCACGACCACATGGTCTCTCAATCTCCCCCTTGATGAGTATATTGACAAACTCAGAAAAAGCTTAAGAAGAGTTTGAGTTTGAAGAATCCAACATGGTCTAAAGAATGAAATGAAGCTAATGACCATGTCGACAGAAGGAACACTAGAGCAACAACTGAAAGAGCAAATTGATCTCCAAAGCTCTAAACTGTTCCCAACAGACTTTTTCTTCTCTATTCTCCCCCTTTTGGCAATAAACACATCAAGATGCAAACGAGAGAATATGACATGTCAATGGATGAAATGGGTGAAGTTTGATTATTCTAAGCAGTTAGAGCCATGAGAATTATCCATAATGACCAACAAGTACTACACCAAGCCATAACTCAATAAAACGCTATCTAGATCATGACAACATATATATATATAAGCCAGCTAGAACACATGGATGACAATCTGAAATATAGTGCTGTTTGTGATCAAGTCAAGTCATCAATGGGTAAAGTCCAACTAAAGATATCCAAGGATGATGCAGACCATGTCAATAAGCTAAGCGTAACTAAGAAGCTCAAATTGAGGCCAAATAGAGTGCTATGCTCAAGAATGAAACAATGATTCAAGTACTTGGTTCTTTTTGTAGCTTAAGCAAATTGAGCACATAAAAATATTGTTTTGTTAAAATTCATGGTTGTTTCCAACCCAATTTTTTTGTTATGTGCTAGATCTCAAGCCTTATGCGACTACTCCAAGCAAGAAGCTTAAGAAGATAGTCTAGGTCATCCAAAACTCCCCCTAAGTTCATGCAAGTGCAATGGCAAGCCGTCTCATAGGAAAGAATTGGTGAGATCAGTTTTTTCGTACAAAAGAGATCCTTTTGCTTTTTAACAGATTGTGCTAACTCATGATGTATCAAGATGCTAAAATAGCTCAATCTAAGATTCAACCTAGATTCAAGACTCAACTCAGCCTATTTGACATGGCATGAATCATAAAGGGATAGCTCAAGCAAGACTAATCTCAAGTGCTAACATGACAAGTTTTAAGTCGAGCAATTTTAATTAACTTATCATGGCAGAAAGCTAGTCTACACATATGAAGTCATGATAAATCTAGCAAGCTAAGCACAAGTTATGGCAAGGTGTAAAGCATTGAAGCATGTCATAACAGGATAATAATCAAGGCTCAATGCAGATTGATTATAATGCTAGAATGCTGAAAATGCAAGAAAGTCCAGCTCTCCCTCAACATTAGATGCAACTTTTAGTTCAAGTTGAGTTATGTCAAAATTAAGCTTCAGAAGCTCCCAAATGAACTCCCCGAACCAAAGCAATAAAATCAAGAAGCGGCAAAGAAAACCAAACAGCAAATCCTTAAAGCATAGAAAAGATATAGAAGCAACTATGGCTTAAATCGACTCTCATCTACCCCAAATGACTCTAGGACTAACGGTGATCGTCGAACACACACTAGAGAGCAAACACGCACTGTCTGCACCCGAGGGTGGCCCAACCTCGCTAGAACCTACAAGAAGTGAGTGAGCTCAACCTAGTGAGATAAGAAATAGCTACTCCTGGAAGCACAAGATAATAGTAAGAAGTCTAAGCAACTCAACACAAGAAACACTCTAACCTATGCTAGGAGGACTTAACCCAATGCACCCGCAAATGCAATGCAATGAAATGAGACGAAGCATAATTAATATAATAAAGCAAGAAAGCCCAAGCTCCCCTCACTATAGTCCATAAGGACAAACCACCCCAAGCTCTCCCACAGAGTGAAAACCTAGAGCTATCCAATGGCTTGGTGAAGATGTCAGCCAACTGGTGGTCACTCTCCACAAACTGGAGCACTATGTCGCCCTTCTCTACATGGTCTCTAAGGAAGTGATAACGGATATCGATGTGCTTGGTCCGAGAGTGTTGCACTGGGTTCTTAGCAATGTTAATCGCAGAAGTGTTATCACAAAGAGTGGAACACTGTTCATGACTAACCCAAAGTCCCGCAGGTCGGCCATCCAAAGCACTTGGCTACAAAGAATCGGCCGCAGACAACGCACTCGGCCTCTGCGGTGGGTGTGCAACACCGATCGTTTCCTAGAAGACCAAGAGACGAGAGAAGTGCCAATGAATTGGCAAGTGCGGAAGTGCTCTTCCTATCTATCCTACACCCGCAAAGTCGCATCCGAAAAGGCTCCCAAGGAAAGACAGATGAGGAAGAGTACGAGATACCATAGTCAATGGTAGCTCGAAGGTACCGAAGATGCGCTTCACCGCTTTGGCGGTGAGATATGCGAGAGAGGCTTGAAGCGAGCACGCACACACGTAAAAGTGTATGTCCGGTCTCGAGGCGATGAGGTAAAGAAGGGAGCCGATCATACTTCAGCACTCTTTCGATCAATCGCTCGCCATTCTCATTCAGGTCAAGATAGGTTTGTAGAAGCCATGGGAGTCGACACAAAGCTTACCATCACTCATGTCGAGCGCTCGGAAGGTCACGAGTGTACTTTCACGATGAAGAAATGTACCCTCCAGTGCGCTTGATTTGGAAGCCAAGGAAGAAGGTCAACTCGCCCATCATACTCATCTCAAACTCGGTGCTCATGACATCCGAGAACTGTGAAATCAGAGTATGGGAAGAGCCGCCAAAGATGATGTCATCGACATAGATCTGGACGAGCAGAAGGTCAGTGCCATGCCGGCGGATGAACAAGGTTTTGTCAACTTTACCCATCTCAAAACCATGACTTAACAAGTAGGACTTAAGCCTCTCATACCAAGCTCTAGGGGCTTGCTTAAGTCCATACAAAGCTTTGAAAAGCTTGAAGATATGGTTTGGGTATTTGGGGTTTTCGAAACCAGGAGGTTGTCAGATGTAGACCTCTTCCTCAATAAACCCATTGAGAAAGGCACTCTTGACGTCCATCTGGTAAAGCTTGAAACCCTTAGAAGCTGCAAAGGCAAGCAGGATTCTAATAGCCTCAAGATGAGCTACAGGGGCAAAGGTCTCCTCGAAATCTAGACCCTCAACCTGGGAGAACCCCTGAGCTACCAGTCTAGCCTTGTTTCGAACAACCACTCCATCCTCGCTCTGCTTGTTCTTGAACACCCACTTAGTCCCAATGACATTGTGACCTCGAGGGGGCTCAACAAGCGACCAAACCTTGTTCCTCTCGAAATTTTCTAGCTCCTCATGCATGGCATTGACCCAAGACTCATCAGATAAAGCATGAGAAACATCTTTGGGCTCAAAGGAGGCAATGAAAGCAGAATGGAGACAGAATTGAGATAAGCCAGATTTTGAGCGGGTCACACGCTCAAAAAGGTCTCCAATCATCTGCTCTGAAGGATGAGCTTTCTGGATATGTCGGGGAGGTCCAGGATGAGAAGAAGAAGTGGCCTCTACCTCGTGAGCGGACGAGGTAGGAACAGAGCCACTAGCTCCAGAAGAAGCAGAAGGCATGGGCTGATCGCCTCGAGGTGCAGTGGAAGAGGGCACCTCGAGGGGTGGATGAAAGACGGGATCAGGTAGACAACCCTCATCTCCATCGTCCTCATCATCCACGAAGATGGTCTCAGACTGGTCTAAAGAACCTGAGATGTCGGGCCTAGTCCCCGGACTGGCCTCGTCGAAGGTCACCTCACAGGTCTCTACCATTTTACTAGACTCGCAGTTCCAGACCCTATACGCCCGCGAAGAAGGCAAGTAATCTAGAAAGATACCATCACAAGAGCGTGACTCGAACTTGTCTAGGTTCCCGGACTTCAGAATAAAGCACTTGCAACCAAAAACACGAAAATGAGAGACGCTGGGCTTTCGCCCGTATCTCAACTCATAAGAAGTGCGGTGCAAGTGTGCCCAAAGAAAAACTCGATTTGAGACATGGCACGCGGTGGCTATAGCCTCAGCCCAAAACTTTCGCGGTGTAGAGTACTCATCAAGCATCGTCCCGCCATCTCGACCAAGGTGCGGTTCTTTCTCTCCACAACGCCATTTCTTTGTGGGACGTGCGGAGAGGAGAAGCGATGCTCTACACTGTCTCACCACGAAACTCGAAGTAGGAATTCTTGAACTCCGTGCCATTGTCACTGCGGATCGCTCGTAAGGCACACGGGAGCTCGGCGTAAAGCCTACTAAAAAGACCTCGGAAAAGTGAAAACGTCTCATCCTTCGAGTCTAAGAAAAACACCCAAGAATACCTCGAGAAGTCATCGACCACGACAAGAACATACCACTTCCCTCCTGCTGACTGCACTCGGGCTGGTCCAAGCGTGTCCATATGGAGCAATTGTCTGGTGCATCGGTCATAGTAATCGTGGACGGAGGGTGAGAAGCGGCAACCATCTTGCCGTGCCGGCATGGAGCGCAAACAAGATCTTTGACCATCTTGAGTTTCGGCAGACCACGAATGAGATCGTGACCGCTAACTCGAGTCAAATGGTCAAAGCCTATATGACCAAGTCTCCTATGCCAGAAGGAAAGGTCGCGGGACTCAGAAGCAACTAAACACCTGAGAGGATCACCAGAAGACTCAGAAAAATCAGCACGAAAGATCCTCCCAAAAGGAGAAACCCGCAAACCAGACTACCCGAAGAATCAAGAATTTTGCAATTGTTTTTCTTGAAGCTCACCTCGAAACCGTCATCGGTAAGCTGAGAAACGGAAAGCAAATTGTACTGCAGCTTACTAACCAAGGCAACATCCTTAAGAATAAAGGAGACATTAATACGCACAGTACCTTTGGCGATGACGCGCCCAGACGAAGCATCTCCGAAGGTGATTGTCTCATCACCTGGAGCACGGGCAAGGGAAGAAAACCAACGAGAATCTCCGGTCATGTGTCGTGAGCACCCGGAGTCTACAAGCCAAACCTTTCCCTTCCCTGCCCGGCGAACCTGAGTCAAACAGAGAGTAAAGTCTCAGTACTGGGGTAAATCAAGAGTGATTTTGACACCCAATACTGAACGACACGTCGAGTAGCAGAAGTAGCCACACACGACTGACCTCTAGCTACCCTACGCTCTCGTCACTCAAAGCGTAAGGTCGTGAGCATACCGAAGGCATTGCGGGTCCGATCGCTACGAGAGCGAGTCGAATACCGCAACATCTTGGTCACGCCGTGGTAGTCGTCTCGGCGGGAAACGAGATGTACCCTCAGGACGGCGGAAGTCACGACCAGGAGCAGCACGAGGACAAAAACCGGAAGACTCAGAAAAACCAAGTCCTCGATGCTGCCCAAACCCATCAGCTAGAACAAGCCTAGACCTCGTGTTGGTCTTAGGTGCACTCAGGATCTGGGGCTGACCCTGAATTCCCCTAAGGGACTCAACACGGTCTCTACGCGCGATCTTGGCGTGCCTGAAGCATCTCTCGATTGAGTGCCCATCCTTCTGACAGAAAGTGCAGTGATACTTCACCTTCTGAGAGGTGGAAGTAGCACGAGAGGGCTTCGGCTTCTAAGAGGCCGAAGCAGCAGGTGGAATCACCTTGCTGTCAGATATCCCTTGGACAAAGCCCGCTGATTTGAATTTGACCTCATCAGACCTGGGCTCAACCTCGATCGCACCTCCTACTATGGGTCTGAGAATAGCAGGTGGATGCTTCCTAATGTCCTCATAAAAATCATATCCTAGACCTTGATTGAACTTGCAAATCTTGGATTGGTCTAGAATAAGATTAAGCTTTTTCTTGCCGCCTACAAATCTCTCGAGAGTGTTCATAAGATACTGACACTCCCGGAAGAGAGAGGTGCAAGAAGTGCAGGGTGAAGAAGAGACAGCAGAAGGTAAGGGAGCAGAAGAAGAACCAACAGTAGAGGAAAGAATGGCTTGTGCATGCACAAACACTACGAGGGACAGTCCTACTACTAGCAGGTTGGTTCGCATCTCTAGGCGTTTCACCCTTACCCTGGGGCTTCTCCCCCACACCATCAATCACATCACAACCAGATTGTGGCTTCTCTACTAAGTCCTTAGTTAGCTTCACACATTTGTCATTCAATGCAACGAGTTCAAGTTTTAGTTTCTCACAACTAATGCATGGTGAGCTAACAGGATCCTTAGTCGCATACTGAGTCATTTTCTTGTTTGTTGTCAATCATTTCTTGAAACTGTTTTGAAACAGATTCAAGTTCAGCAGTTAACTTTGGACAGTTCAAACATGAATCAATAGGCTCAAGTAAAGAAGCACTCAACTCAGCAATCTTGTGATCTGCCCGTTTTAGGTTCATCTTCAATTTATTGCAGTTTTCACAAGACTCGGGCAGATCAAGGAGCATGGCATAAGGTCCTCTAACAGCAATGTCCTTAACCTCACATGAGGTGGGAGAAGTAGTCTCATCAGTAGTAAGAAGGGTAACAGCCATCCTACTCAACTCTAACTCAGCAAGCAAACTAACATTCTCCACCTTAACAGTATCAAGCTCGGAGGACACACTATCATGCGAGGTCCTTAGTTTCTCCATGTCATCCAACAAATCACAGCAAGTATCACAATCATCACGGGAGGGAGCAGATGTAAGTGAAGTAACCTCCCGTGATAGTCTATCTACTTCCTTCTCTAACTCGGTACACCTAGCCCTAGCTCTAGCATGAAAACCACCTAGCTTAAGAAAGGCATGATTGAGCTGGTCGTAGGTGGGGCATACCTCGTCCGAGTCGGAGTACAACTCGCTGTCGCTCAGTTCGCCCTCGAGGGCCATGAAGCATATGCCGGAGAAGTCGTCGCCGCCATCCTTGAGCTCTTGGTCACCCGTCCCGTCGTCGTCGCTCCATCCCTCCACCTCGCTGAGGTCGAGGTCGTCGAAGGCGGTGAGGACGCGGTGGAAGAGCTTCTTGGCCTTCCCGAAGTTGCGGAACTTCTTCTTTCCCGCCCGAGTGGAGGCTTCTTGTTGCGGTTCTTGTCGGTGTAGTCGATCTTGCCCGAACCGCCATAGTCGTTCTTGCCCTTTTCCAGCTTGGGACAGTTTGCCCGAATGTGGTTGGGGCCACCACACTCGAAGCAAATCACGGGTCCTCCTCTCTTTCTGTCCCTCCTCCCCTTGTAAGCATGGGAGAATCTTCGAGCAAGGAGGGCCAGCTGCTCATCCGCAAGCTACTCTAACTGATCATCAGTTATGTCACAGAGAGCAGCAAGGGAGAAACCACAAGAAGACTCAGAAGAAGGACCAGAAGCCGAACTGGGATCGGTGACTAGAGCCATCGACTGTGACTTCGACTTGCGAGAGACAATGTCAATCTCGTGAGTCTTGAGGCGCGAGTACAGCGTATCAAGAGTCAAAGTCGAGAGGTCCGTGGTGTCCTTGATGGTAGTCACCTTCATCTCTCAAACACGAAGATCGAGTGCAGCGAGCATCTGTCGAGCATTATCCGAGTCGGGGTATGTGAGACCGACCGCTCGGAGGTTGCTCAGAATCTTGTGAAAACGCGCAAAACACTCATCAAGGTGCTCGCCAGCGAGCATTTCAAACTTGTTGTAATCTCGCTTGAACTGGTCCTGTCTCACCGTCTTTATTTGAGTGGTGCCCTCATGGTAAGCATCGAGGGTCTCCCAAATATCGAAGGCGGACGAAAGATGAGATATGCGGTCAAACTCGCTACGACTCAAGCCCTGAATTATGATGTTCCTTGCCATAGCGTTTGCCTCAACATCATGCATATTTCCAGTATTCATGTTCTCATCGGCAGGAACAACAAATCTGACTTTCACCTTCCGCCAAATGGCATACCCCTGAGCCTGGATGTACGTTTCCATTCGGCTCTTCGGAAGGGTAATCCAGGCCATCAAAGACGGGAGGCTTGGTCGAGTACTTGTCCGTCGCCATGGCTCTTAAGACCGGTTAAGATCTATTGAAAAGAGCTAACCGGCTCTGATACCAATTGTTGGACCGAAATGGCGACAGAGGGGGGGGGTGAATGGCGCTCTCAAAAATTAAATTCGCCCCTCAAGTACCCACACTTATACTTCTTCTCCTATAGCTATGAAAGTTATGAAGATAGAAGATATGCACTACTGGAAGTCAAGGCAACAAGGAAAAATCAGATCCAGAAAGAAACAGCCAAGAAAAATAAATTCATAGCAAGTCTGACTGCAAGCGGTAGTACCGCTGAGACGAGCGGTAGTACCTCTGAGCGGTAGTACCTCTCGAGGAGCGGTAGTACCGCACGACGATCGGACTTGTCCGAACGTTTCTTCGCTGCCGATCAGACTGGTCCGAACAAAACCGGTAGTACCGCTAGGACGAGCGGTAGTACCTCTGAGCGGTAGTACCTCTCGAGGAGCGGTAGTACCTCTCGAGAAAATTAGCAAACAGGATTTTCAGGCTGGAACTTTGAGACTTCGGATTTTTGGCTAAAAAGAAGGTTTGCTCTCAATCTTTTTGATCCAAGGCCTTACTACAACAAACTAAATAGTAAGGGGACCTTGGGAAACAAGAGAATCAAACCAAGAAGCAAGAATTTCAGATTATGGGTAAAAATCTGAATTTTTTGCACAACCCGAGCCAAAAATCAAATTACTCCCCAACCGTTGATCCTTTGGCTATGAAATTTTGAGGGTAGCTAATTAATAGCCTCTGGACTCTCCATACCAAATTTCAAGCCATCTCAACAAGGGAATCAAGAGCAGCTCCAAACCCTAGAAACTGAGTTTATGAACAGAGGAAGGCCAAAACTGAAATCTGAGAATTAAACCAAGTGTGCTCTTCGGGAAATCGATCAAATGATCTTGTGGCACTAACCCATCATAGAGCAACCCATTTTGGGCCTTCCCAACAAGCAAGAACTCAAAAAAAAAAACAAAAAGCTCATAGATCAACCAAATGGAGCAAGGAAGAACAGAGAGAGCACGAACAGAAGAAAACTTCAGATTCTCATTCCAAAACAAAAGAAATACAGAGGAGTCCCGATACGCATGTACATTAGAACAAGATGAAGGATTACATGACTCTCAAACCCTCTCCAATCTCTCAATCCTCAACCATGAATGCTTGGATGGGATGAACACTCAGACTCTCCACCTAGAAGACATCGAAGGGGACACAGAGGGAACACAACTCTGCCTCCACCAACCACTAAAGCCTAAAGCCAAAACAAACTCTAAAGCCTCTTTTGACTCTAGCAAACCCTAATTCTCCTCAAGTGTTCAAGTGGGCATGCAGCCCCTCCACTCCTTTTATAGCCCATGGCTAACGGGTCTCCACCCCGTTACGCCCGCTATATCCAACGGAGCCCGCTCCCGCTTGTGCAACCTTGCGAATTTCCCGATTCGCCCCTCCTGCACCTTCCGGGAAGCTTCCGCGCTCCTTGCCTCGCACGCCTCGCAACCACCTCGAGTCCACGTCATCTTCGACACCTCCCGACTGTTCTGACCTCAGTGCCACCTGCGCCTAGTCCAATCCTCCATGTCTCACCACGACTCCACTCGACGTCCTGCAGTCACATAGACAAGAAAACACGTCAAATAGCAGCGCTCGATACATGAAAGCACAAATACCATTACTTACCACAGATGAAGTCCAACCTGTCGAAACATTAGAATATGCATCCTAAGCTCATACGACCAAGTTTGACCAAGTCCGACCGAGTCCGTTGCACCACGCAACGACTCGACTCCTAACCACTCAAACCAAACTCGACTTAGCTAAACCACGATCAATTACTCATCACTCTCATGGGATCACGACCACATGGTCTCTCATAAATATTACAATGATGATCATGCTAAACTAAAAGAACTCTTTGAGATCTATACATTTTCAGTGGCATTGATCTCGGACATATGGAGTGGTCGGGCTAGGGAGGACTATCTTAGTATAATTACACATTATGTTAATGATAATTGGGTAATGGAAAAGAGAATTATAGGCTTAAAACTAATTGGCGTGGAACATACGAGTGAGAATATTGCAGAATGTATTGTCAAAGTAATGAAAATTTTGGTCTTATAAAATAATTATTTTTGTAATTACCTTGGACAATGCTACAACAAACTCTAGTGCAATGCATATTCTCATTCCGTTATTTAGTACATACGTCGAATCCTTGTTGCTACACCAGTGATGTGTTTGCCATATTTAATCTTATAGTTAAATATGGTTTAAAGAGGTTGTATCCATATATTCAAGCTTTTTGCGATGCAATATCTTTTGTAAAGAATTCTAATCAACGGATTACAATATATAAGAATTTCTGCATTACGATGGGTGTACGTCCAAAAAAAGTTCGGTTGGACATACCGGTAAGGTGGAACTCAACTTATTTGATGCTACAAAATATTTTACCCTATAAGAGCGCAATTTTGTTTTTATTCACATTTACTATCACAGTCATGGTGGCAACACACTATTGACCGAGCAACATTGGTATGTTGCTAAAAAGTTCCTAAAATTTTTAGAACTCTTTTACGATTCCACTGTTGCTTTACATAGAGTGTATTATCTAATATCTCATTTAATTGTGTATCATATTCTTGCTATTGCAGGTCACTTGAAAACTAATGAAAATGACATAGTGTTACGAGAGGCTGTGTGCTATGAAAACTAAATATTTAAAATATTGGAAAGAGATTCCGTATTTATATGCATTTGTGTTCATTGTAAACTTGCCTTGCTGCTCAGGGATTTCGACAATCTCATAAACTCGGGCGATCGGCCCTAGGTCTTGAACTGTTGCTTCAACGAAGTCGGAAGCTAGCGTAAACACATAAAATAACAACATAAGTCCATACTTGATTCTAATCAACCTAGGAAAAATAATCTAATTAAAAAGAAGTAAAATGTATAAAATTTCAAATGGAGGAATTTGAAATTATTTGGGGATGAATTTGGTGGAAAGGAGGTCAAATTTGAATTCAGGGTGTCGAGATGATCGAAATGGTGTATTTTTTGGGATTTTTGGTATTTTTGGAATTTTCTGGGATTTTTTTAATAATTTTTCTGAATTTTTAAATCGGGTGAACAGTAACAGGCTGGCTCAGGTGAATAGTGTTGGGCTCGGCCCAACCGCACTGTGCGTCCAGTAGCCTTTTCTTGCGCTCGCGCGACCGTTTGGGCTGGTAGGCCTTGGCCCATGTGTGCGCAGGCGATCGGCCGCGGTGCAATGGAAATCGGACAGTTCATAAGAGATCTACTCGAACAGCTGGATTAGATTCCTTAGAAGTCACGACCTGTTAGGATTGGGTGATTTAAACACCGTGAACGGTCACGATGCAACCTCAGTGGACGGCTTAAGTTATACGGCAACAATGGCGCGGACGGTCGAGATAAGGCCACGACAGTCATCGTCTACCTCTCGACGCTTTCGTCCGTGCAAGACAGAGGAGCTGTACTGAGGGAAGCGGCTTAAGCTTGGGACTTTCTAGGGGGAAGTGGTTGTACTGAGGGAAGCGGCTTAAGCTTGGGACTCCATTTTGGGGTTTTGGGGAGTGAGGGGGATAAACAGCGACGGCTGGCGACGGCCGGGAAGGTGATGGCCCTCACGGCGGCGCCATGGGACTCTGGTGGGTTTCCGGTCAAATTGGGAGCTTTTTAACCTCTAGGAGGCTTCAGGGCTGCGATGGTGGTGCTGGTTTGGATCGGGAATGGCCCAGTGAGGCTGGCCACGGGATGGTCCTTTCGGCCAACGGCGGTCTCAGCCGCCAGGGCTCCAGGCAGAAGCACTCATCCAGGGGAGTTCACCGGCGTGATTAGCAAGCAAAGGAGGTCATGTCAATGCAAGGAATTGGAAAATAATCAAATGGAACTCGAGATTGCCGCTAGGGCTCACCGGGCACAGGGGAGACGATCGACGACGAAGCGATGAAGCTGAGCTGAAATTGGCGGCTCTGGGAGGTGTGTGGGAGTGCCGGAAGCTTGAGGCAGTGGAATGTGGGCTTTATAGGCAGCGAACGTCGGTGGTCGCGGAGAGGCGGTTTGGGAGGCATCTCTCGCTTGCGATCGAGGAGATGGGATAGCTCTAGCGCTACACAGAGAGCATGAGAGGGAACTGGCACTGTCTCTCTGCAACTGTTGACAGAGGCTTGACTCGAGTGCAGCTTGAGCTGCAAGGGAGGGGTGAGCTGTGCGGCGGTGAGAGGTGAGTGCGCAAGCGGCGGCGCGCGGAGCGAGGGAGGAGCTGGTGGGGCCGCTTGCATAGGGGAGTGCGGATGAGCTGGGAGCGACGACCGCAAAATCGTTGGGTGAGAGGGCGACGCGTGCGGCGGCAGCCGAGGTAAGGCGGTGGGGAGACGACATCGCGCGCGGGCGCCAGTGCAGGGAGGAGGCGGAAGTGACAGAAGAGGAAAGCGTATTTCTAGGGATTTTGCCAAATTGGGAAAGAAGGGGAAATTCAAGCAAAATTCAAGAAAAATTCAAATTTTGATCAGACTATATTTGACATGGTTCCCCAAAGTGTTCATAGAGGAAGGGCGTATGCAGCTCCAGAACCACGGTGGAGGACGACTCTCGTTTGGGGGTGGCCTCAAAGTACATTGTCCATCGAGAGATGGTGTGTTCCCGAGCTATTCAGGAGTCATTTGAGTTGCATAACCAACTGCACCAAGCCCAAAACGAACTCCGTATGTTGAGACAAGAAATTCAGAGACGGTACATGGTCAAAGACGGAGAAATGTCATAATGTGGAGAGTCTCCAGACGTGCCTACGGATCTTGCCCCGTCCCAGTCCCACCAACGCCTCACTGCTCGAGGCTACCGTCTTATTTTTCGTCCGGTTCGCTCCCTAGAGCCACTGGTTGGGAATGATGACAAACGGAAGGGACCCGCTCAAGGCAATGATGATGAAGAGGAAGAAGATCCAGAGGAGCTGATCAAGTACACTTCAAGCAACCCACCATCCAGTGGATGGTGAAGACCTGAAGACCAAGCTCCGGTGGTAGGCTTTTTGGTCAAGCAGTTTGGCTAGTCTTGTAGCAGTAGTATAGTTGGACCCAGTGGCAGACTTTTGTTTGTAAAACGAGTTGTAAGAGAAACACTAAGTAGTTTACCTTCAGCTTGTAAATGAATAAAAGTATGTTTAATTATCTCCTTTAATTTGTTGGTCAATAGTATCTATATCTTCTTGTCTTCAAAGTGTTCTCCTTCCTATTCGCTCTAGTTCTTATCTCGTTCGCTCTAAACTCGCCTCAAGATTCAACCTCTTACTTACCTATCTGAAGTTCTTAAAAAGCCACTGTGAAGCTAACTCTAAGTTCTACAACGCATAACCATAATGGCAAGAATGGAGCCAAACCTCAGCAGCCAGCCAGTAGATCAAGACAACGTTACAGGAAATCAGAATACTCTTGCCAATATTTTAGCCATGATGGAGCAGAATAGACATCAGGTAGAAATGAACCAGGCGAGATTAATGGAACAACACTCAAAATTACTGGAACAAATTGCAATGCGAATCGCTTCTCCATGTGGTTCAATGGGAACATCTATAGGCAGTGGAGGAACACAAGTTACTTCAAAGTGGGCTGATTTTCAAAAGACCAGGCCTCCTACTTTTTCTACCTCACCAGATCCTATAGCTACAGAGGATTGGTTGAGGGATATTGAGAGAAAATTAAAAATAGTACAATGCGACGAAAAAGAAAAGGTGCTATATGCATCACATCAACTTCAAGGACAAGCCACCACTTGGTGGATAAATTTTCAAACCATGCATGCAGACCGTGAGATATCTTGGAAGGAATTCGAGGAGTCCTTCCGACAAGCACATGTTCCTGAAGGTATTATCCAGGCAAAACGTCGGGAGTTTTTAACACTCAAACAAGGAGGAAGAACCGTCATGGAATATTTACACCAATTCAACCAACTGGCAAGATATGCTATGACGATGTCAGGAATGAAGATAAAAAGATGGAAAGATTCAGAGAGGGCTTGCAAAAGTCCTTAAAATATCATATTTCAGCTATAGATTTCAAGGATTTACCAGCCATGGTAAATAAATTAATTACATCTGAAGAAGCCAGAGGTGAGATGGAAGAATCACGAAAGAGAAAAGCCATGCAAAGACCAACAACATCATCATCCAGCGCTGAAAGAGGAAGAACATTAGCACCCCCACAACATAGACAGCAAACAACTCGTCAAGTAATGCTCGTACCACAACAACAATACAATACTCCTCAACAAGGTGTTAGATTTCAGCAACAAATGATCCGGTGCCATACCTGTGGAGGGAACCATTACCAAAACAACTATCCCCAGAAAACAAATGCATGTTTTAATTGTGGCCAAACAGGACACTACAGAGATCAGTGTCCCAAGAAGAACCTACCTTTTGATGTAGCAAAACTTCAGACTGGAGCACAACAGCAAGATGTGAAACCTATCATACTGCAAACAAGATCTTCAGCACCAAACCCAACAACATCAGCGAGAACTACAGTGGTGATGCCTGCAGGGTCTTCCACAGGCCTACAGACTAGAAGAGACAGAGGTGCAACAAACTCAACTTTTCAAGCAAGGGTAAATCACATCTCAGCAGAAGATGCAGCTGGGGCGAACGATGTTATTGTAGGTATGTTCCCAGTCAACTCAATACATTCATTTCTGTCCATGGAGTTTGTTACAAGAAATCAAATGCCAGTTGTTTCCTTGCAAAACTATTATGCTATCCAAACACCTGGAATTAGGATGGAATCCTGTTTCGGGTGTAGTGATCTTACTATAGAAATCCATGGAATAAAGTTTAAAGCAAATTTGCTGTTGTTGGACATGAAAGGGCTAGATGTTATACTGGGAATGAATTGGCTTACTAAGAATAAAGCCATAGTAAGGTGTGAAACCAAAACAGTGACCTTGACCAGCCCTGAAGGTCAAGAAATAGTGGTACACACTAATCATGACTTGATCCGGAGTGTGAAGAGATGTGTGCATAGTGCACTGACAAGTGAAGGAATACAAGTACCAGTGGTACAAGAATATCCAGATGTATTCCCTGAAGAATTACTTGGAAGACCATCTGATCGACAAATAGAGCTTGCAATAGAGTTGATCCTAATCACTCAACCAATTACAAAGCATCAGTATAGAATGTATTCACAATAGCGGTGATACTTGAAATCACCGTGACGAAACCGAATGAGGCAAGGCACGCATGCAGCGATGTCCTAGAAAGCCTAGCATCCCTCTGTGCTGCCACAGAAGAAGTGTTGTTAAAACTTTGATCCGGGAGAAAACACACACATCGCAAATAAACTGAGAGAACACAAGAGAATTTCTGAATTTCTCTATTCTCTTACTTACTCCCCCCTTTTTCTTGCTTTTCTCACAAAAACTGGTTACAAGCCTCCTCAATATATAGGCTAATAATCTCCTACTAATATTGAGAGACCATGTGGAGGTCATCCCGTGTTTATGATGAGTAATTGACATCGGTTTAGAAAAGTCGAGTTTGGTTTGGGTGGTTCGAACCTTGACGTTGCGTGGTGCAACGGGCTCGGTCGGATTTGGTCAAACTTGGTCGTATGAGATTAGGATGCATATTCTTAGATTCGACAGGTTTGGACTTCATCATGGGTAAGCATGATGTATTTATGCTATTTACGCTTTCATGTATCGAGCGGTGCTATTTGACGTGTTTCTTGTCTGTGTGGCTGCAGGACGTCGAAGCGGAGTCGTGGTGAGACACGAGGGACCGGACTAGACACGGGCGGTGTCAAGGTCAGAACGGTCAGGATGTGTCGAAGACGGCGAAGACTCGAGTTTGTTGCGAAGCTTGGACGACAAGAAGCGCGGAAGCTTCCCGGAAGGTGCAGGAGGGGCAAAATGGTAATTTTGCGAGGCTGCACAAGCGGGAGTGGGCTCCGTTGGATTTAGCAGGTGTAACAGGGTGGAGACCCGTTAGCCAAGGGCTATAAATAGAAGTGAGGGACTGCATGCCTCCTCATGGCTTTAGGAGAGAGTTAGAGTTTTGTAATCCTTGCTTGGTTGAAATGAAAATCTGAAGTTTTTCTCCCGTGCAGCCTCTCTGTTCGTTGTTTTCTCCTTTTGGGGTGATTTTCCTCTTTTTGTGATTTGAAGTTCTTTCTTGCTGGGAAGGCCCAAAATGGATTGCTCTATGTTGGGATGATGCATCAAGATCATTTGATCAAGTTTCCCAAGAGCAAACTTCGTTTAATCTCAGATTTCATGTTTGGGACTTCTCTGTTCTTCATTTCCTCTTCTAGGGTTTTGATGATTTTCGTGTTTCCCTTCATGAGAAAAGGTGAAACTTGGCATGCAGAGTCTTATGGCTATTAATTAGCTATCCTTAAAGTTTCGTGGCCAAATGATCATTGGTTAGATGGGAATTTGAGTTTTTGAGTAGCTCTCTGTATTTTTCAAGTTCTTGGCTAATCTCTGAATTTCTTGTGTTCTTGCTTAAGTTCCCATGTTGTTTGAGGCCCTAAAGGTATTTAGAATATTCCCTTGATGTCTCTCTCTGAAAAGATCAAAAGTTTTCCTTTCGTTTCCTTGATTTAGCCAAAAATCCGAAGTTTTAGAACTTCTGTCAGGCTGCTCTGTTTGCGGTCGTGCGGTACTACCGCTCAAAGGTACTACCGCTCGGCGGTAGTACCGTTTGCAGTCAAACCTGCTCTGAAATTAATTTTTCTTGACTGTTTCTTTCTGGATCTGGTTTAGCCTTGTTGCTGTGACTTCCAGTAGTGCCTATCTTCTTTCTTCATAGCTTCCATAGCTATTGGAGAAGAAGCATAAGTGTGGATTCTTGAGGGGCGAATTTGATTTTTGAGAGCGCCATTCACCCCCCTCTGTCGCCATTTCGGTCCAACAATTGGTATCAGAGCCGGTTAGCTCTAATCAATAGATCTTAACCAGTCTCAAGAGCCATGGCGACAGACAAGTACTCGACCAAGCCACCCGTTTGTGATGGCATTGATTACCCCTTCTGGAAGAGCCGAATGGAGACA
Source organism: Dendrocalamus sinicus (assembly GCA_036346575.1). Classification (NCBI taxonomy): domain Eukaryota; kingdom Viridiplantae; phylum Streptophyta; class Magnoliopsida; order Poales; family Poaceae; genus Dendrocalamus; species Dendrocalamus sinicus. The sequence continues at coordinate 25,459,365 of CM070663.1, forward strand.
TACATCTAAGCTCAGGGGTATGCCATATGGCAGAAGGTGAAGGTGCAATTTGTTCCTGCCGATGAGAAACATCAACGCCGGGAACATGGCTGATGTTGAGGCGAACGCTAAGGCAAGGAACATCATAATCCAGGGGTTGAGCCGAAGCGAGTTTGATCACATCTCTCATCTCACGTCGGTTTTCGACATCTGGGTGACCCTCGACGCATACCATGAGGGCACCACCCAGATCAAGACTGTCCGACAGGCCAATTCAAGCGAGATTACAACAAGTTTGAAATGCTCGCTGGTGAGTCCTTAGATGAGTGCTTTGCGCGCTTCCACAAGATCTTGAGCAACCTCCGAGCAGTCGGTCTCATATACCCCGACTCGGATAACGCTCGTCAGATGCTCGCGGCTCTCGATTTGCGGGTTTGGGAGATGAAGGTGACTACCATCAAGGACACCACGGACCTCTCGACTTTGACTCTTGATGCACTGTACTCGCGCCTCAAGACTCACGAGATTGACATTGTCTCTCGCAAGTCGAAGTCACAGTCGATGGCTCTAGTCACCGATCCTAGTTCGGTTTCAGGTCTTTCTTCTTCCGATTCGCTTTGCGGTTTCTCTCTCGCTGCTCTCTATGACGTAACTGATGATCAGTTAGAGCAGCTTGAGGATGAGTAGCTGGCCCTCCTAGCTCGGAAGTTTTCCCAAGCTTACAAGAGGAGGAATGACAGAAAGAGAGGAGGACCTGTAATTTGCTTCGAGTGTGGTGGCCCCAACCACATTCGGGCAAACTGTCCCAAGCTGGAGAAGGCCAAGAACGACTACGGCGGTTCGGGTAAGAACGACTACATCGACAAGAACCGCAACAAGAAGCCTCCAGTGCACCCTCAAGGCAAGAAGAAGTTCCACAACTTTGGGAAAGCCAAGAAGCTGTTCCACCGTGTCCTCACCGCCTTCGACGACCTCGACCTAGCGAGGTGGAGGGATGGAGCGACTACGACGGGACGGGTGATCAAGAACCCAAGAGCGGCGACGACTTTTCCGGCATGTGCTTCATAGCTCTTGAGGGTGAACTGAGTGACAGCGAGCTGTACTCCGACTCGGACGAGGTATGCCCCACCTACGACCAGCTTAATCATGCTTTTCTTAAGCTAGGTGGATTGCATGCTAGAGCTAGGGCTAGGTGTACCGAGTTAGAGAAGGTAGTAGAGAGCTTGTCACGTGAGCTTACTTCACTTAGATCTGCTTCCTCCTGTGACGATTGTGATGTTTGTTCTGCTTTGCTGGATGACATGGAGAAACTAAGGACCCTGCATGATAGTGTGTCCTCTGAGCTAGACATGATTAAAGTGGAGAATGTTAGTCTTTTGCTGAGCTTGAGATGAGTCAAGTAGCGCCTAATTCAACTGCTGTTGTTGAGACTACATCTTGCACCTCATGTGAGGATGAGGACAATGCTTTTAGAGGTCTTTATACTATGTTGCTTGATCTGCCCGAGACATGTGAAAATTGCAATAATCTGAAGATGAACCTAAAACGGGCAGATCATAAAATTGCCGAACTACAAGCTTTTCTTCTTGAGCCGATTGCTTCATGTATGAACTGTCCCAAGCTTATTACTAAGCTTGAAGCTGTCTCCAAACAGTTTCAAGAATTAGTTGATGACAATAATAGATTGGCTCAAACTGCTTCTAAGGACCCTGTTAGCTCACCATGCATTAATTGTAACAAACTAAAATCTGACTTGATTGCATTGGATGAGAAATGTGTGAAGCTAACTAAGGACCTTCTAGAGAAGCCACTTTCTGCTTGTGATGTGATTGATGAGAAGAGGGAGAAGCCTCAGGGTATAGTAGAGACGCCTAGTGACGTGAACCAACCTGCTAGTAGTAGGACTATCCCTTCAGAGTCGGCTGTGCGTGCACAAGCCACTCTTTCCTCTACTGTTGGTTCTTCTTCTGCTCCCTTACCTTCTGCTATCTCCTCCTCCACCTGCTCTTCTTGCACCTCTCTCTTTCGGGAGTGTCAGTATCTTATGAACACTCTCGAGAGATTTGTAGGAGGCAAGAAGAAGCTGAATCTTATTCTAGATCAGTCCAAGATTTGCAAATTCAATCAGGGTCTAGGATATGATTTCTATGAGGACATTAGGAAGCATCCATCTGCTATTCTCAGACCCATAGTAGGAGGTGTGATCGAGGTCGAGCCTAGATCTGATGAAGTTAAATTCAAGTCTGCGGGCTTTATCCAAGGGATTTCTGACAGCAAAGTGAGTTCACCTATAGCTTCGGCCTCTCAGAAGGCGAAGCCATCTCATGCTACTTCTGCCTCTCAGAAGGCGAAGTATCATTACACCTTCTGTCAGAAGGATGGACATACGATTGATCGATGCTTCAGGCGCGCCAAGATCGCGCGTAGAGACCGTGTTGAGTCTCTTAGGCGTATTCAGGGTCAGCCCCAGACCTTGAGTACACCTAAGACCAACACGAGGTCTAGGTTTATTTCAGCTGATGGGTTTGGGCATCATCGAGGACTTGGATTTTCTGCGTTTTCTGGCTTTCGTCCTCGATATGCTCCTGGTCGTGACTTCTACCGTCCTGAGGGTAGATCTTGTTTCCCCCGTCGAGATAGCTATCCACGGCGTGATCAGCATGTTGCTAGTGTTTTGACTCGCTCCTCTGTAGTAGTCAAGTCCAACAACAGCTTCAGGTCTACACATAGACCGTCTGCTTTTTTGAGTGACAGAGAGCGTAGGGTAGATAGAGGTCAGTCGTGCTTGACTACTTCATCTGCTCAACGTGTTACTCAGTATTGGGTGCCAAAATCACTCTTGATTTACCCAATACTGAGACTTTACTCTCTGTTTGACTCAGATTCGCCGGGCAGGGAAGGGAAAGGTTTGGCTTGTAGACTCCGGGTGTTCACGACACATGACCGGAGATTCTTGTTGGTTTTCTTCCCTTGCCCGTGCTCCAGGTGATGAGACGATCACCTTCGGAGACGCTTCATCTGGGCGTGTCATCGCCAAAGGTACAGTGCATATTAATGATTCTTTTATTTTGAAAGATGTTACCTTGGTTAGTAAGCTGCAGTATAATTTGCTTTCCGTTTCTCAGCTTACCGATGACGACTTTGAGGTGAGCTTTAAGAAAAACAATTGCAAAATTCTTGATTCTTTGGGTAGTCTGGTTTATGGATTTCGCTTTGGGAGGATCTTTCGTGCTGATTTTTCTGAGTCTTCTGGTGATCCTCTCAGGTGTTTAGTTGCTTCTGAGCCCCGCGACCTTTCTTTCTGGCATAGGAGACTTAGTCATATTGGATTTGACCATTTGACTCGAGTTAGCGGCCACGATCTCATTCGTGGTCTGCCGAAACTCAAGATGGTCAAAGATCTAGTCCGTGCTCCATGCCGGCACGGCAAGATGGTTGCCGCTTCCCATCCTCCGGTCACAGTTACTATGACCGATACACCAGGACAGCTGCTCCATATGGACACAGTTGGACCAGCTCGAGTGCAGTCAGCTGGAGGGAAGTGGTATGTTCTTGTGGTGGTCGATGACTTCTCGAGGTATTCTTGGGTGTTTTTCTTAGCCTCGACATTTTCACATTTCCGAGGTCTTTTCAGTAGGCTTTCTGTTGAGCTCTCGGGTGCCTTACGAGCGATTCGCAGTGACAATAGCATGGAGTTCAAGAATTCCTACTTTGAGAGGTTCTGCGATGAGACAGGTGTAGAGCATCAGTTCTCCTCTCCGCACTTCCCACAGCAAAATGGACTCTACACCGCAGAAGTTTTGGGCTGAGGCTATAGCCACCGCGTGCCATGTCTCAAATCGAGTTTTTCTGAGGGCACACTTGCACCGCACTTCTTATGAGTTGAGATATGGGCGAAAGTCCAGCGTCTCTCATTTTTGTGTGTTTGGTTGCAAGTGCTTTATTTTGATGGGATCTTTCTAGGCTACTCGACTTCTTCGCGGGCTTATAGGGTCTAGAACTGCGAGTCTAGTAAAATGGTAGAGACCTGTGAGGTGACCTTTGACGAGGCCAGTCCGGGGACTAGGCCCGATATCTCAGGTTCTTTAGAGCAGTCCGAGACCATCTTTGTGGATGATGAGGACGATGGAGATGAGGGTTGTCTACCCGATCCAGCCCCTCATCCACCCCTTGAGGTGCCTTCTTTCACCGCCCCTCGAGGCGATCAGCCCATGCCTTCTGCCTCTTCTGGAGCTAGTGGCTCTGTTCCTACCTCGTCAGCTCACGAGGTAGAGGCCACTTCTTCATCTCATCTTGGACCTCCTCGGCATATCCAAAAAGACCATCCTTCTGAGTAGATTATTGGAGACCTTTTTGAGCGAGTCACTCGTTCAAAATCGTGCATGTCTCTCTTATGTCTCCATTCTGCTTTCATTGCCTCCTTTGAGCCCAAGGACGTCTGTCATGTTCTATCTGACGAGTCTTTGGTCAATGCCATGCATGAGGAGCTAAAAAATTTCGAGAGGAACAAGGTCTGGTCGCTTGTTGAGCCCCCACGAGGTCACAATATCGTTGGGACTAAGTAGGTGTTCAAGAACAAGCAGAGTGAGGATGGGGTTGTCATTCGGAACAAGGCTAGACTGGTAGCTCAAGGGTTCTCCCAGGTTGAGGGTCTAGATTTCGAGGAGACCTTTGCCCCTGTAGCTAGACTTGAGGCCATTAGAATCCTGCTTGCCTTCGCAGCTTCTAAGGGTTTCAAGTTTTACCAGATGGACGTCAAGGAAGAAGTCTATGTGAGACAGCCTCCAGGTTTCGAAAACCCCAAGTACCCAACTATGTCTTCAAGCTTTCTAAAGCTTTGTATGGACTTAAGCAGGCCCCTAGAGTTTGGTATGAGAGGCTTAAGTCCTACTTGTTGAGTCACGGTTTTGAGATGGGTAAAGTAGATAAGACTTTGTTCATCCGCCGGCATGGCACTGATCTTCTGCTCATCCAGATTTATGTGGATGACATCATCTTTGGCGGCTCCTCGCATGCTCTCGTTTACCAGTTTTCTGATGTCATGAGCTCGGAGTTTGAGATGAGCATGATGGGCGAGTTGAGCTTCTTCCTTGGCTACATCAGCTTCACTCGACCCAAATGAGGACGGCGAGCCAGTTGATCAGAAGGAGTACCGTAATATGATCGGCTCCCTCTTGTACCTCACTGCCTCGAGACCGGACATACACTTCTCCGTGTGTCTTTGTGCTCGGTTTCAGGTTTCTCCTCGCGTATCTCACCGCCAGGCGGTGAAGCGCATTCTTCGGTACCTTCGAGCTACCATTGACTATGGTATCTGGTACTCTTCCTCTTTCTGTCTTTCCTTGAGAGCCTTCTCGGATGCAAACTTTGTCGGCTGTAGGATAGATAGGAAGAGCACCTCTGGCACCTGCCAATTTATTAGCACTTCTCTTGTTTCCTGGTCCTCGAGAAAGCAGTCTGGTGTTGCACAGTCCACCGCAGAGGCCGAGTACGTTGCTGCTGCTAGTTGCTGCAGCCAAGTGCTTTGGATGGCCTCGACTCTGCGGGACTTTGGATGAGTCATAGATAGTGTTCCACTCTTTTGTGATAACACTTCTGCAATTAACATTGCTAAGAACCCAGTGCAGCACTCTCGGACCAAGCATATTGACATTCGCTATCACTTCCTTAGAGACCATGTGGAGAAGGGTGACATAGTGCTCCAGTTTGTGGAGAGTGACCACCAGTTGGCTGATATCTTCACCAAGCCTTTGAATAGCTCGAGGTTTTCAGCTCTGCGGGGAGAGCTTAGGGTGGTCTGTCCTTATGGACTGTTGTGAGGGGGAGCTTTGTTCTTTACTGATTTACTATATTGATTATGCTCTTACTCCTTTCTGATTGCATTGCATACGGGTGCATTGGGTTTAGTCCTTCTAGCATAGATTAGAGTGGTTCTCTTGCCGAGTTACTTAGACTTCTTACTCTTATCTTGTGATTCTAGGATGCTGCTTATTAGCTGTTCTCTTCTCTCTAGGTTGAGCTTACTCACTGCTTATAGGTTCTAGCGAGGGTTGTGCCACTCTCGGGTAGACAGGGTATGTGTTTGCTCCTTAGTCTGTTAGATGACTAGTTGATAGTCCTAGAGTCATATGGGGTAGATGAGAGTCAGTCTGAGCCATAGTCGTCTCTATATCTTGTCTATGCTTTAAGAACTGCCTGTTTGGTTTTCTTTGCCAGCTTCTCGATTTTATTGCTTTGGTTCAGGGGGAGTTCATTTGGGAGCTTCTGGAGCTTAAAATTGACATAACTCAACTTGAACTAAAAGTTACATCACATGTTGAGGGGGAGCTGGATTTTCTTGCATTTTAGCATTTCGCATTGTAATGTAACTACATTGAACCTTGATTATTATCCTGTTATGACATGTTTACAATGCTTTACACCTTGCCATGACTTATGCTTACTTGCTAGCTTTATCATGACTTCATATGTGTAGACTAACTTTTGCCATGATAAGTAAATTAAAAATTGCTCAATTTACATTAAAACTTGTCATGCTAGCATTTGAGTCTAGTCTTTCTTGAGCTATCCTTTTATGATTCATGCCATGTCAAATAGGCTGAGTTGAGCGTTGAATCTCTATTGAACCTTAGATTGAGCTATTTTAGTCTCTTGATGCAGCATGAGTTGGTACAACATGTTTAAAAAGCAAAAAGATCTCTTTTGTGCGAAAAAACTGATTTCGCCAGTTTTTTCTCATGAGACGGCTTTCCATTGCACTAGACATGAACTCAGGGGGAGTTTTGGATGACCTAGACTATCTTCTTAAGCTTCTTACTTGAAGTAGTCACATAAGGCTTGAGATCTAGCACATAACAAAAATTGGGATGGAAACGACCATGAGCTTTAAAAAGACAATGTTTTATGTGCTCAATTTGCTTAATTACACAAAAAGAACCAAGTACTTGAACCATTGTTTCATTCTTGAGCATAGCACTCTAATTGGTCTCATTAGTAGCTTCTTGGTTTCGCTCAGCTTATTGACATGGCATGCATCATCCTTAGATATCTCTAGCTAGACTTTGCTTATTGATGACTTGACATGCTCACAAAATGCACTACGTTTCAGATTGTCATCTATATGTTCTAGCTGGCTTATACATATCCTGTCATGATTTAGATAGCCTTTTATTGAGTTATGGCATGGTGTAATTATTTATGGTCCTTATAAATAATTCTCATGGCTCTAAATGCTTAGAATAAACAAACTTCAGTCATGTCATATTCTCTCCTTTGCATCCTTGATGTGTTTATTGCCAAAAGAGGGAGAATAAAGGAGAAAAAGTCTTTTCGGAACATTCTAGAGCTTTGGAGAACAATTTGCTCTTTCAGTTGTTGCTCTAGTGTTCTTTCGGTCGATATGGTCATTAGCTTCATTTTTCTTCTTTGGACCATATTGGACTTTCTAAATCAAACTCTACTTTGTGCTTTTTCTGGGTTTGTCAATATACTCATCAAGGGAGAGATTGAGAGACCATGTGGAGGTCATCCCGTGTTTATGATGAGTAATTGACATCGGTTTAGGAAAATTGAGTTTGGTTTGGGTGGTTCGGACCTTGACGTTGCGTGGTGCAACGGGCTCGGTCGGATTTGGTCAAACTTGATCGTATGGGATTAGGATGGATATTCTTAGATTCGACAGGTTTAGACTTCATCATGGGTAAGCATGATGTGTTTATGCTATTTATGCTTTCATGTATCGAGCGGTGCTATTTGACGTGTTTCTTGTCTGTGTGGCTGCAGGACGTCGAAGCGGAGTCGTGGTGAGACACGAGGGACCGGACTAGACACGGGCGGTGTCAAGGTCAGAACGGTCGGGATGTGTCGAAGACGGCGGAGACTCGAGTTGGTTGCGAAGCTTGGACGACAAGGAGCGCAGAAGCTTCCCGGAAGGTGCAGGAGGGGCGAAATGGTAATTTCACGAGGCTGAACAAGCGGGAGCAGAATCCGTTGGATTTAGCGGGTGTAACGGGGTGGAGACCCGTTAGCCAAAGGCTATAAATAGAAGTGAGGGGCTGCATACCTCTTCATGGCTTTAGGAGAGAGTTAGGGTTTTAGTGAGTCAAAAGAGGCTTTGGAGGGTGGTTTTGCTTTGCTCTTTAGTGGCTGAGGGCAGCAGCATATGTCTCCCTACGTTCATCTCCCCTCTGGGCATTGTCTCCTCTCTAGGGAAGCATGTAGTGGGTGGTGTTCTTGAGAGGGATTGAGAGGGAGAGGAGAGGATTGAGTGGAGACCTTGTAATCATTCCTCTTGTTCTAATGTCCATGCGTATCGGGACTCCTATGTAATCCTTGCTTGGTTGAAATGAAAATCTGAAGTTTTTCGCCCGTGCAGCCTCTCTGTTCGTCATTTTCTCCTTTTGGGGTGATTTTCCTCTTTTTGTGATTTGAAGTTCTTTCTTGCTGGGAAGGCCCAAAATGGATTGCTCTATGTTGGGATGATGCCTCAAGATCATTTGATCAAGTTTCCCAAGAGCAAACTTCGTTTAATATCAGATTTCATGTTTGGTACTTCTCTGTTCTTCATTTCCTCTTCTAGAGTTTTGATGATTTTCGTGTTTCCCTTCATGAGAAAAGGTGAAACTTGGCATGCAGAGTCTTATGGCTATTAATTAGCTGTCCTTAAAGTTTCGTGGCCAAATGATCATTGGTTAGATGGGAATTTGAGTTTTTGGGTAGCTCTCTGTATTTTTCAAGTTCTTTGGCTAATCTCTGAATTTCTTGTGTTCTTGCTTAAGTTCCCATGTTGTTTGAGGCCCTAAAGGTATTTAGAATAATCCATTGATGTCTCTCTCTGAAAAGATCAGAAGTTTTTTCTTTCGTTTCCTTGATTTAGCCAAAAATCCGAAGTTTCAGAACTTCTGTCAGGCTGCTCTGTTTGCGGTCGTGCGGTACTACCGCTCAAAGGTACTACCGCTCGGCTCAGCGGTACTACCGCTCGGCTCTGCGGTACTACCGCTCGCAGTCAGACCTGCTCTGAAATTAATTTTTCTTGACTGTTTCTTTCTGGATCTGGTTTAGCCTTGTTGCTGTGACTTCCAGTAGTGCCTATCTTCTTTCTTCATAGCTTCCATAGCTATTGGAGAAGAAGCATAAGTGTGGATTCTTGAGGGGCGAATTTGATTTTTGAGAGCGCCATTCACCCCCCCCCCCCTCTGTCGTCATTTCGGTCCAACAAATATATGTATTCGGACTTCAAGTTGGACACAACTTCAACTTGAATTACACATGGAGATGGACTCTACTACGTCTTGAACTCTAAGTCAAGATTATTTCTAACAATCTCCACCTTAATCTTGACATACTCTAGTTTTAGTCTCAATGCATTATGAACTTCCAGCCACGCCTCCACATGAAGCGTTCTACATGCAAGTTACATGTAGGAACTCAACTGGTACGGGTCCATCCAGATGCAAAGATTCTAAAATATTTAAGTAATCGGTCTTAACTACGACTTACTAAACTCATACTTGATACGGAACGATGACACATATCCTTAACGTTCCAATTCCTTTTCACCTTGCTTGAGTTTGGACGATTTCGATCACGTCCCATACTCCTTGAGTCTTCATGTACACCTTCATCTTGATTATCCATGCTACATAATTGCTCGCGTGAGCATCAGATAATGCAGCGAGACAGCAGAACTCTCATTCGCCATCATACTGGATGATGCCTTGTCACCGGTGACACCACTTCCCGAAGAACACGACATGATCTTGAGCACGGATCAAGATCTCGAGCTACTTTGAAGTAGCTCTTGAACCGAGGGAATGGAGAAAAAAACTGTGATGTTTTTTTCTCTTGGTGACTTTTCTTGCTGTCTTGGATCCGCTCTCTGTTGCTTTGCTTCGCGCTGTTGCTAATCTCTGCCTCGATTTTCCTTGCACTGGCACTGAGCAAACAGACCGAAGGACCAAGAGACACACGTGCGGAGGCCTTGGGAGCGCTGCTCGAGACGAGCGCGAAACGGAATTGTCGAGACGATTTTTTTTCTAGTGACTCGATTCTCGCCTAGGCTCTGATACCACTTGTTAAAACATTGATCCGGGAGAAAATACACACATCATAAATAAACTGAGAGAACATAGGAGAATTTCTGAATTTCTCTATTCTCTTACTTGCTCCCCTTTTTCTTGCTCTTCTCACAAAAACTGGCTACAAGTCTTCTCAATATATAAGCTAATAATCTCCTACTAGTATATGTATTCGGATTTCAAGTTGGACATAGCTTCAACTTGAGTTACACACGGAGACGGACTCTACTACGTCTTGAACTCTAAGTTAAGATTATTTCTAACAAGTGTGGTTGATGGAGATACAATGCCAACTCCAACCTCGGATAGCCAACGCAGGAGTCGAAGGTCGGGGTTGATGCCGCACAAGATCAACGAGAGCTCCGGCCAAGAACGCTCGTGAACACCAAAAACAAGTCACAAATCTCCCTCAAACTCAGCACAAGTCCGAGCCAAATCAACCTCTAGAGGTAAACCTCACATCCAAGAAAAGACTTAAGGAAATCGCACGGGGAAAACCCTAGAACGGCGATTCGAGCTCCTCAGCCGACGGCGACAAGAAGAAACCTGGCCGGCGGCTCTCAAGACTCAAGATCGAAGAATTATTGAGGGAGATTTGAGATCAAGAGAGGAGAGAACTCACTGCTTCACCAGGTCACCAAAGAGAGGGGAGTTGCAATATATAGGGTGCGAGGCGGAGGTCGGCGGGCTGCAGCCACGGTTGGCGCCGAAGCGCCTGCGCTGATGACGCCTCCATCGCAGCCGCCGCTGCTTGACTCGGCCGCCTCGGATGACACGGTCGAAGCCGCTCCGCGCTGCACGCGAGAAACCAGCCGAACGCGCATGCGCACAGGAACGGGAGGAGACGCAGTCTTCTCGCCATATCTCTTCGTCCGGTCCACTGACATGTAGGCTCTCTTATTTTATTTTATTTTTAAATTAGAAAATTACCGAAATACCCTTGGGAGTTCAACATGAAGGTGCGTTTGATTTGACAGTTGACCACCATTTGACGACGAACATATGCCTGCTACCTTGTATTTTCCAACCGCCTGCCTGTGGCCGTTACTGCTTTCGTTGTCGAAAGGCAGATTGGACGGATGGTCAAATCGGCAGTGATGATTTTCTACTGTGACCGAGAATAAAAAGGGTGGCTCGCTAATGTTCACACTGCATTCCCAGGATTCCCCATCGTGCTGCGCAGTCTGATTTTGCCCTGCCGAGAAGGAAAGGCTAAAGAAGCTAGGAAAAGGAGCACCATTCGTGCAAGCCAGCCTGCCTGCGTCGTTGGAGCAGATTCCGATTCCAATCTCCAACAAGGCACGCTGGGTGTCCGTCCGTGCTGTCCACTCGGAAGGAAACGAACGCCACCTCGAAGAAGAAGGGTCCAACGCTCGACTGCTCGAGCATCATTCCGGATCCTCTTCTTCCCTCCCTCCGTTGCATACTTCCACCACTTCTACCTTGTGACGTTCCTCCTCTTCCCCGGCGAGGCGCGCGGAAGCCCAGGTGTCGCCGCCGCAGCCGTCGAGAGGAACGATTCATGAGCGACAAGGTAACGACGGCGAGCAGCGGCTATGTGCTGCAAAGATCATGCATTCATGCTGAGGCTTAGAAGTTTCTCTTGTGCGTGCACTTCTACCGCATGACCCACCGGATGAACATTGACTGCAACGGGTGCCACCAGAAGATCAGGAGAGCTCTTCTCCAGATGCATGGTAAACGAAGACCCACAAGAAATCACCACAGGACCTCTTTTCCCTCGGCGATCTAACCGTGTTCTCCTGGTGGCTTTGTGTGTGATCAAGAAGACATGGAGAGCCACGTGATTGACCGGAAGCAGCACCGGGTGAGCGTCCGCGGCGCGTTCGTGCCGCAGGACCGTCGCGATCAAGCTCCGGAAGAGGACCAACCGCCGCGTCGAGATACTGGAGATCAAGGAGGTCGACGCCGGCGACGGCCACCGCCCCTGATCGAACGGGTAGGTCAGCACCGGCTGGACATCCTCTTCACTGAACCGCGCCGGCCGGCGTCGCCTGCTCGCTCCCTCTCAGGTCCTACGAGCTGGAGCTGCCAGCCTCGATCGTGCTACCCTCGAGCTGATGATGAACTGCCATTATCCAACAGTTGAAATGATGCAGACAGCTGTGAACGTAGTCTAGCACTCTAGCTGCTGCTGCTAGCCTGCTACTGTACATATGTAGAGCAGGACAGTTTAAAAGTGTATCATGTGGGCCAGGACAGTTTAAAAGTGTATCACGTGGGCCTGTTTTTTTTTTAACTGCGGCTTATAACTTTTGGCTGAAATTTTTGAATTTTAGCTGTTTACGATATAGATTACGAAGAGATCGATACTCACTTACGATTTTAGCTAGTACAGATGTTGAGCTTTTAACGTGTACTACGTTTAAATTGTAAACTTCGCCTTGAGAAAATACTTCATTTAAAAGTTAAGTGCTATATCAGCTACCAAAAACCAGGCGGCTTGTGCCCTGCCGAACACCCCAATCCATATGCTACCATATCATGAGATGGACCGGTTCCGGTCCTTGGAACGCAGATCTCACAAGAGTAGGCGTAGAGTTTACGGTCTACCTACGAGGAGGTTTCCAGCATCATATCATCAGGTGGTTTCCAGCGTCATAGCAGGGGCACACAACCCTTATCCTAGCTGGTAGGCTACCGATCCCAAATATGCGAGACTGATCATCCCCACCTTTTGTTTCGTACTTCCTAATTGACTTGACTTCAAATGAGTAATAATCGTAGCAAGCAAGCAGAATGAACATTGATCGTATCATCTTTCCTTTGCAACCTCCATGATTCATTCCTCAGTACTGAACATTAATCTTAAGAGTCGATGTCTTGCATTCACAAAGAAAATGCCCTGAAAAGTGTCAGATAGCTTAACAGCGCTATGAGAGTCTGAACCGACATATGCATTTTCCAGGCTAAACGCAAGCAACATTGAGACCCATCGAAAACGTTCAATTCACATCTTACGATTGCTAGCAACATCAAGTAAACAAAAAGGCTACACGTCCTAATGTCAAAATTAAAGTACCATCATCAAACCGTGGTGGATTTCTGGTTGTCGTTTCCAAATAGATTCTCAAACAACATCAAAGACATTGGAGGAAGAACCATAGGTGTTGGGGCCATGAAATTAGCAATCTTTTCATGAGCATGGTACCTGAACCACAAAAACAGCAAACAACACAATTACTACAAACACAGAGAGAGAGAGAGAGAGAGAGAGAGAGAGAGAAAGAGAGAGAGAGAGAGCTGCACCTTATCTTTCTGCTTTTCGAAGCACGGCGATCAACCAGTTTTCTCTTTTTATGCTGCTGCTTTCTTAGAGCACAAAATGCCAACTCTGCAAAAATAGAAGAACCATATTTGATAGATGCTCCAATGCTGGAAGAACAAAGATATAGGTTCCTTATAAAGGTTAGCGAAATATAGTGTACTCTGTGAAAAGCCATCCAAAAGAGAAGGCCTGTGACTCCCAAGGCTACTCACAGTTTTCTCAACTTCAGTGTGTGGGTGAGCATGCAAACTTATGTAAAGAGATACTTTGCAACAGTAAGTGCAGTTGTAAAAAAATTGAACTAACCAGATGACCCTGTACCACATGACTCGAGAAACTCCTTGAGAAGTTGATGATAAAACTCAGAATCGTCAATAAGTTCAGGATCACCTTCCATATTGTGCTCCTAGGTTTACAGCAAGGTGAACACATGAGACCAGGAAGTGCAGTCCACATATATTCTCTTCTTATGTAACCAAAAAAAAATCCAGATATCACTCTTAATCATTGGGGTAGATAACTAAGGCTATAAGGTAATATACAAGAACTTTCATCTCACTGGAGAAATGAGCTACAATAAACAGCATATCGTAAAATTTGAATAGTTCAAAGGAGAAGCAGCTAGGCTTGAGATGACTTCAAGGGAAGAATATAGTATCACTCAAACCTCCTTGGTAGTTCTAGGCTCTCCTGCATCCTGCAAATGAATGGCCAGTTACATATTTATCATTAATTAGGTGCTGAAACATGATTGGTAGATGCATCTAACATACCTCCCCAAATACACCAACAATAGATTTCCTCAAGTACATCCTGTTAATCATCCTGCTTGGATCTCTCATATAACCAGATACTTGATCACTTATGTTCTGATCTCATACAATGGAGAAAAAGTTGTAGGTTTAGCAATGTTAAACTGTGATAAGTTACTAAAAATTGTTAGATAGGCATTCAGGCAACCTGGTTAAATGCGTGTAACTTCCCTTTCAGCGCAGCAGCACCAGTTGTCACCTGTGTTTTCCTCTGCCATTTGTCTATCTCACTATTTATGTACAGAGTTATCCTGTATAAAGGCAATGGTAATCAACCTCTGCTTCATTTTGTATCAGTATATAAAACCAACTCACGGCCCAAGCAACATATTTGCAGATGCAAGCTGAGAAGTTCTAGAACTTCCCATACAGATTTTGGGTCTTTTTGTTTATACTTTATACTATTATTTGTGCCAATATGGTGGAACCAATTTCCTTTCTTGGAGGTTATTAGTGCAACGCTGCAATACAAATAAAAATTGTGTTGAGAAGATGAAATCTAGACAAAAATGCACGAGTGAAGCTCAGCAGACCACTTACTAACTCTAAGCACCTTAAAAGAAGATTTCCCATCACTCTGAGTGTGTGAAATTCATTATTTTACTACATGGCTAGAGCAGAGTTTCGTTAAAAAAAAAGATAACCCATTAGTCTATTACGGGACCAGAGAAAATTTTAGCAGATCGATACAAAAGCATAAAATAAATCATACTACCATGATTTGATAAGAATACAGGTGTAGTACAAAAAGTTTCAATAAGAAAATCTACTGCTATGCAAGATATTGTAACAAACTGAAGGGCATAACAGCTCAATCCTTCATTATGGTTAATGCTAATGCAAACTTTACCTTCTCCGCAATTTCTGTACTTCGGACCACTCGTCATTCTCACCATTCGAGTCAGAAGACGTTTCTGTCATTAATTCATGGATTAATGATCACATAGAGGGTATTTTAGACTTTTAATGCTAGAACCAGGAAGACTATGGATAGTAGTAGTACCATATGCACCCTTTGCAGCCTGATTCCTCTCCAGCAAAGCCTACAGGTAGTTTTGGAAGGCATATTGTGTACAGTAACAAAGCCTGGAATGACTAGAGTATAGACTATATAACACAGCATTGAGCGGCAAAAACACAAGCAACCAATCAAACCTCCTGCAGCTCCAGCATGCAACCGAGAGTCTGATTTGAAGAATCCAACAGATCAACATATGCTTGCTCTATCTCCTGATCGTGATTGCAAAACCTTGACCTGGTGGGTTCCTGCAAGAACGGGATAAAGAATACATTTGAATGTGACGTAAGATCCCGCATTCTTCAGAAAATAAGGAGACAGACCTTGGGCAACTTGTTTGAAGTGGAAAATTCCTTTTGCAGCAAGAATCTCATTTCCAGGGTCTTGTCCCATAGCTCCTATAGGGCATAGAAAGATGAAAAATATGAAATTTAAGGGGAGCAAATAATCATAGCTAGATGTTATGTTAGCAAAGCGAAAAAGAAGGCGAGTTGACACCTTCTGTTTTTTGACTGCCTGACCTCTTGAGGCATCCTCATCTCTGTGCTCTTTCAAGGTTTCCAAGATATTTCTGTTAGAGATATATGTATAGTTTGTTATTCCCCATTGTTATGAGGGGTTCTTTGCATATTTACCATCTGTACTTTGTGTATATATACCGGCCCATTGGCCTCATATGAATACAAGCACTATTCATAACATGGTATCAGAGCCAAAACTAGGGTTTACCTAGGGTTCCGCGCCTGCGTGCCGGCCTCCCTTCCTTGCCGCGCCGCCGCCTCCTCCCGGCCGCCGACGCGCCGCCTCCTCCTCTCTCGCCGCCGACGCGGCTCCCGCTTGTCGACGGCGACGCGGCTCGCCGCCGCCGACGACTCAACCGCCGCCGATCTACCGCTTTTCGCGGCGCGCCGCTCGGCCTCCGCGCCGCCGAGCCGCCCGCTCGGCCATATCGCCGCGCGCCGCTCCCGACGCCGCTGGCGCTCGGATCTGTCGCTGACCGCAGCCGGAGCCGGACCGCCGCCGCTCCGCCACTGGCCGTCGCTGCCGCCGTTGGTGGTCGCCGCTGAGGCCGCCGCCGCCGCCGTCTTGAAGACTCGCGGCCTCGCCCGCCTCGTTCGGCGGCCTCCTGCCGGCCTCGCGCGCCGGTTGTCCGCCGGCTTCGCCATTGCTGCCGCCCCGCCGCCCGCGCGCCGGCCATCCGCCGACCTCGCCCCCTCTGCCGCCGGTGCCCGAAGTCGTCGAGGCCCGAGGCCGTGTAGTGGCTCGGTCGGTTTAAACCACCGGAAGCAAAGCAAAAAAACGCGTGTTCTAACCGCCGCGCCGCCGGCGCCGCTGTTAGACTTCGTTGTTTTGGTCGCCGCGCCGCCCGGCGCCGCTACCAATGGGCACCGTTGCTCTCCTCGCCGCCGGTAATCTTTGATGGTGTTAATTACACCGACTTCAGATCTCACATGCGCATTCACATGCGTGGTCTTCGCCTCGGGCGTCCTCTCGCGATGTCACCGCCCGCCTTGCCCTATTTCTCCGACGGAGCCTACGCTGTTGCATTGCCCCGATACCGATAAGGCGCCGCGAGGCGGCGATGATAAAGCGCCCGCCTACCAGAGGCTCGATTCCTACAAGGATCGTCGACCGTCTACACTCGGTGGTACGATGACGACGCCGCCGCTGTCCTCATCGCGATGTCCAAACCTCGGTTCTCTTCGAGGTTGTGGGACTCCTTCGCTTTTCGGATGTAGACTCATCTTCGTCGCCGCTATGAGCCCTCCGTGATGCCCCTGCACTGCCCGTGGTCCGTCAGAGCACTCTCTTCAGCAGGTGATGCTACGTTGGACGCTTTACGCTCGAGTTCTCGCATGCGGCGCCGCTTGGACTCACTGCGCGATCTGGCCGCCGTACTCGCCCGTGCCGCTCGAGGTACGCGTCCGTCTGCATTTCAGCGGGTTTACGAGTTCCTTACTCGCCTTCGTCCCGAAGTTCGAGCAAAGGCGTGCCAGCTCCTTGCACGCCACCTCGTGTCACTCTCCGGAGGCTCTTACCGAGATACGCGCAGAGGAGACTCGTTTGAGTGGTGCTTTGTGCGATGCCACTCCTCTCGTGCTCGCCGCCGTCCGCTCGCTATATCGCCTCCTCGGCGGCTACCACAGTGGTGGTGGCCGCCTCGCCCGAGGTGGCCGCCTCACTGCTGTTCCTCTGCGACAAGGATGGCCACACCGAGTCCGGTGCAAGAAGAAGCGGCATCTTTCACGCCGCTTCTTCATCGGCACTAGTGCTTCTACGACGACGTCGCCTCGACTTCTTCAGCTTCTCTCACCGAGCAGAGATAGCCGGACTTCGACGCCTACTTGCCGCCGTGTTCTCCTCGATGTGTTCTCGCAGATGCACATCGACTCTTCGTGCACCGAGACCACCTCCTACAGTCAGTACCTCCCGTGGATTCTTGATTCGGAGCATCTTTCCACATGACTCCGATTCTTCCACTGTCTTCTATTACACCCTTGTTTCTCCCGTCGGTGTTCTTACCTGCGATGGTACATCTCTTTCGTCTCGGTCGAGGATCTCTTAGCAACTCATCTTTTCATGTTCCTTCATTGCTCATGTTCCTCGCCTTACCTTGCGACTTCTTCTCTGGGCGCGACATCGACCTTGGTTATCGAGTTATTCTCGAATCGACTCTTGTTGTGTTCGGGATCGCCACACGGAGCTCGGTTGGTTCGGCCCTCGCGCGTGACTCACGGCGTCTCGGGAGCTTGACCGCTTCATCTTCCTTCCGCCGCCACACCGCCGCGGTCTCTCGCTCGCCACTTCGTCTACCGGCTCTTTCCAGAAGTGGCATCACCGTCTTGGCCATCGTGTGGATCTACTTTGTCGCCCTTAGTTCGCCGTGGTCTTCTAGGTCTGCCTCAGAGACGTGTCTTTAGATTGTCGGTGTAAGTTAGGTAAATGATTCACTTCCTTATTCTCATAGTGAGACCGTGTCTCGGCGTCCTTTGATCTTGTTCATTCGGATGTTTGGGTCCCAGCCTTTCGTTTGAAAGGGGTCATCGTTACTATATTATTTTTATAGATGATTTCTCTCGCCACACTTGGATATATTTCATGTCTTCTCGTAGTGAGGCCTTGCCTATCTATAAACAATTTGCCAAGATGATACACACATTCTCCACTCCTATTCGTGTTTTTCGTGGCCGATTCTCACTGGCGAGTACCTCTCCGTCACCGCGCAGCCTTCCTTGCCGCGCAGGCACTCTCGCTTCGCTTTCTTGTCCCGGTGCTCATGCTCGAATGGTGTCGCCGAGCGCAAGCATCGTCACCTCCTTGAGACGGCTCGTGCTCTCATGATCGCCGCCTATTCCACCTCACTTTTGGGCCGAGGTCGTTTCATCGCCACCTATCTCGCCAACATTCACCTCTTACGCTCTTAAGGGTGCAATCCTGTTGAGCGTCTCGTGGTCTTCTTCCGACTACTCGCCCTTCATCTGCTTGGTGCGCTTGCTATGTTCTCCTTGCCCTCGAGAACGCACTCAAACCGACCGCTCGATCTGTTGAGTGTGTTTTTCTGGGTACAGGTGCGAGCACGGGGCTATCGGTCTTTGGGATCCGTTGGTCGTCGGATCACGGGTTTCGGGATGTGACTTTCGACGAGTCTCGCCCATTCTACCCACGCCCCGCCTCTCCTTCGATTCCTCTGTGGAGTCTCTGTCTTTCTTGACCTTTCCGGATACTCCTATATCTGTTTTGCCTCGCCCACTGTCCCACCGAGTCTCCACATATTCCCCCGTGGCCTCTCCGCCGTTGTCGCCGCCGTGTCGTCTTCACGACTCCCGTGCTCCTCCCACTACAGCCTCCTCCCACTATCGTCTACACTCGCCGACCTCGTATTGAGGATCTTCCGGATGAGTCATCTTCTTCGATGTTCCATCTTCTTCGATGCTCCATCTTCCCCGACGGGTCATCTTCTCCTCGCCACGCCTCCGCGATCGCGATCGATTCGCCTCCGCCTGCTTTGGCTTTCTTTGGCGCAGCCTACTCGTGAGCTTTGCTCTCCCACGGGATGTGTTACTCACCCCGAGTGGCAGCTTGCCATGGCCGAGAGATTGCTGCCCTCGAGCGCATCGGTACTTGGGATCTTGTTCCTTTTCCATCCCATTCTCATCCCATCACATGTAAGTGGGTCTATAAGATTAAGACTCGCTCGATGGGTCTCTTGAGCGCTATAAGGCGCGTCTTGTTGCTCGTGGTTTTCAGCAGAAGATGGTGTTGACTACGACGAGACTTTTGCTCTGTGGCCCACATGACCACCGTCGCGACTCTTCTTTCGGTGGCGTCTGCTCGCCATCGTCTGCTTTCGGCTTGATGTCAAGAATGCCTTTCTTAATGGCGAGTTGCGTGAGGAGGTCTACATGCATCCGCCACCGGGTATTCATTCTCGAGGGCATGGTGCGCCGCCTTCGCCGCTCTCTCTATGGCCTTAAGCAAGCCCCGTGCTTGGTTTGAGCGCTTCTCTCGTGGTTACTGGTGCTGGATTTTCAGCTAGTGATCATGATCTCGCGCTCTTTGTCCACACTTCGCCTCGTGGTCGGACTCTTCTTCTCCGTATGTTGATGATATGATCATTACGGAGATGATTCGAGTACATTGCCTTTGTTAAGGCTCGTCTTAGTGAGCGATTCCTTATGTCGGATCTTGGTCCTCTTCGTTATTTCCTTGGGATTGAGGTTACTTCCACTCCGGATGGTTTCTTTATGTCCCAAGAGAAATATATTCAGATCTTCTTGATCGCGCCTCTCTCATGATCACAGATCGTTGAGACTCCCATGGAGCTCAATGTTCACCTCCGACTCTCGATGGCGAGCCTCTTTACGATCCGACTCGCTATCGTCATCTTGTTGGGAGTCTTGTCTACCTTGTTGTTACTCGCCCGATATCACTATCCAGTTCATATTTCGAGTCGGTTTGTTTCAGCTCCCACTCAGTTCACTCTGACCACCTTCTTCGAGTTCTGCGATACCTTCGTGGGACTATCTCTCGCCGTCTCTTCTTTCCACGTTCCACTCGTTATGCCTTCAGCCTATTCGGATGCTACTTGGGGGCGATCCCCTCGATCGCGGTCTATCTCTCGCATCGTGTTTTTCTTGGTGGTTCTCTCATTGCACGGAAGACGAAGAAACAGATCGCATGTCCCGCTCGAGCGCAGAGGTGAGTTGCGAGCTATGGCTCTCTTGACAGCAGAGATTACTTGGCTACGGTGGTTACTTGAGGATTTTGGTGTTTCGTCACTACACCGACCCTCTCTTGTCGACAAGACAGTGCTATCGGATTGCTCGTGATCCCGTGAAGCATGAGCTCACCAAGCACATTGGAGTTGATGCTTCTTTCATGAGAACTTGTGTGCATGATCAGGTGATTGCTCTTCAGTATGTGCCCTCAGAGCTTCAGATAGCGGATTTCTTCACGAAGGCCCAGACTCGAGCAAAGCCACGACTTCTTCCTCTCCAAACTCAGTGTTGTTGATCCACCATGAGTTTGAGGGGGGGTGTTAGAGATATATGTATAGTTTGTTATTCCCCATTGTTATAAGGGGTTCTTTGCATATTTACCATCTGTACTTTGTGTATATATACCGGCCCATTGGCCTCATATGAATACAAGCACTATTCATAACAATTTCTACATGTAAAAGCAAAGCAATAAGCACACATTTTTCTTCTCATTAGGATAGAAGAGAAGCATAAGAGATCATCAAGGAAGATGCGTGTATATATGCAAATTTCATTTTCACAGGAGCAGATTTCTATGGTAAGAAGGCGTGTAAACTGAGGCAAGGAAAAGAAGGGGAGGGAGAAATTACTGGTGATTGGCCTCCAGGGTGCGATACTCATCCTCAAGCTCCCCCATCTCTGCAGGGGCGGACATAACTGAAATTGGAAAATAAACTTACTGCTATTAGTACTCCAGCACGCGGCAAACAAATCTGCAAGAAACTGGATGCATTTGGAGCATCCATCCCAGGAAGAAAGATTTGGATCAGATCATTCTCACAGCAAAGAAAACAGACCACAACAAAGCCTACTCTTAGAACAACCACCCAAGCAAGCTAGGGCTTACTTACCAACGAAAGAAGAAATCAATCAAAGAACGGGTGGATCTCCAATCCACGCCAGTCCAGCCCAGTCCAGTCCAGTAGGGGGAGGACGACTACAAGAGAAGAGTTCCTTCGCTTCGAGGTGGCAGGCGTGCGTCGGTGGAAGGAGGCCTGGAGGCGTGTTCGGCGCAGAGGGTTCCGATGATGTTGTTGGCGTGAGGATATGAGTCAGACGGGCAAGCCGGGTGGAAGTAGGTAAGAGGCGCCGTCGATTGGTGGCCTCGCCGCCGCCGCGAGGGCAAGAGGAAACCGAAGGAAGATAACAAGGGCTGCAGCCTGCAGGTCCAAGCGCCTCCAGGCTGATCCTTCACACACACACAGCAATTGGTACGAATCTCGGAGCACTCAGACGTGTAAGGCCTCGTTTTTCTGGGCCCGTTAGAGTAACTCCAAGAGGAGAGCTAAATCGTTTTCTAAAGGTAAATTTAGCTATTATTAGAGAAAAAACATCTCCAATAGACTCTGTAAATGACTCTCCAAATTTAGTAGCTCTCCATTCCTCCTTCGCTCTCTATTTTTGAATAGCCTGCCTCGCTCGCCATCCAGCATCTTGGCGCGGTCGGCGTTTCCTTCCCGCTGTGCGCCCCATTCCCAGCGTCGCGACCCACCGCACGCCCTCTAGTTCTTCTTCTGCGCGTCTCGCTGCTTCGCCGTCGGCTCGCGCAGGCTCTTCCGCCGCCACTCGCAGGCCTCTTCCATCGCCGCGCGCATCTTCCGCCGCGCCCGCTCCCCGCAAGCGCCGCCATGTCCTCGCCGCCGCATCCTCGTGTTCCAAGCACCGCAGATCCCACGCGCGAGGACCTTGTGGATTTGGATTGGATGGAGAACGGAGGGTCGGTGGCGTGTACCGCAGATCCTTTCCCAAACACCGCCACCGCCGCAATTCCCCTACCCGGATGCAAAGACAGAGGCGCCGTCGAGGCCGCACCGCGTGGTGGGACGAGTCACGGCGGCCGGAACCGGCCGCCAGACGACGAGAAAGCTTGCCGAGCGGATGACGAGGTCTTCGCGATGGATCCGAAAAGACGAAAGGTCCTGATGACGTGGCAGGTTTGAATATGGAGAGTCCCAGTTTAGATAGCCTGTTGGAGTAGTCTAGTTTTTTTTGGGTGAGATTCATTTTAGAGAATAGCTAAATCATTAAATTTAGATACTTCTTTTGGCTAATCTCTTGGAGTTGCTCTTAGTATTAGCTTTCATTTATGATTTTTGGCTGTATGTTATACTTTGTAACTAACAATAAATAATAATAGTTGAAAAAAGTAATTTTTAGAAAAAAAAAGCATTGAAAAAAGTAAGGAAAAGATGTGTGCATGTGACGCGAGCAAGAGTGGGATGTTTGATGCACTTGTGACCTTCGTCTTATTCTCGAAACGAGACGATAGTAAGAAGAGTGGAAAAACTGCTTCGAAAAGCCATGTGTTTGTATGGATTTTGGTTTTGGCTTCTTTGAAAGATGAAACAAATGGAGTGACTTCTCTAGCCCACC
This sequence comes from Dendrocalamus sinicus, assembly GCA_036346575.1. Classification (NCBI taxonomy): domain Eukaryota; kingdom Viridiplantae; phylum Streptophyta; class Magnoliopsida; order Poales; family Poaceae; genus Dendrocalamus; species Dendrocalamus sinicus. The sequence continues at coordinate 25,482,173 of CM070663.1, forward strand.
GACATGTGCATCATCCGTGTTAGCGTCTCCTCCGTCTGTCACTGTCTTAAAAAATACAGTAAAAACTATCAACCGTAATCAAAAGATATCAACCGCCACCGCAAAGAGCAGGGCCTAAATAGATAGAATCCACCAACTATCTGTGCTTCAAAATTTATGCAACTCTTGAAGGGTGCTAAATGGAAGCACCTCTTTAGGATGTGGATCGGAAAACATTTGTAGGTCGTTTTTACAATTTTGACGCTAGGGTTTATGCTGGGCTTTTACGTGCTAGTTGCCACCCTCACAGTGGATTTTGTACGGTTTGGAGGAACTAGGTTGAATACTTGGCCAAGAATGGTGTTGGTGTGGCCAAGATTTGTTTGATAGTGGTTTGGTTGGAGATATCAAGATTCTTATATTCTTGTAAATGCTTGACCCAGAGCCATTTTAAACATTGTTAGCCTGAGTCAGGCGTTTGATTTAGATGGTGCTTTAATTGGCTTTTGGATGAAGATTGTGACTGTGACTTTTGGTTTAAATTACACTGTAGGAAAGGTTTTTTTTTCTAAAAAATGAGGAAAATAGAAAATAAAAAATCGTTATATCGTCACGGACAATGCAAAAGAATAAGGGGGTAAAAAGAAAAGCCGGAAACATAAAAAGATAAAATAAGCTAAAATTAGAAGCTGGTGCGTTCTAAGTAGCTTCTGGTTGAAATAAGCCAAAAACTAAAAAAAAGCAAGGAGCTAAAGCCATTTAGAACAAGACCTAATAGACGTCTAAAATTAAGTGTCGAACTCCAAGCCCTAAAGATTAAACAAAGCTAATAATAGCCATGAGGGTTGTGGTTGTTGTCGTTGTTGCAATGTTGCAGTCATTATCGTGCATCACCACAAAAGTCATGTCCATTGTCACGCGAACCCTTGCCCGATCGCACTATCACCATCCCCTCCCCCGACACCCTCTCGTCATCCCCTTCCAACTATAAGGTTGTGCAGATCCATAGCGGCATCCCTAAATGGCATGCAGAATCACCGATGCCCAACTCCGCAGTTGCATAATTGTTATCTGGCATCTTCTTTTCAGCTTCTAAAAGCCGTTTTCCAGCTTTTCTACAGTAATTGACTTTCAATCAGAGTGTTTTCCAACATAGGGTCTACAAGTTGATTATAATATATATTGTAGCGACTTCATTTATATTAGCTAAAACCGCACGTGAGTTTCTGTTACTCCGTACTCTCTTATATAAACAGCCTAAAAATTATAAACTGCAGCTAAAAATCATAAGTTGAAGCAAAAAATAACGGGCTCTTAAACCGTGCAGGCAAAGCCTGCTCCTTCGGTTCTCACGAGCTGGTCCTGTCATAGTCACTAACGTTGGAGCTGATGTTGAATTGTTTGATTTCCTTACTAGTCTTCATGTTTCTAGATGTGTGCTAAGAGAATATGCTCACATGTATGTATGTGCGCGTATATGCGTGCAAGTGTATGTCTATTTTGTAATTGAAGAAAAACCTCATCTCATGTACGAATTACTTAACAGTTGAAACGAGGCAGTCTAGTAGCTACTGATTATAGAGCAGGACAGCTTAATTCCTAAGAGCGTCCTATATAGTTGAACTTAATACATGATACAGTTTTTCATGCTTGTATTCTGCAGTGGAGTGGTCGAGGTCTTGTATTGCTGTAGCATTTCCCCCCTTCCAATTCTATTTGTGGACCAAGCACGTAAAGCTTCTAATGCGCCAACCGTTTTCTACACGAGATCCATAACTACACCAAATGCGTGAGTCAAATCGACAGATGATTAAGCATCCGAGCGCTTGCTCTGTTGGCCTGAGGCGATGCATTTTCGGGGAGCACTATTCCCTTTGGATATTATTTATGTGAATAATGACTTCTAAATACATATACGTATATAGATGTATATAGGTGTATTCAGTGGTCAAAACGCATACCTGCGCTCCGGAGGGATCTCGGTTCTCCGTCTACTCTTAGGTGTATACATTAGACACACCCACGTGGGTGTATATGAGTGTGGGTGTAGTTGTTGTGTTAAGTGCGTGAGTGCATCTTTGTTGTACTCATGATCTAAAAAATATCGATTCATGATTAAGCCATGTTCCAAACAGTTTCTGGCATTTAGAAGCCGACTTTTCTTTTGAATAAAGTGGTTTCTCAAGGTGATGTCTAGAAGTTTGTATGAGTCACTGTAGAGCCACTTTAAAAGAGTAGCTTCTCAACGTAAGTATCCCTTACTACTCTAATCTCTCTCACAACTAGCTAAAACATAAAAGCCACAACACTTTTGAAGTCTTTAGCCACTAGTTGCATATCAAGGTAAATGAGCTTGCACAAGCTTGGTTTAGAAACAAGTACTCATCCTCCTAAGGCATCCGATAAAAAGAGCAGACGTGAGAACATGGCCAGTCCGCTTGGAGTGCAGCTTCAGGAAGGCCAAGCAGCCCCAACGATACACAAACAGGTCCATAGATCAACACACACTCAAGTCCTAACAGCGTTAACAGAAAAGAACCAGTCCCTTACAGATTCGATACTGACAGTGATCACTCTGCGAGGGCGATCACGACCGAAGATACCATGGAAATGACATAAATGATTTGCTCAAAAAACGATCGCGAAATCAGCACTAGGAACAATCACATCGCCGTAGCGCGTTTGACCACCACGGATCGACGCCCACCAAACGATAGCACCCAAACAGACTGCTGGTGTGGCAAACAGATGCAAAAAGAGTTGCATGGTAGCGCAGATACAAGTATACAACATGGCAAGAAGCAAGCAGTATATAGGTCATGTTTTTTTTTCAGCTTTTGGTTTCTATTTTTAAATTTTCTACAGTAATTAGCTTTTAAACAGAGTATTTTTTAAGATAAGATCTACTAGTTAATTGTAGTACATACTGTACCAATTTTATTTATATCGACAAAAACCATACGTGAGTTTCTGTTGATCTGTAATATCTCGCACGAATAGCCTAAAAGCCACAAGCCACAACTAAAAGTCATAAATCTCAGCAAAAAAGAACAGACCCATATAACTGCTAGTGGTAGCTCTTGGCACCAGCTATTGTCAGGATTGCTGGTGTGTGTGACAGATGTAAAAAGAGTTGCATTGTGTAGTTCCTTCAAACTGAAGTTGTATTGTGTAGATACCTGGCACCAGTGGCGGATGCAGGAATTTTAGAATGGGTGTTCGAAATTATAAAAATATTTTGCAGTACAAAACATAAAGATCTACAGTAGTAATAGTTACCTTCATTAGAAATCGGTTTTGCCATCGAGGTGGATGCTATCTTCTGTGTCTTTTTAGCTCTCTCGCCACAAAGATCTCAGATTTGTAGACTTCATTTTTTTTAAACTGAAAGATCTACAAAATCATAAAATACAAGTCAACAAGTGTTACAAGATTCATTAAAATTATCAATTGGACGACGAACAATATGTGATCATAAGATCATTGATGTCTTGATGAATAATATGATGCACATAGTCACATTCATATACAAGCATTGCTCATTCTCATTTTCATTTTTCAACACATAACAACAATCTCAATCTGACATCATTCATCAAAAGTCTAAAGATGCAATCTTGTCAAACATGTTGGAGCAATAATTCAACAACAATAATTCAACATTTCCTCTGAAATTCAACAATAATTCAACATTTCATCTAAAGATGCAATCTTGAGACATCTAAAGTCTAAACTGCTATTTTCTCTGAAATTCAACAACAATTCAACATTTCATCTAAAGTCTAAAGTCTCAACAGTCTGCCATTCATTCACCGAGGACAACATCAATCGATTCAGTCATCATTCATCAACAATTCAACATTTCAACTCAACATCAGGGGCGGATTCCAGTTGTCTTTACACTTTACACATAGTCACATACAGCAGTTAAGCAGTAGTGCTCAAGTTAAGTACTCACTGGCCGAGGCTTCACTGGGCGACTGGCGGAGCCGCGGAGGCGCGGTCGCGCGGAGCGGAGCTGCGGAGGGCCGGAGCGGCGGAGCGGAGAGGCCGGATGTGATGACGCGGTGTCGTGGTCGGGCCTGCCGTCGAGGTGCCGGCGGAGCAGAGGGCCGAGTGCCGGACGCGCCGATCTGAGATCTGGCGGTGTCGCGAACAGCGGACCTCGCGGTGCCGCCGGCACCGGCGGAGCGAGGGGCGAGGCGGCGAGCGGCGGGCGGAGCGCAGGCGCCGGAGCGACGCGGCGGCGCCGCCGAGTCGTCGACTAGGGTTAGGAGTGAATGCGAACGCCGCCGCGTCGCGTAGGGCAGGAAATGGGGATCGGGTGTCGGCGGAAATGGAGGCCGGGGGAGCGCACGCGCAGATGGGCCGCAAATGGGCCGCGTGCGCGTCGCGTAGTTGCAGCTCTTTCGCTCGGGCAGGCGGGCCGGCCGGCAGAGTACCCATTTACTGCGCCAAAATAGTTAAAATGACACAATTATACATATACATATGTAATATACCCCATATATACTAGGTTTTTTGTCAAAAATTTTGGGTGTTCAGCTGAACACCCTTGACCCACTGTAGATCCGCCCCTGCCTGGCACGAAGCAAGTAGCAGCTGCTGCTGCTAGCTCTTGGCACCAGCCATGGCCAGGTGTTTCTTGGAGTGGCATTAAAGCCTGCCGAGTTGGATAGAGAGGAGAGGAGGGACTCACCGGTTGCTGGCTTTACGGCCAGGACAGCAAATGTGGCCGTCCTGTTCCTCCTTTTTGTCAAACCCAGTGAGAGTTCTGTACCTCTGTGAGGAGTGCTGCTGCTGCTGCTCTTGCTGATTGAGCAAAGATGGGCTTGGCGACGAGGTGCATCTTGTTCCTCTTCTCGTCTTGTTCCTCTTCTCTGTCTCCTTTGTGTTCCTTGTGTGCAACTTCGAGATCCTGGAGGGGCTCTCCATATGGCAGGCTGCGATAGGGAGGTCGATGGCGCTGCGGTAACTACTAGGACTGTGCAATCGGTTTTTTTGGTTTAATCGGTTCGGTATATACGGTAAATACGGTGTTTGTAGTTCGGTAATATACGGTATTTTTAGAAGTACGATTTGGTATCGGTAAATCCTAATTTATTTCGGCACGATATCGGTAAATACCATATTTACCAAAGTTGATACGAATTGCAAACGATATAGTGACTAGCGAGACAAAGCACCAAAGCCAAAGCACAACTGCTAAAGAAAGAAAGAAAAAAAAGAGAAAGAAACATCAGGCGATTGCACTCTGCGGCCTTTATTTCTTTGACAACCCGCCACAGCGCATATCGATTGGACTCATGGGCCCAGACGATTGCATTCATGGGTTGTCAACCGTAAGGGTGGGCGGCGGGTTGCATAGCATTTACCCTCCACGCCTCCACTCCTTGCCCAGCCATGCTTTTTCTTCTCCAATCTGATTCGCGTGGGCTACTCTGGGCTTTATCTCACAAGCCATTGGACCACACGTTACTCTGGGTTTTTTTTTTGGGTATATTCAGTTTTTAGCCAGTTTTTCCCCAAAAAACCATATGCCAAAAAACCCAAAATTTGAAAACCGAACTGAATACGAAAAACCGATCAAACCGAGTTAACCAGTTTAATTCGGTTTTTTCGGTTCGGTTGAAAAATGCACAGCCCTAGCGGTAACCCATGATGTCGGTTTCAGTTCTCTAGGTTTAGGACGTTGATTGGATTGAATCACCGCCGGTCACGTCACCGGAGGCATCAAAGAAGTTCGGCAGCTCCAGGCCTCCAGCTCCAGCGCCAGCTCCATCCCAGGAAGCAAGATTAGCAGTTCCTGCCCCTCTTTTCCATTCTCAAAAGAGAAAGACATCTACTCATGGCAGCCACATTACCCCCAACTAGAAGCGCACCACACAAATTGGGAGATGGGAGGCCACATTAGGACCCCGAAAGCTACAATTGTTGCTCTGGCTGAGGTTGGAGCATGCCTACTTGTTCTTGGAGTTGCCATAGCAGCAGTATCACTTAGGAGATCAAGGAAGTTTCAGAAGGGGTGTTCAAAGCCATTCAGACTAATTTGCCATGGATCAAGAGATCAAAGATCACCTTCTGCTACCAGGAAGGTCAGTTCCCATCCTAGTCCAGATCCACTTTACCTAAGTTCTGTTGTACAATGCCAAGAGAACTATCCAAACCTTAAACAATCATCTGAGATCAAGAGCTTATCCATTGTTAGCACCTCCCCAAAAAGCACAGAATTAATCATGTGATCATATTGTGAAAAGTCACAACAACTCGCAATCCGATGAAGTTGAGTCTTTCCACTCCATAACTTGTTCTGATTCCTCAAGTGACTCCACCGAGTTACCTCTGCAAATTTGCGATAAAAATAACATAACCATCTTCTCCTCCTGTCCTCCACGTACAGATAATTCACTATCTGATTTATCATATCGATCATTTTCACCAGATTTTAGATCTCACTTGTCCCCAAAGAGTCCAACTTTCACTGCTTCCAGTCACTTCAGTTTGTGTAACAATTCTATCTGTCCAGAAAAATCAGATGAAGAGAAAACTGAAGTAAACCATCACGAGTGTAAAAACAAATGCTATTTCTGGGTCCATGGAACATGACAAAGCTCCAAAAGAAGAGCAGATCAATTCCAAGTTCAGGAGATCCAAAAGAAGAGCAGATCAATTCCAAGTTCAGGAATCTACGATCAATTCTCCTTCCTATCATATGGATACCCCACCCACCTGAAAAAACATAGCATTCACTGTCACGCCGTGACCTCAGGTTGTATCCGTGTCTTGCAGGAGGCTGCGAACTGGAGGACGCCGGGGGCGCCGTGCTGGGGCTGGGCAGCAGACCAGCGGAGGTTAGGGTTTTTGCGATTGAACTAGAGGAAGATCTGGACAGACCGGAGGAGGAGGAGAAGGAGGAAAACTGGGATTAGGGCAGATGCAGAATTGAGGTAATAACTCTTCATGCCTTTATTCAAATATCTCATCCTCTTTATATTACAGAGGAGAGGTCCCTGGCTAAGCCGGGCCATATCCTTTACCTAATACAACTCTAGTTCTTATTCAAACCGAGTCCTATACGACTCACCTAACAGAATTGATTATCAATACCGAATTCTAACCTGAGTCTGCCGCCTCTGTCACCACAAGCGGTTCCCTGGCACGGGACCGGTTTCTTCTAGCATATACTTGGCCAAACCGACCAGACCTAACATTTCTCCCCTCCTCGACAAATAGCTCGTCCTCGAGCTTGAAGAATGGAAAGCGTCGGCGGAACTGGTCCAACTGCTCCCAGGTGGCATCAGCGGCTTGCAACCCCTCCCAATGCACTAGTACTTCGCGCTCCCCATTAATGCATCTGGCCCGTATAACATGGTGTGGAATTGGGGCAACGCGACCATGAAGTAGCAGTGGCAATGCCGGCGGCTCAGTTGGAGGAGTACCATGGAATGGTTTGAGCAAACTCACATGGAAAACGTCATGGATACGTGCGCGGGCCGGTAACTGTAGACGGTATGCCACGTCGCCAATGCGTTCCAATACTTGATATGGCCCATAATAGCGAGGGGCCAATTTGCGATTGACATTGATGGCTAAAGAGAGAGCTTGGCGTTGATGAAGACGAAGCCAAACCCATTGCCCAACCTCAAAGAATAACTCTCTATGCTTGGCATCGTATGCATGCTTGTGATGTTGTTGGGCCAAAAGGAGTCGATCCCGTATATCTGCAATTAATTGGTCCCGCTCCAAAAGCAGTTGATCCACCGCCTGCAGGCGCGTCGCCATGGAAGAATGTGGCCGCAGCGTCGAAGGATCCCTGCCATAAACCACCTTAAAGGGCGTTTCACGTAAGGAGGTTTGGAAAGAAGTGTTATAACAGTATTCTGCCCACGGCAAACAGCGGACCCATTGTCGCGGACGATCTCCTGTAAGGCATCAGAGGTACATAGCGATGATTTTGTTGGTCACTTCTGTCTGGCCATCTGACTGTGGGTGGAAGGCTGAACTTAAATGGAGTTTAGTACCCGTCAAGCGAAAGAGTTCGGCCCAAAAGTTGCTTGTGAACACGGGGTCTCGATCACTCACAATAGAAGACGGAATCCCATGTAAACGGACAATCTCATCAAAGAATACCCTGGCTACCGAATTGCCATTAACCCACGGTAGTCCTTCCACAAAATCCATAGCGATATCGTCCCAAATCTAGGAAGGAACTTGTAGTGGCTGCAAAAGTCCGGCTGGATGGAGCTGAACCGGTTTGTTACGTTGGCAGACTTGGCAAGAACGGACAAACTCCTCCACTAGTTGGCGATCCCGTGGCACATGGAAATCACTCCGAAGGCGATGCAGCGTTTTCTGGACTCCTTCATGGCCGGTTGCATGAGCTGCACGCAGAATGGACGGTAGTAGTGGCGATGATGGGAGCACATGGACGCGATTGTTGTATAGGAGCAGCCCGTCTACAATCTGCCATGGTGCACCAAGGGAGCCATCCTGTACCTGCGTGTGCAGCGCCACTAATTCCGGTGCGGTAGCATGTTCTTGGCGCAGCTCATGAAAAATGGCAAAATCAGGTCCAGATATGGCAAAAACTGACTCAGTTCCTTCAGCACAACGAGAGAGCGCGTCTGCCACGATATTTAAGCGGCCTGGCTTGAATTCGACGTGAAAATCATAGCCAAACAGCTTGCTGACCCAACGGTGTTGTGGAATAGTAGAAAGACGTTGATCAAGCAAGAACTTAAGGCTATAGTGATCAGTCCGCACCGCAAACCGACGCCCCCATAAATAAGGACGCCAATGCCGAACCGCCATCACAAGACCCATCAATTCGCGCTCATATGCCGCCAAATGCGAGTGGCGAGCAGCCGCCACACTGTCAAAATGCGATGGGGCCACGCCTGATGCAAGACAGCTCCTACTCCGGATCCAGACGCGTCGCATTCCACTACAAACTCAAGTGCGAAGTCTGGGAGCTGTAATACGTGTGCCGTGGTGAGGGCATCTTTGAGGGACTGGAATGCCTTGGCTGCCTCTGTTGTCCAAGAGAAAGCATCCTTCTTAAGCAGGCGTGTGAGCGGCTCTGCAATGATTCCAAACCCTTGAATGAATTTGCGGTAATATCCTGCCAAGCCAAGGAATCCACGAAGAGCCCGAACGGAGCGTGGTTCTGGCCATTCACGAACAGCTTGCACCTTGGAATCGTCCATGGCTACTCCTTTTGCCGAAATAACATGTCCCAAATATGCCACAGTTGGTTCGCCGAAGAAACACTTGGATCGTTTGAGGAATAGCTGGTGTTGATGCAGGAGTCGAAGTACGGCTCGAACATGACGCAAGTGCTCCACCCACGATGGACTGTAGATGAGAATATCATCAAAGAAGACTAAGACGAAGCGACGCAAGGCCGAAGGATACTGTTCATGAGCGCTTGAAATGTGGCGGGTGCATTGGTCAGGCCGAAGGGCATGACCAGGAATTCAAAGAGGCCCTCATGGGTGCGGAACGCTGTCTTCTCAATATCTGGCGGGTGCATCCGCACTTGGTGATAGCCTGATCGTAAATCCAATTTAGTGAAAAATTTGGCTCCCCTCAATTCATCTAGGAGCTCATCCACTACTGGAATCGGGAACTTGTCTTTAACCGTCTTGCTGTTGAGAGCCCGGTAGTCGACACAGAAACGCCAGGTACCATCGTGCTTCTTCACAAGCAGCGCTGGCGAAGAATATGCAGACGTACTTGGACGAATAATCCCTTGTTTCAGCATGTCCCCACATTGCCGTTCTAGCTCGTCTTTGAGGAGCTGTGGGTAGCGATAAGGGCGAACTGAGACTGGAGCTGTCCCCGGTTCGAGGTGTATGTGATGGTCTTGGGCTCGTGCTGGTGGTAGCCCTTGTGGAGACGTGAACAGATTGTCGAACTCCTTTAGCAATGTATCCATTAATGCCGGCCAGCCTCTACTGCCACCTCCATTACCACCTCAGATAATGTTGGTAAAGATGGGTCTCCACTTCCAAGGTTGAAACCTTTGCATTGGTACAAAGTAAGGGCAGCTCCAAACCGCTCCATGGTGTGGAATGATATAAGATCAAGTTCCTTCGAGTTCGAGTAAGACAATAGAAGGATCCTCCCTCTTTACTAGATTGGGATTGCATTGCCTGTTATTACTTTTTACAATAAGGTATGTCATGCAGATTTGACAAGCAGATGATCAAATCTTTGTTTGCATACAACTTTCAAGGCCTAGCGAAAGATGAGGACGCCATGAGCAAGGTTGTATCTACCACCAAACACGTTATTGTGCATCACAGTCTTCAAAATACTACTATCTTGTTGAAGACCTTAAATATGATCAACGAACAAGTTTGCAATTCCATAAAACAAGGTAGGTTTCATGATGCCTGGAGTTACATTTATCAAAATAATGATGACTAGAGTCAACCTACCCTCCTGTCTTGGCTGTCTCAGGTACTGGATTATCTGTGCAACAACTGGAGGCGCTGGTCAAGATGAAACCAACAAAGAAGAGGAAAAATTACTGAATTATGATGGTGATATCGACATGTTGGATCCAGCAGAGAACTTTGTCAAGGTGCTACTAACAATACCAATGGCATTCCCAAGAATGGAGGTTATGCTCTACAAGGAAACTTTTGATGATGAGGTTGGACATATCGAAATGTCCTTTGCAATGATTGAAGTAAGCGGAGCCATTTTGAATAACTTATTATGATAGGACCTATTCTGCTGAACTTACATCTGTTTTCTGTCTACTAGGGAGCTTGCACTGAACTCAAATCCAGCAAACTATTCTTAAGATTACTTGAAGCAGTACTCAAGACAGAAAATAGGATGAATGTTAGAACACTACGAGGAGGTCCAAGTGCTTTCAGACTGGACACACTGCTGAACTTGGCAGATATACGTGGGGCCGATGGGAAGACAACCCTCCTGCATTTCCCTCCTGCATTTTGTTGTTCAAGAGACGTCTTGTTCAAAAGGTTTAAAAGCTTCAGAGAAGTTCAGTGAAACACCCAGATCTTGTCATGCCACACAGACAGAACGGGAAGAGTATTGGGCAATGGCTACAGAATTTGTCTCTGAGCTAAGTAATGTGCTAGGTAATGTCAAGAAGGTAGCAAGCATAGACCTGGATACATTGATAAAGTTAATCTCAAATCTATCATGTGGACTGGTTTAACTGAGAAATCTCGTAGCTAAGGTCCAACCCAGCAATGACAAGACAAGAATTTCCTGCAATCCATGGGATCCTTCCTAAATTATGCAGAGAATACAATGCAGGAACTCAAAGTTAATGAAGCTCAAGTCCTACTCAATGGCACGGAACTTACAGAGTATTATCATGGAGAGGTTGGCAAGGATGAGTCCAACATGCTCCACATATTTGTCATAATGAAACATTTTCTTGGTTTGCTGGATAGGGTGTGCCGAGAGATGAGGGGCTCAAAGTTTGATGTTCTTCCACTTAGGTGAATAGTTTGATGTTCAGATTAACCAGTTCATCATTACCAAATTGACTGTTTTTGTACGCAAGTGTTTGTTTGTATAGTGATGTTAGCATGGAGATCAGTTGGCAACTTGGTATTAACTATAGACTGTTTGTGTATTTGTAAAGTGCTATTAGCATCATGGATTCATGATTTGATTTGTATGGCATGGTTTTTCCGTTTTGTGGAATATATTGATAACTTAATGCTGAAATATCTTATATGTTTTGGAATGCCCTATAGGTACTTGAGATAATAAACATATATCCTTGTATGTTTCAACTCACCAATGTGATGGACCAATTCAAAAGTTAGCATGACATCGCACTTCGAAATGGACCAGATCCATTTATATACTGGCCTACACTAGGATTTATAAATTTATTGCCATGATTGTAGCAAAGGTACTGAGAATTTACCCCCTACAAGCTAGGTACCGAGGAAAGTTTAGGGAACTTGCTAATTCAGATTGGGTTTTAACATTTTGCAAATTTCAGGAACTTTACAGTGTATAAATCAAACATGAATAGAAAGCATAATAAGGATAATCATAATAGAATTAAGGAAAAAATATACTTAGCAAATTACTCTACAATTATAATTTATTGATTTCCAAAAGTTCCATAGCATCAACAGTATCACCTCTCCAACAGTATCCAACATTCAGAAGTAAAAGCCGAACAGACAGCTCAAAAGCAACATCCCGTTGAATGCTCAAAGATACACAAAACAGAATCTGACAATAGACCTCTAATTGGAATCAAACTAATAACCGGCACATAGACAACACTTCCAAGGAAATCTTACAAAGTTAGGCTCTCAGGATCCTCAATAATCTTCGCAAAAGTTTGCAGGAATGCTGCTAAATCAGCACCATATACAATCCTGTGATCAGCAGTGACATTGACCTGAAAAAAACATGGATCAACTTAGTTATGTAAGCTAGTAGCACGAGGCAATATGTCTGCATTAAAACTTATTAATCATATGAACTCAAACAAACATTAACTACTTAAGACTTAAAGGTGTATTTGTTGTGCTTCAGTGCTTGCTTGCTACCAATGAATTGCATTTTTTATGACAAAGATGTTCATCTTAGGCTAGTAAATCTATGATTTAAAAAGAACCACTGAGTATTATCTACTGATTATAGGGACATAATTATTATGATACAATCCCATATCTTATGCTGAACTCATGATGTCAACCATCTAAATGCTCTCCAGTTGATGCATCTGAAACATAGAAACTACAGTTGATCAAAACATTTGTTCAAAATCCCCAGCTTGTAGCAATGTTTATATTTCTTGAATCCAAGGCCAAAAACATTATATGCAAGGGACAATTCCATTTTTGCCACTAAGCAGCACCCACATCTTGTTTTTGCCACAGGCTATCTCATTGGCATATCAGGTCTGTGCTTGTGTGCCAATGAGAGAATTTGGTGGCAAAAACGAAACTCACTCTGGATTAGTGGAAAAAAATGAAGACACACAAAGTCTTTCATGCTTGTGTTACATCCAATTGGCAAGAATGATATTTCACTTACATGTGTGAAACTGTGAATGATGACATATGAATACTGTGAATGATGGCATATGAATAGGCACACGGACACAGAAACACACTAACATAACAATAATAAATTTGCAGCATTAACGCATGCAAGTTATATGTGTGAAAGACATACCAGCATTTTGCTCTTGACACTAAAGAAACCATCTTTATCAGCCACCACTGTAGGTTTCGAAGCTCCAACAGCCATTATAGCTCCCTGAATTCATATACACTCAAATTCTTAGACCTCATACATCAGTAAAGCAATTGCACTAACACTTAGCATTAACTTGGCAATAAGTAGGTTAGGAGAAAGAAGACCACACCTGGCCAGGTGGAAGAATTGCATCAAATCTATCTACACCAAACATACCCAAGTTGGACAGTGTAAAAGTCCCTGCAAACCACCAAATATTCAGTTAAGTACAATTTCCATGGGCATCAAAAGTTTTGCAACAACGATCTAACGCACTATGTGATGCAACAGGTTCATACCAGAGCTGTACTCATTTGGTTGGAGCTGTTTTGTGCGTGCCTTCTTGACTAGTTCCTTCCACTTTTGCGAGAGCAAATATATATCTAGCTGCATTGTTCCATTTCTTAAGATATTTAGTTTTTAACTCGCACACTATAATTCCTAAATGAAACAACATTTGTCACACAGATAGCATTGTCACAGAGATAGCATGTAGTCATTTACCTTATCAGCATCCTCCAGGACGGGTGTAATGAGCCCACCGTCAATGGCAACAGCCACCGCAATGTTGATGTTACTATTGTAAGTGAAGCTCTTCCCATCCCTGCAGCTAGCGTTCACGACAGGATGCTGTGCAAGCGCCATAGCTGCGGACTTTGCTAGCAGCACCGTCATCGTCACCCCCTTTGACCTAACCTGACCAAACGAAATCAATCCAACCATCACCAAACAGGTTAAAAAACAGAAGAGCATCACAGGCAGTTGAGCACTGCCCCCAAAGTCTCCAAAGGCAAGCACCTTCTCATACAGCTCATCGAGCTTATCGGTTAAAATGGGGTACCCAACGCGGAATGCTGGCACTGACAGGCTCTCCACCATGTTCTTGCTCACTGCGGCCTGCATGGTAGTGAATGGAACCACTGTCGCACCAGGCACTGGTGGAAGCACCGCAGCCTGCGGCACCGCGCCCACTGCTGGAGCAACTGCAGGAGGAGGAACCTTTGGCTTTGGCTGGATGCCGGCGGCTGCCTCAACATCAAACGGGGTAATTCGGCCGAATGGCCCAGTTCCAGTCACCTTGGCAAGGTCAACCCTGTGCTGCTTGGCCAGCTTCTTAGCCTGCGGCGTGGCAATGCCCTTCGTCCCCGCGGCCACCGGCGCGGGATCAGCCACCGGAGCCGCGGCTGGCGGAGGCGGGGGCGGCGGCGGCGCGGCGGACTCGGAAGGAGGGGGCCGCTGGGGCTGTCCCTTGGAGAGCGCCTGGGCCTGGGCGACGGCGAGCGACACCTCCTCCTCTGACTCGGCGAGCAGCGCGATGGGGGCGCCGACGGGGGCGGACTCCCCGGCAGGGACGAGCACTGCCGCGACGATGCCGTCGTGGAACGTCTCGACGTCCATGTCGGCCTTGTCGGACTCGACGACGACGACGGCGTCGCCTTTGGAGACGTGGTCGCCCTCCGCGGCAGTCCAGGACACGATCTTCCCCTCCGTCATGGTGGAGCTGAGCGCCGGCATGAAGATCTCCCGGATCTTGGCGCGCACCACCATGGGCCCGCGCCGCCGCCAGCCCCGCGGCCCCGCTGCCGGCGCCGCCATACGGAGGCGCGCCGGCAGGGTGGAGGCGGAGAGCGAGAGGGGCGCCGTGGTAGCTGCCATTGGTGAGCTCGAGGTGGGTGGCGGAGGCGAGGAGGAGAGGGGGGTTTGGTTCGTTGGGGTACAAGATAGTGGGACGAGGCAGGCGAGGGCGGAGAAAGCGAGGCGAGGGGGCTTTGGAAATTCCGACGAGAACCGGGCCGCGCCGTGAGTGGACATGGAGGCTCAGCCTGGCCCATCCAGGCCCAGTGTTGCACACTGCACACCACTAATCTCCCACTGAGCTGCCAGCCAAGCACCCTCTCTCAGAGACAGAGAGAGAGAGAGACGTGCCCCACCTTGTTCTCTCCCACGGCCAAATCTGCTCATCTTCACTATCTTCACCGTCTTTGTCACCGTCGGCTATATCTTCGATTGTAAACTTGTTTTATTTGATTTATATCATATTGTCTTGCTATCATTACCCCGTTTGATGTTAAGGGTGGAGCAGGGATTCGGGGGTTTTCTCAATCTGCGTGAGAGAATCTTCTCTTAAGCAAAAAAATATCCAGGGGTCGTCTTACCCCCCCGCAGGTTGAGTTTTTTTTGTCACCGTCGGCTACATCTTCGGTTCGTCCTCCTAAGCCCCCCAAAGCCCTATATTTCATTCTCTAAGGCTCAACCTTGCACTCTTAGGTGTGCATTTAGGGATCAAGCCAGGGATCCTTGGGCCATCAATGGTGACAGGGGGGCTCATTGGGGTCATGGGCAGGTTCATGTACGCCTATCAGAATTTTGCTGGTCGCCTCATAGGCTTCTTCCTCAACGACACTGAGGTCTACAGGCACAAGCTGTAGCAGCCTATCAGAACTCTACAAGCACAAGCTGTAGCAGATACTCTCTCTATCTATCCCCACATCGTCTATCTTATTTCAAGTGTTACATCTTTTCTCATGTTAGCTTCACTTCTTGATGTGGGCAATGTGCGTCCGTGGTTGAATAAATGTGGTACCTTGTTGCTAGTGTTCAAGTAGATGCTAAGTAGACGCTAGGCAAACAATAAGCTGGGGCCTAACGTCTAGGCGGGGTTTAGGCGACCGACATGGCCAATGGGCTACAGGCGACAAAACATATATTTGATGTTTAGAGAAAGAAAATTGTTACTCGGGCTAAGTAGCAATGATATAAAATAGAGTTGATGATGATGAAAACTTCATCACTTGATGTAAATTCTTGATATAAATGCTTCATATGAACCAGCACATTAAGAATTAAGCAATGCATGTGATCGTTAATATCTAGACGATATGCTTCAATTATTGTGCTTCAAACTTCAAAGTAAAGTACAAAAGAACAAAAGAACAAAAGAAATGATAGCAAGACAATATGACATAAATCAAAAAAAACAAGTTTACAACCACACATAGTCATAGTTTTCAACTTCTCACGTCACAAGTCACACATAGCAAAGTTCTCACAAGTCATAAGCAAGCAAACAAAGTAGTTCATGAAGAAACTTAAGCAAGGCAGCAAGCATGAATCAATCTTTATCTTCTTATCTATAATCCTTGGTTGGAACCACTTCATCTTGATCAGATTCAAACTCAACATTCTCAACGTTCTCATTCACCCCCTCTTCCTCTTCAGTATCAGACTCGAAATCACCTTCATAAAAGTTCTCTAACTCTTGCGCTCCTACAAGGTTGTGTGGCTTCATTAGCCCCACTTATTTCATCAATGAATTTTCATGAAAGACCCATTTCAGGATCAATATCCTCATCCCTGCCTTCAATTACCCATCCTTGAGCATAAGTAGTAAAGGACATCGTTATTCTTTGATTTGTTCTCTTTTTGTTCAACAATTTTACATTTAATTGAACATAGACTAGATTGTTGAGATGATGAGCATCTAGCTTATTTCTCTTTTTTGTATATATCTGTGAGTTGCAAAGTAAAGCTTAGTTAGATTACATTACATTGGAGACTTAAGAGATGAGACTTGAAACTAGTAAGACTTGAGAGTTACCAAGTCAAAAGTGTTCTTTTACATCCGGATGAATTTAAGGTCAAGGAGAGAATTCTTATGGCCAACCTTTACAAGCGAGGAACATGACATTTATATTTAGATCACCAATTAGTTACATAATAGGAAGAAGGACTGTTAGTAAATGGAAAAAATGACAATATGCGTGCCTTGAGTTAAAATCATGAATTTGAGAACAACTTTACCGAGAATAAGATCAAATTTTTGACATCTAAATCATGCAGGAGTTTTTTCAAAGGTCTCGCTTTTTCCTTAAAAATATCAAAGCCCACATTGCGTACTTGATCCATTGTTTCATTATCAACATGATAAAAGATTTCAATGCATTCAATCAACCCATCCATTATAGTTTGTTCTAAAAAGATTGATCGATTATGATAACTATAATATAGATTCAATATATATGCCATCAAGTGCAATAGAGAATCAAGCATTCCTTTCATCTTTCCATCAATTGTTTCAATTATCAACTAGTAGTTACTCTCTAAATTGTTCAAGGCCTCATTGATTTGTTTCTTTGCTTCAGAATTTCTCCATAAAGAAATACTATAAATAGACCATCCCCATCAACCATGCGAAGAACTTTGACCAATGGCTCAAAAACCTTCAAGCAATGTAATATACAAGCATTGCCAAATAGCAAACAATGCAAATATGGTATAATGGATAGCACAATTAATAAGGCAACAAATCAGGGTATTCCTTCGAAGCATTGCTAACACTATTCCAAAAGGATATACTGATGATTATTCCAGTTGCCGTGATGACTTGCCTTTTTTTAGTGTGAGCGGATTCTTTCCATTTCTTGCTACGCGCGTATCGCCCTTAGTTTGACATTCTTCTCAATTAAACTTTGAAAAGTAAGAAACGTAAAAGCAAATTTAATCACTTCTGGCCTTATTATATCTCTCATCTTCATGTGTTTCCTTATCAAGGCCAAGGTCTTATAGTGTAAATAGATAAAAATAGTCAATGAATTTGCTTGATCAAGTGTCTTCTTGTACTTTGCCATGTTGTCAATTTCTTGTAGCATCAAGTTGATGGTGTGAGTTGTGCATGAATTTCAAAAGATATTTGGCCTTTTGTTCTCCAATAATTCCTTTGCACCCATGTTGATGGAAGCATTGTTCGTGATAACTTGCACAACATTTTGGGGACCTATATGTTTAATGCAAGCATCCACATACTTGAAGATGAACTCACTTATGTGTGCAATTTTCAACACCTCCTTTGATTCTAGAAAACTTGTCCCCAAGTCAATGCACACATAAATTCATGATGCTCCTTTTTTGGTCCATCCAAGCATCATTCATGAGGAGCACTTGGTCATGGTTCTCTCTTCTTCATGTACCTTCAACAACCTCTTGGTTCTTTCCACTTTCCCTTCAACATCTTCTCCCAGCATGTTTATTGGAAAGGACCTTCAAAGTCTGGGCCATAGTGACCAACGATCTTCAACATTTGCTTGAATTCATTATTGTTGATGGCATTGATGGTATACCTAAAGAGTAAAGATAGAAACATACAAAGTTAACAAACAATACAATTGTACAAACAATAACTTCATAAGAGATTGAGAATTGCAAGTTATACCATGAGCATAAAGACATATTACTCGTGCTCATGCATTCTTTCTTTCAAAAGCACCTCCTTAATTTTGGTTTGTCAAGTTGAGTTTGTCAAAGGAATAGAAGAATCAATAAGAGAAGTAAACTTATTTATGGACCCTAACTTACGAGGTACCAAACCTCCAACGTCTTCAAACCATTCCTCTTCATTTTCATCACCATTTTCAAGGATCACTTGATTTCTAACTTCTTCCTCCTTTGCTTTCTTGACCTTCTTCCTTGTGCCTCCGTAATTGATTTCTTACACTTCTCTTATTCTTCATTTGTGGACTTTGGGCATTTAGAAACATTCCCTTTAACATGATCAATATGTTGCAAGAACCTATACATCCCTCTAAAAAAAATTCTTTCTTGCATAATTTGCACTTCACTTTGTCCAAGTTGTTTGCATTAGCTAGCACCCCAAATTCCCATCCTATATCATCGGAATTCCTCTGAAGGATGCTAGAACTCACCGTCACTGAACCTTGGGATGACAACATCCTACATGGACAAACACAAAAAAAAGAAACTATTAAGTATTTAGTATTAACAACAGTAGTATTGTAGAAGTAAGTACTAGCTAGTAACTTAGTAAGTACTAAGTACTATCTACGAAGTAGAAGTGTAGAACTAGTAACTAGTACCTACTATAACTATGCTAACTAGAAACTAGCAACAGTATAGTAGTGGTAGCAGTATAAGCACGGCACAGGCGCACAACACAGCAACAATCAACAACAAGATAAGCACGGGCACGACACAACGACAACAGCCAACAACACAAAATTGCAAGGTGGGGGATGGCGACGGCGAGTTACACGGTGTCTTGCTGTGAGGAGGCAGTCAACAGCAATGGAGGAAGCACTGCTGCTGAGGAGAGGATGAATTGACAGTGGGAGAGGAGGATTCGGCGGCGAGGGTGGTGCAATCGATGGTAGGAGAGGACTCAGGCAGAGAAAACAAATTTGACAGGTGGTGAGGTGGATTTGGTAGTGGAGGAGGTTGATTTGACCGATGGCAGTGGTGAAGGAGGCGAATTCACCTGGCAGCGGCAGTGAAGGAGGAGGAGGTGGCAGTGGCTAATTCCACCCCTAGGCTCCCACAACTCTAAACGATACCTCCAATCCCTAACCTGACTCCATCCCGAGGCTTTTATACTCCCTCATTTTTGTTGCCGTTCACCATGTCATCCACCTAGCCACCACCCAATTTCCTCCACATCGCCTAATCCCACCACGATTTCCTTCGCCTAGATTGACTATGACCGACTTTGACCGGTTAGGTGGTGGCGGCACCTAGAGCATCGTTTTGGTGGAAATCATGGTGGAGGGCCACTGACTACTGCCTAGAGGCCGATTAATCAGCTCTAAGCGTTGACTTTTGGACCACTGCTTGTTGCACAATTGTGATTAATTCATGCTACAATTTAGCTCCATTTGTTATGACTGGGTTAGAATTTGGTCGTTGTTTTGGTGAATTGACAAAATTGATCTGATATTGCCGTGAAATTTGGGAATTGTTGTGTTAAAGTGGGTGTTAGCCTATCAATTTCAGCGAGTGTGGTTTTTTTTTGCTTGTGGTGGTAGGCCAGTAGCACTGGCTAGCTGTGGGGGAAGTCTATCAATGGTGTGTTTAGATAATCGCTATTTTATGTGGAATTGCTTGATGTTACCCAAATGTTGGTTGTGAATTTGGTGCACATACATCTCGAAGAATCATGGGGAGGGATGATAGATCGTAGGATTAGGGAGCAAACAGAAATTTCTGTGATGATAACTAATCTAGGACATAAATAAGTTGTTGTGCCAGACTACCTAAGCCACCTGGTGGTGATGGTATTGTGCTATTGGCATGCATGCTTCCCTCTAATTTGAGTTAATGTGTCTAATAGAGTCAGTTATTCTCCTGGATGCTTGTTTGTAAGTCGCTAACAAAATAAGTGTCATACAATCATAAAGCTACATTAAGTGTCATTAGAGGGTGTTGCAAGTTTGAATTTTATTGTTTTAGACAAGTGGCACTTGGTGGTGGACACTGTACAATAGTATATGAAAGCCTCAAAATGTGCTACAAAAAGGACTAACATTTATGTGATATAAGTAATTGAAATGATCCTCACTCTTAACTAAATTAAAAACAGTGCAATAGTTAATTAAGAAATAAATGGTGTAATTATAAGACACTCAATTATATCACTGTACAAGTGGAGGAAAAATATTACAACTTTCAAATACACACATAACACAAAGTGATAAAACCAAATCCTAATTAATTACATCAGTTGCAAAATCATAGAAATTAAAATATAGGATTACAACATTCATCATCTTACATTCTCGATTGCATACATACACATGTAGTTACATTTTCAATTGTCTAAGTAAATTGTTGGTGTCACGGGTGAGTCAACAACGAAAACCTGTAGTGGTTAGGTAGACCAAAAACTCAAAGTTTCAATAATCCAAGAGAGAATAAAAGAGGAAGAAGAAAATTGCTATCAAAACCCATCTAGTTTAAAATACTGAAAACCAGCACTCATTGAGATACCAGAATCATTCAAGGCCAACCGGCACCTCTCACTGTAGTGGGTTTCATCATCTGGTGAAAACCAAGGCAACACCCACTCCAAAATTCACCAACCTTACCTGAACTAGAGAACGCCATGTTGCCAAAATAACCCCAGGGACCTCCAGTCCATAAGGGTAACTGAAAGATCAACCTCTACTTAAGTTGGTTTTGGTAATAATGACAAATACTATTATGAGATTTTGGTGATAATGACAAATACATTTGTGAGACTAACCTTGTTTATTGATTATGATATAACTTAGTCTCATTTGGATGACAAGGTGAAAACCATAAGGTGTATGCATTTGAAATCATATTCTCATACATTAGTGCATTCTTTGGATCTAAAATATAGATTGAACTCCACAAATAGTCTAAAATGAATATGTGCATATGCCTTCATTATACATACTTGCATACACACATTTAGAGGGAGTTCACTCCATGTTTTGAGGTATCATAAGTATTGAACCGTGTTTCCTTTAATATACATATTTAGGATCTTTATTTTGAAATACATCCTTTTGAGTATATATAGCCTGTGTAGTTTATATATACTCATTTTGCAAACGGGTTACCATCTAACTTCTCCATTATGTGTTAATTGTTGGATGATTAATGACAACCGGATAAGTAACCTTTGCTTAAAAAACTTATCTTAGAGTATATAAATGGTGTGTACATGTTGTATACTTGCAAATACAATGTTTATCTCATATTTTGTTGAGATTGTCATGAATTACCAAAAGGGAATATTGTAGAATCTAATCCCTCTATTATGTGTTAATGGTGAAGTTTAGTAATTGATGACAATTGTTTTGTGGATTAACATTTTCCATAAGTTAGATGAATATGTTAGGTTCCACAAATGAAGATGACTTGGGATGACTTCATGTATTGAAAATCATCAAGTCTAGATGGAAAATAGCTTCATGTATTGAAGGCTATTAAGAAGAAGATGTATCATGAGTTGATGCATGCCCAAGAAGAGATGATCATATGCCATTCATCAAGTCAAATAAAGACCATCATGAGTTGATGGAGTTGAAGAAAAGAATGTATCATGAGTTGATGCATATTAAGACAATGATCTAAGGCAAAAGCATAACTAGTTAGGGCTAAGAATGTGTTCCTACTCTTTTACCAATTTTGGTGTTTGGTTGGAAGACCGAATTGCTAGTATAGGTTGCCGTACTATTAAGAGGGGTCATGTCTAGTAGCTTAAGTCTCATCATGTGTTGGTAGCTCAGCCTCACCTCTTATAGCTCATCTTGATATGAGACTTGTATTTGCAAATGTGTTTTGCAAATAATTGAAACTCATGTGTTAAATCCATGTAAAATGGGATTATGCATTACAAATGTATTTTGCAAGTGCTTGAAGTCCATATTTTCATTCTTTGTGATATGAGGATTATATTTGCAAATGTGTTTTGCAAATTGTTGAAGCTCATATTTAATCCTTGTGTCATGATTCTAAGTGTGCAAATGTATTTTGCAATTTATTAGCAATCATGTTTGGTACTTGTATGCATGATACTAAAACTTGCAAATGTGTTTTGCAAAATCTGGTGAAGTATCTACATTCCTCAGGACAATCGAAACTACCGCAGTATAACCTATGGTACTGCCGTGTACCAGAACTATCAGCGTTGTAATCATGGAACTACCGTGTGCGTTGGTGGTCAATGACCTGTGTGGTCAAAAATCAAGTGGTCAAGAACCAGAGTGGTCGAGCTCAGGTAGTCAAAGACCTATGGGGTTGAAGACTAGAGCGGTCGAGCCCAAGTAGAGCGGTCGAGCTCAGGTAGTCAAAGACCTATGGGGTTGAAGACTAGAGCGGTCGAGCCCAAGTGGTCGAAGACCAGAGTGATCGAACCGACTTGGTTGAACCAATATGGTCGAAATCGACGTGATTGAGATCTGTGTGATCGAAACCAGTGTGGTCAGATTTGACGTGGTTATAGGCCTTTGTGGTCGTAAACCAGCATGATTGGAATTGATGTGGTCGTAGGCCTTCGTGGTCGTAAACCAGCGTGGTCGAACTAGCGAGGTCGAACCAGCGTGGTCAAACCGACGCGGTCGAGACCTGTGTGGTCGTAAATCAACGTAGTCGAAACAACGTAGTCGAAGATCGGCGGGGTGGTCGAAGACCTATGTGATTGAAGATTGACGTTGTCGAAGATCGACATGGTCGACGTGGTTGATACCTGAGTAGTCGAAACTAACGTGGTCGGAGAGTAGCATAGTCAGAAACCTGTGTGGTCGATCCGAACAACATGGTCAGAGACAAACGTGGTCTCTGACCATGTTGTTTGGATCGACCACACAGGTTTGAGACAAACGTGGTCGTGGACTAGGGTAGTCGACGATTGGAGTTTTCGACCAGCTCTGTGTGAGCGGTCTGATCAGCTCTATATGAGTAGTCTGATCAGCGAGCGGAAGTACTAGCTTTGTGTGAGCGGTACTATCGATGAGCGGAAGTACCAGCTTTATGTGAGTGGTACTACTAGCGAGCGGAAGTGCCACCTTGTGTAGCGGCATATTTTTTCCAAAGAGAAACCTGGGTGGAGTCTTCTCGTCCCCGAGGAGATCGGTAGTTCCGCATGAGTGTAGCGGTACTTCCAATAATTGGTAGTACCAGACTTTGCACATCAAAACTATTGGATTTGACTGCAATGGCTAGTTTTCTGACCGTTGGTGAGGGGAGCGGAAGTACCGGCCCTAAGCCAGCGATACTTCTGATAATCCTGTTTTTTCAGGAGTTTGGCTCCAACGACTAGTTTTCTTGTGTGGGGTATAAATACCCCTTGTGGCTGGTTGGAAAAAGCGTTGCTGAACCCATTTCTATTCTCTTGAGCTAGTGTGAGCAAGAAGAAGGATCCAGATTGCATGTGTTGTATCTAGAGGTGGACTTAGTGTCTATTTGAGCTTGTGCATTCGTTACACGTAGTGAAAGTCAAGCGAGGGGGTTGAGTTGTTACTCTTAGAGTTTGCCGACTCCTAGACGGTGTTGGAGGCATCGTGCGCGGTGATATTCTCAAATAAGGTTGTGAAAAGGCACGGCAAAGTGTGAAGGTTGTAGCCCACCTACCCGAAGCGAGAAAGAGCTACCACTGGTGGATTTGAGTTGGAAGGTTTAATTTGTGGAGCCGGTTCAATTAGTTTAGGCTTACCTCAACGTAAAATAGGGGAGACCGGCAAATTTCTGATTACCATGGTAAAAAGAGACCGTGTCTTTGTGGTTTATTTTCTTATGCTCAATTTACTTTCAAGTAATTTATTTTCATAGAATTAAATTGATTGCTTGTCATATGAAATTGTACACCTTGACATAGCCTAAAATTGTTGATGCACTTAGGTGAATTTAATTGATATAGGCGTTGTTTGTGCTAAACCAAATTGATTTAAGCTTTCGTATTGTTTACTTGTTTTAAACAAATAGAAAATGTCTTGAATTGTTTATAATAATTAGAAGAGATTTTTAGACCGCCTATTCACCCCCCTCTAGTTGGCCTCCTCGATCTTGCAGTAACCCCTTTGCACCCTTTGCACAGAGGTATGAGAGGAGACTAGGGATAAGACCGAGCCACGAGAGAGAGAGAGAGAGAGAGAGAGAGGAGACCATGTCCACTCTCTGCATAATCTAGCCACTAGAGCGAAGAGGAGAGGGAGAGCTCACTTCACTTCGCCATCCCCACCGAACTCCCTTCCAGATCCCATCTTCCCCAGTGGCAAGAGAGAAAGGGAGAGTGGCATTCTAGAGGAGTTGGGGAAGAAAGAAGAGGAGGGGACTATGACTTCGGTGGCTTGAGAGTGACAAACCAGCCGAGACCAGAAGGGACTAGAGGAGGAGAAGATCAACCAACCGAGAGAGCATGCGGGGGAGGACCACTGCCACCGCCATCACTGACCCCTTTCTAGCTTGACCAAATCAAGTTGGCCATCCACACCCTTGTCCCTTTCCCTGCCCCCTCATCTCACCACAGCAAACACCAAACATGACATTGACCTCATCAATCAAGTAGAATAATAGCAAAAGGAAAGGGGGAGCTAGCTCTTACCTTAGTCAAGTAGAGCCACGACTAGCAGCGTCACCAACTCATGGCAGTGATAGACACGCGAATGGTGGTGGTGCACACTTGGTAGGCCGACATGCTCCCTGGCGCATGCGGACCTCCAAGCTTTGTCATGTTTGCTCTACCGTGGGACACCACCACATCCACCCGTGCATAAGCAAATAAAAAATGAATCAACCATAAAGAGGTAAAGAACACGAAATAGATCGGATTTTATCTAGGGATTAGAAATAGGATGCCTCGATCTTGCAGAGCCATGCCTAGATCAACCACCATCGGCACCGGATCTAGCTGGGCAAGGAGGAGAAGTGGCACAGGAACCATAGGGAAACCCCCGAAGGGAGGTCAGTGATGCCACAGCAAAATGGTGCCTAAACCACTGGTGTCGTGCCCAAATCCACCACCACCAGTGCTATCGGGCCATGATAACGGGGAGGTAACACAGGGAACATGGTGGAAGGAGTGGCGCAAGAGGCGATTAGTAGTCGGGGCATGGTGACTGAGAGGGGGAACCAAGCGGGCGAGAGAGAAGGGGAGCTGAGTGAGTGTGCTACTAAGGTTGTGTGTGCGTGTGCGTGCATAGTGGGCCAACACGGGAGTAGGCTGGCTCGGTTGTGGGCTATGCACGTGTGGGTTGGCGTGGCGGGCTATGGGAGTGCACGTGTTGGCCTACTATGTGTAGAGTGGGGGATGAGAGCAACAATATGCTAGAGCAGTAAGAAATTAGCTGGACGCGAATGAAATCACAAAGTTAAATGAATTTCAACGAGCATAAAAAATAAAACCACAATTGAAACTAATATGATATAACTGCCCATTCATTATATTTCATAAATCATAAAATACACTCTACAATGTAGAGGATGAACCAGGGCAAGAAGAGGGAACTAATCTAGCCATGGTTGAGATCGAGGCATTCTACACGTACCAAGTCAAAACACGTACGAAGTCAAGTTTATCTTTGATCACTCTAAGTAGTTTTGTTACTTAAGAAAAGTAAATTAATTATAGTATCTATTATCACCTGATGTATTGAAATGCTTTTTAAAATAAATGTGGATAAATGAAGAAGGAAAAGAGATCAGATAAAAGTGCAGTTCAAGCTGAAAGGAGCAGTTGGACTGTAGGCTATGTATAATAGGAGGGCAGAGGATGGCTCGGTCTGTAAGAGAAAAGGGCAAGTTTTGGGACCCTCTATATATGGTTATAATATAAGAACTAAACAACTTTCACTCACACAGGGAGCCATACTTCTAGTGTCAACCATCTCCTTGTTCTGACGAGTAGAAAATACTACCCTACAATGTTATTATTATCTCAATATGGGTAAGTAGTATAACTAGGTGGAGAAAACTAGAACTGGTACAGAGCCTAGAAGTGATGAGTCTAGGCACATATACTATCACGGTGGAGTATTAGGTGAAGGTCAGACAGCCCCAACCAATGACTACTTCAAAGTCAGGTGAGGGTAAGAAATCGCCCCGACCACTAACTATGACTAGTTGGAAGGAGATGTAATAATGAAACTAGAAAAAACATTATGTACTCTAAACGTGGCACCATATCTAAGAAAATGCGAAAGACCCAGTCTCAAAGAGCTTAGAGTAGCTATAGGGAAAGTGACACAAGTCTGTGCAGTGCTAAATAAATCACAAATTCATGTCTGTCTCCTAGATTAGAGGCTACGGGGACCACTGGGGGGTCTTTCTCTTCATCGAGTGACTACTAGTTTTTGCAATACTAAAATTTAAAAATCTTCACTTTACTTTGATAACCCATTTTATGAAGGAAGAGATAGAAAATGAAATTGATGATAAAGAGATGAGTCATATAGTTTTATTTGTTGCTATTAATGTTTGCTGAGTATGATACTCACTCTTGCTACTAAATTCCTTTTTTAGATCCTAGTTCGGCCGAGGAATACCTCGAGCGTGATGTTAAGGTTCTGAGGATGCCGCATGGACGAGGATGATTGTGTTGAGGAACAGGGCGAGGTGGATGCCCTATTTAGTGGTTGGGACGAATAAGCAACATTTAGTGCCTCGTATTCATGACATAGGGTATATAAATAATCTGTATCTCCCATTTGTATCTAGTATTTATACTGAAGACGTTAGCTCTATGTGGTTAACTGTTGTAATAATGCAAAGTTTTTAGTTATTATTTTGCTACGTAGCTCTAGTATAGCTTATTATTCGATAACACGGTGTTCTTATTGAATAATATTTTGTTGCCTGGTGTCATGGTCTGATGATAATGACATGGGGCAGCACAGTAATGGCCAAAGTTATGATATGATGAATTATATAATTCGCTGTGGGACATCTGCTAACCTCGTACCATCGTTGTAGAAGTTTTAAGACACCACATAGATTTAGAAATTCCCATGCTTGCATAGTTATTTTATTCGATCTCTTATGTAGGTCAGCAAGAACAACTTATCAGTATATGTGTCTTGTGTGAGTTGTAGTTTGTGATCTTGTCATACTCATAGATGTGCTGAATTGATGCCTGAGTGCCTAACTGCATACAGTAGGTTTGGATTAGAGAGAAATCGTTGGCTTTGTTTAATGTCTAAGATGCTTAGCTGACAGCTTTCGTCAAAGGTTATGTTTTGGAAATGGTGTTTGTGTTTGGTCTAATTCTTCTATGTCATTCTCCATTATCTAACAGATATGTTTTGGACATTACACATAGTTAAATGAAATTTGCAAACATGGATGTGGTTGACCCTTGCAACCCTGTCTGAATTTTTGGGTAGGCTCTGCAGTTTGTTAGTTCATCATGGTAATTGCATGGCATTGATTTGTTTCCAATCACAAGAAACTTTGGACGTCCACGATAGAGGGTGTAAGTGAGCAGTGAGCTCGTGCTCACCTACATCTATCCGCAGACGCTTCCATACCAGAAGCAAATGAATGCAACATAGTGAGGCATGGAGGTCAACACTATATACCCTATGATTGGTACTTAAGCCTAACAAAAATGTTATGGAATAAGCAATTCCTCTCACAAGAACTGTATCGGAGTCATCCTTGTATGGACTTCTGAATGACAGTATATGGGAATTTAACTGTACCCTTTTTCAGCTATGGTTGTTGGTCCCAGAAAGATGTAGATGAGCACGAGCTCACCTACGCCCTCCATAGTGGACGCCCAAACTTTCTTGGGATTGGAAATAAATCAATGCCATGCAATTACCACGATGAACAAACATTAATAATGTCCCATTCAAAAGTGTTATATTTTTTTGGTTTTGGCTGATTGCGAGAGAGAGATTGAGCAAGTAAAGGATACTCGTGTTAGGTGAGCATGAGCGCACCTGCACTTCCTATCCACGCGTGGAGAGGATGCAATTTTTCGTGCTTCTGACTTCTGAGAACAATAGATTCCATACTATACATTCATATCAAGCACATACGAGATGTTTGAGTACCTCTTAAAAGTTCAAATACACCTGTTCAGCATCCAAGGTATATTTCCAGGTTGAACCTTCCGTAAGAAACTGATCTCTAGAAGATCTGCCAGAGAATGCAGGGGGAAAATAGTAACTCAGAAGTCTGGTATGCTAACATTTAGGGGGGAAAAGTAACTCAGAATTCTGGAATGCTAACATTTTCTGATCTACTTCTGTTAGCTGCCCCTGCCGTGCTTAGTTATAGCAGCTGTTGAGATCCTAACCAAATGGAATCCTGCTTATTGCTTGTTGCATATTCAGCAGAAATAGATGCATGACCTGCCTGCAATAAAAAATGCCATATAATGGAGTATCTTTCTATTACTTGGTTATGAAGACTATAATTTTGTTACCGATATAGTCATGCAGTTGTTTTTAGCTGACGACAGCCCAGAAAACAATACAATTTCGTAAGTCATAGTGAATGAAGATATAGGCGGAGGAAACAAAGCAATTTGTTAAATCGGAGCATCTTAAATTGCTCATTCTTGGATATGCATGTTGTTGGAGAAAGAGTTTAGTTATATCTAGTATGTGATCTTTCTATTTTGCTGATCTTGCCTACATCACTAAGCTCTTGTTTCATAGTCCTCCATTTCCAGGCTGTGGTTCATTCTACTCCTCAAATCTTAAGTGGAGTCCTTTATGCCCTTAGCATCACGAGATTTGTGCAAAGTATGCAATATCGCTTAAGTATGAACCTATCCTGAATATCTTACTATTATATAAAAGAGGAGTTGGTGGTCATCGGTGTGTTCTCCCCTCCCCTCTCTACAACCATCCGATTTGATTTGGACCATTCGTGTCTCTCCTCATCTCTCTCTCTCTCAGGATACAACCGCTCACCCCCTCCACTTTCTCCATCTCCTCATGCATTCTGGCCACCCTTCTCTCTCTGTCGCTTGCTCTCCAATGTTTGATATGTGAAGTTGGCCAGGCAGTAAGTTCCGTCTTACCATTTTTATGACTCCCTTGCAACGCACAAGTCTCTAACTAGTATAGTTCTGCATTGGGGTATAGACTAACGGTGCACGTCTAGCCTTGGAATATTTGAGGAGTCAACCTGAAGGCTGAATTCTAGTCTGAATCGGTTTTTCTTTTGCTAAGTTGTGGAGTCTGCCTATTAGTTCTTGGTGAAATCCTTGCAACATTGATCATGATAAACTAACTTGTAAGAAAGAACGGAGATTTATGCTTTTCTCCAATTCAATCGCAGTAAGTGTAACACCCCTATTTCTAGGGACGTTAGGTTACCCTCACAACTGCCCAGGATTGTTCAGCTGCGAGTACTGTAGACGAGTATACACCATTGTCAAAGCAAGTTTAAACATAAAAACCAAACTTTATTGCAAAAGTAAAACTTAGCAGCCAAGTTTCACATAAAGGGTGTACAACACAAAGTTACATTACCAAAAGAAACCCTACAGGCAGGCCTGAGTGTAGAATAAACTCTAACACCAGACATCGTCTATATCTTAGAGTTCGGCGTCGTCTTGATAAATCCTTCATTATCTTAACAAGCATTCTCCGCTTATGATTTTAGCAAGTATGAGTACAACCAACCGTACTCAACAAGTCACATGGGAAATGCTATTTAACTACATGCAAGAGATTGACATGGAATGTGATAAAGCAGTTTATTATTTTATGTGGATGCAATTTTGTTTGTAAACACTTTGCTTTTAAACATAAAATATCAAATCATAAACTTAAGGTATTTGGGGTTTTCCAAACTTGATTAACACACTTTCACCTTTCCAAAACCATTCCAAATCTACTTATGCTTCATTATTGGAATCATCCATTAAACATAGTTTTATTTACTGGAAGCACCGTGTATTCGAATACCATTAGTCATGACTTTGCAGAGCTGACCTGCTTTACCCACAAGATCTCTTAACTCCCGCGACAGAGTTAAGAAAACAAGGCCTTTCACTGCTCATCTCTTTATGTAGCCTCTACCCGATAGGGACTGGACAACACAAGCAGTCGTCATTCTACTGGCCAACGCGAAAAGTGCAACCTGACTCCCGTGTAATCCTACCATTGTTAAGTATGGTTTTTACTGTTTCCATACCACCTTTTATATACGCGGGATGTTCCTTTTCGGAATCCCCAATGATCTGTAGATATTCAATCGATTTGAGCAGCTACTAAACCAGACTTGAAGAATCAATGCTTGTGGTTGAGCATCACTATGTTCTTTACTTGCCATAAGGTTTTAATCCTTGCTTTTTTTACTAAAACAACCTTTCAATCTCAACTAACAATTTTTCAGCAAAGCCGAGTCACCTTGTAATATGAGATATCTGAACATCTAATCTACTTTGATTAATTAAATAGCATACTTAGTTTTGCTAGGGTTTGTCAAGGTGAATATAGCCATCAAATTAAACTGGGCTTTTTCGGGTGGTAGGACATAACTAATATCATGTCATTCTAAACATTCATTGTACATAAAATAACATTATGCAAATAACATAATGAAAATATTAATAAATAATTAACGGAATGTAGGTGCAACATGATCAATTACATGTGACTTGCCTTGCATATATATAACTTTGATAATTTCGTATTCTTCTATCTCTTGATCTTGAGCTTTGGTCCTGAGTTTCTTCTTCTTGAATCGATCGACTCTCGACATCATGTGCTAGCGCAAAGCAAAGAAATAATTTAATTCCACGCTCCAAGAAATGAGCTAGGAATAAAGAAATGAAATAAAGAAATAAAATTCGAGAAATCCAAATAAAATAGGTTTTGAGCTTTTTGGAGGGGCCAAAAGGCGAAATGGGCCTGAGAAATGGGTTGGTGGGCTCGAAACAGTTTAAATGAGTATAAATTTGTATTTTTGGATTTTGTGAACAGTAACTGGTCCAAGTACTATTCACTTCGGGTCGGTTTCACTGTTTGAATCAGATTTTACTATTGCTTGCGGGTTTCGGGCGCTCGGCTTCACGAGTTGAAGGAACAGTGCCGCCCGGCACTGTTCTCTTCCACAAGCGCTCGCGCACGCGACCAGAAAACAGGGCAACCAAGCAGTGGCGACCAGTGGCACTACAGGTTTTTGCG
The DNA here is from genome assembly GCA_036346575.1 of Dendrocalamus sinicus. Classification (NCBI taxonomy): domain Eukaryota; kingdom Viridiplantae; phylum Streptophyta; class Magnoliopsida; order Poales; family Poaceae; genus Dendrocalamus; species Dendrocalamus sinicus. The sequence continues at coordinate 25,513,810 of CM070663.1, forward strand.
ACGCTAGCCGAGACCATGGACGAACTCCTGGGAGTGTCACGGTCCCATTTTTGGGATCGGCGACGGCCGGGGAGGCGGCGATCGCCGGCGGCGGCCTTGAGAACTCGGCACGGTTTTTGAGTGGTGCAGGGCAAACAGAGGGTTAACTAGGCCATTGAGCTGGTGATTGAGCATCCTTGGATTTAGGGCAACCTAGGGGAGGCGGCGGTTTGGGCTAGGGAGGTCGGGGTAGGGCTAGCCACAGCGAGGGGCTACAGTCGAACGGCAAGCTTCACCGATAGGGAAGAGGAAGACTTGAGGAGCTATGGCGATGGTTTGGGGAGGTTTCTAGGAACAAGGGGAAGCTACAAATGTGAGCAATTGGAAAGTAATCAAGTGTGCAATGAGAATCGAAGTTTGGCTTACTTTGGCCAATTCTGACAATTGTCGGCGGTGGGGGCAGTGGGGAACTAATTGGGTGTGCCTGGGGCTTCACTGGAGAGCGTGAGGGTGGTTGGAGGGGTCGTCGGTTTTTATAGGAGTCCGGAGGCGGTTCGGTGCCATGAGGGGCCATGGCGGTAGCTGTATCTAGCTGGGGTCGAGGGGATTAGAGGAGGGTCGGCAGGGGGACGCACATGGATGCCTTGGGTGGGAAGTTGCAGCAGTCAACCAATGTTGGCAAGGCTCAGGTCGGCCGAGAGACAGAAAAGAGGGGCACCGGCCAAAATATCTGAGGCGGCAGCAGGAATGGTGGCCGGTGGGTGATGCACGGTAGAGGGAGAGGGCTAGGGACTGCCAAGCTAGGGTGTACGGTGCCTGACACTTCTCTGGGAGCTGGCGGGGGAGAGGAACATGAGAGGGCAGGAGAACGCGAGAGAGTTCGGGTGGCAACAAAAGATCGGGACGGTGGCGAACAATCTGGACAGTGAACAGTGCAGCGTGGAGTTAAGTTAGTGTGGTGATATGGAATGGGTTTTGGAGCTAAATTGGCTTGGATTTAAAGGAGAATTGGCTAGGGAAAACACAAGAATCAAATTCAACAAGAGATTTCAAATTTTGTGAAATTTCGGTTTGTTTCAGTAAGCCTTATCGAAGGTTGCAAATAAGAACCGAGGTGCTTCGTCTAGTGCACAAGCGAAGGACAAAAGATGCCAATGTTTACTGAGGTGCCCGAATCTGATGCCAATGTAAGGCAGTAGTGTTACAGTGTCCTAGGGATGACTGAAGTAGAAGCAAGCAATGTGGAGGCCTAGGAAACACACTTGATAAAATGAGCTTGACTATCATGGTAGTTTTATATATTGCCTAGTTTTTTCTACGCTTGTAGTACCTTTCACAAGGTTTCCTCTGTGCATCATCTTTGGTTTGTCCGTGCTGTCTTGTATGCTAGTTGTATGTATAAGGGGTGTTAGTATTGGTTTCTACTTCTAGAAATCAATATAAATATCTGTCTTCTCGAAGCGTTTTGTTCACTTCTCTCGCTTCTGTCTGGTTCTAAGGATAAGACAGGAGGGCCACGAGCGCATCATACACCGTACTCCTTTTGTTCCCGTCTCGCGTACGCATCACCCCTCACTTTTCCCATTGCTCACCTCATTCTTTTGAAAACTACTTCTTTAAATTATTACTATTTATTTTTAGTTAAAAGACATAGTCATAGTCACCTGATGCAACGATTTGGGCTTTGCATCTGCTGCTGGTTTGTGTAAGATCTGCCTGAGAGCACGGCCCAACCACCAAACCCAAGTTCTTCATGGGCCGCGCTGCACATCTGACGTGGCTGGGCTTCTATGCCTCTGGGCTGGTACAGGAGCAGGCGGAAACTGGGAATAGCTGGGCCCGATGGGCGGGCCTGAAGTGGTCCAATCGTTTCATAGACCGAAATAAAAATTGGGCCGGAGGGCTCAGGAGACGTCATTTCTTGTGGGCCGGCACAGCCTCTACGGCTCATCGGCCGGAGGACAGCTGACGGCGGCGGTGGCGCCGGCCGGGGAGAGTTGGATCCTGCGTACAGGTGCTGTGCCAAAACCCTAACCCGCTTGGGGGATTTCCGTCTCGGCTGTCGTTTGACCAGGGCGCGTCAACCGCGCACTGACCCGCTCGACCAAACGCCTCGGCGAGGCCCCCAATAATGGCCGTGAGGGGCGCGGTCGATCCTGCGGCGGCCGCACCTGGAGGCAGGAGGAGCGGCTGCTACGGCGCTCCGGGGCGAACTGGTGCCCCAGCATCAGCGATGGCGGTGGCGGCACCGGCCCCTCTCTCTCCCACCATTTTCACGGACATGTCCGGTTACACTCTTCTTGGCTTCCTAAAAAAATGCTGTGGTCTGCCGTGTTCTCGTGGAGCTGCTGGCCGATGTGGTCTCGGTGCCGACAGATTAAGGTAGGGGTTTAGCGATTTCTGCCTTTAATCCTTTACCTTTTGATGCCCATTTCCTGCCATGCCCTGGTTGTTTCAAATTGCTTTATCAAGTACTCTGCCGACATCAAACGGTGTAGCTGATACAGCGGTAACGCCGGTTTCAGAAACTGAACATACGGAGTGCCTACTTAAATCATACTGGTCCACTTTTGCAAGTTGAATGTCGTAGGGTTGATAGGAAATAGTAGTTTAACTGCAACTATCTAGTCTAAGGAGTAAGGACAATGCTTTTGGTGGCTTTAACCTAGCAAGCTAAAATAGCTGTTAACATAAGTTTAGTTCAGTAGTTCCCTGGTCAAGTACTGCGGCTATTATGTATCACAAATCTTACAAAAATGGAAAGGAGTTCCCAGTGATGCAGCTTTGTACTCCGTTGTTTAATAAGAGGTTACTTCAGTTCATCCTAAAATCTGCCTAAAAAAGGCAATCGCAAAATGCGTAGCTTTTGCCTGGTTGGGTTGGTATGGATTTCAGAAATAAAGGTGATGTCCTATTCAGAAAATTCTGAAGAAACTTAACTAGCCCATCTCTTTTTCCAAATCACAAGAAACTTTCAACCATTTGTAATCATCAACTACATACTACAACAGCAACCAATCTACTATATATCCTCTAAAAGTTAAGACCTTTGATTAACGGCCTCGTTCTTTTGCGCTGCAACTGATAGTTTTTAGCTGCGACTTGTAAGTCTGATAAATAGTACCGGCTGATAGAAGCCGAAGCCAAAAGCCAGTTAAAAAGCCGAAAGGAATGTAGCTGTTAACATATTGTCAAAAAGCCCTCCTCCTTTGCTTAAAGAATGGTGAGGACATGGAATATTTTGGGAGGATCAAACACTCTCTCACATCACCAATAATGCACCATTAAAAATTCGCACCATCAATTGAGTTGCTCCTGTACTAAGACAGCCTCAGACATTTGCATCAGGAACCTGATGTGGCTGCAGAAAATTATATTAGCCTGACATGTTGACAGCTTAGTTTGCTTAGCTAACTACCTACTTCTCTACCAACAACTTGTCAAAGTTAATGTAAAGCATTGCTCACTTGCATTGGACCATACATTGAACTAGCCTACCAAGTGGAGGAACAAAACTATATTTGGTTCAACCTTCTGGAGCTGACAGATTGAAAACCCATAGGAAACGCCGCGTGTTTGCCTTATTTGTTCGCCCAGTGATTCAAATTTGTCACAGTTCATGTAATCCAATCAAGTTGCTGTCAGGTATATATATATCTTATGCAACTTGTGGGAGCAAAGATCTGATTATGTGAACCTAAGCAAAGCAAATGCAACACTCCATCTGTCAGACTCAATGTGCGCATTTTGAATAACTCAGCTCAGAAGCTACCCTGGTGTGACAATTATGCACTGATACACCAGTAGACTAGAGCAATTGATGTCCCCTTTTCCTTATTTTTTCCTTTGTGAAACTATAATGAAGGACGATTGAGATTAAAGCATTGTTTTCTGTCAAAAAATTGATTAGAGCATTGTTTGTGGCTCCTATGATCTGCTTTTGTGATAATAAGTTCATGTTGAAGACATCCTGATGATTGAAAAGAGATATTTAGATGGCTGGTGGAAGGGACATCACAACAAGCATTTAATTGGATTTTGATGCTGACAGAGTGGACCTTTGGAGATCATGCAACAATGGAATTGAGGTAAAGAAAAAGTATACAATGTTTTGATGTATGATAAGGATTGGTCATCTTTCTCTGCTAGTTCCTTTCATTTTAATTGGCTGCAACTAGATCTTTTCATGCCAGCTTCTGGTGATCTAACTAGTAAGGCATCTGGCTTCCTCAAGTGAACATCAGAGTTTAAATTCTACAACTGTTGTTTTAAAGATTGCTTGCGTGTTATTTGAATTTGTAGGTTTATTTGGATTTGATCTTGCAACAGCTAGCATCTATTTAAAATTCAATGTACTGAGTACACTGTTTCAATCCAGTTCTTTTGAATGACGTCAAAGGCACTCGTGCACTATGAAGGACTGGGGATAGTCAATAATTGATGGACTGCCATAACAGTAGGCATTAATTAAGTACATTAACTGCATGCTGCATCTTCACCATTGGACTTGGACAGTTAAATTGCCATTTATGCACTCTATCACCGTTTTCATTTTCTAATGAAGCTGATCGAGAGAGATCCAGACACTCGTGATGAAAAGCACAGCATGGGACAGTGTGCCCAGTTTAAGGGCAGCTCGGCAGGCAGAATCCAAGAGGCAAAAAGATTTGCTGGCCCAATGTCCCTCACGCAGCTTCGGTGTAGCTGCGGCCAGCCCAACCAGCAAGTAAACAAATGCTGGGCCAAGAACAAATTATAGGTACATGTCTTGTATACTTGAAATTGTTATTACGGATCAGCCATGTATGAAATTGTCACTGCCAGTTAACCATGACTTGTGGGATGCCTGTCTTGATGTACGTCTATCCTGTCAGAAATATGTCTAGATTAGCCAGCCCCAATAGGCCACAGCCAAAAAATATAGTTTGCATTTTGTAATTACTCTATTTCACAATATAAGTCTATTCGACCAGGCACTCAATATAAGTCCGTTGAAAAAACCAACAGGGTATGTAATGCTACTTATTTTTTTTGTAATTATATGCATATGCAAGAACAGACCTTGGGACCTACATGTACAAAATATATTTAAAAAGAGCCGTCTGTCTTGTCTGTCAGTACCTGTTTGTGATGATTATTAATTCTTACTGAAATTTTTGTACCCAAAGACAGTTTGAATTTAAAAATTATACTAATTTTAAACGCGGCGGTGTCCAAGCAGAGCGAAGTGACTCCACGCAAGTGGGAGTTTTTCTTGTCTGCAAATGCAAAGTGGCATTTCCTGTCACTAATCCAATTAATAATTACCCCTCAATTACGTTTCTGGCTTGGTTAGCCCCCATGGCCTCTTCTCATCCCTTCTCTGCTTTTTTGGCTATAAAAGTAGACCTGGCCTTGTCCCCCTCTTTGCACCAACACAGTTCTGTGTTTCTGTTCCCCCTTCTTCTAGGGTTAGATGTGATGAGAGGTCAAGGTGTGCTGTAGAGCTGAAAGTTCAATCACTATGGTGTGGGTATAAAGATGTGATCTATATATCCAGGTAATTAATTTAACTAATCGAGTAAGATAAGTTTTGCTCTTGAACCATTTGTGATCTTGCCATGCATGGAGCACATATAGTTAGTGCTATATGATCTGATTGCCTTGCTTGTGAATAAATCAGCTTTGCTTTAAAGCTCGTCTTGATCTCCTAGATCATATGGCACAGCAAGAGATTGCATACATAAAACACCTTTTAATTTTGTTCACCTAGATCTCGTTTTTTCTGTTAGCTTCAAATGTTTTGATCCTTGCAGCACATACCAAGAAGATTATTTTGATACTTGTGGAACATAGAATATAAGCGTCAGCGCAGATCTTGTTATACCTGAGCATAGGATGCTCGATCTGTTATACAAGTTTGATATATCATATATATGTGTTTTCATACATGGGATTATATCTCATGCTAGCTACCTTCTGATATTACTTTTCTTTTAAAAAATCTTGTCGGTTCGGAGATGATTTGGTGATTGCTTGTATCTTAGGCACATTTTAGATACATGCACGCTGGATCTGTTGAAGATCCATACAGAGAGCTCATTACAAGTTATCACAAAATGGTGACATTATAACATATATGGGACCTTAATTGAAGAAACCTCAAAGAGGATTTTAGATTGAAGGTTGCCATCGGTGTGTGTGCTGTTAAAATTATGTTACATATTTTCCATCATGGTGGGCTATGTTAGTGAACACTGCACAGTAATATTATTTGATTGAAGTTGAACTAACATTACTTGTTTTTCTGTTGTAGGTTTTGCATTTGGCAGCAGTAAACTAGAGGCAGCAACTACATAACTTGCGAGAAACTCGTAAGATTTCTTGATGATCTATGTAAAAAATAGAACATTGTCAATTATCATGGGAACTCTTCGGAGATTAATTAGATCCATAAGTTTTCATTTGTTCTTTAGCCTATTCACCTTAATTGGTTTGTATCAACCAGTGAAAGATCTTGCGGGAAAACTAAAATGTTTTTAACAGAAAGGGGTCTAAGTAAAAAACAAAATATTCGTGGGACTATCCCTTTCTTGTCCATATTTCAACTCTCATTTCTAGGTCATGTTGTCACTTAAAATTTCAAAAGTCCTGAGTGTGTCAGCATTTACCCTCTAAGCATTGCAATGTAGATTACAATCCTAGATATCCCTTGGACTGTGGGGGTGGTGTTACTTTCTGTTCACAAGCTATGTGTACTAAAACATGTACTAGTTGATAACAGTGTTAGTTTTGGTGTTCATAATATTGATGTGAATTTGAGCTCATAATACTGATTTGAATTTGGTGATCATTGTTGAAAGACTTACATAGGTGTAGGAATTCTCGCCAGCAGCACATGAACCTGTGATAGGCTGAACTCACCTATGATATGATATGCATTAGGGGAAATAAGATATACATGAGGCCTTCCTGCAATTTTTTGTATAGACTTTGATGTAGAGCTCCTCTAATATGTGATGGTAATGGTTAACTACTCATACATAGTTTAATCATAGCGTGGATGCTGTAAAGCGAATGCTACTTGCACCAGGAGTTCTTAGTATGCCATGTTGAAACAACTAACCGGAGATGAAAGCTTAACAATTTAATGCAGGCTTCTTCAGCCGAGTATAACATAAGCTCACTGGCTACCATGTGGTACTTTAAAACCTTCCAAAACGTCTACATCTATGCTTGAAAACTAGTTTCGTTGATTTCATACAGCTCTAATGGTGTACTCAAGAGTATGCCTGTGGATCATTCTTCCAATTCATATAATCTATTTACTGTAGGTCGGATGATTATCATGCCAATGATTTTACCGCAAGTTATGCAGTTGCTGCCTCAAGCTTACTGCCTCCCTTTGCCGAACCTGCGAGAACAAGATTAAGAATGTTGGATTATGAGACCTTCCGTAGCCATGTTTTGTAGTTTAATGCAATGATCAAAGAGAGAAGCGATAATGCGAGAAGCCTCAGTACAATCTATCATGTTATTAGTTCCGTAGCCATGTTTTGTAGTTTAATGCAATGATCAAAGAGAGAAGCGATAATGCGAGAAGCCTCAGTACAATCTATCATGTTATTAGTGCAAGCCAGCTAGCTGTTCATGTACAGTTTAACTGTGTTTCCATCGTCGAAGAAAATAAAAAATGCTTGCTGGTTTTTACAATCAATCAAAATAATTCTTTTGATTTTGTTCTATATATGAGCAAAAGAAGCCGGCTATGCACTTCCAATCGCGAAAATGGTAATATTACATGTCTCTTGTCTTTCATTTATGTGTGTACTCATGTGCTTATGTCGTTATTTATAACGATCAATATTCTTTTGATCACTTTGATAAGTCCAAATACACAACCACCACCATAAACTCGTTCATGGATCAGCTTGATGAATATGAAACAGAGATATGACATCTATTACATTTACTTTGGACCAATATGTACGCAATCTCACCCTAATTTTGAAGATTCGTAAACCACATGTGAAACTTGAAATATACAATGAATTTGTAGGAATATTTCCTTCACATGGACTAGGTATAGCTGGTATGCCAGGCGGTACAAGTAGCATGTGCCTACGGATGCATGTAAGGTGCAGATCAAGAGGGCATATGGGGGGAAATGGGGCTAAATTCTAAGATCTTTGTGAAAGTTGGATGTAATTCATACGGGATACAATTAAACTAAAGACAACTCAAACAATAGGTTATCTCTAAGTTGTATATATAGAACCCTGTAATTTATACGCACCATCCACAAGACAAGGCTGCAAAATGCGTGGGATATAGATGGCATAGATACAGTAACAAAAAACCAGTTACAAAGTTATCATAGACCGTTTGTTGCATGCAAAACGAATGCTTTCTCTCTTATTGTACATGCCCTAATGAAGAAAGTGGACACAGCTCCAGTCAACACACCACCATCATCAACCTTGCCATCCACCCCGGCCTCTTTCCCAGCCTAGTAGGCTAGAAGCCCACAATCCTCACATCTCTCATTACCGATGACAATGCCTTGTCCGTTTTTGGCAACTTCTCAAGTAATCTTTCATAGACTTTTGGTTCTAGGCGTAGGATCGAAGCTCTAGCAACAACTCTAGACCTAGATCCGCCCCTTGGTATGTCCTAAACCCTAACTCAATGTCAGGGAGGGACGTCGGAGAACCCCAACTATCGTTAATCCACCATTGGTATTGTTTCTCCCTCGTGAGGACACACACATGCCGAACCAAGCGGGTAGGAGGCAGAAGGTAGTAGACAAGGGCATCCAAGGGTAGACAATGGGGACAAGTGTTGTGGGATTGGTTTGCTCCATGCTAGGGTTCCAGAACCTGGAAGTAGCCCAAAAACTGGAGGTAGTGGGTTATGGTTTCTTAGTAAAATTCAGCTGAAGGGTCTATTCTTTTTTGCTTTAATTTATAGCTTTTGGGTTGTTTATGAGAGAGAGTACAGAGTAACAGAAACTCGCGTGTGACTTTGGTCGATATAAATGAAGTCTCTGAAGTGTGTACAATCAACTTGTAAACTCTGCATCAAAAAGACACTCCGTTTGAAAGGTTACTGTAGAAAAGCCGAAAAACAGCTTTCAGAAACTAAAAAGAAGATGCAGAAAGCCATTCAATTTTCCTTCTTTTGGATTTTTTTCAAAATTTTGAACTTTTGGCTTTTCATTTTGAGATTAGGGTAGAAACTAGAAGCAATTAGAAGTATTATGTCATAAAAGAAGCCTTAAATAGAGAGGGTTAGTGGGTGAACCGGATTGGTTAAAACTGGCTAACAATACCGCCGGCTGGCTGGTTTGAGGTTTCTCAGCCGGTTACCGGCCAGCATTGGCGGTTTTCTGAACCCTGCTCCAGGCAGGTAGGGTTTGGATAGTGAAATTCATGAGTGAAGCATAACAACCTGTTCAAGAGCAGTCAAAGAGACTAAACCCTAAGCTATAAATAAACCAGCTGTTCAGAGCAAATCAACTGCAGCCGCCCTAGCTGTAAGCCTGTAACCATACCAGTAGCAAAGCATGTGCTGCCGACCTGCAGCCTCGATTCTTCACTGGTCAAATAATACTGGTATTCTTATACTACCAAAAGGTCCCTAGTGGTGCTAATTATTTTACTAATAATGCTGAAAGTTCAGAGCATATCAACTCGTTAACTTCAATAATCTACTTCAAGGCAGAGGAATCGTAAAGAACATGCCTGTCCCATGCTTGGGAAATTCCAAAGAAGGCCAACCTGTCACATTCAAAAGTATACCACGTTTTTAGAATGTGAGCCCTTAATTTTTTTCTAATTTTGATCACTTACAAATTGACCACAAGAGTTAAGTATTGAAGACCATATCAATGGCCGGAATTGAAGACCACTGAAATTTATAGAACTATTTTTGAACAGATGGAGTGCCAGCTAGCCAAACAGGTGGCTAAATGCTCTGAAGTCTGAACTAACTAATGGCCAGTTGCATCCGTGCCCAACCTTTTGTACTCGTACATTTTAATAGGCCTGGGCATTCGGGTTACCCGATTTTTTCGGGTCGGGTAGTTCGGGTAATTCGAAATTCGGGTAATGAAAACTGTTACCCGATATTAGCTCCAAAAAAACACTACCCGCAATTTCGGGTACCCGATAATTCGGGTTCGGGTTCGGGTATACCCGATATACCCGAATTCACAAAAAATTAGCAAACTGCATAGAATTTCAGCAGCAATTTCGGGGTTCGGGTTCGGGTAATTCGGGTACGGGTAATAAAGTGATAAGTTCAAGTGTATTTCGGGGTAGTTCGGGTAATTCGGGTAGTTCGTGCAGGGGATATTACCGAACTACCCAAACTAATTCGGTAATCGAATCGCTATCCGAATTTGGGATCGGGTACCTCGGGTTCGGGTATTTCGGGTTCGGGTCCGGGTAATTCGGGTACGGGTAACGGGTAGCGGGTATTTTGCCCACCCCTACATTTTAACAACCCAGATTAACAAATTGTTTAAGACTACCCACTTTGTTTAAAGGAGTAATTATACATAGAAGAAGGTGAGAATGTCTTGGGAGAAGTGAAGGCTCTGTCCTAACATCGCCAATAATGCACAATTAAGAATTCATCACATTTGAGGCCTGAGCCGTAGCCCAGTGGGAGCACGTGAGGGTGTGGAACAGCACATATCCACATACCCAGGGTTGTTGAACTTTCCATTAGTTTCTAGTATGTGTAGGAGACACATACACATATGTATGTGTGTGGTATAAGTGGATATGTGTAAGTTATGTGTGCCTGTCTTGTATCTCTCAAATAAGAATTTACCACATTAGCAGTTTCTGGTAAGAGGCAACATATCTACGTGTGCGTTTTTTTGGCTACGACTGATGATTTATGGTTGTAGCTGATGATTTTTGACTATAGTATAAACGTTTATGTGAACGAATCAAATACCGATAATATGATAAAAGAAAATATGCTAATTATTGGCCTAACGTTGCTTGTTGCCCTCTCATTACTGGTGGTGGGGCAGTTTGTTAGAGCAACTCCAGCAGTAGCCCTCAAAACAGAGCCCCTACTTTTTATTTGAGGTCTCTCCCTACTTTTGAGGACTCTGTTTTTTGGGCTATACTCCAGCAAGAGCCCTCAAAACAGGACCCTCAAAATCATTCTTAGAGGGGATGACACATAGGACCCACCATCATCCTCATCCTACTTTTGAGGGCCGATAGGCAAAAAACTCACTCCAGCAGGGCACCTACTTGAGTCCTCAAAAGTAGGGGCTCCCTCCAGACCCTCAGGAATGAGGGCTCAAGGGGGAGATTTGAGGGCCCTCTACTTTTGAGGGTTCAAGTAGGGGCCTTACTGGAGTGCGTTTTTTACCCCTCGGCCCTCAAAAGTAGAATGAGGACTCAAGTAGGGGCCCTGCTGGAGTTACTCTTAGTGAAAGTTCGTAGCGATTTGATGAAAGAGCTGCTCGTACCTGTAGCAATAGCGGCGGAGCCACGTGGAAGGGCTTAGGTTCAATTGGTCCCACAATTTTATTTTATTTTATTTGCAAAACATCATCGTAAATATTTAAAGGAATTGACTCCACTCGATAAACATATTCGCGAATTGATCACACACGTATTTTACTTTGGTCGCAAAGTTTGCAAAAAGTACTAGGAGCCACGTCCCATATATACGGCAAAAGCATAACACCAACTTTGCCGTGCCAGTTTCTGTGTTAGGCCTGGTCATATTCCGAACAGCCAACTTGACGATAAAAAACAGCGCAAAACAACGTTTTTGGTAGCTTTGCAGAGCCGACAGGGCGAAAACCACGGGGCGGCTGCTGCAGACCGCTGCCTAACCGTTGATTCCGAGAGCTGGTTACGGGCCTGTTCTTTACTTCACAAGCTAGCGATTTTTGATTTTTACTATAGTACCTAACTTTCAAACAAAGTATTTTCTCAAGACGGGGTCTACAAGTTAAACAATCTATATGTTAAAAGCCCAACATCTGTACCAGCCAAAATTGTAAGTGAGTATCTATCTCTCCGTAATCTGTACCGTAAACAGCCAAAATTCAAAAATTTCAGCCAAAAACCATAAGCCGCAGCTGAAAAGAACAGGCCCTACATTACATGCATCTGCAAGGGTCGGAGTTTTATCGATCGAGCAATAATAATTGCAAAAAGTCTGTTCGCATTCCTGTGCCATAGACTCTTTGTACGGTTTAATTTTCGTCACTCATTTATAAAACCGAGTAAAATAGCCCCTTCAATTTTTAAAACTATTTAGAACATATCCTTCCTACTAGCAAATGGCGGTCTTAACCAATTTTGATCCACGTGAATCTGAGATAGCGACAATTGAGAATAAATAATATTTCCATAACACATGGGTCCTGTTTACCCATGAGTCGTCTGTGGACTCGGTTTACCATGGAGATATGAGCCTCACCTCATTTTAGCCATCTTGGATCCAAGCTGACGTGCTCCTGTGATCAAAACTGCCTATTGAAGTGGGAGGGATGAGTTATAAATGATTTTGAGAGTTGGAGGGCGTGTTTTCCCTGATTTTATAGATGAGGGATGAAAATTAAATCATGCGAAGAGTTGAGTGACAAAAATAGACTTTTTCCATAATAATATATGGCTAACTTGTAATCAAGGAGCAGGGATCACTAAGCAATGTATAAATGTGATGCTAGATGTGGTGGTTTGTTGCTTTGCATTGGGTCGAGCATGGAAAAAGTTCATTTGTGGTAGCTCTTGACTCTTCAGTTTGTCTAATTTCCGTCTCTCATTTACAAAACCAGGTAGAATTCGACATCCAATTGTTAAAACCAGAGCAAATTATATCCAAAATCGGTTTTATGGGTAGTTTTAGGTGATGTGGTGTCCTAGGTAGCAAATGAGTTGACATGACATGATGATTCATGAAAAAATTATAGGGCCTAGCTGTTATTCTCTCTTCCTTTTCTTCCTCGTTTTCTCTCTGATCCTCACCTTCTTCCAGTCGACCTAATACTTGAGCACGGGCATCAACAAGCACGAATGTCAGTGTGTTGGAGCGCGAGCACACACACGTCGGCCTTAGACACCTTTCAGTCCTGCTGCCACTAGCTTCTCTTGCACACCGCTCCATCCCTTTGCTCGCCCGCACGTCGGGAAAGGAGAAAAATCCAACATCTGAAGAGGTTAATTGAAGAAATAAACATTGCGGCTTATTGTTTGAATATGGCAGAAGATATTGTAGGCACTATTAAATCTTCAACTTATTTAGAGGCCATCTGCTCTGATGAGTCAGAGAAATAGATGACTTCCATGCATGAAGAAATGTAATCTTTCGAGAAGAATTCCACTTGGGTATTGGTCGACCTCTCAATTGAAAAGAAACACATACACACAAGTGGATTTACAAAAAAGGAAGGCATATCTCCAATCGATCAGGTCAGGTAAAAGGCAAGGCTCATTGCTAAATGATACAACCAAATTTTACGTATTAACTTCATAGATGTTTCTTCTCGGTCATGAAGCATAGTTCTATTCGGACCTTTCAGTATTGTAGCTATGCATGATTATGCACTCGAGCAACTAGATGTTATGACAACATTCTTACATAGAGAGTTAGAAGAATACATCTATATGGAGCAACCGAAATGTTTCGTTATTTCAAAAAGTGAGAATTTTGTATGCAAATTGAAGAAGTCTCATTATAGGTTGAAGCAATCACCCAAACAGCGATACAAGAAATTTGACTCCTTTATGATTTCTCAAGGCTTCAAAAGATCTGATTATAATGGCTGTGTTTATTTGAAGACCATCAACAGTTCAACTATCTATTTACTCATATATATTGATTACATGCTGCTTGTGGCAAAAGACAAGACTGAAATATAAAAGTTAAAGGCACAATTAAGTAGTGAATTCAAAATGAAGGATCTCAATGCAGCAAAGAAGATTCTTAGTATGAAAATCATCAGAGATGGTCAATTTGGAAAGTTATACCTGAGTCAAAGAGGGCATATTGAAAATGTGTTTTGTCATTTCAACATGCATAAGACTAAACTAACCAACACTGCATTAGCTTCACATTTTAAACTCTCTTCAGCATCGAGTCCATAAATAGTTGAAGAAGTTGAATATATGTCAAGTGTTCCATATGCAAACGCAGTCGGATCACTTATGTATGCCATGATTTGCTCTCGTTCGACCTATCTCATGCTTTAAGTGTTATCAGTAGATATATCACTAATCTAGGGAATGACCACTAGAGAGCAGTATAGTGGATCTTTAGATATTTGAGGGGTTATTTCTAATGCTTGTTCATAGTTTGGAAAGACCAGTGATGGACTAGTTGGATATTGAGATTTTGATTTTGGTAGAGATTTAGATAAAAGGAGATCTCTTATTGGTTATCTACGCACTGTTAGAGGTTGTGCCATAAGCAGGAAAGCATGTCTGCAAACTACTATTGCACTTTTGACCAGTGAAGTCGAGTACATGGCTACTTCATTAGCATTTAAAGAAGTTGTTTGGCTAAGAGGTTTGAACACTGAGCCTTGTAGAAATACATTTTACACCAATATCCTCTGTGGTAGTCAGAGTACTAGTTGTCTTACAAAAGACCAAATATTTCATGAGAGAACAAAGCATATTGATATTAGATATCACTTTATCTGAGGAGTTATCACTCATGGTGATGTTAAAGTTTGCAAGATCAGTACTGATGATAATCCAGCTGATATGATGACAAAGCTAGTTTCTATCACTAAATTTGAGCTCTACTCAGATTTTGCCGGTATTACTCATTAGTCATTTCTAACGTTTGATGCACAAGAAGTGTTTTACAAGTTATTCAAGAAGTTCTTTAGTTCTTTTTTGTTACAGGAGGAATTCAGCTCAAAGTGAAAATTATTGTATTTTGTTATTTGAATCTAATCAAGTCTGACCAATTGAAAAATCCGATCAGATTTTACTCAAAAGGATATATTTTGACCAGTATGACTAGTCAGTAATGCAGACTATTTGGAGGTTATGATTGGGGTCTTCATGTTTATGATGGACTCTGCACCAACTTGCACCATCGTGGTATCTGAAGGTATTTGCACCGATTGGAGTCAAATGTGGTTACTCGAGGCACTTCTGATTACAGCTCTTCACCTTCATCTTCTGAGACTCTGTTTCGTCTACGAGCGGGATGTTGTTCCAGTCTCGAAGCAAGTTACTGTTCTAATTTTTGAGTAGATCTTCGTTTTCATTGCTGACTAGGATTCTATTACTTCCTTGTCTGGGATTCTTGTTCCCAAGTCTATTTATGCCCTTGTAAATCTCATGATAGATGCACACTTTAAGTTATCTATATATGTAATACACCAAGAGCTTTATGTAACTTCCCCTCTATATAGTTATTTCGCCGATTGTACTTCTGATATTTTTTTTCCACATTCAATCTTTGTCTCGTGCTCCTAATTAATCTTCATTGTTTTCGTATCTCGCCGTGTGTTTTATAATAAAAGCTTTGAAATCTCCTACTTAAAGGTTCAAATTTTCCTGTCCAAAGTTTTGGATTCAAGTTGGAAGGCGATGTTTTGTTGGGTTGCAAGTTTCTGATCCGCTTGAAGGTTTTCGAGGGCGATGGGAACCTGGAGGTAGGCGTTAGAGGGTTCTCCCAGATGGAAGGGACTCCTCTGGGGTCATACCCCATTGAGAGCAAATGAGGACATCGCTCGGATGGCCGACACGTCCTCCTCTTCCCTCCGCACCAATCTCTCCGCGCGAGCGCCGCGTTCTCCCATGCCATCTTCTTTTCTCCTGTGCCGTCTCCGTGCGAGTGCCTCTCCCGTCTCCTATTCTCCGCCACTCCCTTCCTCTCCTCCCGATCCAACCTCGCCCGCCCTCGCCCTCCCCTCCCAGATCCGAGCGTGAGCCCGCAGCCCGCCCTCCCCTCCCAGATCCGAGCGTGAGCCCGCCGCCGGACGCCTCCGCGTCGCCTCCCCGAGCTAGCACCATTGTGTTGCCCCCCCGAGCCCTCGCCGGTCCACACGCATGGAATCCGTCTGCCGCCTCGGCACCTTCACATCGCCTCCCTGAGAATCTCGGCCGTCCCTCGCCCGTCCACGCTCATGGATCCGTCCACCGCCGCTGGCACCTCCGCGTCGCCTCCTCCAGAATCCGTGCCGTCCCCGGCCCGAGAATCTGCACCGACACTAGTTGGCTTCGTCCTTCCCCACCTCCCTCGTTTGGTTGGCCACCGCTCTGTGCACAATCATTTTGATGTTCCCAAATTGAAGAAGCTGAGAAGAAGGAAGGTAGATAGTGATTGGAATTTGTATGAATGTAGTGAATGGAACTTGTATGAATGTTCTGTAATTGTTGCAAAGATGGAAATTGAATGAATGTGATATTGAGGTTGAGCTCAACTTCTGTTGTCAGATTGTGTTTGTGAAGAATTGTCTGTGAATTGTCGGGAGATCAACAATGACCCTTGGAAGATTAACATTCTTCCTCTCACCAAGCATAGCAGTGTTTTCACAACGGCAGTGAACCAAGCCTTGCTTTTTATCACAGTGAAGCACAGTCAGAGTGATGGTACCATCAGAACATAGTATGACACTGCCTGGCTTCAGATCCACTACTAGCTTCTTGTAACTCATTGAAATCATCTTATCATCACCTTTTATGGTATAATCAGTGGAAATTGTGATGAATGCGTCAGCAGGACTGGATTTGGTTCGGGATAGGCTTTCCATCTTTCAAAAAACCAGTTCGGATCTCTGGACCCTGAATTATATATCAACAAATCCAATGAGCATCTGATCAGTAAACATTGTATAGAATGACAATAGTGCACAAAACAAGATGAGTATTTCATTTATGATTCTACAGACAAGAGACTCAGGAGGTCAAATATTGTTTCATTAGTCATAAAACCCAAGCAAAAAAGAGATAATTTCCGTTACACTTTTGAAATTATCAAGCAGCTGATGCTAAGACATTCACAGAGACTTGTGTTCAAGTTATGTGTTTCCAACAAGCACCTCACACAGTATCACCATCACAGTATCAAAACATTCATATAGAACTTGTACATTAGCCTGCCAATGTCAGATACATATTCAATTGGAGAACATTGCAGCCAGTAGAAATGGTCCAAATGGAGAACATTGACAGGAACATTTCAATTGTTCATAAAACCAAAAGTAGTGTTTTCATACAACCATTTACAAGAACTTCTTAACTGTTCATAGAACCAAAAGTAGTGAATAGAAGCACCAAATGCATGGGACTATTTGTTAACTCCCCCCATCTTCAAAATTTAATCTTCTGACAGATGTATTTTCATGATAAGCTCCAAATACGAGATTGGTAAATTCTCCATGGATGGTAGGAAGAGATGACTCTCCGGAAGGCAGTGTACCATCAAGCATCGTATTTGGGTTTGACAATTGTGTAAAAGCTCCTACATATGAGAAGCAAAAATATTACCACCGAGCATTGTGAGAAAGATAACACCATGACTAATTAAATTTACCTTTTTCTGCAGTTTTCGATGCCTTTTTCTTTCATTTTTCTATAACGCCTCTTGCCCTCTTTGACTTTGGACATTTTTTGTGTTCAGGAACTTTGTACGGCGCAATTACTTCTCTGACATCTTCAGTGCACTGAACAGAATTATCATTGATGCTTACATTGGACAACATATTTTCTATTTCAGAAGCCAGGTTACCTAAACCATTGTTGAAATATGTCATACATTTTCTTGAAGCCTTGCACTTCAATGCAATTGCCATGGCCTTTCGAGAAAGATGAGCAGATTCGCAAGCCAAACTTTATTCCTCACTCCGGGTATTACAACAAAAGGGTCCTCTCTTTGCATACTTTGTCCATATATTCAATATGTATTGATGCGGTAACACAAAAATATTGTTGAAGTTAAGGACCCGTAGAGCATGCCTGCATAGTATTCCTACATCAAATACAAAATGTGAGCTAACATGTAATTACGATAGAACGACTAGTGTAATAGGTGAATACCTTCGCATTCATACATCCTACAAGAACATGTTGTATTCATATCCTCAAAATGGAAGACTACAGTTGTTTCATCTTCAATGTATTCAGAAGACGTCACCTTGTAAGTACCGGTAGTCCCCTCAAGGAGAATTAATGTGCATGCCATAGTGAATATTTTTGTAAATTCCTTCTCAAATTCAGAATACATATTTCTTGTGTATGATTTAGCTACTGTCCTCAATGTAGGCAAGCCAGAAATACACAGAATTGGGTTAGTATGGTGTGACTTGTAATCTTCATACAATTTGTTTCAACGAAGACTATTAAGGCACTTGTCATACTGTTCTATGAGCTCCAAAAGTGATAGCTTTCTACAAAAAGCTTTCTTAAACACATTATTCATGCCTTCACTCCTTTGAGTTGATGTTGCATCAACACAAAAAGAATCACGCCGATAAATAGTAGCCCATTTCTCACGCAATGCATACAAATTTTGTAACCAACAGTTTCCTTCAAGATTGTAAGCACACAACAAGTTACGCTAGTTGTCGTTGAAGTGACTAATAGACCTACCTTCATACACACATCTTTTAAAGTCAGCAAGGAATTTCAGATGGTTACTGATCACATGACTAAGATGCTTAGTGACATTTTGATATATATGCCATAAACAGAGGCGATGACTAGTGCCTGGGAAAACCATGCTGATTGCTTTTGCTATTGCAGCACACTAATCTGTAAAAATTGTTGTAGAATGCTTATCTGACATTGCAGTGAGGAATGTTCTAAAAAGCCAAACAAATGATTCTGCAAATTCATCATATAACAGAGCACCTGCAAAGACAATGATCTGCCTATGATGATTTGTTCCAAGAAGTGGAGCAAATGGCATATCATACTTATTTGTTTGGAATGTGGTGTCAAATGACACGACATCCCCAAAGCAACAATAATCCACAATGGCTTGACCGTCTGTCCAAAAGAAATTAACAATGCGACCATCTTCTTCATCTAATTGTACGGCATAAAAGAATGAAGGATCATCTGCTTGTTTGTTCTTCAAGTACTCCAATAATGTTTGTGCATCATTTATTTCCATGTACTATTTACGCACACGGGTAACATAATTGTTGCAATCGTTTTGCAAGAAAGGTACATTTTCAGCTCCACCAGATAGTTGTTCATAGAATTTGAATACTTCAGCCGGTTTGATTCCTACTGCTCTTATATTATCAACCATGCACTTATCAGCTTTTGATAGACGACGTTGCGACCTCAGCATATGACATTTACTTGGACTTGCTAGATAATGGTTATGTTCAAGTGCCACCTTTTGCACTGTCCAAATCCCATCATATGAAATGTTAAATTAGAGACGAGCCTTACAACCTGTTCGTGTGTTGGCCCGTTCCTTTTTGGTTTCATATCTAGTATGACTACTCCTTTCTCTTTCATTGCTACAGACAAAAACGTTGGAACCCAATGTGCCATCTACTCGCAACCTCGAGTGGCTCCTCCGTATGCTAAATCCAACTGTTCTAGCATATGAATTGTAGAAGTTATATGCATCATCTTCGGATTCAAACAACATGCCAACTTTTGGCACATTTTTGAGAGGACGAATTTTGGTCATCAACCTACAATGAAGCCATACCAGCCACTCAGTTTCCAAGTTCGGAGTATCCTCCAGAATTCATTGATCACACCCGGCGACATCCAAGCAATCAGCATATATAGCAAATTACAGTAGGGCACACTCTACACCTGAGCATTTGAATTTTGGAGTATTGGATTGCATACCTTGAAAATCACAGGATCTCCTTTTGATTCCTCCGCGATGGGGGGAGCCGTACTGGCGCCTGACGACATCGACGGTGAGGGGAGCCCTCTGGTGCCGAGGTCGCTGGCCGGCGGATGGAGCTTGCTCATCAGCGGCCGCGGCGGTGCGAGTCGTTGCGCGACGTAATTGACGTCGACAGCACGATTGCTGGCCGAAGGGAGGGGGAAGGGGTGGTGCCACCAGGGGCCGGAACGTCGATGGCACGATCACGATCGGTGGCTGAAGGGAGGGGGAAGGGACGGCGCCACCGGGGGGCGGAACGTCGACGGCACCACGATCGGTGGCCGAAGGGAGGGGGAAGGGGTGGCGCCACCAGAAGCGGCACGCGCGGAGACGGTATCGACGGCACCACGCGGATCCAACTCCTCCATGCAGACAGGGAGGCGGGAAGAACACCGGGGAGCTCGGTTTGTGGGGGGAAAGCTGAAGCGGCACGCGCGGAGACGGGAGAGGCGCTCGCGCGGAGACGGCGCGGAGACAGCACAGGAGAAAAGAAGACGGCACGGGAGAACGCGGCGCTCGTGCGGAGAGATTCGTGTGGAGGGAAGAGGAGGACGTGTTGGCCATCCGAGCGATATCCTTATTTGCTCTCAATGGAGTCTGACCCTAGGGAGTCCCTTCCCTCCCAGATGCCTGTGCAGTAGATGCTGTCGAAGTTTACGGTAATATTAACACGCAGACTCACATTTGAAGCATCTGATCCATTCAACAACAAAACTAAGGGTGTGATCAAAATGGCTGAAAAGCCCATGGCTTATGGCTGAAAACACTGTAGCTGGCTGAAAAAAGCACTGTAGCTGACAGAGGCTTATTTACCATAATTAAATTTAAAAAAATTTAAAAATAGAAAAAATATATTAACCCATCACGTATAATGTAAACAAATACGAGGAAAAAACGAACCGGTAAAAAACTCAAAAAAAAAGCCCAAAGTTCAGAAAAAGACGAAATTTATGAATAGTGCAAAAATAAGCTGAAGCCAAAAGCTCAAGCCATATTGATCACACCCTAAGCTTACAAGTTACAAATAGTATAATAGACAATAGCAATGTCAACTTTCTGCCATCGAAAAAATGATGCTCGACGTGCCACACGTCCATGTTCATGGAACCTGCTTTCACAAAGACACCCCCTGGTTTTTTAAGTAAAGCCTCTTGGCAGTAAAGAACACACTGCCCCTGTACCAACAGACGTTTTCTAGAGCCCTTTGAAAAGTAGGCGTGGGCGCTGGGTAGGCGCTCGTGTCGTAGTCCCCTTGCCCTACCACCCAAACCGGAGGCCGAGGACCGATGGCGGCGGGTAAAGATGAACCAAGCGATCGAAAGCAGCGGCCACGTAATGCAAATGCAGCAGCGAAAAGCTCCCCACTTGCCTGGAGCAGCGCACGCACGTACGGCACACGCACCCAGCTTAGCTTGTCGGCTTGTCACGCGCGGCAGGTGGCTGTTTACACAGGTGGCCCGTGCGTGCCAGCGGCTGCCTCGCTCGCGGGACCCACACCGAGCGCTCGCACGGGGCCGGCTGCCGAGCCGAGAGCAAAGAGATCCGGCAGGCCTGCCACCGTGAGATCTTCGATTAGTTCTTTGTAGCTACGGTTTATAGCTTTTGAATTTTATCTGTTCGTAAGAAAGATAATTATGTATGATTTTGATCGATATAGCTATGACATCTCCGTTTCCAGAGGCACCTGGACCCGGCATTTCGCAACTACACAAGTTTGACCAGTTACGGAGCATCGAGCAAGAGAATATCATTACAACACATGCTTACAATAAAAGAGCCAACTTAAATTACAATATAAGGTTTAACAACCAAGTTTTACTGCAACGGGCGTACAAGCCCAAAGTATATTAAAATACACAAAACCACCAGGAAGCCTGAGCGCGACTGAGACCTAAAACCAGATATCCTCGTCGTAGAACGCTCTTCAGGAGCATCCTCGACTGGCTGACCTTCACTGGCTTCTTGACATTCTTAAGGGTATAGCAAACCGTGAGCTATTCAGCTCAGTAAGTCACAAAGGAAAACCTTACTTTATCTATATTGCAAGGGTCACCAAAGGAAGGGAGTATACTTGTTTTATTAACTTGGGTGGATGCACTTTTATTTATGAATACCTTTGGAAAATCAAAACCTAAGACTACTCCTTAAGATTATAGGGGTTTCTTCAAAGTTGATTATCCAACTAATCAATTTAAAACACTTGTGAAAACTACTTATGCTTCGCTGTATTCGAATACATTTTTATTGACTCTGCAGAGTTGCCTAACTTTACCTACAAGCATTCTTAACCCTTATGACTGAGTTAAGGAACCAGGTCGTTTCACTGCTCAATCCTTGGTATACACTCTATTCGATAGGTTAGGAGCTCGCACAATCTCGGGTATCCGTTGGCCAGCACGGAACGCCAGGCCCAAGTTGTAGAGACCTATCGTTGTCCAGTCTGGATCTACCGATCCACACCAACTCCTAATGTAGGGTTTCACTCGAGTTGAGTAACTACTAAATTAGGGTTGACAAGTCAACACCTGTGGTTGAGCTGTCAATATGTCATTTGCTCGGCGTAAAGGCCTAGTCCTTACATTTTCACAGGGCGGCCAACTTACACCTCCGGGCAAAGTGGTGGGCGAAGACCGTCTCGCGGTGTCCCACAACACCTTTACCCTAATTCCCAACTTTCCAAATCTACCGGCCCGCGGCCACAACCTTAGCAGTGTGAAATTTTGCAAGAGATATACTACAAGTATTTATACTATATTTAGAGCAATTCTAGGGTTGACAAAAGTATGGCTACAAGTTAACATAGCATTTGTCAGTGGTGGGTATTATCTAAATATCATGTCATTCTAAATATTTTATTTTAAGCAGTTAACATTTCGCAATTAACAATAATGCAATTACCATAATTACATAATTTAAAGAGCATGGGATTCAATATGATCAAGGTTTTGCAACTTGCCTTGATACTCGACTAACTTGGCAACGCTTCCTTGATCTTGCCCTTGAACCGTCACTCCCGAAAACTCCGACGCTAGCGCAAACAAACAAAAATAACATAAGTCCGGCTTGAGCCTAATCAAGCAAGGAAAAATAAATCTATAAAAAAGGAATAAAAGCATTGAAATTCAAATGATGGATTTTTAAATTTTTCTGGGATGAATTTGGTGGATCGGAGGTCAAAAATGGGTTCAGGACATCAAGATGAACAACATGGTGTAATTTGAGAATTTTTGGGATTTTCTAGGATTTATTTGATTTTCTGGATTTTTGGAAATTGGAAAAATCCCTGGAAATTCAGTGAACAGTGTCGGGCCGGCCTTTTGCTACAGTGCGGCCTGGGCGCGGAATTCGGCCTACGCGGCTGAGCGGGCTGTGCGGCCTCGGCCTAGCACACGCGCGGCCGGGAGCCCAGCGCGTGCCTATCCCTGCTAGATGGCCGACACGCGGCTGGTGTGGACGGCGGCAATGCGGAGCGGGCGGATGAACTGGATGTGTTGGGTTAAGTGGGATCGGACGGCCACGGAGTGAGGCCATCCGAAGGCTGAGGTTAGACGACAACGAAGACGTGGGCGGTGAAGATACGTCCACGTCGTCATCGTCTACCTCCAGCCCGTCGTTCTCGCCGGGAGGCAGAGAACGACGACGGCGGTGCCGTCTGGCGGAAACCAAGGGTGGCACGAGGTGCCTTGGGGAACAGGGAATCCCTTTCTGGGCTTTGGGAGGAATGGGAAAGCTCAACGGCGGCGAACGGCTGGGAAGAAGACGACGGCGATTTTCGGGCACCAGAGGCCATCGGCGGCGCTTCGGGCAACTTGGCGGTGTCTGGAGCATCTCTGGGGTGAGGGGAACACGGTGGTGGCAGTGGTTCGAGCTGGGGAGCCCTCTGGCGAGCTGGCTATAGCGGCCCCCTTTTGGTCGACGGCGAGCTTCACCACCAGAGCAGGGGAGGGTCGCTCTCGGCCAACCGAGTTCACCATCATGTTCAGGAAGCAAAGGAGAGTAAGTCAGTGAAAGCAATCGGAGTTTAATGGAGAGATGAAGGAATGGGGCTTGGGAGATCACCAGAGTTGAAGAAGCTGATCGGCGGCGATGCAATGGCTCAGAGCTCAATCGGCTGCTTGGGGAGCGACTTGGGAGTGTGGGGAAGCTTTTTGGCGGTGGTGGTTCGGTTTAAGAAGGTGTGGAGGGAGCTGGCGACAAGGGAGTAGGTTGGAGCTGACGGAGGGGAGTAATGGTGTGGTGTGGGCGGTACTACGGCTCTGCGAACAGCCTGGGGAAGCTGGGGGGTTGGGCGGGGAGTTGAGTCTGAGCGACGGGCGGTGTCACAGCGAGTAAATGCAAGGGGAAAGTGCGGGAGCAAGTGAGCAACTAGGATGGGCGGCGGCGCGTCGCGCGAAGGAGGAGGGAGAAGCGGCGGGGGACTGCCAGGTGGGTTCACGGGTGGACTGGGCAACGGGTCAAGGGCGACGTGGCGCGACCGCAGGCGGCCGGCGACGGCGAGGGGAGCGGCGCAGGGCGCAGCGAAGGACCACGCGCGCAGGCAAGCGCGATTGCAGGGAGGAGGCGGAAAGAAGAAGGGCGCCAACGGGAGAAGAAAGCGGAAAGCCGAGAAAGGAAAGCAAATTCCGCCAGAAATTTCCGAAAAGGGAAAGGGCTAAAAAATCACTCAAAAATTTAGAAAAATTCACAAAATGATTTGAAATTTTCTGGGGCATTTCAATAGCTGAAGTCGGTACAATATCTACTATAATCAACTAATAGACTCTATCTTAAAAAGATATTTCATTTAAAACTAATTACTTATGTATAAGTTATAAGTCAAAAAGAATAAGCTCTTACCTCCATGCTTGTGCGTGCTCGATCCAGCACGTCCGTACGTGAAAATCTACAAGGTTTTGCCACTACTACTTCACAGTGATTGGATTTGTAGCCCGCTTGTTTCTGTCGAAAGTGGCTTATGACTGAAATTGTACTGTAATTAGCTAAAATTACATTGTAACTGATAGTAGTTTATTTGACGTAATTAAATTTTTTTAAAAAAAATAGAAAAACAGGTTAGCTAATCATAGATAATGTAAACGAATATGAGAAAAAAGAATCGGCAAAAAAGCTCAAAAAAGCCAAAAAGTTAGAAAAAGATGAAATTTAGGAATAATAAAAAATAAGTCAGAATCTAGAAATTTAAGCCGAAATGAGCGGGCCCACCTGGATTAATTAGAGATGAATTTTATTAGGCTGGCTACTGTAGTAATAGCATGATCACTACACAGAAATATCGTACCATGCATCCTTGAGCGCTGTAGGATTTTACAGATTAATTAACCTGTGACTGAGCAGCAGTTTGGATAAAGGAAAAAAACCCCAAAATTTAATTCATGGTCCAGCCCATGTTATCTATTGTCTAGATTTTATTTTTGTCAAGCCTAGTTTGTACTACACAAGTACACAGTAGTTCATTTTCGTTTAGTTTAAAATTTTGTCGTCCTGTCGAGTGACAAAATGACCATCCGCACCGCGAAATGCCACATATGTCCCCTTGTCGCGCTTGGACACCGCACGTCAGTGTGAAAGATTTTGGTCTAACAAATAAGTTTTTGTAATTACTTTAGATAATACTACAACAAACACTAGGGCAATTAATATTCTCACTCCGGTATTTAGTACATACATCGAATCCTTCTTGCTACATTAGTGATGTGTCTGTCATATTATTGATCTTATAGTTAAATATGATTTAAAGTGATTGGATCCATATACTCAAGCTTTTCATGATGCAATATCTTTTGTAAATCATTTTAACCAATGAATAGCAGCATATAAGAACTTTCATATTGTGATGGGTGTATGTCCAAGAAAATTTAGTTTGGACATGCTACTAAAGTGGAACTCTACTTATATGATGTTACAGAATCTTTTACCTTATAAGAGCATATTTTCTGTTTTTTTTCACACGCAGTATCACAACATGACAATAACACACTATTGACAGAGCAGCATTGGTATATCGTTGAAAAGTTATTAGCATTTTTAGAACTCTTTTATAATCCCACTGTTGCTTTATCCGAAGTGTATTATCCAACATCTCCTTTAATTGTGCATTATATTCTAGAAATTGCGGGTCACTTGTAAGCTAATGAAAATGAGATAATGTTACGAGAGATTGTTTGTGTTGTGAAAACTAAATATTTGAAATATTAAAAAGAGATTCGGCATTTATACGTATTTGCATTTATTTTAGATCTAAGAGTTAAAATTTAAGGATTCAGTAATATTCTTGTACTTATGTGTGACTCTGTAGGGATAGATTATTCGAACTATATTTTTAGATGTTCATACTAAATTGTTCGATTTTTATCAAAAGTACGAACTAAATTTTCAGTGAGTTCACTTGTAATGATATCCAATAATACCCACCATATTTAAGAAGAAAATAGGGGGATCTTTGGTGCACCAGGTTCATCCAGAAAATCAAGTTCTACAACGTCAAGTGTTGGAGCAATACACGACCATTGTAATAGTGGGGAACTATCCGTCTTTGTGGCAGCGATCCCATGGATCACCAAAAAGAGGGCTTAAATATTTTGGGATGGTGGCACGAGCATAAGTTAACATATTCAATGCTATCCATATTAGCACGAGATGTGTTAACTATTCCTGTATTAATAGTTTCTTCCGAGTCTGGTTTAGTTTTTTGGAAGAATAGTGGAGGAGAGTAGAACAAGTCTTAGAGTGAGATGGTGGAAAATATTTCTAACAGTGAAAGGCTGAGAACAAAGCTGATTTGTGAGCTCAACACTGTGTAGAGAATATAGAGTTGGTAGATGCATTCAAGAATCTCTATCTAGACGATGACACTTAGAGCATCGATGTACATTGTACCTTTTTTTATTTTTTACATGTACTGCAGAGCTATATGTTGTACTATTTTTTCTTTGCCAAGATTTTCTCAAGTTAAGTTTTTTACTTGGCAAAGTTTTTAATGAGGTATCTATTTAAACATAATAAAGTTCATTATTGCATTTCTATAATTTATTATATATTTTTTGAATTTATTATATATTTTCATAATTTTTAGACATAAATAGGTTAGACGGGCCTCTTTGGCCCGTTGGGCTAATTAGGGCAGGGCCAGCATGACACGACCCGTCAGCTCGATGGATCATGTTTGGGTCTATGGCTTGGTCCACAGGTTGACACAACATGACTTATTTAGATTAATGGGCTAAATGATCATACCTAACAGGATGTACCATGTTGGGTAATGCCACCCATTTGGCCAGCAATTTTCGCATCGAGTGTACGAACCCTCACTGATAGGGCAATGTGTGACGTTGATGGGGTGATTGTAGCAACTGATTCACACTACGAACAAGGCGACAACGGCCATGGAGGTTTCGATGGAGGCGGTGATGGCAAGGTCGATGAAGTGAGGGCCCACACATACTAGGATGATGTAAGCGCTTGGTTCCTCACACGCAACGAGGACACCATCTGTAGGACAAGGGAACCCTTTGTGACATGATGTGGAACCAAGCAAACACAAGAATATAGGGAGGTATATACTTCTCGGGCAAAATTTGATGTACGCCACTTGAAAACATGGTAAATTTGATGTACGCCACTTGAAAACGTGGTAACAGGGAGATTGCCACCCAATTTATTGAAATTTGACAGATGATAATCCAGTTCTTGGTTTCTTTTATAGATGCCATTTTCACAAAAGTAAATATATGAAAATGGCATATATTAAAGAAGCCATAAACTGGAGTTGCATATACTCTCTCTGTCTTACAATATAAGTTTGATGTGCATATCTACAAAGCATATTACTTAAGTAATATTTAATAAAATTGTATTATAGTAACTACTATTAAATAGACATAGAACTACTGTTTTTCCACTTGCACAACACCAGAACGTACCCAAACTGTTTTTCTTCTTTCTCTTCAGTTTAAGAAGGCAAATCTGTTTCTATTCTTTTTGGTTTTTAAGTGACTATTGACTTTTAATTTCTCTCTACAATTATTATTATTTATTAACTTAATAAATCGAAACTAAAAAGATATAAATCCTAGCACAAAAACAATAAGCCGTTGTGATGTCATCAGCCCTCGAACTGGAAGGCGGGCAAGAGGGGGCTCCCGGCCGGCGCCTATTTTAATCCTGCCGAAGTGCCGACTGCCGACTGCCGACTGCCCTCCTGCCTGCCTGGCTGCCTTCGCCGCGGGTTTGCCTGCCTATAAAACCTTCCGCGCCCTCCAGCTCGCCCACCGCAGCACACCCCTCCTTCCGTTTCCCAACCTAATCTAGGGTTTAGCGGAGAGAGCGAGCGCAGCGGCCTCGCGACGGGGTGAGGGATCCAGGTGAGCCCGCGGCAAAACTCTCTTGCTTCTGATCCGTCCAATTCTGCTCCTGTCATCTCGCTTGGCGCTGTCGGGTTGCCTGGCGAGATCGGTTTCGCGTTTCGTTGCGATGTTCGTCTAGGAGAGCCTGAACTCTGAATCGCTGATGCCTTACGGTTTTCGGTGTGTGTGAGAGGTGTCTGAGGGGAGTAAAAATGCGGCAAAATCGAATTGCGATATGCGGTGGCCCGCTGTTCCGAATTTCGGTTGGAAATTCTCCTTTTTTTTGTGTTCTCTTGTTCGGTGAATTTTAAGGGTTGTGTTTGTTAAGACCAAGAGGGGAACGCTATCATCTACTCAGTTTAGTTTGGTGCGTTGAGGCAGCCTGGTAGAATTGGAAGAAAATTAAGAGAGGATTTACAAATGGAGAGAGTTACCTCCTTCATAACTGTGTACATTGTTTGGAATACATTGCATGTTTCCTGTCTTGTAGAGGATTATGTTGGTGAACATGCAACAACATTATGGAGGCACAAACTATTTCATATGAGCAACATGCAATCGCTGATTAATATCCTTGTGAAACACTGTAGGTAGTGAAAATTTACAAGTTTTGGTTAATCTGATTACACTTTAATCTATGGCTTAACTATCCAAATTTCATCCTTTGATGCACAATTTAGCCACTGTTGCGTGCTTTGTGTAGACTTATGGGCCTATTGTGAGTTCATCCTGTACGTGCCTCATGGCTACCCACAACTAGCGATGGCAGTACCCTGCCTCTGCACGTAGCGCCCATGTAAATCTTGTGCCAAAGCTCACTGCATGGTGTGCCACACTGGCTGCATGCTGCCCCATGTGTCACCTGTGACTTCAGTCTTTTTGTTGTCATTAAGTTGGCTATGAGCTACCTTCTAGGTGTTATGAGTTGTGTTTTGAAAATTACTTTAGCTGATAGATCTTTAATGTGCCTGTTTGATTGTGATATGCTTTACTCTACACACATCATGATATAGGTTTGAATACTGTAATCAAGTCATATTACCCTCTCATCATGTAAAAAAAAGATGTCTACAACTACAACACCGTATCAAGCTGTTTCATTTTGTTTGCTTAGAGCTATAGGACAGCATAACCCCCTTTCTTAATATGCATCTATGTTATTCTTATATCCTCAACATGGCATTGTTGCTGCAATTTAACTGGATAGCAGATAAGATTGGCTATTTTGGTAGAGAAATTATGTCTATGTCACCACAAGTACTTCCATTGGAGTTGATGTCTGTAACTAACCTTGGACTGTTTTTGTTAGATATGCATTTGGGGGCAACAAGCTAGAGGCGGCAACTGCATAACTTGCAAGAACTTATGCAGTAACTAGTAAGTCTTCTTGATATATTGTGAAAAATCTATATTATTCAGCATTATTATTTTGAAACAACATGTTATGGGTTGGATCCATTTTTTTGTTGTTTACCTTTATTGGTTGGTATATGGTTATTGTTGACTTGCTGCCATGTACTGACCTAGAGCTCTCATGGTATAACAATATTCTTGTGAATTGTGATTATATAATAGGAGACTTGATTTACAACTAAGTGTGGATAAGTTTTGAAGCATTGCACCTAAAAGAAGACCCCTTTCGATTTAATATAAATGTGAATAACATTCGTAATTGGAAGTAGAATGTTAGGTGGATATATGTTTCCTTGGAACATGTTTTGCTTTGAAGAATACATAGTGAGGATGGGTAAAGGGTGTAGCCTAATGCACCCTTTTGCAATTTGGGGTGAAAAAGAATGTGCAGGAAAATTTTATGGAACTGTTGCAAACGACTGAGCAGTGCTCTATGTACGCGAATTCCATTGTAGGCCTGCGTAGTGCTAAGAGCCTTAATTTTCTGTTTGTGGCATATAGCAGCACACAGTTTGGGGATCATGTGCACATGCAGATGTGTAGTGGGTGGCCTTTTTGTTAACTTTTAGTATAGTACACTGTACATCGAGCTGTGTTGTGGTTTAAAGTTTAAATCATCATGATTTACCAAAATTTTCTGTATGATTCAGTGCATAAGTTCCTTAAACGCCACACAGTTTGTCTTTTGCATTTCAGAAGTAAGCAACTAACCATATTTGTATTTAACAAGTTCTAATCAATACAATATCAAATGTGTATATTTAACATGTTACCAACTAGTGCCGAGCATTCTATGCTGCACTGTGAAAATCAGTAGCACTAAATTCTTTAGAATAATAGTATACAGGACATAAACTGTGCTGTGACTTAATGGGTTTGCAACAGCTGATATTAAAAGTCTGAATTACAATCGATGCTCTTGTTCATTCATAAATTTTTGCATCTAGAAGCTTTAAAGTTTAGCTGGTAGGTCTTGAAATGTCAACCCAGCTTTGTAGGTTGTTGGTCTCTTAGTTGTGGTCATCCTCACTGCAGTAGAAGTCTGCTGCACTTTCAGTGAACTATCTCAAATCATGTGCTTTGCTGAATCTGAACTGTGTTTGAAATTGCAAGAACTCACCCCGGAGTTGGTGTTTCTGACCGCCCCTTTTCCACATCTTGTGGCTGATTTAGCTCAAGATTAACTTGAGCATTTTCATTCTCTGTAGTCAGGAAACTGTATCGACTGGTAGAACCTGTCGGATGTCCATTTTTTCCCTTGGCTTCATATACCTGAGAAATGAAGACGAAATAACATTTTGCAATGTGCATGTACCAGACAAGTGAAACTGAATGACAATTGATGACCTATACAAGTTGCATCATTGTTTGGAAAAATTTTCTTGGATACCTGCACCTTTTTCTGCAAATTGATGTTTTCCTCATGGACAAGGTTGACTTTCTTGTATAGTTCTACATTTTCCTGGTGTATGAGCATTCCCTGTGATTCCAGTAAGATGATTGTATAGTCAATTAGCTTTGATATAGAACCAAATACACTAGAATGAATTGTACTAACAAACCTTCCTGTTTAATTCTTGAATTTCATCAATCATAAGTTCGTCCTGTCAAGTGAATTTTAGTGAAAGTAGTCATTGATATCCATGTCAGAAAAAAACTAAATGGTGATGTGGTCTTAACAAAATTATAATGTAACCTTCTTCAGACGAATGTTTCTTAGGCTCATCTCCAGCTTATTCTCCAAATGTTGTAAGTCTTTTACATCCAGGCCAGAAAGCTGTTGACCCAACAACTGCCTGCAATGACACATCTCATAAACACATTTATTACTTTTCTAAAAATGCATCTATTGCTATTGAATTGCTGTTGTGCTTAGTTTTTTTTAGGGTTTTCTAGTTTATATGCAACCAGTATAATAAAGTTCGTTACTTGTACTTATCGTGAACCTTCCCTTTTATCTTTTATGTGCAGTATATGCAGTTTCGGTTCATTTGGGGTTTAAACCTAGTTGTTGGGCTACACAATTTTTTAATGTGTGAAAAGTCATACACTCAATGAACACCCCTCATACACTCAATGAACACCCCCCCAGGAGAGCTGAACACTCAATGAACACCCCCCAGGAGAACTGAACTAACAATCTAACATATGAACTAACATTTTTGTGTGTAAGGAGTAAGACACCAATTTAATCAAGTAAAAAAATGGAACATGTCATGGCCGATTTGTATTCCCAAAGGTTGCTTATCCTATACCGTACATTGCTAAATAGTCATTTAACTATCTCTGGTAGTAGTGAAGTGTCACACAAGCGTGCCCCAAGAGTCTGTTCGAAATAAGAACAGTGGAGGGTGAAATAGCTGGCAAAACATAGGCTTTGTTTTTTATAATGTTAGGCTACTCCTGGGTGCAGCATAATAGATGCCTACAGCTTTGATACAATTCCATATGGTAACTGTTATGATGTGCCGAGAATTTCTTCCCATTGAACAGCATGATATGGAAATATAATATCATTTGTAATGATGCTATTTAAGAGGTTGATGTCTGCCACACATGATTCTCTAATGATCATTGGCACTACCATAATAGAAAATAATGCAAGATGTGATTGCATGATTGTTTTTACTCTGGCAATGACTGCCATTTGCCATTTGTATGACCCATATGCATTCATTGTAGGTTGGTTGAGGATCATACCGATGATGTTCTTGCAAGTTATGCAGTTGCTGCCTCAAGCTTGTTGCCTCCCTTTGCCAAAACTAGTAAGATGAAAAAAATTTGTTACTATAGAAGAATAGTTTTCCAGCCATTTTTGTACTTCAGCAAGTGGAATTCAAGAAAAAAATATAACTGCAATCGGATGCTGGAAGGCTATGTAACCAAAGTGTATAACAACATTATTGTGAGGTAGCAGCTCATGTATGATGTTATGCTCTTGTTTGAATAATGGTTTAAGATTTGTTAAATTAAGTCTTTGGATATTGTATTTAACTGTTTATGTGGCAACACAATTAGAATCTTGAAATTAGCAGTGATCCCTTGCATGGTTATTAAGGCGGTGCGGCGGCGCGGCGACTCACCACATTCACACAACAATATCAGACTTCCGGAGGGCCCAAATAGAAGATATAAAGAGAGAAGGACTTTATTGTAATTTTAGAAATTAAGAGGGTTAAATTGCAAAATATCGAAATCCCCTTATAACTGCCGTCGCCTGTTGAGCTCGGCATTCCTTCGCCCCTCCCTCTCCCTCTCTCCTTCCCATCTCCACCCTCGGCGCCGGTGAGTCCGAGCCAGCTCGTTGACAGCAGCTCCCTCTTTCCGCCACCACTCTCTACCGCCCCCAAGTGGCAGCCGCGGAGGAGGTGGTGGAGAAGACTTGTCACCTGATGAAGCAGGAGGCGGCGTCACGGCGGAGACCGGAGCCGGCAGAGCCATGGAGGAGACCTAATCTGGCGGCGGCGAAGGCGGATCTGGCTACAGCGACGGCGGATCCGGCTACAGTGACGGTGGATTCGGCTACAGTGATGACGGATATGGCGCACCTCCATGCCGTCTGGATGGCATGGACTTCCAGTCCGCCACAGCGATATGGCGACAAGATATCGCCGATATCTCGACGCCTTAATAACCATGATCCCTTGTACATCATTTATCATCCTTGTTTACTTAACGGGAATATTATTTTGTTGAAGTACCTACATATGAATATTGAATACCTTACCTGTATCTATGTTGCATTTACTCTTTTTATTACTTGTGTTGTGTTCACTTTGGTATTTTGTTGCTGTTATACATAAACATCAGGAAATGTTGTTACTCATTTGACATGACGACTTTGAATGGTAGAATGATGCATTATGAACATATTAGCCTTGGTATTTGTGGTACTGTGAATACTTAGAATTTTTTAGGTAGTCAGTGGCAGTGTTCGGATTACCGGCGGTTACCGGCCGGTAACCGCCGGTAACCGTCGGCGAGCGGGATGAAAAAACCGGCCGGTAGTAAATTTGAAAAATTTGAAAGTGAAGCTGCTGAAAATGGTTCCAGTTTTCATTGGATGCTTCAGCAACCATTTAGGGACATGTGGAGCCCATTTGCATGTGAAGTATTTGGTTCTCTGCATGTGAGGGGAGAAAAGGTAGCTGCTGCATGTGCATTGCATTATTGAGTGTCTAGAGCAGCAAGAAAGCATCAGAGCAGCGGGGAGCAGCAAAAACTGCAGCAGCGAGCAAATGCATTCTCATTCCACCGGTTTTCCGGTTTTCGCGTAAAACCGTAACCGCCGATTACGGTCTCTCCCGCCCGCCAACTCAAATCCGTTTGACAAAATTCAACCGGTTTAAAACCGGGATTTCCGGTTACCGGGCGGTAACCGGCCGGTTACTGGTACCGCCCGGCGGCCGGGATTCATTCCGGTACCGGTTATTTGATCCTTGGTCAGTGGGCTTGGGGGGCGAAGATACCACTGAAGCGCTGAATGCTAGATGTTGCTTTAGGTTATGTAACATTTTAAGCCAATTCAAACCATCTCTCATGGTTCTTTTGTAAATATACATCACCTCTTAATATTTTGATTTTTGAAAAAAAATGAAAAAAGCTGCATAGTTTGCTTGTCTCTTTTTAATCTTGTTATCACTAGAACTGGCTGCTCTACAATCTGCTTCTGCCTTCACTTTTGGATGAGGGTGAAAACAGTCGAGATCAGTGGGAACCAGTAATGCAGGTCTCCAGCACAAGGTCTGGAATACTAGGCTAGACGCATTTGTTACAGTGTAGTAACAGATTTGGATCAACATCAACATATGCTACGGCAGCCTAAAAAGTTTCGCTTCACATCATGGATATAAATTATGTAGCATTTAATGTCATCTACAGAAGATTTAGTACATTGTGAATGCTTTTTTTTTCAGTAGGCAATTTGAGTGGAATAAAACTGGAGCAGTGATGTGTTATCACGGGCCCATGTTGTTAGCGTGATGGTTATGATGCTACTTATTTGTTAAGAGAATTCCCTAGATAATAATCAAAGACAGGGCATGCCCAATTGCTTCTGGTTTGGCCTATGCTTTCACAATATGGTGGTGTATTAAATTACATTACATGGTATAACAGGCCTACCTTTTAGAGAACATATGTTTAGCCACCATATCTCTTGGTAGCTATAGGGCCACACATGGTAGCTAAACCACAAATAACATTAGCCACAATTATTATTCCCATCCTAATTCATGCTGACCCTTCTATTGGAGAACAATATTGGACACTAAACTTGGTAGCTTTTTTATTTCAAATCCTGCATTTAATGATCAATTCAAGGGAAGAACATATCCTTGGCAGGTTTAACTTATAGCATATATGTAACAGTTTTTTTAAAAAAAAGCTTGAATTGGTGTTTTGATGTCATTTATTATTGGCTGACTGTACTGGCAGTTTGTAGGATTGGCGTTGGTTAGATATCTCCTCTGTTGGAGCCATGTCACCAGTTCTTTCTTGGAGTTTTGCTACTTGAGTTCAGTCAATGTAATATGGGATGTTGTGCCTTCTAGAGGTGTTCAGATGGCCAATATATCCTCGACCCAAACTACGTGTGCTTCTGGTAACTAAATCCATGTTTTCTTTTTCCATTTGGTGTCTGCATTTCTGTATTCAAGGTCGGATTGGTTGTTGCTTTTGTGGGCTTGTGGCATAGTGTAGTTTTAGTTATCATGTACGGAACCCTAAAAGGATGCAATTTCTAAGTTAGTTTGTAATGATGTTTTAGGTTCTCTCATTGGAGTTTGTTTGCACAGGAGAGAGATGGTTGCCACTTGTGAGTTCTTTTCAATTGCTCAATGTAACTAAAAGAATCTCCAAGTTATATTCACTTTTTGAGTCCATACAGAAGATTCCTTGCAACATGCACTTAAGCATGTTATGAGTATTGTGTGTATATTTATGAGCCCTAATGGGCAACATATATAGGGAGTATAAGAGGATATTACAAGAGAATATGTCATACACATATAAGAAAATACAAAGTCATATAAGAAAATACAAAGGAATTTCTATTTTAACACCCCTCTCAAACTCATAGTAGATTACACACACTGAGTTTGAAAAGAAAATACAAATGTTGTACCCTAATTTGTGGCTTTGTGAAGAAGTCTGAAATTTGTAACTTTGAGGGCACAAACTATAAAACAAGTACTCCCTTTTGCATCTATGAGTGAGTGTATGAAGTATCCACACGAATATACTTGATGAACTCATGTTTTACTGGTCACAGGCAATACTGATAGCATCTATATTATTAGACAAAAGAGTCGTAGGTCCATCACTGGTACTCCAAAATCAACAAATAGTCATCTCAACTAAGTAACCTCTGCTATCATTGCTACCATAGCTTTCAACTCAGTCACTGCACTCAAACGAAAAATTGCAGTCTACTTCTATCTTCCAGGCAATCAGAGAGGAGTCAAGAAAAACACAGTAAGCAGAAAGAGAATGATGATAAGAAGGATCACTAACCCATGTCACATCGAAATATGCTTAAAGCTCTAGTGAGTTAGAGATAGGGAAAAATAAATAACGAGATATAGTCTTACGCAAGTAACGAGGAACATGAATATGACTATATTGAAGATAGGTAGGACGAGCTATAAACTAACTCAAGACATGAACAACATGAGCAATATCAAGACGAGTGCTCACAAGATACACCAAACTCCAAATAAGATGGTGATATCGAGTAGGATCCTCAAGAAGATCACCACAATGGAACAAAGCTGAAGGAATAGCTCATTGGGAGTCTCGGTAGTGCAAGTGTCAGTCAGACCAGACTGATCAAGATGATCCTGAACATACTTCTGCTGGGAGAGATAGTAGCCATCAGGTGTAGAAGAGATCTCAATCCCAAGGAAATACGTAAGAGAACCAAGATCAGTCATCAGAAACTGCTCACCGAGCTACTTCTTCACATACATGATGAATGAGGAAACATCACTAGTGTGAGCATATCATCCACACACAGAAGAAGCAGTGTCCTACCCCAAGATATGACATGGACAAAGGGTAAGATCGTAGGAATTGATATTGAAACCAATAACGGTAATCACTAAGGTAAACACACGTAAACCAAGCAGGAGAATCCTGTTTGA
The DNA here is from genome assembly GCA_036346575.1 of Dendrocalamus sinicus. Lineage (NCBI taxonomy): Eukaryota > Viridiplantae > Streptophyta > Magnoliopsida > Poales > Poaceae > Dendrocalamus > Dendrocalamus sinicus. The sequence goes on from CM070663.1 coordinate 25,550,528, forward strand.
GGTCATAAAGAGCATGACAAAGATGACATACATGACCATCTGGAACAGAATACCCAGGTGGTGACTGTATGTAGATCTCATGCAAAACATCATTAAGAAAGGCATTCTTAATATCCAATTGAGGGATAGACCACTGGCGAACAGAAGTAACCACAACAAAAGTGCAAATAGTGTGTTAAGGATAGAATAGGATATTTTATTTGTTTCTTATAAGTCTTGGTTTCTTTATCTGTACATGGCATATTTCTCTGTATATCCCTTTGTACTCCCTATATATATTGCCCTTTGGGCCTTATGAATACACACAATATTCATAACATGGTATCAAAGCAAGGTTTATGACCTTGTTCCTTCCGCTGCCATTGCTCAAGCTGCTGTCGTCTCCATGCGATTGTTGCTTGTTGCTGCGCCGTTCGACGCCCATCCATCGGCCACCCAATGCGCGTCTTTTTCCACAACGATGATGTGCATCCGCCGCCGCCGCCAAATCACAGGTCGAACCACCACCCTCTGGTTCACCATCGCACCCGCAGCCGTTGCCTTCGATTGCTGGCTGCCGCCTGCGGTTGCCCTCGATCGCCGGCTACCACACGTCGTTGTCCACCGCCCGATTGCTGCCCGCCCGACCACTCCCTACGCTCGGCCGCCTGGCTCACGACTCCGTCGCCCAGCCGCTTGCCGCCTGTTGCCCGTCGCTTGATGCCCCGATGCTCGGTTGCTCACCACCTGGCCGTCTGCCACCTCGCCGTCCAACACTACTAACCAGAGATCGTCGACCGGTGATCGGCACCTCATTGCCCACCAAGTTTTGGTCTGATCTGAGGATCAGATCTGTTCCTCAGATCCATTCGGCATTTATCTCGTTCGGTAACTTATTTGTTTTCAAAAAAAGAAAAAAGAAAAAAGAAGAAAAGAGAAAAAAGAGAGAAAGAAAAAAGAAAAAAGAAAAAAAAGAAAAGAAAAAATGTGGATCTAACCGCTGCGCTGTTCAGCATCGCATGTTAGACTTCATTGCCTAGGTTCGCCATCTAGTGTCGCCTACCGATGACTTTCGTTCAATCAGCTATGATCCCATTATTGGGAACAAAGCTCCATGGGACGAACTACATGTTATGGTCTTCTCTTATGGAAATCACGCTCGATCTCCGCCTCCAGGGACATGTTACTGGTGCACGACCTTCACCACCACCACCAGTTCAGTCTCTTCCCAAGCAGTCTACTTTCGCACCTCTTGCAGAAGATGAGGCCACTAAGAGGGAGGCAGATGTTACTGCTGCTGACGTTGCTGATGAGGCTTTTAAGTATGCCATCCATGCTTTCGAGCGATGGTGTGCTGATGAGGCCTGTGTTCGTGCCATCCTGGTGGTCAACGTCGACGACTCCATTCAGCCAGACATTGTTGGTATGCGGTCTACTCGATAGATCTTAGAGTACTTGCATGAGCGATATCAGCTGAGCAGTGATACTCAATTTTTTTCGCTTCAGCGTGAATTGGAGACGCTTCGCTAGGGAGATACTTCCGTCGACGACTCCTTTCAAGCCCTAGCCAGTCTCTGATGCCAGTTGGATAAGCTAGCCTCTCCACTTTGTTAGGAGTGTCATAAAGTGCATAAGACAGATCATAATTGCCTTCGCCTTTATGATTTCGTCTGCCGCCTTCGCCCAGAGTTTGAGCATGTTAAGGCTTAACTGCTGAGTCGCTCTCTGCGGGTGACCGTTACAGGGGCCCTTTTGACGCTTTGGGTTAAGGAGCTACGCCTCGGGTTAGCAACACAGTTCGTTTCAACTGTGCTTGCTGCTCCTTCGACTACACCACCGGTTTCTGCTTCGACTACAGTCCCTCCCCAGGTGCCTGTTTTTGCTCTTATTTTTGCACCAACTAGAGTTCAGTACAACTACTGCAAAAATATCGGACATGACTACCAAAGTTGTGCGGTGCGCAAAAAGCGGAACAAGGCGTGTTGGGGTGGACGATCCAAGGGGGCAGGGAGGCCCTTCCCTGGAGGACAAGACCAGCTCATCAGGTTCTCAGCGAAGTGACTCTGTTCAATAGCTCTGCCAAGCTCTACTTCAGCTCTCTCATAACTCAATGGGTTCTGCCAATCTAGCTCAGACGTCTCCTTTAGGTGTTTCTTTGGTTCTAGATTTAGGTGCCTCTTTTCACATGATATCGGACTCCATATCTCTCACTTCAATGGGACCTCCTATTTTTCCTATCTCTACTTAGAAGGCTGATGGCACTTCCTTAATTGTTAGCTTTCAAGACACTTTTTTGTCCACTGACTTTCTGTTCTAGATGTTTCCCATGTTCCCCAGCTTACCATGCAGCTTCTTTCAGTGGGACATCTCACTGATCTTGGTTGTAGGGTTGGTTTTGACTCTCACACCTCTTTTGTCTAGGATTGACAGACAGAGATGATACTTAGGACTGGCTGGCGTCGTAGGGATCGTCAGGTTCTCTACATTCTTGACTGCCTCTACCTTCCATCCACTTCAGTTGCTCCTACCAAGTCTACCTTCATCGCCACTGCTGCCACTACCTCTGGAGCTTTTGCACAGAGGCATCACCGTTAAGGTCACCTATGTAGGTTCCGTCTTTCTTCATTAGTTCATCAGGGTGTTCTTGGACATGTTACTGTTGACATGTCCATGTTCGTCCTTTTGATTTAGTTCATTTAGATGTATGGGGATCTGCGCCTATTATCTTCAAAAGCGGGCATAAATTCTATGTAATTTTTATTGATGATTATTTCCGTTTTACTTGGCTTTTCCTTATGTCTAATCGTAGCCAGTTTCTTGCGATCTATTGTAGTTTTGTCACGATGATTCATATTCAGTTTGAGTCCTCCATTCATACTTTTTGCTGTGATTCTACTGGTGAGTACTATTCTGGCGCTTTTAGATAATTTCTTTCTGAGTATGGCACTCTTTACTAGTCTTCTTGTCCTGGTGCCCATGCTCAGAATGGGGTTGCTGAGCGCAAACATTATCATCTAATTGAGATTGCCCGCACTCTTCTCATTGCCTCTCATGTTCCACCACAGTTCTGAACTGAGGCTATTTCTACGGCTGTATATCTCATCAATATGTAGCCTTCCACTACTCTTAAGGATGTCAGTCCTATAGAGCGTCTTTACTCTAGAACTCCCCAGTACACTCACCTTCGTGTTTTGGTTGTACTTATTTTGTCCTGCTGCAGTCTTATGACCGCACCAAACTGTCAACCCAGCCAGTTGAGTGTGTGTTTTTTGGTTACAATTCTAAGCATAAGGATTGTCACTGCTATGATCCTTCTGCTCGATGGATTAGGATCTCACGAGATGTTGCCTTTGACGAATCTCGACCTTTCTTCTATCGAGATTTGGCTCGTCCTGTTTCCACCATCGAGATGATCTCCTAGTTGTCTCCCCCTGACTTCACCTGTTTCTCCCCCTTCAAAGCCTTCCTCTAGTCTGTCTCTAGTAGTTCCTTCTGTACATCCACATCTTGTGTTGCCTCCTGCAGCTCCACCGTCTCATTTCTCTGGGGTGCATTACTCTAGGTGTCCTCATCCTTCATCAGACTCATCTTTTGGTATCTTGCTGACACCGAAGTCTAATTCCTTTGATGATGCTCCTTATTACACTCTTTGTGACCGGACATCCCTTTGGCCGCCTAATCGTCTTGGGTTTACTTCGACAGCTCATGCTCTTTCTGTCATTAAGTCTAGTTCTTATCGTGAGGCCACTTCTCATTCTGAGTGGCAGCTCGCTATGGCAGAGGAGCTTGATGTTGTTCGACAAACGGAGACTTAGGATATTATACCAACACCTGTGCATACTCGTCTTATCACGTGCAAGTGGGTACAAGATTAAGACTAGGCCTGATGGTACTATTGAGTGCTACAAGGCTTGTCTTATAGCTCGCGGCTTCCAGCAGGAGTAGGGTCGTAATTACGATGAGATGTTTGTCCCTGTTGCCCATATGACCACTGTTCACACTCTTGTTGCGATTACTTCTGTTCATCGATGGTCGCTCTCAGTTGGATGTTAAGAATACCTTTCTTAACTGTGTCTTGCATGAGGAGTTTTACATGTAGCCACCACCTGTGTATTTTGTTCCAGATGGCCATGTCTGTCTTCGTTGTGCTCTTTATGGCCTCAAATGGGCCCCTCGTGCCTAGTTTGTGCGTTTTACCTTAGTGATTACCACTGCCAGTTTCACTATTAGTGCCCATGATCCTACTCTATTTGTCCATGTCTCACCTCGAGGTAGGACACTGCTTCTTCTATATGTGGATGATATGCTTATCATTGGTGATGATTCCTCATTCATCATATATATGAAAAAGCATATCAATGAGCAGTTTTTGATGACTGATCTTGGTTTGCTGACATACTTCCTTGGGATTGAGATTTCTTTCACGCCTGAGGGTTACTACCTCTTCTAGCAGAAGTATGTCCAGTATCTTCTTGATCGGTTTGATCTGACTGATATTCGCACTGCTAAGACTCCTATGGAGATCTCTCTTCAGCTTCGTGCTACTGATGGTGATCTTCTTGAGGATCCTACTCGTTATCACCATCTTGTTGGGAGTCTGGTATATCTTGTGAGCACTCACCTTGATATTGCTCATGTTGTTCATATCTTAATCAGTTCATGGCTCGTCCTACTCATCTTCACTACAGCCACCTTCTTCGTGTTCTTCGCTACTTGCGTGGACAATCTCTCGTCACTTGTTTTTCTCTAGCTCCAACTCACTACAGCTTCAGGCGTACTCCAATGCGACCTAGGCCAGTGATCCTTCTTATCATTGTTCTCTTTCTGCTTACTGTGTTTTTCTTGGCTCCTTCCTGATTGCCTGGAAGACAAAGAAGTAGACTGCAGTTTCCCGTTCGAGTGCAGACTCTGAGTTGAGAGCTATGGTAGCTGTGACAACAGAGATTACTTGGTTGAGATGGCTAATTGCAAATTTTGGAATACCTGTGAGGGGACCTACGATCCTTGTGACTGACAATACAAGCGCTATCAGCATTACCCGTGATCCAGTGAAGCATGAGCTCACCAAGCACATTAGTGTGAATGCTTCATACAGTCGTTCACATATGTATGAGGGAGTATTTGCTTTACAGTTTGTGCACAGCTTGCTAACTTCTTCACAAAGCCACAGACTAGGGCACAACATTTGTACTTTCTCTCCAAACTTAGTGTGTGATCCACCATGAGTTTGAGAGGGGGTGTTAAAGATAGAATAGGATATTTTATTTGTTTCCTTGTATGCCTTGGTTTCTTTATCTGTGTATGACATTCCTTCGTATACCCCCTTTGTATTCCGTATATATATTGCCCCTTGGGCCTTATGAATACACATACAATATTCATAACACAGTGGTCATATGGGCAATATGGGCAAAAGTTTCATCATAGTCATGACTGTACTCTTGCTGAAAGCCACGAGCCATAAGATAAGCTTTGTAGGGCTCGATAATACTATCAGATGTGGTCTTAATCTTGTACACTCACTTGCATATGATAGGGTGAGCATAAGTAGGTGTTGGAACGATATCTCAAGTCTTTGTACGTCAAAGAGCATCAAACTCTTCTGCTATAGCGAGCTGCCACTCAAAATAAGGAGTTGCCTCACGATAAAAACTAGGCTCAATGACAGAGAGAGCATGAGCTATCGATGTTGAAGTAAAATCCAGACATTTAGAAGGTTGAAGAGATGTCCGATCACGAAGGGACAAACCATGCCTGATTAATTCTACACCACGTCATCCCTTACATCATCAACAAGCTTCGCAGCCTTACTCTTGCACCCGATACCTCCAAGCTTCAATGAAATTGCACAATCTCTATCCCCAACAAGTTGTTTTATGAGATGACAAAAGCCATTGCTATAGGGCTTTTTTTTTTCTTCAGTTTTTGGCTTTTCTACAGTAACTAGCTTTTAAATGGAGTGTCTTTTCAAGATGGGCTCTACTAGTTAATTATAGTACATATTGTACCGACATCATTTATATCAGCAAAAACTGCACATGAGTTTCAGTTACTCTATAATCTCTCACACGAATAGCCCACAAGCCACAAACCGTAACCAAAAACCATAAACCTCAGCTAAAAAGAACAGACTCATATATTTCCTGGGTCGGTTATGCTAGGGTGGCCTTGAGCCGCACAACATATAAGGGTGTCGGTGCCAGTGCTGGTGAGCAGGATGATGGTGCCGGGTGGCACAGTGCAGAGGGTGTCATATTTGGTCACACACTGGGAGGTGCTGTGAATGGAGCACTATGAGGGTATCCACACTCCACATCCAGTGGTTCAGCAGGACAGATTGTATGTGGACATGTTGGAGAAGGTATGATGCTTCTCGTTTCAATGACATTTGACTGCCCATTGTTTTGCCCAGGTTACTTTTGCACAATTATTATGCAATCAACTCATGAGAAGGTTATATGTGTTATATGCTAATCTGCAAATGGATGGAACATGGGTTTGGATTGGTTTTGGTCTTTTGGACTCTCCCTTGTCGAATATGGAGCTGGTATATGTAGCAATAGTCTGATAGGGGCTGGACTGCTGGAAAGTTCCAACCCATATCCACCCATCGACAGCTCATGTGAAAAAAGTTCTAGCCAACACATTCAAATCTGAAGTAAGCTACATTACTGAATTGTTGAAGTAAGCTTTGTGATATGTGTCTCGTTCTGTAGGTATACGTACCCCCACATTCTAATGCCATGTTTCCCTTCAGTTTACGCCAATCCGCTTGTAACTTGGGTTTTGTGACAATTCTGAGTAACTAACATCTCTTGTTCTGATTCTGATTGTCTGCCATTTCAATCCTGAAGAGTACCACAGGGACTAGTTACATGGATAATTAGATATGCCTTAAGGCCATACTTGTTCATGGAAGCCCTTCCAGGCGAGAACATCAAGCCTGAACCACATTCTGTTGAAACCTGCGAATATACAATGCAAGCTTGTGCTCCATCCTAATTGAACCCAAACATCTTGTTTTGCGGACAAGCTGTTTTGACCTCTGGGTACTATTGAGTCTTAGCGTTACTATTGAGTCTTAGCGTACAACTACATATGGTCCTCGACCTTGAATTGGCTGTATTAATATCAACTCCCAAGACTTGTATTAGTCAGACATTTGTACAATGCTGTGATTTAAGCCACTAATGTCATTCCCTTCTGCTAATACAGAATTGGCAGGATGCCTCTAGGCTGTAGATATTTCTTTTTCTGGTAGGTATATTGTCAGCTGGTTGCATGATTTGTGTCTCTTAATACGAGGGACACCCAAACATCATTGTACTCTACATTTACCTTAATATATATTTGCTGTTGCAATTTTTTTAATTATGGTATAACATTTTCTTTTGGAGCTATGACAATGTCATTGCAGAGAATATCATACAGTTAGAAATTTCCAACAATGACTTAAGATTAGTAGAACTGAAAAAAAATCTAAAGCGTATGATACCTTGGTTAATTGACTGAGTTTCGACAGTCGACGCACATAATTATCTCTTCTGGTTATTACGAGAAATTTCGATATTTGACACTGAATACGTACGCCTCTTAACTTTTAACCCCCAATTCGAATGTCTTTGGAAATTTAACCCTGTCACTGCAAATTCTTTTGATTCAAGGGATTCTTCTCATTTTCTCTCCTTTTATATTTTGACATTTGTCACTGCGAAAATGAAGAGAATCCCTTGAATCAAAAGAATTCGCAGTGACAGGGTTAAATTTCCAAAGGCGTGCGAATTGGGGGTTAAAAGTTGAGAGGTACGAATTTCATCGCAGTTTCTAGCAGAAGTTGAATTAGAAAATTAGGATTGACCATGTAGCTCTTGTCTATCTGTGCATCTATATACACGCAAAAGGGAGATTTAAACTGCTAGAAAGCCATTCTAATGTGACACAACTATGGTAAAAGAATATGGATTGTATTGAGTTCGTCGCATACCTTAGCTTCAGAGCTCGCCTTCATGGTCAGGTGATGATCCTCTTTTGCCTCATTGTATCGTTCGATCACAGATTTCACGCTGGTTGACAAAATTAAAATTTTCATTAGAATGTTTACAGGAAGTGCATGTGCCAAAATAATATATAAATGAAACAATTAAACACCTTGTTTTACATGATACTGGTCAAAATGTTAGCTAATTCCGAACGGAGGGAGTATTCATCATGACATTATAAAGTTATTTCTACACAATTACATGAAAAAACATCCATGCGTGTGTGCACACTACTACAGAAAGGCTAATAGTAGACGTCAAATCACAGACGATTTTGTGAAACCGTCTGTAATGTAAACTATTACAGACGGTTTTAATTTGAAGGCCGTCTGTGGTATTTGTGGGGGGAAAAAGGAGTATCACAGACGGTTCTTACCGCTGAACCGTCTGTGATACTGGAATATCACAGACGGTTTTTATTAAAAACCGCTCGTGTTGTTTTGACTATCGCAGCGGTTGTTGTTAAGAACCGCTCGAGCATGTTCATGCACGGTTTTAACAAGAACCGCTCGTGATGTCCCTTTGTCTGTCATATTCTAGATCGAGGTTAATATATAAGTACACATTGCTTCTAATAACTTAACTACGTAACTCTGAGACAAGAGATCACAAATTAAAGGCAAATTTATTAGTTTCAATTAGAGGCAAATTTATTACAAAAGTCGCACGGTAAAGAGTTTCCAGATTGTATTCTTTTGGGCTTCAGACGCATCTTCTTCGACTTGGGGACTTGGAGGATCACCGCTAAATTCTCGAACGCCGTTAAGATTGCCCTTGTCCTCAACATTTCCTCCTCCACTGGGCAAATGATCGCAAAGATCCATAATGTCGTAGAGGATAGCATGAAAAGATTCCTCGAATCCGCCGTATTTGCTTGATCGGCAAGGCTATCCATCGCTCTCCAATGCGTGCAGAGCTTCTTTCGCTTGCGCACATTGTGGAGAAGAACCGGGGTGAGGGCTGTTTCCCTTTCTTGAGCGGCAGCGAGACGCCTCCGTCGACGGCGGATGATGAGGTCGAGCTGATGGATGCAAGAAAGTCAGGGAAGGAGAGCGGGCGTGTGCGGAGAAGTCGCTCCAGATGCAAATTGTCGGCGCTGTGTAAGGTTCCGCCGAACAATTCGTGATGAACAGATGAGAGGAAGGAGATGATCACAAGAATAGTAGAATCCATATTGTACGTACGTAGAAGAGACCTGGATTAGGCGCGCATATTTAACCTTTAGCATCGTATACCCAAACATTAATGATATAGACGCTTTGTATAACGATCGAGGGACGTTAATTAGACGATCGAAACACGAAGCGTTATGGCAATCGAAACACGAAGCGTTCTGGCAATGGAAACACGCGCGAAGCATTAATGATATAGACGCTTTGTATAACGATCGAGAGACGTTAATTAGACGATCGAAACACGAAGCGTTCTGGCAATGGAAACACGCGCGAAGCGTTCTGGTATGAAGCTTATCACAGACGGTTTTTTTATAAAAAAATCGTCTGTGATAATGACTAAGGCATTTAATGCGCTGCTCAGACCGCATCTGTCTTCATTTCGATCCAGATCTAGCCATTGCTGCGCACTTTTTCACTCGGGAGGAAACTAGGCGATTTCAGGCCAATTAATTTGGTGGGAAGAGGCAGAGATTGAGCTTTGAATTAAGATTCAGACTTTCCTGGTTGCTGTAGATATGGTTAGTAATGAAATTTATTTTTTCTTTAATTGCATTACAATTTAGGTCTAAGTAATCCATGAGTGGTTATTGAAGATGGTTAATTTGCAAAATTGTTGGTTATATAATAGCTGTTGTGTTTGCAATATGAATTGAGCTAGCAAATTAATTCTCAATATAATAAATGTGGCCGGTATATATGTAGTTATAATTAGTTAATCTAGATTTTAATACTAAGTTGTTATATATGTACGTAACATAGGACCGAAGCTGGATGTATGCCGCGAGCCGTGTGAGTGAAGAGTACATTAATGGCGTTTCTGTTTTTATAAGAGCCGCCGAGGAGGATATGTTGAATAAGGGGGTGGAATATATGTGCTTTCCATGCACTGACTGCGAGAATTTGAAGATGTTTAAGAACCGAGGGCAAATTGAAGCGCACTTGATTCGGAGGGGTTTCAAAAAGGATTATACGTGTTGGACCAGTCATGGCGAAGTGAATGATCATATGCCGCCGGATGACATCGCCGGTGAAGTGAATGACATGCCGCCGGCTGATGTCGATTGTGGCTCGGATTCGGATAGGTTGCACGATGATAATCTGGATCAGATGCTTCGCGATGTAGAAGAGAACTATGATGAGAGAGAATATGTTAAATTCCGTGGCTTGATGGAGAACTCAGAGAAACCTTTGTACACGGGCTGCAAGTACACGAGGTTGTCGGCCGTGCTTGAACTGTTGAAATTGAAGGCAAGCAACGGTTGGTCCGATAAGAGTTTCACGGCGCTGCTAGGTCTTTTAGCGGACATGCTTCCGGAGGGAAATGAGTTGTCTAAAACCACGTATAAAGCCAAGAAGGTTCTTTGTCCGTTGGGAATGGAAGTAGAAAGAATACATGCATGCCCGAACGACTGTATCCTCTACCGTAAAGAGTATGCAAACATGCATGTATGTCCAGTTGTAACGCATCCCGATACAAACGTAACAAACAATCAGATGATGGCGAGGGAACAGAGGCGAAGAAAGGACCTCCTGCTAAGGTGGCATGGTATTTTCCTATAATTCCCCGTTTGAAAAGGTTTTTTGCAAATCCAAATAAGGCAAAACTGCTGCGTTGGCACTCGGAGGAGCGCAAGAAGGATGGAATGATAAGACACCTTGCTGATTCCGCGCAGTGGAGAAACATCGATAGGAGGTTTGCAGAGTTCGGTGCAGAACCAAGGAATATAAGGTTTGGACTGAGTACAGATGGGATGAATCCTTTCAGTAGCATGAGCAGCCGACATAGCACATGGCCCGTGGCTCTCTGCATCTATAACCTTCCTCCTTGGTTGTGTATGAAGTGAAAGTACATTTTGCGGTCGATACTTATCCAAGGGCCAAAACAACCTGGGAATGATATCGATGTATTCCTAGCACCGTTGGTGAAGATATAAAAGTACTGTGGAACGAAGGGGTACAGGTATGGGATGCATACAAACGAGAGAACTTCACTCTGCACTCCTTATTGTTCTGCACCATAAATGATTATCCTGCCCTTGGTAACCTATCGGGCCATAGTACAAAAGGTGCCAAGCTTGTACTCACTGTTAAGATGGTACCGAGAGTGTGTGGCTGAGACACTCATGCAAAACCGTCTACATGCATCACCGCCGGTTCCTTCGGAGGGCTCACCCATTCCGCAAGATGAAGAAACAATTTGACGGAGAGAAGGAAGACGGTTCAGCTCCAAGGCATTTAAGGGGACACGAGGTTTATGATATGGTTAAGGATTTAGATGTTGTCCTTGGAAAGGGACGTAAATGGAGGGCTCATGAGAAGAACACCTGGAAGAAGAGATCAATATTTTGGGACTTACCTTATTGGGAGTACCTAGATGTTAAAGATCGCATCGACGCCATGCACGAGAAAAGAATATGTGCGATGCTTGATTGGTCTCTTCTGAACATCCGTGATAAAATAAAGGACGGTGTCAACGCACGGCTTGACTTGGCTGGCATGGACATCACGCCTGAGTTAGCACCGACAAGCACTGATAATGGATGAACGTTCCTTCCCCCTGCGTGTTACACTCTGTCCAAGGCCGAAAACAGAATCGCGCGTGCTTGTATGGTGTCAAAGTTCCGCCCGTTACTCCGCAACGTGAAGAAACTTGTTTCGATGCAAGATTTGAAGTTAAATGGCATGAAGTCTCATGATTGTCATGTGCTGATGACACAGATGCTCCCTATTGCAATTAGAAATATTTTGCCGATCAAAGTCCGAAAGACAATCATGAGGCTATATTATTTCTTTAACACAATTGCTCAGAAGGTCATCGATCCCGAAGGACTAGATGCTCTGCAGGACGAGGTGGTGATGACTCTATGTCACCTTGAAATGTATTTGCCTCCTTCGTTTTTCGATATCATGGTCTATCTCATTGTTCACGTTGTGTGGGAGATAAAAATGTGCGGGCCCGTATTCCTACGTAGCATGTACCCATTTGAGAGGTTCATGGGAATTCTAAGTCCTACGTACGGAATCGTTCTCACGGAGGGCGCATCGTCGAAGGTTATGCAAGCGAAGAGGTCATTGAGTTTTGTGTCGATTATATGGCTCGATTCAACCGATAGGTGTCCTCAATCTCGCGGGAGGGGAGGTGAAGGGTCTCGGAACTATCGGAAGGAAAGCAATCACTCCGGATATGGACACGCACACTCAAGCCCATTTCACGGTGTTGCAACACATGACTGAAGTGGCGCCTTATGTGGACCAGACAAGGATGTGCTTCGCAATGTAATCCAGAGCGCCGGATGTTTGGATCATGAGACAACACAACCGTTGGTTCAACCAATGGTTGAAGGAGCAAATCGCTAGGAGCTCGCCGAGTGAGACGCTGACATGGTTGGCAAAAGGGCCGACATTTACAGTTGTGACATGACAAGGATATGACATAAATGGGTACACATTCTATACGCGGTCTCAGGATGTCAAGAGCACTGACCAGAACAGTGGTGTCCGCATAGATGCATTCTGTACCGATGGGTCGAGAAATTCGTACTATGACTTCATAGAAGAGATTTGGGAACTCGACTATGTGGTTTTCAAGATCCCCTTATTTCGGTACCGTTGGGTGCATCTCCCACAGGTGAAGGTTGACAAGTACGGTGTCACGACCGTGGACCTCCAACGTGTCGGGTACAAAGACGAACCATTCGTACTCGCCAATCAAGTTGTTCAAGTTTTCTATGTAACCGACCCGGCAAATAAGAAACGCCATGTAGTTCTTCATGGAAAAAAGAGAATTTTCGGAGTGGAGAATGTAGTGGACGAGGAGGAACACAATTAATTTGATGAGTTACCTCCTTTTGGAAATGGCATAAGGGTCGACGATGAACAACGTGACGAAACTAGTTACGTACGCATTGATCATGATGAAGGGCTAATTTTTAAAGGAAATAATTAAGCAAGTACAATAAGAATGTATATGTGAAAATGTGTGACAATTTTGAGATGTATATGTGAAAATGTGTGACAATTTTGAGATGTATTGTGAAAATGTGTGATGTAGTCAATTTTGAGATGTATATGTGAAAATGTATATGTGTATTGGCATTTATGTATATGTGATGTATATGTGTGATGTACATGTGATGGTTGATATGAATGCAGCTGGTTGGTGTTGTATATGAATGCAGCTGTTTGGTGGTGGATATGAATGCAGATGTGGTTATTGGTGTTGTCTTAATAACTACAGTCGCAAAGGGTTATCACGGACGGTTCTGAACTTAGAACCGTCTGTGATAACCTCCCTATACATACCCTCTGGCTAGGGTTTTCCCTGTGTGCTGCGCAGTTATTCGATCTAGATCTAATTAAATCCAGAGCCCGTCGTCGCCTCCGCCTCCCCGAACCCTCGTCGGCCGCCTCCCCCAACCCCGCCGCCGCGCTCCCCGAGCCCTCGCCGAGCCCGTCGCCGGTCGGCTCCCAGAGCCCTCGCCGAGCCCGCCGCCGGTCGGCTCCCCGAGCCCTCGCCGAGCCCCTCGCCGCCACCTCCCTCAATTACCGTCTGCATTGTGAGCACTTTCTCGTGATGGACTAGGGTTTTGAGTATTGTGAGCGTTTCGTGATGGACTATGGTTTTGAGCATTGTGAGTATTGTTTACTGCAGTAGCTTAATTAGTTTGCTATTTGGTACATATTACATTGGTACATTGTTTACTGCAGTAGCTTAATTAGTTTGCTATTTGGTACATTGTTTACTGCAGTAGCTTAATTAGTTTGATATTTGGTACATACTACATTGGTACATTGTTTACTACAGTAGCTTAATTAGTTTGCTATTTGGTACATATTACATTGATACATTGTTTACTGCAGTAGCTTAGTTTAATTTGCTATTTGGTACATACTACATTGGTACATTGTTTACTGCAGTTGCTTAATTAGTTTGCTATTTGGTACATATTACATTGGTACATTGTTTACTGCAGTAGCTTAGTTTAATTTGCTATTTGGTACATACTACATTGGTACATTGTTTACTGCAGTTGCTTAGTTTACATTGGTACATATTACATTGCTTGTTGTGTTAGTATATAGTATAGGCGCATAACCCCTCTCTCTGTCCACATCACCCCCTCCCTTCTCCCCCTTCCCTCTACTCCTCTCCTCCCTTCCTAACATTGAGCATCATGTTCCACTTTTCTTGCTTCCTCATCTTATCATGTTTCACTTTTCTTACTTCCTCATTTAGTAGCGGGACGACCAAGATTAATCTTGTGCAACCCTACAATTTGAGAGCACAAATTAACCAATCAATGACCACTCTAGTGTATATGCCACATAGACCTTCAAGGGGCATGAAGTAAGTGACACACCCGAGTGTTCCCGTTCAATGAATCGGATACACTAGTTTGTGTCATTTGCTTCATAGAACTTTGTTTAGAGACCTTGTAGTAATAGTATATGCCGACTACTGCCGAGATGTGATGTCCACTCCCACAATCCATCTTTTTCCTTCTTAAATGCAAGGCAATTTTATTACAAAAGTGGGGAAAAAAAGACATTCCCAGATTCTTCGTGAATCATCGCTACTGGCGTACGTGATCCAGAGACCAGAGATGAAGAAAAGGAGTGGGAAGAAGTAGATGGATAGTCGCTCACCGAAGAAGTCGGCTATGTGGTTGCTAACGAAAAATCTGGGAATGTCTTTTTTTCCACTTTTGTAATAAAATTACCTTGAATTTTGCGGGAAAAAGAAGAATTGTCGGAGTGGAGAATGTTGTGGATGAGGTTCCAAGATAATGCAAAAGATACATGGACCATTTGGGTGGAAAGATGAACTGTTTCGTCAGGCGCATGACGAAACAGTTCATCTTTCCACCCAAATGCTCCATGTATCTAGCCAAAAAACAGCAAATGAAGCAAGTGACTTACTCTAGTGTTCCCGTTCAATGAACCGGATACACTAGTTTAGGAACTTTGCTATTTGGTTTATAGTATTAGCAACTAAAGTAGGTGCTAAGATAGGCACATCACCCCTCTACTCCTCTCCTCTCTTCCAATTCAATATGATCACTTTCTCATCTTATCTTAATAGACCCACAAAATGAGCAACATGTCACCCGCGCATTCTTCAACATCATCGCCGGAGGCGTCCGCTCCAACATCAAGACGCCAAGGAAGAGAGCTATCGAAGAAGCATGAGGGCCGATAGACCATCACAGCGGTAAACGCATCTGGGGTCCCTATCCTTCTCAAAAACCGGTAAACGCATTCCGAACCATGGTCGGAATAGTTGCACGAGAACGAATTGAGATCACATACAATTCGTGGAAGAACGTGCCTCACACTCGGAAACGTGAGCTGTGGACCGAAATTTTGGCATCGATCGAGTTCCCAGAAGAACACCTACACGCTGTGCAACGACAAACCTACCAAGCGGCGTGCAAAGCATGGAAGAACTTCAAGAGCACGCTTGTCAAGAAATACGTGGAGACGGACGAAACGCCTGTTCATAAATACCCATTCCTGGAACCACAATGGGAAGAGTTCAACGCGATGAAGACGTCCGAAGATTTCAAAAGTACAAGTGTGGCGCACAAGGCCCTCTAGGCAAAAAACACACACCCCCACAGACTTGGCACATCTGGGTATGCGGGTAAAATCCCGCAGTGGAGGAAGGAGAATGACCTGGCAACTGCACAGGACATCGCCCCACCGTTTTCCAATATCCCGGATGATCGCGCTCGAAATTGGATTGGAGCAAGGTCATCTACAACGACATCGGGGGACGTCTCCTTTCGAAACCCTGCAGACAGCAAGTGTCCCAATACCGTAAGATATCGATAGAACTACGTAGCTTGTAATTACTCCACAACTTCGCATTTAATTGAAATGACATTTTGTGCTCTTGCAGAAGAGCCGAGTTTTGAATCTACTCGGATCATTCCAGGAACAAGGAGAATGATATGCTCTCCGTGGCCCTGGAAACAAGGAGCACCGGGTCGCACGAGAGGCCTTGGGCTTTACGTTCCTTGGAAACATGGTTTCCAAGATGACTCGGATGTATCGGCGAGGAAGAGAAACAAAGCCGAGCGTGACGCACACGGCTACGAGAAGAGATCAAGGAATCTCTTAGACACGAGCTATTAGCTCGATGGCTGATGTAATCAGAGATGAGGTGCGAAACGCATGAAAGTCGTGAGGCCGCCATCGCCGCTCCTGTGCTAGCTAGCCCGCACAACCATCCGAGTAGTCGCGCGCCCAATCCGACGCAAACTCAGGCCATATTTCCTGTGGACGACATCCTGGTAATAATTATTATCTCTCGAATGCTTGCTCCTTTGATAGGCCTATTCGAGTAGCTAATTTTGTATCGTTATGTAGAAGCCTACGAAGTGTAGGCTCCAAGTGAGATATGGCTCCATTCTTTTGTATGCTGCTTGGGGTCAGGCATATTCGTCTGGTATCGGGGCCATGGTGAACGGTCAAGCTTTAGCGCCAGGCTTCGCAAAAGTTAATGTGGATGGTGTGTATGCCAATTTTGAGGTGGTCCCGCTACCGAAGCCCCCCAACGAAGAGATCGTGACTCTAGGACAGCCATTGGAACATTCATCCGGTGGCCCAAAGCGACATCTCCTCGAGGCTTCTTCACCGGTGGCGGGACTGTGAAGTGCAAAGGCGAACCACAGCAACATGCATCGATGCCATCTCCACACGGCAAGGCGAACCACGCTACCGCACGGTGCTATCTCCACGGTGCTATTCTCGCCAGAGCAACTTGCACCGTCTATACCATTACAGTCGACTAGCATAAAGTCGACCGACAATCGAGGCAGTGGCTAGGGCAAATCAAAGACGAAGGATGACGACAATATCACGTACATGCCATTGGCCCGCAAATTCGTGCTAGGCGAGCCGATGGTATTCCAGGACGAGCTCCTAAAACTAGGACTTGGTTGCCAAACATTCCATGCTTGGTATATGGAACAGTCCAATAAGCCAGAGGCAGAACGGCGCTCAGGTATCACTGTCAAATTCAAGCTGGAACATTTCTTGCACGAAGCTCAGGAATGTGTCTTCGCGGTGACCTTTGACGATATATTTCAACTTTTCACGCCAACGCCTCGACGCCTCACTCGCTCGATGGACGCCGTAAGTCCGCACAATCACATCTCGCTCACGTAATACCGATATATGTCACAATTTGTTGCTTTTCGTGTTATATATAGATTCATGCCGACCGAAGCTAGATCATCGAAATCACGAATTGGTTTCTGGACCCACGCTTGGTCGCCATTTATACCATCATCGAGGATGCATCCTTCGCCGAGGACTATATTACAAAAGCATCGTTGGCTCACCAAGATAAGGAATTTGTTCTTATGCCATACAATGAGGAATTCCATTGATTTTAATTGTAATTATACCAAAATGGAACAAGGCTATATATCTTGATTCTCTAAGTAAGAACAAATCCAAGTACACACTATCGCCCAAATACTCGATAGGTACGCATATTGTACATTGTACTCTTTCTTTCCTTCCGAATGACTAATCTAACTTTTTCGAATAACGAAGGTCGTTCGCCACATACGTTAAACAAACACGTGACTCGACGATAGGGGCCAAGCCCTTGAAACATGATCGCAAGTTTCGGGTATTCGCTAGCTACATATTAATTAATCATATACAACACATAGTAGTAATGCCACTTGATTTAACACATTCTATTTTTTTGCAGTGCCACCGAAGAAATGGCAACACGTGTGGATACTACGTGTGCCACCATATGAGACTACTCCTCGATTCCACCAAGATCACCAATTTTAAGATTTGTCAATCTTCCCACATTTATTTCATACATGTCAAGTTTTATATATGCGCGCGTTGATATTCCTATCGACAGTGTGTCCATCTCTACATCCGCATCAAACAAATTGGATTTTGCAAAAATTCGAGGAGAGTTCATTTGGTTTTGTGGAGTAAAGTCGTAAGATCGATGGAGAGTTCCACAGCCCACAATGATTTTTTATTGTAATTCTAAGTGCAAATGCAGTGTAGATCTTTTACAATTGTGTATTTGTTAATGGATATTTTATTTCAATTCAATGAATTGATTTGCAAAATGGATGCTTTATGTTTGTGAAATGAAATGCCTTGTCAATTGGATGTTTTATGTCTGTGAAATGAATTGAGATGTGAAATGTATCGAAATGAAATGAGATGTGTGAATTGTATATGTTTTATGTCCGTGATTATCCGCTTGTTTCAGAGGGCATGGCTAGCATTTCCGAGGCTAGCCAATAAATGTAAATATATTTAGGGGTTGAAGGAATATCACAGACGGTTTTTAGTTAAAATCGTCGTGATAGCGATAATCACGAAGGTTTTTAGTTAAAACCGTCGTGATGATCAGCTATCACGACGTTTGTAACTAAAACCGTCTGTGATGATCACTATCACGACGGTTTTGACTCAAAACCGCTCAGCGATAATAAGTATCACTGACGGTTTTAACTCAAAACCGTCGCGATTATCAGCTATCACGCACGGGTTTTACTCAAAAACCGTCTGTGATAGCTGATAATCACAAACGGTCCGAAAACCGTCTGTGATGACCTTCGATTATCACTGACCCATAAATACAGACGGTTTTGTGATGACCTTTTCTGTGATGACGCTTGTGAACCGTCTGTGATGACGCTTTCGAACCGTCTGTGATGACCTTTTCTGTAGTAGTGTTATAAGCATTTATGTCATCAATTCATATGTTTTTGAAACTTGTTTTGTTATATATACCAGTGTGGCAGCACTAAGCATAGTTGGATTAGTTTTGGTATGTATGTTTTGGGCATTTGGTTAGGGTTGTGTGTGCCGATTGAAGAAAGTTGAATCGCAAGGTTTCTTTACTTGTACATTTGTTACTAATGAATCTGTACACGTGTCTTTTTGGTCAATTTGTGATCAGCTAATGTTTTTCCTATTATATCATGTGACTTGTGAACTAAAGTATGCAGTGGACTTTGTTATGTGACTTAATTATGTACTTGTGATGATAACAAGTATCCATTGACTTATGAGCTAGTGTTAATTCATAACTTGTCATGGAAAAAAATGCAGATGGTAGGAAACTCTTGAGTGGAAGCATTATACTAGAATTGTTTGTCAGTTGTTTGTTGAATATGTTTTGTGACAAACAAGTTTTTCAACCTCCAACTAAAAAACTAGATGTTTGACCCCTTGAAGTATCAATACCATTTATTTTAACCCCTTAAGCCAATTGAAGGTGGTTTTGCTCCGAGGTGGTGCCAACGTGGATGCGGTTTTGACACGTAAGCTAATTCTCGGTTTAGGGTTTTGACACATAAGCAATCTAGTCAGCAAAATCAACAAATAAAACAAAAAAGATGATGGGACCCACATCTCATACTCTAAAGATTTCTTCTACCTCTACTCTAGCTACTGCTACTCTCTCTCTCTCTCTCAGCACAAAGCCATGAACTCGATCTCAATCTCCTCTCTTGCATGAACATGGGAGGGTTGGTTCAAGGTCACCACCCACCGTGCGCCGCCGCTCGCTAGCCGCCGGATTAGGCTCAAATCATGACTAAGAAATTGGTGCACAAAGGCAAAAAAAAAGCTCAAATCAAGCCAAGAAATTGATTGTATCAAAACCAAATCCAATAAAAGATGGATTGCATAGAATTAAGTGGACTTGGAATGGTAATGTGGCTACATCCATGTGTAGATTGGGAGCATTTCTTTTTGGGGAAAGGAGAGGACCGACGTTGTCGTGGCTTCTCTCCACCACCCATCGCATGGTGGTACAACCATTGCTCATTGATACCATCCAACTTGCTGCCACCTCTTGTGCCTAGGTACTCCAGTCCCTCTTTTCCACCCCATCTTTTGCACACGGAGGTGGAGTAGCAGCAGCAAGAAAGGACAAATGCGGTGGTGTGGTGTGATCAGAGCCGAGGAAGATGATGATGTTCCCAGCGGTCCCCATGACATTTCCCTTATTGATCAAGGGGAAATGAAGTTTACAAGAGGGAACATGATGTGACACAAATATTTTTGGGATATCTCACCACCTTCATGGTGCCTACACGCGGGTTGTGGTCCTCAAGTAGTGGCTACAGAAGCTGCGGGAGTGGCCTCGGCCATGGCCAATGAAGTCACCGCCAAGGGTGGTGAGGTGGGCCTTCTTGTCGAAGATCCTCGTGGACACGCTACCAATAGAGAGGATCTAGAGAGATACAGAAAGATGTGTGATTAGGTAGAAGAAAGATGAAATGGGGGACGAGGGGTGGAGGAGGAGGGAGGCGTTTAGGCGGAGGATAGTGGAGGCTGTGGCCGTGGTTGATGGGAGGTAGGGTGGAGCGGGAGAGGAGGACGGCCATGGCTAAGAGCTCTAGGAGAGATGGAGAGAAGAGGAGGAAGAAAAGGGGAGACTAAAGTTGACGGGTGGGCCCGCTACAGTGATCATGTTGCCAGGGCTTCCATGTCACCCAAAGAAGGTTATATGTCCAAACGGCTTCCATGTTGGTGGCAAGTAGGTGCCATATCAGCTAAAACCACTTCAATCGCCTCGAGGTGTAAAATAAGCAGTTTTGACACTTCAAAGGAGGTCAAACATCTAGTTTTACAGTTGAAGGTTGCAATTTAAATTTTTGCAAGCATTCAGGGGATAAAGCAGACATATTCCATATTTTTTGAACACACACACACACACACACACACACACACACACACATATATATATATATATATATAGTGTCTGGACACCATAGTCTAAAATAGGTATGTATTATGTGCAAAAAAATTTAAAATTTCTTAGATGTCAAGTTTAACTTGTTTACTAACTGGTTCAAACAAGTTTAAACTAAATTTGGAATTGTAGTTGCCTTTTTTATGATAGTTTAATTGTAGGTATATGCTGATTATATATAAATCAGCAAAGTATCTGATCTAAATTCATTCAAAACCTTGAATTTGAGCACAATTTTTCAAACTTATGTATTTCATTTGAATTGTTATAGATTAGTATATACCCTAAAACTGATATTTTCAAAAAATATACCTGAATTTAGATAGAATTGATGCATTTGAAATTATGGTGCCCAGACACCATGGTGCCCTATATATATATCACCGCCCATGGAAATAGAGAATTCTAATCACAACTTGTTAATTCTTTAATGAAGTTAGAATGAAATAGTTCCTTCCATCAATTCTGAAAGAAATGACAAATGACTTTAGCATAATATTTTGTATTCACTCAAAAGTGATGGTTATGTATAACTTTATAACGAGTTATATATAACGTATAAATGATGAACAATCAAGTGTGTAAAAAAATGCCGCAAGTATTTGGAGTTGCCAAACAAAGATACTTATCACTCCTACGCTACTTACATAATTTTTTGTGTGTCATTCTTTGCTTCGTCTTCATGATTGCATAGTTCTTAATACAAACAGAGCTATCGTCTCTAATGGCATCTCCATTAAAATATTGCAGTGGCAATATAATATTTTTTTTCAGTAATTACTCTATCCAAATTCCAGTCTTCAACCGTTGCTAGATTGAATTTTCTTTTCCAGTCCTCGCTTTTTTACTAAATTACCATTCACATCTCTACCACGCTCGTTTTATCATTCATGTCTTTTTCATTTTAGCCATGTGTGAAGAGCCAGTATTGGATAGTCTCTCATTTAAGAGTGTATATTTCAATTAGTTATCAATACTTATCTGAATGATTTACTTTTCTAATTAGATAATTCATGCATATGGACATAATACATCTGTTATTTTATAAGGAGTATAGCATAACTTAGGTACACAATTTTTCTATTGATAATAAATCAATGGCTCAATGCACCAGCAACTAGGCCTAAATATGGAGAGATGAATTCACTAGAGGATGTTGTGCCGGATGTAGAGCATGTGACAGATGCAGAGGGAGTATGCCCTTATCATGCATATATAGCAGCATATATAAGACTGAGTATATAACTTTTCTTTATTTTTTGGCGTGTCATAAAAGTGGAGAAGCTCTCCTACAGACCTACACATAGCACCATGCGATCGGTTGAAAAATATTTGTTTTTTGTTACAAGAATAGTACCAAATTAGTTTGATTAGTACATATGTTTGTGTCTCATGCATTTTACATGTATCAGTGGGTCATCCTATAGTCCAGCTAGGGTGAGGTAGTGGAAAAAAAGCGTAAGAAAGAAAAGAAAATTGAGAAGCTTTTTACACGTGAGAATTGTTTGTGCGTAGCTTACGAAAATAGAGCATCGGATTTTAGACTAGCTTGAGCTATTATTGCAATCTTTTCAAAGAGAGTAGTATCTCTATCACCTCATACACACACACAGAAATGCATATTACCGCACGTGCGTGCCTTAGTCTTATTGCACGCACATTGCCCCACCGTCCGATGCAGTCGGGAACACACGATTTGCACAAACAAAAAATACTCTGTTTTAAATGGAAGGATTCAAACAAACTGCTAATGTGTGGATGTTTACTGGCTGTTCGGATTGCCTGCGCCCGATTGACACTTCATAGGCTAGCTTAATTACACTGTACTTGTGGACACACCTCCACACCTGATCGAATTCGATCATTCAAACCGAGCTTGATTACCCAAGAGCAATATTAGCAACTGATGGTTTTTTTGCTTACTGTTTAATGCTGCACGCATTATGCAGAAATTATAAGTTGAGTCATGATATACTACTACCTGTGTACATTAGGCTGCTTTATGGTTGGTTTGCATTGTTGTCCGTGTGCATGTGTTGCGTCAATTAGCGCTACGCGAGCAAGCCACGAGTGATACAACGACTTTGCTCTCAAGTTTGTACTAATTTGCTCTTGAATTTATACTAATATTGCTCTTAAATTTGTACGATTTACCAATATATAAATTTTTGTTGATTTTTCTATCAGGTTTGTACCGCTTCGAAATCTACACTAACTCCCTAAATTTGCATCGATTTACTAATAAACTTTCACTAACTTTCCATCAGACTTATATTACACTAAAATTTGCACTAAATTTGTACCGATTTGCTTTTAGAATTACACTAATTTGTTGTTAGAATTGTCAATTGTCCTAATTTGGTTCTTAAACTATCCTATCTATGAATAGCTAATCTGACTTATGTCGTGATTTATAGTTAGATGTGCAATCACATCGCATATAATATGGTCAGATCAGCAATCATATTGTATATAGTAAGTGAGGGTGTGCATTAAACATAATTTGTAAATATATCAACACAAGTTGGTACGAGGTATATCTATGCTACTCACATCTCTCTCTCTTTCCCACTTAGACGTTGAAGAAACCCTAACAATTAGCACTGAGGTACATGTGTGATCTATAGCTAACAGATCTAGTCAGGGCCGGTCCTAGGATTTTAGAGGCCCGGGGCGAAACTAGAAATAGAGGCCTTAGTATAAATATCTAAATATAAATCTACATACACACACACACATATATATATATATATATCTAATTTTACCAACAAACACTTAATCAAAGAAAAATTCACATCAAAGAGTTCATAGATATTACCTTAAAATTTCTTCTAACATTTCTAGATGCGAAGTCATTGATAATGGTATTGATATCAATCTCATCCAATAATTTCTTCTCAATACATAAAGTTGCCAAACCGTTTAACCTCTCTAGAGACATTGTTGACCTTAAATGATTCTTCAACAATTTCAACTTTGAAAAGCTTCTTTCAGCTGATGCCATGGTCACAGGCATAGTAAATAAAATCCGATAAGCAATAGAAATATTAGGATAACAATCCGCTTCTCTGACAAACTCAAAGATCTCCGTAGCAGACATTGGTTTATCTGATAAAGTCAATTGCATAACACTTAACTCAGAAATTAGATCATTTAACTCAACATCAGAGGAACCATCTAGAGAGAAAGTTTCTGCAAATTTTGTACAACATTCTTTTAATTCAGTTCGATCCAATGACTTCAATGTTGTTGACCTCATTAAAAATCCAAATATACTTCCGAATGTTTGGAGTTCTTGAAATCTACTTTTCAATGAATTGATTGCCATATCAACCATAACAAAAAAAAACTTCAAATTCCTTCTCAACTTGCAAAACTGCTTCATCACAATCAATTTCATCAAACTGTTTCTTCCTAAGAACACGCCGCTTAACTGGAAATGATGGCTCTACATTCATTTGAGCTGCAATATTTTTGGCAATGATCATACTCAAAGCAAACCCTTCATTTCTATAAGTATTAAAGTATTTAACCATGCCTTCTATTTGTTGCATGTATATACTCTACATAGTATATGGGGGGCCCCTGAATTTTGGGGGCCCGGGGCGACCGCCCCTCTCGCCCCCCCTCAGGGCCGGCCCTGGATCTAGTAACTAGACAGCTAGCAGTCTAGCAAACAAGGGAGAAGCGAACATACTTGGTGCTGGCGAAGTCATATAGGCGGCCAGTGCTGGAGAAGACGACGAGACCAACCTCGGCGTCGCAGAGGATGGCGAGCTCCTTGGCCTTCTTGAACAGCCCGCTCCTCCGCTTCGAGAACGTCACCTGCCGGCTCGTCGCGTTGTCAATCCTTTTGATCACTATCTTCCCTCTCCCCATCTTCTTTCCACGCAACAGATCTACAGAGAGAGAGAGGAGAACAGTATATGGATTTCGCTATTGTTGAAGGCAATAGAACTTCTCTCTCTTCTGACTAAGTGGAGAAGCCTAATCAGGTCCTCTAATCTTCTCTCTCTCTGTATGTTGCTCCTCACAGCTAGCTATTCCTTTTTGAGATTGGTTGCAGTCTTGAGGTACTTCCCTAAGAAAGTATTCTAGGACATGGAAAACGCATATATAGAAAACTAAGAGAAGTACATGGTGTTTGGAAGCTAGGCAGCTCTTCCTCGTTTCGCTTTCGTCTACCTCGTCCTATCATTATTAATGTCGAAAGATCAACATATGATCTGTACCAATCGCCACCTCTGTCGTATCAACGCGTGACGCGTGCTTGGATGCCCATCATGCTGCGGTATCTTAATTAGGCTCTCTCAGGTCTCCATCTGTCTGCTAATGCGGTTTCTTTTCCTTTTTTTTCCTCCGTTTTGGAAAGGGAGATGCGAGCAGGTTAATCAAGGGACATATATATCGATCATCTTAACGACTGCGTTTCTTTTAAATTTGTTCCTGCATTTGGTGGTTTGCTTATCTCTTGATGAGGTCCATAGAAATTGAGAGGAGGCGATTACTACTAATTAGCTACTAAGCATATCTTTAGGTGTCATCATCTAATCTTGCTGGGTGTTAGCTAGCCTTTCTTGCAATGTTGATGGATACAAAACTCACGAGTTGGTTGTCTTATTCCAAATTAAACAGGGCTTTGGTTTGTTAATTCTCCATGTGTATATCTCCATCTTACACCTTGTTCATATTGGTTGCGGCCGATGACTTTTGACTGAAAATAAATAGTAGTAACTGAAAGAATGTGCTTTTAGAAGGAAGGGGTGAGCGGTACGGAAAATAAGGAAGAGATGTGTGCATAAGACGAAACTGAAAGGGGTGGGATGTGTGATACGTCCGTGACCCTCTACCTTATCCCTAGAGTAAGACAGGAACGAGAGAAGTGTGATGTGTGATTGAGCTTTTTTGCCGGTTCTTTTTTCCCGTATTCGTTTGTATTGTCCGTAATGAGATAACCTGTTTTTTATTTTTAATTTTTTTAAAAAATTAGTTACGCCAAATAAGCCAACATCAACTACAGTTAATTTCAACCATAAGCCAACTTATTTCAGTTCAATCGAGCGGCACCTAAATATTGTGACATACATATGAGCCTGCAAACTCTGAGCTATTATTGTACTTGAAATTTTTAACAGATCAATGGCCATGCCTGAGTCATTTTATCCATTCCAGTTCATTAATTGATCTAAATCCTTTTTCTTAATTTATGATCGTGCTAGGTATCGTTTGATGGTACACTGTTCGGTCAGCTTCACTAGAAATTGAAATGTGTCAGCTCGGCAAACAAATCTTGACGTACGTACGTGTCGTCTAGCGAGTATTGTGCTGGTTGTCCTGCTACAGCTAGCAAATGTGTTTAATTTCTGCACGTCCCCACATTTGCCCCCCGGAATGGTGCATGCACATTTGGCCTCCTCAAACAACCTTCTCAAAGTTAATACATGTGGCGTGTGGTTATAAAATTGATGCTTCATTAATTTGTAACACCTTTAAAATGGTGATGAGCCTTCATTTATAAATTAGTTAGCTATGAGGATTACATATACATAAGTTTTATATTATTTTAGCCCATTGCTATGTTTTGCGATTAAGCAACTGTGTTACCTCTCATGGATTATATTATATTGCTTGAAATTAGATATGTATCCTGAAGACAGAGAGGGGCCATTGTCGTTTAGTGGAATTGTGAGAAATTATTGCTCTGAAAGTCAACAATTGCGGATAGGTCCAATTTGTAGTCGGTAACCAAACAGAGTGAAATTGGTAGATCAACCACAGATTTCAAGCATAGGAAACAATATCTTGCTTTAACTTACTTTGTATGATTTTGAGTTTCTATTCAAACTTTCTATTAAGTGAAGAAGCCATCTAGCATTACATCCTTCTGTCAAAATAAATGTCATAATCTGATGTCGAAATATTTGGATTCTGACCAATAACCTATTGTCAACCTTCAATTTATCAAAATAATTAAGTAGGGTTTTTTAAGATTGCTCCACTTGCAGATAGCATGAATCAAGCTCAATCATTATCAAAATTGTTCAAGTCTTAACTAAAAATAGCAATACTTGGTATGCTTAACGTTAACGTTTCTGACAGGATGGAGTATATAAATAATATATATTATCATCGTAACACGGTTGCGACAAATGTTACCACTACTCAATGTCTCAAGAACATAAACTACAAAGATATTGTATATTCACAACCGTAACAACTTTATAGCTACCCGCGTTTTATATTCGTGGGATATATTAACTAATCGCATGCTCTATCTTGCATCAAGAGATAGATGTAGAAGTATATGAAAAGTTGAGCCGCTTCCTCCGAGCCACATGTACGAGAGAAGCAACCGTGGATTGTTAAAAAGATATTAGTATACATATCATATTCGAGGTCTATTATTTTACGCTACGGTTTATAATTTTTAGATAGTTTATTAGTTTAACAAATAATAATTATTAAGAGAAATCAAAAACCGTTAAAAGCAAAAAAAACCATAATTTCAAATATTTATTCTACATTGAAACGAAATCAATATAGAACCAAGCTAGGCATGTATCCTCCATTTTGTTTAGACTATAACAGTAAAATGAGGCAGAGAAGCCAAGACAAGCATGCATGTGCTAAGATTTTGTTGGAGATCTCTTGGCGTGCACCCAACATGCACGTGAATCCACCGTTCCCAAGCTAATCTTTTGCGAAATTATATTGGAGGATTCGTGGGTCTACTCCGACCAACCAATGTGCAGATCGAGATTTAACCATGGGCGTGGGTTACTTAGGCCCCGTTTGGCACAACTCAGCTTCACTAGTGAAGCTGTTTTTTTTGTTTCAGTTTCACGAGCAGCTTCACTGGTGAAGCTAAAACTGTTTTGGAAAACTGTTTGGCAAAACAGCTTCATGCATGGCTGAAAGAGGGCAATTGTCCAAGATGCCCCTGTCTACCTGACTTGTTCTAACATTTGGAGTTGTATGTTTGTATATGGTTATATGAATTAAAAAATAATATATTTGAATGAGTATGAATTAAAAAATTAAAATAAAAAATTAAAATCATTAGAGAAGTGCGAACGGGAGGAGAGGAAACAGACGTGGGGACCCAGTGGCAAAGTGCTGTAATTTCTGTCAACTATAAGGGCAGTGGGTTCCTAGAACTGCGAGCCTGAGGGAGAGAGCTGTGAAAAGCTACTATTTTCAGCTTCACCCCACCCCACTCCCTTGTGAGAGCATGATTTAAGGAGCTTCATCCATGAAACTGTTTGCAAAAAGGGTGTTTGGCAAAAAACAGCGCACAACAGCTCATGAAGCTGTTGATGAAGTTGTGCCAAACAGGGCCTTAATCATCACTCACCTATAGTTGTTTTAGAGTATTCGGCAAAGGCACTTCAGTAAAGCTAATTAAAACTATAGCTGTTTTTATTTTACTCCTCTAAAAAAACTGACTTCTTCTTACATAATTAAAAGCTGTTAGCGCCTACCTTAGTTCCAAAAATAGATGTGGATTTACTCTCAAAAATAGGTATGGCTTTAATTAGACAATTACACGGTCTTTGATAGCTTACACTTTGGCCATTAATTTTTTAGGCACTTTTGATTAAAAAAATCTATCAGTGTTATTTTTATATATAACCAATCTAAATATTTTAAAACATCCGCATGCACGCAGTCTAAAACACCATCTATTCCAAAACAAAGACACTAGTAATCATTAAAAAAAACACTATAGTGTACATTAAGGGAACATGCAAACCATTTTTTTCACGTAAGTCCGTATATTGCAAGACATTTTTTTGGCTCCAAACTAACCAAATTCCATATCTTCCTCTCTCTCTCTCTCTCTCTCTCTCTCTCTGAAATATATGCTGTGCTGATCACAAGTACGATTCCGAGCGCACCCGGGTTCTCGTCTCCCATTTGGGCGAGGCCACGTGGGTGGCTCGAGCTCCACCAATCAGGGGCCGGATTAGTCGGCTCATAAACCAAAAGCCCAAAACAGTGGGCGCCTGGATGAAATCAAGCATATCGCTTTCGTTGGTGCTGATGACCCACGTACGCACAGTTGTGCCGGTGCACGCTCTGGTGGCATTATTAATTAATTAACGATGATGATGCCAAAGCAGAACGATTAGTACTTAGTAGTAAGTTTGTACTCCCTCCGGTCATAAATACACAAATATGTATCATTTTAGATATCGATACGGTCTCTAACACATAACTTTAATCACTAATTTCTTTTGCAATATATTTATAAAATTTAATATTACGAAAGTATTTTTCGAAATAAATCTACGTATGTTGTGGTTACGGACCAAACAATAAAGGAGTGGACTAGCTAGAGAGAGTCAACGACAGAAGAGAGTGCTCGTGTATGAAATGAGTGGATCTGCCCTCCTCATGTTCCTCTAGGGGGTTTATATACATAAGTGAGGTAGGATGAGAAATTCTCATTCTACCCCTTAATAATTACAAATGGTAAGGGTATATTGGTACATTACTCTATACTATTGGGCCTATTATATATTAGGCCAGTTATAAGGCCCAGTCACGGGGGATTGGGCCACCCCTACAATATGACTC
The DNA here is from genome assembly GCA_036346575.1 of Dendrocalamus sinicus. Taxonomy (NCBI): domain Eukaryota; kingdom Viridiplantae; phylum Streptophyta; class Magnoliopsida; order Poales; family Poaceae; genus Dendrocalamus; species Dendrocalamus sinicus. Next base: position 25,580,059 of record CM070663.1, read on the forward strand.
CCTTGACAGCAAGCGTGGAGGTCCCGATGGGCAAGCTGACATGACCAACTATTCCAGCTCTCCGTCCCCAACAACAAGCGCGAGGGTGCCGACTAGTGAGCCGATACAACTGGTAACTTGCAGCCCCTAGAAGAGGGTTTTTCTTTTACTGATCATAATGCGACTACATAGTCCACCACGAAATCATGGAAGAGGAGCAAGGGTGGTTCCGTCCCTCCAAGGCAACGCCTACAAGAAGGTTGGTTAAGTCCGACACTGAAACCAGTCCGTCCCGTCAAGACGATGCCTTCGAGGTGGTCGGACGAATACATGACCACAACGTGGCCGGGCCAAGTCACGACCACGAGGTTGTCAGACGAAACCACGACTACGACGTGGCCGGATGAGGTCCCAACTTCGATGTGGTCAGACGCTGCCAACGAAGTTAGCGCCTAGACGAAGTCTTTGAAGCGCACGCTCCATCCCCCACCCTCCGAACTGCCGTCGACGAAGCCAGAGACGGGATGAAGTCTTGACGTGCGTGCTCCGGCCCCCACACTTCGAACTAGCGTCGACAAAGCGGTCTCACAAAGGTTGTGCTCAGTCTCTACACAGAGATCGTGCGAAGACCCCGACAGAGACCGTGCGAAGTCTTTGGTGGAGAAGTCGGAGGCGGATGCTCTATCGTGCATGCACCCCACGACCGCGAGGTGGTCGGACGAAGTCTTGGCCGTGGGACAGTCGGACGAGGTATCGACCACGACGTGATCAGACGAAGCCGTGACCGCGAGATGGTCGACTATCGCACGAAGTCCAGCAAAGACCGTGCAGAGATCCGCGGAGGCCATGTGAAGTTGGTGCGAAGTCCTGCAAAGGTCGTGCACAGCCTCCGCATGGAGAACGTACAATGACCTCGACGGAGACCGTGCGATGTCTTCGACAGAGAAGTTGGAGGCAGATGCTCCATCGTACATGCTCCCCATGACAACGAGGTGGTCAGACGAAGTCTCGGCAGAGGTGACGTCCGCGCGGAGTCTGATGGAGATCGTGCGGAGCTCGGTGGAGGCCATGTGAAGTCCGTCGAAGATGACATCTGCGCGGGGTAGGGTGGAGTTGGTGCGAAGTCCCGCTAAGGTCATGTGCAGTCTCTGCACAGAGATCATGCGAAGACCTCGACGGAGACCATGCGAAGTGTTTGGCAGAGAAGTTAGATGTAGACACTCCATCATGCGCACTCCCTATGACCGCGAGTCAATCGGACAAAGTCTCGGTGGAGGCAATGTCCGTGCGGAGTCTGATGGAGATCACGCGAAGTCCAGCAAAGACCGTGCGGAGCTCAACGGAGATCGTGCGAAGTCCGTCGGAGATAGCATCTATGCGAGGCTCAGTGGAGGCAATGCGAGGTCCAGCATTGACAATGCGAGGTCGTGTAGAGACCCGTGGAGGCCACGCGAGGTCTAGCAATGGCGAGGTCCGTGCGGAGTTCGACGGAGGTTGCGCAAAGTCCATGGAAGACCGAGTGAAGTCCTACGGGGCCAGTGGAGGTCAGACAAAGTCCAGTGGAGGCGACGTCCCCACGGGGTCCGGTGGAGATGCACGAAGTCCCGCGAAGGTCGTGCGCAGTCTTCGTGTAGAGATCATGCGAAGACCTCAGCGGAGAAGTCGAAGGCGGTCGGATGAGGTCTTGACCATGATGCGATCGGATGAAGTCGCGACCATGAGATAGTGGGGCAAAACATTTACAATCATGGGGTAGTCGGACGGCGTCGACGGAGCCAGTAGAGTCAATAGCTCGGAGCTCAGTTGAGGCTGTAGACATTGACTAGGGATCTAGCAAAGTCGATGCGGAGTCTGGTAGAGTCAACGGTGCAGAGCTCAGCGGAGGCTCGGACAGAGTCTTGGCCACGTGGCGGTCGGACGAGGTCTCAACCAAGATGTGGTCGGACAAAGTCACGACCAAGACGCGGTTAGGCGAAGTCACGACCACGGGGTGGTCGAACGGTGCCGACGAAGTTAGTGGCTAGATGATGTGCTTGAAGCACATGCTCCGTCCCCCACACTTTGGACTAGCCTCAACAGAGCCGGTAATGGGATGAAGTCCTTGAAGTGCACTCTGTCCCCTACCCTTTAGACTAGTGTCGATGAAGCTGGCAGCGGGATGAAGTCCTTGAAGTGCGCTCCATCCCCTACCCTTCGAACTAGCATTGACGAAGATAGTAGTAGGACAAAGCCTTGAAGCACACGCTCCATTGCCCACCCTTTGAACTGGCGTCGATGAAGCCAGCAGCAGGATAAAGTCTTGAAGCGCGTGCACTATCCCTCACCCTTCAGACTGGCATCGATGAAACCGGCAGTGAGACAATGTCTTGAGGCATGCGCTCCCCACAATCACGAGGCAGTCGGATGAAGTCTCAGTCGCTTGGTGGTCAGATGAGCTCTCGACCATGATGTGGTCGGACAAAACGTCTACGACCATGGGATGGTCGGACGGCACCGACGGAGCCGGTGGAGTCAACGACGCGGAGCTTGGCGAAGGCTGTCAACATCAATGAGGAATCCAGTAGAGTTGACATGGAGTATGACTGAGTCAATGGCGTAGAGCTCGGCAGAGGCTCGGATGAAGTCTTGGCCACGTGGCGGTCGAACGACATCTCAACCACGATGTGGTCATACGAAGTCGCGACCAGGATATGGTTAGGCGAAGTCATGACCACAGGGTGGTCGGATGGTGTTGACGAAGTCAGCAGCTAGACGATGTCCTTGAAGCGGGTGCTTCGTCCCCCACCATTCGGCCTGACGTTGATGAAGTTGGCGGTGAGACGAAACTCGCATGCACGCTTTGTCCCCACCCTTCAGTTAGGGCATGGATGAAGTTGGCAATGAGCCGAGGACTTCTGCGCACGAGTGTCTATGACCTTGAGGTGGTCGGGCGAAGTCTCGACCGTAAGGTACTCGGACGAAGTGTCCACAACCACTATGTGGTTGGACGAAGTCATGACCGCGGGGCGGTCGGACAAAGCTTTGATGACCACAAGGTAGTCAGACGAGACGTCTACGACCATGATGTGGTCGGACGAAGTCTTGACCACGAGGTGGTCAGACAAGGCATCTACGACCACGATGTGGTTAGACGAAGTCTTGATCGCGCTGCGATCAAATGAATCATTTATGTCCACGTGGTGGTCAGACGAAGTCTCAACTGTGAGGTGGTGACCAAAGTGTCTATGACCACGACGTGGTTGAACGAGGTCTCGACCGTGAGGCGGTCGGACAAATTGTCTACAAGCACTATGTGGTCAGATGAAGTAGCACAACAGAATCCTTCGTGAGATGCATGGCAGGGACTCTGCACAGTCTTTTGTACTCCATAGAGTTACCCAAGACGTTTATGTTCCCGACACTTTATACTCTGCATAGTACGTCGGGGCGCGAGGCCACCGCACGATTTTTTTATACTCTAGAGAGTTGCCTAGGATGGCTGTGTTCTCGGCGCTTTATACTCTGCAAAGTACACTAGGGCACAAGGCCGATGCATGATTTTTTTATACTATGTAGAGTTGCCCGGGATGGCTGTGTTCCCGGCGCTTTATACTTCGCAAAGTACACCGGGGCATGAGGCCGCTGCATGATTTTTCATACTTTGTAGAGTGCCCCGGATGGCTGTGTTCCCGATGCTTTATATTCCGCAGAGTACGTCGGGGCGCGAGGCTGTTGCGTTATTTTTTTGGGCGTGGTTGAGACTTTGTCTGCCCCGCTCACGGCCCAAAAAATGTTGAGGACGTTGTTGCGGAGGCGAGGCCATCATTGCCATCCTGGACGTGGCGGTCTTTGCCACACACTGAGTCCCAGGAGCAGGGTCTGTCTTTTCTTTCACGGAGGCCGACTCTCTGGTGTCTACCGATGATGGCGCGAGGGCTCGACATGGTCCAAGCACACCTTCCAGGTCACTGACGAAGCTTTGAGTGACCAGCAAGGTCGATGTCATCAGCGCGAAGGCGCACTGGCGGAGCTTGAAATGGAGATGAAGGCAAGTGCGGAGGCTGCCTGAGCACCAAGAGGGCGCTAGGCTCCCCAGCGGCTAGCAGCCACATCCCTGAATCCGAGTCCTTCCTAGCCAAAGGAGTAGCCATGCGCACACTGCTTCGTTCATGCAATGCAGACCGCGCATGCCTCAGAGGCGGAAGCCACAGGTCATGCAGGCCCGCGGAGTTCGGCACCGCAATGACGCGTCCAGTCGAAATCCAGTAGATCCCTCTCATGATGGCAACTCCTCCTTACACTGCTTCTTGCGCGGTCCCCACGGATGGCGCCATCTGTTATGGCTATGGACCAAACAGTAAAGAAGGTAACTAGCTACAGAGAGCCAACGATAGGAGAAAGTGCTCGTGTATGAAATGAGTGGATCTGTCCTCCTCATGCCCCTCTTGGAGGTTTATACAAAAGGTAAGAGTACATTGGTATATTCTTTTATACTATTGGACATATTACATATTGGGCCAATTGCAATGCTCAGTCATGGGATGTTGGGCCACCCCTATAATAACGCATATGATTTTTATATATGTAATTTAATTATTTAAAAAGATATTGATAGTCAAAATTTCAAAATTTCGATTGTATCTATGTCTAAAATAATATGTATTTGTAACTGAAGATAGTAAGGACGATAATGTTTTGGTACATACTAGTATTTAGCTAAGATAACTGCATTTTCCTCGTTTAGTTGACAGTTTGACACAGGGTTCATAAACTCAATTTACTTTCTCTGTTTCGTTATATTTATCTATAGTCTCAGAAGAATCCGTTTCAATATATTTATCCATTGAGCGAATTTAGAGCATAATTATTACAACATTTTTACTCACTATTCTACTTAAATGCTTTGGAAGGCATTATGTGGCTGTTTTGTATCATTTAATAGGGATAAGTATGATTATTTTTTTTATCAACTACTCCAATTTTTTATATTTAATGTTTTTTTAGTCCGTGCGTATCACGTGCTTAGACAAAAACAACGAAACTGAGGAAGTAAAAGATAATCTGGGGTGCCCAGATCCCGGCCGAAATATTCGAATGACGACGCGAATGCCGGCAAAATTTTTCTGGATTGACGTGCCCATGGTTGTAGGCTGCATTGTAGGCACCCAGCAGCATGCCGTGGTCGAATTTTGTCTGAAGAGGGAGATAGTTGGGATGTGGTAACTACGTGCGCAACAGCAACAGAAATATGGACCACTAGAATATACAGTGTTGACAAGTGGTGCATTCCGCCGTTGCCGGCGGTGAAAAAAGAGAAGAAAACAACGGTGGGACTCCGATCCTCACCTGGCTGGGCTCCTGCACCCACCCAAGAACCCCGTGGAAGACAACCCCAACCCCTCGCACGCACGCAACAAGTCGGCCGCGCGCCTCCCGGGCCATCTGATCCGCCGGCCCCACGCTGCCTTCCAAGCAAACTACCCCGTCTCGGGGACGTACGGGCCATGCGGCCACGCCGAAGCTGAAGCGGAGACGAGCCTCGGCCGCGCGCGCTGCTGATCCCGTCATCCTGTGCACGATGCATGCGACGCAAGCCCCGGCGGAGCGGGCGTGACGTGGTGGCCGCCGTGCGGCTGGGGGCAGCCTGCTCGGTCGGGCCGTGCCGTGCCGCATGGGAAGTCGGATGGCCCGGACTTTTCTCCTCACCACAGCGTGGGCTCCGCTCGCGGGAACCGGGCAGCCGAGCTGGCCCGTTGTAACCGCACTGACCAAGCGGGAGAAACTGTTGCACACGTACCACTCAAGAGTAGCACTCCTAACTGTTGAAAGAGAATACAAGTGTTGAGAGACAGGTGTATGAACTATTGATTTTTTTTAATTTGAGTCTGTACATGATACATATTTATAGATAAAGAGGGGTGGTAAGAATAGATGTCTTTTGCTGTAAAGGCATCTCTGTATGAACAAGCATCTATACATTGGGCACCCTTTACTTTTTGCTTGTAACACTCCCCCTTGACCAATATATCTTCATATGATCATCTTGATTCATCATCTTGGAAAAACTCCTCAAAAACCCTGTAGGGAAAAATATGAGGAGAACCTGTAGAGTAGATATGCCACGAAAACTCCTTTGAAACCCAGTGGGAAAATTTAAGGAGAAAAGTTGATATGGCATATATTTGATTATATCTCTTTAAAAACCCTTGTGGGGAAAATAGAGATATATTTATGATTACGTTGTTATATTGCCTCATTAAAAACCTTGATGAGAAACCCTAGAGGGAAAACTCATAAATGGAAAAGAGTACAATATTTGTATTGAACGGGTTAAGTCTTTAGGAGATTTCTCCCCCTGACATCTGCAAGTCACGTAGTCTTCGCATACCAATTCCATAAACGCAATTTTGGAATGTGGAAGTTGGTAATGACTTAGTGAATAAGTCTGCGAGATTTTCACAAGACTTAGTTTGCAGAATATTTATTTCCCCACTCTCTTGCAATTCATGTGGGTAAAATAGTTTGGGTGCAATATGTTTTGTGATATTGCTCTTTATGTAACCCGTTTGCATTTGAACAACGCAAGCAGCATTATCTTCGTAGATAATGGTAGGTGATGCAATAGCACCTATACCACAAGATTGTTGTATGTGGCTAATCATTCTGCGAAGCCATGCACATTCACGTGATGCTTCATATAATGCAATTATTTCAGAATGATTAGTGGATGTAGCCACTAGAGTCTGTTTGGAAGACTTCCAAGAGATGACTGTTCCAACATGTAAAAATACAAAACCTGTTTGAGATCTGGCATTATGGGGATCTGATAAATAGCCAAGATCTCAGATATCCTATTAAATCCACATTGTTATTCTTCTGAAAGAACAGACCGAGATCTTTAGTGCCTTGAAGATATCTAAGGATATTCTTCACTTCTACCCAATGTCTTTTGGTTGGAGCAGCGCTATATCTAGCAAGTAGATTTACCGCAAATGCAATATCCGGCCGGGTGCAATTTGCAAGGTACATAAGCGCTCCGATGGCACTGAGATATGGAACCTCGGGTCCCAATAGCTCTTTATTGTCATCTCGGGGTCTAAATGGATCTTTATCCCTGTCTAGAGATCGAACAACCATGGGGGTTTTCGATGGATATGCTTTGTCCATATTGAATTTCTCCAATATTTTCTGGACATAGGCTGATTGATGCACTAGGATGCCTGTATGAAGGTGCTTAAGTTGTATACCTAAGCAAAATTTGGTTTTACCCAAATCCTTCATTTCAAACTCCGTCTTTAGATGATTGCATGCCTCATCAATATCTTGTGGGTTGCCGATGATATTTAAATCATCAACATGCACTGATATGATGCAAAATCCTATTTGGGACTTTTTGATGAAAACACATGGACAATCATCATTGTTAGTGTATCCCTTCTGCAAAAGGAACTCACTAAGTCGGTTATACCACATTCTTCCCGACTGCTTTAAGCCATAGAGTGACTTTTGAAGCTTTACACAATACATGTTGCGATTTGCGTTTGGATTCGGTATAGATATTCCATCAGGGACCTTCATGTATATGTCTGAATCAAGTGACCCATATAGATATCGATACTACGTCCATCAACCGCATAGATAGACGATTTTGAACAGCCAGAGATATAAGATATCGGAATGTTATTCCACTCATAACTGGAGAATATGTTTCATTGAAATCAATGCCGGGTCTCTGCGTGAACCCTTGTGCTACAAGCCTCGCTTTATGTCTCACCACCTCATTGTTCTCATTCCGTTTCCGGACGAAAAACCCATTTGAATCCCATAGGAAAGATTCCTCGAGGTGTAGGTATTGCATGAGTGGATACCTCTCTTTTAGTGAGCGAGGTTATCTCTGCTTGAATTGCATCTTTCCATTGATTTCAGTCCGAGCGCTTTCTACACTCTGCCATGGTCTTAGGATCTGGATCATTTTGGATGATTTCTGCAATTGCTTCAGAGAAATAGATGTCGACAATTGTAGACTTTCTGTCATATGATTCTCCGATTCAATATAGTTGATGGAAATTTCAAGCACCCTTGTGATGTATCATTATTTCCCAAAATGATTGCATCGTATGCGTCCGATGTCCCAACATCGAATTGAGTGCACTGTTGATGTGGGATGTGAAGGTTGAACCTCCACAGGTGTTTCTCAACGTGAGGTTGAGTTGCATTTCTTGGGTTAGAAGAATTGTTCTTCCTTTTTCTTTGCTTGCTAGAAGTCGCATCGTGGAAATAGCCGTACTTCTCCCCTCTTACTTTGGAGTTGAGTAGTTTTATTTGGTACCTCTACTCTTTCCGGCACATTTCTCGCAGGATTATAGGATTTTGTAACACCCTTATAATCAGTAAATGCATCTGGCATGTTATTTGCAATGTGTTGCAAATTAATGATCTTCTGAACTTGGAGTTCAGTTTCAGAAGTACGTGGATCAGAGTTGGAGATGTCTATGGCATCCCAATTGATTTCTTGGTATTTTTTGTGGTTTTCAATTCCTCCCCCTAATGCCGGAAAATGATCTTCATTGAAGATACAATCAGCGTACCGGGCAGTGAATAGATCCCCTGTAAGGGGTTCCAGGTATTTAATGATCGACGGAGATTGATATCCCACATAGATCCCCAATTTCCTGTGTGGGCCCATAGACGTACGCTGCGATGGGGCGATCGGTACGTATGTAGCGCAACCGAACTTCCGCAGATGGGAAGTATTTGGTATATTTCCACGTACTAGTTGCAACGGGGAGGTTCAATGGTATGCAGTTGGACGCAATTGAATCAAGTCAGCAGCGTGTAAGACTGCGTGACCCCAACATGATGTTGGTAGATTGCAATTCTGTAGTAAAGGTCTTGCAATAAGTTTCACTCTCTTAATGAGAGATTCTGGCAACCCATTTTGAGTATGAACATATGGAACCGAATGTTGAACTTGAATTCCTAAAGCCATGCAATAATCATTGAAGGCACGTGAGGAAAATTCAGCAGTATTATCCATTCGGATTGATCGGATTTGATGTTCAGGATATTGTGCTTTAAGTTTGATAACTTGTGCAACAATCTTAGCAAATGCATGGTTCCGTGTGGAAAGTAGACACACATGAGACCATCGTGTAGATGCGTCTATTAGAACCATGAAATACCTGAACGGCCCAGACAATGGTTGAATGGGACCACATATGCCACCTTGAATGCGTTCAAGGAACTTTAGAGGTTCGGCATGAATTTTGAGGTAAGAGGGCCTCAAAATTAATTTCGCAGTGGCACATGCAGTGCACATAAACTCTAAGGATTGGAGAAATTTTGCATCACTTAAAGTGTGACCAACAGAATTGTTTATAATTTTCCTCATCATCCCTATTCCAGGATGGCCAAGACGATCATGCCAAGTTTGGAATGCGTTAACATTTTGGAAAATTACTTTGTAAGCAACATGTGGTACGGGTTTGATGTATGTGTAGTACAATCCAGACGGTGGTGAAGGAAACTTTTCAAGTGTCTCTTTGCCATATCCGTGATCTTTTGTTATGAGAAGAAACTCCTCATTGTTGTCCTCATGAGTTTCAATATGAAACCCATTCTTACGGATATCTCTATAACTCAATAGGGTACGAGTTGAATCGGGATACAAGAGTGCATCCTCAATTTTTATTGATGTACCCATAGGAAGCGTAATAGTGGCCTGACCGGTGCCAACTATTACAACATCGCGTCCAGCGATTGTTAAAACATTTCCTTTGTTCTTTGTGAGAGTTTGGAAATATTTTATCTCCCTAAGTATAGAGTTAGTAGTACCGCTATCCACTAGGCACATTTCCTCATCCATCAGATCGACTCCCGTACAATCTATACAAAATGGAGAATTTGAATATGTAATTCTCAACAAATATATATAGAATACATACAATATATATAGGTATCAATTGTGCTTAATACAAATTACAATACCCATTGTGCTTAAATGAAGTACGGACAACAACTAGCCTATGACAACATTCACAATTAAACGAAATCCACATTTAAGGCATAATTAAAGAAGGTATCTCAAAGTGTAGGAGCCTAATTAAAGTCTCCAAACGGATCGTTAGAAGTGAACTCCACGATCATGTTCTCCGTATCGTCAATGTTCCCATCAAGTGGAGGTAGTGCCTTGGTGTTGCTTGGTCCCGTAGCTGTAGGAGCAGAGTAGGAGCACCCAGGGGCATCTTGCTTAGTAATGTCAGGTTGGAGGAATTCTTCCATGTTGACATCAGATTGGGAGTTGAAGTGTGCTTCAAATTGTCCACCTTGATAGGAACGTCCTTGATTGGAGCGTCCTCGTCCCACGGAATTCAAGTACAAAGCCACCAAGTGCTTGGGAGTGCGACATTTCTCGATCGGATGGTCAGAATGACCACACTTGACACAAGTGTTAGACTTGTGCTTTTTCGACTAAGAAATATCCTTTCCCTTGTTAGCACCACGAGACTGACGCTGACTCTTGCGCTTGTTCTTCCCTTTGAAGTTTCCAGGATTGCTAGAGTTAGTAGCATTCCCTTGAGGTTTGTTCTGAGTGTTAGCATGTACTTCTGGCAAAGGCTTAGTGCCCAAAGGGCGCAGATTAGAGTTCCAAAGTAGGAGCTCATTATGCCTTTCTGCCTGAAGTAATGTTTTAATCAACTCAGAATAAACGGTGAAACCTCTTTCACGGTATTGTTGCTGAATGATCATTTGTGCAGGAAGCATGGTAGACAATGTCTTCTCAATTTTCTCCACATCAGATGGCTCCTTCTCGCAAAACTTCAGTTTAGAACTGATTTTATGAACAGCATGGTTGAACTCTCCCACAGATTTAAAATCTTGTATGCGGAGGTGGTTCCACTCATTGACACCTCCAGAGGATGACTGCTTCTGCATTGTTCATACCGTGTTTGAAGAGCAAGCCACAGAGCGCGTGGGTCTTCTTCTATCAGATACTCAGCCTTGAGATCAGGATGGATGTGGTTCCTTATGATAAATAAGGCATTGTACTTGAGAGAATCAGCCAAAGGAGCTACACCCACTTGGGGAGCTGCAATTGCCTGGTACATTCCGCGCAACGATAGACTCACTTTGAGATCCATCGCCCATGTGGGGAAGTTGTGGCCGTCAAGAGCGAGAGCCTCAAACTCTTTAGTAGCCATTGTGCCTACATATGTAGGGCCACAGATTTGTTAAAATCTTTGGCAATGTTAAATAAGCAATGCGAAATGCAAGTAATCAAGGTAAACTTGAAATACATAAAGGGATATTCTCCTATTGTGGAACAACATAGTTAATCACCAATGGTATTAACATTATTTAATTCATTTTTCAACATTGAGTGCGCACTTTGAGGATGATAATCCCACAGTAGTACTTTGATACTACCTTGTGTATGGCCAATGTGAAAAAGAACCATGGTAATCACTTAGGTGTAGACCTTGTATAATTTATAATCAAATTGGGTACGCACGTTGAGGATGAAATCCCACAGTAGTAATATGGTACTATCTTGTGTATGTCCAATTGGAAAATAAATAAAGGTAGTCACCCAAAAGTGTAGACCAAATTGTTTCAAAACTTGATATTGGGTACACACGTTGAGGAATAAATCCCGCAGTAGTACTATGGGACTACCTTGTGTATGGCCAATATCAAAATTAAGAAATTTTGTGTTATTCCAAAATGAGAGAAAATCAACCTAAAGCATTTGCATAAAAAAAATATTAAGTGCTTGTATGGTAAGCTAGAAAACGTAATATTTAAATTGCATAAGATTGATTGCAATAATTGATGTATAATACATTGCATCAAGGGCCTATATTGCAAATATTTACAATAGAAATTTATTTAACATAAAAATGCTGCATTTGCAGGAAATAGAGGGGGAATTGTGCAAAATGCCGAAAACTTGGGCTGGAGCCCATTCGGCCTTATGGCCCATGAGGGGATGGTGGGATTTAATGGGCTAAAGCCCATTTTAGAGCTGCAGATAAAAGGGAATGGGGATTAGGGTTCCCAAACCCTAGCCCGGCCGCCACCGAAAAAGGAAGCCGCCGCCTGCCCCATGGAGACCCGCCGCCGCCGACCGCTTGGAGACCCGCCGCCGCCGGCCGTCTCCCAGGCAAACCGCCGTCGCCACCACGGCCGGCCGTGCCACCGCGGCGTCGCCGCGCCTCGCCGGGGCAGCGCGCGGCCGTTTCTGCCGCGCCGCCACGCCTCGCCGGCGCGACGCCGGACGTGATCGCCACCCGGCGCCACCTCGCTCGACGCCGCGGGCTTTGGGCCGCCTCGGCAGGCGCTGCCGTGAGCGGCTCGCCTTGGGCGCGCCGCGCGGGCGCTGGGCCTCGTCGGCGCACCGGCGCCTCTGGTCGCCGCGCCATGCTGGCCACGGCGCGCTCGCCACCGCCGCCGAAGCGCGGCCGCGGGCGTTGCGGTCACGGAGTCGCGCCGCCGGCGCGCCGCGCCTGCGCGCGCGCGCGCGGCGTCGCCGTGCATCGGTCGCGCCGCGTGCGTCTCCGCCACCGCCCGGCCATGGTGCTGCGCGGCCGCGCCATAGGACGCGCGGCCGCGCCATGACGACGCGCCGGCCTTGCCGCCACGCCGTGCCTCGCCGGCCTCGGACTCGGGCCGCGCCACCGCGGGGACAGAGGCGGAGGCGGCACCGTTGGGCACGGTGGAGGCGGTCGTGCTCTCCACCGAGTTCATCGTGATTGACGATTGCTGGGAGGGGATGCATGGTGGTCGTTCTCACCTTGAATGCTTCTTCTCTGTTTCTGTTGTATTTGTGTGGATGGCAGAGCGTGCTGATAACGTGTTGAAAGAGAATACAAGTGTTGAGAGACAGCTGTATGAACTATTGATTTTTTTAATTTGAGTCTGTACATGATACATATTTATAGATGAAGAGGGGTGGCAAGAATAGATGTCCTTTGCTGTAAAGACATCTCTGTATGAACAAGCATCTATACATTGGGCACCTTTTACTTTTTGCTTGTAACACTAACCACGAACATCGTTGCGGACCGACGTCTGCTCGGTTAGTGTAGACTGGCAGCGGCCAGCTCGCCCGCCCTGGTTTGAGAGCCCGGGTGCCGCATTCTTTAGGGCCACTGTTTATATGAACAGTAGAGGTATTGTTCTTGTTGTACTCGTGAACCCAAAAAACCCTGAACAACGTTGGCGTCCATTCATCAGCAATCACCTTGATTGGTAGGTCCATGGGTCGGCGTCTCCTGATCTTCTCAATAATGTTGTTGCAAGTTGCTGCCGAAGAAAAATTCCTGGCAGTATTACCACGTCACTATGGAGAGTGCTTTCTAGCAGCGTCTGCGACGTGCCGGTCGATTTTTCAGCAAATCAGCAAAGTCGACGATAGGTGGCAGGGGCATGTATTGCCACCAAGTTTTGGCAGGCGTAATAGTCAGCAAAAGTATTTTTTTGAAGGTGAAACCTTTACAAAAATATCGAGTATCTTTAATCATAGCTGATTTCTCAAACCAACTTAAATCCCTGGTCATAAAGTCTCTCGTCTTCTGCTGAAACTCCAAGGTGCAATGGCTTCATATTAGTCAAACTTCCCTCAGACAATCTCTTGTCATAAAAATGCACTCCCGCCTGTTCGTATTCTGATGCGACTCTTAATCTTTCACACAATTATGCGGCTTAATAAGCAGCAGAAAAATTTATTGATACTATCAACCACAATATCTTCTGAACAAACATGTCGCTCATCTTCTTCACAAGATCCCATTTGTCAACAATGGCAACCCCCTCTTAGAGTAATCATCCTCTCCTTCCTTTTATCTGTCCACGTTGAATTGTTCGATTGCAACCATACACAAGAGGCTGGTAATTTCCATATATAGAAGCTCCTCCAATCGTGCCATGCTCTCCTTCCCTAGGTAGTCATTACTTCAATCCGCTAGCTTGACCTGATCATCTGCCACTGTCAGAGGATACTCTTCGCCACTCGAGAAAGAAAGGGAGGTAGCCCTAAACCTTGTTCTCTTTAATGCGTGCAAAGCCCTAGAAGCTCTTGAGGCAATACCCTTGTCGATCAAGCAGCAATGGCTGATTCTGTGAAAGCAAAGGATGGTTTCTAGGGATAGAAATAGATCAAATACGAATCGAATAGTTCCAAATACAAATACGAATCCATATTTTTAAAACGAATATGGATACAAATATGAATTCCTATTTTTAAATGAATACGAATATGAATTCAAACATTCTCGAATATGAATATGAATCAAATGTTATAACGAATACGAATTCAAATTGAATATGCACTTAATTCGGTCAAATGTGAATATCCTAAAACTTTTGTAACAAATCTTGGTAGAACAAATTTATATAACATGACTACACATCTACATAAGTTAGCAGTGTAGCGTATAGAGTTGAAAATTATGCAAAGTAATTTTCACTTCTTATTTGTGAACTTTGGTTTATCAGAAAATTACTTCCTACAATCACCCCTAGTGAGATCACTAGGGATGAAAATGGATCTAATACGAATCGAGTAGTCTCGAATATGAATATGAACATTGCCAAATACGAATATGAATATTCTCAAATATGGATATGAACATTCTCGAATACGAATTTTTCTTACCACATTTATGTCTTCTCAGATACGAATATCGAATAAAATGGATTATCTTTTACTATTTCCCATCCCTAATAGTTCCTCTACAAGATTATAGGCCTTTTTCATGATTTCGCTAGGCTAGAGAAGGAAGTCAAGAGGACAAGGCGAATCTTAAAGACATTTGAGGATACAACCACCGATCCTCCTATTCCAAAAGCTAACGAGGAAGCCTATGAGAGCCAGAAGACCAAGATTTGGGATTTCCATTTTCTTTTGTCTTTGGCATAAATTTCAAAGTTCTTATATAAAAGTGACTGGTCACACTATTTATGCAATATTAATGGAAATAAAGCTTCTTCCTTTAAACTTTGTCTAATTAGCAGGTATTAGCCAGATATTTGTATAATGACCAAATTACTTTAAAGACTAGTTGATTTTCCAGCCTGAAATTCTTTTGCCGATTCAGGCATTAATCCATATACTTCTTTAGATTTTCCCATTGATTGCTTTAGGCAATATCGTTCCTTCCAGCGTTTCCATGATATATGAGTTTCCTATAATTAGCCAATGAATATGATAGGGACCCTCCCATGTTAGAGACCATTTACCGAATTGATTATCTCTAGTTCTGAAGCATTCAATCTCTTCCAAAGCATTCAACCTTTCTTCAGTCAAGTCCTCTATGTTATTAACCAAAGCATTGTGATAATCTATTAATATCAACCTTTCTTGCCTAGCAACTTTGATGGATCCAAGGTTAACATCAACTGGCAACATTGCTTCTTGTCCATATAACGATGGATACGGGGAAACCTTAGTTGCTCCATGTTGTGCAATCCTATAAGCCCAATTACACCTCATGCCAATATCTCGGATGTTCATCAATCTTATTTTTGACTAGCTTAATTAGGATCTTGTTTGACGCTTCAGCTTGTCCATTGTCTTGAGCATAATATGGCGAAGAATTGATTAGCTTGATGTTCAAATATTTCAATTAATTCCTGACCTGATCAGTCATAAACATAGTCTCTTGATTGGTCGTAATAGTTTGAGGTATGTCAAATCATAAATGATATACTCTTCAATAAATTGATCACCCCCTCACTACAACAGAGTGAACCTTTCACGAGGGTTTCACAATTTTCTAACGGGTCCACAAGCAACCCACATGGCATTGCTGGTCATCTTTGCCAGGCCCCACAACATTTGCCCATGTGGTGGGACCATGTTGGCGATGACTGCCTCTATTATTATCTTGTTTCTAGCGACGTGCCTATTGAACAACTGTCGAATGCATCGTTGTAGCTTGAGCAAATCCACGTGTGCCAGGTTGGGAACGTTTAGTATGGCACACTGGCAACTTGATATATCAAGTCCGTCTAGACCGTCACGCACGACCTCCCTATCGTGAAACATGTACGGTGTCTCTATTTCTAACGAAACTAACACAATACCTCAACAAAACATAGCACAAAACCGTATATACGTTGCTAAAATGAACTTAACGTTACCGTGTTACCGTCTTTAAACCTCATGGAAGACTACAAAGTCAAACATACATTACATTAGTAATGACTTCGGCAAACGGTGCCAACAAAAGATTAGCAAAACGATTAAATGCTAATTCTACAGATTAGGAGGATGTTGCTGCTAAGACATAGGGAGGCAGCTCGCATAGAGGGAGAGATGCCTAAGAGGAACAAGCAAGTGGGAAAATTTCACGAGTGAGAGCTGAGGCTTGTGACAAATAAGTGTGTGCCCGCGCATTTAAATAGCTGAGCACAGGAGAAAACAATGAGCAGAAATGACATGTTGCACGAAGACGAATCGTGTAGGAATCGATCGGATAAATACGTGTAGGGCCACGCCATCCTCCTGCCGCGCCCCCACCTCCCCCTGCACAGGAGGCAGGTGACTTACCGCGCTCGGCACTAAGAGCAGGTGCCCAAAAGGGGTCAGAATTGTAAAATACGGTGCAGAGGCTAGCTCTGTAAATAACATTTTCTAGGGGCTAGAAAAAATCTCACGAATCTGACTCCCGTTGTTCAACAATATAATATATGTTGTTTTTGGACATCTACGCTGTTTTTAATACCGTACCTAAAAAAGTGTCTGGTATGTAACTTTGACCATCAATTTAGCAAAAATTACAAAGACATTATCTGTTGTGAAATATTTTTTCAGGAAAAATTTTTGGGTGTCATTTTCGAATCGTCGGTAAATGCAGGTAAATGCCATGCAAGAATTACTGACCGATGGAACCCTAGAGTTACATGCACATGCATCCACCACTCGGAGTAGAATAACAAAACATTTTTTTTAAAAGGAAAGCTACACGCATTGGATGCACGCACGGACATATAGCAAGGGATTATTGCTTGACTACTCTGGGTTGCGACGACAACTGGATGAGTACATAATTACATTAAGTACGGTACAATATAGTGCTCTCTGTTATTTTTTAAGTGATGTCCTATAATACATGCCATCACCACTAATATATTTAGAACTACCTAGATTGGTTACATCTATGCCCATCTTAACAATACTTGCCTGTAATTCATTGCAGTTTATCTGGACATGCAGGGGTATCTACAAACTGTATGCGGCTAAAACTGGTACCCTTTCTTAGCAGCCACCACTTGCAGGTTCAATTGAGCTTCGGAGGCCATTGCCCCTGAGCGACGTGCAGTGCTCCTCGGCTTCGGACTGAGAGCAGATGATAACCACTGACAACCCATTTACATGCGCCTCTTGCATGATATTAACAGCGTTGTCAAGGGTCATCCCAGGGATAACCTTCATCAGGACTTGGACGACGTACTCACGCCTGTTGTAGTTGTCATTGTGCAGGATGACACGATATGGAGGTGTCATTTTGCGCGATTTCCTGCAGACCAAAAGAATGATGTCATATCTAGAGTTCTATATTTAGAACCAAGTTAGTTGAATACTTGAATGCGCCATAAAGCCCATCAAAGAAGGCAAAGGAGAGTATTTGTTGATGTTGATCTTCAAGTTAAATCCTTGTAGGCAGTACTGCATATCTGTCAGTTTTCCTTTAGCTATTTTATTTTGATGTCCCAGATTATGTTTGTTAGGGCATGTGGCTTGTTTTTAGATTTTGTCGATCCTTTTCTTTTACTATATTTTGGAGTTTATTATTACTATCAGTTTTTTTCCCTTAGAGCTCTCCCCTAATGTTCTAGTAAAAAAAAAAGTTTAGAACCAAAAACTGCCACAATCTTTTCAAATAGAAGATAGCCCAATGAGATTAATTTGGACACCCTGAAAAAACTGACGGTCAACGAAATTTATGTAGCCTATCTATAAGGGAATGCTGGTTTGTCGGGTCGCATGCCTTACTAAGCATCAACCATCAATGTGCCAATCTGCAGAGTAACCAGGACTAAAAATATCTCATTCAATATGATATACAAGAATAGCAACTATAACCAAGCTGCAGAGTGCAGACATGCAACATTATTATGTGGCATAAGCTCACAATCACATTGGCAAGCACAAAATGATCAATATTTTATTTTACAAGTATGGGCACTTGGAATACGAGACACAGGTCCAACAATCATATGATGTCAGATTCAAGGCATGTTACTGTAGTTTCAAACTATAAAGCCTTTGAAAATGAGATGATGCTCCTTGTGCATAGTACACGAATAACCACAATTGTTTTAGGAAAAGAGAAGCTATAACACCAGCCAAACTCCTAAACCCATTAACCTGGCAATGTTCATAATGTGTTACACCAATTACCTTAGCTTATGCCAGAAGACATCAAATGTGAATATTCTGATGCAACCCCAAAGGTGAAATATGCAGATTTTTCCCCAAATCAAGAAAACATACCCACATCCAAGATCCAACTCTAGAACTACATGTCTAAATGTACAAAGCACCGTGCACTAAAAAAACCTTGTACTAACAGTAACCGGGACTAAAAATATCTCATTCAAAACCAAACCATGGTAATGTACAAAGAGCAGGCCATATCAAGTATTTGCTAAGACCACTGTGTTTGCAATGGAGCTTGTCAATTGACTTCATGGCAAGCCCAGTTGACATAGCTCTGACAAGATCAAGAACACACTTATGGAAAAGCAAAGTTATATATTGCAAATGACAAAAACAGATATGCAGCTATGAAATAGTTCGGTTAGAGAAATTCCAGACACTTTGGTGCCTCTGGATAATTTTTTATTTATCCCTAAGTCCAGGAATAAATTGGTTATGTGCTCTTGCAGTAACAACGATGAATACAGAGTAGTTGACAACTAGACCTTTTCAATGAAGCAGTACAGATGCTATATGGATTGGCAACTTTATTATCTGTTTGGCATCACCTAATGTTGTATTATGTAGTTTTTCAGCTACCATCATTAGGTGGAAAAAGTTCACCCTGATCAGTAGTGTTTCGAATCTAGTTCCAAGATCCGACACTGTAAAAATCACATTATCCCATTTTTAGAATTTACACTTAACAGGGGAAAAAGTCACAGGTAATGCAAATAGACTTACTTCACATCGAATTCAGACTGACGGCCAGGAGTAATTTTCTCTATTGGCCGATCAAGCACGCCGCCACCTTTGCCTGGTGCAGATGCTGCCAAAGCCATAGGAATGGCAAGATTTGGGTACCTTCCCCAGTAAATAGAAGATCTATCTCCTGCATAACATGGACAAAAAGAGAAACAAAGATGAAAAACAATCAACAAGGGTAACCACGTATCAAGATGGCACAACAAACAAATGGTTATCTAAAACAAAACCATCACATTTATTGCACACTTCAAAGGTCAGGTAGGTCTCCCCGTGACAAGAGTAGTCTAAAATATATGAAAAAAGAACTTTGGTCACGGTGTCACCGTCACACAGTGAAAGGCGAGAACCGCAGTACCAAGAATACCGTCCATGACCTAATCATGTTGAAGGAACGGGCAGCTACCTATGGGAACAGAGTTATGTTAACGTTTACTCATTCATCGTCTGTTCTCGCCGCTAACTAGCAATGATCAAGAACAAATACACGAAACCCCATCCCTCCTGCTAATACAACCGGGGGAATTTCTTATCAGGAAATGAAAGGGTTCTTATCTTCCAAGCCCAATTTGGACAAATCTTGGAGCAATTCCCCAACACGAGCAACGCCTAGAATCAATAACGGCAACGATTCCTGCCAAACTACGACTGCACTTACCCCATTTGGAGCGAGGCAATCCAATCTCCTACAGTTCAAGCTAGAACAAGCTCCTGCTTGTCCCATCCGCCAACCTTATCCCCCAATCCGCACCCAAGAAACAGAATAACAACAGATAGGAGGCAAGAGGCCGGAGTGCGAGAGCACCTGCCACCACGTTGTGGTTCGGGAAGCGGTTCGCGGAGAGAGCGATACGGCTGGGCACCGCTGCCTCCATGCCTCTCGCCACCGCCCTCGCCGCGCCTCGGAGCCTGCTGCTCGCCTCTGAGCCTGTGTGTGTGTGGTTCGGTTGGCTCTTGCGGTGGCGGTGCTGCTCCGTGGGCCGGCTGCTGTGCGGTTTGGAGGCACAGAAATATTTGTGGCCCAGTTGGGTTCGCCGATTTGCGGTCTCAACTTCTGCGCCACTGGTCTCCCCAGATTTCTTTTCCCTCGTGAAAAAAATTCGGGAGCAGCTCTTCGAGGAAATTACCGTTGTGCCCTTGCTGCAAAGGTGAGCAAAACTAGCATTGTTGATCACCAGAATACAGATCTAGCCTCCTAACAGCAGCAATTCTATTTATAGCCCCCTTCCCCACCGCACGATTTTCAGGCGCCGATATGTGGCAATCAACATCGAAATCGTGCAGTCCATGACCACACAACCACTGTTCACATACTAATCGTGCGGTCGGAGACCGCACAACCACTGTTCATCCGAGTCTACATGCAGAGTGTGTTTCTAGTACATAGAAATAAAATGGTAGACAATATAGGTGCCCAATATTTCGAAAAAATAACAATCTAAAAAAATATTTTCTACATGTATCATCTACACTGCGTAAGGAGTTTTTAAAATATATTTCATAATAGTTTGCACCTCCTCTTCTATATTACAAAATTGCTGCAGACTCCAAATAAAATAAATTACACATGAATATGCCTAATACTTATAATTACAAAAAATTTGCACAACTAAATAAACTCTTATCTATACAAAAAAATACAAAATTTAAATCTCATTACAAGCACACAAGCACACGCACCAGCTAATCCAAAAATACATTGTGCATGTATTGTAGACTCGGATGAACAGTGGTTGTGCGGTCCCCAACCGCACAATTAGTACGTGAACAGTGGTTGTGCAGTCGGGGACCGCACGATTGCACGTGTCGGCGCCTGGAAATCATGCGGTGGGGGGAGGGTACAAATGGAATTGTTACTATTAGAGGTTAGATCTGGTATTCTGGTGATTAACAGTGTCATTTTTGTCCAGTAGTCGTGACCAGCTGGGCGTAATGGGCTAATGCTCTTTTTTTTCCCCTCTAACTAGGGTACACTAGAAACCAAACTGTTTGGTTGGTTGTTTGTTCAGTTGCTCTAACTAGAGTAAACTATGCTTCCTAAGGGTGTGTTTGGTTGCTTTTGGGTAGTGGGATCGTATATCCTGGATGAGGAAGCTGGATGAGGAGGGCCGTATTTTGAAAAAGAAGAGTGCTTGGTTTGATGTATCTGTGGATACAGGCTAAATGAGTATGTGATTGGTAGACTGTATATGAGGCTGTATGAAGGTCTTGCTCAACTCCCTCGGTCCTGGACGGGCAGATTCGGTCGAAATGGCCTTCACTCCCGGTCCCGGATGAGACCGTATGCGGGGACGAGCGGATCCAGGCTTCCACAGTAAATTCGTCCAACCAAACACCCGATTTTTTCGCAATATACGGTGGAGCTGGGATCCGGCCGTCTATATTCAGCAAACCAAACACACCCTAAAAGGAAAAAAAAAACTAGAGTGAACTAGGCCAGGGACACCTGAATCGTTTGGTTTCTCAATTCTCCCCCGAGGTCCCTTGCTCCCTTCAACTTCAATTTTAGGTTGACATACCTCCGCAACTTGTTTCTTCACAAGAATGTGGGAACAACTGGTTAGTGCGGTCATATTAAGGTACACAATCCACACATCACATATTCACATTCTGAAAAATAAATAGCGAAAAATCTATAGAAATAACCTACTAAACATGTAGTTTGTGGATATCAAACTCGGGTCATTAGCTAAAGAAACAAGGTGCCACACCGCTACGCTATCGCTATGTTATTCTTGGCGCTATACCTCTACAGCTGTATATTCTCTAAAAATAGCTTTAAGTATGTAGTGCTAACTAGTCCCTTAATTAGTTTCACAATTATCCAACTACCCTATAAACACTAAGAGGGGCAAAATCTAACTTATAGTTAATAAAATTAAATCATGTTTATCTCTATTAATCGACATATTTCAGTCACTCAGCATCTTTCACACCATTAATAGCATGGATTAACGATGAAAAAACTACTACAGTTTGGTTCTGAATAGACATTGTGAAACGGTAATATCCAATAAACTAGACAATTGCGAAATAGGAGGAGTACTACTAGGCCGTAAGTTTGTATCATGTATATATGTCCATCCGTCAGTTTGAATGGCAAATTGAATTATTGCACTCATCTTATCTTTTGGTTTCTAGTTTTAAAGAATTTTATATATGATTTCAAAATTTACACATAGGTCATAGCTGGCTGTTTTTTGGTATTGTTGAATCGAACATATGTTTGTGGCTCTTAGTCAACACTAATTAAACGGTGTTTTAAAAATAAAAAAAATGAGTTGATCAGAGCACATAACAAATACTTTCTCAGAGAGTACATAAAAAAGACTTAATAAGCACACAAAAGGGAGTTATGGGATCAAGCCCACAAACCACTAATAACTGAGAAAATAACCCACAACTCAAAACGCAGTATTATGCGATCTAACTCGACCCAATCTAGCTAAGGGCTCGTTTGGATCGCCGAGATTACGGCCAAATCCATGTGGAAAACCCCAGCCGTCGAATTTTTCCCGGGCTCACCTGCAAGAACATTTGGATGTGGCTGGGATGGAGGAAATCCCGGTAGAATCCAACCCAATCCACGGGGGAGAAAATTTCTGTTTCCCACGCAACGCTCGCTTGACGCCACCTCTTATTCGGCGACTTCTCCTCACACCACCCCCTTCTCAAACGAAAATAGCTTCTCTGTTCCCGTTCTGTGTTTCCATTTCAGTTTCTATATACTTAGATCTCCCAACTCCGTTGAATTGTATTCCTGAGCCCACAGAAAGAGGATAGAGAGCATCTGACGTGCGCCATGTGCTAGGGGAATATGACAAGGGGACAGGAAAGCCTTGTTCTTCTCAAACCATCTCCTCGTCGGCCGGCCACGCTCCACGCCTCCGCCTTTGCTGTTGCCCGCCCTACACATCCACGTCTCCATTGCTCTCGACCAACACTACACCGTTGATCTCAGTGGGAATCAGGAGGCTGGGGGCGATAACTAGGAATAAAACTATCACCAAAATTTTATCGATAACCATCGGTTATCGACGGGCTCCGGTAAAATTTTTTACCGCTAAAAAATTTCAGTTTCACCTAATTTTCATCTAAAAATTTAAAAAAATCAAACATGTCAAAATTCAAATTTTTGTCTGAAAAACCTAAAAAATCGTACAATCAGTGGTTACCGCTTCTATCACTATCATCTAATAAAATTTTCTAACCGATATATTTTTCCCTAGTGAGGTCATGGGCGAGACACACCTCGCCGGGCTCTTGTCACCGCCTCCCTAGCCAGATCTAGTCAATGCGGTACTATCGGCCGCCACCTCGCCATCTGCATGACCCTCGGCGTCACCGGCGTTGATGCTGCACGGCTAGGACGACAATGGCTGGATGTTGAGGGCACTCACGCCGGCGAGGTGTCGACGAAGGTGGCCACCACCATGGGTTGTTTTCCTGCTTCTTCTCCTTTTTTTAAATTTTTTTTTCGAAAATTTCCCCTTTGCTTTTCCAAATGCAACTAGGGATCAATTTCTTCGTGGATTGTTTCCCCATGTGGTATCTGGCTCCGCTACTAATTAACATTGTTCGTTCGCATGTGGGATCAGTCGACAAAGCCTCACCCTAACAGCTCACGGAGAAGATGGTAATCATAGGATTATATCAGTTGGTGGCATGCATGGCCCACCTCGCTGCATGCGCCCGGCCCCGTGCTGCATATTGTTGGGGCTTTTGCCCTACCGCAACATCCATCGTTGCAAACAGCGAGCACCAACTTTTATTCTCTCCTTTTGGGATGGCTTCTAGTTTTGTCCCATGTTCTCATTGCATATATACAGATGTGTATACGTACGTACTCGGTCAAGGGAAGTCCAAGAAGAAGAAGCCAGAACTCAAGTTGATGCAACAAGTACATGTGTATCTGATCAGGAGAGTACATCAGAACACCAAGGATCTAGCAAACAAAACATAGTGGCCTACCTAGTCCATATGCTTGCATATGCTCTCTTTTTTCTCTTTGGAGAGACGGGGACTCCCTCATTCTAACAGAATTACGTAGGACGACAAAAGGTTATTCGCACTTCGCAGGTTTCAGCCTAGCTATCCTGCACCAACAGATATATATAGATACCAAAACATAGACTACTGCTGCTTGTAGTTGTATATGTCCATTGATCAGAATATCTAACATATATTAGGAGCACAAGATTCTTTATCTATGTAGTACTAACTCAGGAACTTCAAATGAGGATCAACTTCAAATGAGGAAGTCATTTCATTCATCGCATTGAGCAGAATGTCGATCGATATATACATAGGCTCTAACTAGATTCTAGGCATTGCGTTGTCTTCTAAATAATATTCACATGTATGTATAGTTTACTTTATCACAATATTGTTATTTTTCTTTCGTAGTCCTATCCCTTCTCTGTCAAAATATTGTTACAGTGCTGTGAAAACAAAACAGAAAATTTTTTTTGTAGGAGACGTTGGTAATGAACAATAAAGTTAAGAAATGCATAAAAGTTACATGTATATTTTTTGTAGTAGCTTTGTAGTGCTCAACTCATAAATGTACTAACATATGCCAGAATGTAAATTCAGTGTTTTTTTACCCCGTATAAGACTAATACTACATTATACAGTTAACATAAAAGCTCCTTTTTAAAGATAAAAGGCACTACACCAGTTTCACTAGCTAGCTGTTAGCTAACACACATTCTACCTACCTATGAAAGTAACACTGTACTTCAAAAGGTTGATCTATATCTGAAGACTTTTAACAGCATGATATGATGTCTCTCAAAATCCATCGTATGTAGGTTCTTAATATTCGGAAATGCCCATGAACATCAGAACAAATAAGGCGAGCAAAACCACAACAAAATGGACAATTAACATTCTCAGCATCATGCATATAAAATATCCGAAGACGCAAATAACAAATGAAAATAAAGAGGCACTCACCGTGCCATATGCATGAACAATTAAACCACCCCACCAATTCCATCTTCCATTATACCCCAGAGGTAATACATGTATACACCCATATGACCCCCCATTTTTTGAAAGGTTTAGCATTAAACCTCTCAAATCACCCTCTCCCTAACTGAGATTTTTTACCATCCTTGGAAGGTACCAAGCCATCCCTTAAGCTAGCACTAAGAGATACCAAGAGTTTAAGGATAATTTAGTAGAAAGGTATTGATACTACCTAAGGATGGTAAAAACTCTCATGCAAAGTAACATACACACACAAACATATATAAGGGATACATAAAACTCTCCCTCTACATACCTTGGACATCGATCCAAGATTTTTTTTTCTCCCTTCCTTTTTCTTTCCCTCATGCACACACCATAAGACCAAAAAGAAGATCAAACTCTCTAAATGAAGTGAGCTATAACTTATAACTATACTAAGTTGAGTTGCATAAGCATGCATGCATATTTCATGCTAGCTTTGAGGCTGCAGCTAGCCATGCATGCACGGAGCTAGTGTTACGGGACACTAGAGCGAACCTTGCTCCTGCACGCCGTTCATGCGCTGCCTCTTGATGCTCCCGCCGCCCCCGGACGAGGACGTGTCGCTGCTCGCCGCCTTGCTGTCCATGACGCCGCGCAGCGCCTCCTGGATCGACGCGACGAGCTCGTGCCTCCTGTGAGAGGCGGCGCACCCGTCGTCGTCGTCGTTCCCACCGTCACGGCCGTCGTCGCCTTCCTCGTCCTCTTCCTCCACCGCGGTGATGAGGAGCACGTTGCGGACGCGGCCGCCGAGCGTGGCGATCTCGGCGCGGCGCGCGCGCAGCCGGAGCTGTGCGAGCGCCCGGGCGATGTCCAGGATGAGGTCCGGGCGGTCCTCGCAGCACAGCGAGGCCCGCACCACGAACCTCCCCTCCTCGTCCGCCGAGGCGTCGACCGCCAGCTCGTCGGCCTCCGTCGGCATCAGCTGCTGCTGCTGCTGCGCCGGCGCCTGCGCCTCCCCGGCCGCCGCCGCCATCATCGGCGACGTCTGCCGCTTCAGCTCCTTGACGTGCTCGATCACCTCGGCCAGCAGCGACGCCTTGTCCGTCTGCACAACACACCAACAAACAGGCCATCAGACCAGAGCCAGCCATCATTACGCGCCTGAAGCTTTGGACGCATGCATGGTATAGTAGCCAGCCCAGCTAGCTAAGTAGCTAGTGGACGGATGGTATCAGTGTACTGGTAGCTGTAGTGGCGGTAGGAGAGGGTGCCGATCGAGTGGGGCGAATGCATGCGAGCATGGAGGAAAAGCTACAAAAATCGCGGGCGTGGCGCAGCCTTTGCATGCGTCCGTCCTCGAACGCTTTTGGGGGTGTGAGCTCAGGCTCCTGAGCGCTCTG
The DNA here is from genome assembly GCA_036346575.1 of Dendrocalamus sinicus. Lineage (NCBI taxonomy): Eukaryota > Viridiplantae > Streptophyta > Magnoliopsida > Poales > Poaceae > Dendrocalamus > Dendrocalamus sinicus. The sequence goes on from CM070663.1 coordinate 25,606,564, forward strand.
ACACGAGCGTGCGCGCTTGTCTTGCACGGGGCCGCGCATACACAGCGTTTTCTGCTCCATCTCCCCGCGGCCGAAGCATACATGCTTGCATGCGGCGGTCTCCACGAATCCAAAGGCTTCTGCGCCATCTTTTCTTGCCTAGCTTGTCAGCAAGTGTTCTCTATACTCTTAAGTCTAGTCGTACAATATGAGAGGTTGCTTTTCACCCCCTCCTTGTCTTTGTCTCCTCCCAAATTACCACTCCCTCTAATTTGTAGAATTCCTATAGAAATTGTACTGTTTCCTGTGAAATTCCTGAGCAGTTCTAAAAAAACCGCTTGATGTAGCTTTTCACATGTGGTAGATGACAATCGTAGATGGCACTAGTTGGGGAGAAATTGGAACATGAGATGGAACAAATTAAGGACAGGGAGATGTGCATGCCAAATTCATTTCGAGCACGTAATTATGCTGTGTTGGGTTGTTGCAGGGCCTAAGTACATGTAGAGCTGGCCGATGTCACTAGCAGTTGTCGCAAGAAACTTGCAAGCTAGGCAGCTAGCTAGCTAGATCAGTCTTCTTGCTACTTCTTAAGCTGTGAGATTAGTTAGTCCATCGATCTATTCAGTGATGCTGGAGTATAATTCACCGATCGATCTTCTTATTTAGATCCGATCTTGCGATTGCGCATCAAAATCATTAGCTTAATTAATTAGGGTTTGCACATGAACATGAAGTGATGATGATCATCCAGAGAGAGAGAGAGGGTTAATTAGTTAGCATGAGAGAGATATATGTGTGTGTGATGATCGTATCATACGAATATATGTATGGATTATCATCGATCACCTTGGTGGTGTTAGGGAGGAGGCTGCGGAGCCTGGCGAGGTGGCTGTTGATGCGCTGCCGGCGGCGGCGCTCGGCCTCGCTGTGGCTGCGCGAGGCCGCCAGCGCCTTGGCGTCCATGATCTCCTTGGTCGTCATCCGCCCCAGCTCTGCCTGCAGGCTCCCCAGCAGCCCGGATACCACCCTCGACCCGTGCTGCCCCATCTGCAGGGACGCTGCCTCGCCGCCGCCGGCCACCGCATGCTGCCCCATCTGCGGTGGCTCCAGGCCGAACAGCCCGTACTGACTCCCCAGGCCGCTGCTGCCCTCACAGTACGCGCCGACGCCGAACGGTCCCCCTGCCGCCCCCGGCATCTCGGCGCCGAAGGGCGCCGGCGGCACTTGGGGGATCATATAGGGCGGCGCGGCGGCGGCCGGGCCGAGCCATGGCAGGAGGGCCGAGGCGTGGCCGTGGTCACCACCGTGGGCACCTACCCCTCCGGTGGCCTGGAGCAGGAGCGCCTCGTGGCTGCCATGGACGCCTCCTTCCCACATAGATCCCGATCGATCGATGAATCGATCAGCTTCTTGTTCTTGTCCTTGGAGGAGGAGGTGGGGGAGGAGCACGAGTGCTTCTTCGAAGCTTTGGCTATGGATTCTTGGCTCCGGCTTCTCCTTTCGTGTTCTTTTTTTTACCAGTCAAAGGGAATGCGTGGGACGTGGCCTTTTAAACTCTTGTGTCGACCTGCCCACTGCGCAACATGTATGGCTTTAGGCCAATCTACTATTTCCATGGCTTTTTCTATCTATCGTGTGGCCTTTTCGCACCGGAGGTGGAGTGGTCGGGTAGTGGTCGAGACGGCTAGGGCTCGTGTACGGCATTAGAGGGCCCGCCTCCTCTGCTTCCCTAGCTTTCTCCTCCTCTCGGCCTCTATTTCTCGGAATTTTTCTTTTTTATATTGGTTATGCTTTGCATACAATTGATCGGGTTGCGCTCTCTCTATGTGTTCCTCAGAGGTAAAGCTAAGATAAAAATAGAGAGTAGACTCAACTATCTAAGCTAAATTAAGATAAATATAGCAAATATATGGATCTGTTCGTATTGACTTTTGCTTCTAGAAACCAAAACCAATACAAACGCCTCAACTTCTATAAGCCGCTTGTATCAGACACTAATATTTATTAGCCATTACAATATACACTTTCACATATTGTAACATATTTTGTATTTTATTATATCGTAATTCCATAAATCACATATCAATTCAAATGTTGTAGTGTCTTTTGTTATACTGTCTTTCTTACATAATGCACTACTATTCATCAGCCGCAGTTAAAGGCCATCGTCAGAAGGCAATATGAATAGGCCCATATAGTCTCTGGGTTATGCTTTGATCAGTTGGAAGAGTACTATTTGAAGTAGTCACGCAAAGTTCGTTTTTCCATTATTACAGATTACAAATAAATTGTAAATTTTATCACTTCATCAAAAATTACCAAATACCAATTTCATCGATCAATTCTTTCTCTTGCTCCTCTCAAGGTTTGTTTTCCAAAACTACCACCAATCCCACATGATCGTGAGTAGTGATATACTCGGGGAGAAAATTTAGCCGGTGCTAGCTTAAGCCTCCGATGTCGGTACTGGGATGCTAGGTGTGCATGGGCTAGAGTTGATGCTCTAGCCTCCTGCAACCCTAGGGAATCAACCTGCCCCTGATCCTGAGAAATTCTGGTGTTCCAAACAAAGCGTAGTAGTATAGTAACTTTGTTACTCATGACTACGAGTCTCAAATTATTAGACGCTCCACAGCTGTTTAGCTGTATTTGGTGAAGTCTCCTTATGTTCACAAAACGTAAGTTGTAAACATTTTATGGTCTCTGATGCAATTTTAACATATATTAATGATTAAATTTTTGAAAGTTTGACTGTATGGATCCCAATATTTGTTGAGGGAAGGATTATTATTCATAGCTAGGCCAATTTACTTATTATATATCTATACCTATATTAATTAGGCACTCCGAAGAAACTTCCACGTTAACTAAAAGGATCTGGTCATCTATCTGGCTGTTTTGAGCTAGTTATGATAGCTCATATTAAAAGAAAGAGTCTATATCAAGTACAATCTATATTAACTAAAATTTAGAATAAAAATAAGAAAAGTTAGGAACTTGATTTTCACATGACCTCCAAAGTCACATCCATAAATAACTAAAATTTAGAATAATAATTAAAAAAAATTAGCAAATGAAATGGGATTGTCTATCTATGTATATATACTAATTAGGCACTTCGAGAGCTCTCACCTTAACTAGAAAGATCTGGCCATCCATCTGATGGACTCGAGTTATAACAGTTCAAATTAAAGGAAAAAGTCCATGTTAGGTGCAATCTAAATTAACTGAAATTCAGAATAAAAAAAGAAAAATTAGCGACTTGATTTTCATATTGTAACATCCCAAATTTGCTTTCCTTAAAAATTTAATTTCAAATTAATTAATTAAAACTTTTGGGTTTTTATTTTGGATTATTTGTAGTATTGGAAGAAAATATCAAAATTCCAGAGCCTCTATCATCACTTTCCTTCCTTTTCTTCTTTCTCCGGTGTCTACCATTGATGCTCCTCTCTCAAGCTTTAATTTCGGTCGTTATTCCCTTGGGCTGAAACAAATGCTGCCATTGAAGACCCCTCTTCATTCCATACTTCCTCTGACAGTTTCCCCACTTTAAACCTCGTCATCAATGACGATCGTGCGCCACTACATCGGCCATAAATTCGATGAGCCGCCTTTTGGCCATTCCTCTTTCCTGAGCCCTATAAATACTTCTCTAAGCATTTCTTGTTCACACTCTTCCACCCCTCAATTCTTACTTTCGAGCACATGAGACTTCCTGCACCGAGTTTCTCCTCCGACAGCCTTAAGTCGAGCTTTGGTAGGTATTTCCAGAGAGCCCAAAACTCTTCACGCTTCACCGCCACGGTCTCTGTCTTCACCAACCAGCACGGCCGTTCATCGGAACCCCTTCACTGCCGACGCCGTGTTCTACTGCTGCTTCTTCCTCGCAGCCAACCGATTTTTGACCTCTCGAAGTCTACACCAAGGTACCCAATCTCTCTATGTATCTTTTGACTTCTACAGTCTTCTTCAACTACCCTTAGCCTCTGGACTTTCGATCGTGGTGATCCTCGACCACGGCTTCTCCGGTCCGTAATTGCTTACAACTGCGTCACTCATTACCGCAGCCGCTCACAATCACCATAATCACGACCATGGAACCATCTCACTATGGTTGTTCGATCACCCTTGGCCTCCCGATCACTCTCAATGTTTCAACCATGTATAATTGTCGACCCTTCCGACACACACGAAACACTTTTTCTTCCAACCACCGACCACTCTATAGGGTTTCTGACCAACGACCACTCTGTGTACCCTTTGACCCCTCCAACCCCTCCAACCACGTTATAACCTCCGACCGCCCCAACCACTGTGTAGCTTTCGACCGCTTCGAACATCTTCCCTTGCTGATCAGACTGCTCCAACGTCTTACCGATCGAACTACTCCGAACGCCTTACCAATCGGACCGCTCCGAATGTCTTCTCTTGCTGATTGGACTGCTCCAAATGTCTTCTCCTGCCGATTTTGACCAGAAACCACTCTCTGTAGATCCGACCACTCCAACCATAGTAAACACTTCCGGAAGCCCGTATTTCTTCATATTAACTCTATTTGAACTCGTTCAAATTTCCGAATTCATCAAAAATCATAAATTTCCTTCAGGTATATATATTTTTTATTTGTAATTTTGTTTGTATTTATTTATTTGTTTGTTTTTCTTGTTTCACGTGTGTAGAATCCGACATCGTCGACACTAGTTTGGACTAATAGAAAGCGTCAAACTCCAACTTCAATGAAGGCAAGTCGTAGACCTTTGACCATATTAAACCCATTTTATAAAATTATATTATTTTAAATTGTCATGCATTGCTAGTTTTATATTAAATATTTCTAGGACTAGTTAAATACCTACTTGATAGTATGCCACCTTGAATAAATTGTGAATGACATATATTCTTGAACACCATAGAATGCATAATTTTAGTTGGGCCTATTTAATACCAACGTGGAAATCGAAATTATGCTTAGGCATGCTTTAGCCGCGTGAGGGGTTCCTTCACCAGGCTTATCATGAAAATTTATCTTAATCATATATGGAATTATGGCGGGTAGCCATTGTTAATAAAATTTGTTGTGCTATGGAAGGGGATGCCATTGAGCCTGGTTAAACAAAAATTGATTTCATACTAAGGTGAATGATTGTGCAGTAAAGGGAGTACGGGAAGTACATTTTGGATGAGATTGTTTCGCCTGGGTAACCACTAAGGACTTAATCTTGTGCGCATTGATCTAGGTCATATTGTACAACCACATGTCCAGTATGGGATGGACCTGACTAAAATTCAAAATAATAAATAAATGAAAATCATCAAATGAAAAGTAAGAGTATATGTCAAGTACAAGGAATATTTTCATATGTTGGACCAACAATGACGACTAGAGGGGTGAATAGGAGCCCAAATTAAATTTGAGACTTTCCAAAATCTTTCTCAAGGAGAAACCAAAACTCTTCACTTCAATAGTTATGAGATGCTATAAAGATCAGCGAACAATCTCCCACAAGGAAAACTCTAAGAAAAACCGAGTCAAAAGATCCAAACCTTGCCAGGCGGTATGACTGCAGTGCAGAGAACGATATGGCTAGAGTAGTAGTCTGACCATAGGTCATCAAGTGGTCAACCAGCCTTGTGCGGTCTAACCGGTCCAATGGCGGCCTGACTGGCCCGTTTGAATAGAGACAATTTTTAGCATTATTTTAAATAAAAAAATTGATGAAACTTTTGATCCACAACTCCAAAAGACTTGAAACTTGGTGTGCACCTTCTCTAAGATATTAGGAATATATTCCATGCATGGATCTTGAAGATCAATGCAAGTTTCTATCTTTATCCAAAACAAGTAAGATCGCACCAAAACCGAGGAAAGATAGAAACCTCGATCTATTCTTGCTCGTGAGTTCTAATGATCTGGATGACCTTGGATGGGTTATCACATGTCATAACAAGTTAGACCATAGCACGAACTTCGCCCAAAACACCATCAAGATCAAAACCCAAAAAGCACCCTCTCTTGAACTAAAACCGGGCAATCACAAGTAGAGATGGCAATGGGTACCCGATACCCGAATACCCGATGGGTTTTACCCGATAAAGAGACGGGTATGGAAAATTTTATGTACCCATGGGTACGTTATTGGGCGAAATCCTCTACCCGCCGGGTAGGCGGAGTGCGGTGTGGTATATACTACCCATACCGCCTACCCGAGTAATGAATACCGCATTAGACAACTAGACATCCCACTCAAATGTTAATTTTATTATCTACTTGTTGTTGATTGTTTATTTGTTTGTCATATGTTGATATGGTCATGTCAAGTATGTTTATGTGATGTACTAATTTTGATCATTAGACGCTTTTGTGCTTGGCATGTATGATTAATGAATGTCTAAATTGATGATATTCTTATGTGTTGAACCGGGTATGCTTGTGGGTACGGGTTACCCGTCGGGTAGTAATACCCGCGCGAGTACGGGTATGGGTAAATTTTCCTACCCGCGTGCACATACGGGTAACCCGACGGGTAAATTTACACCTAGCGGGTACGGGTATGGAATGGCAATACCCGATGGGTATTTACCCATTGCCATCTCTAATCACAAGAGCTAGCAAATAACAAGTGCTAAATGAATGAGATCTGGTCTTCAAGAGACATCTTCATCACTTAGATGTCCTTGACAAAAATCAATATCAAGAACAAAAACTAAGCCAAATCAATATTTCATCACTTGAGCAAAGAGAAGAAAGACTTGGACGAATTTTAATATCTATTGATACTTAGAGATAAATGTTTATAGCCACTCCTAGCTATACACAAAGGCTAAGGATGAAAAAAAACTCAACCATAAGAGCCTCTCATATCTCACAGAAAAGTTCTCTCTAAGAGCCCTAACTCTCCCTTACCTGGCATGGATGGTGTAGGACCAGAAAGGTAACAGAGGGGGTGAAGGGTGTCAATTAAAATTTCCCCAAGTATTCCAAATTCTATTCTCAAATAACTACAGAGTTACAGAGAATGAAATTCACTGCCAAAAAACCAAAGATAATCACTCAAGAACATAAAAACTTGAAGCAATTAGCTCCTATAGGTCTGACCGCCAACCAAGGGGCGGTCTGGCCTCTTCTTAGCGGTCTGACTGCTATGAACAGCAAAACTAGGCTTATGAACAGGAAATCAGCACTAGAGCGAGATTTTAAATCCACGTAACTTTTGATTGGATGATCTGAAAGCCGTGAAACTTTGCAGGGATCTTCCCTAGGTTATCAAGAATGTATTTCTATAAATGAACATAAAAATCATGGCCAAAGTTGATACATTTTTTAGTTTGAAGGAGAGTTGCACCGAAATCAACCCAAAACCAAAATTAGTGAATACAACCTGCTCGTGGATGGATGATGACCAAGATGATTCTAGATGTATTCTCACATGTCATAGCAAGTTAGAACAATGAAGAAACCACTCCACTACCCTCATATCAAGAAAAGATTGAGAGGATAGAAAAGCCAACCAAAATAGGAGCAAATTAATCAAATAGAGAGATAGATATGAAGGTCACCAAGATTGATGTATTGCCACTTGAGGAAGTAGGATTTACAGCCACTTCACCGTCGAGGACAAAGAGCACACAAAGCACTCAACTCTCAAACCGTAACCCTAGACATGAGAGCACAATAGAGATGGATTGGATGGTCAACCCAAGTCTCCATGCCAATCCCTTTATATAGGTGTTCTAACAAGCCACACCTACCCTTTAGTGGATACTATTTATTTAGCATAATGGGAAAAACCTTATAACCCCCCACTCATGGGTAATACTCACATATGTTCACTTATGCATGTTTTTTAAAGCGCATAAACCCGAATCCGTTAAGTCTTTTACACTTGATCTATCTTGATCAAATCAGTTTCTCCTTGACCTAAACTACTCTCCAAGTGCCACTCATGCATCACGGTTTTTATCCAAGGCAGATCTCGGTATTTTGTTCAAACTACCAAAATACCCTTCCTTGACTGGGTTATCTCCTTCCAATGCAAGCAATCGCCATGCTTGCCACATGTAGATTCTCCATTATCTTGCCACGCATCGGCAAGTCTCTCCCGCTCCGGTTCCATCGGACCACGCCTCACTTGGACCGACCAAGCCACATGGTGCAAACCAGCCATTCGAACTTGCCTTCAATATTTTCCATCTTTTTTGTGCCATGCTCGAGCACACCAACTCACCTAGCATCCTTCATTCTGGGTCTTGTGATGAGGACGAGCTAAATAAATTACACAAGCACGAGCTAAACAAATTAATTAACAGGTGAATTCACTCCTAATTGAATTTGGTTATAATTTATGTGAGAACTGGATACTACCTCATTCTAATGTGCTGTTCATTCTAAGGTTTAAAGATGTGAAGCTTCTAGAATTGGAGCCATGGAGGAGGAGCCAATGGAGAAGAAATACTTGGAGTCAAGCAAGGGAAGACATGTTCAAGTCCTCATTGTCACGCCGGATTGACCTCAGATGTGTTCAGGACCGTTCAATCCAGATTCGGTGTTCGCAAGACCTTCAGAACGTTCTGACCAGTCCGAATGGTTTCGATTATCCGAGCTGTCCGATAAGCGTTGGATGCTTAGATGCTTCAGAGACGTTCGGATCGCTCCGAACGATCACACCGTCCGATCTTCCATGAACTGCCCGATCGCCTTGGAAACATTCGACCCACTCCAAATGAGTTGTACCATCCGATCTTCAACAGACCGCCTGATCGCCTTGGAGATGTTCGGACAGCTTCGAACGTTCGTTCGTTCTGTGATGTTCAATCAGGTTTTGACGATTGATAATGATAGTGATGTTTAGACCACTCTGAACGTTCGCTCTTCCGCATCGTTTGATCAACTTGGACGGCCGATATTGATGGTAACGTTCGGACCAGGCCAAATGATCTCGCCGTTGGATTGGCTGGAGATGCTTGCAGCCGTTCGATTGACTTGGAGGTGTTCAGAATAGTCTGATCATATTTTTGACCATGACACCGCCTACGACTTATGACCACTACGCTTCTATGACTATAACTTACGACCACTGCGTTGCTACGACTACGACTTATGACCACTGAGCCACTACGACTACGACTTACGATTGTTCGATACTCTTGCAGCTCGGATGACTATGAAGGTAACGACTGCTACTCGCGGTCGAAGCCAATATCAACAGAAGATGTGTGGTCATAAAGATGGCATGGTCGTAGTCGAAATCAACCTCAACGTGGTCGTAATGACTTATGAGTGTAGACCCGAAGGGATTCTTTGTGATTAAAGGGCAATAACTTTCGCATACGGAGTCCGATTGAGGTGATCTTGGACTTATTGGAAAGCTTATTTCAAGGACTATGTAACGGATGGGGATTTATCTTTAGATTCATCTGGGATAAAAGATTTTAGTTTCCTATTATCGGAGTTCGAGTCTAATACGATAACAAATTGAGTTGTACATGATTAGGGGGTCCTATGGACTGTGCCTAGGGCTGTATAAGCCTTGTAATATATAGCCTTTAGGGAAGACCACATTATTTTCAAGATAGCCAATATTGCTTATTCTCAGGTTTATGCTACACGCTGCCTTTGGGGAATTGGGCGATTTTTTGAGAGTACCTCCGTTGTTTTTGTAATTCCTTGTGGTTCGCAGAAGCAATGATACATTTGCTTTGTGGTCGGGTAGATGGAATCACAAGCATGTGGTTGGGTGAATTCTTTTATTGTAGGTTGTATTGAAACAGTGGTTGGCGCCATTGATTCGTTAGGTTTCACGAATCCAATTTATCCTTAATCCTACGTCATGAAGATCGGGCACCCCGTATCACCTCGGCTCCTCCATGAGCATAGCCCTGATCCTCATCATCAACCATGGTGACTCCAAGTGTCCCTGCATCTTGAAAGACAAAGAAATCATTTTCAGGCATAATTTTTTTACAACTTGACCCACGTTAGCCAAAACATGTGCCATGCAACCTTAATGCAATGACCCAGGTCACCCCAACTCAATCCTTGACTCAATTTCCATGTTTTGCAAAAATTAACCTCAGACCACCGAGAGAAACCAGTCTAGTCGCCACACACAAGCAAACCAGACCACTGGCTAGTCTGACATGAGTACTCGAGGTACTTGAAACAAATAAGTATTGAAGCACTCGAAGCCTATGACTACCGATCGCAAAGCCTACAACTATCAATTACTGACTAGGTACTGCAACTTCCGACCACCAACCAGACACTATATTTATGACCATCAACTAGGTACTATAGCTGCAACCATCCATGGTCGTTCTACCGTGCTCGACCTGCCGTGGTCGATCTACCGATTGGACCGCCCAACACAAGACCACTCGGACCATCGACTACCAATCGTGGCCTCTAACTACCATTTGTGCTAGAAGCTTGCCGGTCAGACCGCCTAAATAAGGCGGTCAGACCACTCAACCTGAATATTCTAGCAAACAGCCCAACCAAAATATAGTGTTTTGCAAATTAGAATAACCACTCTATAAAACTTGCAATGGTTTATCACAACAATATTCTAGATCTTCTCACATAGTCCTTCAATCTCTCCCTTAATGAACCCATGGCAATTCTTTAAAAATGCAAATAGGAGGTGGTTCTAGACAAAGAAGGGCAGTTTTACAAAGGGAGGCTCAAAATGATCATAAGAAGAATGCAGAGACTTAAAATGGCAATTTGATGCAAAAATGGACTGAAGCTACTGAAAATAATGTGTTTTCACAAAAAGCCTCAAATCCATCAAATGAGTCAAGAAATCTCACTCTAGATCCATATGAAAGAAATTGTTCTGTTTAACCTTGGTCATGATAAAAAGAGATCAAAATATGAAGAGAATCACAACAAATCATTAAAGCTCCGGTTTAGCGAGGTTTTACATAAAAACTCCAAATTATACTATGGATATGTAGTTTTGTCAATCTTTCTCCCCCTTTGACAATGGAGTCATCAAGATGCATAAAAGAAGATAGGGCATAAATAAAATGAAGTGGTTGTATTTTATTTATTTTGAGCATTTACGATCCATGAAAATTATCTAAAGTGACTCTACAAGTATTACACTAAGCCATATTATGTGAATGAGCTATCTAGATCATAGCAAACCATATATAGCAAAGCTAAAGCTAAATTAGCATAATTTGACTTTAAATAGATTTTTAGCATGTCAAGTTTCTCAAGATCATAGTTTAGCTAAAGATATCCAAAAAATGAGCCAAGCCATATCAATATTCAAAATGGAACCAAGAAGCTACATTTGAGTTGATTTAGTATGCATTTTTCTCAAGTACTTGATACCACTTGTAATTGAGCAAATTTAGCAGATTTGGCATTTTTTGAAGTTTCTTTAGCTATTTTCACAAAATTTTGTTTTCTTGGCAATGTGCTAGATCTCAAGCCTTATGCGACCACCCCAAGCAAGAAGCTTAAGGATGTGATCTTAGTCATCCAAAACTCCCATTGAGTTCATGCCTAGTGCAATGGCAAGTCGTCTCATGAGAAATAATTGGTGATATCAATTTTTCGCAAAAAAGAGATCCCTTTCATTTTCTTGACTTAATTCAAAAACAAAGAGATAATACTAACTCATGCTTCAATAAAGAATAAGTATAGCTCAATTTAGAGTCAAGACACAATTTAGTCTATTTGACATGCATAAATCATACAAGGATTTCTAGAGAAAAACTAGTCATAAGATCCAGCAAGATATGATTTAATTCAAGTTCATATTTAATAAAAGTTAGCATGGCAAAAGCTAAAAACATGATAAATCTAGCAAACTAACACAAGGTATGACAAGATGTAACGCGAAATATTATGTCACACAAGGATAATAGTTAAAACTCCATGTATTTATATTATAGAGCATATTGCTGAATTTAAAATATAATATGATACAACGGATGCAAAAAAGGACAAAATCCCCCTCAAAATAGGCTAAAAAGGACTAATAACCCCAGACTCTCCCCGCAAACAAGCAAAACGAGAAGATCCAAGAGCCTTTGTGAAAATATTCGCAACCTACTACTCGGGCTCTACAAAGTGAAGTACAACATCACCCTTCTCTACATGGTCTCCAAGGAAATGGTATCTAATGTCAATGTGTTTGGTCCTAGAGTGTTGTAGTGGGTTTTTGGCAATATTTATGGTGTTAGTGTTGTCATAAAAAAAGAGAAACACTATTTAAGACCGGCCCATAGTCTTACAGAGTAAATAAGATCTAGAGAACTTGAGAACAGCTACTAGCAGCAGCTACATACTCCACCTCAATAGTGGACTGTGTAACAAAGGATTGCTTTCTAGATGACCAAGCAATAAGAGATGTGCCTAATAAGTGACAGGTGCCAGACGTACTCTTCCTATCTACTATACACCCCATAAAATCAGAATCCGAAAAAGCCCAAATGGAGAGTGTAGAAACTAAAGAATACCAGAGTCTAAAATCAAGAGTGCACTAAAGGTACCTGAAGATGCGACACACTGCTTGACGATGAGAGACATGAGGGGAAGCCTGAAATTGAGCGCATAGAAACATAGCAAACTATATGTCCGACCTTGACGCCGTGAGGTGGAGGAAAGAGCTAATCATGCTGTACTAGTCCTTCTGGTCCATAGGCTCTCCATCCTTATCAGGATCTAGCACGGTCGAGGTGGCAATTGGAGTAGACATCGGCTTGCTACTTCCCATGTCGAAGAGCTGAAGAAGGTCCCTCATATACTTGCTTTGATGAATGAAATTCTCTTCTTATTTTGAAATCATTATTAAAGAAGAAACTCTCAAGTCTATCATACCAACCTCTAGGGGCTTGCTTCAATTCATACAAGGCTTTGGATAGCTTACACACATGGTTTGGGAACTTGGGATTTTAAAATCAGGTGGTTACTTGATATAGACATCTTCCTCTATGAAATCATTAAGAAAAGCACTCTTGACATCCATTTGAAAAAGCATAAAGCCCTTAGACACCGCGAATGCTAGCAATATGCAAATGACTTCTAATCTAGCTACAGGAGCAAAGGACTCTTCAAAGTCTAAGCCCTCTACCTGGGAATACCCTTGAGCTATAAGCCTAGACTTATTGCGAACTACCAACCCATCCTCACTTTGCCTATTTTTTAAAACTCATTTTGTTCTAATTATATTATGATTAGGTGGAGGTTCAACTAAGGTCCAGACTTGGTTTCTTTCAAAGTTTTCAAGCTCTTCATGCATGGCATTGACCCAAGAGGTATTAGATAAAGTATGGGTGACATCTCGGGGTTCAAAGGAAACAACAAAAGCAGAATATGCATGAGAATCTGGAGAGATAAACCTAGAGCGAGTGACTCGCTCATGGAGATCCCCAGTCATCTACTCCTAAGGGTATCATCGCTGAATATGAAGAGGGGGTCCTGGTGCAGACGTGAACTCTAACTCATGGGATGTGGAGGTAGAAACAGAGCCACTGAAAGCTCTGATGAGAGGAGGCTGTTCTCCTAAAACTGGAGAGGTAGAGACAGCCTCTCCAACCAACTCAGGAGTGACTAGATAATGGATTGGATCCTCATCTTCTTTGTCAAGGTTGCCATCGACGAAGATATTCTCACTCTCACCAAGTACCTGTGTACCTACACTGTCGGATCTAGTACCAAGACTAACCTCATCAAAAGTGACTTCACATGTCTCAGTAATTTTGTTAGTATCCAAATTAAAAACACAATAGGCATGAGAATGGGCAGAATATCCAAGAAAAATACCATCATGACATCTGGATTCAAACTTATCAAGGTTTCCATGTTTAAGAATGAAGCACTTGGCATCGTAAAATTTTAAAATGAGGTACACTAGGCCTATGAGCAAATCTAAGCTCAAAAGAGATCTTGTCTATGGCTGATCTCAAGAAAACCCTATTTATACACATAACAAATAGTAGAGATCGCCTTATCCCAAAACCTTCTAGGGGTGCTATGTTCATCTAGCATAGTCCTAGCTATCTCAACAAGGGTTGTATTCTTCCTCTCAACAACCCCATTCTGTTGGGCAACTCTATGTAAGGAAAAATGGTGCTCTAACCCTCTCTCAGTACAGAAAGTGGCAAAGGAATGGCTATTCAATTCTGTGCAATTGTCACTCCTAATAGCTCTCAAGGCTCCTAGGAGGTCAACTACTAGTCTAAAGGCCAACTGTCTGAAGTAGCCAAAGGTCTCATCCTTAGATACTAGAAAATACACCAAGAATAGTCATATATAATGACAAGCACATACTACTTCCCTCCGGCAGACTGAACTCCAGAAGGACCGACTCTGTCTAACTAAAGCAACTGTCCAGGTCCATCAATCATCTCTAAAGTAAGAGGTGGATGAGGAGCAGAAACCATCTTACCATGTCTACAGGGTGTGCACACAAGGTCTCTAGCACTCTTAAGCCTAACTAGTCCTCTAATCAGGTTCTTTCTACTGACTCTAGTCAAATGGTCAAATCTATGTGCCCAAGTTTATGATGCCACAACACTAAGCCTAGATAGTCAGAAGCTACAAGACACCTAGGGCTAGAGGCAGAAGAGATATTGAAATTAGCACTAAAGATCCTCTCAAATCTAGAGATCCCAAAGACATGCTCACCAAAGAAGTCTAAAACTCTGCACTCACCACTCTTGAACCTCACTTCTAGGCCCTTATCAAGTAGCTGGGAAACGTATAGCAAGTTATACCACAGCTTACTTACCAAAACAACGTCCTTGAGCATGAAGTTGTTATTGATGCACACTATGCCCTTGGCTATCACAGTACCGGTAGAAGCATCTCCAAACATGATTAACTCATTGTCTAGAATCTTCGATCATGTGTTGAGAACACCCAGAGTCAACAAGTCACACGTCCTCCTTCCTCACACACCAAACCTCGTCAGGGTCATTGTAGGGCTTGTCGGAGTCGAAGGAGTCGACATCGTGGCTGCCCTTGGCCATGAAGCATGTGCCGGTGATGTCCTACGCTTTCTTCTTGCCATGGGTGTCGTCCTCATCATCCTCTATCCCCGAGTTCACATCGCTCATGTCCACGGACTTAAGAGCAGCAAGAACCTAGTTGACAAACTTACGATAGTTGGGCTTCTTGACCCTCGTGTCTCGAGCTCAAGGACGCTTCTGAAGGTCCTTCTCCTCCTCGCCCTTCAGCTTGGGCACTTGGCCAGAATGTGGTTTGGCTTACCACACTCAAAGCACGTCACCAGACCACCTCTCCTCTTGTTTCTAACTTTATTATACACTATAGTGAATTTGGTGGACAGGAGGCCTAAATCTTCCTCAGGTAGCCTCTCAAGTTTCTCAT
Organism: Dendrocalamus sinicus; assembly: GCA_036346575.1. Lineage (NCBI taxonomy): Eukaryota > Viridiplantae > Streptophyta > Magnoliopsida > Poales > Poaceae > Dendrocalamus > Dendrocalamus sinicus. The sequence continues at coordinate 25,621,898 of CM070663.1, forward strand.
CACTAACTGAGTGCAAGGCGAACAAAGAAACGCCAACATTAACACACTCTGAAGAACTGCTTTGAGAAGAATCCATCACAAGAGCTATCAATTATGTCTTGGGAAGACGTGAGATGAAGTCAATCTTATGCGTCTTGAACCTCGAGTAGAGCTTATGTATAGTAAACTCACTTATGACAGTTTTGTCATTGATGGATATGATTTTCATCCTTCCGACCTTCACATCAAGAGCACATAAGATTTGGCGTGCATTCTTAGAGTCTGAGAAGGTCAGGCCAACAACATGGAGGTCATGGAAAATTTTGTTGAACCTTCCCTGCAACTCATCCAAAGACTCACTAGGCTTTTGCTTGATCTTGGAGTATTCTTTCTTGAGTTGATTATGTCTCACTTCCTTAATCATGGTAGAGCCCTCATGGTAGTCAAAGAGGGTCTTCCAAATCTCGTGAGCAGATCTCAAGTGAGCGACTTGCTCAAACTCCGATCGACTGAGCCCCTGAATTAGGAAGTCGTGTGCTTTGCTGTTTGCTTCCACACCGGGATAAATTACATTGTCATCGGCCGGCATAGCATAAGAGTTTTTTTACCTTAAGCCAAATTGTGTTCCTTAGACCTCAATGTAAGCATGCATGCGAGACTTTCAATACGAAAAAATCCACTCCATCAAACACAAATGGCTTGATTGAATACTTGTTTGCTGTCATGATTCCTAAGACCGGTTAAGATCTATGAGAAGAGCTAACTGGGCTCTGATACTACTTGTAGGATTGGAATGGAAAGGCAATAGAGGGTGGCTGAATAGTGACGATTAAAATTTCCCCCAACTATTCTGAATTCTATTCTCAAATAACTACAAAGTTACTGAGAATCAAATTCACTGCCAAAAAACTAAAGCTAATCACTCAAGAACATAAAAACTCAAAGAAATTAGCTCCTGGGGGTCTGACCACCAACCAGGGGGTAGTCTGATCTCTCCTTCGTGATCTTACCACTATGAACAGTAAAACTAGGCATATGAACAGGAAAATCAGCCTTGGAGCGAGATTTCAAATCCACGTAACTTTTGATAGGATGATATAAAAACCCGTGAAACTTTGTAGAGATCTTCTCTAGGATATCAAGAACATGTTCCAATAAATGATCATAAAAATCATGGCTAAAGTTGAGACCTTTTTAGTTTGATGGAGATTTGCACCGAAACCAACCCAAAACCAAAATCAGTAAATACAACTTGCTCATGGGTGGATAATATCCAAGGTCGGTCTAGATATATTCCCACATATCATAACAGGTTAGAACACAGAAGAAACCACTCCACTACCCTTAGATCAAGAAAAGATTGAGAGGAGAGGAAAACCAACCAAAACAGGAGTAAATCAATCAAATAGAGTGATGGACATGAAGATGCACTAAGATTGATGTATTGCCACTTGAGGAGGCAGATTTTAGGCTACTCTACTTTGGAGAACAAAGAGCACATAAGGCACTCAACTCTCAAACCCTACCCTAGACATGAGAGCACAAGAGAGATAGATTGGATGGTCAACCCAAGTCTCCATCCCAATCTCTTTATGTAGGTGTGCTAACCAGCCACACCTAGACCTTAGTGGATACTATCCACTTAGCATAATAGGGGAAACCCGATAACCCCACACATATGGATTTTACTTGTACATGTTTACTTACACATGCTTTTAAAGCGCATAAGCCTGAATCTGCTTAAGTCCTTTACATTTAATTCATCTTGATCAAATCAGCTTCCCCTTGACCTAAACCACTCTCCAAACGCCACTCATATGCCACAGTTTTCATCTAAGGCAGATTCCGATATTTTCACCAAACTACTAAAATATTCTTCCTTGCCCTGGTCATCTCCTTCCAATGCACCACGTGTAGATTTACCATTGGCTTGCCATGTGTCGACAAGTCTCTCCCACTCTAGTTCTACCAGACCGTGCCTTACTTGGACCGACCAAGCCACATGGTGCAAACCCGTCATTTGAACTCGTCTTCAACATTTTCTGCCTTTCTTGTGCCATGGTTGAGCTCACCATCTCACCTGGCATCTTTCGTTCTATGCCTTAGCTCCTCTATGAGCATAACCCCGATCCTCACCATTGACCATGGTGACTTCAAGCGTCTCTATGCTTCCAAAGACAAATAAATCATTTTCGCATATAAGTTCTTCATATCTTGACCCACGTTAGCCAAAACATACATTATGCAACCTTAATGCGATGACCCAGGTCACCCCAACTCAATCCATGACTCAATTTCCATGTTTTCCAAAAATCAACCTCGAGATAACGAGTGAAACCAGTCTGATTGCCATACACAAGTAGGTCAAACCGTTGGCTAGTTTGACACGAGTACTCGAGGTACTCAAAGAAAACAAGAATTGAAGCACTCGAAGCCTATGACTACCGATTGCAAAACCTACAACTACTGATCACCAACCAGATATTGTAGCTTTCGACTATCGAGCAGGCACTATAACTTCTGACCATTGACTAGTCACTGTATCTATGACTATCAACCAGGTACTGTAGAAGCGACCATCCGTGGTTGTTCTGCCATGCTCGACTTACCGTGGTCGATCTACCATGGTCGTTCTGCTGCAATTGATCTACCAATTGGACCGCCCAACACAAGGCCGTTTGGACTATCAACTACCATTCGTGGTCAAAATCTACCGGTCAAACTGCCCAAACAAGGCGGTCAGGCCGCTTAACTTGAATATTCTAGCAAATAGCCCAATCAACATGTAGTCTTTTGCAAATTCAAATAACCACTCCGCAAAACTTGTAATGTTTTATGACAAATTTATCCTGGACATTCTCACATGGTCCTTCAGATGGCTTAGCCCTAATCCACCCTTCTCCACCCTTTTATAATAGAGGGAGATAAGAAACCCTTACCAGCCTTTCTAATTGGGTTTCAATCACTTACATGGGCTAACCCGCTAACCCAACACCCATTTATAGTGGAGGCACACATGCACGCTGCTTAAAGTGCTCACACCTATTAACCTATTAGTGAATCAACACTTGATCCACTTAACAATTTTAGTACAACTATGACCTAAACCACTTAGGCCACTGCTGCAGTTTCACACACTAATACTTTTTTTGTATTGGGTAATTTATCAAAATACCCCTCTATCGCCTTCTGTGAAGCTTCTTGTTTCCTTTGCAATAAAACATTACCTATGCTTCACCATCTTTTATGTGGCCCCAATGACTTGCTATCAAACCTCTCACGCGTTCGGATCTTCTCGAACCGTCCTTACTTACAAATGGCCTAAGTCAGTTGGCGTACTACATTATTCACCTTCACCATGATGGCACCCAGCTTCCCTGACTGCATAGGACTTGAGCTCCTCCCTCAGCCTAGTCATGGCTCACATTGCTGTCGCCCGTCATGTCTACCACCGGTAGGTCCCGCTTCGGCTCCTTGTCTTCTCGGCTTGTAACCACCTCACAAGCCTTAGTCATCTTCCGATAACACCTTGATCCTATGGGACCTCAGCACCTCCCTGAGCCTAGTTCAAGCCTCAGCTCCTCCTGAGCCTAGCCTAGATCCCGGAACTCAACACTCTCTCCTAGTTTGATATTGTTCACCTCACCATGACCTAGCTCTGGAGTCCTACAATCAACAAAAATAAGTAAATCGTCACGTAGCACCGCATGAGACAAACATCATCAATTGACCCAATTGATGACACATGAACACTAACCTCCAAAGCTTCCATCCCTAGAAGCACCACCGCAAAGCATGATGTGCATCTCCAATACATCATTGTCTTTGCTCAAACTTTACCATTCAAGGTCCTTATATATCTTATGCCTTGCTTGAGCCCAACTATCCCACACAATATCCACGGCCATTTTGGACCTCAGTTATCCCCAACCTAGTCCTGGTCTCCCTACCATTGACCATAGTTGCCTCCAAGCCATCTACACAACAAAAGACCAAACAACCATTTTTGGGCATAAATTTTTTGTAACTATACCACTGATCCTAAACCATATGACTAGACCTTAAACCCCTGTTCACACACTCGACACAAAGACACCACTCAAAACCACAAAGAACACCTCCATTGTGTTCTAGCCACTAGCAACCAGCCTGATCACACAACCCAAGCCAGTCAGATCACTGGTTGCCCATTGGTCAGACCGCCAGCCATCAGCTAGGCTAACTAGCCTAGTTACCTCACTAATAATAGGGGAGCGGTCTGACCGCGGCCACCAAGCCAGCCACACTACTGGCACCTTGGTCATTATGATTGCCAATCAAAGGCCGGTCATACCACTACCTCCCACAGTGCACCAATCGAAAACATGCTATCTGAAAAATAGCTACCGTCAACTAGAATTTGGTCGAGCCACAACCTGGTCTGGCTGCCATTAAAGTCCGGTGCTATCACATCTGGCTAGTTAGACCACGGCTCCTATGCTACTTTGACCACCTCTCCCACCATCCTTAGGCCGGTTAGACCACTCCTGACTAGTATAACCGTAGCACCAATGCCACTCATACCGCCAGCAACAGAATGCAACAGGAAATTTGCAAACTCTCAAAAATCAGCAGACTCAAAACTCCGCAAATTCTCTGAACCAAAAGTGAATTACTCATCATAATCACAGAGTAACCACCGCATGGTCTCACACCACATGAATTCTAAAGTCACATTCAGGAATAACTAAATTTTGGAATAATAATTAAATAAAAAATTAGCAAATGAAAAGGAAGGGTATGTCAAGTACAAGACAAATTAACTAAAAATTGGAATAAAAATAAAAGAAAATTATCAATTTTATTTGCACATGAATTTCAAAGTAAATTTCAAAATAAAAAATAAAAGAAAATTAGTAGTTTGATTTCTATACAAATTCCAAAGTAAACCTAAAAATAAAATTCGAATTCCAAACAAAACCCTAAAAATAAAATTCAGATTAATAATAAATGAAAATAGAAAATGGATTTTTAATACAAATTCTAGCCTAAAGCTAAAAAAATCCACCCAAGTATGATCCAAAAATATGCAAATTCGGAGTAAAAACTAAAGAATGATTAGAGATCTATCTATCTATCTATCTATCTATCTATCTATCTATCTATCTATCTATCTAAACAAATTAGGGCACACTAAGGAAGCTCCCACGTTAACCAGAAATATCTAGCTACCATTGGCGGACCCGAGTTATAATGACTCAAATTAAAAGAAAGAGTTTATGTCAAGTACAATCTAAATTAATTAAAATTCAAAATAAAAATAAGAAAAATTAGTAATTTAATTTCCATACTACTTCCAAAGTCACATCCATAAATAACTAAAATTTAGAATAATATTTAAATAAAAATTAGCAAATTAAAAGAAAGTGTATATGTCAAGTACAAGCATAATTAACTAAAACTAGGAATAAAAAAATAAAATAAAATTAGCAATTTGATTTTCATATGAATTTCAAAGTAAACCCTAAAAATAAAATTCAGATTTTTAATAAATGAAAATAGTAAACAGATTTTTATACAAGTTCCAGCCAAATGGTGGAGAAAAAGCCACCCCAAGTACGAACCAAAATATGAAGATTCGGAATAAAATTTAAAGAATGATTAGATATTTTATTTGTGTGTGAATTAAAAACCTAAATTCAAAAATATTAAAATCTATGATAATATCTATATCTATACTAATTATAAACTATGACAAACATTAATCACAAAAAGAAAAAAATTAGCATCCATCTAGCTGACCCAAGTTAAAGTGGCTTAAATTAACAAAAAGAGTCCATGTTAAATATAATCCAAATTAATGGATCCAAGTGACTTTATCTAAAATGCTAGCCCGTGTGAATGTACGTGTTGCCGACTAGTATATATCCTATCGGATACAAAGCCGGGGGAGTTCCGCGCCGGAGAGCCGCGCCACGTCCGCCCCTGCGCTCGGTCGCCTGCCGCGTGTCACCCAGATTTCTGTACGGTCGAGGGAGGTATTTTCCCTGTATTTTTTGGAAATTACGTAAAGGTCCTTTTTCCTCGCGAAAATATCCCTGCCAGTTTTGTTTTTTTTTCTAAAAACACCCCTTTGCTTCACCGAAATTTCGTATCCTTCGCAGGATAGCGCCCCGCGGTTTTCTAAATTACGTACGGGTCCTCGTTTAGTTACGTACAGGTCTTTTATTCTCGCAAAAAGTCCCTGCCAGTTTTGTTTTTTTAAAAACACCCCTTCACTTCACCGAAATTTTGTATCCTTTGCAGGATAGCGCCCCGCAGTTTCCTAAATTACGTACGGGTTCTCGATTAGTTGCGTACATGTCCTCAATTTTTTTACGAAAAAGACCTTTTGCTTTTCCGAAAATACGCATGTGTCCTCGATTTTTTTTTTAAAAAAGCTTCTCACGAATTTTCGCCTCTTTTACTTCGGCCCATACGGTGTCTGGCGTGGCGTGGCGCCACGCCTATGTGGCTAGTAGCTCTTTATGCATAGCAGTCTAAATCGAACAGCTGCAATTTGTATTGACTAGCCAGGAACACAGGATGTCAGCGTTATTAATTAGATTAGTGGCAAATTAGTAAAAAAAATGAAAGATCAATGCAACTATAGAACTGAGAAAAGCCCATCTTGAAAATTTATTAATTAAATCTCTGATGAAAAAAATAACACCTTTTCAAATGGCACTGAACGTGTGAACTCCAGCGCAACAAATAATGATCAATTACATGATTTTTCTGGCTTGATTTGAACTCTCTAGCAAATGCTTTTATTAGAATTAATTAGTGTTTATTTGCTGTCTTGCATGGCAACATTTGTCTAGCCAGTTAAGACAATGTGCGTCCAGGCGGTGTGTAGGATTATCAGGAAATGTAACATCTGATTTGACGGTTCAGTAGCTTGGAATCCACGTAGTCTCCTCGATCGGTGGGCCCGACATCGAACCCGGAGAGCAGATCGTAGAGCCGACCAAAGCATACACCGTTGGCGGTGCATAGGTTTACTTACAGGAATTAGAACAGATTGAGATAGTGGGGGCAGGCGAGTATTTTTTTAGTTGGGTGGTGAATGTTAGAGTTAATCTAGTTGTTTTTAAGTTTGATCGAGTTCACGATCAGAGTATATCTACAACCACGGTAGATTACGACCACGGCCTACGACACGACAAACCATAGAAGTACTATAGCAGTCGTAGAAGTACTGTAGTGATTGTAGTCGTAAAAGTATTGTAGCAGTTGACGTTAAGTATTGAAGTCGTAAGAGGTTAAGATTCAGAGTAGTCATAAAAAAAAGGAAAGTCAAGATGTGTCCGTGTCGAACTCTCAGCATGGTATGCCATGTTGGTTCCGAAGTCTTGTATGTTGCTTCTTTATATAAGAAATGAAAAGGACGCAGACGAAGAGCATCGCGTCACAAAAGAAAAGAAATCAAACTGTATTTACTTATGTTCATGTGTGTGATCCAAGCTTGAAGTTCATCGCTCATCTAGTCCCTAGGCAAATCCCCCAACAATTGGTACCAGAGTCTAAGGGGACATAGCGATGGCCAGCAACCCTGTTGATCTGTCAAAGTCAGGAGTGCTCATCAAGGTCACGGGTAACGAGCTCGACCTATCGAAGTTAGGCGTGTTCATCAAGCCAACAACAAGAAGCGTTACGATCCCGATTCAATACTCGATGTTGAGCGAAACGAATTACAGCATATGGGTCATCAAGATGAAGTTAATCTTGCGGTTGCTAGGGGTTTGATCGGCGGTCGAAGATGGAGACAACGACGGCGAAAATGATCAAGGAGCGATGGTGGCCATCTCACAAGTGGTGCCAGACGACGTGATGATGTCAATCGTTGAGAAGGTGATGGCAAAAGAAGCCTGGATCACACTTAGGGAGATGCGAGTAGGTGAAGATCATGTCAAGAAGGCGCGCACAAATGCTGAAATGGGAACTGAGCAAGTTGCATATGAGAGACTCGGAAACGATCACCGAGTACTCCATGAAACTCACTACGTTGGTGGGTGAGATCCGCTTATTGGGCACCAAGCTGGAAGAGAGCAACTTCATCGAAAAATTGTTTAGTTTGGTTCCTAGTAGATTCCTCTAGATAATCGGAATGATTGAATAGTTCGACGATGTCACTCATGGAGTCGATTGGTCGTCTCAGAACTTTCGAGAAAGGACTCAAGGGTCGATGGCACTCGAAGGATAGAGGAGACAAGATACTCTTTACCCAAAGTGGGAAGAGAGGAGCATGAAGACTAAGGAGAATGAGGGCTCACGCAGCGCTCAAAGAGGAGGTCATAATGGAAGAGGTGGGGACACGACCATAATCAAAGCGGTGGTCAAGGCAATGGCGATCGCGTTATCAATAAACGAATGCCGCCAGACTCCAACAAGACCAAAGTCAAGTGTTTTAACTGCAACGAGTATGGACAGAGCGTCCAAGCCAAACCAAAGAGTAAGGACGATGATCCTCAACTGTTGATAGTCAAAGCATGTGAACTCATCCATACATTCCCGACGCCTGAAGAGGAGGTCTTCCTGAAGGTAAGATAACACCGAAGCTTAGCAGCACCCAAAACAAGGCTTGGTATCTAGATACCGGCACAAGTAACCACATGACCATATGCATGGAGAAGTTTGCTGAGATTGACATGAAGGTGAAATGCTCAGTCAAATTTGGAGATGATTCGGCTGTGGAGATACAAGGAAGGGGCTCGATACTGTTGGAGTGTTATAGGGTAAACATCATATCCTCACGGATGTTTACTACATCACAAAGCTGAGAAGTAATATAATCAGTATCGGTCAGCTGTACGAGAACGGCTTCAAGATTGTGGTCGAAGGAGAAGTAATGTTGATCTTAGACAGAACTCAGAGGTTGTTGGACAAAGTGAGTAGATCAAGAAACCAGATGTATGTGTAACACATCAATCCGACTCTCCCGAAGTGTCTTCTAACAAGAAGCATTGAAGGGGCGTGGAGATAGCAGGCCAGGTACGGGCATGTGAACTTTCATGCTCTGAAGGATCTAGCTCACAAGAAGATGGTGCAAGGCATGCCCATGATCGAGCATGTGGATCACATCTGCGATGGTTGTCTGATCGGCAAGTAACACCGAAACCCGTTTCCGACCACATCTCCATACCGAGCAGATAAGCCCTTCGAATTGTGGCACAGTGACATCTGCCAACCAATCACACCGACCATGCATGGAGGAAATCATTATTTCCTGCTGTTAGTAGATGACTGCACGACGTATATGTGGCTGGCGTTACTTTGAAACAAAGATGAAGCGTTCGAGGCGTTCAAGAAGATCAAGAGTATACCCAAGATAGAGAAGAATATTAGGCCGAAAGCTCTATCCACCGACCAAAGTGGTGAGTTTACCTCGAACATGTTTGAAGACTATTGTGAGCTATTGGGAATTAGACGTTATCTAACAATGCCTTATTCACCCAAAACAGAATGGAGTGGTCGAAAGGAGGAACCAGACGGTGGTCGGCATGACGAGGAGTTTGCTGAAGAGCATGGGAGTTCTAGGAGAATTTTGGAGAGAAGCGGTATCGACAGTCGTTTATCTCCTAAATCAGGTACCAACGAAGAGCGTCATCAGCAAAACTCCTTACGAAGCCTACTACAACGACAAGCCAAGAGTTGGTCACCTTTGCATGTTTGGATGTGTAGCACATGTGAAGACAACCACACCACACCTCTCCAAGCTAGCAGATCGAAGCAAGCCAATGGTGTTTATTGGATATGATTCAAAGACAAAAGTCTATCAGATGTTTGATTTGACGACACGACAAGTTGTGGTGACTCGTGATGCGGTGTTTGAGGAGGAGAGGAAGTGGGAGTGGAGCAAAGATCCCTCAACAGAGGTACGACCAATGGAAGACATCTTCATGGTGCATTATCCTCCTGACACTGATGCAGATTCTGACGACCACGTGAAGACAACCGACACACTAACCATGAAGGGTGTAGTCAGAGGATTCAACCACAATGTAGTCGTAGATCCTAACGACCACGTAGTGGATTTTGACACTACAACCACGGAGGATGTAGTTGGAGGACACGGCCACGAAGCAAAAACTTCAGGCACAAGCATGACCGGTACGAGCAGGGGATTTGGGACGCCCAGCCGTGAAGGTTGGAGCTCGACGTAAGCTCATTTGAAGGACCTCGATGGGAACGTGACATCAAAAGTCTCTATGATGCCACATCTCCGATAGAACTCGAAGATTTAGAGTTTTGCTTACTCGGAGAGGAGGAGCCTACAAACTTTGAAATAGCCAAGGCAAAACCAAAGTGGTGAAGAGCTATGGAGGAGGAGATGTCCTCTATCCAAGAAAATAGAACATGGCATCTTGTTCCATTGCTAGTCAGTCACAAACCAATTGGTTTGAAGTAGGTGTATAAGTTGAAGAAGGACACCCAAGGCATGATCGTAAAGCACAACGCAAGACTAGTTGCAAAGGGATACGTTCAACGATAAGCATTGATTTTGACGAAGTATTTGCCCCTGTTGCAAGACTAGAAATGGTACGACTACTAATTGTGATCGCGGTGCACGAAGGATGGGAGGTTCATCATATGGATGTGAAATCAGCCTTCCTCAATGATGACATAGGAGAAGAAGTCTATGTTGTGCAACCTCTAGGATTTAAGAAGAAAGGAGAAGAGTACCTTGTGTTAAGATTGCACAAAGCCTTATATGGTATGCGTCAATCCCCAAGAGCTTAGAATTCAAAAATAGACAAGCCTCTGGTGGCACTCGATTTTGAAATATGCCCATTAGTGCATGCAGTGTACAAACAAAGCCAAGAAGAAGGAAGTTTATTGGTTGAAGTTTATGTGGATGATTTGATTATCATTGGAGAGAGTATCGAGGAGATCAATACCTTCAAAAGCCAGATGAAGAAATTATTTAGCATGAGCGACCTCGGGTTACTCAGCTACTACTTGGGCATTGAAGTATGTCAAAGCTGTGGGAAGATTACTCTCAGCCAAGCATGAAGGATTGCAATCCAACACAAGTTCCAATGGAACCCCGCCTCAAGTTGAGCAAAGATACCACAAACCCTCCCGTAGACAAGACTTTGTACAGAAGTATAGTACAACCAGACTTAGCATTCTCGGTTGGCATGGTAAGCAGGTACATGGAGAAGCCGACTACAGAGCACAAGGGTACCATGAAGCACATACTGAGGTGTGTGAAAGGAACTTTGAGTTACGAGTGTGTCTACGAGAAGAAGGAAGAAGGTTGGGGCTGATTGGTTACCCGGACAGTGATCTAGCCAGTGATACAAATGATCAGAAGAGTACTTCGGGCATGGCATATTTCCTTGGGTCGAACCCAATCAGTTGGTGTTTGCAAAAGCCGAAGGTGATCGCTTTATCCTCATGTGAAGCAAAGTACAATTCAGCTTGTGCGGCAGCATGTCAAGGGATATGGCTAGGACGATTGTTAGCTGACATGTTAAAGACAAAGGTTGAGACGGTAACCTTGAAGATCGACAATCAATCTACAATTGCATTGTGAAAGAACTCAGTCTACCATGAGAGAAGCAAACACATCGACACTCGTTTCCATTACATAAGAGAGTGTGTGGAATTAGGGGTGATAGAGGTACGACATGTTTACACGAAAGACTAGCTCACTGACATTTTGACCAAGTCGCTCGAAAAAATGATGTTCATGGAGATGAGGGAGAAAATCGGTGTGCGGAACATCGACGGAAAACAAGTTTAGAGAGAAGATTGTTAGAGTTAATCTAGTTGCCGTCAAGTCTGATTGAGTCCACGACCAGAGTATGCCTACGACCACAGCAGGCCAAGACCACGACAAGGCGTAGAAGTACTGTAGCAATCATTGTCGTAAAAGTACTATATCAATCATAGTCATGAAAGTACTGTAGCAGTTGTCATTAAGTACTGAAGTCGTAAGAGATCAAGATTTAGAGTAGTCATAAAAAAAAGAAAAGTTAGGATGTGCCCATGTCGAACTCTCAGCATGGTATGCCGTGTTAGTTCCAAAGTCTTGTATGTTACTTCTCTATATAAGAAAATGACAAGGACGCAGACGAAGAGCATCGCGTCATAAAAAAAAGAAATCAATCTGTGTTTACTCATGTTCGCATGTGTGATCTCGAAGCTTGAAGTTCATCACTTGTCTAGACCCTAGGCAAATCTCCCAACAGTGAATTGGTCGGGTGATCATGGCTAAGGTGGTAGTTCTGAGAATCATCATAGGCCCATTTGAGATACAGAAAGTTTTTCTGATTCCTACATAAATTGTACCGTTTTTTATGAAAGTTTTGCAAAATTCATGTAAAATTCTTGCATTTCAACTAGCCTTTTGTGGGAGAGGAGAAGATGTGCAAGTCCATGGTTTAATGTGCTGCTTGTAAGCAGGAGTACCGGCAGATACAAATAAATGTGGAGTCAGAAGCTGGGGGGCTGTGTACATCTGGTAGGCAAATCTATCACCACGTTCATTTCGGCTTGAACTTCTGGCTTCTAGCTTATTTTTTTACTATTTATAAATTTCGTCTTTTCTGCCTTTTCGTCTTTTTTAAGCTTTTTTTGCTGTTTCTTTTTTCCCGTATTTGTTAGTATTATACGAGATGGGCTAACATGTTTTTTTCTATTTTTAAAATTTTTAAATTTAATTATGTTAAATAAGTCACCATCAGGTACAGTGTAAAACAAGTCAGCTATAGTAAAAATAAGCCAGAAGCCAGACTTATTTAGTCCAAATAAGCACCACGATATTTGATGCTAACTTATGAACTTTGCACATTGTGGCACCTCGATCGCATATTCTTTGGAGCATGGATCTACAATGTTCAAATGCAAATCCAAGTCGATCTTGGGGACTCGAATCATTCGAATTCACAGTTGCGCACCTTGGAAATCCATGTTACCCTCTCGTTGACGGTCACGGCCGACCCAGGGCAGGGTAAGCTAGCCCCACCGAGCCGAGCGTAGAGCCGACCAACGCTGCCCAAGGGTCAATAGATGAAGAAAAAGGGCTTTTCGGTGTGCTTAGGTCGTTTCTACTCTCGAGATAGAGAGAGACAGAGGGTTAAGAGAGAGAGAGACCTAGGCCTAGACAGAAATTAAGAAGCAACAGATGGAGGAGGAGGCAAGGGGGAAAGTTGCACCTGTTCAAGAACCACGTTTTGTCTCCCCTACGCTTCGATCTCTTCGTCGCTCGATCGTTCCTTTCAGTCGCGCGAGAGGAGAGGAGAGGAGAGGAGAGAGAGAAGGGACTCGCTCGTAGGTTGGGGGCGCTCAATGTTGTCAGGCCCACGCGGCTCGCCCTCTCTCTGCAAGAACGACCAAATGAGTGTGTCCTGCAGCCGCGCGCACTCTCCATGTCGCGTGTCCGTTGACCCGGTAGTCGTCGCGCATCCTGAGGCTGAGCAAGGAGCTTTTCTTCCGCCCTCGCTCTTTCGGAGTGTCTTTTCTGGGCGTTGTCCGAAAGAATGTGTGAGGGATGCCATGAAAATGTTGGCACTCGCGCGCGGCGAGCGACTCGATCACATTTCTTCCTTCACATGCATGCAGGGTTGGATCTCTTCGGGCGGCGCCTGCCCTAGCTTCTGGCTTAAAAGTAGGTTTGTGGAAGAAGTTTTAGGGCATCGATAATGTGAGGTGCATGCACCAGCGCTAAGAATTGCAACGTCATACACGTGCTACCTTTCCATTTTCTCTCCAATATTTAGTAGGCCTTGTCTTTTCAGACTCTAAAAGTTGCTTTTCAATCTTTCTATAGTAAATATTTTTCAAATAGAGTGTTTTTTTAAAAATAGGATTTACAAATTAATTATAGTACATACTATATCGACTTCATGTATATTGGCTAAAACCACACATGAGTTTCTGTTATTCCGTACTCTCTCTCACGAATAGCTCAAAAGCCATAAGTCGAAGCCAAAAAGAACATGCCCAATACCTCGCTCTTTCTCCTGGATAGATCCTACCACGAATTAAAAAAAAATTAAAACCCATCTCCTCCCCTATACTCCCTTCTCACCTTCCTCTAGATTCATTGCCACCGGCCACATATTTTCTCACTACCCTCATCGCTTCTGCGCCCACCACCCCTGCCTCCTCACTCCACGCAAGCGCCCACCACCCCGCCTCCCCTGCGATGACGGATTCAGCTTCCTCCATCAATGGCGATCGTGTTGGCGCCGAGCATCATATCTGGAGTTCGACAACGAAGTGCTTCTTCCTCAACCTTAGTATGGCGATAGACGGCAACATGGCTTCATAGTCCTTGACATCAAATCTGGTGGCGACTGCCTGGATCTGATGGCCATGGCGGCGATGGCTGCTAGATCTGGAGATGGCAGCAGGCATGACAATGCAGGCGATGGTGGCTATGGCCATGATCACAGCCACGACGAGGCCTCACCCTTCTAGCGCATGTGCAATAATATGGGCAGCGACGGCTAGGCATGCTGACTAGTGGGTCTATGCAATTTTTTTTCCTTAGCATCGGTACCAGGCTTAGATCCGATGCCAACGTTTGCACCGACATGGGGTACTAGGACTAAGAAGAGAGAGAAGGCCTTGGTACCGACTAAAACCCCATATTATATTGTAACACCCTAGCTTAACAAAAACTCAAGATATCACCTACAACTACTATTGCCATCAATTTTAACCAGTAATTAAGTATTACCAACATCTAGACTTTAGTAATAAACATTTAACAAGATAGTAAATATAAATTTTAGCAACACTGTCACTACTACAAAAAACCATATCACAGACGGTTCAGAAACGTCATCACAGATGGTTTTGTGAGCCGTCTGAATTTATGGGTCAGTAATGATACGATGTCATCACATACGGCTTTCGAACCGTCTGTGGTGCAAATATCATAAACAGTTTTTAACTAAAAACCATATGTGATAGTTATAATCACAGACGATTTTTAGCCAAAAACCGTCTGTGATTTAACATACTTTCTCTCATCATAGTTCTCTTCTACATCGCGAAGCATCTAATCCAGATTGTCATCGTGCAACCTATCTGAATCCGAACAACAATCGATATCATCTGGCGGCATATCATTCACTTCACCGGTGATGTCATCCGGCGGCATATCATTCACTTCACCGGCGATGTCATCCGGCGGCATATCATTCACTTCGCCATGACTGGTCCAACACGTATAACCCTTTTTGAAACCCCTCCGAATTAACTGCGCTTCAATTTGCTCTCAGTTCTTAAACATCTTTAAATTCTCGTAATCAATGCATGGACAATACATATATTCCACCCCCTTATTCAACATATCCTCCTCGGCAGCTCTTGTAAAAGCAAACACGCCATTAATGTACTCTTCACTCACATGGTTCACGGCATACATCCAGCTTCGGTCCTACGTTATGTATATGTATAACAACTTAGTATTAAAAATTAAATTAATTAATTATTACTACATATATACCACATGCATTGAGGCTTTGCTAGCTTAATTCATATTATAAACACAACAGCTATTTCCCTAGCGATCGCTGAAGGTATATAACCAACAATTTTGACAAATTTGGCCACCCACATGACGGGAACTGATCATGTATGGTCAAGTAGATGCAAATCATCTTCAATAACACTCACCAAAACTTAGAACTAAATTGTAATGCAAAGAAAAATAAATTTCATTACTAACCATATCTAGAGCAACTAGGAACGTATGAATCTTCAAAGCTCAATCTCTGCCTCCTCTAACCAAATTAATTGTCCTGAAATCGCCTAGCTTGCCTCCTGAGCGAAAGAGTGCAGCACCGGCTATATCTAAATCGAAATGAAGACAGATGCGGTTCTGAGCGGCGCAATAAATATGTAGCAGGATTATCACAGACGGTTTTTAATAAAAAATTATCTGTGATAATTCCATATTATCACAGACGATTTTAAATAAAAACCGTCTGTAATACTGGAATATTATAGATGGTTCATCAGTAAGAACTATCTGTGATACTCCTTTTCTCCGACGCCATCAACACAGACGGTGTCCAAATTAAAATCGTCTGTGTTAGTGTCGGTCACAGACAGTTTTGTCAAATCGTCTGTGATTTGGCGTCTAGTATTAGGCTTCCTATAGTAGTGTGTAAACCTTAAAGTGAACTTAAGATGAACCAACAATAACCAACATGAATTATAAATAAGTATAAATTAAATAAAGCATCAAGTAGTAATACTAGAAACAATGAAGACTAAGGGGAACCAGAAATTGTATAATCAATGTTATGGAAACTACTAAATTATTCATGTCCTTAAGTGATAAATAGTTAGGTGAAGTGAAGAGCTACAATGTACAATAATCCATGTTCTACATTCAGCCATGCATGGTATCTTCAACATTCACCTAAAGATAACAAATAAGGGTGAATCCACGACTCATTAAATACAAAGCAGAATAATAAGCGATGCATCATCTTATTAGCAATTCATAACCATTTATCATAACTCAATTCCTCATATTCATTCTTATCAATTTCTATTCACATGTCTCATTAGCTCAAACCACTTTTCACTTTTCATGAATGTTATGCAATACTCATGCACATATCTCAAATCTTCTTCTGCATATACCGGTATAGCTTAGTTCTTACCTGTCGATGATACACCCTTGCCCTATCCTTTTTCATACAGGGTCACAACTCGGGCTCTCACACTATCCTTTTTCATATAGGGTCTCACTTCTACTCCCGTAGAGTGTCTACCAAAATAGGTCTTTACAACTCTGATGCTCACATGTAATGCAATATTTATCTTTTATTAATTAATTAGTAGCATTAAATAATTGGTAACAACATCATTTTAACCATAACATCATCATCATAATTCTACCATATGCATCACAATTCTACCATAAAACAAGTGATCATTATAAAGCAAGTGAATTCATGTGAACCATCATGGTGAATATTTATTTAATTATATCAACAAGTTTTAATTACTCAAATACTATTCTATCATGCACTTGTCTTTTGAGTTGTAACGGTCAGTTTGATTAGGAGATGACAATACACTCGACACTATTCCAATCCTACAGCAATTACTTATTTCAAAACAGGCTTCAACAATACAAGACAACAAATAAATAACAACGCTCCTACACACTCCCCAAACTAACAACTTTCTCACCTTACCGAACAATCAATCTTGCTGTCCTCATACTAAAATTATTATAAATTTCAATTCTCGTATTGAAATATAGCAAAACATACCCATTCTGGAATGTATACAAAATTTCTTATAACTTTCTAGTTGATTAAATGTTCAGATTAATTCATCTAAATCCTAGTTTTTAACCCAGAAGTCAAATTGTCATCTTCTAGACAACAAAGTTAACAATTTCATATCTTTTAATCTACACATACAAACCTTGTAAGCTATGAAATTTTCAGAAACTATAGGAATTACCTATCACCTTTGAGTTATGCCTAAAATTCAATTCTGCCATTAAATTAGTTAAACGAATGATTTTCCATGACCGCGTCCAGTACGAACCTGGTTCTGGATAGCAGTCTCCCATAATTCATAACTTATATTCTAATTATCTCTCCCATAATTCATAACTTATATTCTAATTATCTAAAAATCATGTTTTTAAACTCTATGAAAAGATAATAAAATTATTTACAACTCTCTAGTTATTGACTAGACCTAATTCAATCTCCTTAAAAGCTTAAACTATCAAAAACCGTAGCATCTATCAATTGTAATGACCTATAGAATAGCAAAATTACAAAAACCACATTTTACAATCTACTCAATAGAATTTAGTGATCTTGATCTTGTTAGAAAAATTATAAATTTATCTACAACTCTTTAGTACACTAACTCTCCAAATTTGGCCTCCAAGGATCTCAAAAATTATTTAGATCTAAATTGCGTGAAACCAAAAAAACCTAGCAATCCTAAACGAGAATTAACATGGGGCTAATCACAACTTAATTACCAAGTTAATTTATATAAAATTTTATCTACAGGATGTGGTGAAAGTATTAGATGATTACCCACGCATCGAAGATCTAATGAAGAAAACACACCAATTCTTCTCAATCTCTTCCTTGCTTTCCCATTTACCTCCTGGAGCAGCTATGGCACCTAGGGAAAAAAAAGAAAAATAAGCCCTAGAGAGGCGCTCCCCCGAAGAAAGGTGACAACTATTCTTTAGGGAGAGGGATAGCCATAGGAAAATTCAAATACAACTCATTCTGATAGGACAAGACTTAGATGGGTTGGTTCATTCGGTCCTCATACCCTAAATTAATTATTAGAATCAATTTTACTACTACTATTATTATTACCATTATAATTATTATTATTATTATTATTATTATTATTATTACTATTATTTTTTTCTTTTAGTCATATTTGTCACAAATTTAGGCCAGTATATACTAATTAGGGTTTAAGGCTATAAATAATTAGCCTACTAGTATTCAATTAGATCTAAGTAGCATCAAGTATTTAATTAGTTAAATTAATTCATAATTAGGTGGTGATCATTTGGGCTTAAAAGCTCATGGCTTATGGCTGAAAACACTGTAGCTGGCTGAAAAAAAACACTGTAGCTGACAGAGGCTTATTTAGCATAATTAAATTTAAAAAATTTAAAAAATATAAAAAATATGTTAGCCCATTATGTATAATACAAACAAATACGAGAAAAAAAGAACCGGCAAAAAAGCTCAACAAAAAGCCAAAAGTTTAGGAAAAGACGAAATTTATTGTAACATCCTGAATTTCAGAGTCTTTTTGAAGTTTTCAAAATAAAATACACCATTTGTATTTTCTGGAATTAATTAAAGCTTAATTGGAATTTTTATTAATTAAAAGGTTTTAATGTGATTAATTCGAACATTAACATTTGCCAAGTTGTTTTATTTGAGTTCCCTGTGTCTCAGGGATTTTATTGGTATTTTTTGGTGAATTTTCCGGATTTATTTGCTATTTTCTAGAGCTCAAAAAGTAGTTCTTGAATTTTCTGAAAAGAAAAGTCTAAAATAAATAAACCGGCCGGTGGGCTGAAGCCCACCGAACCGCCCGATCGGCCCAACCGCCTCCGCCGGCCTGCCCGCGCCGCCACGCGGCGCGCATCGCGCCGGCGCTCGCGCCGCCTTCCTCTGCTGGATGGCGACACGTGTCGCCCATCCGTGCGTCGTCTCGGCCATGGCCGATCGGCCGTGGCGCCGCCGTGCCAGCGGCGGTGGGGCCCACTTAGAGCCGTATCCGGTCGGGACTCGGCGTCCGTGCGCGTCAACCCTCGCGCTGCGGGGTATTTAAGGGCCCGACCCGAGTCCGCCGCCCTCGCCGCCGCCGCCGCCGCCGCCGCGCCGCGCGCGCGCCGCCGCCGCGCCCCGGCGATCGCCATCGATCGCCGCTCGTCGTCGTCGCGTTGGCCGTCGCGCGCCGTCGCCGTCGTTGCCATCGTCGTAAATCACCGGTGAGCGCCGCGCCGTCCCTGCCACCGTCGACCAGCGCGCCGCGCGATCGGACACCGCCGCCGGCCAGCCCGCCATCCGCCGCTGCCGCGCCGCGCCGCGCGTCGTCGCGCGACGCCGCGCAGCGCGCCGCCACGCGTAGGCGATCCACCGCCGTCCGCCCGAGCGCTTGATCCCGCCGCGCGTTCGGATATGGGCCGACGGTCCGGATGCATCCACGCCACCGCACCGCGGCCGTCCGTCGTCCCGCACCGCGCGCCGCGACCGCCGCCTTCCGTGGATCGGGTCCACCGCGGCGCCGAGCCGCCGACAAGCCGGGCCCACCGTCGACCATGGTCCCGTGACCCGTGCGCCATGGGCGCGTCACCGCCACGCCCGGCATGCCACGTCGACCCTACCGCACACGTGTCGGTCGATCACCGCCACGTCGGCCTAGCCGCTGCGCCGGCGGCCGATCGGCCCGCCTTTGTTCGTGCGTCGAGTCCACCGTGAGACCAGTCTCCGTGCACCGGTCCACAAAGACGGTGTAATTTCTTAATTTCCCGATTTTCCTTTAGATCCAATTTTCCAAGAGCCCGTTCTCCCTCGTCCTAGCTCCGATTGACCCGATTCTTTTTCCTAAATTCATCTAAAATTGAGCTCTATCTTTTGGTTCAGGTTTGAGAATTTTTGGAGTTCATTTGAATTTTATTTGAATTTATTTTGTCTCTTCGTCTGTTTTCTCTCTCGTTAGATCGCGCGTTCGAAGGAGCAGAAGTTGGATTTGAAGTTCAAGAGCCGTCAACTGAGCAAGGCCAAGGCAAGTCGTGTCCTTTGATCATGTTGAACCCAGTTTGCAATCTATTATTTAAATATTTTTGTTTTAACTTACATTGCATCGCTACTTTTATACAAACCTTGTAATTGGTAGTTATCACCTCAATTGAGTATTTCCCTCCTTGTTAAAATTGAATGCCATGCTGCCATTGTCACCATAGGTTGGGAAACTTACTAGTGATGCTATGTTACGATCACAATTGGGATGGTACGATTAGTATGCTTAGCCATGCTTTTAGTATCGTTTGGATTCATCATCACATGTGATTAATTAATTTGACTTAATGATATATTGAATTGTGGTTGGTACCACTGTTATAAAATTTGTGCCGTGACGTGGGAGCGTCATTGGCGATGGTTGCACAAAATTGGTTTTCACTCGGGCGAATGATCGTGCAGTAAAGGGGAAAGTGTTGGAGCACTTCGAGGGATGTGGTAGTCTCGCCCGAGAACACTTAAGGACTTAACTTTGTGCGCCATTGATCCGAGCTTTACCGTGCAAACCACATGTGCGGTATGGGACGGACTGGTGATTAATTTGAGATGTTTCAATTTCAATCTCATTGGGATGAACATGGTTGCTGATTTCCATGAGGCGCAAGGGGGTGTGATCACGAAACCTAGCGGGCGGGATTGGGTTGGAATTGAACATTGTAAAGGCTTTGTTGTGATTGTCTTTAACGTGAGGATTATCACATCGTGTGGGTACAGTTGTGCGACCTCTGCAGAGTGTAAAACTATTCGAATAGCCGCGTCCTCGGTCATGGACAATGCTCGGTGATTTCACACGAGGTATAGTTACTCTTGGAAAGCTTTGTAGCTGGTCAGTGGATAGTTAATTCACTGTTGGTTTGGCTTGTGGATGGGATGTCCATGAGTGGGTTGGTTTGGCTTGTGGATGGGAGGTCCATAAGTAGTTTACTTCTATCCCTTTGATTATTATTCATTATTGTTTTATTTGCTTTTTCGCCTTTAATCTATTTATGGTAATTTCAAATGCTGTTTATGCAAATTAACCTTTCAGCCTTCCATTGGTAAGCCTTGCATACTATATTGCATCATTTGTTACAAACGGCTTCTTTGAGTACCAATGTACTCACGGCTTTACGCCTATGTTGCTCAGTTGAGGATGAGGAGTACTACCAGCGGGAGGTTCCAGGAGGCGAGTACTTCGACGACTACGCGTTCTAGGCTTCGCTCCCCACTCGATTGCCCGTGGGCATGTCGATTGGCCACTACGTTTCATTTTGGATTTTCCGCTGCTAAATTTTGTTAAGCCCCTAAGGCTATTGAGATTGTAAGCTTGACCATAAGGTCTCACTTTTGGTTATTGATTAATAATTTGAGTTTTCCTTATTTAATATCGTGATTGTGGTGATGATTACCTCTAAGTTTGATTGTGTGCACTAGCGTGATCTGGACTAGTGCAAGTATACAGAGAGTCCGGATTTATGTAAGGGTCTCGGCAGAGATGGTATCGAGCCAAATCGATCGCAGACGAAGCCCTAGTTAAAGTGGTCGAATTAGAACAAATTTCAAAACCTATTTTCTAAATCAAACCAACTAAATTTGATGAATAGTAATATCTATACCTTCTAATCTTCTCCCCAGAAATTCTGCTCCTTACCCCATTCTCTCACGATTTATTTTCGTAAATTTTATACTGACCTTTCCCCTTGTAAAATGCATTAGATGTCTCAAGCTTCATTCAACCGGGCGGGAGGTTGGAGAGCCCTTCTCCGTGTTCTGTTGCGAAGCCTCGGATTGAAGAGAACGCCCGTCTACTTCACCAAGGATGAGAAAGATGGAGGGCAACGTATTGGAAGCATCACCAGGTTGTACTTCACCACGAGTCGGCAGCGATTCTACATCATAGTTTCAAGGGCACTAGATCTCACGGAGGATGTTCCGTACAAGCAGCCGCATACGAAGCCATCCGACAGCTTTGCACACTATACAAGATCAACATGGCCAGACTTATTCGGAGGTTCAAGAAGCAATATGAAGACACCCTCAGTTTGCCAGAGCCAGTTAGGGAGGAGCCTCGACCACAGCTGCCGGTACCTCTACCGACGCCTACACCGCCGAGCCCGGAGGTGGGCGACGACACGGAGACCGTCAGTCGTACCTTCGACGCTTCACCCCCGCCCCCGCCAGAGAGCAGACGCCGCCAGTCCGCAACTCGTGGGTCTTCTATAGTGATGCGGAGGACGAGGATAGCGAACCCTATCTGTCAGGTTCAGAGTGGGAGCCACTAGATTAGTAGTACGAGTAGAGCGTTGGATTTTTATTTGCAGTTGTTTGGGATGTGAGCTGTAAATCTTGCTTTTAAAAGCATTATATTGCAATCATGTCCATCTTTTAATGGAGTTATCTTTTGCCAGTTTTGTTGTTAGCCTTTCGGGCTAAGTGTTTGCTTAGTTTAGGTTGCCATTTGTTATTCCCCTTAGACGAGTTTACCGCTTACCTTTGTTTTTCCCTCTTATCTATTGAGCCTTCAGAAGTCAGTTCTCAGCAAATGGTCTTTCTTTTGAGCGGCGGCAAGATGGTTGAAACCAGAACTCCGCAGTCGTGAGCGAGACAAAGCGAAACCGAGGAACAGTTCCACTCAGCCACCCGAGGCGATTCCGCGACCACGGACCCCGCTCTCGGTCGGTTCTCGATGGCGGACTCGGATGATGCAAGCAATGATGCGAGAATATGAACAATATGGCTCGGCGTCGGCCTGTGGGTAGCGGCACCTCGGGCCACCCACCATCGGTCCGCTGCGAGTTTATGAGGACGAGGCCGCCTACCTACTCCAGTTCTTGAGCCTTTGGAGGCGAGCGATTGGATCCGTTCAGTAGAGAAAAAGCTGAACTTGGCCCAGTGCACAGACAGGGAGAGAGTGCTGTATGCAGCACACCAGCTAGAGGGACCTGCAGCAGAGTGGTGGGAGAACTACTGTGACGCCCACGAGAACCAGGACAGCATTACTTGGGACGAGTTCTCCACCGCTTTCCGTAACGCCCATGTCCTGGATGGGGTTATGGACATGAAGAAGGAGGAGTTCCGTGAGTTGCAGCAGAAGAACATGTCAGTGAGTGAATACCTCAATAAATTCACTCAGCTAGCTCGCTACGCACCCGAGGACGTAGCCACAGATGAAGCCCGTCAGAAGAGGTTCCGGAAAGGCTTGAACCCAGGTTTGAAGGTGCAGGTCGTGGGCAACGACTACGCCAGCTTTCAGCAGATGGTGGATAAGGTCATCCTAATTGAGGACAGTCGCCGCGAGCTCGAGGAGTCTCGCAAGAGGAGGATGGCTCAGCAGGGATTACAGTCTCACCAGGCTCAGAGGCAGCGTTTCAGCACTTACCAGCCCACTCGAGTGCCTCAGCAGCCACAGCAGCAGCAGCAGCAGTCAGTCTTCAGACACCGCCCAGCGCCCGTCCCGATGAGAGCGAGGCGAGGACCGGTGGATCTGGTGGTCAGCAGCAAAGGAACGCCAATCCAGCAGCGTCTGTTACTTGCTACAAGTGCCATGAGCCGGGACACTATGCTAGCAAGTGCCCACAGAGGCAGGCCCCCACTCCAGTTCGCTTCGACTTGGGAGCCACACCAGGACGGACACCTACTCCAGGAGCAGGGCGTGGAGCACCCCAGCGCCGAGTCGGGCGGCGAGGACTCCACGGTGGTGAGAGGCCGGTGAACCACGTCCACTGCAGAGGAGGCCCAGCAGCACGGATGTCGTGATCGGTAAGTTCGATCCATTCAACATCGCCACGATTTTATTTGATTACGAGCTTCCCATTCATTTGTTTCATGGAGTTTTGCCTTAAAGCATCAGTTGAAAATTGTTACTCTGGGATCTATTCATTTGATCCAATCCCCCGGTGCGGAGTTGAGCACCAACCTAGGCTGTCCGGAGTTGAGATAGACATCCAGGAGTTGAGTTCAGAGCGGACTTGATTATCTTGGATATCCGGTCCTAGATGTGATCTTAGGTATGGATTGGCTCAAGAAGCACCGAGCGATTCAGTATTGTGGGAGCGAGCGGTGACCTTGACCAGCTCCGATGGGAAGAAAGTGCGATTCTCGGCTAGCATGAATCGGCCAGGCGGTAATGGTTTGTCGATCAAGGGAATTCAGTTGGAGGATGTGCCGATTGTCGGGAGTACCCGATGTGTTTCAGATGACCTTCCGAGGATGCCACCGAACGCGGTTGAGTTTCGATCGAGTTGGTACCGGTACCTCTCCGATTTCCAAAAGACCCTACCGGATGCAAGAAATGAGTTAGCGAACTCAAGAAGCGGATTCGGGAGCTTTTGGACAAAGGTTATGTCAGCCCGATTCGTCCCGTGGGGAGCGCCGGTCTTGTTTGTGAAAAAGAAGGATGGCGGCGGCGCATGTGCGTGGACTAATGAGCACTTAATGAGGTCACCATCAAGAACAAGTACCGTTGCCCGTGATTGATGACTTGTTTGATCAGCTCGGGGAGCAAGAGTTTTCTCCAAGATTGACTTGAGGTCGAGTTACCATCGATGAGGATTCGACGGAGGACATACCTAAGACGGCATTTTCGACTCGTTACGGATTATGCGAGTTCACAGTGATGTCTTTTGGTTTGACCAATGCTCCACCTATTTTATGTACCGATGAATAAGGTGTTCATGTAATATTTGGATAAGTTTGTCGTTGTGTTCATTGACGACATTCGATCTACTCCAAGGATGAGAGGAGCATGAGGAACACCGAGGATGGTATTGCGAAATTAAGGGACCATCGGTTGTATGCCAAGTTTAGCAAATGTGAGTTTTGGATGAAGGAAGTCGCCTTCCTAGGCCATGTGATGTCCGCAAAGGGAGTTCTTTGTTGACCGGAAAGGTCAAGGATGTTTTGATTGGCGATCACCTTCTTGGTGACTCAGTCGAGTTTTAGGTATGGTGGTTATTACCGTCGTTTCATCGAGGATTTTCCAGTGTAGCCAAGCCACTTACCCAATTGCTCAAAAGGAAAAGAAATATGTTTGGACCTTGAGTGCGAGAAAAGCTTTCAGAAGTTGAAGGAGAGTTTGACCACAGCCCCAGTGCTAGTATTGCCAGATTTAAACAAGGATTTTGAGATTTATTGCGATGCTTCACGCAAGGGTTTGGGTTGTGTACTGATGCAGGAAAAGAGAGTGGTAGCGTATGCCTCACGTCAGTTGAGACCGCATGAGGAGAATTACCCTACCCACGACTTAGAACTAGCTGCCGTAGTGCATGCTTTGAAAATTTGGAGGCACTATCTCTTGGGTAATAGATGTGAGATTTACACGGATCACAAGAGCTTGAAATACATCATTACCCAGTCCGAGCTTAACCTCAGGCAGAGGAGGTGGTTGGAGTTGATAAAGGATTATGATGTCGGAATCCAATATCACCCAGGGAAGGCCAATGTAGTCGCAGATGCTCGAGCGAGAAAGGTTTATTGTAATTCGGTGATGGTTCAGAGAGTCACCACTTTGCATGAGGAATTCCAAAGGCTCGGTTTGGAATTGGTTGAGGAAGGATTTTTGGC
Organism: Dendrocalamus sinicus; assembly: GCA_036346575.1. Classification (NCBI taxonomy): domain Eukaryota; kingdom Viridiplantae; phylum Streptophyta; class Magnoliopsida; order Poales; family Poaceae; genus Dendrocalamus; species Dendrocalamus sinicus. The sequence goes on from CM070663.1 coordinate 25,647,727, forward strand.
AGCAATGGAGTTGCGACCTACTTTGGATGGTCGATTCGTCGAGCTCGGGCGGATGATGAGGCATTTCAGCGTATCGATGCAGTATGAGTGAAGGAAAAGAGTCGGGATTTTCAGAGGATGCCCAAGGAACCACGTGGTTCAAGCAACGTTTGTGTGTGCCCAATAAGAAGGAGCTAAAGGATCATTGCTAAAAGAAGCTCATGAGTCGTTGTACTCGATACATCTGGCGATACCAAGATGTACCAGACATTAAAGAGAAATATTGGTGGCCTAGCATGAAACGTGAGATTGCTGAGTATGTGGCACTTTGTGATGTCTGTCAGAGAGTTAAGGCAGAACATCAGAGGCCAGCAGGTTTGCTTCAGCCGTTGAAAATTCCTGAGTGGAAATGGGAAGAGATTGGTATGGACTTCATAGTCGGTCTGCCTAAGACCAAAGAGGGCTATGATTCGATTTGGGTCATCGTGGACCGATTGACCAAGGTGGCTCATTTCATTCCAGTGAAGACAACCTACACCGGTGACAGATTGGCAGAGCTGTATATGTCGAGGATCGTCAGTTTGCATGGAGTGCCCAAGAAAATAGTGTCAGATCGAGGGTCCCAGTTCACTTCTCGGTTTTGGGGTAGTTTCCATGAGGCTTTGGGAACGCATCTGAATTTCAGTACCGCATACCATCCCCAGACAGATGGTCAGACAGAGCGAGTCAATCAGATTCTTGAGGATATGTTGAGAGCATGTGTGCTAGATCATGGACCTAAGTGGGACAGTTGTTTGCCTTTTGCAGAGTTTTCCTACAACAATAGTTATCAGGCAAGTTTGCAGATGTCACCATTTGAAGCCCTCTATGCAAGAAATGCAGGACCCTCTCAACCGGAAAGAGACAGGGAAGGTCGGTGTTTGGTCCAGATTGTTTAAAAGAGGCCGAGGACAAGGTCCGTTTGATTCAGAGAGGTTGAGGATCGCCTGTGCCAGCAAAAGAGCTACGCGAATACCGCGCCGAGAGCCGAGTTTTGAGCCGATGATTTTGTGTATCTCAGATCACACCATTCAAAGGTGTGAAGAGGTTTCAGCAAAAGGGAAGCTTGCACCAAGGTATGTCGGTCCGTTGAGTTTGAAATGCAGGGAGAGGTTGCTTATCAATTGGAGCTACTGCGTCCTTGATGAGGTACATGATGTTTTCCATGTGTCCCAGTGAAGAAGTGTTTGAGAGTGCAGAGGAGGTCAGTACAGTTGAGGCAATTGATCTTGAGGAAGATCTGTCCTACAAAGAGCGTCTGTCAAGATTTTGGACGTGTCGAGCGAGTCACCGGAACAAAGTTGTTCGCTTGCAAAGTTCAGTGGAGCAACCACTCAGGAGGAAGCCACTTGGGAGCGCAAGAGGATCTCAAGGCGAGTTTCGAACTTATTCTAGTATCGAGCCGGATCTCGGGTCGAGATCCCGTTTAAGGGGGTAAGGTTTGTAACATCCTGAATTTCAGAGTCTTTTTGAAGTTTTCAAAATAAAATACACCATTTGTATTTTCTGGAATTAATTAAAGCTTAATTGGAATTTTTATTAATTAAAAGGTTTTAATGTGATTAATTCGAACATTAACATTTGCCAAGTTGTTTTATTTGAGTTCCCTGTGTCTCAGGGATTTTATTGGTATTTTTTGGTGAATTTTCCGGATTTATTTGCTATTTTCTAGAGCTCAAAAAGTAGTTCTTGAATTTTCTGAAAAAGAAAAGTTTAAAAATAAATAAAACCGCCGGTGGGCTGAAGCCCACCGAACCGCCCATCGGCCCAACCGCCTCGCCCGGTCTACCTCGCCGCCACGCGGCGCGCAGATCGCGCGGCGCTCGCGCCGCCTTCCTCCGCTGGATGGCCGACACGTGTCGCCCATCCGCGCGCTGTCTCGCCCGCAGCCGATCCCGGCCGTCGCCGCCGTGCCAGCGGCGGTGGGGCCCACTGTCGAGCCGTATCCGGTCGGGACTCGACGTCCGTGCGCGTCAACCTCGCGCGCCGGGGTATTTAAGGCCCGACCCGAGGTCGTCGCCGCCGCCGCCGCCGCCGCGCGCGCGCCGCGCCGCGCCCGGGCGGCGCCATCTCGCCGCTTCGGCTGCCGTTGCCATCGTCCTCGTCACCGGTGGCGCCGCCGCCGACCCAGCCGCCGCGCCTGATCGGACACCCCCGCCGCCGGCCAGCGCCGCCACGCGTAGGCGATCCACCGCCGCCCCGCCCGAGCCGCTAGATCCCGCCGCCATTCGGATCCGGGCCGACGGCCCGGATGCATCCACGCCACCGCACCGCAGCCGTCCGTCGTCCCCCGCACCGCGCGGCGCGACCTTCGCCTTCCGTGGATCGGGTCCACCGCGGCGCCGAGGCGCCGACAAGCCGGCCCACCGTCATCCATGGTCCCAGACCCGCGGCGCCATGGGCGCGCCACCGCCACGCCAAAGATGCCACATCGCCCTACCCGCACACGTGTCGGCCCGGTCACCGCCACGTCGGCCTAACCGCTTGCGCGCCAAGAGATCGGCCCGCCTTTATTCCGTCGCGGCGCCGAGTCCACCGTGAGACCAGTCTCCCGTGCACCCGGTCCACAAGACGATGTAATTTCTTAATTTCCCGATTTTCCTTTAGATCCAATTTTCCAAGAGCCCGTTCTCCTCGCCCTAGCTCCGATTGACCGATTCTTTTCCTAAATTCATCTAAAATTGAGCTCTATCTTTTGGTTCAGGTTTGAGAATTTTTGGAGTTCATTTGAATTTTATTTGAATTTATTTTGTCTCTTCGTCTGCTTTTCTCTCTCGTTAGATCGCGTTCAAGGAGCGGTTGGATTTGAAGTTCAAGAGCCGCCAACTGAGCAAGGCCAAGGCAAGTCGTGTCCTTTGATCATGTTGAACCCAGTTTGCAATCTATTATTTAAATATTTTGTTTTAACTTACATTGCATCGCTACTTTTATACAAACCTTGTAATTGGTAGTTATCACCTCAATTGAGTATTTCCCTCCTTGTTAAAATTGAATGCCATGCTGCCATTGTCACCATAGGTTGGGAAACTTACTAGTGATGCTATGTTACGATCACAATTGGGATGGTACGATTAGTATGCTTAGCCATGCTTTTAGTATCGTTTGGATTCATCATCACATGTGATTAATTAATTTGACTTAATGATATATTGAATTGTGGTTGGTACCACTGTTATAAAATTTGTGCCGTGACGTGGGAGCGTCATTGGCGATGGTTGCACAAAATTGGTTTTCACTCGGGCGAATGATCGTGCAGTAAAGGGGAAAGTGTTGGAGCACTTCGAGGGATGTGGTAGTCTCGTCCGAGAACACTTAAGGACTTAACTTTGTACGCCATTGATCTGAGCTTTACCGTGCAAACCACATGTCTGGTATGGGACAGACCTGGCTGATTAATTTGAGATGTTTCAATTTCAATCTCGCTGGGATGAACATGGTTGCTGATTTCCATGAGGCGCAAGGGGGGGTGTGATGCGAAACCCTAGCGGGCGGGATTGGGTTGGAATTGAACATTGTAAAGGCTTTGTTGTGATTGTCTTTAACGTGAGGATTATCACATCGTGTGGGTACAGTTGTGCGACCTCTGCAGAGTGTAAAACTATTCGAATAGCCGCGTCCTCGGTCATGGACAATGCTCGGTGATTTCACACGAGGTATAGTTACTCTTGGAAAGCTTTGTAGCTGGTTAGTGGATAGTTAATTCACTGTTGGTTTGGCTTGTGGATGGGATGTCCATGAGTGGGTTGGTTTGGCTTGTGGATGGGAGGTCCATAAGTAGTTTACTTCTATCCCTTTTATTATTATTCATTATTGTTTTATTTGCTTTTTCGCCTTCAATCTATTTATGGTAATTTCAAATGCTGTTTATGTAAATTAACCTTTCAGCCTTCCATTGGTAAGCCTTGCATACTATATTGCATCATTTGTTACAAACGGCTTGCTGAGTACCAATGTACTCACGGCTTTACGCCTATGTTGCTCGATTGAGGATGAGGAGTACTACCAATGGAGGTTCGGGAGGCGAGTACTTCGACGACTCACGCGTTCTAGGCTTCGCTCCCACTCGATTGCGTGGGCATGTCGATTGGCCACTACGTTTCATTTTGGATTTTCCGCTGCTAAATTTTGTTAAGCCCCTAAGGCTATTGAGATTGTAAGCTTGACCATAAGGTCTCACTTTTGGTTATTGATTAATAATTTGAGTTTTCCTTATTTAATATCGTGATTGTGGTGATGATTACCTCTAAGTTTAACTGTGTGCACTAGCGTGATCCTGGACTAGTGCAGTATACACAGAGAGTCCGGATTTGCATAACCGGATCTCGACATTTATGAATAGTGAAAAATAAGCTGAAAGCCAGAAACTTAAGCCCAACCGATCACTGCCTGAATTTTTGAGATATTACATGTATAAGCTCTAAGTCCACCTGATTTTGTTTCCATTAACATCTGTGGTTCGCTTTTGAATTTTACAATCAAATAAAAGTTCAATTGGCTGTCCAAGAGTATTCTGTGGGTGTTGATCTACATAATCTTGAGCAGCAAGTGTCATCGACATAACGATCGTTCCCGCGCGAGACTAACCTTTTCGCCATGTTTGGGACGGTGTGACGACGCCTACTGGCTGCGCTCGATCATGGGCACGATCTCCAAGGCAATGGATTAGTTTAATGCAGCATATGCAGGTTAATTAGTACTGCTAATAATATGGTGCAGTGCACTAATGGAGGAGGGAAGAAAGAGCCATGTGTGAGATGGATGTATGGGAATCGGATATGATGACGACGACGGATATGATGACGACGACGATGATGGCACCACCGGCACCCATTATGTACGCACCCAGGACGGAAATGGGACGGTGGTGGGGCCCGCCATGACCTTTGATACACGCCATTATGACGTGGGTAGTGCCTAGCTGCACATTTAGCTCCGCTCGTTTGAGTTTGGACCTTTAGTTTTTAATTTATTTTTTATTTTTTCTAAATTTTATTTTTTAGTTTTTTGATTTTTTTTTATTTTTTTTTCGGTTCTTTTTTCATATTCGTTTGTATTATATGTGATAGGTTAACTTATTTTTTCTATTTTTTAATTTTGAAATTTTAATTATATCAAATAAGATACCATCAATTATATTACAATTTTAATTAGTTATAGTAAAAATTCAGTCGTAAACTATCAAAATTTAGCCTAATTGAGTGGGCTCTCAATTTGGGACGGAAATGGGACGGTGGTGGGGCCGCCATGCCCTTTGATACACGCCATTATGATGTGGGTATAGTGCCTAGCTGCACACACAGCCTGCTCGTTTGGGTTTAGATTTTTTAATTTTTTTATTATTTCTAAATTTTATCTTTTTCTGGTTTTTTTATTTGTTTAGTTTTTTACGGTTCTATTTTTATATTCATTTGTATTATATGTGATGGGCTAACTCGTTTTTCCTATTTTTTTAAAATTTATTTATGCCAAATAAGCCATCATCAACTACAATGCAATTTTAACCAATTACAGTGAAAATTTAACCATAAGCCACCAAAATTCAGCCCAACTGAAATTTGGGAAGCAAATTTCCTGATGAGGTCTTCCTCAGATGTTGTTACGTACTTTTTTTTATAGTCACGTGACAGTATCTGAAGGAGGATCTTTTATAATACTTTTTTCTTTCTAATTTGCCCCTTGCTTCACTCCTCCGGAAGGAAAAAGAGAATTTTTTTTTCCTCAGCCGGAAAGCCTCCTTTCCTTCACTGTCGCCTTGATCTTCACTCTGAAAGTGCATTAAGAAGAGAGAAAAGAAAAGGAGATTATTATGTATAGGCTGTAGTAATGGTAAATGCTTTGCTTGATCCATACATTAGTGCCACGTAGGCTGTCTCTTGCTCCTGCTATGTAGGACGATATGGAGGACAAGACTACCCTTTCACGCAACACAAAGTTGAAGGGACGATGATTTTGCGTATTGGAGAACAGCCATCTCCATTGACAGGTTTTTTTGCGACTCTTTATCACGACTAACAATACATCTCTATTTGCCGTCCACATGGAGGAGACGGTGGATCAGATCTCAATGGGTGGCAATCCTGAGTTAATAGTTGTCCCTAGCTGATATGGAGAGGTTTAGGGCTATAGCCCAAAGAGCTAATCATGACACAACACCATTAGCCTATACCACTAGGTAGATGATATGAATCCATTGTCAAAGCTGGTGGGTGCAATAGTCAATAATCGATCCTGTTAGTATGACATATACAAGGGCACCAATGTAGCGCAGTGGGTGAGGCCATGATCAGTTCAAACCCCATTCGATCTCCTTAAAATTAAAGATGTGCAGTTCACCCTTTGTATGCTCATTTTTTTCTTTTAGTGTGATCTGCATATACTTGATCAATGTCAAAGGAGTTGATGTATCGTTATATCAGCCATGGAAGTTCTTTACCCATTGAAAGGGGGAAGTACTCCTAGCTACAGGGCTAGGACGAGGCAAAAATGAAGGGCCCTTCAGTCAAACACAGACACAACTTTTTCAACGCGAAGCTAGCTTCAATATATCACAACAAATTTATAACCTCTACTATCTTGAGAGTACTTAAGAAAAACAAAAACTACTGATTGCCCACAGATAATATGTGCAAAAGGTTTTAAAGAACAAAAAGCATACCATTTGGAGAAAAATCAGTGCAAAGCTAGAACTTAGATAATCAAATCAGGTGCAGGAGACCTTACTACGAATCAACCAAAGTTACGATAAATTTTTTTTGGATAGTGCAGATGTTGCGTTGGAGGGAAATTTAGCAATGAAGCAGACAAGGACGACAATCTGAAGGGATTTCTACTAAAAACCATTGAAAATTGAAGAAATTAGAAGGGAGTTAGATGGGAATCTATGAAATTGCAATGCTCCTCCATTAAGGGTGTCGAGCTCACGAAACAATGAGAAATTTCGATATTTGACACTAAATACGTGCGCCTCTCAACTTTTAACCCCTAATTCGCACGCCTTTGAAAATTTAACTCTGTCATTGCGAATTCTTTTGATTCAAGGGATTCTCTTCATTTTCGCAGTGACAAGTGTCAAAATAGAAAATGAGAGAAAATGAGGAGAATCCCTTGAATCAAAAGAATTCGCAGTGACATGGTTAAATTTCCAAAGGCGTGCGAATTGGAGGTTAAAAGTTGAGAGGCGCACGTATTCAGTGTCAAATATCGAAATTTCTCCGAAACAATGCGCATCTAACAGTGGCGGCATTCATTTTCGGTGGTGATCGGTTCGGCTGAAAAGCTCATGGCTTATGGCTGAAAACACTGTAGCTGGCTGAAAAACGCACTGTAGCTGACAGAGACTTATTTAGCATAATTAAATTTTAAAAAAATTTAAAAATATAAAAAATATGTTGGCCCATTACGTATAATACAAATAAATACGGGAAAAAAAGAACCGGCAAAAAAGCTCAACAAAAAGCCAAAAGTTCAGAAAAAGACGAAATTTATGAATAGTGCAAAATAAGCCAGAAGCCGAAGCCGAGTTGATCGCCACCGAAGTCCTGCATCGCAAGCTGCAGGCGAGCGAACCTGTTTTGCGTTATGACGGAGCGATGGCTGGCTTCTTGGGCTTTTTCCTAGGACACTATATCCCACTCTAAACTGTTTCAGTCTTTGATTTTTTTTTAGCTTTCAATTTATTTAAATTAGAAATCACTTAAAATACATCGGTTTCTAATTTCGGCTTATTTAAGTTTTTTGACTTTTCTTTTTCCCGTATTTTTTTTGCATTATCCATAATGATATAATATTTTTTAGTTTTTCATCAATTTTTATTTTTCTAATTTTTTTAGAAAAAACTAATAGTTGTTATGCAATTTCAGCCGAAAGTCAAAAGCTTGAGACCTCCAGCTTCCAATCGAAGTCTCTTTGAGCACCGCATTGTTTGCCTTGGACCTTTATAGCTATCTCAGCTCCTAACGTTACCGGACAAAAATATAAAACATATTATACACATATTCATAAGTGATCTGATCAACTCGGCTTCGGCTTCTGGCTTCTAGCTTATTTTTCACTATTCATAAGTTTCGTCTTTTTCTGAACTTTTGGCTTTTTGTTGAGCTTTTTTACCGGTTCTTTTTTCCCGTATTTGTTTGTATTATACATAATGGGCTAACATATTTTTTATATTTTTAAATTTTTTTAAATTTAATTATGCTAAATAAGCCTCACCACTCTGATTTTTTTGACCACTACTGATGTTTTCAGCCATAAGCCATGAGCTTTTCAGCCGAACCGATCACCACCACATAGTAACAATATATCTAGGCTGGCCCCTAACTCTTGGGAGCGCTGGCCGGACTATAGTTGTAAATTCCATTTTGGAGGCCTTCTTTGGTTATGTTCTATCAAGATGTAGCTTATAATTTTTGGTAGTGACTGTTGATTTTTGTCTATATTTTTCAAGATAGCAGAGAAGCTAACATGGACGACATATACAATATTGAACTTAAAAAGCTGTTTAGATAATCCACTTTAAAATGTCTCATTTATTTTAACTTCTAAAAAAACCAAATCGAGAAACCTAAAGTAAAAAAATAAAACAAATGAACGGGCCGCTCAAAAGAACACAGCATTTGCCTTAACGAACACAGCAGCTCAAGAAAGAACAGGGCATCCTCTCAGTACGCTTACTCGCTTATGAGAAGTAGCATTTGTGCTATTTTTGTTCCTGCATACGAGAAAAGCAGCAGCAGCAGCGTGCATCGGTTCTTCCAAGTATAGTAGCATGTGTGCATGCATGGTTTGGTTTCCATTCCATGCTTTAAAAGTAGGGCTAAAAAGTATATGTCCTACCGGTAAGGTACAAAGTCATAACCCTGTTCTTCACCTGTTTAAGGCCTGATCAACTCGGCTTCGGCTTCTGGCTTATTTTTCACTATTCATAAGTTTCGTCTTTTTCTGAACTTTTAGCTTTTTGTTGAGCTTTTTTGCCGGTTCTTTTTTTTCCCATATTTGTTTGTATTATACGTAATGGGCTAACATATTTTTTATATTTTTAAAATTTTTAAATTTTAATTATGCTAAATAAGCCTCTGTCAGATACAGTGCTTTTTTCAGCCAGCTACAGTGTTTTCAGCTATAAGCCATGAGCTTTTCAGCCGAACCGATCACATTATTGGTTGTTCATTAGTAGCTAGGTTATACAGCATCGTGTATTGACTGTGTTCTGCATGCATGCTCAATCTTTTCTGCTTTGGAGGAATTTAGCGGTGATGGTTGTGCAAATTAAGGGGGCTGTGGTGTAGTTTGAAATGATGTAACTTTATGCTCCTGCTAGGTCACATTGCGGTATATATATAATGCTATCCCTTGCAAGTAAGCACACAGATTGGCAAAAGCACCAGTCATTGATGCCTGCCGTTCTAATTGATTATGCGAAATGTTTCAGCACAACACAATGGGGTATGTTTGGGGATACAGGTCTAAAAGCAAGGACCCAACCCGTTGATAATTTGCCATAGGTGGTTAAGTGCTTTTGTTAATTTGTGCAACTTTTATTTAGTGAAACACAGAAACACTCTTGTCTGATTCATCATGTCAGAGGTTTGCCCGTTTCAAAAAAAACATGAAAGGCCCTACTCCAAACAACTTCGACTTCTAGCTTCTAGAAGTAACTTAGAACACGTTGGCTTCTTAAGTTTAACATTTTTCGGTTTTTTTGGCTTTTTTTTCTTTTTCTTTTTCCTCTTGTTTCTTTGCATTATCCATAACAATAACATTTTTTATTTTTCTCTTTTCTAATTTTTAATTAAATGACTCAGAAAAAGCTAACAGCTACTACGATGTATTTTTAGCTAAAAGCCAATAGCCATAGCTAGAAGCTGCGGCCTAAAAGCTGTTGGAGCAGCCCCTTAAGTTTTTTTATAGGATGTGCCTACCGATTGAACGTTCAAAACATAATAAAATATCGAACAGAACCATACCAGCCTTATCCCTTCCTGTACCACTCTTCAACCTTATCTTTTATCATCCTCTTTGTTGCTCATCGAGAGCCTCGGTCACCATTCGACCGCAATAAGGTCGAGGATGCTGAATAGAAGGGGCGAATAGGCATTTTTAAAATCACATTTTGGCTAAAAACGAGTTTATATGTGGAAGCAGAAATCAAATCGGTTTTATACAAATAAGGCCTAAATCATCTATGTTCATCTAAGTGCACCAACACTCTAACTCTAGTCAAGGTTTGCAATCGTATGGCGATAAGCAATCAATCCAATTTCTATGAATATGAATTGCAAGTAAGTAAATTGAGCATAAGAAAGTAAACCATAATAGATGCATGATGTTTTATCATGGTATTCAGAAACTTGTTGGTTTCCCCTAATCCACGTTGAGGTAAATCCAAACAAATTAGACCGGCTCCATGACTTAAGCCAATCACATCAATTTTCACTAGTAGTAGCTCTTTTCCCCTCCGGGAAGGTGAACTCCAAGCTTTACAACACGCGGGCCTTCTCACAAGTTTCTTTGAGAAGATCATCGAGTATAACGCCTCCAATGCCATCTAGGAGTTGGCAACAGCCAAGTCAAACCCCTTACTTGATTCTCACTACGTGCAACGAATGCACAAACTAAAGTGGATATAAAATCTACCTTTAAACGCAACACATGCAACTAGAGACCTCTCTCCTTGCTCATAATTGGGTAGAGAGTCCCACACTAGCTCAAGAATCTAGAATAGGGCATCAACAACATGTCCCTAATCGGACACAAAGGGGTACTTATATCCACACAAAGAAACTAACCGTTGGGAGTAAAAACTAAGAAATACGGTACTACCGTAGGCAAACAGCCAGTACTATCACTCTTCTCACAACAACTAGAAAATTATCCATTACAGCCGTTGTTGGTACGAACCAAAGAATAGTGCTCTCTGAAAAAAACACTATTAGCAACAAATACCCGATCATACCGCATGGCCAGTCATACCGCACCCGATCTGACCACTCGCCATGAGTTGGTCTAATTGTCAACTAATGGCCAGTCAGACCACCCACACAAAGTCGTTTATACCGCCCCGGTCATACCGCCACACGCAAAGCAGTCATACCGCAGGCCGGTCTGATCGCTCACACTGAGCTAGTCTGACCTCTACAGTCATACCGTCATACAAAGTGCAGTCATACTATATATCATTTTCCAGTAAAGACGTAATGCATGTACTTCACCATATTTGCAAAACATATTTGCAAATCGTAGTATTGTGCAAACAAAAGTCAAAGCGTAATTCATAACAAGTTGTAAAATACATTTGTACATTTTAGAATCATGCCATAAGGATTGGGTACATGGACTCAACACATTTGCAAAATACATTGTCAAACCTAAGTCACATGTTACAAGGATTGTGTATGAGCTTCAACAATTTACAAAACATATTCGCAAATCTAAGCATCATGCCACAAGAAGTAGGGAACATAGACTTCAACTATTTGCAAAGCACATTTACAAATCTAAATCACATATCACAAGGATGATGCATGCGCTACAACTATTTGCAAAACACATTCGCAAATCTAAGCATTCTGCCATGGAGAGATAGAGCAAGTGATTGAGCATGAAGAAACTCAAACTACTAGACATGACCCATCTTAATAGAACGGCAACTTATACGAGCAATCCGGTCTTTCAACCAAATACTAAAATCAATAAAAGACTTAGAACATATCTTTAACTTATGCTAGTTATATATTTGCCTTGCGCGTCCTCTTGAATCTTGATGACGCACATCTTCACTTCAAATCTGGGTCATTGTTTTGTATGCATTAACCCATGATGCATCATTCACTTACCTCCATCAACACATGATGATTTTCACTTGGCTTGATGATCAACTCATTATCATCTTCTCTTTAAGTTCTAAACTTGATGCTCATCAACACATTATGCCATTCTTCATGTCAAGCCTTGACTTGATGACGATCAACTCATGATGTCATCAAAGGTCTTCATCATCATGGGACATTATCTATTCATCTAATTTATGAAAAATGTTAGTCTTACAATATGATTACAACTATTTACTAAAATATACCATTAACTCATAAAGGCGGGTCTAGATTTTTCAATCGCCCCCACTTTCTTCCTTACCGACGGCTTCCTCTCCAGCGAGCTACTCCACCACCCTGTCTTCTTCTTCTTCCTCTCCAATGCCCCTTGCTTTGCCTCCACCATCTTCTTCCTCTCTGGTGGGCTCTACGTGCCTCCACGACTGCCCCACCCCCGCTAGCCACCATGTACGGCTGACAGCGCCGTCACCACACCGCCACCTCTTTACCGTCCCCGCCACCCTACCCCGTCCACCCTAACTAATTGTCAGGCTTATCACCACTACCCCCCAACTCCGCCCATCACTCGTTGACAAACCCACAGCCGGCAGCACCCTAGTCGCCCGGCTATCGCCACTTGCCACCAGTCCAAACTACCACCAGGATCTATGGTTAGTATGGTCAGAGGGGCTTTGTAAACCTCATCCTAATTTGGTGAACCTTAACCCTAACTCTGGCCACCAACATTGCCCGCCGTCACCGGAATCCTAACTCAAGTTTGTTATTTTGTCATCAGAATTTAGTGGTCATCTTAATTTCATTCCATGATTGTGGAACTCTTATTAGATAGATAGCAAATGCCTTTTTATGCATGAAGAAGGTAACTTTGTAAAAAAGGTCTTTCACGAGTGCTTATATATTAACAGGGCTTTTTTCACTTGAAGTCTACAGAACTTGGCTTTATTTTGACCGGAGCTCACCATCAACTCTACACAAAGTTGTCCTTGCTAGAAACCAACAGATCTTCCTAGGGAAATAAAGAAACTGGCCCAGTTTAGAATTCCTGGTCTCCGGCGGCAATTGGCCAATTATGCAAACAGATGATTGCAGAATCAACAGGATGCTACCATGATTCATGAATCAACTGGCTCGGTTTAGAGTTCCCGGTCTCTATCCCGTTTAAATGATTCTACTACAGATTCTTCATGGCTTCCTCGGGCAATTTCACTGCACCAGATTACTCATTTGCTGAACGATTCACAAAAGCTAGGCCAGCAAAGTACCAGCTTCAGTATACTGCAACTGTTGTCTCTCTATGATACAGAATCCCAAAGAAAATTTACCGAAGGCTATTTTTGGAAAGGTGACATCTTCAAGACAAATACCCCCCCCCCCCCCCCAACTCGACGTCACTTGTCACCTTTCGTGATTTAGTATCCAAGCCTTGCAGTTCACACAACCACACGCAAAATTGCGACAAAACAAAAGTATGGCCTGCGTTTTAGCTTTTGCTGGCATTTTTTTGACTGTGGTTTATGGTTCTGTTCTTTTCAGCTTCTAAAAGCTATTTTTTGATTTTTTTTTTTTCTATAGTAACTAGCTTTTAAACGGAGTATTTTTTTAAGATAGGGTCTACTAGTTAATTGTAATACATACTTTATTGACTCCATTTATATCGACAAAAACTGCATGTGAGTTTATGTTACTCTGTAATCTCTCGTACAAACAGCCCAAAAATCACAAACCGCAGCCAAAAGCCACAAGCTGTAGCCAAAAAGTACAGGCCCTATAGCATTTAGTCCTAGTGTGAACGTTCGTGCGAACGAACTAAAAGCCGATAAGCCACTTCTAAAAAACTATCTCGATAAGCCGTTTCGAAATGGCTACTTCGAGAGAAGTCATAAGCCATAAGCGGAAAAGAATAGGTCCTTAACCAGTTGTTTTTGGCTGCAGCTGATAAATAGTAATGGCCAATTAAAAAGCCATAGTGTTCTTTTGGGCTAATGACTTTTAGCTTTTTGCTAATTTAGCTAATTTGTGATAGCTGACTACTTCAAGAGTATAAAAAATAAACACGCACAATTACGAATGAATTGCAAAGCACGCGCGGATCATGTACACCACATGATGAGGACATCCCAGCTCAGCATGTTCCATCACATATCAACTATTCACCATCAAGCATAAAGGATACAAATCAAGGTCCACTTACACGAAGTCGTGCCAAGAAAATACAAGAACAGGTGAATTCATTCCTAGCTGATTTTGATTTCAACATATCTCAGGATGTTATACTACCTAAATGTTCTACATTGATGTTACTTAGGTTTACACATGAAGCGGAGGAAGCTACTTGGCATGAGGAACAAATACAATGCTACGATCAGACCACCTGGCTGACAGCACCTACAGCCACAAAGAAGCAACCATAACTTTTGTTTTCCGAAGGCTCTGGGGGTCCATGAGTACTTGATGGAAAGCTTATCAAGTCTAGTTTCCAATGCAACAAACCCCACGTCATTTGGACTTTCCAATAAGAAGTTATGATCGAATTAGTGGAGACTGCTCAGAAGGCTAACAGTCACGCGAGACCTCCTCGGGAATTCATCTCGTGGAGACCTTTCACCTAGCCTACCTTCAGAAATTCCAATTCCTTTTCACACTCAACTAGGAGGGTTGTTCCTAGTATAAATACCCCTTGTATCTAAACAATTGGCAGCTTTGAATCATTTGATAAACCATAGTTTTGCAGCCGAGCTGCTAAGTGTCTTACTCACACCATTGTTCTTCCTTGTTCTTCTTGGACTCGTGAAGAGATCCCTTTGGGATCCCTAATTCGTGCTCTAGGCTTTCGGGCCTTTTGTGTGGGTTAGTCCCGGATTGTGGTTCTGCGGTCGCTCGAGATCGAGTCGAAGTCCTCAAGGTTTCGTGTCTCTCTCCCGTCGCTTGGTCGCATCCAACCTTGGCTGGTATAAAGCTAGTTACCCGCTGTTCGCAGCAAGTTATCCTCGGTTCTTCGACCTCGTCGTGAAGATCGGGCCATCCCAAGGAGGTTCCTACCATTTGGTATCGAGCAAGGTTGTCACGGTAGGTCTTACCATCATATGTTATTGTTTTGTTCATCTCCTAGAGTCCACTGAAAAAGCCACAAAAAATCCCATAGCCTTTTCACTGCATGTTACCTTTGTGTCGTTGTGTTCATCAAGTTGCTAGTCACCATCTTTACTTATATAGTGTTTTGTTTATTTGTTATCCGCACTCTGTTAGTGTCAAAAAAATAAAAAGAGAAGAAAGAAAGAGTCAAAAAAGAGAAGAGAAAAGAAGTGAAAAGTAGGGGTGTGTTGCGGATTACAAAACTGAAAATTTCAGTTCTGCATACTCAAGTTTGTGGTGTTCTTAACAGCAACGTTTACATATCTTTTGAACGGTTTACGCCACTTGGTTACTGATCGCAGCCTTCCTTGAACAGCCACCTATAGCTCCACAAAAATCTGAAAACCGGACCTCTCGACTCGTAAACCTTTCAACCGCTTAACCACAGCTGGGTTACTATCACTTTTGCGCACTCACAGTCCTAGAGAACGAGCAAGAGCTTTGGTAAGTAAGAGGTGAGGTTGTGTGATTCCACAAATATTATCTATTCCACTTTCTCTTTGCTAACATGGCAGGTTCCAACTCAAGTGTACATGGGGAAAATCATGAAGGAGATGAACAACCAGTCACACGAGTGAGATGCAACAATTACGTGAACTGGTTCAGGCCATGGGACAGATGCTCAATGAACGCCTTCCGTCGGTGGTGGTGGGGTCTACATCAACCTAACCTCGTTGCTGATCATGGTGAAGCCGCCGATGAGAACTCGATGGGAGCCGCTGCTAATGACGACTTCCACGGCCAGCAAGATCTTGGTCGGGGTGATGGACGAGGGGCGGTGCTCATCGTGGCGAGGCGCACCGCACATATTCTGCAGCACGGGAGGTGCTCATGGTCGGGCTTTTGGCCACCGTGTGCGCTTTCATGATGAAGAAGACCATAATGATGATGACCATGATGAGGAATTTGATGATAATGAGAATCTATTTGTCGATGGTGGGCGATATGGACATCGAGATCATCGTCGAGATGCTATCCATAGAGATAGAAGACAGCCCCATGGTCGCCGTGCTAGGGATGATGCGGATAACATTGCTCGAGTCAAGTGAGTGTCCCTAAGTTTACGGAAAAGAAGAACTGATGCATATCTTGAGTGGGAGGAGCAATGTGATCAGATTTTCAGAGTGCATAATCTGTCCAACCAGAGTGTGTAAACCTTGCTTGATTGAGTTTTCGGTTATGCCCTCACTTGGTGGAATCAAATACAAGAGAATCAGCTTGTGTTGGGACGTGAGCATATTGATACATGGGCTGAAATGAAGCGTGCCATGAGAAGGCGCTTTGTTCCTTCGAGCTATAATCGTGACCTTCACAATAGGTTGCAAACATTGAGACAAGGTTCTAGGTCGGTTGATGAATATTATAAGGAGATGGAACTACTCATGGTTCAGATTGGGATTAGAGAAGATGGTGAATCAAAATGGCAAGATTTTTGCGTGGTCTTAATGAAGAAATTTCAAGTTTTGTTGAGATGTTTCCATATCATAATCTGCAAGATCTTGTGGATCAAGCAATGCGCACGGAGAAGAAGATTCAACGAGAGGGACATAGACGTTCTTCCGGGAGCCGTTTCACTTCAGCTCCATGGCGTCGGCAGCAGCCAAGACTTCTATTGTTGGTGATCGATCTCAAGGCATTGCCGCGTGTCTTCACCATCTACTGCTGCTGCAAAGTCTACACTCTCTTCGGCCTCTTCACCTACAGCGCAACAAAAAAATCAACACCTGCTGCCCGTACAGCAGCATCCTCTGTCGCTTCGCTGCAGCATCATCTTCACATAGCCGAGAGATTGTATGTCACAAATGCAAAGGCCGAGGACATGTCGCTGCTGAATGTCCTAGTAGAAGAACCATGTTTGTGAATGAGCTAGGCGAGTGGGAATCTGAAAGTGAGCAAGAAGAAGATGGCATACAAGAAGAAACAGTGGGCAATGATGGGAGTGAGATCCAACCCACGAAGGTGATAATAATTGCTTTATTTCTCTTCGAGTGCTTAGTGTTACTGCTGAAAAAAAGAGAATGGACAGCGACACAATCTCTTCCATACTCGAGGCATGATCAAGGACAAGTTGTGTAGAATTATTGTTGATAATGGCAGCTGCAACAATATTGCAAGTCAAGAATTGGTTGAGCGAATGGGGTTAAAACAGCGGCGCCATCCTACTCCATACAAGATGCAATGGCTTAATGATTGTGGTACGCTACGTGTAAACCATGTTGTGACAGTTCCTTTCTCTATTGGGAAGTATAATGATCATGTGGAGTGTGATGTGGTGCCTATGCAAGCATGCCAACTGCTGCTAGGAAGACCATGGTTATATGATCGTGATGTTCAGATTTTTGGTCGAACCAACAAGTTATCTCTCATGTACAAAGGAGAGCGAATCACTTTACTTCCTTTGACACCGGAGGAGATATTGAAGGATGATGTAAAAGAAAACAGCGAGAGAGTGAGAACCACTTACGAGTGACCCACAAACATAGTGAGATAGTGAATCCAAAGCCAAATAAAACTCCACACTACAAAGAACCAAGCCAATGGGAAAAGAGGGATTAGTCATGATGGCTAGGAAAGGGGATTTAAAAGAATTGAGTGAACCCAATGCCATGTTCTTTGTACTCTGTACAAGGACAATTTTCTTTCCACTAACAACTTACCTCTATATTGCCAAGTGTTGTTTATGATGTGTTGCGGGAATATAAGGATGTATTCCCGGATGAAGTACCACCAGGGCTGCCACCTAAGAGAGGAATCGAACATCAAATCGACCTTGTCCCCGGTGCCCCACTTCCAAACCGAGCCCCGTATCGCACCAACCGGAGGAAACAAAGGAAATTCAGCGCCAAGTTCAAGAGTTGATCGAGAAAGGGTATGTAAAGAAAGTCTTTCACCATGTGCTGTCCTGTTATTTTAGTTCCAAAAAGATGGCTCATGGAGAATGTGTGTTGATTGCCGAGCTATCAATAACATAACAATAAGATATAGACATCCAATACCTAGACTGGATGACATGCTTGATGAGCTTAGTGGTGCTATCATTTTCACAAAAATTGACTTGAGAAGTGGCTATCACCAAATCCGAATGAGAGAGGAGATGAGTGGAAAACGCTTTCAAAACCAAATTTGGGTTGTATGAATGGTTGGTGATGCCGTTTGGATTGACAAATGCACCAAGTACTTTCATGAGATTGATGAATCATGTGCTTAGAGCTTTTATTGGCAAATTTGTTGTTGTTTACTTGATGATATCTTAATTTACAGCAAGTCTCTTGAAGAACATATTGAACATCTAGCAAGTGTGCTATGTGTTTTGAGAAAGGAATGCTTGTATGCTAACCTTGCCAAGTGCACCTTTGCACCGACAAGGTAGTCTTTCTTGGTTTTGTTGTTTCAGGTCAAGGTGTCGAAGTTGATGAAGAAAAGATAAAAGCTATTCGTGAATGGTTGCCTCCACGAATGTGAGCCAAGTGCGTGATTTCCTTGGACTTGCAGGTTTCTATCGTCGGTTTGTGAAAGACTTCAGTACCATTGCTGCACCCATCAATGAATTAACAAAGAAAGATGTGCTATTCCATTGGGGTGAGGCACAAGAGAAGGCATTTGAGGATCTAAAATGAAGTTGACAACTGCACCACTCCTTGCACTTCCCGACTTTGGTAAGACCTTTGAAATTGAATGTGACGCAAGTGGTGTGGGATTGGTGGCGTGCTCATGCAAGAAGGTATGCCTATTGCATATTTCAGTGAAAAGCTAAGTGGTCCAATTCTAAATTACTCCGTTTATGATAAAGAATTATATGCTCTTGTAAGAAGTTTGGAAACTTGGCAACATTATCTCTTGCCCAAAGAATTTGTGATACACTCAGACCATGAATCCTTGAAACATCTTAAGGGCCAACTAAAACTAAACCGAAGACATGCTAAGTGGAGTGAATTCATTGAGTCTTTTCCTTACATTGTTAAGTACAAAAAGGGAAGGATAATGTTGTAGCCGATGCTTTGTCTAGACGCCATGCTTTGCTTTATCACTTGATGCTAAAATTCTTGGATTAGAAAATGTGAAAGATTTGTATATTGCTGATCCTTATTTTGCTGAACCATATTCCAAATGTAATGATGGAAAGGGCTGGGAAAAGTTTCATTTACATGATGGATTTTTGTTTCGGGCTAACAAACTTTGTATTCCAGAATGTTCTGTTCGTCTCATGCTTGTGCAGGAAGCTCATGCCGGTGGGCTTATGGGTCATTTTGGTGCTAAAAGACGGAACAAGTGTTGGTTGATCACTTCTTTTGGCCGAAGATGCGACGCGATGTGGAGAGATATGTCATGCGCTGCGAAACATGCCACAAAGCTAAGTCCCGTTTGAACCCTCATGGCTTGTACACCCCTCTACCTATTCCTAGTGTACCTTGGGAAGACATTTCAATGGATTTTGTTCTTGGTTTACCTCGAACTAAGAGGGGGAGGGATTCCATCTTTGTTGTGGTTGATAGATTTAGCAAGATGGCTCATTTCATTCCCTGTCATAAGAGCGATGATGCTTCATATATTGCTGAATTATTTTTCAGGAAATTGTAAGACTTCATGGCGTGCGCGGACCATTGTTTCAGATCGTGACACCAAGTTTTTGAGCTACTTTTGGAAGACCTTATGGGAAAACTTGGGACAAAATTGCTGTTCTCTACGACATGCCATCCACAAACCGATGGTCAAACTGAAGTTGTGAACCGAACATTGTCGACACTCGCCATGAAGCTGTTCTCAAGAAAAATTTGAAATTATGGGAGGAAAGCTTGCCTCATGTGGAGTTTGCATACAACAGGCAGTACACTCGACCACTAAGTTTTGTCCATTTGAGATTGTATATGGTTTCAAACCTCATCGCTCCTATCGATCTTTTGCCTTTGCCTATGCAGAGAACGTAAATTTTGATGCAAGCAAACGTGCAGAATTTGTCAAGAAGCTTCATGATCGAGCAAAAGAAAACATAGAAAAGATGACCAAGATGTACATGAAACGTGCCAACAAGGGACGTAAGAAGATGTTATTTGAACAAGGAGACTTAGTTTGGGTGCATTTGCGCAAGGACCGTTTCCTGAACAACGCAAGTGCAAGCTGCAGCCACGTGCGATGGTCCTTCAAAGTGCTCCGCAAGATCAATGACAATGCATATGAAATTGAACTTCCAAGCATGCGTGTGGTGTAAGCTCAACCTTCAATGTCTCCGATCTGTCTCCATTCTTTGGACCGGAAGAGTCGAGGACGACTCCTTTTCAAGAGGGGAGGATGATGAGGACATCCCAGCTCAGCATGTTCCATCACATATCAACTATTCACCATCAAGCATAAAGGATACAAATCAAGGTCCACTTACACGAAGTCGTGCCAAGAAAATACAAGAACAGTGAATTCATTCCTAGCTGATTTTGATTTCAACATATCTCAAGATGTTATACTACCTAAATGTTCTACATTGATGTTACTTAGGTTTACACATGAAGCGGAGGAAGCTACTTGGCATGAGGAACAAATACAATGCTACGATCAGACCACCTGGCTGACAGCACCTACAGCCACAAAGAAGCAACCATAACTTTTGTTTTCCGAAGGCTCTGGGGGTCCATGAGTACTTGATGGAAAGCTTATCAAGTCTAGTTTCCAATGCAACAAACCCCACGTCATTTGGACTTTCCAATAAGAAGTTATGATCGAATTAGTGGAGACTGCTCAGAAGGCTAACAGTCACGCGAGACCTCCTCGGGAATTCATCTCGTGGAGACCTTTCACCTAGCCTACCTTCAGAAATTCCAATTCCTTTTCACACTCAACTAGGAGGGTTGTTCCTAGTATAAATACCCCTTGTATCTAAACAATTGGCAGCTTTGAATCATTTGATAAACCATAGTTTTGTAGCCGAGCTGCTAAGTGTCTTACTCACACCATTGTTCTTCCTTGTTCTTCTTGGACTCGTGAAGAGATCCCTTTGGGATCCCCTAATTCGTGCTCTAGGCTTTCGGGCCTTTGTGTGGGTTAGTCCCGGATTGTGGTTCTGCGGTCGTTCGGAGATCGAGTCGAAGTCCTCAAGGTTTCGGTGTCTCTCTCCCCGTCGTTTGGTCGCATCCAACCTTGGCTGGTATAAAGCTAGTTACCCGCTGTTCGCAGCAAGTTATCCTCGGTTCTTCGACCTACTGTCGTGAAGATCGGGCCATCCCAAGGAGGTTCCTACCACCACACAAGCATACACACGACCTTGTTGGAACTAATCTTGTCATTGATAGTGGTCGGTGTTGAGTACTCATGTGTTCGAGTATTGTATAGTTGTGTGTCAAGTACTTGTGTGTTTGAGTATTGTGTAGTCGTGTGTCGAGTACTCATATGTTCGAGTACTGTGTAGTCATATGTCAAGTACTCGTGTGTTCGAGTACTGTGTAGTCTATGTCGAGTACTTGTGTGTTCGAGTACTCAAAATAGTAGTTGAAGCCACATTTGGTAGTCGGAAGTCAGAAGCAGTTGGAAGTCGCAAGCAGTCGGAAGTCATAAGCCTTGGTCGAAAGTGGTTGTGGTCATAAACTACTGCAGCACCAAGTACCGAGTATGAAGGGCAGTCCAAGTACCGAGTACTGAAAACAATCGTAAGTCGTAAGAGTACTGTAGCAGACATATACTCGTAAGTCGAGTAGTAGTTGTGGCTGGGCGTCCGAGTAATGACTATAACTTGAGTCAATAAGTTGGTCGAGTCATGTGTTTCGTGGATCTTAGATAGTGGCATGAGAATAGGTCCTAATTCTTGGCTAGTGGAGTTAGTGGGTGCGTGGAGTACAGGTTGTGTGAACGTATATGTATGAGGCATATTTAAGATGTGTACTTGTTAAGCAAATTGGAGAAGCGAGTGAATGGCAGAGAAAGAAGAAAAGGCGTATGTTGCCACAAAAGAAGTCTCTCATGCGTTTATTCATTCTCCACTCATGTGAGTTTATTCCCTGGGCTACGCCAACAAACCTTTCACAAGTACAAACATTCATTATAGACATACGTACACAAATATAAACATACATGCATACATGCGGTCGTACGTACTACATGCGGTCCTAGAAGTCTTCGTTACATGCAGGAGTTGCACGAGGCATGCAAGATCATATCACGTGTCGAGAGCATTTGCAATGGCATCACACACCCGATCCATAGGTACTTTCCTCGATGGAAGTACATCCATATCAAGCGTGGCATCTAGTTTAGTTCCTACATACTCTTGGCTCAAGTGGGGATTTTCAAAATCCCAGTCACCCAACCTACTATCTATTATGAAATTGTGCAAGACCATTACCGTGGCAATTATCTTTTTTTGGGTCGCTATGACAAAGGCTGAGATGTGTTGAAGGATGCGTCATTTCATCTTCCACACACCAAACACACATTCAATGACATTTCATAGGGAGGAATGCGGGTAGTTGAACATCTTCTTGTGACCACAAGGCCAGCGGCTATTCGCTAACTCAGCCACATGGTACTGCTAGTTCCCAAAGGCCCTAAATACATTGTCTTGTTATGACATCCTGAGTCGATCAAATAGTACTTCCCTGCGTTATCAATACAGGAATCGTGCATGAGAAGGACAGACCAAAAAATAACTAAACGAATTAAGTGGCCAAGTTAGATTGCTACCTTGGGGCGGATGCGGAAACACATGGGCATAACCGACCAGCAAGTCCAGGAGGATGCATGTGTCGTGTATTGACCCGGACCATCCAGTGACTACGAATGTGAACATCATGTCAAAATCATATACAGCCATTACATTCTAACTTGTATAACTATGCCATTTTGTGTGCATTACTCGCATGTCAGCAGGCACTATCACAGGAATGTACGTCCCGTCAATGGCTCCTATGCCTTCGGAGAATTGTGGGTGAAACCTTGGATCCCTCAATCTTTTGTGCACAGTACTAAAAGTTGGATCTGTCGGTTCATGTTGTTTGCAAACATGGTGTACAAGCAATCAAGGACATGATGAAACTTCAGGATGATGGTTGACCCTGAGTGTCAAACCTGTTGTGAACCTGAATGTTGGCTTGTGTCACACCTACCATCCATAAGAAATCTCCAACGCTCTCCTGGAGGTTATGCCTGTTGATGACTACAACCCATAGTGACTGACTAGCGTATTATGCATTTTCTGAAAACATCTCTTCCCCATCCTGAACATATCGTGGCACAACTGAGGCGAGCCAAGCTGGTCGTCAACCCACTCAAGTTCATTATGCATTGGCCCTCTGCGAGGCCGCCTAGATGGCGACGGGCCCATCTCGAAAAAACTCCTAATAATAGCTATTTCGAGCACTGGGGTGGGATGCTGTCATTGTTACTATCGTCCCCTTCATGCCCTGACATGGTGGCTCTACAAGCAACACGTCAACCAGTCAACATGACAATTACAACAAAGTAATGGTACTAGTAAATTACAGTAACAGCGGGCATAGCATCAATACATATAAACAAGCTCAACTGCAATAACCACCTCGAAAATAATAGTGCAACATATGGAAGATGGACTGTCCACAAACAAAGACTGCATGAGAAGAAATGTGTAAACACGCACATCGAAGGACTCAACTAATATGACATCAACGAAACGATAGCAAACCGTTACAAACTCAACGTGCACACAAAGTCAGTTACTGAAAACGTTTAGACCCCTAAAAATAATTTTGGTAATTAATGATGGCAATGATTAAATAGACTAACTTGTTTATTGAGATAATTAAAAGGTTTATTTTTGGGTTTTGATGATGTCATGGAAAAGGTATGCAAAGGTTGATCGATATGGATTAAGACATGGCTCAAGACAAAGGTATATTGTAGTCTAAGGACCTCTTTATAGTTTTTACTGGTCTCGGTGTTCGGTTGAAAAGACCGGATTTATAGAATAGATGGCATACTATAAAGAGGAGTCATGGCTAGTAGTTTGAAGCTTACCTTGTGTCACTTTGATCAATTATCGTTCATGCATGCATTTGGAACTTCATTTGGAACCCTCTCTAAATCTCCTTTGAAAAACCGATATGACCGCAGGTATATTGACGGTAATACCACTACATTAGTACTATCAACTGTTACATGCTGGTAGCTAATTTCCAGAGAGGTACTCATTGAACATTCCTTGAATTGGTATGACCGCTTGTGTATAACGGTAATACCATAGAGCGGTATGACCGCACATTGAAATCGGTACTACCACACTGCGATGTGACAAAAATTTAGTTGGCGGTAGGTAATTTCCAAATAGGTATGTTTTAGAGCATTTTCTCTCATTTGGGAATCAATACTACCGTATTTGAAGTGTGGTACTATCGAATGATCGGTACTATCGGCCCTTGTGAGTATGATACTACTGATATTTGAAGTAATGACTAGTTTATGTGCATTTAATGATCCTCAAATAGTTGTTGAATAGTGGATGTGGTAGTACCAGCCACTACATAGCGGTAGTATTGTATTTCTTGATTTTTGGGGATTTTGACCCCAACGGTTTTACTAGTGAGTGGAGGCTATAAATACCTCCCCATCAGCAGCAAAGAACTCTTCTTGGATCTCATTAAATACCCTTGAACCCTTGTTACACTCCTATTCATTTGCTCTATTTTCACATATTAAGATGGTTAAGAGCATTCAAGTGCATTACATCATTTGTTGATCCTTATAGCACCTGAAAACCTTCAAGCAATCACTGTAACTTATTATTCTTGGTGGTTGCTGACACCTAGATGGCTTGAAAGAGGTTGTGCAGTGATCTCTTCAAAGAAGCTTATGAAGAGACCCGGCATGGTTGTGAGTGGTGTGGTGCTCGTCATCTCCATAGCGGAGGAATAGCAACTTAGTGGATTTGAGGTGGCTAGGCTTAATTCGTGAAGCCGATCTAATCCGTTTGGGCTTACCTCGACGTAGAGTAGGAAAGACCGGTAAGTATTCGATACCACAGGAAAATATTGTTTGTCTTCATTGTGGTTTATCTCTTTGTCTTTACTTTTTGTATTTATTTTTCTAGCAAATTATTTGATTTGAATTGTGTAGCTAAAATTGTATCTAGTATTAACATAGCTTTGTGGTTCCTTCGTAAAACTTAGAGTATTTATGCTTTAATTGTGCAAAATATTTTTAATTAAGTTCATACTTGCTAAAAATTATAATTTAGCCAAAAGAATTTAAAAACCTCAAATTCAGCCCCCACTAGTCGATTATCGTTGAACCTACAGTTACACGAATAAAATAATACACACACGTACAAGAAATGGTAGGCCGATAGTACGAACACATTTGACACGGTAACATGAGAAGAGCACATGTATGATCAAAGGTTCCTCACTACACCACGAGCCTGGTAGATCGGCCATATCTGTAGAGCCAACCTACACGCCCCTCGAGTGTTTGCAGCGTCACAAACACATCCCTATATTTTCTCTCCGTGAGCAACGCACATGCGTAGAAGTGCTCGTCTGTGCCCTCGGGGCAGCCATTGGTGATGACCAAATCAAGCAATTGACCTACCTTCTTGCGCACCGCTTCCTACTTGGTAGTGGCAGTGGCAGCACAACCCGTTATCGATCTCTCGTACATGTCGTATATGCTCTCCATGCATTTGTCAACCATGTTGCCACGGGACATCTTTGACTCAGGGTCGAAGGTAGCGGTGGCGGCCTCCCCCCTCCCCTCGTCGCCGCCGCCCCACTTCTGCAACGAGCTTGGCAAAACGAATTGCTAAGGGCCTAAGTCATCGTAAAAGCTAGAGTCCACGTTGAGCCTACTTGCTCTAGGAACCGCTGCATGCTCATTCGTGCAAAGTACATCACAGATTATCATCTCCATCAAGTCCTTGTGTAGCAAAGACGAATTTTTGAACTTGATACAACCCCTCGTTGCCTGCAATACAAAAGGTATTCCATCAAATCAACCCAAGGTGAAAGATAAAACAAACACAAACTAACAATTCAAACTGTTCCATACCAAGTTTTGCTACTCCCACCAGTCATTGCTGGCATCGATCGACCCAGTACGAGGAGGGTCAATTCCCAACCCAAATGCATTGAGTTTTAGTATTTTACACAGACTGTAATCACGTTTCAGTGCGTTCCAGTAGGGGTGCAAATGGAGCGGATATTTCCCGACCGACCGACCGTCCGTCCGTTTTAATTCGGA
Source organism: Dendrocalamus sinicus (assembly GCA_036346575.1). Lineage (NCBI taxonomy): Eukaryota > Viridiplantae > Streptophyta > Magnoliopsida > Poales > Poaceae > Dendrocalamus > Dendrocalamus sinicus. The sequence continues at coordinate 25,673,895 of CM070663.1, forward strand.
GCAAATTTTCGGATATCCGAAGGTTTTTTGGATACGGAAACGGATTCAGATATTTTTTTGTCGGATACGAAAACGGATTCAAAACAAGCATTATCCGACGGATACAAAACTATCCGGATATTTTTTCGGATAGTTATCGGATAGATACCCGGATAGTTACCGGATAGTTGCCTGGATAGTTACCGGATACGGAAACGGAGTCGGATACCTGGCCTCTCTGTCGGCCAGGTGGGATCTCTGACTCTTCTTGAAATGTAGCATCATTTATTTATATAAGATTACTTGTTTCGATGGCTGTTGCAACGTCGGTACACTCGTATTAGATCTCAGTTTACTTAATTTGTCTCTGTCACCATGTGAAATTTGCTTTCGCGTATTATCCGATTAAATATTCATGTCGGAGCGGTATGTATTCGCTCCGTATTCGTGACCGAGAATATCCGTATTCGTATTCGTATCCATCACTATCCGTGTTCGATTCTGACTCCGACAAAAAATATGGAAAAGGATACGGGATGAGCAATATCCGTCCGTATCCGTTCCGTTTGCACCCCTACGTTCCAGTGGTTTTTGAATTGTTTCTTCGCGTTTTCTCTACTGGTGTGCTCTTTAAATTTCCTAATTAGGTTGTAGTAGCCACGCCTATTCAAACAGCCCATGGGACGGTTGTTGGCCTCCACTTCCTCGCAACAGATTTCAAGCATGGCGATGTGGGTGACATCATCCTGAATAGCAGCAGAACATGACTTGTCTACCTGTTCGCAACCAAGAAGATCAGAGAGCAAAGATCAACGGCCTGAGATCGCAACGAAGGAACCACACGAGCAACATTGCGACAATGTACTGAGCAAGAACAGAAAAGAGAGGCTACACACAACAGAAGCAAGTGGTACCTCGGGCAGTGTGGGGTACATCGCCGACGGGAGTAGAGGTGACTAGTAGCTCCGAGTGTATGGCATCGGGAGTGAGAGTGGTGATGAGAGCATCATCCTTGTGTGAGGTCCCCCTGTGAGGTCGGTTGCACAAGAGGGCGCACCACAACGAGGCTTGGGACATCCGACAAAGATAGCACTTTGGATGCTGACTCCGAAGCAAGGACAAATGAGGTGTTCGAGGAGGATGCAGAGGTCAAGGACGTGTCGTGCAATGAGGGCACCTCAGATGTCGACGCCAGCACTATGAGAAGGGTGCTTGATGTAGATCTGGGCATGGGCAGTGGGCTGCAAAGAGGGTCAGGTGGTATGGTAGGTGATAGCGGAGTTGCGACAGGGTAAAGGCTAACAGAGTAAGAGGACAGGCTAAGGGACCGACGAAGGCAATGGCCAACCTACGACAACAGCGTGTGAAGGTAAGTACCCAAGAAACCATAGCGGGGATACGAAGAGGGGAATCCACGATGGGGCATGGGGAACTAGGGTAGAGATAATAAGTGGCTTGTATTAAGCCACTTCCAAAGCCATGCCGTTCGATCCAACTTTCAGCTTCTCTGGCTCGAAGCCGAAGCTGGTCTCAAAAGCCTGATAGAATGGGCCTACGACAATGTACAGAAACTTCTCTGCAATTCTTACTGAAGATTTCCAGGTGCTGGGTCCAGCACGGAGCTATCGGTACAGATTTTAGTAACATGTTATTTATGAACGAAGAGTGAAACGTTTGCAGCGTGTTGACTAAACTAAGGAATCGCCATCCTGTTCGTCAAGGATGCTGGCCTTCGTTGCCATCATCCATCTACTCAAATATGATAAATCTACTGAAAGCTGGCCTATTAACCACCCATGCTGAGCAAGATTTCCTGGAGGCATTACAACTCTCCTTCTGGTCCTGACAGGAACGACATGATACCGAACAACAGGAATAGCACCCCACTCGACAATTCAACCTACAACGAGATAACATCACATCAGATGCCGGACATTTCAGCACTTCACAGGGAGCACGAGTTCAAACAATGGTTCCTACCATCTTCTCAGATATCTGAGAAGCCAAGCTCTTCCCTCCAATGACAGCAGCGGTAGTGCAGAGTGCTTGCGCTCTAAGCACAGTAAGAGGTTTTATCAGGAACACACCAGAAAACAGAGTATAGGGCAACAAAAGAAGCAGCTCGTACATGATTCCGCCCAGGACAACACCAAATGGGTTTTCATCGGCAGCCAAACCAATAGTAGCAATCTGAGAGCAGATTCAACAATATAGCAAAAAATATCTATTTATAACATCAAAAGGTGCTTTGCAAAAGTACAAGTTAGAACAATCTTTTCATACAACTTACCTGGCTCTTGTCACCCCACTCACCAAAGAATGTAATGGAAAATGACTGCAACACACAAATCAATGGGCAGGTCAATATTCCAGTGAAAACCCAAGCGTTGTACTTTTGTTAATCATTTTTCTCATATAATCAGTAGTGGGTACCTTTACAAAAATTGGTGAGAAGAACTGCATGAAAAATGGTCTTTGCTGTTTCTTCCTATCATCATTTCCCTAATGTTGACAAAGGTTGAGTTGCACATCCAGACAAGCATACAAATTCAAATTAATATATGATGGCAAAACAAAGGTGAATAACTGAAAAATGGTACGCATGGCGAGATTGCCCTCAACAAGCAAGCTTTTCTTAACAGCCTGTCAACTGAAACACAATTGTTCTCCACACAAACAATGAAAAGAAAAAAATATATGCACAGAGGAGCAAACCTAAATGTTTTGTTTTTTTTCTTTGCCACTATCAGATGAAACAGATCATGTATGATAGACTACAAAAACGATAAAGTGGAGGGAGAGAGAATACTGTGGGCTAGCAAGATACACGTCAAAATCATATATATTGGTAGAACTTATGTAAGACACATTGCATGCATAAGAAACACATTCGCCTAGAATTGCCAAAATTTGGTAGTGCTGACCGAATTTGGCATCTATTTGGTTTGATGCCAAACTTTTGGAACGGTTCATTTTCTTGGCAAATTTTGGCCAATTCATGGGCAACCAAATACATGACCAAATTTTGGTAACACTACTAAGCTATGGCACACATTGGAATGGTAGCATTGAACAACAACCAAACAAGCCCTAAAAATCTTCCTAGATAGATGAGAATATCTGGAGACGATGACAAATTCTGAGAATGGGAAAAGAAATGGAAATTAGGCATTCATATTTTTCATTATTTCACAGAATCCAAAAGGGAATTACACGACTATTATAAAGGGAAAAATTAAACATTATGAGAAAAAAGATAATTGACAATGTATGTCACTTGTGTACTAACCTTAGATTTATTTTTGGATTCACCTTTGTTACTCTTGAAGTCAGCATCCTGAAATTGGGCAAAACTTAGGAACAAGTCACCTGAACTGCAATCCAATAGAACATAAGGCATGGATAAAATTTGCCAACCAGCTCTGCTTCCACTTCTGCTAATTCTTCCGAATCCCTGTAATCGAAGTTAGTCAGTTACTGAAGTCACTCAGTAAAACATTGAACACATAAAACAAGTAAAAAGTTAACTGAAAGGCAAACATGAATATCAGTACCTGTCTTCGTTGAAGCCTTCCCACAATGACCAAATGCCAAACACAAAGAAGAGCAGAGTAGTCACATAATGAGTCCATTTACGTGATATCTGTTCAACACAATACTGTCATCTGTAGAGTTTTGCAAGGAGGCATACTTCAACAAGAATTTGGCATATCATCACAAGAAAACAGATGACAGGAACAGGATTGGTTCGAAGATCCACCCCCATGTATAACACAGGACATGCATCCAACTGCCCATGCCCCATGCTAAACACTTGTCAGGATTGTTGTTGCAACATTTAAGTGACAGTACAATTAGGACAAATCAAAGGTACAAGCAGGCCTCTTTATCATCCAATAAAAAATAGGCGCCTGTACTAATTCATGGAATTTCAAGACGCACAGCATAATTTTATTAAATCCCTATAAATTGTTCTTTTTATTTGCCATGCAGAAACTAACAACCATGCTGGTGTCATATGATTGTGTTTGTCCAAGCAGCACTCACAAAATGTACTTATATTTGCAGAGGTTTGATACATTAAAACAAACAAAAAAAACCTTTTTTTTTCTTCTTGACATATTAAAAAGCTGTGCACTATAGGTGAGCTTCCAGCAATCCTTACAATGACTTACCAGATTAGGTGCAAGCCAGCCTAGAGAAGCCGATAGAGCTGTCATCACCTAAAATAATTAACTCCATCAGTTAACTAAGAAAAAATAGACAATATATTGTAGCACGTAAAATTCTAAAAATACTCACTACTAATGCGGTCATACAGCCTGCCAGGACAAGCCTCCGGGGATGGCGCATGGCCAGAATCTTGTAAAGGTAAATGCCAAAAGATGAGTAAATACAGTGCTCAAACAATAGCCGTCCAAAAAAAGAAAAGAAAAGCAGAGCAAAAGAACTTTCAAAGTGGAGAATATTTGATGAGTGTATCACTAGAAAGGAATATGTGTGTCTTGCTACGCCAGACCCTGTCAAATCCATCATCCCCTGAAGAGGTAAAACTCCAGGCATGTTGTTCCTAAGGTTTATTACTTACTACCCTGGCGATGAAACAATTCTGGTGGAATAGGACAAGCATCTCAGCACAACTAGTAACAGTCCTACACAAAAGGAGTATCCAACTCGTATGGCAGGTTAGCAAATTCAACAAGCGCAACAGATCCACCAAACCAAAGGCCCCTCTTCCCCTGTGTGCCTGCCTGCCTACATGCGTGGAACCCATGCGCACTGAGCTGAGCAGGTGAGTTTCCAACCGCGGACAAATTCCATTGAAGAACACACCTAATTCCAAGCCGACTCCCCCCATTGGGAGGAGCAGAAACTTAACCGAGCTCCCAATCTTTGCTAGCGTGTCCACTGCTTAATAGAAGATCCCATTCTTAGCTAACTACTGATCCAGAAATTCACTAAACAACGCTCACCTGCTCACTGCTTCGCCGCAATCTACAGCTACCGCACGACTCTTATCTGCCCGGACCCAACCTATCTCCCAATCAAAACACAGCAAACCAACCACAGGGCCGACGGCAGCATATCGTCGAACACCTCGCTCGCGCGGGAGGGGACCTGGCCCCATCTACGCACGTCCCGGCCTCCGGGCAGGCGAAGGCAAGAGCAGGAAGAGGAGAAAGTAAAGCCGCAAAAGAAGGCGCCGGTCAGGTGGAGAGGCGAGGCGAGGCGGAGGTGTACCGCGGCAGCGAAGAAGGTCTTGTCCCCGATCTCGGAGAGCACCGTCATGGCCAGCGACTTGGTAAAACCCTGCACAGGAGCCACAACCAAGAACCGGAAAAGAAACAAGTCACCCCCACTGCACAACAACACCCGCAGCCTGCGAGCCAGAGAGAAAGAGAGCGAACTGACCCCGAGCAGAGACGGCGCCATGGCCGACGCGGGCGGTGGGGCGCGGGGAGGCGCCGATTCCGATCTCGGGGGCGGCGGCCGTGCGTGAGAGGAAGGAGGCGAGGTGGGCGTGGGCGCAGGTGGGAGGCAGTAATAAAAGAGGAAGGTGAGGCACGCGCCGGCGACCGCGCGGACCGTCGGATTCGAGACGGGCGGTGGAGGAAGGCGAAATAGATGCTCAGCTCGCGTGCCACTGCGAGTTGGAAGAGAAAAGCTACCGAATCATATACCGTTCCGACGGTACAGGGTAAAGTCGTCCGAACCAAAAAGATCGAATCCAACGTCTCATTTTATTCGTGCCTATCTGGCTTCTCTCTCCCGTCTCTCACCTCCATCTCTCCACTCTCACCTCTCTCTCTCTCTAGTCTACACACCAGTGAACCCTATAGAAGAAGCATCTAGTAAGATAGAGATGGTGCGATAAACGAAGGAGGGCAGCGACTGGCATAGCGAAGGCTGCTTGGCAGGCGGATGAAGGCACAGACGATGTGATACACAGGATCTGTTCATCTTCCTCGTCACCAACGATGGGATTCACCGAATCCGGTCATCCTCTAATGCGGTTGCCAACAAGCTCGGAACTCATTCGTGTCAAACCCAGATTTTACAATTCGAAATCTTCTGTGATTCCACCGCACTATTCCCTGGATCAGTAGATAGTGCTCACAGATTACAGTTCTGAATATCAAGGTACATATCATGCGGAAGCGTAAATATAATAGTAAACTTACTCATGGGCGATTAGGCCGAAATCAATAAATTGCAAAGAGCGGAAGAACGAAGCACAGGTGGGACCTTGGGACATGCCCACAAAGCGACCAACCGGAGGTGCGCGACCTAGCCCTTGACATCTTCATCTTTTTCGCCACTTGTCCAATCTTGTTGCTGAGGCGAGGTGATTTGATTCCTGATGCTGAATTTTGTCGCAAAAGCGAGTGTGAGCACTCCAACCCTGTGCTCCGCGAGCCAATACAGAGAATGCAAATAAATAGTATGCATGGCTTAACAAAGGAGAGGCTCGGGTTATTTTATTTACCAAAAATCGCTTTTAGTAGCTTTGTTATTATTTCATCATAGTGTTATTGTTACTGCCTATATACCACCTAGTGACTACCATAATCGACTTAATCCACCAAAATACACTTTCTTTATTGATTGCTGTCTAAGACTCCAAACAGCGATTATCATCAATTATGCAATCCACCAATCATACCTTCGTTGCGCCTAAATCCCCAAATAGCGAGTATCATAACTTATATAATCCACTGATCAATTACTGCCTAAAACTCCAAACAGCTAGCGACATCATTTATCTAATATCATTTATTTATTCCACCAGTATCTTTTGCATTCTAAATTCTTAACAATCCAATCCTTTCGTTATTGATCCACAACCATAACTTACTTCTTCAATAATCAATCTTATTTTTCCATTATTCATGAGTATACATCCACCAAAAATATCATTGACCAAGTATATGATTCACTAGTATATATCCACCAAGTATATCATTGATTAGGTCTACGATTCACCAGTATTCATCCACCAGGAATATCATTGATCAAGTTTATACTCCAGGAATTGTTATCATACTCCAAACTCCTAAGATCAATTCATCCATCCAGAACTTGTTCAAATCCTATTAATCCCAATATTGTCAACATCTCCCAAGAATTTATATCAAATATCAGTGTTGTAATCCAACCAATACCCTTACACTTCCTAATACTCCAAAGATCATATAAATCATCTATCTAGTCTAGATATCCATTTAGGCTCATTTCTCCCAGAATCCACACTATCATTTTCTTTTTATAATCGACATGAGTCCACCAATATATTTATGTTTTTACCACAAACTTCCATCTTCATTACTCCCGACTCTACTTATTTCCTCATATATTTTACTTTGCGAGAAGAGAAAACATTTTACTTTTGCAATATGATACATAAAAATTTCCTGAGACCTAGCAGTTTTGAACAAAAACATAATGTTCAAGAAAATACAATAATAATAGCGATCTAGATTCCATCCACCGTTATATGGCATCCGCACCATATAGCATCTTTCAGTGTTATAGCCGCTTAACTTACCACTGGGACGACACCCAGGACAATTCAAATCAGGGCTTTCCACTGCCCTCCACTTTTTCCATTACCACCCATAAAGTTTTTGAAATAGAACTATATCTAGTTAAGTTCCCATGTCTGCCCTTGACAGTGGGCATGGCTATTCGAATAGTTTTGACTCTGTAGAGTTTGTACACTTTCACCGCAAGAGACAATCAACTCGTTGCCCCACACGATTCCTTAGTCATGTGGTTGAGCAGACCATCACAGTAACCGTTCAAAGTATCTCGCCCCTTCCATCATTTCACCCTATGGGTCGCTCCCACTTGCGATGGGTCCCATACGTTGTGCGGGATGTTCTCCTTCTGAACGTCTAGCAGCTGGCTACGTCCCCTACTAGCCCGCCACAGCAGAACTTCACCCTCTGCGAGTGTCCCATTCAAGCCGTTACACAGACTGCCGCTTGCACTACCCCATACCTCCTCCTGGAAGGATGACTTTCAGGGTTCGGTAAATCTACTAAGCCAAGTTGTATTTTACAGACTTGTGGTTGTCTATTTTACATAGGAGGTCATGACAAGATTCATCCTTAGTGGTATCAGGCGGTTCTACCACAAACCACACTCGTGCACCCCTACACCATACCCCGAACCATCCGCCCGGATAAATAAGCAATTTGAGGTTTTGGGAATATAAAATAACCATATCCAACATACACGATCATTACCACCATGATCGCCCAACCAATTTTCTCGAGATTAAAAGTGATGCTAGGCGCTCCGCGCCCATGAGTATCTAAGCAAAACTAAGCATGGCATATAATTACGGACTTACTTTTGAAAAGTTATCATTATAATTTTGCTAAGACGACAAGGTTCACATATTCAAGCATTTCAAAGGAGGTGTAATATTAATCAAGCAAACAATGAGTGTATAACTAAAATCTTAAATTAACATGTATTTGCATATAAAATAATAGCATGCAATTTAATAATTTAAACCAAAGTAATTTGCAAAAATGTAGGTTCAACATGATCAAAGTATTGACTCGCCTGGCGCGGTTTACCGCGGTCTTGAGCTCACACAATGCTTTCTCTTGAGCTTCTATTCTTTATCTTCACTTTGCTCTGACCACGCTTGATCCGCGGAATCTTCAGGACTCCAGTTTCTAATTACGCGATAAATGACTGAATTCAAATAAAAACAAATAACTCAAGAGATCCAAATAAATTCAATCACTTTAAATACCCGATTTACTTTAAATTAAGCATTTATTATGGTTGGAGAATAGAAGGATGATTTAGGTTGATGTGTTGTCAGCATAGCGGTAGCTGGGTTTGTGCAGGAGGACGTGTTGTCTAAATGCTTTACCGTGAGGGAAAATTTTAGAAATACAAGGGATCAAAAGTGAAGATGTACCTATAGGAATTATCTGCTTTTGGGGAAGGAAGGTGGCCATACATGGCCGATTGGGGAAAAGCGAGGCTTGACCTTTTTATTAATAATTTCTTTTATCATTTATGTATTTATCAAGGAAGTTCCATGAGCTAGATTAGGCCCATGAATCAATGTGCGAGATTAGCGAAGAATTATTTTGTCGAGCGCTAATATTCAGGGCATATGCCATGTGTGATGTACACCATTGAGATTTATTTATCGGTGAGGTATTAATGGCGGGGTATATTTAAATTATGACTTTTCACTTTACACGTGTAGTTTATTTTTAAATGGCTACGACATATCTTTTAATAAATTTTACGGAGCGATTTGATTTGTCATTCACCTTGCTAACTTTGGTTGGGGCTTTTATTAAATCTGGTAAAGGACACCTTTTGTTAATAATTTGGTTTTGAATAAATAACCAAGCCATAGTAGTTTATTTGATAGCTAATCCATCATCAAATCTCAAATGATCTTACCTTGCACAATGCTTTACACTCTTGTCTTTTATTTTTAATTTATGTCCATTACTTGTATCTCACATAATTATTTCCAAGGTTTATTCAATTGTATGCTAGGAAATCTTTAACTTCAATTTTAATCATTTAAGTATTAGTGAGCTAATACTAAACTATTTCTCTTAAGCACTTAATTGCTCTTATGCATATAAACTTTATATTCTGATGCATATACAAATTTTATATTGATCGTAAATTAATTATCTTAGTCCCCTGTGGTTATTTCTTAATTATCTTCCATTGGAAACGGCTTAAAAAAACAAAATAACAAAAATAAGGGAAAAGGGCAGAGTGTGGATTCGAACTCAAGACTTCAGAGGAGCGCACTAGGCAGCAGGCACTGGTGGCCATCTGGGCGGCCGCCCACTTGCGTTATGAAGGGGGAGGCAATCCATAGGAAGTAAGCCACCGCCTGGGGCAAAACAGAGGAATAACAGGGGAGGTGGGTACACGGAGGAGATGGCGGCGCCGCCGGCGGGGAGTGGCTGAGGAGACGTCGGCGAACAACAAAATGGGTTGTGGGGAGGTGGGGGAACCCAGGGAAGATGGCACGGTGGTCGGGGTGGCGACGAAGTGGGCCGGCGGCGAGGCTCGGTGGCTGGGACGGAGGTGAAACGAGGCGGCGGCACCGGCGTGGAGGAAGGCAAAAACTCAAGGGTGCATGAGCATGGGGGAGGCGGAAGCATGCTTACCCCACGCTTGGCCTGGCCGGACAGGCCCCGGGGAAGGCCGGCGGCGTGCTTGGGTGGCGGCGTGATCGGGTCATCATGGCAGAGGAGTTCGAGCGGCGGAGGGCTCCGGCCAACGACGGGAGTAGAGTCGGGACGCCGAGATGTCGCTCCCATCCCAAGGAACCGAGAAGGGATTCGCCGGGGAGGGAGCGGCGCGGTGGGGGCGTTCTTGGCCGGCGGTGGGAAAAGAATCGATTCCGGCGAGCACGGCGGTTCTTGGGGGCAATTCCTCGCAGTGGAAGGATGAGGGAGGGTAGAGACGCGAATTGGCAGGGTGCAATTGGCCGGAGCTCGCCGGGGCGGCATGGAGGCGTAGGCGGCGGCGGCTTGCACATGGCCGGAAGAGGAAGGAGAGAGACGCGGGGAGAAATTGGAGGTGGGGAAGCTCCTTATAGCCGAATGGAGGGGAGGCGCAGCTCGTGGAGGACCGGGCTGCATGCTCGCCACGGGGAGGCCGGTAGCGGCGCGCAGGAGAGCATGCGCGGGCGCACGGGGGAAGAAAGAGGAGGGAGGAGAGGCACGGGGGAAAACCAGGGGCGACGACAGAGAAGACCGTGGGCGGGGTAGGCGCATGGATGCCACGGGGCGGAGGGAAGCTGCGCACGGCAGAGAGGAGCGGCGCGGTGAAAGGTCACGGGCGGTGCTGCTATGTCAGAGGAAGCAGAGCACGTGCGAGAAAGAGACGAAAGGGAGAAGAAGGAGAAGAAAAAGAAATGGGGGGCGCTCGGTCTGCAGGGGAGAAAGGGGAGAAGAGAGGGAAGGGGTGGGGTCCGGGCCCACCTGTAAGTGAAGGAGGGGGTAAAGGGGAAGGGTAGAAAAAGGTTGAGGTTGCATAGTATTGAAAAATAGAGGGAAACTAACTGATAAAATTTGGAGATTGAATTTTCAAAAATTGAAGTATTGTATATTCGAAACCCTTTTTCTTGAATTCCAGTTCTAAAACATTTTTGAATTATTTTCTCAGAGTTTGAACTCACCCATCTTTATTTAAAATTTTAGATCATACTCTCCTTCCTTATATTGGATCATCTTTTTAGATTCGTATTTTAAAATTTTAATCCTTTATTATTTGAACATGTCTGTCCCTTTCTTTATTCTTTTAAGTTTTGAAACCTTCACCAAATTTTTCAGAAAAATATCATAAACTCCAAATTCAAATAAAAGATATTGCAAAAATAATTCAAAAGCTTCATATTTTCAAGTTGCAATTTTTTGGGATGTTACAATTCGTGCTCGTCATCGCCCGATGTGGTTTGTCCTCAATTTGCCCTTTGGTGGTGTGGTCCATCGAGCCGACGAAGAGCGAAACTACCACCACCCAATTTGGCATCGTCGTCATCTGCCTCTATGGCACGGTCATTGTCTGCCTCTATGGCGTCATCGTGTGTCTCTACATGTGCTCCGATATCTTTGATGGTAGTCAACACCCCCTCTCCATGTCGTTGTCCCAGCCGAAGCAGTCAAGGTGGGCACCAGCACCACCACTTTCATCGACGTTGTAGGCACGGCGAGCTTGTTGAAACTCGTTGAAACTTGTCAAAATCTACTAAAGCTTGGTGAAGCTTTTTGTTGAAACTTGGTGAAACTTCTTAATACTTTTTGGTTGAAACTTGGTGAAACTCCTTACTGAAACTCATTAAAACTTGATTTGCCAAAAATCTGAAACTTTTGATTTGAAACTTTTTGGAAATCTTCTAAAAACTTCTCGAAACATGTGAAATTTACTGAAGCTTGAAACTTTCTAATGTTTTTCACGAAACATCCTAAAACTTTATAAAACTTGCTGCTATACTGTTGCAATCGTATACCGTTGTCAAGTCGCTCTCCATGTGATCCAGAATCTTAGGTCGCTGACCGTCAATATGGCATCTGACGACTACCAAAAAGAAGAAAAGAAGATGTGTCAGGTGCACAGGTTTATAGTGCATACATCTCTCATTTTTTTAGTTGCACGAATTATTCAATCTTCCTAACGGCGTGTGTTATGTTTTTCCCTCCTTAATAACTTAGAACTGTAATGTGCAAAAAAAAAGACATAGAATATGATACGGTCGAAGCATCAAAAACACAAACACACATAGGGTCCATATGCATCTTTTCCCCCTTTATGTATGCCCAATCAGACCTAATGTTGTCAATATCGTGACACGGATTATAGTATCATATGATCCTATCAGAAATAGATGACACATATCAAAATATAGATCGGAATCGGGTAGTATCGCAATGGGATCGTGATTCAACTCATAGAATCATTAGGATCTGGTATGATCGTAGCAGGATCATGATCCTGATAATAAACTATGTTAGTATATAAAATTTGATATTATTTATTGCTAGTTTAAATTGCACTAGTTTAATTTGCTTTTTTTTGTTGTTTACATGTTATTCTAAGGTAAAAGAAAAAGTATTATCTTTGACATATTGTACTTTTAGATTATTAGTTTATGAAAAAATAATTAAATAAGCTTCAAAAATCAACATTAATCTAATATAATATGAATAATTGACTCAAATTATAAAATTAAATTCAAAAAATTCAAAATTTCTTCTACAGTCTTGCATATCTAAAAATATAATTTAAATTTTTATATAATATATATACTTTTAAAAATCTGATAGAATCGTGATTCTAGGATCTAATCCTACGATCTGATCCTGTCAGACGAAAAATGATTCTACCTGGGATCGTGATCCTGACAACATTGATTGGACACAACCATGCAAATGAAAGGCTCATATTTAAGCTGTGCTCTAACTGGCTTATGAGCCTGTTCTTTTTGACTGAGACTTATGACTTTTGGCTGCGGCATGTGGTTTTTTGGCTGTTCATGTGAGATATTAGAGAGTAACAGAAACTCACATGTAGTTTTTACTGATATAAATAAAGTCGGTACGGTATGTATTACAATTAACTAGTAGACCCCATCTTGAAAAGACACTCCGTTTAAAAGCTAGTTACTGTATAAAAGTCAAAAGCAGAAGCCAAAAGATGAAAAAGAACAGGGCCTATAAGCCGTGGCTTTTGGCTTTTCTCACTGTATCGGCTGTAAACTGTTAGCTTTTTCTGAGTAATTAAATTTAAAAAAATAAAAATATTATATCATCACAGATAATGCAAAGGAATAAGGGGAAAAACAAAAGCAAAAAAGTCTAAAAATAGCCAAAAAGCTAAAACAAAGAGATGAAATCAAGAAGTCAGAAGCTAAAGCTATTTGGAGTGGAGCCTTAAAGGTCATTAAGGTTGAATCGAATTCCTTCGATAGAAGATCAAAAGGGTTCTTTGCAAAAAGGATGCAAAGGTCTTTGTTTAATTGTAAAATAGAGCTCATCTGAGTGAGTTCCTAGTGGTGGAGTGCGGAGGTGCATGAGTGTGAGGTCCTAGGTTTAAACTCCTACCCACAAAAGGGTGGAAAAACAGCCTTTCTCAGGGAAAAAAAAGATGGTATGCAAAAGAGAGGGAGAAGGGTGTTCTATTTTTTTTAATGTTTTTCTTAGCGATCATTATTCTTAGACTAATATATCGTAGCCACAAACCATAGCACAAATAGGGCAGTCTAATTATAATTAGGTGCCAAATAAGCATACAACACTCGGAGTTTGACTTTGTAGACAATGACGAGGTGGGCTCTTATTGATAGTTTAAAGTTTGACCATGCAAACCATCCTCATAAAAAGAAAAGGAAGAAGAGAAATCAAGAAAAGCACGAGAGAAGAACAGAACAAATTATCAATACGTCCTGATATTCTTGCTAGCCGTACTTAGAGAAAAAACATTGAACGAGGAAGGATGTTTATGCAGGTTCTCCACTGGTATGACGCCCTAGCCTAAAATATCAAGTGGCGATGAACATCATAAATGTTTGATACCAACCATTACCAGCAGATCCGTTGTCGGAACTGTACGCTGGGCCCCAGAATAAGGCCCTGTTTGGCACAGATCTAACTCCGAGATCTATGCTGGATCTGTAGTTTGTTGACTATAATTAAAGTGATTCAAATATTTTTATTTAATATATAGTATAAATGAAATGAGTCATGTAAATGCACTTAACATGCCTGCAACTCTAGATCCAGGATTTCCTAGAGCTACAGATGACCAGCTTTAGGAAATCTACAGATTTTTTAGAGCTAGAGCTCTGCCAAACGGGGTCTAAGGGCATGTTTAGGATGCGCACAGTAATTTTACCATTCCAGTTTTTTTTTTCTTGGGAAGAAACAGCAGGAGAGCTGCTATTTATTCACAAAGAAAGGGCCAAGAGGCCCCGGAAGCAAAACAAAGCGAATGAGTGAAAAAAAAAAGTGAAGCAGTTAGGTTGGATGCGGCGCATGACTTCTGTTTTTTTTCATTTAATTACAGTAATTAGTTTTTAGATGATATGTCTTTTCAACACGATCTACAAATTATTTGTAGTAGACACTATATCAATTTTAATAGTATCAGCTAAAATCACATACGACTGTTTATCTCTTCATACTTCTTCTCATAAATAGCTAGAATTTAAAATCAAAATCTATAAATCATAGCTAAAAAAACCCACAGCTTGAGCTAAGCGCCACAGCAGGTTCTACGCTGGACAAGCATAAATGTATGAACAGCGAATTCATGCCCAACGACGCATTGTGGCTAGCACGTGCATTCCTAGATTGCCACCAATGTAGAAATTCATCTGAGTCTGCCCAATTGGGCGGATTCAACTCATTACGTCTTGATCAGAGGCCCACATTCCTCCACACTCGAGAAGTACACCAGCATCACTTTTTGATTTTTTTTAAAGTCAAAGTAAATAAAATAGTTTTTTTAAGATAGATTCTCTGAATGATTTTTTAACCTAAAATCGTATATATTATTGTCTAAAAAAGCCGTTCTTGCTATCTTAAAAAACAAACGTAGAGAAAAACCGTCAGTGACAGTCTCAAAGAACAAAGACATTGGTTAATAGATGAATGGACGTCTCTCGGTGGTTTTCCAAAGTTCTATTTGCAAATCCTCCGATCAAACCACGCTCCAGTGTTTTTCACCACGCCTCTAGTAAAATCCAGAAGTAACTCAAGCTGTAAATCGCAAAAACACGCAAAGAGTTCAAGTACGAAGACGATATTATAGCCTGTTTGGATCACTCCATCTAAAATTTAGTCACTAAAGTTTAGATCTAAAGTCTCCAAACAGGTGGTCTAAAGTTAGATCTAAACTTTAGCTAACCCCTAAAAACACTTTAGACCACTAGTAGTATGCCCGTGCTAACGCTACGGTAAAATATAAAAGAAAATAAAATTTGTAAAAAAATAAAACGAACAATCAGATTCATTAAGATTCACGTCTCATATATTGTATAACCAAATATTTTTGTCACAAAATGAATGTCACATAAATACGTGATCGGTCGGAACCACCCAACACGCAATGCTCAAAAGCCTACAACCGATTCCCAGGTCTTGCGACCGCTTCGCGAGACCATATGACCGGTTAACAGAAGCTACGACCGTTTATCGCGTGATTTAAACACCTTCTCGACCACATACAACACTTTTCGTCGTAAAGGCCAACGTGGCCGTAAGCGCCAAAGTATTCGTAAACGACACAACGTGATCGTAAATCGGTTTAGCGACTTCGACCACGGCCAATGTGGCGTAACAACTTCCGACCATGGACAACATGGTCGTAAACCCTTCGACCGTGCTCGAATGAAGCTGCATGGCGTAACTCTCCGCGAGTTTCCAACTTTCGACTAAATGAACAATAACTATAAAGAATGCAGTATTCAAAGACTGAAATGTTTGAAGATGGAACTCAGGAGAACTGAAATGTGCGACACGCGTAATAACACAAGAACTGAAATGAAGGGAAATTAATGGCTATGCAAATGCAAGAACCAAGATGAGTAATCGTGCAAATAGCTAAATGAGCACAAAGATATACAACTCAAATAACCTGAAATTAGTAACTATGCAAGAACTGAAAATAGTGAAATCGGCAAAAACATGCGGTTCCAAAATGAGTACAATTTAACATAGATATTCAGCTGAATTATCTCTTGCAAAAAGTCAGCAACTCCTTTCCGGTCGGGACATTTGAAGCCCATGGACTCAAAGAATTCAAAGCACATGTTCACGTGGCCCTTGATACACAATGTGCCCATCCGACAAGAGGATTATGTCATCAAACAAATTATATGTTTAGTGCAAAGGTTGCAGCAAGGAGATGACAGTTGTGCCACCAAGGATATTAGTGATTTGTCCAAGTGATTTCACTATCTGGTATGTGGTAGAGCTGTCCAGGCCAGTGGAGATTTCATCCATGAAGAGTGCTCTTTCTGGTCCAACCAGCATCTCACCTTCGAGAAAAAAACATGAGCCAAGAGTCAACATATATTCAAATCTCACATTCTGCTATGATAACAAGATGGGATGTTCAAGGAAAATTTTATAATTTAGAAGAGAAGAATCATGAGAATTTAGATGTTCAACTAAAATTTTCAGGCTAAAATTTTTGACATTTTTGACATGAGGTGTTCAAGGAAAATTTTATGGTTTCACATTTTGTCATGGCAATGAGATGTTCAAGAAATTTGCACGACTTCATATTATCATGAAGATTGAACATAAAAAACTCAATAGTTATGCAATCATGACAGATTGAACATAAAAGAAACTCGAATTATGCGATCATGACAATCAGACGTTCAAGAGTTTTCACAATACCAGTTGTGAAACGTTTGCGTTGCCCCCCTGAGATTCCCCTCAGCATTTCATTTCCGACTATGGTGTCAGCGCAAATGTCAAGTCCTAATATCTGCGGAGTTCAATAGACGATCGATGCTTAGTACATTGAAGAAAACCGAGTCTTTGTTGGATGCAGTACCTTGAGGACGTAATCAGTGATGATATTTGTCTCCTGACCACCCATCGATATTGCCTGCAGATTAAATGCAGTGAGCAAAAATATCTACAAAGCAATGTTTGTTTTTGTGAAATGGAAAGTTTTACCGATATGTCTATCCACGTATTATTAGTCCAAAAGAGTAAATGAAATTTATAACGGTGTCACTTGTAACAATGCTAGTTTATGAGAATGCACAAAAATATCTACTATTTTGAAAATACACTCCTTGCGTTATATCTGAATATTCCTAGCCAGAAAAAGGTTCAGCAACATCATGAAGTGTTGACATAAATGTCTAAACTAACCTTCATGTAGACATCAAGATCTGGTGCGGTTTGATATTTGCGACCTTCTCCCTTCTAGATAGCTCATCGGCATGTCTAGGACAAGTTCATCGGAAAATTAGCAAACAATTGTACCATCGGGAATTAAATATATCCTACAATGTGATAAATTTTAAGCTCACCGTATCTAGTTCCAACTCCTTGGCATCTCATTGAGAAGGCCGGGGTTTCCGTCTTGTCATCTCGGGGATGTGAAGATCATGTTGAGAAATATAAGCGGTGATCTTTGAGCTACGAACTCATCCATTTCGTGTCCGTTGTATGTCACTCTTCCCGAAACTCGTTGGTTCATGTCGACTGAATTAGTTCCCCGAAACTTGACTACAAGATTTCTGAAATTGGTCACGTTCTTTGTAATAAGTACGATGGTTAACCTTAAGATCGATTCTAGTTTCCCGCCAAGGCAAGAAGTAGAGTCGTCTTCCACGACCTGGTGGCCCTAAGAGTAATGTCATCCTGTTTTTTTTATGAACATCAATACATTAGATACATCAAGTGCAACGGACATACGTTGGTAAAGAACACAAATGTAGTAAATCAATAAATGGTGCAGCATTGAAGATAACAAAGCTTGTTTACAAAGAAAGAAAAGCCTACAACAACGTAAAAGCAGTCATCACGCAACATGGGTTTCACCTAAAACATACGATTGTGTGCTGTCGTAACATACAGTTTTACATAAGAAACAGAGTCTCAAGCGCCAAAGTTTGGCAATTCTGCTCTAAGAAAATGGTGGTCCATATTCAAAAACTTTACCTCCTTGGCTTGATGACTCCATGGACATCATGGAGGATGTTCAATGGCCTCTTCTTGTTGGGAATTATATGAAGAAGATTGACCAACGACTGCACAAAAAGAAGAAGAAAAAGGATCATATTGAAGAACTTTCTCTTGAAATCATCAGAAAGTTTCAGCCCGTTTGTCGATACCTCCGAGAATTGAGTCGTGTTGAGGAATGTCGGCAACCCTCTGTTGCCAACATATGCAGCGCCTCAATCCAAAGTCCGACACCTTCAGCGTGCCGCTAGCATCAAGCGTAAGATTTTCAGTGAAAATGAAAAATGCTATCGATCACCATCGCTTCTTACCACACGCAGCATATCAGTAAGCACTGCAAAAACCACTCACCTTCAAATCACGGTGATAGACTCCTCTGCTATGGCAGTAATCGACAGCGTTGATCAGCTGCTGGAAATACTTCCTTGCATTATCCTCTTTTAGCCTCCCGCGCGAAGCCTAGACCAAGAACTGCAGCAGATTAATCACTTGCGCACAGCAGACAGAATAATTCAGACGCCGCTAAGACCAACCACTCACAATTTTGTTGAAAAGTTCACCAATGGTGACAAGCTCCATCACTATATATATCTTTGTCTTTCTGGCCATCACCTTCATAAGTATACACAACCATTCAGTGGACATGGACATGGAAAAATCCAATCATCATAGAGGTCAAAGTTCAGTGCAAAGAAATGCAAGGACATAAGCATTTTGATTACTACCGTACTCTCTAGAGAAAACCAATATGATTCATCGAATGAATCGACCACCATGGAAAAACTACAGACATTTGAAGTATAGTATTCTTAGAGCATTATGTATTATCAAGATGGATTATATGATTTACAGCAGTTCATACATAAAAGGATTATCACCAGAACATATGCCCGTGCTAACGCTACGGTAACATACAAAACAAGATAAAATTTGTACCAGATCCCCCACGCACTTCCTCCACCTCCAAAAGCTGACTTATTGCAGTGTTCACCGTCATGAATCTTGGTGGTTCATACACCTTCTTTCCTCTGAAAGTGAATAGCCAAATTTAAATCCAATGACAAATGATATATCTAGCTACACTAAACAATGAGAGCTGAGAATATTGAGCATAGCTCGTTCTCATAAGAAATGTCATTCTGCCTTGTGAGCTCAAAAACGAGAGAGAAAAAGGGTAATTACCTGCACAAGGACTCGAATGTTGGCTCCTTAACACGAATATCTGCATTGAATAATTGAATTGATATAGATGAGGTAGAGACTATCATCCCACTGTCCACCCTCGTTCTGCAATAACCTCACGAACACGTGTAGCTACTTCAATACCATCACTTATGGGAGGGTAGCTCCAGCTGTTTGAAATCTACAAGGAAAAAGATAAATGCTAAGCCATCCAAGTACATCCAACCACATTGAGATATTTCTAAATTTCTAACCAATGTGCGATAGAACTTGCAATTGCCATCTAATAGAGTTCATGAACCACATTGAGATATTTCTAAATTTCTAATGTATTTTGATTTGAGCCTTGTCATAAAAAAAGACTACCAAGGGCTCAAGATGTAAATTTTTTTTCGTGCATCAAATATTCCTATCTTTGGTCAACCAGCCACATACCATGCATATCGACCCAAATGTATATATGCCATCCTACAGGTGATATACTTGGCTCTAAAGATGCCGTTTTGACGACTGCAATTGCATTGGGTGATAAAATTATCTTCTAAACAAAAGGTTAACCACCAAGTGAAATTGTGAATGGAACTGATTTTTTGACCTAATTATCATTAGGAATTAAGACATTGGCGGTTCAAAATTTCACGACCCATTTGCCGATAAAAATCTCTCCCAATAAATTGTGGCATTACATAGTAGTAGTAAATAGTAATTGCAACAAGATGATTACAGAACACACCAAATATAATGTTATTGTGATGAACAATATCATGTCATTGTGCTGAACAATATCATATCATGAACAAGATCATCAACATTACAAATCATCCGGCAATGCTCGATTTGGGTTCCATACCTTCACGTTTGGCGGGAAGACACAACCAAGATGAGGAGAGGACGAAGTCGGGATGGAAGTGAGATGCGAGGAGCGGAGGCGGTATTCCGTCATTTGTTGCCATCGGCCGACCTCTCGTCGAGTGCTCGTCGCCGATCCATCGGTCTCGTCGGCCCTCCTCGCACGCTCGCCGTCGGTGGGTGGCGAAGGATGCGTCGGGGCGGATCTGCGGAGGCGGGGAGTGGCGGCGGTAGGGAGGAGGAGAGGTGTGGGGAGGGTAGGAGGTGGGCGGCGGGGATCTGGGGGAGGCGCCGGGAGGGGACCGGGGTGGCGGCGGCGGGAGTGGGAGAGAGAGGCGTGGGGAGGAGGGGTGGGAGGGGGCGGCGGGGATCCGGGGAGGGGGGGGGGCGGCGGCGGGGGAGGAGGGGGGCGGGCGGGGGAGGAGAGAGGCGGGGAGGAGGGGCGCGGGGTGAGGGGGCCGGGGTGGGCGGCGGAGGGGAGGAGAGAGGCGTGGGGAGGAGGTGGCGCCGGGGTGAGGGGGGGGGTGGCGGCGGGGGGGGAGGAGAGGCGTGGGGAGGAGGGTAGGAGGCGTGGGGATCTGGGTGGGAGGCGGGGCGGGGATCGCCGCCTGCGTCTGCAGAGGAGAGGAGGAGTCGGCGTGTGGGAGATGGGGCGTCGGGGGAGAGGGGGAGTCGCGCGCGGGGTGGGCGTGAGATGAGATGAGTGATGAGGTATGATCCAAATAACCTGGGCTGTTGGATTTGAGTGGGTAAGAGAAAGGAGAGGCTAGAGTGGATATCGTCCCTTCATTTCAAAGGTTATTTGTTCTCAGGTGTAGTTGGTTTGGTGCATCTAGGAGAGGCCTTGACTGCGGGGAACATTTGTTAGGGTAACTGTAGGAAAATTTACAACTGGTGGTTTTATAGTGGTAGAGATTAGTCCACCAAAGTGAACTAAAGTGGTCTAAAGTTTTGGGTTCTTAGGCACAAAGACGTGTTTACCCATGCATGTTGGTCTCTCACCTCCCATTTAATAGCTGACGCACAAAACGAGGAGAGGTAGTATGATCTTTTTGAAACTTTAGTCCTATCCATTAGTACAGAATCCAAACAGGACCTTTGACTAAAGTTTAGTGGCTAAAGTTTAGCCAACTAAAATTTAGTCCAAAACTTTAGACAACTAAACTTTAGACTATGAAATTCAAACAGGGTCATAGTACGCTACGACGGCAATGCCAGCCAAGCGACTAGGGTTGAGGCAGTGGGGCACCGTAGTACCCCAGTAATGACCCGGGCAGCTAGGCCGTACATTCTTGGTGGGCTCTACTAGTCACAAAAGGCTAATGGGCCCCACCCAAAATCTACAGGAGAGAAGCCCATCAGCCCAAACCATCACCACCACAGGCGTCCACGGGCTTTCAGAGAGAGGGAGAGAGAGGTGCGAATGTTCGGCCGTCGCGGCGAGGCGAGGCGAGGCGAGAGGCGTACTCCTCTTCCCCACGGGAGGGCAAGACCCTGTCGGAATCGGCATCCTCCCCTCCCCTCTCGTCGTCCAATCTCTTCGCCTTTCTCGCGCTATCCCCGCCTCCTCCTCCTCGGCCTCCTCCATTTTCGTGGGAGGTGGGAGGAGGGAACGCGGCCGGAGGAGGGTTGCGGTGCGGCCCGGCCGCACCCCAATCGAAAGGTGCGCTTGCAATCCCCCTCTGAGATTCTTGTTCCGTCGAGTAGCTTCTTTTTTTTCTTCTGGTAAAGAAGCGTAGGTTGTACTGCAAGAACTGTTAAGATTTTTTGGGCGGGAGCGTCGGAATTTTCTGCGCCGTTTGGTTCTACCTTCTACGTGTAGCTGCTGCAGGATGAGAAGTCGAGGTGCGCCCGATTGGTTGCCTCGGTGCACCAGCTTTCATGGTTGCCAAGAAACGGCGATGGTTCCAACAGAATTCTGTTTCTTGGTTGGTTTCTTGCGATGAGCTAGCGGCGTTGAATGAGGCGCCGAAGTGCTTGTTGTGCTGTCTCGTTTGTGAGGTGGACAAACGATTCGCTTGTATGGACCTAATTACGGAGCCCCGTTGGAGCAAACGATGCGCGCACGTCCAATCTTTTCCTCTCGTGTGCAATGGTAGGCTAGATTAATAGCCGCACACAAACCCTCGAAGCAAATCGGTGCAAAAGTCGATTCATTTCTGCGTACCGAGAGGCTAGAAGAGAAGTATTTGATACGAATGCATTACCTGGATACTCTTTATGTTACTTCTGTGTTCATGTGGATTACGCTTGTGGCAATTCTACAATGCTTCATCCCCAACTTTTTTTTTCTAACAGGAATATCATTTGTTCTGCTTAGTCGAGAAAATACACATAGGTCGAATAAATGGGAGTCCGGGAAGATCCAAGACCTTCTGGGGGTCTGGATGGCCTCTACGGGGTACAGCTTGCAGGTCGGTCAATGTACAGTGATGATGAAGCTGTCAAGACTAGCATTATGGATTCTTCAGCTTGTGAACAGCAGGAGGGTATTGGCACAAGCCAGAATTTGCTAATCCGGTGGGTTATATCACCAACAGGATGAACACTATCCAGAAATTATTAGATTGTGTAGTCTACGAATGAGTTGTGCATCACTTAAATGAATTGTTTTGTATTTGCAGGCGACTATGGCAGCAGAGACCCCCGTGTCTGAAGCCCATCCACTGTAGTCTCTCATGTATGTGCAACCAATAGAAATTAGTCTATTATCTTGTTTGGTAAGTTAAGTGTTTAAATTTTATTTTGATCCAGGTGACAAACATGTTGGGGAAACTATTGCTAATGTTGTCACCTCAATTCCTTTCATTGTTCTTGGACTGCAGACACCAAGGCAAGGACATTAATTTCTGAAGCACTAAAATTGCTTCCTTAAAGATTGTCTTTTGATTTTTTTGGTTCTGTTTTCTTCCAAGAATCAACTAACAGTAATGTGCCAGTTCTGCAGAAAGAACTTGAATACTGCACTTTATGCTAACTCGCTAATTGGAGTTGGAATAGCTTCTAGCCTGTATCATACTTCAAGAGGAGAAATCAGAAAATATCTGCGGTGGGCAGACTATACAATGATTGCCACTACAACGCTAGTAAGTGAGATATTCCTATTCGATGATTGTTAAACCAAAATTTATACTCCCCTGTATAGATGTCCATTCTGGAAGAAGAACCATGAAATACATCTAACCAAACTTCGTTTATTTCTTCTGCTTGATAACTGAAGCTATCAGCATTATCCTCCAAATTGTTTTCAGATGTACACACATGAACTACTACTTCAATATATTGCAAAGTGGCATGTGAAAACCTGGTTACTGTATGTATATTTGATATGTGATCGTTTGCAGCAGCCTGATTTGTAGTTTGTACCTTAATTGTACCTTAATAATGCTTAGATTATAACTGTTTTTAGTGTTATATTATGACTGCAACTTTGATTGTTTATGCAAAGTATTAAATCTTCTATAGATTTTGACAAGACATGTTTCATGCAGTGCTTAACAAGAGCGCTTCGGAATGAGCATCCAAAATTACTAATGGCAGCATCAACATTGCTCCTACCATTCCAGCCCTTGATGGTTACAGCCTTGCACACTGGGATGATGGAGGCAAGTAATTCAAAGCTCATGGCATGCTATTTTGACTTGACTGCATTAAACGAGTATAGGGATCCCCCCCCCCCCCCCATTCATGACATATACATCGATGATCTGTTCCTTGAAACTAACAATAGCAACTTTCTGTCTTCCACCTCAGGTTTCATTCGCGAGAAGAGCATCGATAGAACCAGGTCTCAAAATGGCCCATAACTTGCACAAGATGTCGTCTCTACTGGGAGGCGCGCTATTCATCACCGATGACGTCTTCCCGGAAACCCCCTACATCCATGCGGCATGGCATCTAGCTGCAGCATTGGGCGTTGGCACATGCAACAAGCTTCTTGAATGACGATACAGACGGAGAGACGTCCCTGCTGCCTGGTATTGCTGTTGTTAGGGGGTGGGAAGGGGTCGGTTCGGGCTGACCCTAACCCGGCCCGCCGTGCCCAGGGGGGCTTCCCCACCGCGCGGAGACTTTGCCCCTGTTATCCTCTGGATCATTAGGGTCGACCCTATTTGCCGAGCCGAGTGGCCACTGGCCAACTGCGTGCTGCTTGCCTTAATGCTGTACTTGTGTATATATGTAGCAGATACTACTCATACATGCACTGAAATCACTTCCAATTAAGCCATCTAACTTGGACCGGAAAGTTTCATAGGTCAACACATAAAATGAACAATTTTGATGAGAGAAATTCACAAATTCTGGTAAGGAACAACAAAGGGATTTAATTTGCCTTGGCAAGTGACCTACTGACACATGAATTAGTTTCAGCCCTATGCATCTAGAACCATCACTCTTCTGAGCATTATAAATATATTTAGACATCAACAACATTACAGAAGGGGTAATTTCTGAACATTCAGTAACAACACAAGATTATGACATCTAAAACTGCAAATCTGGCATCCGAAAGAATCTGAAACACAGCAAATCAGCATGAGCGTGAAGATTTACTAAACATTGCCCTAGTGCAAACACACATACGGTTTAGAACAAAATACAAGCTTCAGAAACATTAACAATCCCTTGCTTATTCTTATCCATCAGTTATCTCTAGTACTGGTATTAAAGTATGAGAAACAGGAAGCAACTTCGCCCCTAATCCATGACTGTCTAGTGACCATAGTCAGCATACTTCTTGTACTCCCACTCGCTGTTGCCTGCAATGTCAAATTGAAACGTGAGAAATGTTGAGCAGGCACAAGTAACAGGTATGTAGATCATGGGAAAGTTGCCAAGGCTACAAACCTAGAAGTAAACCATAGAAATATCATAATTTAAACAGGGCACACCATAACTTGGCTATCTTTTTTGTAGCATTCACCAATCTGATAACTCACAACTGTGCAATTCAACAAATAACATCCAATTTACAAAGAGTACTTGTTAAACTGGCAACACTGTAACTAGGAAATAGTAAGCATGGTCATGGATTTACAACTAACAGAAAAATGGGCACACACTCCTCTCAATCTTGTCTCATCTCAAGAAAAAAGTAGTAACTAGTTAGGACATAGAAGTAATTAGAACAACAATACTAACACAAGAGGGTAGCTGAGCTGCTGCACAGCATAGCAAAAGGCCTCTATGTATTCCTCCAGCTCCTCTAAATTGAGGGGAGGTGGAGGGAGTAAATACGGGAGTAAATTGGGAGAGTGGGATTGAACTGACCTGACCTGCACATTAGATAATTGGGCAAAGCACTTGTTCCTGCCTCACATTTAGCTTCAATCTTTGCATTGCAATGCTTACATTTTCCCTTTGCAACTACTCCACCAGTATTCTTGCCAAGCCTTAGATGTGAATTTTCTTCCATCTCCAAGAAGTGAGCTTCATATATCAACAACAACATCATCATCATCTTTGTCACTTTCTTCGTCCCCACGCATTTCAGTATTAACAGCAATACCTATCAAGGAACATTGGAGATCTTAGATTATCTTATAACACATTTGAACAAGTTGTTAAAATGTCAATATCAGAGCAAGGAAAAAAACACTATTGAATACTAAACTTGTTTGTTCAGCACAACATATATCTTTATTGTTTAGCACATAGCTACTTTCCTCTTGAGTTTCTTATGAGTATTGCCCATCAATCTAGTAAAGAAATTCCTCATTTTCACAAACAGTGAGCATGGGAAAAGAGCTATTATCAGTTTCAATTCTGAACTTTCTTTCGCGGTACACTTTAATTACTTTGTTGCAGGGAGAGCAAAATTCACCTGGAATTATTCCATTGGTAGTGAAGGATGTGTTCAGCATTATTCAAGATGTAATTTGTTTGGTCTTTATTTTAACTGTTTAAAACAGTTCGGGCTTGCATGACATTGTTATTTGTTTTGTTAACCTTAGACACCTGGACGAGAATTTCTTCTACAAGTTTCATATCTTGAAATTTACAATGAGGTGACTTCTATTGTCAAGCCATGCATTTGCTTGCTACTGATTTGCAACAGCAAGATCAACTACAATTTTCAGCTCCATATTGGAGCATAGATTGCATAGATATACTACCTTAACTCATAGAAGCCAATTTGTTCTTATCACTGTACATATAAGATCAGGAATGTCATACGCTGCTCTTGATTATGATGCATGTAATACAGAAAAGGCTTACTCATGTTCTTATTTAACTTTAGTCCCTAAAGTTAACGAAGTGTTAGAAACCATTTTAAAGTGGTAATAAAATATGAAATTGAAGTCAACTGATTCTTAACTCAGTCATGAAACTGTTTAGTAGTTGTTCACGCTTTTGGTTTTATCTTTGATCACTTTGTAGGTTATCAATGATTTACTTGATCCAACATGACAGAATCTCAGAATTTGAGAAGATGCACAGGTACCTGATTTTATCACAATCTATTTTATCATCACTCGATCATATACAGTCCTATACATCATAACAAGTTAAACTATGCCTAATCCTATATAGCACATGTGGGGGTAGAAAACTCACCATGAGGGATACTGACAAGCAAAAGTGGAGTCGCCGGAGACCTTGTAGAGGCAGAGAACCTTGTCGCCAGTGACCTCATTGTGTCAGTGACCTTTCTACTAGCGACGAATGTTGTACTGTTGGAACCGCTCTATCTTCTTGCATCTGGAGCTCCTCCATCCCACGAAGGAGATGAGCACTCCCACCGTTGCCTTTCTCCTCATCCGCATCGAAGTCACCCCCACCTCTGGCCACCGCCCTCTTCCTCATTCGCTGCTCAGCCACCACACCATCTTGGAATTCTTGGCTCGACCGCTTCATGGTGCTAGAGGTGGCAATGGTGGTGCGTAGGGATGAGGAGATAGCTGTTCAGGGTGGAGGATCTAGGCGAGTGGCCATTGAAGGTGGCGGATCGAGGTGAGGTGACCACCAAGCGGCCGTCAGCGGTGATGGATCAAGGAGAGGTGATCACCGAGCGGCTATCACCTTCGACGGATAGAGGAGAGTCGAGGAGAGGCAATTTTTTCAGTTCAATCCACTAGAACCCCAGGAACCAATAGGCTCATAACCTATTGAGCCATGTTTTCATTGGGCCACACCTTTGGGCCATACTATTAGAATTTTTGGGCCAGTTCGGTTCCCCTTTGGATCAGGTAGACCCCTTTACCACCCTAGCTGTTATCACCGAAGAGTTGATAGCAACTCATCAACCCGTCGACATTGATCACTGCACATGGCATAGGTTTACACTGAACCTTAGAGAGTTGGAACTTTAGAAGATTGTTGAGATGAGAACTGGAAGCTTGTGCCTATACGTGTTGTATGATATAGTGTACATTTGCATTGTTGTTCCACGAATATATTGTGATGAGAAATAGAGATACTTGTATTATATGCTTTTATTTTTGTAGAAACTAGAGATGGATAGATGTGATTTTACCTAGTCATTTGCACATTGATGGGGCTGACACACTATTGAAGGGCTGTGGTGGCGTATTACTCAAAATATGCCATTAGTGGTAGAAGGTGCATCTTTCAAGTCCGCATCCAAATGAGCACAAGGCCAAGCGTCCTGCCTAAACCTGGCCAAATGGGCCGCCCGACATGACACGACACGGACCTAGATAGGGCATGGTTTGATTAGACTCGGTACGGTTGGCCCAAGTAAGTTACTGTGCCATGCCAGGCTACGTGCTTGCCCTTCGACCTAGGCATGACTACCGATGGTCTATTGATTTTACTATCAGTCACTGAGTCGCAAGTATTTTTACTGCTAGACATAGGTAATTTTACTGCCAAATCATCTATCCATGCTTAGAAGAGTGCAGTAATCATAACATAAGTAATTTTACTACACTACCACATGAGAGTTACTGTGCGCACTATGCTGGGCCAGTCCACTGTGTCGTGGTGCCGGCCTAAGCACAGTACATCTTTCCAAATTATAAAATACTACGACATAATTTAGCATGCTCAACTTTTGTTGTTCACACCTTTTTCCTGTTCGACAATCCCAGGACATGGATTTTTTTTTCAAAATTTTTTACTCTCAGGGTTCACCCGTCACCGACTCCCAATTGGTTGGAACACGTGAAATGTCCTAAAAAATTGTCCCACACAGTCTTAGAATTTTTTTTGTAAATAATCCATATTTTATTTGAAATAACAGAAATATACGTGCGTACACATTTTTACAGAAATGACCTCCAGTCACCTAACCGTTGGGCGATTGAACCTTGTCATCGAATGGCCTCGCGACACGCAAGCAATCTGTGGGGCGTTGGGTGACATAATTGCAGTCGCTGAATCGTTAGGCGACTGCTTCTAGTCCCCCCGCGGTTGGGCGATTGCAAATCCAGTCACCCAACCCTTCGGCTACTAGAGGTGTATATAAATCGTCTGCGCAGCCGAGCCCCTGGCATTTCTTCTGCCCACGCTGCGCGGTGAAGAGAAGGTAGAAGGGAAAGAAAGAAGTGAAGAGGAGAGGGAAGAAAAAGAGAAGAGAGGAGAGGAGAGGGAGACGAAGGAGGAGAGGTTCGCGACTTCTGTTATGTAAATTGTTTTGTACATTGTAGTCAATATTTTTTGTATGAAATACATAGTTTATTTAGTGTAGAATTAGTATCCGTAGGAAATTGTAGCTGTAGAAAAGATTAGTGCAACTTTGGTATAGAAAATTTAGTCAATGTAGTTATAGAAAATTAGCAGCCATAGTAACCTGTAGTTGTAGAAAATTTAGTGAACATAGTTGTAGAAAATTAACATTCGTAGCAAATTAGCATCCGTAAAAAGTTATAGTTGTAGAAAACTTAATCAATGTTATATACGAATTAAGCATATGTAGAAATTTATAGTTATTCAAAATTTAGTCAATACTTTTATACGAATTAAATAGTTTGCTTTGTACAAAACAATAATATGTAACATTTATGATTTATTACAAATAAATGTAATATCATTAGTACATTAAAAAATCATGTATACTGTTATAACTGGTATATTGGCATTTAAATCAATATGTCATGTAAATTATTGAAACCCATTAGTAATTATTTATAGTAGGAGAGAGCTCGAGCAGCGAGACAAGAGCGACATCGGTGCGTAGTCTGCCGATAGGGAGTTAATGCTATGAGGGTAGTGTAGTTGGTTATGATAAATGAACGGTCGTTAAAATATAAATTATAGTACATCAATACTTTCATAATGTGTGTTGCGATTTGACTAGTTGCAACATTGAAAATATGTGTAGGCAGACATCAGTAATGCCGATACCTACTACATTGAAAGTGCATTGCGGTGTTGGTACCGTTCGTGAAGGTCCGAACAGTGTTTACTTGAGTGGTTTTGCGCAAGCCACCCAAGTACACCTGAACAGCGAGAATGCTCGAATTGTAGGTGTGATGTATTGGCTCACTCGCAGTTTCTCCTTGGACCCTAAGGTGTGCAGCGTCGTCATACAAGGGCTTTGGAGCCGGTCTCCCATAGACATTAGATGGGAGTTGAGAACTTTGATGCGCATTATTGCATGGAAGGGGTTTGTGCAAGGGTGTCGGTGCTATGGATACGAATGTGTGATGCTTGTGCAACCGTGCCCAATAGAAGTTGTACAAGGTCATACCGACGACTATTATCCGAGAGGTGCGAGCAGCTCGGGCGCCTAGCATGTTGGTCAAGAGAAGGATGTTGCTCATGACGAGGCCGATGCGGTACATGGAGGAGAGGAAGAACGGTCACAGCATGGTGAGGCTACAGGACAAGTTGATGAAGGGAAGCATATGTAGTACATAGTTCATCAAATAGAGAGCGATGACCGGATGGCTTGGGCTGAAGAGGTAGCTATACAGAAGGACAATGAGGACAGTTCGGATGAGGACAAAGCTCCCATCCCATAGGAATGGAACTGGTTTAATGCTGATGGTGTTGCCACACATGACAAGCATGAATCACCATGGGAGTATCATTGAACAGAGGTTCGGTTGTATTCAATGTTTGCTAATAAGGCATCATTGCAGGATTCCATCAAGCTATGGGCCCTGTCCATACAACAAACTTTTCGGGTCGTGAAATATTGCCAGGAGCAGTACAACGTGAAGTGCGAGCATGCTGGTTGTCTTTGGAGGGTGCACGCACATAGACCAAAGTATGAGACTCACTGAATTGTGTCGAAGGTGGAGCTGTACTCCTGCAATCTCAGTAGTGTTTTGCCGAGGCATTGTAACCTAACGTCTACCTTTATAGCCAATCTGATGCATAGAGAGATAGTGGAGAAGAAGGACATGGAGGCCACGCACATCATGGTGGGTATCAAGAAGAAATTCAAGTACAATATTAGCTACGTGAAGGCGTGACGTACGAAGCAGAAGGCTTTGGAAAAATGGTTCGGGTCTTTTGAGGCGGCGTATAATAACCTTCCTCGTATGCTTAGGTGCTGCAGGACAGGAACCCGGGCATGTATATTGCTGTGAAGGACAAGCCATCTACAAGGCCACCAGATTTTACGGTGTTGCAGAGGGCCTTTTTAGATTTCAGTGCATGCATCGAGGCATTCAGGCATATGCTTCCCGTGATCTTAGTTGATGGGACCTTTTTGAGCGACAAATACAATGGCTAGATCCTTACGGCAATAATCAAATTATGCCCCTGGCCATCACATTCATGGAAAGTGAGAATTACGATAGCTGGTTGTGATTCCTTAGACATGTGAGGGTTGAAGTTGTCAGTACTTGTCTTGATGTGTGCGTAATACATGATCGCCACGCGGAGATAGTGAAGACCATAAGAAAACTTTAGGAAGACCCCAAGGAGCCCTTCCCTTGGCTGGTTTTAAGGAACAGATGGTGCATTCGTCACCTGGGGGGGTGAAATTCTTCAAGCAGTTTCCAAAGAAATCATTGATGAATCTGTTCAAGAGGCTGGTTATGCAAAACCAGAAGAGAAAATTTGACGCTTTGTGGGTATTGTTGGATGAGCACAGTAGGAAGCACGTCGATGAGAGGAACAAGGGACTGACCATGACTGGGTGGCATAACCCGAATGCCTCATAGCGCTGGCTGAGCCTAATGCTGCTGGTCTGAGGAGGAGGAGCTCACAGAACATTAAGTGCTTCTCATAGTGGATCGAGGGAGAGCCATTAGAGAAGTGGTCCCTGCTGCACGACACGGACGACGTGAGGTATGGCATAATGATGACTAAACTTGACGAGGTGTATGATTGGGTTCTCAGGGGCCTTCATTCTCAACCCCTCGTCGCCATCGTGGAAGGTGTTCTACACAACACAATCAGCTATTTCGGGGACAGACATGCAAATACCGCACCTCATGTAGTCAACCCACAAACATCATGCTCATAAAAAATTACGGCATACATGGAGGCGAAGACAAAGAAGGGCCAATTGCACATGGTGCACATCATGGGCAATAGGGAGCATCGTTTCGATATGCTC
The DNA here is from genome assembly GCA_036346575.1 of Dendrocalamus sinicus. Taxonomy (NCBI): domain Eukaryota; kingdom Viridiplantae; phylum Streptophyta; class Magnoliopsida; order Poales; family Poaceae; genus Dendrocalamus; species Dendrocalamus sinicus. The sequence continues at coordinate 25,705,599 of CM070663.1, forward strand.
CTTCGGGATAGAGCCGAATTTGGGACGGCTCGTGTCGTTGTTACCCATGAGGTATGCCTTAGAGATCATGTAAATGAACTTAGTTGCTCGTGCAACAAGCCGAAATTGTTACACAAGCCATACTCTTATGTCCTCGCCGCATAAGGAACTATGGGTATGGATCCATTGAACTTCATATCTGAGTACTTCTTCAAGGAGAGGGTGATGCATGCGTGGTGTGGCTAGCTTAGGGGGTTTAGGGTTGTGAGGAACTTCACCATCTTGGATATTCCAGAGAGGACCTGGATTTTGAATGTTGACATGCTGAAGGGTGGGAAGGATCAGCAATAGAGTTGTTGTATTACAAATGATATGGGCGAAGTGCAAGCCGGAGTGCCTAGTGCACGCTGCGGGTGATGCGGTCGGGAGGGGCACACAGCTAGACGATGCAAGGCATCTACTGATGAGTAGGCGACCAGCATGGTTTCTATAACTAGTTGTTGGAGTATGCAAAGTGGCTTGAAGACTACAAATCATTGTGCATTGTGATCTGTACTTTGTTAGTTGGCACTTTTGACGTACGTACTGTCATACTAACTGTATCGTACATTGCATGTACCGTTTGTACAACTATTGTGGTGTTCCCCCTTTTAGTATTGTTGTAAGTATTGTGCTGGTAGCCTACTATTGTTTCATTTGTTTATTAACAAGTTCTATTTGCTATTGCTTTACATTCAATATTTTTTGTTCCGTAGAAATGCTAACTTGAATTCATTTTGCAGCTATGTCTCGTGTACTTCACATATCAGAGTGGCCTTACAGCCTGTTGGACGAGCATGTCGACTAGCTACATTGCGCTTCGTGCCGTGTCCTGCCGCCATATACTGGAAAGGAAGGTTAATATCGAAACTCAATTAGCAGTAATATAAAATAGATGATTGACTAATTGTACCCCAGAGTGTAGGCATCGGAAGAAACATCACCCGCCACCCAAATGGCCTTCAGCCACTTGCACGACCGCGTCCTCCATGTGTCTGCATTTCGGCCACACTGGCTGAGTACACCTGTTTGGCAACAAGCAGTAGTTAACACTGAAGTACTCCCTTCTTTCAAGCGGAAGGTCTCCCTTTGGTGACCCATGTTCGACTGGCCCCTCACCGTCTGCCATGGTATATTACTCTAGGATGGAGAAGGTAGTTCTTCCTACTTGCAAAGGGTGGGGCATGCATTTTATAGCTCGTGGGGTGTCACAGCGTGCCTTATGACAAACTGCGTCATGTGCAGCTTTGTGCAGCGACTACACCAGATGGGGCAGCTTTGTGCAGCGACTACACCAGACAGGGCAGCTTTATGCAGTGACAAGACCACACGGGGCAGCTTTGCATAGCGACAAGACCACACGGGGTAGCTTTGTGCAGCGACAAAATCACACAGGTCAGCTTTGCATAGTGACAACACCAAACGGGGTAGCTTTAAGCAATGACTACACCAGACAGGGCAGGTTTATGCAGCGACAAGACCACACGGGATAGCTTTGCGCAGTAACAAGACCAAAGGGTGCAGCTTTGCACAGTGAGAAGACCAGACTGGCCATCTTTCCACTAGCAACTTTTTCAAAAGACAAGGCAACACTCTGCCTCGCAACCTACTTACATGAAATAAACCACACAATGCCAATCCTTTGGTTTATAAAAAGAGGTGGAAGAGATCTAGGAGAGAACACTATGCAACCAAACCCAACACTACACCAGAGCTTGCTTCACCACGTCGGGATGGACAAGAGGCAGAAGAAGCAATGGGACAAGTTGATGAAGCAATAAGAGAAGACCTGCGAACTAGCAAGTTCTACTGCTGCTCATGAAGAATAAGCAAGGGCTACTGCGGCCCAAGCCGAACAAGCGGAGCGTGTCAAGAGGTTAGCTCCCCACAATGATGTCACCCATAGAAAGAACCCTATCTCGAATGTTCCAACTGAGTGTTCACCGCAACACCCACCCGAGGGAGAGACACCGCCGTGCAGGGACCCATGCAAGTTTTTTTAAGTCTAAGCTGTGGCTCAGTCTGGGCATGCGTTATTGGGGTTGTGCAAACTACTCCTATGACTATCCCGACCGCCATCGGGACACAAGCAATTATCGGCAGCCAGTAAGGACCAGATACAGTGTGTTTCCCCTACTATTTCTTTTCTAAAGTATGCACTAACAATCTCTCTCGTCTAACCGTAGTTCCCAAAACCACTATGTAGCTACCGCAAGTGGATTGACCTAGAGATATACCCACATGACTAGTGGGCTCTCGACTTCGAGGAGTGGGATGTCAAAAGGGCCTATGAGATCCAGGAGGAGGAGCGCCGCAATGACAAGCAGATCGAGTATATACGTCGGGAGACAAAAACTCATCTCGATGCGTGCATGCATAGGAAGCACAAGTCTCGCAAGAGGGAGTGCGAGAAAAAGAGAGAAATAGCGGCCAAGGCAAAAGAGGCCATTGAGGAGTTCAACCCTGAGCTCGCAAAGAAGGAAAATAGCCCCAGTCCATATAGTAGGTTGGGCTGTCCCGCACTAACTAATCCCCTGAAGGTTGAATTTAGTTCCATTTCAAAAAGGCGCATATGTATCGTATGCGTAGTTCAGTTTATTACATCATGCATGATGCTCTTTCTTATGCATATAACTAATCATTCTGAAAAAATTCATGAAATTTCTTGCACTACAACAACATATGATAATCGCAAACTGTTATTACGAATCTAACAGATTATCTACCATTCATAATCTACGAAAATCACAAATGGATCAACCTATATTGCCTCCTAGTTGCCGTAGGAATGGGTCATTTGTAGTCTCTGAACAGCAGAGCAACTGTAAATGTAGTCGACCAGCCGTTAGGCGACAAGCTCCAGTCGCCCAACGGCTCGGCGACTGGAACCTGTCACCCAACAGCCCACGGACAGCTTGCGTGTCGCGCGGTCGTTGGGCGCTAGACTCCAGTCGCCCAACGATTCGGCGACTGGAAGTCATTTCTGTAAAAAAATTTTTGCGCGGGTATATTTCTGTTATTTAGAATAAAATATGGATTATTTACAAAAAAAATTCCACAGTGTTATGGGACGTCGTTAGGGACATATAATGAAAGACAAGGTTCAGGACATGTACTTTATATACAATTTTTTTGTCCTATTTATCTTTTTTATGATCCGGATGCAACCATATTTGTCCCCAAAATTTAGAAGAGTGCGTCCTAGTGCGTCTTATATCCATTTTTTTTTTTGGGATTTTTGGGACCTTCCTAATAGCAGTTTTGCATTTTTTTTCCACAGATCCTATGCTGTTTCCCCTTCTTTTGGTCTACTGATTAGGGTTCCTTGCCAACGAAGTCTCTCAGTCAGCAAGTCCTAGTGTGTCTTATATATCTCATTGCTTATTTTAGCACCATGTCAAATTATCAATAATCAAATATTCCAAAGAATAATAATGTTCAGTTAAAAATATTATGAAAATAATTAAATAACTAAAAAATCTCATTTTTAACAAACATGCCTTTTATGTTTCTTTTTTGGTTTTTATCATAGTTCTTTACAATTTTGCACTGTAAAACCAACTAGTTTGACACCATAAAAAAAGAGAAGCTTATTCACCAATAGAATTTAGAAATGTCATCAGACTACAATGGCCTGGTTTATTTAGGGTTAGGCTTTTTGGCTTATAGATTAAAACTAGTTTTGGGCTTAAGGAGCTTAAAAGCATTCAATTTTTAAGACAAACCAGGCTGTTTTGTATTCTAGCTTTTTTGGCTTTTGAACGATGGCTTATTGTTGAAATATCTAAAATACTCTTGTTTTAATGTCAGAGATGAATTTCATTACAATCCAATAATTTTGAAGTTCGTCATGGCCTCATGAGATTTGACCAACAACGGCATGAATCATTCAGAGAAAAATAAGTCGATTAACAAGAATAATCGGTAGAACACACAACAATTACGGGTAATTGAAGTCATGACCATACACTTGGTAATCATAGTTCAATTCAAAAAGGAAAGAAAAAAAATAAAACAATCCACGTCTTTGTCGGTCCCCAACGTGGTGTCTCCATTGCCACCAAGCCACCATCGGCCTCATCGGTGAGTTGTCGTTGCCGTCTGGACACCATCGCTCTCACCTTCGGGATCTAGATATAATCTTCCGCCGCCGCCCAGCCTCTCCTCCTCTAGATCTGAATAGAGGAAGCATGTTCGTCTAGGACAGTGGACAAGGTCGATAGAGGGAGGTCAGAGGAGGCCAACGGTTGTAGAGTGTGATGTTGATCAGGTGCAAAGAAGAGGAAGTGGCTGGTCAGATGGAGGCGGAGGTCATGGAGGGGATCTGGCGGCGATGGCGGAGTTCTGAATGAGGGTCGCAATAAAGATTTAGACGGGGCAACGGAGAAGTGCCGAAGGAGCAGGGAGGATGGGGCCATCGACGTTGGGCTTAGGGAGGATGGTACCGTCAGCACCAGTGTAGGCCAAGCCCCAGAGGCGAGTTGTGCAGCTTGGTTCGGCGGAAGGGAAAAAATGAGGAGAAAAAGAGAAGGATTGAGACAATATAAACAATGGCATTGGTGGGTAATTTTCATGTAGTTAAGTGGTAATGCCTATTCTCAACCCGTAAAAGCCAAAATAAGCACATATTTTCTCGCTTTTGGTTTATAGTTATAAAGTGGCGTACCACTTGGCAGACTAAGACCACTATTTTTTGTTGAACCGTGCATCTATCTGTTTGAATGAGATTTGGACGTTTGAATTTGAGACTTTATTAAGTAGTGATGACATGCAGTTAGCAGTGTGTAAATGACTGGTTAATTACATCAGTTACCAATTGGTAAATGACTAGTTAATGATGTTAGTTAATAGTCTATATGTATCTATGTATGTGTGTACTTGGAAACGTCCAAAGCAGAGAGTCTCAAATCACTACCTCCTCTATTTCTTTTTCTTCCTCTTGCAAACCTGTGCTGTTGTGTTGCGCCAGCTGAACCTCGTCGACTCTTCTTTTCGGTGTGCATAGTGAAAGAGGGGAGCGGTATCTCTGAGCTGTTGCTGCTGTGAAGACCTATACAGGGACAGCAATAAGGTTTCTAGGTCGTGCACATCTGCACAACCGCTCGCTTAACTGCTTCATCTATGTTTTGCACCATATCAAGCCTGCACTGCTTACTGTCCTTCACCAGCCTAACTGTAAGTTGTTCATGTGACCTATTGACTATATTTGAATTCTGTTTCTGTATATATTTCGGAATACAATGTGTTATTTGCTGTTAGTACTGATTTATATGGCACTAGTTATTTATTATATTTGACTTCTAGTAAATTTTGAAATTAAAATATTGTGCATATTTCTAACAGTTTCAAACAAACGTGGGATTTGACGGGTAAAATGCTAGGGATAAAATTGAAAAATACAACTGCTGGATAAAAATTAAAAATTGAAAAATACAACTGTTGGATAAGAATTAACAGAAAAAACCATCAATGATGGGAAAGAAAGGAGTAGCTAATCCGTTTCTATTTTCTGGTTAATCTTCTCAATTATCGAGAGAATTTCTGTCACCTGAACTCTCCTTGCCTCTTATTTCTCCGTGAGGCCTGAAGTTGCAAGCTGAGTTCCAACCAATCTCATGTCACCAGAGCTAGCTGGCTTGTTTTCTCTTTCTTCGATCGTACAGCAGGAAGCACAAGAGCTTCTGATATCACTGAACTGCAGCAGGAAATTGTGGTTATTCTTTTCGGTTTCTCAAGTTATTTATTACACTAATAAATTGCAACAAAAAACTATAAGCTACAGACCAAAAGAACATATTTAGAAACAAGTGTTAAAGATTTGTAGACTGGTAATTAGGGGCTGTTTGGTTCGATGGATAGAATCATTTCATCTCGGATGATGTCTTATCTCTTTGTTTATTTTAGTGGATAGAACCATTCTATCCTGATGGTTTCACTTAGTTGGTTTTGTAGAAAATATTCCGCTCCTATATTGTATCATCAAATCGAACAAACCATGCTGTTCCGAAGGAGATCATCCCATCTACCATAGTACCACGAACCAAAAGCCTTCTTACAGTAATGGTCGATAGATATATCCTCAGCGGCTTACTGTGAAGATGCGCGGCCTCTTAATGGCACCAAATGGATGGTCTCCTCCGATTACCTTTCCTTGGAGGTACGTCTTGTGCAGCTCGGTATTCCACAGGGACAGCACTTTTAAGGGATTTTTAAAAATAACCTATTATTTTATTAATATGATAAAAATAAATGTCCTTTAAAAAATTACAAGAATAATACTTTGTCATTAATTCATTTGATGATAGACTTGTGCCATAAGAATGAATTAGTGATAGACTAACGTGGCAATTCCTGTCATCAATTGATTTGGCAATAGGATCTATCGCTAATTGAATGCGACAGGAGCTTCTCTGTCAGCATGTTGCCAATTCATTTGACAACAGATGCCTTGTCGCCAAACCATTCGGTGATAGAGTTATCTAGCCGATGAACTTTTGTCACTGATTGATTTTGCTGAGAGGTTAGTTTGGCCCACAGGCTTCTATGGACAAATAATTTGGTGACAGAAGGTGCCTAGCCAGTCTGTCACCATTTAATTCGATGACAGAGATCTTGTCGCCATTTAATTTGATGACAGAACTCTCGTTGCCAAACTATTCGATGACAGAACCTCTGTCGCTAATTCATTTGATAATAGAGTATTATTTTTGTAAATTTTTAAAGGTATTTATTTTTGTCATATTAATAAAGAGGTGAGTTTTTTTATATAAAAAAACCTTTTCAGGCACGCATGTAACTCAAGGCTTGTATTAAAAGAGGTCCAAACTGCAAAAGCTGTTCAGCGCCCCACTGATGCATAGAAAGCTCTCATACTGCTTCAACCATGCTCATTGTGTGAAGAATGCAGCAAAGTTGTTTGATCTGTCCATGGTTATTAGATGCATGAAGGTGTATAGTCTGTGCTGCTGTGCACGGCGACAGGCAAAACTATTTTCTGGTCTGGATGATCGATCGGTTCAGTAAAACACTAGGGAAGCCATTTTGACTTCTTCGCTACCTGACAGGCAAAAACATGCACGCCTGTATCTTGCAAGTCCTTATTGTGCACTGGAAACTCCTTTCAGCTTCTTAGTCTTCTCTTTTAAATGACCAGAGTAAATTCTTTCCTTGTGCCATGCATGCAATGACCTAAGCTCTGCTGTTAGGAAATATTGCTGTAGGAATTCAGAACAGCAAAGTTCGCTCGAAATTTATTCATATGGAGAGAATAAGTAAAGCCTGCAGGTGCAGTGGTGTCAACTTAACTACTGTACTGTCGTCAGGTGCGACAAGTCTGACCTAATTGGAATATTGGATGTTGACATTAGGTAACCATGAGGTTTGACTCTTCAAGCAACGTCGACATGAAGATTAGTCCCATCATTTGCCTAAATTATTCCGAAACACTGCCAGCAACAGAAGATTCAAGGACCATCATTAGTATAAGCATGTGTAAGTACCATATGGATATGGTTATTACTTGCTGAGCTTTTTCCACATGACAGACAAATGTTAGGTGGAGGACTGGAGGAGGTTCTTTCGTGCAAGCCTCTGGCAGGTTTTTTTCCCGTTTGTTGGTACAATCAACCATTTTGGCAAAAGTCAAGCTAACTCGTCATTCTGCAGATCCATAGGAGGATGGAAGAGGGATAATCAATTGGCTGCCGAGCATATATGGAGGAGGTATGTAATATTGGTATTATGATGTTTTTGATGAGGTTTGTCATGATGAGATCGATGGATTTTATCTTACGAATTAGCTATCCTTCGTAATAGTAATGGTAAGATTTCTAACATAAACAGTACAGTATCTTCGTAAGAGTAATACAGTACAGTACCTTCAAAACGTTAACATTTTCTTGGATGCTCAAATCAAACAAGGTGATCATGAAGTGACCATTTCAGCTGTCTTGGCACCTTCATTTTTGTCAAGATAAAAGAAGTCGTGGTTTTGTTGTTACACATGCATGGTACGTCTGATTAGCCAGGTCATGTCATGTCCAACTTGACCTCGTTCGCCCTCGGTCATAAGTAAATATTGACATGTCCAATCATTAATCCGTCAATTATTTCTTAACAACAAAAATGCTGTACTTTTAGCTTTAGTTTTAGTGGCAACTGGGCATCAATCATGGAGATGCCAACTCAAGCTCGTTGAGATCCACACGGCTTGTAGGATAACGAGATTGGAACAGGTCCTGCAGTACCGGCACGTGACGTGGATGGATCTCTTCTCGAGGACCCCATGGTTCATGATTGCTTACGAAATTACGAATAATTAATCCACTCTTCATTCCTTAATTAACTTGATTTTTGCTTCCATGAAGTGATACAAGGCTGGGGCTAGAAGAGAAGAGTGAGCAAAGCTCGGAAGCAAGTGGCAAGAGCTAATCATTGACAAACATGGAACAAACTAACCAAGCTATCACGGATCGTATCAGCAATTCTGCATAGGGTGTGTGTGTATACACACTTATATGCTGATTCCGGGGAATTGTTCATGTATCTAGCACTGTTGTAACTGTTTTTGTCAATTTCGCCATGTAGCACCTGTTTTTTTTTTTTACAAAAATGACCCTCTCCAAGCTCGAAAGACGTGGCAGACGATATGTGTCACCTGCCGTGCCACCGTTTCTTGAAAGGCCGTGTGGTGCGCGGTAGGGCGCTAGCTTGCGGGAGGATGAACGGCTGGCTCCACGGCGGGTGGGCCCAACTGGCTACCAAGCTAGCACTGCTCGGCAACAGCCACCCCTGGCTCAGCAGGCTGTTGCCGAGTAGTGCTAGCTTGACAGCTGGTCGGGAATTGCGGGTGGGTGGGCAGTTGCACGTGGCCAGTGAAGGAGAAGTGGGGACCAGGGAATACGGGGGCAGCGTTCATGCGTGGTTTGCCTTCTGACGCGAGGGAATATCATGGATAATTACATGAAGCGGCGACGCGACGTTAGATTCTCGTTTTATTCACACGTTAATTGTGTTGTGTTCTCGTGCGCGTATGAAACGTGATCTACGGCTGATTTGCTAGTGAGCGAAAGCGCAACGATGGAGGGAAAGGAAATAAAAGAGATATTTTCTACCGAGTGAGAGCATAGCTGTAATCCTTCGTAGTTGGAGGCATTGTGGAGCTGGTGAATACTTTTGGAAAAGGTATGCTTCATCCATATACGAGCAATACGCTTAATATATCGTTAGTGTAAATGTGGTTTTGTAATATAAAATACGCTAGGTAGCCATGTATAGTTGACGGATGTGTTTCCGTAAGTAGCCATATTTACTTAATGTAAATATCTGCAGAAAAACAGGCCAAAAATAGCTAAAATAATTTAATATATGTCTGCACATATATATTTATTGGTCTCGTGCAATTACAGAAATATGTAGAAAATTATGGGTTTGTGCATGCCTAATTAGCGTTGTAATTAGTGCTAATTGTATTTAATTAGCACCGATCATATTTAATTAGTACTAATCATAATTAATTAGTATTAATGTGTATTTTATCACAGTAGCAAGCTAGCACAAGAATAAAAATGCAATTTAGGACATATGTACGTATGTGTATAGTGTGATTATTCTCGGTTGTGGTTAATTGTATCTAGCATTGTTGGACACTAACATCTTATTTTATGCACCATAGGGAATGGTTGTTGATGGCAGTCTTAGGGGTGACACGTTGTTGGACCCATCCTAAGATGGCCAGCATCATTGTCGGGCGTGGTCGAGCAGTGAAGGACCGGCCCCTTTGTTCTCTAGGGACCTCCAAAGGACTAACCTCTCAACGATTGGTACGTTCCAGTTCTGCGATAGGGCAAGTTGCTGCCATGGCAATGATGATGGACATTGGGTGGTCATTCACGCTGGACTCATGGTTTTTGTTGGTACTCGTTGACCGGTAGTGGCTAGAGACCCACATGTTTTACTTTTGGTAGGGGAGATGACCATCACCCTGCAGGATGTTGCTTATCTCACTGGTCTGCCAATACGGGGTCGTTCCGTGGTTCCACCCACTTGATTACCTAACTGGAAGGCATGTATGCTGCACCAGTTTGGTCATCCTATTTCGAATAAGTTCTCTAGAGTGCCATATGGGAGACTACGGTGGTACAGGCAATGCCCAGTAGACGTGCCTGCACATGTGTTGTAGCATGGCTACAATAGTGGGTACAAGGTACCCTTCTCCATATGAGACATAGCCAAGAGAACTACAGAGAGAGAGAGCTGGTGATAAAATGAGTGGATCCCCCTCCCTCAAGCCCCTCTTGGGGGTTTATATACATGAGTGGGGTAGGATGGGAATTTTCCATCCTACCCCTTAATAATTACAAAAGGTAGGCGTACATTGGTACATTCCTCTATACTATTTGACCTATTACATATTAGGCCAATTGCAAAGCCTAGTCACGAGCGATTGGGCCACCCCTACAACAATGTATGTATGTGTGTAGTGTGATTATTCTCGGTTGTGGTCAATTGTATCTTACATTGTTTGACACCGACATCTTATTTTATGCACCAAATGGAATGGTTGCCGGTGGCAGTATTAGGGGTGACTCATTGCTGGACCCATTCTAAGATGGCCGGTGAAGGATCGGCCCCTTTGTTCTCTAGGGACCTCTGAAGGACTAACCTCTCAACGATTAGTACATTCTAGTTCTGTGATGGGGCAAGTTGCTACCCATGGCAAGGATGATGGACATTGGGTGCTCATTCACGCTGGACTCATCGCTTTTGTCAGTACTCATTGACCGGTAGTGGCTGGAGACCCACACATTTCACTTTTGGTAGGGGAGATGACCATCATCCTTTAGGATGTTGCGTATTCACTGGTCTACCAATACGGGGTCATCCCGTGGTTCCACCCACTTGATTACCCAAATGGAAGGCATGTATGCTGCACCAGTTTGGTCATCATATTTCGAATAGGTTTTCTAGAGTGCCACATGGGAGGCTACGACGGTACAGGCAATGCCCAACAGACATGCCTACACATGTCATGAGGTCTCACCTAGTGGCTTACTTTCTCTTCATGTTCGAGTGGGGGTATGTTTTTTACAACTCAGGGAGACTCAGCATACCCTAGCTACATCCATATCGCTGAGTCCCCAGTCAACGTTGAGCCTCAGGAGGTTCTGATGTACCGCTGGGGCTCGACTGTTTTGTGCATGGCCTATAGAGCTTTGTGCGACAAATTGCAGCGTGCCACTGACATGCCAAACCTCGCTGGTTGTTATATCTTATTGTAGCTATGATCATTGGAGCACTTCTCTATTGGTCGATCGTACTTTCGTGTGCAGGTACACCAGTACCAATTGTAGGTGCACTTCTACAGTGCTGGTGATGGCAACAACTCAGTAGACAGATCCACCATGGTTACTCGCTAGATTGCTAGTAAGCTAGGATGATCCAGGGAGAGGCCACGATGAGCGTACCTAGATTTCCATAATGCTTCCAAGAACTTTGATGAGGGTAGCATCGTGTGGATAGTATGGACCATAGAGTTCATTTCGGAGACAGCTCCTTTAGGACTGTCATAGCAATGTGAGCATGACAGGGAGTACTGGCTCACGACCTACCACCTCGTCTTCTTCCATATGGTGAAGCCATAGGTCCCTCCTCCAATGAGTCATAAGACAATTCGGGCTTTATCAGTAGGTGCAACCAGCACCGTGTCGACCACTACCCAGCCACGTTTACTTGTAAGTAAGTTTATTTGTTACCTTGTTGTGTACCATTCGTTACTGATTTATTTCCCCACTAAAGTAAATTTTTCCACAGGCAATCGAGGAAGGGACGGAAGAGCAGTGCGTGGACGTAGACATAGGACCCATGTATGCATGCCTGGGAGTAGTCGGGGAGAATGGAAGTCGAACATGAGTGACGACCATTCAACCTAGACATGTACCGCTTGTACTTAGAGTAGTATGTGCCGCGAACCCATTGCAAAATTGCACATCTCCCTGTGTAGCCCCCACGTAGGCCATGCACGCTGACAGGCTGGCACATGTCCTGGATCGACACCATGTGGCATGATAGGATGAATTGGTAAAAGACTTAAAACTCAAATTTGTATCCGACTATTCGAGCATACTTTTCTAACATATTTTATTCATCGTTGCATCATGTCCGAGAGTGGAGTCGTACTACACCACGGAAATTCGAGCATGCTTGAACAACTGCTGGAGTCCATCTATAATATGTACGAAGACGCCAAACACGTGCTAGGGGCTATCAGCTGCAACTGTACTAGCAACGTGTTTATTCTAGGGTAACAAGCCACCCATCATCCGGCGGTAGCTTTGTCCGCACATCTTAGCTCGTCGGCGCACCCCTCTAGCCCCAGTCATTTTAGTCCGTGTAGCGCACTGCTTAGGTTTGATGATTTCATATTATTGTGTAATCAGCAATATACCTTATTTTTGTTTGGACATTCATGCCGATACTACTGTACTCCCATCTTCGTCTCAGAGGTAGCCCGACCCCAGACCATCCTTGCCGAGGAGATGGGAATGAGGGAGCACTCTACTTTCATCCTTGTCACGGAGATAGCCTAACACATAGGACATCGCAGGTACCGACATTGACTCTCCTGTCCGAGACTGTGAGGTGCAGTATGGTACATATGCAACCATGGACCACTTGCATCTCTGGCAGTGTGATGAGTGGTACGATCAAACATACGATAGCTACATAGTCCACCAGTACGGCACTGACTACGTGGCATCAGGCTTCACTGCAACCAGCCACTATGGACCGGACTACCTGAGAGATTCATTATCCTCACAACACACGGCACTAGTGCTTACAATTACAGGTTTCATTGTAGTTCAACCTTACGTCAGTCTAATGAAATGCACTTTCCTCCATAGGATGCCAGCAATTACATAGAGGACTAGGTGCAGTAGATGTTCAGCATGCAAGAGATTGGGCCTAGTTAATTGTCCAGTACACCTGTTCCCACTCGGCCACCATCGCAATATGACTTGTGTGATATACGATGCTTACTTGATAAGCTAACCTTCCCTCAGGACCAGCTTCATCGCTAGAGGAAGCGAACAGTGGGAAACCCTTGACCTCCTACTGTGTTCGGTGCCAACTCTTCAGTCATAGTGGGTCGAACTTAATTACATACTCGTTAATTACATACGATGTGATGGCCCGACTTGAGCAACCTCGCCGATGTCCCTCCAAGAGTCCACAAGGTACAACCGTATCTAGTCGTTCATGAAACTTGCCTCGCAGGAGTCGGTATGATGATGGGGCACATTGCACTCCCGATCGCAATACCAATCAGAGGAGGATGCCCCAGACTACTTCGGATTGGCAAGTCGACACTCAATCACCACTTTGAGTAAGAAACCTGCTGCAGTAGATGGAATATGAGTGTCAACCCTGAGTGGAAGAGACCTACTACAAGTCCGGTCCACCTATCGTCGGGCGTCGCCAAGTGCGTTCGCCTAGCAATGCTAACTACCCATTTCCACAAAAGAGACGGTAGGTGATTATTGTCGGATGCCGAGCATTCATGCTCAAGCTTCGAGCAGTGTGTTGACCACCGCGGTTTCGACCGGTGAGCATGGAGAAATTTGATGGGTCTCAGAATCCCATCGAGTTCCTTCAGATTTACACGACTGTGGTTCGAGTAGTAGGGGGGCGAGCATGTCATGGCCAACAACCTTCCGACGGTGCTTGAAGGATTTACTTGATCCTAGTTGCCCAACCAACTTTTTGAGTTGATCTACTCGTGGCAGTACCTCTACGACATTCTGATAGCCAACTTTCAGGGCACATACAATCACCCTAGGAAGGAGGACGACCTGCATCGAATGCACCAAGGTAGCGACGAGACCTTACAACAATTCATATGGTGTTTCAGTCAGGTTCAAAACTCTATTCTAGAGGTCTCTGACACTTCTGTTATTAGAGCATTCAGACAGGGCATCTGTAATCAAAGATTCACATAGGACATCACCCTGAACCCTCCAACCACCATCGTCGAGCTCTTCGAGATGGTCGATCAGTATGCAACTGGTGCCAAAGTGGTCGAATGGACCAAGACCATCGACCAGGCCGGCCGCCGTTCCAAGGAGCAAGGTGATGGTGGCAATAGGAAAGGGAAGGCCAAGAAATCTGGAGACAAGGCCAAGAGCCACAGGCCTCCCGCCGTAGGATCGAAGGAGGTGTTGGCTATGGGCAAAAAGGAGCCACGTGACTCCAAACAATACTCCAACCATGGCAAAGGCAAGGCGCCCATGAGGAAGGAAAATAAGCTTAGATGGTGCCCTCTTCACAAGAAAGAGGGGCATGATCTTCACAACTACCGAGTTTTCCAGTAGAAACTCGAGGATTACTACTCCGGCAAAGGCCCGCTTTTGACAATTGAGGAGTTGGGATAGTCAAGCGGTCGAAAGCACTCCGATGAGGACAAGGACATGCAATTCCTGGACCCAAAGCATACCATTGAGCATATATATGGAGGTTCATCCGTGTTTGAGTCCAAGCGATAGTATAAGGCTGTCAAGTGTGAGGTAAACTGTATCGACCCTTCCCTTGTCAATAATCTGCCTGAGTGGTCGGAAGTCACCATCTCTTTCGAGAAGAGTGATTACTAGATCCCTTTGACTCGACCTGGTCGGTTTTTGATTATGGTTGAGCCCACCATCAATAATTGTTGAGTAAATCGCGTGTTGATTGATGGTGGTAGTTCTTTCAATATTTTATTTGTTAGTGCCTCGACGAGATGCAAATTCCTTGTACCAGAATAAAGCTTGTATGATATTCATTTCATGGAATCATACCAGGCTCTTCGGCCAAGCTCATTGGCCAAGTTTCTCTGCCTATTACATTCGGTTCTCCGAGCAACTTCAGGACAGAGAAACTCGCCTTTGATATCGTCGATTTTGACTCAGCATATAATGCTATACTCAGACAACCAACTCTGGCATTGATGTGACCACGCCACAAACGCATACGACATTAGCGTCCAATATCAAGATTGAACTAAAGGTGAATTCGTTTCTTGAGCCTCAACTTATTTTAAATGAGAATATGATGCTACCTAATAATGAAAATATATATTTTTACAGCACCACATCACTTTTACACCAATTCAAAAGAGTCCTTGTTGGACCCGTACTGGAATCAGATTCGGACTGCTGCAATGGTGCAAGTTTAAACGGACGTAACTTTCTCATACGGACTCCGTTTGGGACGTTCTTGGACTTGATGGAAAGCTTATCAAGTCTAATTTCTAAAGGATTCAACCCCATCTTCAAGTTCTATTCGAGACAGCCGCAATCATCAAAAGAGTCCGTGTTGGTCACGTACTGGAATCAGATTCGGACTGCTGCAATGGTGCAAGTTGAAACGAACGTAACTTTCTCATACGGACTCCGTTTGGGATGTTCTTGTACTTCATGGAAAGCTTATGAAGTCTACTTTCCAACAGATCCAACCTAATCTTCAAATTCCATCTGAGCCGGCTGCAATCATCAAAACAATCCATATTGGTTTTTGAGTCCGAGTCAAAAGGGTGCTGCGCCACCACCAATTGGGCCCATGGGCCTTGTAACCCTAGAGCATGCACTTTGGATGCCCCTCCTAGTTGTTCTCCCTATAAAGGAGCCGCCGCCTCCCTTGTTAGGACTTGGATTTCGTTGAGTTTAGGTTTAGCTATCATGCAAACTTCTGTTCTTCAGTTGTGTCGGACGACCACCTGTCAAGACAACCTTTGGAATCCCACCTTTTGAATTCAATAGAAATATTTGCAATTTCAGATTGCTTATTATCTTGTTCTTGCTTGTTCTTCGGTTACATGCAGGAATAGACCTTCGTGGTCAGGTCAACCGCGTTCTTGGCACGGTTGATAACATCTTGGGGTTGGTTCAGCGATTGCTAAGGCGCAAGCGACGTCGTTCGGTTGTAGTCGGATCGCAAGGGTCACCTCCACCAAAATCGATAGTTATCATCCTATCGGAAGATCGGGACACCATCGCCTCATCAGGCACCATTTCTGATAGTTGTTCATTATGCCTATTAATGTCTTAAGTTGCCAGGTCCCAAGGGAGTTATCACGGTCCGCTGTGATAAGAAGATAGCACTGACATGCGATTGCAGGTCCCTTGACATGGTCGGACAGCTACCAACTTAAGAAGCCACCAAGGTGCGGCCTTTGAGAAAGCACTCGAAACCTAAAGCTGTATTAAAGCCAAACGAAGAAGTCAAAGAAGTCTCTCTGTACCCAGAGGAACCTTCAGAGATAGTTCGCATCGGGGTTATATCCGACCCTGCATAGGAAGACATCATTGTCGCTTTCCTCCAGGCAAATGCAGATGTGTTCGTGTGGCAGCCATCTAACATGCCTGGGGTCCCCAGGGAAGTAATCGAGCACAGGCTAGGTCTATGACCCGATAAGAAGCCTGTAAAATAAAAATAACAGAGATATGTATCAAATTGACGAGAAGCTATCAAGTCGGAATTAGACATGCTACTAAAAGCAGGCTTTATAAGAGAAGTTGACCACTCAGAGTGGTTGGCAAATCCTGTAATGGTAAAAAAAGTCTAACGATAAGTGGCATATGTATATAGACTGTACCGATTTAAATAAAACTATGTGTATAGACTATACCGATTTAAATAAAACTTGTCCTAAAGATGACTTTTCGCTTCCTCGTATTGATCAATTGGTAGATTCTACTGCTAGTTGTAAAATGTTAAGCTTTCTATATGCATACTCTAGTTATCACCAGTTCAGTATGTCTTCAGAAGATGAAGAGAAAACCACATTTATCACTCCATTTGGAGTATTTTGCTATGTCAAAATGCCATTTGGTTTGAAAAATACTGGTCCAACTTTTCAGCGTTTGATGCAATTAACTTTCATACATCAAATGGGCTGAAACTTGGAAGCCTATGTCAATGATGTGATCGTAAATAGTATCAAACGACTTAATCATGTTTCATACTTGCAGGAGACTTTTGACAATCTGAGAAAGCATCACTTGAAACTCAATCTTGAAAAATGTGTGTTCGGAGTCTCTTCAAGCAAATTGCTCGGATTCCTTGTTTTGGCAAGAGGTATCGAAGCAAATCCTAAAAAGATCAAGGTCATGGAGCAGATGTGCCTTCCAACCATGAAGAAAGAGGTCCAAAAACTCACTGGGTGCATGGCGGCTTTAAGTCGTTTCATCACGCGACTAGGAGAAAAAGGCATTCCTTTCTTTAAGTTTTTGAGGAAATATGAGGATTTCGACTGGTCAAAAGAGGCCAATGATGCTTTTGAAGGTGTCAAGAGGTACCTTATGAGTGCTCCTGTCCTGGTTTCTCCAAACACAGGCGAGACACTCTTAGTGTATCTATCCGCCACGCCACAGGCAGTAAGTGCTATACTAGTTACTGAGCGCGAGGGCGTTCAAAGACTAGTATACTATGTAAGTGAAGTTTTACACAGTCCTAAGGAGCACTACCCTTAGGTCCAAAAACTTTTCTATGCCCTCCTCATGGCTTCGAGTAAGTTGAGGCATTATTTTCAAACACAAAAGATAATTGTGTCGTTTGAGTTTCCTTTAGGAGAGATCCTACAAAATAAGAAAACAGCGGGGTACATGGCCAAATGGTCAATCGAACCTAGGGCGTTCGACCTCCATTTTGTGTCCCGAATGGCCATTAAATCCTAGATCTTGGTAGACTTGATCGCCGAATGGACAAACCTTGAACATGTTTAGGATCTCTAATAGTACGATTCCCATGACTTAAAGACGATGTACTTCGATGGGTCGCTTACATTAAATGGCTCAGGGGCTAGGGTGGTCCTGGAATCTCCCGTGGGAGAGACCTTAAAGTATGTCATCCAATCGCTCTTTTCAGCGACTAATAATGTCGCTGCGTATAAAGGTTTTTTGGCTGGCATACAAGCCACTAAAGCACTCGGGATTCGATGACTCCTCGTGAGAGGAGACTCAACTAGTCATGAATCAGGTCAGAAAAGAGTATCAATGTTTGAGTACGACCATGTCTCAGTACTTGTCAGAAATATAAAAGCTTGAAAAGCATTTTTTCAATTTTGAGTTACAGTATATCCTCTAGAAGGATAACTTCCTCGTAGACCAATTGCCTCAGATAGCTTCTTCTCGATCACAAGTACCGCCAAGGATCTTCTTGGAATAGCTCCAGAAGCCGTCTCTGGTCAAAATACCAGAGACAACCCCTAACGAGACAATTTCTCTAGAGTATGAAGAGAAGTGGATGGCTCCCATCTACGAGTACCTTCAGAAGGGCTCAATACCCGATGATGATCCTGAAGCAGATCATCTTGCATGTAAGGCCAAGATGTATACCTTGGTTGATGGAGTGCTCTATAAATAGAGTACTCAAGGAATCCTCGTGCGATGTATATCGTAGAAAGAAGAGTTAAAACTCCTTCACAATATACATGAGGGCATCTATGGAGCACATGCTTTCTATAGAACCCTGGTCAGTAAGGCCCTTCGACAAGGTTTTTATTGGCCAACAGCCCTTAGTGATGCCAAAGATTTGGTTAAGAAATGTGTATAATGTAGTTTCATAGCCGGCAATACACCAACCAGCTCAGGCTCTTCAAACCATTCCTTTGTCTTGGCCTTTTGCAACCTGGGGTCTTGATACCCTAGGGCCATTTCCAAGAGCGCCGAGGGGCTTCGAGTTCCTCTTCATAGCTATTGATATGTTCACAAAGTGAATTAAAGCCAAACCAGTAACTGGGATAACAACGGAAGCCGCAAAAAGGTTTTTGATGAAAAGTGTAATTACTCGATTTAGAGTCCCAAGTCGAATAATTACAGATAATAGTAAGTAATTTTTTAGCACAAAATTCCAAGAATTTTGCAACAAATTAAATTAGGTACCAAGTTATGTTTTGCTGCAGTTGCCCATGTCTAGAGTAATGGGGTAGTCGAGCATGCGAATGGCCAAATAATGCAAGGAATCAAAACCCGAGTCTGTGACCAACTGATAAAGCACTCGGGGGGCTTGGGTTCAGGAATTACCTTCAGCATTATGGGCGATTGCATGACTCCAAGTTGGGTAATAGGTGAGACTCTGTTTTTCCTAGTTTTTGGGTTGAAGCCATGCTTCCTCCAGAATTAAAGATTCGGTCGGCACGAGTCGAGCACTTCAATGACTCTAACCAAGAATAGCTTTGAGCGGATGATATCAACCTATTCAAAGAAAAGAGGAATCAAGCCTTAATCCGAGCAGTGGTCTATCAGCAAGCCATCCATAAGTACTACGATCATAAGGTCCAGCCTCGCAGTCTTGCTGTAGGCGACTTGATATTGAGGAAAATCCAATCCCAGTCTAATCGGAACAAGCTTTCCCCCCAAGTGGGAAGGTCCTTACATCGTGGTCAAAGTCACATGCCCTGGCTCTGTATGACCTGCTATGGAAGACGGCTATATGCTCTCGAACTCTTGGAATATCGACCAATTACACAAGTTCTATTTGTAAACATTTCTACCCCTTTTTTCAATAATAAATTAAATTTATATGAATTTTTATTATCGTATGTCTTGTAGAGCATCTTTTATATTAGTTTGACCACTTCTAGCACATGCAAATTGTTTTGCTGGTCGGATACGGGAGTACCACTAGCTGAAGTCTCTCTTCTTGGCATGTGGTCCTGCCCACTAGAAGGAGCCTTCCTAGTGTCAGTCTATTCCTAACTCTTGCTACCAGCATACAACAAATTGTGTTGCCTACGAACACATTGAATGAATGCAATGGAAGACAATCTGAGTGTTTATCCTTTGATTGTTCACGTCTTTGATTTGTTTCAACCTAGTCAAAAGGAGGAAACGTCACCTAGTCAGAGTTACTCCTCTCTATATGTGGTCCTGCCCACTAGAAGGAGCTCCCTAGCGTCGACTTATTCCACACTTTTGCTGCCAATACGTGACAAATCGAATTTGACAACGATGGTCAGATATATTACTCTGCTCTCTACATACTTCATTCTGTACTATTTGCTTTGTTTCTTCATGTAAATAAAGTAAATAGTCGAGGACTATGATAGAATTATCAAAATAACTTATTTCTTAGTCATAATTTCATTTCTCTTTCATTTTTTGTTTTTTGTCTTACGAGTACTAATTGCTCAATGAGACAAGATGCAGGGAATGAAAGAAGTTCATTCATCATTCAAAGGTAAGTTTTTACAAAATTATTTCTATCCATAAACTATTCTACTTTGGAGGAGAGGAAGAGCCAGGTTCCATTTCTTTGGACACTTGTTGTCCAAATAGCTTTACTTCTTCAATTAGGCGAGACGCCTCCTCCAAAGAACAGGAGAAGTCGTGCTCAATGGGATGTAGATTCAGGTTCTGATCACTTACCTTGAGTTTTTCCAATGCATAACTTACAACGCCCGGACTGCATCCCTGATCGACTTCGTGTGATCAGCCTTCAGAGTAACCAGATGCTTTTCCAAAGTTTTGGCTTGTAGTAAGATCGTACTAGTATGAGTGAATGTGGTCTCCTTAGTGGGAATCATCTTTTTTGCATCAAACTCATCGAGTAGATTGTTAAGAAGAAGCCCACAGTCTTGAAGGTTTGCCTTCATCAACTTCATTTCTTCCTCACTACGAGTCATCGCTTCAAAAAGGCACTTCTTTTGACCATGGGCTCTATGAAAGAGTTAAAGTTGGTCAAGGCAATATTCGTTATAGTACGATTATATGGTCGTAAGCTCTTCTACGACCATGTAGTCATAAATCTTACTATTATTACCCTCTGGTCGTAAGTCTTTCTACGATCATGTAGTCATAGATCCTACAAGACTAGTTTCAAAAATTAGTCGAAGGTGAAGTTTTCTTACCTGATAGCTGCGTTTCAAGTAGCTTTATTTTCTCATCTTTCTCTTTGCTGATACGGGTAAGCTCTCCGATCACTTTTGTTTTCTCTTCGACTTCAGTGACCAGCTAACTCGATTTATTCTTTATTTTTGTTAAAAAGAGAAAAGTAAAAGAAAAGGCCAAAAAGATGCATAAATAAATAGATTCAAGCTTCAGGGCTTATCGTTTATTTTCTCTTCCAAAGTTTTAGCAACAGAATTGGATTTTATGAGGCTTGTTGATAGATTAGCACTTTCTTCCTTCAGCCTTCGTGCATCAGCTTTCTCATTCTTGAGTGCAGAAACCATGACCTCTGCATCTAGCCAAGACCTACAAAGGTTAAAGGTAGACCTAAAATTCTGGTTGTGTGGTTAAGATAGAATTCGACTACATAAGTTAAGAGACTTATGATGCTGCTGCTTTCTTGGAGAGTTCGACATTTACTTGTTGTAGGAGCATTAGCTGCCTATGGTATTCAGTAGTGAGAAACAAGAAGAGACAAAGTATGAATATTCAAGTTGTCAATACTCACATTCGTACACCTCTGAGCAAAGTTTCCGAGCACCCGCCCGGAATCTCTTAGTTGGTCAAGCTCTTCGACCCTAGTCTGCCACAACTTTTCGAGACGTTCGCCGTCGAAGATGTACTCCTTATTGGGAAGATCGTTGGGGTGTGGGACTAGGTTTCGAGAATGACCAGAAAAAGATCCTACCACAAAGGGTGGATTAAAAAATGAAGAGAAGAAGTTAGGATATTCTTCTCCTCCAGCACCATCTTTCACTACGACCACTCCAGTGGTCATAGTCTTTGCAGTTTCGGCTATAGCTTTGTTGCTGCAGTGGTCATTTCTTTGACCACCTTCTCCAACATCTTTTTGATGGAGAGTAGAGCTGCTGGAAGCTTAGGCGATGGAGAGGCCGAACTACAATCGCAAGAAGTGAATCAGCAGTTGAAAAGACAAAGGTAAAATATAGTATACACACTTGCATTTTCATACCTTTGAGTCATTACTTTTAGCACAAATCTAGAAGAAACCCTCCCAGTGAGTGGTTTATTCAACTTCTTTTCCACAACCATGTCTGGTTGTAGGAGAATATGGACCTTCTTGACCACCTCCGGTCAAGAATCTTGAGCCCCTTTGACCACGTCTGGTCGAAGGACTACAGCAAGGGTTGTCGTTGTTTCCTTCTCTTGTCCCTCTTGATGGTTAGAACCAGTTTCGATCATTAGGACGATCTCCTTCTCGATTATAGGTTTTGTCGTCATGGTAGTTTTCTTCACAAAAAGACACAAAACTCTTCCTGTTTAAATTTTCAAGACGCTCGATAAAGCTTTTGGAAAGGCCAACTGAGTTAGTTTTGATGTTATAATAGAAGAGTACCTTGATTGTAGGAGATGATTGCTTCAATATGGCTACCCTAATTTCACTTGTCGCACCTAAATCCATAATAAATTACTGAATAGGAGCGCTTGAGACAACCGGAGGAAGAAATTTAAGGGGGACAGTGGCGATTGTGCTCCCCTTTTTCTTATCGACTGACTTAATTAGTCGATGCCTTTTGGCTGAAGGAGTTTTCACTCTTTCTACCTCTCCGATCACCATCAATTCGACCCCTTGGTCGTCTTGACGGGAATCCATACCAATGCTCTGCAGAAGAGAAAGATACCACTTGGTCATGTCCTACGACTAAGAAGTCTTAAAGTTGAAGTCAATTTTTTTATTACCTTTAAGCATTCCTTCCTCTCTTCAGCAGAAACATCTACCGAAATACGAAGAGCCTCCACCTTGAGCGATGAAGTCTTCTTGCAAATGGCCTTGACTTGAGAATTGATTTCCTCCAAATCAAGGTTTGAACAAATAAACGTGGTAGTCAATAAAGAATACTCAGAAAATGTAACCTAATTACAAATACAAGTACTAGTATCACTTACCATTCTTGTAGTCTTGGGTCGAATCCAAGACTCCTGACTACATCCACATAGGATGCGCTCAGTGCTTCAAGGGACTAATGTGACATGTGATGAAGTCTTTCACCACATGCCAGCCTGTAAGCCCCTTGTCCCTTAGCTCTTTGATGGCTGAGATGTAGGGGGCTATTCTTGTGATGTCTTTAGGGGCTGAGTTCCAAAGATTGTTCTTCTCTGTGGCCTTTCCAACGAAGGAGAGGCTATCCTCATTGGTCATCTCCCAGTAGGACTACCTCTTCTTCTACCCCAGCCATGAAGATTGGGTAAACATGGGGATGTAAAGCTCCGTCTTCCCATCATGGAGCTTCAATCTGCAACTCAGCAATCCCCACTTGTCGGCTCATCTCGTAGTAGAACTAGAAGAGCTCGAGATCTGCTGGGATACCCAAATATGCCTCGTAGAGATATACGAAAATGTGAGCATCATGATCGAAATGGGAACCAAGTTCACTAACTCGACCCCAAAATACTCAAGAACGGCCGTCAAGAAGGGATGAGCAGGGAGACGAAGGCCACACTCACAATACGCTTGGAACATAGGAATCTCTTCAGTTTGTCCGGTTGGCCAGCGTTGCCCAGTGGCTTTGATCCATCTGATGAATTGCTACGGCGGGATCTTCTCTGCATTCGCTAATGCCTTCATCTTGGCATGATCCATCTCTGATTCAACCCAGATTGATGAATATTTCATCATTCTTGCGGGGATTGGAAGGGATTCATGTGAGATTGGATATTGATTGGAGGCAAAGAGCTCGAACGAGTTGAAGCAAAGGGGGAAAGTGAAAAACCAAAAGTTAGCCCCGGTAAGTCTTTATAACCAATATGTCGGTTACCTCTCTCAGAAACTGAATGTTTGCTTTGAGAACCGAATGTTTGCTTTGGGAACTGATTCGATGGACAGCTCGAGGAAAATCGATTGCATTTTCTCTGTCCGATGTCTTTCTGTTTTCAGAACTCAAGCGAAATTACCAAGTCAATTGAGCCAATTCCTAGTCAATAAGGGTCAAGAAGGTATTTTCTTTTGACCACTCTTTATCTACAACCATGCTTAGTCGAATAAGTTATTTTCACTTGAAGTTGGGGGCTGGATGACGAGGATAGAATAATCCTCAAATTATTACATCATTATATTATTTGAATATACCCCTTATCGATAAGAGGTAAATATGGCAGGATGGTCGTAAACACTTCTATGACCATATAGTCGTATATTCTTCTAGGGCCGCATAGTCATAAGTCTTACTGTGACTACCCCTTGGTCATAAGTTCTTCTACGATCACATAGTCGTAAGTTTTAGTACACTGTGGAGGGGGTATAGGTACATAAACCTTGCATCCAAACCTCCCGAGATAAGAAATTTTTGGTGCTCACCCTTGCACTAGTTGCATAGGTGAATAGATATTGTAGGCCGCTGGTTTAAAGTTGATGAGATTTGCTGCATGTAGGACTGCGTGTCCCCAACATGTAGCTGGCAAATTATAATTCTGCAAAAGAGGTCGGGCAATAAATTTAATTCTCTTGATTAGTACCTCTGCTAAACCATTCTGGGTATGGACATGATGTACGGAATGCTCAACTGTAATCCCCATCACCATGCAATAATCATCAAATGTCTTTGAAGTAAATTCTTCGGCGTTGTCCATTCTAATGGACTTTATGTGATGATCAGGGAAAATGTTTCTGATGTAAATTATCTACGAGATCAGCTTTGTGCATGCATTATGAGAAAATAAAATGCTAAAGTACCATCCATGCCTATTCTAACTTATTCTTTCACACAAAATAAATGACAATTAAAGTCTAAACGCATTCTGTGCATTAGACTAAATCTGCTAGGAAATCAGAGACTTCATCTGCTATTTTCTCGAGAGTGATCTACTCTTCGAGAGAAATCATGGTGGTGGCTGCTTCTATGTCAAAAGGGGGTGCTGTTGGGATGGCTTCAACCTCCATCAGCACGGAGTGCTAGCACGCTCTTCTCTGCCATGTACTCCTTGAGAGTGAGACAGAGGTGGTGCCTGAGAAAATGAAGTGCCTGATCATTTTCCTCAGGGGTGGGTTGGGTGTCATGCGGTGTGCCATCCCAATAGCTATGCGGAGCATCTTGGCTCCAAGTACTATCTCGACATCGGAAGCCCAACTCAGATAGTTTTGGCTATGCTGGGCCAGCTCCTCGAACTCCCGGATCGTGATGCCAGTCATCTACAAGTGTATGAAAGGAATAAATAAGTTTATTGCGGGTAAACATGCACGGAATAATTTACTACAGGTAAATAAATGGTACAACAGATTCTCATAATGTTTCAGAATTTTCTATAAATTTACTGCTAATTTCGGTAATTAAAGGCAATTTTAAATAATTACGATTAACCAAAACAGTAAATAACTACAGAAAACATAGAAAATAATAATGATAAAAATAAACATACTTCAAATGCTAAAAATAATTCAAAATTCGGATTCCCGATGCCCTTTTATGCCAAAATACGAATTTTCAATGAATTCTGCAATTTCCGAGGGTCTATACACAAATTTTCATTTCAGAGAAAGATTTCGCGTAATTTCGTGATTTTTTGAGAGGTTTTTTTGCAAGATTCGGGACCCATTTGAAAAACTTAGGACCTATTTGTAATTTTTAGAATTGCGAGGATCTTTCTGCAAGATTCGGGACCATATGCAAAATATGAGGGCTCTTCTGTAATTTTCATAACAATTTCCTAACAATTTCAACCCCGATTGCGTCTACCGCATATCCTCAGAGCCACCATCCCTGCTTCCTTGCCATCTGCATCCATAGCCCCCTGTCTAAACAATCAACACAGCAGCTGTGCTGCTATCCTACACTATCATCGACGACTAACATGACCCTAGGCTCGACCTAGCCGCTAGTCCGTCACCGCGCACATACTCCGATCCACGCTCCATCTCATAGTCACATTTGTGATGACACTGCCCTCACTGATTGCGACTCGCGTGCTCATACGTACGCCGTTGTGGCCACACGAGAGCATCCTCGGCTCCTCCCCTCATCACCCATAGCCATAGATTGTCGCAGCCATCCGCCTTGTCAATCAGTCATCACACATCGTGGGGAGAGGGTGATCATGATGTTGTGGGGGGGACATGCCAGCATGGGCAGAGAGAAGAGGACGGGGTCGAAACTGTAAGTTGAGATGATGCCATAAACCATTGATTTAAAGGATATATATCTCTGCTATTATATAAGAGGAATTGATAGTGGGTCATTCGTTTTCTTTTGTCTCTCAGCCATCTATTCTTCTTCGACTCTTCGTAGTCGTTCGATCTTACGATCCCCCTCCCACTCACGTAGTCTCCTCCACAACCGCTCCTGATGACCGGAAAACTCCCCCTCTCTTAGGCACGTCTCAACTCCCCCTCTCAAGTGAATCCCTTTCTCCCTCTCGCTCTTACACGATGCCCTTCTCCCTTCCGCTTTTACCTAACCCATCACCATCGCTCGCCCTCCCTCACTCCCGCTCCCCTTCACCCGAGCGCCGAGTCCTCCTCGAGCAAGAAGGAGACACCACCGTCCCGATCTACCGCACCGACAACCCTCTCACCGCCGGTAGCCTCCTTGGTCTCCCTCGACCTCTGGTCGACCCCGGCTAGCCCCACCACCTCTACCTAGCGCTGTGCGGCCCCTAGACCTTCCCTTCCTCTACTATCACCACCTTTGAATTCATCACCATCTACCCCCACCAAATTCGACCTACCGGCGGTTGGGTTTGGTCGAGCCTAACTGGATCTGGTCACCATCCTTGCCTTCTTCGCTGGCGCCCAGCCCCACCTAAGGGCGCCATAGCCTTCACTTCCCTCTGTTTCTAATTGGGTGTCGAAAGAGTAGTCGAAGCCACAGTGACTCAGGCGGTACTCGGAGAAGTACTGTCATAGTCGTTAGTCAAACCGTGCTATGGTTGATGGCTGATAGTTATAGCTATAGTAATCAATGGTCTATAGTCATAGCTACAGTGGTCGATGGTCTTAGCTATAGTGGTTGATGGTCGATGGTAGTAGCTATAGTGGTCGATGGTCGTAGCTACAGTGGCTGATAGTCGTAGGTACAGTTGTCAATGGTTGATGGTCGTAGCTACAGTGGACAATCGGTGCTGGAAGACATGTGTGATTGGAGATGCAGTCGAGGTGCTGTAGTCAACAAGGCACCGTCAAAGACGGTGGTCGTAGCCAGTGGTTGTAGCTAGTGGTTGAAGACTGTGGCCGTAGCCAGTGGTTGAAGCCAGTGGTCGTAGCCAGTAGTCATAGTTAGTAGTTGAAGCCAGTGGTAGCTAGTGGTTGAAGTTAGTGGTTGAAGCCAGTGGTTGAAGCCAGTGGTCGTAGCCAACGGTCGTAGCCACAGTGGACATAGCTACAATGGTTGTTTCTATAGTGGTCGAAGCTGTGGTCGAAGTCATGGTTGAAGGCGTGGTCGAAGCCACAATCACAGCTACAGTAAGATGGTCGATGCTCGAAAACCTGTGTGACTAGATATGCGATCGAAGAACTATGGTCAACAGGCCGTAGTTGATGAAGTGATCGACAAGACGTGGTCGAGAAGCATGGTCGAGCAGCCGTAGTCTTGAGGTTTGGTCGAAGATACCGTGGTCGAAGGCGTGGTCAAAGATGTGGTCGAAGCTGCAGTTGGAGGACTCGAAGCATGTGGTCGTGGTGCCTGTGCGTGGAGTCGAAGTACATGGTCGCGGTCGTAGCTGTGAGGAGTACTGTAGCAGCAGTGTGTGGCTGGTCATCTTTAAGCGATCGTCGGCATCTTCGCGGTGTGCAAAGCGGCTAAGCGGCATGGGCAAGTGGTCGTAATCAGAGCGATCGTGAATATGTGAAAAATGGTTGTGCATATGCATGCCATGTTTTTGCTGTTATTTGCTAATGGATGGTTCTGCCATTTTTGTTTAAAGAAAAAACAAGTTGTCATCAAATCAATATCATGTCTTTGTTAAAGCACATACATTAACTTGAAGTGCTAATTTTCTATTCTTCAGGTCCTTGGTGTAAAGATGTCGGTGTTTCCCGATGCTTTTTCATATCAGTATCATGCCTTTGTTAAAACACATATATTACATTTGAAGTGCTAATTTTCCATAAATTCTCCAGGTCATTGGTGTAAAGATATCGGTGTTCCCCATGCTTTTTTTAGTTAGGATCGTGCCATGCCACAGAGAGAGGTGCAATTGGAGAGAGAATGTATATTGCTAGACTATATGATCACCTAATAGCGGTAATTTTTTTATACTATGTTGTGGTCACCTAAATGGAGGCATATTTTGTTGTTCCAAAACTTTGAATTTACTAGCTAAATACCCGTGCGTTACTACGGATTTTAAAATTTTATCATACTACATGTTCTAAAACTAACGGGTGGTAAAATTTTTTAGAACATGCATACAAATATGCTCTAAAAATTTTTAAATCCATAGCAACGCACGGGCATTCAGCTAGTATACCTATACACACACACACACACACACACACATATATATATATATATATATATATATATCACTACTACATAAAGCCTAATAGTAGACGCCAAATCACAGACGGTTTTGTGAAACCGTGCATGATGTACTACTATACTGAGCAGTTTGTAATTTGGAGGCCGTCTGTGGTATTTGTGGCGGGAAAAAGGAGTATCACAGATGGTCGGTCTGCATTAAGAACCGTCTGTGATAATCCCAGATTATCACAGACGATTTTTAATTAAAAAAATCGTCTGTGATAAGCTGGTTATCACAGACGGTTTTTAATTAAAAACCGTTTGTGATAATGGCACTAGGCATTTATTGCGCTGCTCAGACCGCATCTGTCTTCATTTCGATCCAGATCTAGCCACTGCTGCGCACTTTTTCACTCAGCAGGAAGCTAGGCGATTTCAGGTCAGTTAATTTGGTGGGAAGAGGTAGAGATTGAGCTTTGAAGATTCATACCTTGATTCCCTAAGTAGGAATAAAATGGACTTCACAGTTGTCAGCCAAGTAATCGATAAGTAAGTACATATTCTCCATACATACCTATATTGTACTCTTTCTTTCCTTCCGAATGACTAATGTTAACTTTTTCGAATCACGTAGGGGCGTTCACGATGTACATTGAAATGGGAGGTGACTCGAAGCGCGGAGCCAAAGGCCTGCTGACACATGCTCGAGATTTTAAGGTATTCGCTATTTTACATTAATTAATCCTATGCAACAGTTGGTAGTAATGCCTCTTGAACTAACACATTCTATTTTTTGCAGTGCTACCAGCAGCCGCCGGGCAACACATGTGGATACTACGTTTGCCATCATATGGAACTACTCCTCGATTCCTCGAGGATCATCAATTCCAAGGTTTGTCAATCTTCTCATAATTACTTCATACTTATCACGTTACATATATACGCACATTGATATTCCTATCGACAGGCTGCGTACATCCCGTCAACTCCATTGAAATAGCCTGATCTTGGACGGATTCGAGCAGAGTTGGCGTACTTTTTGCTGACTCAAGTCATAAAGCCAGAAGACCGGTTCCACTTCGCACCATAGATACATAATCAATGAACTTGTGAGGCGGCACAAGCTATACTTGTGTATTTGTTAATGGATATTTTATTTCAATTCAATTAATTGATTTGCGAAATGGATGCTTTATATTTGTGAAATGAAGTGCGTTGTCAATTGGATGTTTTATGTCTGTGAAATGAATTGAGATGTGAAATGTATCTGAAATGAAATGAGATGTGTGAATTGTATGTTTTATGTCTGTGATTATTTGCTTGTTTCAGAGGGCATGGCTAGCATTTCCTGAGGCTAGCCGATAAACAGAAATAGATTTAGATTTAGGAGAAAGGAATATCACAAACAGTTTTTCATTAAAAACCGTCTGTGATTTTCTGATATCACAGACGGTTTTTTACTAAAAACCGTCTGTGATTATCGCATATCACAGACGGTTTTTACTTAAAAACCGTCTGTGATATCTGATAATCACAGACGTTTTTTAATGAAAAACCGTCTGTGATATCTGGTAATCACAGACGGTTTGAAAACCGTCTGTGATAACCTTCGATTATCACTGACCCATAAATTCAGACGGTTCAGAAAACCGTCTGTGATGACGTTTCTGAACCATCTGTAGTGTGGTTTTCTGTAGTAGTGTATGTATGTGTGTATGTATATGTATATAATGTGTATGTGTAGGAGCATGCTGCAAGCATTGAACACACTCAGCAAAATTGGAGCATGCCATTGTATTTAGTTACAGGAGATAAGAACGACCGGAGATCGTGGGCTATTGCTGACGAGTTACCACGCTGTATGCACGTCCATAACGCACGGTAATAGGGCTTGAGGACGCGAGGATTGGGTTTGGGCTCGGCTCGCGTGTTTTTTGTTGGGCCTACGTGTCGGTAAAAAATAAAAGAAATAAACCACCACCATCAGCTCATTGTTTTAAATAGTAAAGATTTGCATGCATTAGAATTACGTCTATATACATGTACCCAAATGATATATGCATATCACACATGTAACATACACATACTTTCAGAAACCAAAGTTCCAGTAGGGCTCGTCGAGGTGAAGGGAGCCAACAGAAGCGGGCGAGAGCTGCGCCTCGCCGCCGGTGAGCCCGGTGTCCCGTGAAATGTCGCTGCTTCGCTTCGGTAGGTCGTGGCCGTCGTCGTACTCCAACAACTCTGGCAGATCATCTGGAGCACTGGAGTGCTGCAGCTGCATGATCGTGCGCCATGTAGAACAGTACGCCCCCAGCTGGTGATCGTCATGGAGGAGCCAAGTTGGAGAGACGCATCTTGAACGGTTCATGATCAATGGAAGCTCCTCGCGATGAACCGTATGCTCCTCCTCACCGGGGTGGCAGTTCGTGCTCCACGGATCAAAGTGAACCGGCGGCGCTTCCTCCTCCTCACCGCCGTCGCAACCATCAGGCACCATTGGAAGGAGATGGCCAGCTGGAGATGTGTGCCCATGCACTGCCGCCTCTTCCTGCTCCAGCTCCATTTCCAGCTTCCTGTGACTGTGATCACTTGCAGGCCTCTTCACGAACACCTTGCAGATCACCCACTCACTCTGCGTTAAGGGGACATCAGAAAGCTAGTCAAACCACTGTCATCATGCTTGATCTCCCAAAGCAAAACTTAATGGAGACTGGAGAGGGCTCCGTACCTGAGCTCCTCTCAGGAAGCTGGAGCAGGGGCTTCTCTGCCCCAGGGTGTACTCGTGCATGACCCAGCTGGTCTTCTCCCCCCTGGGCGCCCTGCCGCCGTAGAAGACGAGCGTCTTCTTCGTCCCGACGAGGCGGCCGCCCCTGCTGCAGTACACTCCCTTGTCCTTCCCCGTCGACTTCCAGTAGCCGCCCGCCGTCGCGCGGCGGGCCCGCGCCCCGGACGGGTACCTGCTGCCCCTCATGCAGAAGAAGTAGCACTGCTGATCTCCTCCTCCTCCTCCGGTCGTCGCCGCCGCCTTGCCTGTGCATGCAAACGTTCGTCAGGGATCGATCGAGCAGCGCGTGCATGCATCAGTGCATGTTAGAACTGAAGAGTAATAATTCTGTGTTCTTGTATAGCCAGGCCTCGTTTGGAACGCAGGAATGAAACTTTTATCCGTGAAGTTTCTCTGAAATCCCCGTGTTTCAATCAGACCCCCCGGACAGGTAGCTAGGTAGGCAGGCATGGATGCAAGGGGTCATACATGGAAGTTCCCATGGTTCGGACTTGTAGAGGTCGACGTCGCGGATGGCCGCGGAGGTGAAGCTGGCGTCCATGGCCTTCCTGGCGAGGTAGTAGGTGATGAGCTCCTCGTCGGTCGGGAAGAACCGGAACCCCGGCGGCAAGCGCTCCATCTGCCGCTCCCCTTCCATCCTAATACGTACACATACGTAGACAAGGCCAATCACAAAATACATACACTAATTAAAAAGTGTGTGTATATACACCATGAAAAGGAGCAACAATATCCTGTATTGTGCATGTCTGTTTGTATAAGGGTAAGGTTTTACAATGCAAAGCTAGCCTACGTATCATCAATGTAAACGTGTGTGGATGTATGAGATTCGTAGAAAGATTACAAGAGATCAACGAGAAAACGTTGGAGACGTTACATGTAGGGAATCGCCGATGTGCAAAGAGAGATGTGATCGTCAGCAGCTGTGTAGAGGAGCAGCAGCGAGACGCCCCCCGTTTTATCATGGCCAGGGCAGCTAGCCTTGCTGGTTTGCGTGTACTTGCCGGGTTGGGATCTGCCTAGCTCCAAGTGTTCAGGTAGTTGGGGATGACGTGGACATCTTGTGCATTTCAGCCGCTCTACGCACGCATGCAGGATTTTATGGCTGTGTCCGGCTGTGGCTTGTAACTTTTGGGTTGTTTGTGCGAGAGATTACAGAGTAATAGGAACTTACATGTGGTTTTTGGTGATCTAAATGAAGTAGGTAAAATATGTACAATAGTTAACTAGTAGATTCTATCTTGAAAAAGTACTCCGTTTAAAAGCTAATTACTAAAAAAAATCAAAAAACAGCCTTTAGAAACTGAAAAGAGCATAGCCATATGTACAGTTGGAATCCGAGTGAGGTGCGCTTCCTGCATGCAGTATACGTACACTGTACGGGCGCCTCTGTCGTATGCCGTCGCGCGGGCAGGCGGCACCGGCACAGCCTGCTCACGCCGCCAATAGCTCCGGCAAAACACGTAGGTGACAGGTTTGTGCCAATATTTGTGTTTCGAGTTACGTATACACGGGTACTACCCTGCCTGATAAGAGTCATGCATACATGCATAACACAGAGCTTTCAATTAATTGCGTATATTTCACTCAATAAAATATCTGCATAGTTTTATACCATGTTCCAAAGTACCGTAGGTTTTGGCTGAAATGACATTACATCCGTTGTTAGTTTTTTTATGTATTTAATTAAAGCAAAATAAAGAAAAAAATAGGAAAAAAAACCCATTATAATATAGCATGTTTTAGACCATGTTCCAAATTGTTGTGGGTTTTAGCTGAAATAGATGGCTGAGCTGAGCTGCGCCTGATTTTAGCTTTGGTGAGCCGGATAATTTAGCGTGTTTGATTCACTGCCAAACTTTGCAACACTTGAGCTAAACAAACGTTTGGTTTTCAGTAGTTAAGGTTTGGTTCACGACGCATTTTGTAGCATGTTACACTATTTTTGTACTCCCGTTCTTTTTTACTTAACATGCTAGAGTCCATGCCATGCCGTCAAATAGTGTAAATTTTGTCTGCAAATATGTTTAAAATTATCTAGATTGATTACATAAAAATTACATCATTAAATTTATTGTTAAAAATACTTTCATAACATTATAATTTTACCAATATATCTTAATATAA
This sequence comes from Dendrocalamus sinicus, assembly GCA_036346575.1. Classification (NCBI taxonomy): domain Eukaryota; kingdom Viridiplantae; phylum Streptophyta; class Magnoliopsida; order Poales; family Poaceae; genus Dendrocalamus; species Dendrocalamus sinicus. The sequence continues at coordinate 25,738,862 of CM070663.1, forward strand.
AGATACAAATAATTAACGGTTCTGTTCCAAACAGCTTTTGATTGCTAACTTCTAGATTCCAGAATCAAAAAATTATTTGAAACGTGTTGGCTTTGTAACACAGTATTTTTCTTTTTTTTTTCTTTACATTGTCTATAGAGATATAATAGTTTTTTATTTTGTTTAATTGAATGCCTAGAAAAGCTAACGATCGTTACAATACTATTTTAGCCAAAACAAAAATAATAAAAAAGATCGAATTGAAAGGGGGCGAAAACCGTAAGTAAAAAGGAACGGAGGAAGCAAGTCTTCCTTGTTCTTTACAAAACTGGGCGCTGGGCTTCCTACGTTGCTACCAGGACTTTACAATGTAAGGTTGGCCCGGCAGAAAAACCCTCCGATTTATGCGCCAGCTTAAAAAAAATCTTACCCGTGATCACGGATGTGAATATGTTAAATAAAGTAGGCCTAGTTAGCATCATAGCTATGGACTGGGCCGTATTTCGGAGACCACGAGCAAGTCCAAACTCCAATAGAAGTCGACAGATGATTCTGCTCTCCGGGGGCGTTCTCCTGTTTTCGGCTCTCTCTAGGGGTGAAAACGGGTCGGGTTAATCCCGACCGATCTGGCACCGAATCCGATTGGTACCGAATACGACTAGTACCGAATCCAGAGAAAAAAATATGGGTTAGGATATGGTAACAGCAATATCCGTCCGAATCCGATACGTCTTCAAGTATGATTTCTGGTTAGTGCTACTATTTAACGTTTCATTTTCTTTTGTAATGGTAAAATAAAATCTTCCACATCAGCTACTAAATAGTAACATCAAGTCAGTGCATCCTACTCCATTTCTTGCCTTTGTATGCATTCCTTACAAACAAGTAGGGGTGCAAACGAATTGGGTTAATCCCGACCGATCCGACACCGAATCCGATTGGTACCGAATCCGATTGATACCGAATCCGGAGAAAAAAAATATGGGTTAGAATATGGTAACAGCAATATCCGTCCGAATCCGATCCGTTTTCACCCCTAGCTTTCTCTTTGGCTTATAAGTAAAAAAGTCGAAGGATAAATAAATATATGGCTTTTTAATCAAGTTTTTAAAAAGCCATAAATCACTTTACAACTATAATCCAAAAGCCAAGAAAGATATGCTTATTTTGGTTTTTGTGGGTTATGAATAAGCTTGCTACTCAACTTAATGGAAATTATCCATCAATACCATTGCTTATATAGTCTCAATTATTCTTTTTTTCTTCTTATTTATGGGTTGTGATTTTACTTATTTTTCTTTGAATGATTTGTGCCGTTATTGGTCAAATCTCATGAGGACACGATGAAACTGGGAATTATGTATAGTAATGGATTTCATCTATGATATTAGAACAATAGTATTTTTAGACATTTTAACAATAAGCTATCACTCAAAAGACAAAAAAAGCTAGAATACCAAGTAGTCTAGCTTGCTTAAAAACAGACTGCTTTTAAGTTCTTTAAGTCAAAGGGTGGCTTTAAACAATAAGCCAAAAAGCCTAAACAAATAGGGCCTTACTGGTTTCTGCTTATGCATTTTGGCTACGGTTGATAGCTTTTGGCTGAAAATAAATAGTAGTGGCTGAAAAAAAGTGTCTTTCAGAAGGAGACAAATGGTGCAAAAAATGAGGGAGAAATACGTGCGCGAGACAAGAACGAGAGAAATAAGTTATGCGATGCGCCTATGGCCCTCTCACTTATCCTCGGAGTTAGACGGAAGTGAGAAAAGTAAAGAAGTCATTTCAAGAAATTAGATAATTGGCTTCTGAAGGCAGAAGCAAAACCAAGACAAGCTAAGACCGGATCTCTCTAAAAAAAAAGGTAATTCTGCTTTGACACAGACGCATGTGCGCGCAGAAGTTTGCACATTATTCGTGGATGTACAAAAAAGCAATTACACATCCGCTAATTTCCACACCATATTCATACATAACACACCTTGATACACACCATCAGTATGAAACACCTAACAGTATTGTATATCAGTATTCGGTATCATCATGTCAAAGCAGAAATATTGCACACAGCGGTCATGGCGGGTTTGCAGCTCTGCTTGCTCACGAGGTGTTCGACGAAATGCCTAGCAGAAAATTCGGCACGAACATTTGGAGCCCGCAATCTGAATGCTCATATCATGGGATTTCAAGCATCTCTCTGCATCTTCTTCTTGGCAATTGGCAAAACAAGCTTCAAACAGCACAGGCATCATCATGCTCAAACAGTTCACTGTACCCTACAATTGTATGACTACATAAACAACACAGATGACAAGACAACAACATGCTACATATGTATGGTATGATTTCGCGCATCGCTGTGGTCAACAAGAACAGATTCAATCAGGTGATGTTCCTCTTCTTGAGCTCTCCACTCTCCCTGAGATGAACGTCCACCTTCTTTTCCACATTCTTGCTGAATCCAGGGTATGGCTCATAGCCAAACAGTTTGTTCAGGATCTGTGCGCACAAGAGGTAACAAGTACTACTGATCACAACTCCATGTCAATTCAATTCCTAGTAGATTCATACTTTTTTTTTACTTTTATATATGCAGATGATTCAAGGATTAATAGATGTTTATATTTAATGTTTACCTGCAGGAAGATGAGGAATGGCTCCATCAAGAACACCTCAGGAAGGTCACTCACTGTTGGCCCTCTCTTCTGCAAGAACATGCAGATTAAGCAAATAATCGGGAATGGAGGCATAGCTAGGTTACCAAGAAGTTGATGGAGATAGGGAGGACGAATCGCTGAAGCTTGCCTCGAAGAAGCCATGGCCGAGGAACTGCCATGTCCAGCAGAAAAGCTGCGTGGCCAGCACGACCTTCCAAGAGAGCGCGAACCCGAGGCGCGCCGCGAGGGCGCGGCTGGCGACCCAGGCGGCGAGGAAGAGGAGCGCGGCGAGGGCGCCGGCGCGGCGGTCGACGGCGAGGTAGGCTGCGGCGTAGGCGAGGGAGAGGGCGAGGGCCGGGTCGAGCGGAAGGAGGGGGGAGGGGAGGGGTAGGAAGTGGAGGATGAGGAGGTTGGTGAAGAGGATGGGGCCGGTGAGCAGCGCGTGCGCGGCGGCGTTCACCGGGTGGCGGTGCTGAGACCGGAAGAAGGCGAACTGCGCCTCCAGGTCCAGCACCCCGCGCCTCCTCTTCTTGGCCTCCATGGACGATGACCTCCAACGAGTCAAGGATCCAAAACCGTTTTTATCAGAGCACCGAATGTATGCGGGCATGCGGTTGGCGCAACAATACATATAGCTATCGTCTTCACGTGGGAACCAAAACTTTATGTGGTAAATTCGGATGCTTTAGAGTACCTGATAAGGGCATTTTCAGTGGTGTTTATCAGCCGTTTTTTAGCTATATCATATCGGTAAAATTTTATATAAAAAGAATATGCTATATATATATATATATATAAAAGAGAGAATATGATCTCTCTTATTAGATGAATGATATCATAATTTGATGCAAAGTTGATAAAAATAAATGGTGAGGGGTGTGAGGGGGAAGCTGTGATAAAAATAATATAAATTACGTCCCGTTCATTTCGACTTAAACTTCTGACTTATTTTTTTACTATTAATAAATTTTATTTTTTTCTAAACTTTTAGCTTTTTTGAGCTTTTTTGCCGGTACTTTTTTCCTGTATTCGTTTGTGTTGTCTGTGATGAGCTAACATATTTTTTCTATTTTAATTTTTTTTAAAATTTAATTATACTAAATAAGCCATCTTCAGCTACAGTGTAATTTTAGCTAGATACAGTACAATTTCAGCTATAAGCCACTATTTTTCAGTCCAACCGAGCGGGACCATAATTTGATGAATAATTTTAAAGATAAATTATTAGAGATATTATCTCTAGTCCTTTTAAATAAGTATAGTTCGGACTGTATGCATAAGACATTGTTGCCATCACAAAGTCGATGATTGCGATTGTGTTTGTGGCGTGAACAATACCTTTTGTGTAGCAGCTGGAACAAGGATAAAAATATCGGTGGTTGGCCATATCGGCTAGGACCGTTAAAAAATTACTATTTGAAATGTTTTGAATTTTAAATTTGATAACCATAACCAACCGTAAATCGGCCAAATTCAAAATATAAGTATAAATTTGATAATTAAAATCGTCTGTTAGAAAGACTTGTTACTGATGGTAACTTATACCGACCAGTCTGGTATTTTCCGTAAACGATTTTTAATACTTATCGGAGCTACTACCGTCAACATGTTCTCTTGTGAATCTAGGTGTGAACCTATTTGGGTGTGGGTGGATCTTCATTAATACGCGTCACCGTCGGCTTTTGAGATGTACTTGATAGCTAGCTTGATGGTCGTCGTGATGTGCTCGAAACTACGGGATAAGACGCTGCATCGCGCTGGTGCGATGTTATGGTAAGTTCGATACCATGTCATCGTTCCTCTCACAAAAATATAGATGCTTTTGACCACGCCCACGGTGTGAAAATCGTAGTGCTGTTCCTGACATTCTGGTAAGGCCCATGCATCTGGTATTTTTGATAGAATCGGTTCAATACGTATAGTATATACGATATTATTAGTTTAGTAATATATAATATTTTTAAAAATATGGTTTGGTAGTGATAAATTACAATTTATTTTGATATGGTATCGATAAATACCATATTTATCAAAATTGATGTGAATTGTGAATGATATAATGAGACGATAATATACTGGTAATAAAGTTAAAACTTAGAAGCACTTCATAAAATACGGATATTTGACGACATATGCAAAAGCAAGACTAAAAAGTAACGATGCAACAACCAACGAGTAAACTTATTGTACTCAATGAGACACAGACAGCTACAGCCCACAAACACATAGACAGTCATCATGGACTCATGGTCTCACACAGACATAGACACAGTGCAACGTCCAGGCAATCGCTTGTTAGCCCAAAATTTGAAAGTTTTTTTACATATGGACCCCTAGAGAAAAGATTTACAAAAATGGACACTCAGCACGGTGCCAAAGGATATGGCGCCCAGGGTACATAGCACGGTGCCATATACTTTGGGGCCGTGCGTAGACACATAGGAGTCACGGTGGCATAGCACGGCACCAAAGCACATGGCGCCGTGCTATGTAACCACGGCGCTAACGGCCGTGGCGCCGTGCTCTGGGACTTAAGCCCGAGCACGGCCCCTGCCCCCCCACCCCCACCCCACCCCCTCACTCATCCCTGCGAACAGACACAGCAGCCCGCCGCCGCCCCTCTCTTCCCCCTCCAAATCCACTCCAATCCGTTGCTTTTTCTCGCGATTTTGCTTCCAAACCGAGCAAGCAAGGTGAACTCCCTCCTCTCCCTTAATTTTTTCCCCAATAGATATGGATTATTTGAGGTACATTTCATGGGGCAAGATTTGAAACCCTAGATGAAATTAGTTAGATTTGGTTCGGTTTTAGGTTGGATTTGCAATAGATATGCGTAATGTAAGAGTAGCCATGGGTGTAGATTCGTTTTTAGGGTTTGATTTGAGTGAGATTGATGAATGTTTAAAAATAGGTATGTTTTTAGGGTTTGTTTGCTTGTTTAGAAATAGGTATGTTTGCTTGTTTAGAAATAGGTATAGGTGTAGATTCGTTTTTAGGATTAGAAATAGGAAAATTTGGTAGAAGTGATGAATGTTGGAGAAAAATTAGCGATTAGTGATATTAGTAATTTAGTTTATCCGATATGGTATATCAATTTTCGTTAATAGTTATAGCATTTTGTTGTTGCGGCCGATTCGACTGACGTATGTTTGCTTGTTGTGCTATAGATGGATAAACTTGTGACTTTACACCATGATGGAACTATGAAGAGAAATGACAATGGGGGTGTTGATTTGGAGGGCATGGAAGAGACCACATTGCTATTTAGTTCACGTCCATCGTATGGTGAGGTCATTTGTCGCTTGAAAAAGAGGTGGGGATGGATAGATGAGCAAGGTGATGTTGTTATGCAAGGATTGATTGATGTTGGGTCGTCAAAGGGGCCGCATATAAAGAGATTGGTTTCGATTGGCAGCGACGGTGAATGGGATAACTATGTGGCCATCGTTTTGGACTCAGAGGTCAGAGCACCTGACTTGTTCGTGCGGATGGTGGTGAGAGATCCATCACCTCCTAGGGTTGCATTCGATCTCAATGACTCACCGTTGGTTGGGTCACCGGCTCATGAAGAGGTCGAGGTACAAGTTGTATCCTCGGCTCAAGTATATGAGGTTCCACTGACTCAGGTAGAAGCTGACTCTGAGGATGTCGATGACCGGTCTGTTGATGGATTCAACGAGGAGACAGTGTTTGAGGAACCCATGGTTTGTGTAGCATCTAACAGGGTGGATGTACAGCTTGCGGAAGACGAGGCTGCTTATGAGAATGCGAGGGCTGTGGACTCAGATGATGACAGACCGGTCCCAAGTTTGACGTCTAGCGAAATTGAGCTGTTGAGAAGAATGTTTCCTGGCCGTGATCCACTAGCGTCTGATTACAATGACCTAAGCAACGCACATAGGGCTGTCGCAGATGGAGGGCAAATGCAGAGGGACGTACCTAGGTCTGGGGGTAGTATCATAATCCACAAGGGTCATGTCTTTGAGGATATGTCGGCATTGAAGATGTGGTTGAAAGAGTACTCGATCATGCACAACCGTCCATATCAGGTTAAGAACTCATACGCCAAACGTCGGTACACCATCAAATGTGAGAGCACAGGGTGTGCATGGAAAGTCTGTGCCAGAAAGGTGAAGGGTACGGAGAAGTTTAAGATTACAACTGTGGATGGACCGCACAGCTATGGGTCTTCTGAGCTCGGCTAGAAACATCGTCAGTTGACTTCTCGGTTCATTGCAACCTGCCTGTACCCCATGATAAAGCACATTCCAACGATATGCGTGGCAGCAGTGATAGAGGTCGTTAAGCTAAAGTGGCACTACACAATCAAGTATGGGAAAGCATGGAGGATGCAACAACGTGCTTTGAAGTTGATTTATAGTGATTGGGAGGAGGCGTATGAACGTTTACCGGCCATGTTCAACTCAATGAAAGCGGTGAATGCAGGAATGCAGTATGAGTACATGCCTAAGCCCGATGTATGGGTTAATGGGAGACAGATTTTCTTTCGAGCATTCTGGTGCTTTGGTCAGTGTGTCGAGGCTTTCAAATATTGTAGGCCTGTTTTGTCAATTGATGGGACGTTCCTATTGGGCAAGTATGAGGGGACGTTGTTGATTTCTATTGGCTGTGATGCGAACAACTCGCTTGTGCCGTTGGCTTTTGCTTTGGTGGAGAAGGAGGCCAGATCTAGCTGGGCTTAGTTTCTATGGCTTGTACGGATCCATGTGGTTGGCCCGGGGAGGGAGATATGTGTGTTGTCTGACAGGCACGCTGGGATCTTGAGCGTCATTAAGGAAATGATATTAGGACATTTACCTGTGCATCATCGTTGGTGCACAAGGCACCTTGCAGAGAACTTGTTAAAAAAAGATGGGGTAAAGGACAACTTTGCACTTTTCGAGGAGGTATGTCGCCAGAGGGAGGTAAAGCTGTTCGATGAAAAGTTGGAGGAGTTGAACACGAAAACTAATGCCGAGGGCCGTGATTGGATAAGGGGTTTAATGAGAGATGTGCAGAAATAGTCAAGGGCTCATAACCCATTGGGAAGGAGGTATGGGTTCATGACTAGCAACATGGCAGAATGCTTCAACGGGCTGCTTAAGGGATCACATGGATTGCCAGTTACCGCAATTGCTGCCTTCACTTTCTACAAAGTGTGTTGTATGGTTTGTTAACCAGCACCGGGAAGCCTCAGACATGTTAAAGGCACATGCACGTTGGCCACCTCGTCCTCATGGCTTCCTTACCAAAGCGAACATGCAGGCCAATGAACAGGAGTACCACTGTTTTGACCATGTGACGGGCACGTATGAGGTTGTTGAGGGTGGAGGGACAACCCAGAATGGAGAGCTCCGAGAGGCCCGAAAGCATAAGGTCATGATTACATCCTTCACATGCACATGCGGTGTTCCCGATAAGTTATATTTTCCATGCTCCCATATGGTGACCGCATGTAGGGCCCGGAATATCGATGTTGAGACCAAAATCCCGACACTGTTCAGTGTGGATGCGTTAGTGAGGACCTGGGCCCCACGGTTCGATCCATATTGTGATGAAAGTGAGTGGCCACTTTACTCGGGTCCCAGGTACACAGCGGACGAGGGGTTACGTTAGCACAAGAGGGGCAGTAGGAAGCGGTCAAAGTACAAGATGGACATGGATCGGATATCTGGTCGCACCAAGAGGGGTAGGGCAAATCCCTTCGTTGAGGACCCACAGGAGACACTGCAGTACTTGTGGTCTAATGGGTCACAATTCACGGACATGTCAACGTCGTTCCAATCAGGTTAGCGGCGTTAGGTCTAGAGAGCATAATTTTTAGATATTTTGTTATTCTTATCATTAACGTATTTTGTTATTCTTATCATTAACGTATTTTTGAATGCATATGATGGTGAGGTACCGGCTGCTGGATGAGTTCTACGATAGGGAGCATCATGGCAGGCTTACGAAGGACGGCCAGGTACGTGTATTATCGAAATATATTTTTCTCATGTTACATGTGTTTTCATCACGTAGCTAACTTTTAAAGCATTTTCCAGGAGATTCCCATACTTCGTCCTCGAACCCATGATGGACGAGGAGGAGGCATCTACCCACAACGAGATTGGGATGTCGCATATGCCCGACACACCATCTACTCAGGCTTCGCAGCGGCCTCGTCGTTCGGCCCGTCCCCCGAGCACGTATACTCTAGGGACTGATGCTCTGGCCAAGGGCAAGGGAAGGGCCAAGAGGCAGCGAGACTGACTTTATTTTGTGCGCTGAGACCTGTGTGATGTTTTGAGATTTATTGAGAGTTATGTGATGTTGTTCTACGTTATTAAGACTTATGTGATGTTGTTATTTAGGTATTCAGCTGTTTTATATGTGAATGTATGTGTATGTGTATATGTGCATGTGTTTTGTATATGCAGAAAAAACAGCAAAGTGCTGTTTTTCTGCAGGTTAAGGTAGAATGGCGCCAAAGGGCCTGGCGCCGAGGTATTCAAATACAGTGTCAGGCCCTTTGGCGCCATGCCAATGCATATGGCGCCAAAGACCCAGGCGCCGTAGTCAAATACCTCGATGCTAGGCCCTTTGACGCCAGGAGTGAGGGGTAGGGGGCCGGGGGCTGTGCTCGGGCTTAAATCCCAGAGCACGGCGCCACGGAAGTTAGCGTTGTAGTTACATAGCATGGCGCCATGTGCTTTGGCGCCGCGCTATGCCACCATGGCTCCTACGTGTCCACGCACGGCGCCAAAGCATATGGCGCCGTGCTATGTACTCTGGGCGCCATATTCTTTGGCGCTGTGCTAAGGGTTTATTTTTGCAAATCTTTTCTCTAGGGGTCTATATGTAAAAAACTTTCAAATTTTGGGCTAAAAAGCAAAAATTTTACTAGGCCCAATGGGGTGGCCGGATGGGCTACGCCTGGCCGCCTGCGCTAGTAGTCTAGTACTAGTGTCTAGCAGTAGACAGTGCAGTATTCATTTTTTTGTTTTCAGCCTGTTTTTAGAAAATTCGAACCCCAAAAATCAGAATTCTAGATGCCGTACCTAATACCGAATACAGTTAAACCGAGTTAACGGGTATGGTTCGGTTCAAATGTACACAACTCTAATTCTGGTGCTCTAAGGCAAGACAAAGGTTCATTATTTTCGGTTTTTCAGCGTTCATTATTTTTGGTTTTTCAGCGTTCATTATTTTCAGTTTTCAGCCGACTTTTGATTTCAGTTTCTTTCGACAATCACTATTAATGGTGTTGATCTCATTGTCAGATAAGCTACGACCATCGACCAGGCACTGTAGCTGATGCCATAAAAGCATGTGGTGTTTTGGAGAAATCATGAAATGAATTGAATAATGAATTAATGGTTACATATATAGACATTTTCCTTCTATATCTAAACATTGGTTTATAGGAACAATACCCAGAAGATAAGGAAGGAAGAGACTTGAAAGTAGAGATGGCAACGGGTAAATACCCATCGGGTATTGCCATTCTATATCCGTACCCGCTAGGTGTAAATTTACCCGTCGGGTTACCCGTATCCGCACGCGGGTAGGAAAATTTACCCATACCGTGCATTCGCGGGTATTACTACCCGACGGGTAACCGCACCGCAAGCATACCGGTTCAACACATAAGAATATCATCAATTTAGACATTCATTAATCATACATGCCAAGCACAAAAAGCGTCTAATGATCAAAATTAGTACATCACATAAATATACTTGACATGACCATATCAACATATGACAAACAAATAAACAATCAACAACAAGCAGATAATAAAATTAACATTTGAGTGGGATGTCTAGTTGTCTAATGCGGGTATTCATTACTCGGGTAGGCGGTATGGGTAGTATATACCACACCCGCACTCCGCTACCCGGCGGGTAGAGGATTTCGCCCAATAACGTACCCATGGGTACATAAAATTTTCCATACCCGTCTCTTTATCGGGTAAAACCCGTCGGGTATTCGGGTATCGGGTACCCATTGCCATCTCTACTTGAAAGGATACACGTGATCCATAGCACGTAACAATCATGGCGGATCGACCATGGTATATTGACCATGGCAGGTTGAGCATGGCAGAACGACCATGACAAGTCGAGCACGGCAGAACAATCACGACAGATTGACTATAGTATATCAAGTATGACAAAACAACCATAAATAGTCAGAATTACAGTATATAATCAATGGTCATAACTATAGTGTCTAATCGAATCGATGGCCGTACCTTTTCTAACACTCACGAAACAATGTGGATCTGACGGTGGCGGCATTCATTTTGGAGAACTAGGAGGTCAGCACGGGAAGTCCCGAATCGCAAATTGCTAGCTGCAGGCGAGCGAACCTGTTTTGCGTTAATGACGGAGCGATGGCTGGCTAAAGTTGTTTGCCTTACGCCTTCATAACTATCTAAACTCCTGACGGTAGCCGACAAAAGTATAAAATATACTATGCGTATACACATAGTTAAACAGATAATATACTATACATACATACACGTGTGGTTGAAACTATTACGGCCAACACGTTCTTGCGATTCTACGTGTGATGAACCTACGGGGGAGCGGGTGGATCTCATTAACACTGCGTCGCCATCCGTTGGCAGTTGGCTTATGCTTTTGTGTTTCACTTCTAGGTTCTTAATTTCATTTTTTTAGTTTTTTATATTTTTTATTGTCCGTATGAGAAAAGCTGCATTTTCTAGTTTTAAAATTTTTGAAAATTTAATTACATTAAAAAAGATTACAGTGCTAAAAAAGTCTAAGTAAATAGAGAAGGGGAGCAATGCAACCATTGCGTGCCATATCGTGCATTCCATTTCCATGCCTTGTCATTGCCAACGATCAGCTTCAGATCGAAGCAGGGAGAGGGTGGAAAGATTTCTTCTGGGACAGAATCGTGGAGTGTATGTTCAACTGTTGTGCTTGACTCGGTTAGCTTCATGGCTGCCGTCAGCCCATCACCATTAATTTGCAGGAGTATTTGGCGGAGACGTGTCTAGGCCCTAAGCTAATCACGGGATCCACCAAATGTGAACAGGCACGGTGGGAAAAGGGCGGGTGCGAGACCGACCGTGTTTGATTCCTCTACCCGTTCACACTGCCTTTGTCAATTCATTGCGTCGAAAGCGACACCTCGAATTGACTCCTGGCCATGTACAGATCGATCCATTTGTTGAGTTGAAGCCGCTGTTCTTTCAGGCTACGACAGGTAATTTTTGGTAAATTTTAGCTGTGATTGATAATTTTTGTCTAAATTTTTAAAACAATAATAGATAGTGCAGATGCGGATATAAACAGCATACATAGTTTTAAGCTTAACAAGCCGTTTATAACATCTATTTTAAGAAATTATCCTATTTATTTTAATTTTTGAGGAAGCCAAAATCCTAAAGCCCAAAAAATGACAAAAAAACTATATAACCTGGGAACTGACTATATGAAGTTCACATCTCGTTTTTTTTTCCTTTTTTTGCAAGGAGAATTACAAAGTTTATCTGTAGCTGTAGATGAGGTTCCTGACCAATATGGGCATCTCGTAGATGAGTACAATTACAAGGCAGCAGAATCAACGCCTTTTTTTTTTGCCTTCAGTCAGTCGGCCTCGAGCATCAGTTTTCCAAAAACTAGCTTTCATCAACCGGAAGGAACAGCTGATTATAATGATATGCATCATATCCTCCAGCGAGCAGTGCACAAACACACCGGACCTGTTGCCAATACCAAAATGCAAGTGTTTGCTCGATCGAGCCGGTGTGTTTGTAACTCTCTGATAATGGAAGGCAGGGGCGATGCTATTTGTTCTGAAAAGTTCTCTTCTTTTTCTGAAAGATTGTTATGTACCAACTTCCAAATACAGGTGATACAAGTGAGTTGAAGCAAATAGAGACTGGGAATAGAGAAATCCAGACTAGGAAGGGAAAGAATTTGAGATTTGAGACTGGGATTGCAGTAGAGCTTGGAGAAGAACTAGAAGGCGGAGGGGCTAACCCCTATGGCCCAGTTCTTTTCTAATACGGTAGATGGCTTATGGTTATGACTGATAGCTTCTGGTTTTAGTGCGACCGCTTATACGAGCAAACCGAATACCAATAAATCGCTTCACAAAGGCTATCCTGATAAGCTACATCAAAATGATGACGGAGAAGCCGTCATGTTTGTTTGTTTGTGATAAGCCATAAGTCATAAACCATAAGCTATAAGCGAAAAATAACTGTCTTTGGCTGGTTTTAAATTGTTCGATCCTTCCTCTGCTGCTCTTGCTCCTTTTGTATTGCAGCCACATTGTCTCCTTGGGCCACAACCTAGCCTAGTTGTAACAGCCCAATTTCGCTTCAAAAATAAACATGCATGATTTTTCATGAATTTCTAGAATTTTGTGTATTTTAAAATTTTTTGCAAAGCCTTATTGGAGATTGAGATTTTTAAAATAAATTCCTTAGCTCAAAAATGTGAATTCAAAATTTCTAAAAATCAATGGATGCTGAGGAATTTTTCCTAAAATTCTTGTGTGCAAATACCTCCTAAAATTCAAATTAGAAATTCAAACTCAAATTGAAATCAGAAATAAAGTTTAAACCCAAAAATTCCCCCTCCTTTCACTTCGGGCTGAATCCAACTTGTCGACCCAGCCCATCTTCACTTTTCCTTCCCCACCAGCTCGCACAATGTGCTGGCCCACTCCTCTCTTCCTTTCCACCAACGTGGCCTAGCCAAACCGGCCCAGTCCCACACACGCTCGCTCGCCAACCCAGCAGCTTGCTCTCTCTCGCGCCATCAGTGATGACTAGGCCCCACGGTCCCACCTGTTAGCCCTAGCTATTGTTCTTCTTCCTTGCCTCACTCTCTCTCGCCAGAGCTCTCTCACTCGCTCTCTCCGAGTCACCAAGATGAGCTCATGAAGCGGCATTGAAGGTTTGTAGTAGCACCATCCTCGAGCCTTACTTCGCCGCAAGATAGTCCCATCCGCGCGCCAGTGCCATTACAAGCCCCGCCGCTCGGATGATGTGAAATGACCGAGAAACCTTTCCTCTCATCCCACTCCTTCCCTCTATTTAAGTCATGCCCAACCACATCACCAAGTACGCCATATATCGCTCTCCACTTCGCCTGATCTCTCCCCCTCTCTTTACTTTTGGTTGAAGCCAATCGAGCCATCAACCTCAAACCCAGCCGTCGGCTTCCACCGACGAATTCCACCACTCCGTTGAGTCTCCACCGACGCCGTCATCATATTCACGTTCATCTCATTACCTTCTACCTCATGCTCACCTCCCTGTGCTCGTTTGCCCTTAGGAAAGCTGAAGCGGTGATCTCGCCGTCGTACATAGCCCGGCCGTCAAGTAGGCCACTCCATTCCCTTTGCTCTGGTGAGTTTTGATTGTGGCTATCATGCCCGTAGTATCTGCCTTGACCTTCCCATGATAATGCACCCTTTGGTTTGCCTTGTCATGCTCTTTAGCCGCTGGAACACTGTTGTTGATTGGAAAGAGCGCCGACCTGCCACCACCATTGATCTCCCCCTTCGCTCTATCTCTCTGTGAGCCTATCTGATCCTATGCAATTCCCTACATTACAAACACAATAGGCTAGTCAATGGCGTGTGTAATTCACCGTAGCACCACCACGCTGGAGCCCCTCGCTGCTCAGCCTCCAACCGCCATAGAGAGCTTAGCTCGTTACTGCATCCTTAGCACCAAGGCCACTCTTAGCATCGCGGTAGCCTATAGATACTCATGCTCACCTCAATTCAAAGTTTTAGCTAGCATTTTGTAGTCGCCTATGTGCACCGTAGCGTTGCTGCTGTCCTCACCATCGCGTCACCGCCTCAAGCTGCCTCCCGCCATGCCATTGCCACCATCTTGGTTATCGTGACCATTATAACCAGGGGCGGAGGGCTCAGTATGGCAAGGTATGGCGCTCGCCATACCTTGAATTCCCAGCGATTTTTACCCCCAAATCACTCTGTATCATAGACACATCAAGAAAGATGAAGTTTCACTGTAATAAACTCTCACCAATGGCGAGAGGAAGAAGAACGAGAGTGAATGTTACTGGACGTTCTCTGGGTCGTCACTGCAATTGCCTACCTCGCCTAGACGCAATTGAAGTTCATTATCACTCGGTTAGTCTATTGACTTCACTTGTATCTTTCTATTTATTCTAATTATTTTTACTTATATAGTAGGTGACGATCATAATATGTTATATGTGTATAAACCAATTTAGTGAGAAATCTTTGATATCTATGTTATCGATTTCGCCATACCTTATTTTTTTTCCGTCCTCCGCCACTGATTATAACCCATTTTGGGGGTCGTAGAGGGCCATTGAGCCTTCTCTCGTCGGAACTAAGCTCAGTCGAGCTGGTAATGGCTACCCTCCCTGTTCCTATATTTGAGCAAGAAGGAAGACAACCAATTGTCTCTGATCAGTGGGCCCTGCACAGTAGTTAATTAAGTTAAGATGGTAGTTAGTTAGTAGTTAATGAGCTAGCTAATCTTAGCATGACATGTGGGCTTGACATGATCAGAGATCTTAATTAACCATGGTTTAAAGGTGTGAGTCACTATCATGTGGACCCCACACCCTTAAAACTATCACATAAACCAAGTGTATGGACCGCTGTTACCAACATGTGGGTCCCATACTAGTGAGACAGCCATGCGGACCAAGCCTATGTGAGCCATGACCCCACCTATCAGTCTTACCTAGTTTTTTTGAGTTAAAATAAACAAAAACATAAATAAAACCTACTGGACCCACATGTCAGCCCCTTAATGATTTCTTTAAGAAAAATAATCCAAAAAGGAAAATAAATTCTAGCCGACCTCACCTGTTAGAAATTTCTGAATTTTTAGAATTTTATTTCGATCCAAGCTTTGAAAGGCCATAACTTCTTCAATTTAAATCCAAATCTAGTGCTTTTTATTTTTAAATTTATATAAATTCAAGACCTTTCCATCAAAACTAAAATCATATTTTTTTGGGGTTCATTTGAAATTTATTTGAATCTTATTTGGATATTGTGTTGAATATGGTTAATTCCACGTGTATAGACTTGACGCTTCGAACACCCCCGTCTCTCACACTAACATATTTGATCAAGGCAAGTCCTTATAATTGATCATATTAAATCTAGTTTTTAAATACAAATTTTGCTTTCAAATATACCTACATGCCTATTATGAATAATTTCTAAAATATTGTGTTACAGGTTGATGGCCTAGTTATACCATGCACTTGATACCTAATATTCTCTTTCCTTGATGGTTGATATTCCCTTGCCATGCCACCTTAGGATACTTATGATGATAATAACTTCACCATTGGCCATACTACAATATAATATAGTTGTGCTTAGAAATGCCTTAGTGGTAAGATGGAGTACAACACAAACATTACCAATTGAACTTGAAAATACGATAATAAATGGTAACATGAGTTGCCACTAAAAATAGAAAAATATTTTCTAAAATGGTGGAGACTCGGACGAGTGATTGGTTGGAAATTGGTGTAGGGATTGGACACATTGGATTGGCCATCAGGGATTGCATGTGTCATTTTTGAATTGGCCGTACAGGGATTACACGTGTCCTTTTTGGATGGACTGTGTAGGGATTGCACGTATCCTTTCTTGAATAGCCATGCATGAATTGCATAAGCTCTAGGTTTGTGATTGGTCTCGCCAGAGTCATTTAAGGAATGAATTCTTATTATCATTTTTTTATACATAAATTATGCAACCACAAGTCTAGTTATAGAATAAACCTGGCCCACTAATTTACTTAGCTCCGGTGTGAATCCTGCACTTTTAGATTGGTATGTGGCTTTCTAAATTTCTGATATGATTGGTAGGAGTGACCCGTAACGTCATTATCCTTGTGGATTTCATAAACATGAAGGGCGTAGACTCCCTAACAATTAGGCCCCTCATTGAAAATGTAGCCCAGGAAAACAACATTCTGGGGGGGGGGGGGGTGAGACGTAATCTGGGATGGGAACAATCATTTGTCGCCAGTGTTGAGAATTCACCCTAGAGTAGGAGTTAGCATCAAACCTAAGTATTGTAAAAGGCTTGTTATGATTTTCTCAGTCGTATACATATGGAAGCGTGTAGTAACCGACATTATGAGTTAATTATATCTTATGAGTACAAATGTATAACCTCTAAAAGTGTTAAAAATCTATTTGAATAGTTGTGCCCACGAACATGGGCAAAAGTATAGAAACGTTACACTTACGTGGTTTTCATAAATTAAAAATAATGATGAATGGATTTGATACAATAACTTAATGGAAATGAAAACAGAGGGATTTCCCTCTCATGGTGAATTTGACTCAAAAATGGATATTGATGTTAAATGTAAAAATAGCTAAGTCATAGGTTTGGAAATTAACTCAATAGTATATTTGACAAATTGGCTTTTATGCTAAAAGCGACATAAGACCCTCACTTGGACAAGTCTTGCATGTAGATATATACACACTTGCATTCTGCTATAAGGACTTGCTAAGTGCTTTTATAATCATTGTTGCTTAATATGTGATTTTAGATGATTGAAATGATGATCTGGTGTATGGATATATTTATACCCCCGGTTATGACTTGGAAGAAGGCAATGACTAGGTTTAGCCCCAATTGATTGCCAGTGGCAAGAAATGCAAGTCCCTTTTTGGCTTACTTACTATTCTGCTATTTTGTTATGAACAATACTATTTGGTCTGTTGGCCTGTTTCATAAAAACTGATCCTAAGATCTATTTACAATTTATTATGTAATATTAAGTACTTCTTCTTATTCGTATGTATTGATGTGATATTTGCCGATGTTATTATGTGAGTAGGGGTGAAAACAGATTGAATAGTTTCCAACCGATCCAGACAATTTTTGAATACGGAATGGTTCAGCTCGGATTTTTCTCGGATAGTATCAAATTGGAAATGAATACATATTTTTTCAGAGATGAATATGAATACGGTAGCGCACTATCCATTGAGTACGAATACGGATTCGAACTATCCGAGGATGATGGAGTCTGAATATCTGGCGGATGTGCTCCGTAGCACTCAGTCGATGGTCACCTCACTGATGCACTGCTCATCCCTCGTGCCAGCTGGAGAGGCCGAGCTAGCTTGCTGGAGCCGAGAGGACGACGCCGAGCTGTAGGCGGGGTGGCCGGAATAGAGACGGACGGTAGGAAGGCCAAGTAGTGGTCGGCCGAGCTAGAGCTGGAGTCGAGCTGGAGGGGCAGTGGCCTGGGGGTTGAGCCGTCGTCCAGCGTAGGGAGCTCGAGGATAGGGGAGCCGAAGGAACCGGCAGGGATCTCGGAGGCCGGCGCAGATTGAAAAATTAGGATAGCAGGAAGCCAACAATAACACATAAGAGAACATACAAGAGAAGGGCTCTAGATTTGTGCTAGAACCATGTAAAATTTTGATGCATTACAAGTTTCCAATCACACAAAGCTTTAAATTCTTTTAGCCCAAACAAGGGAGTGAAAACTAGAACAAATGCTTTAAGCACAAAGTAGATTGATTCCTTAGCCTCTGAAGTACGAACTTGTTCTTTTTTCCTTCAATATCAAGAAAGCAACCAAACCACACATCAACCGAGCCGAGCTCTCTTAGTGCCTCCCAACCTCGAGCATGGTTGTGGGTTTGAGGAGGAAGTGCACCGCTGCCACAGTAGAGTGAGGCGACCCTGACGGCTGTAACATCCCAAAAATTTAAATTTTGAAAATCTGAATTTCTTGAATTATTTTTGCAATATATTCTATTGGAATTTGGATTTCATGGAGTTTTCCTGACTTTGATTGAGGTTCTAAAAATTTAAGAAATTCATAAAAGACAAAGACAAACATTAGTAATACCAAAAAGGTGAATATGCAAATAATGAAAACTCAAGATTATAAATTCGAATCTGAAAAGATGATCCATAAAAGTAAGAAATAAATTGATTTAGGACATAAAATATTATTTTTGAAAATAATGGCATGAAAAACAATGGGAGCAAGTAAAGTAAATACCAAAATTAGTTGGAGATATTTTTATTAAGCCCAAAATGTCATCAGAACTTCTGTATTTTTCTTGAATTTTTGGAGTTTATTTCATATTTTTCGTAGCTTAATTGAATTTCCTATGCTTTTCAGAAAAATAAGTAAAATAAAAATAAAAATAAAAACTCCCTCCCCTTCCATCAGGCCGCCACATGGACGGCCCGGATCCGCCGCGCATCCCGCCCGCGCCTCTTCTCCCGCCGCGTGGCCCAGGCGCCGCTCCCACTCCGCCTCGCTCCCTCTGCCTGGTGGCCCCGCCGCCGCGCGCTGCCCCTCGCAGCCAGGCCCGCCCTCGCCCGCTCCCTCTCTTCACCGCGCGGGACCGCTTCCCCCTCCCTCTCTTTCCTCTCTTCCTTCTCCCCCAGGGCGCCCGCGCCATTCTCTGCTGGGTGCAGCTTCTCTTCGCCCCGTGGCGTCCATGCGTCGCCCTGGGCTCAGCTTCTCCCTTCCGCGTGGCAACCATGCATCCTCCTCTATCATTCACGATGCCCACCGACCCCGCCCTCGCCTGTCCCGCGTGCGTCGCGCCGACCCGCCTCCGTGCCGGACCCTCCTCCTCTCCGCTGGTCAAAACCCGCAACACGATTTCGCGGCGGCGCGCGCCGCTGGCATCGAGTAGTCATGCCCCGAATCCCGCCGCCGCCTCCGCACGCTAGCCGGGATTCCCGCTGCAGCCCCGCCGCCGACATGACCACCCGAGCAAGCTCTCGAGGGTAGCTCTCTCGCGCCCCTATAAGAACCCCGAGCATCTCCATGAGCTCCCACTCGCCTCTCGCATCAGAGAAATCAATCGAGCCGAAGCCCGATGAAATCGCCGCCGCACCTCTTCTTCCTCGGCTCCGCCGTAGGCCTCCCGCCGATTGCCACCACTAGACCCCGATTCCTCCACCTACACCACCTCCGAGCATCGCCGACCGAACACGGCCTTTCCTGGACCTCCCGAAGGCCCTACACCGCCGGCGCCGACAACTCCTCCCGATTGCGCCGCGACGCCGCCGACCTATCTCCGTGCTCCCGGTCCCCACCGACTCCTCCATCGGCTTCCGCGGCGCAGCAATCTATTTTGGTCATCCCCGGCTCCTCTCCGGCCGCCCCTCGCCGGCGACGCCACCGGCCGTACCCGCCCCCAAGCTTCCTCTACTTCTAGACGCCACCGCCTCAGCTCTTCTGCCTTTACTTCCTTCTGTAAGTCACAAAACACCCTGAGACCGAGTGGCTATCCGCGCGTGCGTTCAATCCGGAGACCCAGGTTCGATTCCAGATGGTAGCAATTTTTCCCCAAATTTTTATTTTGTTACTTTTAGCTCATCTTAATAAATAAAAATCAGTGAAAATTTGGGAATAATGAAGAGAAGCTGATAAAATTTAATTAGAAGGTAAACAAGATTATTTAAGATTTTAAATCTAGGATTAATCCTTGGAAGCCAATAAATTACATTAGGATGTGAATAAGGTTATTTAGGATTTAACATTTGGTTAAAAAAAACCACATATAAAAAGGTAATGAACCTTTGTTGTCTATATTACATGTGAATATTAGTTAAAGGTATTAATAAGGAAGGATTTGGTTAAATAGGAGTCCCAATTAAAAATACATCCAAGTTAAACCTAAGGGAAATAAAATTGATAGCCATAAAAGTGAGGTTTTAAAATTAAAAGGATCACCCTTAATTACAATCAAAATATGTGGCCTAACATTTAACGTGCTGTCAATAGATAAATCTCAACAGCTAAATATATGTATAAGAGGTTAGAGAAGTGCGGATAGCATGCATGCAGCCCCCTAGTAAAAATAACAGTACTATTTCTTGCGTTCGCCGTAGACCCTACTAAAAATATATATATATACACATGTAAACACTATCAAGAACATATATATATATATACATCTACTATCAAACATGAAATCTTAAAAGGTAGCTTTAGTTAGTAATGATGACAAAATATCATCATGTATAGCCGGCTCGAGTTATAAAGGGATAAAACATCGAGAGTGATGAATGTTCGTAAAGCACTTAAGTTAAAAGATTGCCATGATATACAGATGCTAAATTGCAATAGCTCTAGGTCATCAAGTATCCAAATAATCTCGCGGATATATAAATACTCTAAAGAAAACATGTAACCATTAACGTGGGTAATTAGGGTCGCATAAAATACTGCATCCCAAGCTCTGCCCCGATAGCCAAGTTTAAACTAGAATTAGAAGTGAAGCTAAGCCTAATAGCAGCTAGACTATGAGCTAGCTAATAGTAGTGCCATCAATTGAATCTTAACACTAGCTTGAGTACATAATAGTATTGAGCATAATTGCATATATAACAAGTTAGGACTCATGTGAGTGGATCCTAATTCAACCTAAATTTGGCCTAGCTATGAATGAAGATACATAAAATATGATAATGGGATTATTAGAGATTTAAATTTAATCAACTACCATATATGAATGAATATTGAGCCTTTGCTATTTATCTTAATCTAACTAGTAAGTAAAGGCCTATATTCGAGATTATTCTAAAACTTAATAAAGATGTCCAAGTGTTGTAATACCTTTGACTAAAAGATTTATAGAATAAGTACAGATCTCATCCATCAGTCCGGTTTGCCTTTATCATAACCTGAGTTGCAAGGAATACATACCCAGTCAGACTCATACTTCGATACATAGGTCTAACCCGACTCATGGAACTTCCTTGATAAATACAAAAATAATAAAAGAGATTAGTAATAAAAAGATTGAACATCGCCTTTCTCCAATCGGCTACGCTGGGCCACTTCTTTTCCAAAGTAAATAACTCATGTAGATACTTCCTCCCTTTTGATCTCTTATTATCCTAGAATTTTCCCTCACGGTAAAGCTATTCAGATAACTCGTCCTCTCACTCAAATCCAGCTGCCGCTGTGTTTGCAAAACACTAAACCAAATCATCCTTCTATTCTCAAAGCGTAATAAATTAATAAATTAAATTAAATCGGCAATTTGAATTAATCGGATTTATTTGGATCTTTTGAGTTATTTGCTTTTATCTGGGTCAGTTGTTCGTCGCGTAGTTAGAAACTGGAGTCCCGAAGAATGAATAGATCAAGCGAGATCGAGATCAAGTTGAAGATAAAGACTGGAAGCTCAAGACCATCAAATGATATAGCTTTGAGTGAGCTCAAGACCGCGGTAAACCGCGCCAGGCGAGTCAATACTTTGATCATGTTGAACCTACGTTTTCTGCAAATTACTTTTGTTTAAATTATCAAATTGCATGCTGTTATGTTATATGCAAATACATGTTAATTTAAGATTCTAGTTATATCCCATTGTGTACTTGGTTAATATTACCCCTCCTTTGAAATATTTGAACATGTGAACATTGTCGCCCTAGCACAAATTATAATAGTAACCTTCCAAAAATAAGTCCGTAATTATATGCCATGCATAGTATTATTTAGATACTCATGGGCGCGAGAGCGCCAAGCATCACTTTTAATCTCGAGAAAATTGGTTGGGCGGTCATGGTGGGAATGACTGGTATATTTGACAT
This sequence comes from Dendrocalamus sinicus, assembly GCA_036346575.1. NCBI lineage: Eukaryota > Viridiplantae > Streptophyta > Magnoliopsida > Poales > Poaceae > Dendrocalamus > Dendrocalamus sinicus. Next base: position 25,761,094 of record CM070663.1, read on the forward strand.
GGTTATTTTATGCTCCCAAAACTCTCAATTTGCTTTAATATCCGAGCGGATGGTTTGGGGTGGTATGTGGTGCTGAAGGAATGCACAAAATTGTGGAGTGTGGTAGAACCGCTCGAGATAATACTAAGGACTGAATCTTGTCATGTCAACCCGTGTAAAGCAGTACAACCACAAGTCAGAAATACAACTTGGCTAAGTAAACTTATCGAAATCCGGACTCATCTCACCGGTAGTGGATTGATGGGGTTATGCTATGGCAAGGGGGCTCAAGGGACACCGGTGAGGGTGAAGTTTCTCGGTCGTGCTAGCGCAGAGGGGAGGAAGCCCGACGCTAGTAGTAGTGAGAAACATCCCGTGCAATCAGATGGGGCCCATCGCAAATGGGAGGTTACCCATAAGGTGAGATGGGAGAAAGGACTAGATACTTTGAAAAGTCACCGTGATGGTGCGCTCGACCACACGCCTAAGGAATCGTGTGGGGCAACGAGTTGATTGTCTCTTGTGGTGAAAGTGTACAAACTCGCAGAGTCAAAACTATTCGAATAGCCGTGCCTACGGTCATGGGCGAACATGGGAACTTAATCGGATATAGTTCTGTTTTAAAAACATTGGAAACCGAATGGAAACTTGAAGGGCGAAGGACCGCCTGGTTTGGAATTGTCCCGGTGTCGCCCCGATGGTAAGTTAAGCGGCTATAACGTGAAGAAATTGCTATATGGTGCAGATGCCATGTAACGGTGGATGGAATGAATCGATATTAATAATGCATTTCCTTGTACATTATGATTTGGTTCAAATTGCTAGGTTTTAGGGATCTTTAAGTAATTGTATTCAAAAGCACTCTACGCAAAAATAAAATAACCCGAGCCTTCCTTTGGTTAAGCCATGCATACTATTTATTTGCATTCAGTGTATTGGCTCGCGAGCACGGGTCGGAGTGCTCACGCCGCTTTGCGACAAAATTCAGAATCGGAATCAAATCACCTCGCCAAAGCAACAAGATTGGACAAGCTAGCCGAGAAGATGAAGATGTCAAGGGCTAGGTCGCGAACCTCCGCTTGGTGCTGTGGGCATGTCTCAAGGTCCCACTTGCGTGCTTCGTTCTTCCATTGCTGCAATTTCATGATTTCGCCTAATCGCCCATGAGTAAGTCTACTATTATATTTACGCTCCGCATGATATGTATTTTGATATTCATTTCAGAATCGTGAGCACTATCTACTGATCCAGGGAATAGTGCAGTAATCACAGAGGATTCCAGGATGTTAATATCTGGGCTCTTACAACGGCGGCGCACTGCATGGTCATCGGCGCGCAACTGTAATGCGGTGTAGGGAGCAGGCGCAAGGGCTGGCCAGTTCTAGTGGGGAAATTTGGGGAGTGAGGAGATAGGAAGAAGGGAAGAAAGAAAATAGAGGTGGAGTGAGTGGCCTGGGACTAGGCACTGGCTGAACAGGAAAAGATGAGGAGAGAGAGAAGAGAGAGAGAGAAGAACAGGAATTTCTATTGTAGATAAAAATACTTATGCTTGTTTAAATTTTATAAATATTTTGACAAAATAAATTATTTATGTGTTTTTATTTATTTTGGATGTACAGTTTAAGGGGTTTTTATGTTCTGATAAATATTTGTGATCGTACTCATTTCGATTCGTATTCGCTTCGTATCTATATTCGATATTATTCATATTTGTATTTGTATCTAAGGTATTCGTATTTGTATCCGCATCTGAGAAAAAAATATGGAAACAAATATGGTAGAGGTATTATGCGTCCGTATTCGATCCGTTTACATCCCTATATGTGAGTTAGCTACTAATCCAGAGATTGACTCAGGATACACAGGAGATTCGGATTGTCAAATCCGGACTCTCACACCAGCCCAGTAAGAGTAGCCCATTACAAAGATCTTATTTGTTGTGAAGTTAAAATCCAGCTATGTTAGCACGCACAGATGTAGGGCCTGTTCTTTTCGGCTGTGGCTTATGGCTTTTGGCTGAAATTTTTGAATTTTGGCTGTTTACGGTACAAATTACGGAGAAATACTTACTTGCGATTTTGGCTGGTATAGATGTTAAGCTTTTAATGTGTAGATCGTTTAACTTGTAGACCCCGTCTTGAGAAAATACTCCGTTTAAAAGTTAGGTACTGTAGCAGAAGCCAAAAGCCGCTTTCAAAAGCCCAAAAGAACAGGCCGTAAGTGGTGGTGTTTGTCTGGTCAAGTTCTGAACTTCTGGCCATTCTGCTTCCTGAATTTTGCCTGATAAATTTACCAAAAAGTATATCGACAATACGAGCAAGCAATCCACTGTCATGCACAATGGAGAAAGGGTTGTATGATCAACGATATAGCTTTTCAACTTGAAATTGAATGTGGAACAAGATCAACAGAAAGGGAGCGATTTGGAGGTACAATTTACATAGGCATCTCGGGACCTCTTGCCAAGCACAAACACACCAAGTGTTTGCTGCAGGATTTCAGCTGAACAAAATTCTCGATAGTCTTAGTAATAAAGTTTACCAGCCAATTAGTAATATTAAAGTGAAGAAATTCCATCTGCATGGAATAGCCATGCAGCTACACAATGTGGCGACAACTCTACAAGCACAACTATTCAGGCGAACTCTCCTCCTAGCATGGACAGGGAAGACAAAACACAAACATGAGAGAACCTAAAGTGCGCTACAACAAATTTGGTCATCCGTGACGAAAATCTTCATGACATAGAGCAAAATATTGCCCTGTTCTTTTCAGCTTGTAAAAGCTGCTTTTCGGCTTTTCTACAGTAACTAACTTTTAAACGAAATATTTTTCAAGATAGAGTCTACTAGTTAATTGTAGTACATACTTTACTGATTTCATTTATATCGGCAAAAACTACACGTGAGTTTCTGTTACTCTGTAATCTCTCGTATAAACAGCCCAAAAGTCATAAGCCGCAGCCAAAAACCACAAGCTACAGCAAAAAAGAACAGGCCCTATGTTATGCGTAGTGAATCATTGGTGACGATCCAGTGATTTCGTCACAAAACTGGGTAGGGTAGGTTGAGCAGTTAGCTTTGTGACAATTGATATTTTTTGTCATAAAAAATAGAACAACCTATGATAATTTTATATGTTCATCATTAACGATCTAACAATGTGACAATAAGAATATAGTTCGTCACGAAGTGTTTTGGCGGACTCAAAATCTATGACAATTGTATACAGAGACGGAACTGGGGGGGCCAGCAGGGGCCACGGCCCCCCCTATGCCGCAAAAAAAATTTAGACCCCCCCTCAGCGATGATGGCCTAGCCCAACAACAGAAGGAGAAAGGTCACGTACGAAGTCGAAGACTCGCCGCTCGCTCCTCGCGTCGCGTGTCACCGCCGATTGCAACTCGCGGACTCGCCCATCGATCCACTCGCCGACTCGCGTCACTTCGCTTCCCATCGGCCATCGCCATTCCGCGATTCGCCCATCGAGAGAGCAGCCGATCGGCCGAGCGCAGAGGAGCAGCAGTAGCGGCCGATCATCAGTTCAAGGAGCAAGGATTCAAGGAGCAAGTGCGCATACGCAAACGCAATCGTGCAAGCAGCCGTAAAGTTACTAAGTTAGTATAATTTAATGATGTGCTTTCTATTTTTTTAATTGATAATTTGCAATGATCATTCGTGCAAATTTTTGATTTTGTATCATTGTATGCATATACAATATCTTGAGATTTCATATATATACACTTTTGTGGTTTGTCTGGCCACACTGGCCCCCCCTTTCTCATTTTGCTGGTTCCGTCCCTGATTGTATACATTCGTCATTGATGATCTAGCTATTTGTGACAATAAGGATATAGTTCGTCACGAACTGTTTTGGCTGACTCGAAATCTGTAACCCGGTCTGGATCGAATTTGGTAAAGTTGGACGCAAGAATGAAAGAGATGCAGAGACAGGGGAGTGGGAAAATAAAATATAATGAACAGTTGAACACTTAGGTTCCAAAGACAGCACACGGAATTCGAGCGCTAGCTAGCATGGCTGGTTGACAACATCCAACGTGGCATGCTAACTCATCTGAGTCAACTGAGGGAGTTAGTGGCCGGTGAAAAGATGCAGCCCACACCCGAACCCACCCTTCATCAAACTCGCGAGGAGGGCAGTTAGGAAGAGCAACAGTTGCAGCCTCTTCGATGTGCCCAAGGTATCTAAATTCCAGTAGAATTAGCCAATTAGGTGTGATCAGATGTTTCTGATGGAGGGAGTATGGCGATTAAAGTGATGCTACATTTTGGTCTTCAGTTTTGTAGCTGGCTGAATATGCTGATAGAAATGTCTGAAAATCTAGGACTAACTGACTGTTACTCCTCCTGATAGTTCCGGTGTCTTTACAACATTGCATAAAAAAAAAACCTTAGTTGGACCAAGTTGTCAAAGTTGCAGCACAAAATTTTGATGCCAGCATGGTTATTCTTTAGTAAACTAGCTTTTCTGATCAGGGTCTTGCAGGTTTCGATATTCTTTTGCATATCAGATGATGGGTTATATGAATGTTAGCGTGAGTCCTGGTTGACCTGAACGAGCATATACAGGTGGCAATTTTGGTGTAATCACATTCGAGTAAATCTTGCATAGACCATTAGATACCAGTATATTATTTCAGAAATGTGAGGATGCAATCTTGAGAGGCTATGGGGGTTATTTTGTTCTTACATCCAAACTGAGATAAATGTGTTTTTGTTTTTGCAGGGGTGATGTGATGCCTGATAGATTGTAGACTTGTAGGTAGCCGACATCCATCTATTGAGTGTGGGTTTGTGGCAAATAGACAAGAAAAGGCTAAGGTGTGTGCTCCAATGTCATTAATCCATGTTACTTTTTTATTTACGATTGTCATGTGTTTAAAAAGTCATGTAATCGCTAAACGTATATTTTTTTCCCTCTCCAACCAACAATATATTTTTTCCTCTCCAACCAACAAATGTTAGGAATAGGATACACTATAGATTGTCATTAACATTTGTTACATTCTTGGCTAAGCATATAGAATTTGGCTCCGTTGCCTGCCATGACCTACAGTTGTGCATGGCCAGGCAGTGCTATATTGTGTACTAATTTTAGTTGGGTTAAAAGGACAAATTTTATACCAACAAATGATTAGTGGAGATAAATAAGAAGCTAACTTTGCGTTTGCTACTAATATCTATAAATTTAATGATTTATCAATTCTATTGTTAATTTATTCATCTTGAAATGTTTTCCTTCTACCTGCAGATGAGGAAGTTAATCGTGGAGTAGATTACTATTTGGCTTCTTTGTTATGGTTTTTTGAAATGTTTTGTACGAATAATCTATTTTTTATTCGAAATTACAGAAATATACCCGCGGCAATATTTTTTTTACACAAATGGGCTCTAGTAGCCCAATAGAGGGGCGACTGGAGCCAATCGTCCAACAGCCAAGCGACAGAGCTCCAGTCGCCCGACCATTGGGTGACTGAAACCAGTCGCCTAGCCAAGGGGCGACTGCATGTGGAGTCGCCCACTTAGAGGGCGACTGCACAATGGCCCCTGTGAATTTTGTACATTTTGTAGATTATAATTGGAAAATAATCTGCTGGATTAGTAATAAAAGTTTATGGTCATTGTATATTGTAGGTGCGTAAAAAACTTTGTAAAATTTTTATTAAGAACGATAGATCTTAGAACGATTGGTAAGTATGATGGTAAGTGATATTGTGATGTTACAGGGAATTCATATACAGAGGAAACTGGTATGTTAATATTGTTAGATGATTTGCTATATGAATAATTGAATACGAAAAGATGAGGAAATAAGCTTGTCTGAATTTAAATAGACTTCATAATATAGTTGGGAGTAATATGCCGTGTATTATTTGATTAGATGCATAACATATAGCATGATGTGCGACTAACCGACCCAATTGCTCGTACGACATACTGTGTAGACCGAGGCTATTTTCCCTTCCTTGCCAGCTCAGCGTTGAACTCCTTGGCGGCCTCTTTGCCTTGGTTGCTATTTCCCTCTTTCTCTCATGCTCCCTCTTGCGAGCCTCCAGCTCCCTACACGTGCACGTCATGTCACTGCGGAAAACTAGCTCGTGCGATCATGTTGTTGCACAAAGCTAGCGCGTTCAGCCTTCTCGCTGTGCAAAACTGGGCCACGCTGTCATGTTACCACGAAAAGCTGCGCTGTCATGTTAGTCACTGAGGAAAGTTGGGCCATGCAGTCATGTCACTGAGGAAAGCTAGCCCGTGCGGTCATGTCGCTGCGGAAAGTTAGACCGTGCGGTCATGTCGCTACGCAAAGCTGGCACATATGGTCTTCTCATTGCGCAAAGCTGGCACATATGGTCTTCTCATTGCGCAAAGATGGCTCATGTTGTCATGTCACTGCAAAAAGTTGGGCCGTCATGTCATGTCGCTGAGCAAATCTAGCCCACAATTATGCTATAAAATGAATGGACGAGGCATTACTGGTTGGAACTATCTTCTCCGTCATAGAGTAAGCCACCATGACGGACGCCGAGGGGCCAGTCAAACATAGGTCACCAAAGGAGGACCTTCCGCTCAAAAGGAAGGAGGACTTCGACGCTACGTACCGCTTGTTGCCAAATATGCGTGCTTAGCCAGTGTGGCCGAAATGCAAACACATGTAGTACGCGGTGGTGCAGGTGGCAGAAGGCTATACGGATAGCAGTCAACGTTTCTTTCGATGCCCATACTCCGGGGTACTAGTTCGCACTCATCTATTTTGTTGTACTACTAATATAGTTTCAATGTTAATGTTCATTTGTAGCAGATGGATAAATATGACTTTGTGTGATGGATTGATCCTTCACATGAACGGTATATTTCGACGCATGTGCATACGTTGTGGGAGCGAATCGCTGATTTGGTGGAACAGATTGACACTCTTGAAGAGTAGAACGATGACCTCCATCAGTAGATGGAGTGCGAGAGGGGCAACGAGGTGGTCATTAGCATAGGGATGTACGGCGCGGAGTACACCCCCTGCATGGGGAAGCTGGGAATGTATGGAGGATGTGTGAATAGCTGCCCTGGCGGTGTACGAGGTTGTCCCCAGGCAGACCCCCAGCCTCGTCCAGGTGAGGTGGTGTAGGACGTGCGTAAGTAGAACCTCCGGAGTAGTGCCATACCGGTCAGGGCGGCACCGGTAGACGAACCGTCTGTGCGTTGGGCGTGGCCATCGAGACCGCTGGTAGCCTTGTGTAGGACAGCAGGGCTACAACACGTCTGCCCCAGGCCTTGACTTGACGCCAAAGCGCTCATGTTCTCCTTGTGGGTCACCTCCGCACCTGTGGCGAGCCTATCCACCATAAAATGGTCGATCATCTCAGCAACATTGCCATTAGGGAATCTTTAAAAATTACATGTAACGTACCACGATGTGAGCGTCCCGCGCGAGGCGCGCGGGGTATGTGTCTGTCGAAGTGGCGACGTGTGCGGTGGGCTGGTCAACGACATATACGAGCCTCGTACGTGTTCGCGACTGGTACCATCGCAGGTACTCCGCATAGTCCCTGCTATCGTAGGGGCGGTCCTCCTCCACATGGTCATCAAGCGCGCCCTTCCACTGCATAGTCCACCCCTGCATCTTCGCCGTCCAGTCCGTGCCGTGTTTTATTCCCTTTCTAGAGTGCATGCTTATAGGACCATTTCGTTAGTACATGCAAATGGAATAGTAAGTACGTAGAGATTTATGAGATGCGGTCACTCACGCGTGCACGCTCTGAGGCAGCGGTGGTCCGACTGGTACCAGAAGCGCCTGACGTAGACCAAACTGCTGCATCACACGCTACGGCACGTAGTCCTCTACGAAGATGTCGTACATGAGCTTCCAACGTGTCAGCCAGAAAGCTCAGTCGCGCCAGTAGAGCATGGACAGCCCATCAGGACCACGGTCCTGCAATGCCGTAGGTGAGTACGGCTCCCATCACACGTCGTCGGCTACGAGGCGGTCGAACTGCTCCACAAAGAGCAGATACACCCGTGTGACCTGGACGTGCGCGAACTATACCTACAAGGAAGAATAGCTATTATGTACGACCATCGTTAATACGAAGGAAATAGGTGATTGTCATAATACTTACCCATTGACAACACCACAAAAAACCCATCGTTGGCCGGTCGACGTCTCCCCCGGGGTACATCTCTGCCCCGTACGGACTCATGTCCTCTACCAAAGGTCGTCTAAGGCTGAAGCGCTCGAACGACCACAGCTGCAGTAGCAGCGGACAGCTGAAAGCATCTAGGCCCCTAAAAATGGTTTTGGTAATTAATGAAATTATGTGAATATGGGACTAACGTGTTTTATGAGCATGCAAAGGGTTAGTTCACATAAGTGCAACAAGATGCAAGCCAAAGGAGATGTGTGAAGATCAAATTGGCTCAAGACAAAGGTATACTTAGCGTAGGATCCTTTTTGATTTTTACCGGTCTTAGGCGAATGGTGGAAGACCAGATTATAGGATAGATGATCGTACCATCAAGAGGGATCTTGGCAAGTAGCTTGAAAACATACGTCTTGTGCCATATGGATCAACATTAGAAACTTGCATCCATCAAAAATCAGTTTTAAAACAAATTCTGTGCTCTGTCTGGAAGGGCGGTAGTACCGCAGTTTTGAACGTCGGAACTACCGGAGAGCCATAGTTCCGCGCCCAAATGCGGTAGTACCGGCGAGCGGTAGATCCGTTTCTTGAGCGCATCAATTTTTCCAGAGAGCACCCACGGATGCACTTAAGCTCTTGCGGGAACGGAAGTACCGGCCACTTAAACACCGGAACTACCGCACCGAGCGGTAGTACCGCATTATGAAGCGGTACTTCCAGAGCCCGGAAGATCCGGAGGGAGAGCAGATTGATTTTTCCAGAAAGCACCCTCCGGATAAAGTCTGGATTTTCTCGAGCGAAGTACGGCGATTTAACGCCGAACTACGGCTGTGCGCGGTAGTTCCATTGTCGAGCGGTACTTTCGGGTCCGGAAGATCCACCTCGAGCGGATCAATTTTTCCAGAGCGCCAAAATTGGGACCTTTGAGGTTGGTCGAGCGGTAGTACCGCAAATGTCAACGGCGGTAGTACCGCGCCGCCAAATCCAACGGCCATCGCAGAGCTCGACATAGCCGCTCGCGCGAAGATTTGATTGCGGTAGTACCGCCCTCGGGGGCGGTAGTACCGCTTCGACCAGAATTTTTCTCGAATTTGTGTCAAACGGTTAGTTTTGGTTGGTGGAGGCTATAAATACCCCACCACCTGCACAAGGGCTAAGGTTAGAGACTCATTGCATATTCCTTGAGCCCAAGAGCATTCATTCCACCCACTTTCTCTCATTGAGCATTAAATTGAGGTGGTTTTGCAATTAGTGCAAGATTTTCAATTGTTGATCCACTTAGCACAAGAATTGCATTCAAGTGAAGCCCTAGGTCTATTACTCTTAGTGCTTGCCGGCACTTGGACGATTGGGCGAAGTTTGGCTTGGTGATCTTCTCAAGAAGCTTGTGATAAGACCCGGTAAGTTGTGAAGGTTGGAGCTCACCTACCCGGAGCGGGGAAGAGCTACATTAGTGATCGAGGTGTTTGGCTCAATTCGTGGAGCCGGTCCGATTCGCTCGGTTGTGTTCGTTTGTGCTTAGCTCTTACTTATTTACATCTTTGTTGATCATTTGATTATTTAGAGCTAAGTTTGTTATATTGTTAACTAGAATTGCATAGAATTAATTGCTTTACATTTTTGTCATCTAAATTGTAAAGAATTAATCAATTGAACAAGAAAAATTTAAAAACATCCTATTCACCCCCCTCTAGTCGGTATTCTTGATCCTACAACAGCCCACGAGGACCGAGTTTGCCTTGCTCCTCGAGCACGCGTCGCACATGCCACAGTAGGTCACGGCAGATGCGGCCGATCCCCAGCTGACCTAGGGGGCCTCACAATCGGTGATTGCCCTAGCATGAGCGACGAGGCTCGCGTCGACAATGTTGCCATGGTTGGTGGTGAAGAGCACCCAACCAAACAGTCACAACAAGTACGCCTCCAAGTGGCGCGAGACCTGATGACCGTCCGCATCTGGATCCATCCGCTCTACCTGAATGCAAACAAGAAGTTATTAGTACGTAATAGCAGAAATAAGAGCTTACAAGACCGATTATAAAGAGCACATACCTGGAACTGTGCGAGCCACCTCAGCGACGGCCCATGTGTCTGACTCGTTGGGAAGATTAGTAGTCATTCGCGCACCGCGTATGACCCTCGACCGCCGAGCGTGTCCGCGCCACTCTACCGGGTCTCCGGTAGGAAGGCAGCGGCTCCTGCGATCGGAAGGCCAAGCAGCAAGGACACATCTTGCAGCATAGGTGTCATCTCCCCAAATGGGATGTAAAAAGTGCGAATCTCGGGCCGCTAATGGTCCACCAAAGCCATCAATAGGGAACGGTCGAACGGAAAGCGTCGTGATCAATCCACGACGTCATCCCCGCCCGCGACCACGGTGGGTCTGTCCTCATCTGTGGCCTACACCATCCGGGCGAGAGGGAGTAGCCCGGCATCCTGCAGCCTGCAAAGCAAGTAAAGGCCAGCACGAAACCTACTTATGGCAACAGTACAACGCTGGCGGAGTGCACACCTGACTATCCAGCGGGGGTCTAGTCTCCAGGGCACTCGAGGTGTGCGTGTTCGCACCACTCCCAACTTAGCTAGCTCGTCCGCACTCCTCGTAAGTGGGACACAACGGGAAGCGCGATGCAGTCGGTCCACGTGCTCATCCAACAGGGTGTATGGCCAGTCCGACCCATAAAGATCACGAGCCATACCTACAAAATGAGTTCAGGTTAGCACTTATACAGAACTAAAAAATATTGCATGTAAAGTAACAGTAAATAGAACTTGTAAGTAAATAAACAGAGCAATATTACGCTACCAACACAACACCAAGTACATTACTAAAAAGGGGATGCAACATAGCAGTTATACAAAATGATACATGAAATATACGATACATTTAGTATGACATTTCGCACGTCAAAAGTGTGTACTAACAAAACATAGTTTACAATCGAAATTTATTTCTAGTCTCCAACAACTAGTAGTACACACCATGTCACTTTGCCTACTGATCAGCACATGCGTTGCATCATCTAAATGTGTGCCCCTCCTGACCACATCGCCCGCAACGTGCACTAGATGCTCCGGCTTGCGATTCGTCCATATCATTTCTAATACGCCGGCTCTGTCACCGACCCTTTCCACCGTTCAGCATGTTAACATCTGGAATCCAGGTCCTCCCTGTAATGTCCAAGGTGGCAAAGTTTTCTACAACCCTGAACCCCCTGAGCTCCCTACACCACGCATGCAGTACTCTATCCTTGAAAAAGTACTCCGACATGAAGTTCGAAGAATCCACGCCCATAGTCTCGCATGCAACGAGGACATGAGAGCATGGCTTGTGTAACAGTTTCATCTTATTGCACGTGCAGCTAGGTTCATTTGTATGATCTCTAAGGCATACCTCATGGGTAACAAGGGAACGTGCAGCTAGGTTTTGCACCGTTGTCATGGAGTAAATTCAGATCAAACAAGCCAAAAATATCATAATAATACTAATCACAATTTAATTTTCAAAATTAAATAAAGTTCCAATCAAGATATGGCTACAAATAATATTACAACACTTGATAGATTGATTCGAAATTACGAACACAGAAGCCTGTTGCAACATTCTCAAAATCATTCAAAATTGATTAATAAGTAAATATTGTTATACAGCATATGAATTATTGCGTAAGGACTGTTCCTCATCAGCACAATAGATGGGAAAGACATAAATAGGCTCTTCAATTTGTGCCAAATATCAACACTCTTAGAATAAGATTTGAGTTGCTATTACTATGTCTCTAGAGATACAACAAGTCTCACACTGAATCTGTGGACAAAAGTGGTACTATAATCATTGAAAGAATGTCAACTAAATGAGATAAAAGTGAACATTATCAAATATGGATGCTTTTCCATCAACCCAGCAAAAAGGTCCAAGGTTCACCTACTGCTTGGTTAAGCTATGTATGTTGTAATAGCAAGCATGTAATGAGCCAACACCCAGCAGAACCTCTCCCAAGTGAACAAACCTTACAATATATAATCCACACTGCTGACATGAAGCAAAATATGCTATTTACCGCCCCTTTTTTATCTGCCAAGTTTAAAAGATATATCAGCCATGGCACCTGTTGATTGTTCGGTATGGCGATGCATAAATTAGAGCAGAGGGAGTAGCATCTAAGGCACAGCAAGAAGCAAGCTGCAATAATTGATTCTATGAATGAGAGGGCCAAATTTGGTGGCAAACCTGGACGAGGTAGTAGAAGATGCAGAGGCCCTCTAGGTCCTTGCTGGTCTACACGTCGACGAAGAAGCCGATCTTGGAGGTGGTGAAGGAGATGTGCTCCTTCCCCATGACGATGTTTAGCTCCTACCTGCCCACGCGGTCAGGCTCGGGCCAGTTGGTGTCATCCTCCTTCATAATCTGTGAAATCGAGAAAAATCGATCAGATTTAGAGATTGTAGTAAACCCTAACCCTAGGTTTGGTCGTAGAAGGGGAAGGAGGGAGAGTAGTAGAAGAAGATGAACTCGGAGTGTTGGATGATCCTGGTGGCCTTGCGGAGGACAGAGGGGAGACGAAGACCTCCTTGCGGATCATGGTGTCATCTTGTAGTTGGAGTTGTTAGCGTAGCGGAGTTTGCCATAGGGGCGGAACTCAAACTCGAGGAACTCATGCCTAAACTTGCCGTTGTGCCCCACATAGTACCACAGGTAGAACTCATCGCTGCCTGGGGAGTATGCGGCAGTGAGGGGTGGGGTAGCAAGGAGAGGAGGAGGTGCGCTGGGTGGGGAGGAGGTGGTGGAGGTGAGGGGTGGGGAGGTAAGGAGGAAAAAGAGGTGTGTGGGGTGGGGAGGAGGCAACAGAGGTGAGGGGTGGGGAGGAAAGGAGGAGGAGGTGTGCGGGGTGAGGAGGCAACGGAGATGAGGGGTGGGAAGGGCGGGAAGGAGGAGGTGTGCAGGATGGGGAGGAGGCAACGGAGGTGAGGGGTGGGGAGGAAAGGAGGAGGAGGTGTTGAAGATGGAGGGTGGTGGCGGATGGTGGTGGAGGAGGAGGTGAGTGGGGGGAGGAGGAGAGGTGAGAGGGAAGGAGGTGGAGAGGCGGCGGCGGATGGTGTTGGAGGAGGAGGCAAGCAGGTGAATAAGCATATCGTTCGTAAAGTGTGCATAAGTAGGGAGGTGGGAGCGTTTGTCAGGATATGGACGGCCGATCTTTGATCGGATGGCTGAGGGAGGAAGATGCAGATAAACCACTGGTAGTGAACCACCATGAACACATATTTATTGGAAATAATTTTGAATTTATCTGTAAATTCTGGTAGTAGGGGACAAATTAGCCCCTCACCTTTCAAGGAGTAGAGGGTTAGCTTTTATACATCAAGCCTGGCTATAGATAGTGTCCCTTGTCCAACTCAACTTTTCTTGGAAGAAATGGTGCAGAACCTGATTTGAACTAGGCCTACAAGTTATTTTGCTATGGGCGTTGTCTTTTTTCTCAGTATCTTGTTTATCAATCAGGATGAAGCTACATTAGCGATAACTCAACTGTAATTTAAGTCGATGTGTTATTCATGAATATATTTCTTCTAAGTAAGTAAAACAGTCCTCATTAGTGAGAAAAAAGCCCATTATCCATACTGTGCCATTGCTGTCATATCTGATTTTAATTTGTCTACATCCATGATGTGCTTCGAATTGTTTGTGAATTGCATGGCTGATGATACAATTATAGGATAAGTTTGGCTATTTTCCTTTTGTTGTCATTTGTTCATGATCATTAAGCTTAGTTACTCTGTAATAACATTTAGATAGCCATGATACATCTAATTCACACGAGGTAATATGTAGTTTGATACTGTGTAATTCGCACGAATTTGAATTGCCAAGCTAGCAGATTGATATAGAGTTTTAAAGCTGTGCCTGTTGTAGATGTAGTTTAGTTGTTTGTACAATCTTCTGAACTTTCTTGCTTTCTTGATACTCTTTGAGAATGCACAGTGGACCGAAAGGAACATTGCTGGTTTCTCATCTTTTATTGCTCTATTACAAATGGGTTCAAAACGGTGAGGATATAAATTCTAGGTCGACATGTAATCTTCTATTGCATAAGCTTTTTTTTACCCAACCCAATAAATTCACTCGATAGAAAATCTGAGCTAACTACATAAGCTTTGATATTATAGTTGAATAGAGATATCTAACAATTGAACAAAAAATTATTGATAAAAATCACACTGCATGTGTCTGTAGGTTTCGATGTTTGTTGAGTAATATCTCACTGTTATATTGTGAGATACTTAGTGTCACATTTATATCTTGAATTATATGATAAATACATCATTATTTGATATATATATATATATATATTATTTATAAATAACAGGGGCACCATGGTGCCCAGACTCCATGAATGAGACTTTTCATTTATGAGTGAGATTTTCCATCCATGATTAAGACTTTCCATCCGTGTTAATGGCTTTCTTTCCATACTATTATACTAGCACGCATCTAAAAGCAATCCAAAGATAGAAAGGCTTGGTGTCCAGACACCATGGTGCCCCATTTTAACATACAGGCACTCAGCTAGTTTGACGTGAAGAAGAGAAGTCAGAGTGAGCATTGCTATGACTTTGAATAATTATGAGCCGTCCGATAGACAGATCAAGTCAGATAATCAGATGTGACGGTACGATGCCTAAAACGTAAGAGGATCCGGATCCGGATCCGCATCCGGTATCCCCCATCTCGATCCCAATTTCTCTCTCATCACCAGCCGCTCTCTCCCTCTCTAATCCTAACCCTAGCAGCCCGTCCCCATCGCACCCCGCGCGGCCGCCGGCGAAGCGAGCGAGCGAGCGAGGATGCCGTCGGGGTCGGCGACGCAGTTCCGGTACACGCAGACGCCGTCCAAGGTGCTGCACCTGCGGAACATGCCGTGGGAGTGCACCGAGGAGGAGCTCGTCGAGCTCTGCAAGCCCTTCGGCAGGGTCGTCAACACCATGTGCAACGTCGGCGCCAACCGCAACCAGGCCTTCGTCGAGTTCGTAAGGCGCCCTCCTCTTCCCCCAACCTCGCCCTTAGTGTCCCGTCCCGTGTTCGATCCCCGCTGCGATTTTGTCCTGCCCAGTCGCTGCTGTGGGGGGACTAGTTACGATTCGAAGGAATTCGCGTTTGTGGGTTCGATTTAGTGTTTATGTGATTTCATCTAGTGATTGGGTGGAACTGTTGCTTCGCGTAGGTTTGGTATCAACAGGAGACGGTTACTAGATTTTGTGGGAGCGTGATCTACGGGAGGGGAAAAAAAATCCTGATGTCGTCTGGTGATTGGGCCAGTGATGGTTGGCTCCGTGTGGGAATTGCATTTGTATACACGATTTAGTGTTTTGATCAAAACTTGGGGTTCAATTTTTGGTTGCAACCTGTTATGTGCTAGCAATCACTAATGGCGGCGTCCTTCTGTTGAGCCAGTTGCATACAACTTTATGACATGTGCCGGAAGTGCCTTGTTCTTGTAAGTGATTGCGGTTTATGTTTGATTCGCAATGTTTTCTCCTGGCTTTAGTCGTGACTTAGTATCGCATGGATTTTGTTCGTAGTCCGTGACAGTATCCACTCAAATATAAATTTGACTGTAGGCAATAGAGAACATCAATAAACATTTTCCCCTTGTTTATTTTTTTAAAAATCTATATGCAATAGAGAACAATACAGAAGTAATTTTCTAGTTGCAGAAATGTGTCATTTTCCAGATTTGATTCAGCAGAAGTTTCAAGTGAAGAGTGGAATGTAGGCTGGAGCTTGATTACCATTAACTGTATATGATTGGAACTTCTAGCTAAGTTGATGGCTTCCTAACTTTTATCTTAAATGTGCTTATTTTCAGGCGGATCAAAACCAGGCAATTTCAATGGTTTCGTATTATGCTTCATCTTCAGAACCTGCTCAAGTCCGTGGTAAAACTGTATATATCCAGTATTCAAATAGGCAAGAAATTACCAACAATAAAGGCACCGGCGATTCTTCTGGCAATGTCCTGCTTGTCACTTTTGAAGGTGTCCAGCCTAATGATATTAGCATAGATGTCATTCATTTGGTAAGTATTCTATATTTACATGTGATATGCATTCAATTAGCTGTCAGGGCAGCTTGCTGCATCACTTGATTGTGATTAATCAATGTATTAATTATATTTCAAAAAATAAAACTGAACCTTTGTCCTCTGTTGCTATGGTACTACAATCTTCTTAGGAAATCTTCTTTTGATCACAATATACCTTTTCAAAACAAAATGTGATTAACGTTAACTATTTCTGCATGATTGTACTTGTCCGTCTCTTCTTGGCAGTTGACAAGCTCACTGAATTTTGATCTTGACATGTTGCTATGATACTACAATCTTCTAAGAATATCTTCTTTTGATCACAATGTACCTTTTCAAAACAAAATGTGATTAACGTAAACTATTTCTGCATGATTGTACTTGCCCGTCTCTTCTTGGCAGTTGACAAGCTCACTGAATTTTGATCTTGAAATGTACACCATAATTGTGCTATTCAGTTAAAAATCTTCTCCTGTTTCTACCAAATCTATTACTTGTTAAATTTGTTATGCTGCAGTATGTTACTACTCAGCATATTGCATGTTCACTGATGTATAGTGGCTTACGAGTTCATTACTCCAGTACGATTCACTGCTATGCACCATTTTTTTATTTTCTGCTTAATCTTCCTCTTACTGTTTAGCTGATTGGTTGACAGTGGACATCTTTTCTCATTCTGTCTTATAATGATTTTTGCCTAACTCGTTTTAGGTATTTTCTGCATTTGGGTATGTTCACAAGATAGCAACTTTTGAGAAAGCTGCTGGTTTCCAGGTAAAATAGTGCTTATGTCAAGCTTCATATATAATAGTTAGTTGTAAATTCAACTTACCAGTTAGGATTTTGGCAGGCACTTATCCAATACACTGATGCTCCAACTGCTCTAGAAGCAAAAAATTCGTTGGATGGAAGAAGCATCCCGAGGTAGTACATATTTACTATTGTGCGTTAGCAAACCTTCGGTACAAAGTTACTGACGTGATTCTCTCTTTCAGATATTTACTTCCTGAACATGTCAGCACTTGTCATTTGCGCATAACTTTTTCTGCGCACAAGGATTTGAATATTAAATTTCAATCACATCGCAGCAGGTATAAGAAAATTGACACTTGGCAGCTTTAAATTTGAACTTTTAAGCTCTGTTTTGCATAACATTTGGTTGAGGGATTACACAAATTTGTAACAGTATCTGTTTGGTTGAGCAGGGATTACACAAATCCTTATCTTCCTGTTAATCCAACAGCAATTGAGGGAATTGCACAGGTATTATACCACTATATCTCATGTTGTTTCACTCTGCTGCTGCTGCTTACACAAAGGAAATTTTGCAGCCCACATTAGGCCCTGATGGGAGGATAAAGGAGCCTGAGAGCAACGTACTTTTGGCTTCAATTGAGAACATGCAGTATGCTGTGACGGTGGATGTTCTACACACTGTAAGAATATTTTACTGCCTTGTTTTTTTATCCAAAATAAGGTAAAAAATTTCGAAGGAAAATTCTTGTGATTACCTTATTATGGGTTAATTTCAGGTTTTTTCTGCTTTTGGTACTGTCCAAAAGATTGCAATGTTCGAGAAGAATGGTGGAATGCAGGCTCTAGTTCAATATCCAGGTATGTGCAAACTATTGTAAACCAACCATATCATGACCTATTGGATATGCCATGACCATGTCATACCTTTTTTTATCGGTTGTATTCTGACCTGCCTGCACCTTGTCCGTAATTTGCTTACTGGAGCCTATAGTTGTAAATTCCTGATAAGCCAACTTCATAGGTTATACTGAACTGTGTGGACATCTTACTGATGCCGTGCTGATTAATGAGTTACATATTTGTTTATGCATCATAAGTTTCTAAATTTGGAACTTCAGCAGAGAGATGTCGGAGTTCGTGAAGACTTAAAATGGACATCTGCAACTATCCACAGCTATAAAGTTGCCCTTAGTAATTTCTTGATCATTTTTTACCTTTTCCTGTAAGCATATTCTGTTTCTTCGTAGAGGTTTGCTTCAGTGCTGTCTTCCTGTCATCATTGCGTTGATTATTTTCCTCCTAGTACCCAGTTCATCATTGCGTTGATTATTTTCCTCCTGGTACCCAGTCCTTCTGCCTTACACACCACCTGCCTTAATTGTTTCCAAGCGTAGCACTTTGGGATCAGAGTAGCAGTCACCACCTCTATTAAGAACATGTCTTGCATCTGCAGACCAAAAGAGCATCTTAGCATCTGATGTGTGGTCAATTTCTGTAGCTTGACACTTCTTTGATAGTGTGACAACGCATATGGCAGGTTATATTGCAGTATTTGGTTTTATCAAATCTCTGATGCTCAAGAATATTTCCACCGGTTTGTTACATTGCTGTAGTTGGAACCTGGAAGTGAATTACTTTGATTAAACAAAAAGAAGCAAAATACCCTGTTCTTCCTCCTGATCAATATGTCTCCTCGGCCAAGAGCACTAAAAATGCATCCCTCATTTGACTTTGAAATCTTTAAATTTATTTTATGCTTTTGCAGATGATCTATTCAGGCATATTTAGTGTTTACTATAATGTTCTAGTTCTTCCAGAGATATTCATATAACTGACAAAAAGCTATATTTGCAGATATAACAATAGCAGCAGTTGCTAAACAAGCTTTGGAGGGGCACTGCATATATGATGGTGGTTATTGTAAGCTTCATCTGTCATACTCTCATCATACTGATCTCAATGTAAAGGTATAAAATAGTTTCAGACTGTAAATTAAAAAAGAATGACGTACATATCTTTGTTGACTAATGAATAACGAATGTAGCCCATTTAGAAAAAAAAAATCCTATTGCTATTCCGGTCATTCAATTTTGATAAAGTACGCTTTCTCGACATTGTTTTTCCGTTATTTGGTGCCTGCTTCCACCTTGATCCTCCTAATTGGTGATCTATTTGTTGGCATTCAGGCACATGATGAGAGAAGCAGAGATTACACAATTTCAAATCCTAGTGCGCAGGTGCAAGCTGCAGGGCAAGTTCCAGGTCTAAGCACTACTGGTATTGTTCCTAGTGCGCAAGGGCAAGCTGCGTGGCAAAACACTGCACCAGCTGCTTCCTTTTATGCAAGCACAGCAGCAGCGACTCCTGTTGGACAAGTGCCAGCTTGGAATCCTAACATGCAGCCAGGGGCGTTCGCATCTGCATCAGCCCCGTACCCTACACAACCATTGATGGCAAGCTCCATTCCGCACTATCCAGCGATCGGATCCAGCTCCGGTGCCCCGCCAGTATCATACCAATCTTCACAGCAGATGCCACAATACGGTATCCCCCCTGCTGCTCCACCTCATGCACCATCAGCTGGCCAACCGATGTACTTCCCGAAATAAGCTGTTTCCATCTTATATAGCATAGAGCAATTGCGTATGTTATGTGCAACCACTGTGGTCTGCGTATGTTCTCTTCAAATTTTGGAAGCTCATTGTAACTCTTCTCTTTAGCTCTTGTAGCTTGCGAGCTCCCTGCCGCAAATATACCTCTTGCGTCAGTTGGTGTCTGTAAACTGTGCGGCAAAATTAGAAATGGTCGTCTAGTAGCCCGCGTGGTATTGTTAAGCGCAAGCCATCAACTTCTTTTTGTGCCTCATGATTTCTTGGTGCAGGCTCTGACTGTGTTCTTTTAAAGTACTAGTATTACATGTAGGATGTCTGGCATTCTTGTTTTTTTTGAATACCTGGTTGGTTTTGTTTCGGAATTTCACGGTAAACTGCTTCAATTCTTACTAAGTTGACAAATCCTCGCGTTCCGGAACTTCCGAAACTACACTAAGTCGGCTACGGTTGTATCATATCCAACGTTTTCCATAGTGCGGTAGCCGGATGTTTTGACATCGGTGCCCCAAGATTTCCTTTCGCGCTAGACCATAGTACAACATAAAGGACCTCTTTGATTCAAAGAAATTTCGAAGGGAAAACGTAGGAATTCTATTTCTATATGATTTTGTACTGTAGCTACGTTTGTTTCAAATGAACCGGCGACCGAATTCCTTAGGTTTACCGTAGCATTCCTATGAAATCGCAGGATTTTTAAAGGAAACCAAATATTCACTCCACTCTCGTTTTTTTGATAGGTTGGTTGGTAGGTTGACAAGTGGGCTTGGAGAGATTCATGTGTTCCAAACGCTCAATCCTATAAATTTCTATGTTTCAAATGCTCCATTTTGTATATGCATTCCTACGTTTTTTTTCTTTCATGCCATTTTAGAATCTGCAAATCAAAGGCCCAAAAACCAAGGCATGGACCGATCTGAGCCAACCATCACTCATACAGAATTTTTTGAGTAAAGTTCATTACCGGTCCTTAAACTTTTTATGCTGTGTCATCCCGGTCCATAAACTTTTAAAGTATGTCATTCCGGTTCTTAAACTTTCAAAGTGTGGCAATTTCTTTTGAAAGTCTATGGACCGGGATGACACAGCATAAAAAGTTCACTGCTACAACTACATAGGATATTGCCACACTTTGAAAGTTTAAGGACCGGGATGACATACTTTAAAAGTTTATGGACCGGGATGACACAGCATAAAAAGTTTAAGGACCGGTAATGGACTTTACTCGATTTTTTTTACGAATAATCAATATTTTATTGAAAATAACAAAAATATACCTGCGGCAATATTTTTTACAGAAATAGACTCCAATCGCCTAACCGTCGAGCGATTGGAGCCTATCGCCCAACAGCCAGGCGATAACAAAGTTGTCTGTAAGCCGTTGGGCGACAGGTTCCAATCGCTCGACCGTTGGGCGACTGGAACCTGTCACCCAACCATAGGGTGACATAATCGCCCAGCCTTAGGGTGACTGCAAACCAGATACTACTCCGCTCCGTGAATTTTGTAGATTTTATGAATTTTGTAGATTATAACTGGAAGATAATTTGTTGGATTTATAATAAAAGTTTATGATCGTTGTATGTTGTTGGAGTGTAAAAAAATTTGTGAATTTTTTTAAGAACGATTAAACTTAGAACGACTGGTAAGTACGATGATAAGTGATATTGTGATGTTATCGGAAATTCGACATGGAGAAAAACTGGTATGTTAATATTGTTGGATGACTTGCTATGGGAATAATTGAGTGCGAAAAGACGAAGAAATAAGCTTGTCTAAATTTAAATAGACTTCATAATACAGTTGGGAGTAATATGCGCCACGTACGTTTTGATTACATGTATAACATAGAGCATCATGTGCGACTAACCAACTGAATTGTTCGTATGACCTACTGTGTGGATCAGGGCCATTTTTCCTTTCTTGAGAGCTCGGTATTGAACTCCTCGGTGACCTCTTTTGCCTTGGTCACCATTTCCCTCTTTTTCTCGCGCTCCCTCTCGTGAGCCTCCCACTCCCTACGCATGCACGTCTCGAGATGAGCTTTCGTCTCGCGTTGTATACGCAGGGTTTGCTCGTCCTTGCGGTGCTCCTCCTCCCGGATCTCGGAGGAAGTTGTGACGTTCCACTCCTCGAAGTCAAGGGCCCACTGGTCCTTTGGTGGATCTCAAGATTGATCCATTTGTAGTAGCCACATAGGGGTTTTGAGGACTGTGAATACAGAGGAGAGGTTGTTAGTGCATACTTTCAAGGAGAAAAAGTTGGGGGAAAATGGTACACCTGGTCCTTATCCTTATTGGCTGTCTTAGGTCACGGTATCTAGGCGATGGTCGGGATAGTCATTGGATTAGTTTGTGCAACCTCAGTAATGCATACCTAGACTGAGGTGGTGCTTAGACTTGAAGAACTTGCACAGGTCTTGACACCAACAAAGGTGCGGCGTCTCCCCCTCTGGTGGGTGTTGCGGCGAACGCACGGTAGGAACGTTTAGGATGGGGTTGTTGCTACGGGTCGCGTCATTGCGGGGAGCTGACCTCGTAGCATGCTGGGCTTGTTCTGCCAGGGCTACAGCAACCCTTACTTTCTCATCGCGGGTGGCAGCTAACCGTACTAGGTCGCGGGTCTCCTTCCATTGCTTCATCATCTTGTCCCATTGCTTCTTCTACCTCTTGTCCATCCTGGTGTGGTGAAGCAAGCGCCGGTGTAGTGTGAGGTTTGCTTATGTAGTATTCTCTAAGAAATCTGTTTGACTTCCTTTTATAGGGCCCTTTGTGGCCTTCTCAATACATGAAGAAGCCCGTCACTGCGCAAAACTACCAATTGTGGTATTGTAGGCATGCGAAACTACCCAGTCAGGTCTTCGGACCGTGAAAAACTACACCCTTTAGTCTTGTTACTGCGCAAAGCTGGGCCGTGTGGTCTTGTCGCTGCGCAAAGGTGTCTCGTCTCCCGAGGGGTTAGGTCCCTACGCAAAGCTGGCGTGTGCGGTCTTCTCACTGCTCAAAGCTGACACGTAGGGTCTTCTCACCGCTCAAAGCTGGCCATGTTGTCATGCACTGCGAAAAGCTTGGCCATCATGTCATGTCACTGAGCAAAGCTAGCCCGTGCGGTCATGTCGCTACGCAAAGTTGGCGCGTGCGGTCTTTTCACTGCTTAAAGCTGGTGCATGTGGTCTTCTCACTGCTCAAAGTTGGCCCGTGCTATCATGTCACTGCGAAAAGCTAGGCCGTCATGTCATGTCAATGAGCAAAGGTGGCCCATGCGGTCATGTTGCCGCGCAAAGGTGGCGTGTGTACTGTTGTCGCTGCTCAAAGGTGGCTCATGTGGTTATGTCATTGCGCAAAGCTGGTGTGTGCAGTCCTGTCGCTGCTCAAAGCTACTGATGTGACCACGCCACCAACACATACGACCATAGCGGCCAATATCAATATTGAACTAAAGGTGAATTCGTTTCCTCAACTTCAACATACTTTAAATAAGAATATGATGCTACCTAATGATGAAAATATATATTTTTATAACACCACATCACTTTGGAACCAATTGAAGTAAGGGTTCAAGTTGGACAGGTTTTGGAAGCCAATTCGGCCTCCATATCAATTCGGATTCAGCCTGATAGGCGCAACTTCAAACGTGCATAACTTTCACATACGGAGTCCGTTTGAGGCCAATGAGTACTCGATGGAAAGATTTTTTCGTCCTCTTTCCAATGGAGCTAGCCTCACCTCCAAATTCCTCCTGTGCACATCGCAATCACTCAAAGAAGGTGCTATATCACCTGTTTGGGCCAACTCGGGCCTTGTAATGCTTGGGCCCAAAGGAGAGGCACCCCCCTAGGCCCATACTGTTTATGGTACTGTTTATGTGAACAGTACCATGAATAGTACCATCTCATTTGTTTTAGTTTTGTGCGGCTTTTCCTCCCCTATTTAAGAAGGTTGCACCCTTCTAGTTTTCTTGGATTTCGTTGGATTAGTTTTTCCATTGTGAAAACTCTTGTTCTTCACTTGTGTCGACTAGACCAACCGTAAAGAACCTCTACGGAATCCCACCTTTTGAGCTCAATATAAATATTTGTAATTTCAGATTGCTTGTTATCTTGTTCTTGCGTGTTCTTCTGTTGCATGCAGGAATAGACCTTCGTGGTCAGGTCAACCGCGTTCTTGACACGGTTGATAACGACTCGGAGTGTGGTTTAGCGATTGCTTGGTGTTCTGGTCGTGGCCGGTTAGAAGCCTGCATCGTCAAAGTCGTTCTCCTCCAAATCGAAGTTATCATCCTATCGGAAGATCGGGACCCCATCGCCTCATCAGTTGGTATCAGAGCTTCAGTTGACCAGTAGAAATTCTTTGTATCCCTAGTTAGTAGATTGATTTTTATTTCCCATAGTCTAGAAAAATTGCCCCACAAAAAGAGTTAATTTCCGTTGTCCAAACCCCGTTATGCCTTTCAATCTGTTAGTTTTGGTTTGCTAAATTGAATTTATGTCCGTTTTAGCTTTGTCTAGTTGCTGGTCATATCCTTGATTCCATAAAAAAAATCCAAACAAAAAAATCCCCACCCCAAACCCTAATTCCAATTCGGCTGATTTTTCCTACCTCTGCAGCCGCCACCAAAAATGCCATAACTTTTGATTCCAATGTTATTTTTGAGTGAAACCACCACCATTAGATTGAAAACTGCATTGTCCATCTATCTGGAAAATTTCACGTCATTCCAGCAAGGAAGTTAAGAGATATCTGCGGTGGAAGTTGACCTAAAATTCCAGATTGAATCTGCAACAGTCGGCACTTGTGAATTTTGTGCGAATTTTTCGGTCGGTTTCCAGAACTTGTCCCCAAAAGAAAAGTTGTATAAAAAGCCGTCAAGAAACGGAGAAAAAAATAATCATTGAAAAAAGGTAACTTAAAAAAAGTTACGGCCGAAATACCGACGTGCTGTCCAGTGGACAGAAATCTTCAGTTTCCAAGTTTTGGGTCAATCCTTGTGTCCTTCCATTCCAGATTGCATTCGATTGAATTATCTTGTATTTACCACTCCTATACATTGCCATACACATATTTTAGCCTTCTTCTATCCTTGGTTGATTAACAACATAGGTTAAGTGCTAGATACGAACTATAATTCAATTCTATGCAATTTCTGAAATTAGCTGATTGTTCTCCATTGCTACATATCGAGCCTTCCAAGCTATACCTTATACTAACCGAGTAGATCACGTTGAACTAACGATATTTGTATTGCAGGTCTTGTCTCCCCCGACCAGGGATGGAGGGTCGAGCTTTGCACCTCGGGTCACACCACCAGATGTTCTCTCTAGGAGTGCCCTCACCAGTGCACCGGTGGCCACATAGGCAGCGGTGCAATCCACTCCACCAGCTCAGGGGCGTGTGCGACGGTCTTCTGATCGTCTTACATTGTCAGGGTGTCGTCACCTGACGTAGAGGAGGACAACCAAGCAGGGTTGTATGGGAGCTAGCGATGCCTGACGCCACCACCGGCGGAGTATCGCCTGGTTCTGCGCGACAAAAGGCAAACCAACCATCGTTGGGATGCCATGAAGAAGTCAAAGGGCCGCTGCTCCCGTGTGCTGGGGCGGAGTTGCGTCACGGAGGAGACCCTCCAAACCCTTCTCCGAGAGAAGAAGCTGGAGGACCGTGCCGGGGCTCGTTTGCCCGGGCCTGACGAGACGGAGCCGAACCCGGGAGAATCGGAGGCAATCGTCTTTGTGGCGTTCTTCGATGCCGGGCTCCAAATCCCGGCGACACGCTTTGTTCGCGAAGTGCTGCAAGCCTATGGGTTGGAGCTGGCGCAGCTGACTCCAACCACAATCGTTCGGTTGGCCATATTTACTTTGGCGATGCGGACGGAAGGTACTCGTGCCAGTGCCGAGTTGTTCGCTATCCTGCATGACGCACGATGCCAACTGAAGAAAATGGAAGGGGAGGTGTACTCGAACTTCGGCAGCGTGGACTTCATGCTGAGGACGGATTGCTCACACTTGTTCCCCGCGTTGGCTACGTGGGAAAGTGGGAGTCTGGCTGGACACGGCGGTGGTTCTATCACCTTGTGACGAGCACGAGCGGCCTTTGAAGCAGGGGAGAGCCAATATCATTCAACCGCTGTCCGGATGTGACACCTCGGTCCGGCGACGAACAACAGGCGCGGAGACTTGCTGGCATCGCCCTCCGGTTCAACATGCGTGACCTCGCCGAGGAGTTCACCATGTACGGGATATCTCCGCTTTCTTGCAATTGGAAGTACGAGCGGCGGGGGCCCGACCGGAAGGACGGCATCCACCCGGGGGTATCTTCGCTCCATAAGCCCTCCGCACCCTGTAAGTATCCCTGCTATAGGCCACGTACCGCTTGGGTGGTCGCAAACCCTTACGTAAGATGTTCGGCTTTCGCGTGCAGTGCGCCGGTTAGAAGATGCAGAGCGCGCGGTGGTTGCGGTTCTTGGGCCGTATACGGTGAAGGAGCACAGGGCCCGTGAGTCCGCAACTTCCTTGGCAAAACAAGGGCGGATTAATCGGGTATGCGAGGTTCTTGGGATTCCCGTTCCGGAACACCCGGTGCCTGTGGAATCGCCGAGCGGCGCGACGGTGGCGGCGCCACCTTTTCGGTGCGAGGTCCGATCGGAGACCGTTGCCTTCAGCCCGCCGGACATGCCACCGGTCGAGACCGTGGAGGTGGGGGGCAAAACGGGCGCTGAGCTCGGACCGACCGGTTCGGCGAGGCGCACCACCCCCGACGAGACCTTACACGGTGGCGAGGTGACGGGCCCCAGCCTCGTTGTTCTTGAAGATGATGCCTCGTCGCCTCCGGCGGCAACCGCTGCGTTGCTGCTGACGACAGCTACCGCGGTTACCGAGATAACCACGGATGTGTCGCCTGCAACGCCGAGGGCGAAATGCCCTCGGGTGCAGTCACCGCCATCTTCGAGGGGCCGGTTCAGTGTGGCAGGCCCAGTGACCGAGGTCCTGACACCTAGCGGGGATGTTGCTGAAGCCGAGAGGGTTGTCGCTCCTCAGGCTAGCGAGGTGATCATGACCCAGGTAGAGGCCCAGTGAAGTACCGCGGTAGAGGGTACTGGAGGTAGGTGTAGTTCGTTTTCCTCCCGCGACTTCGCGAAACTCTCTCCGATTTGCTCGCTTATTCCGTCGACATCAGGCGAGACAAGGTCTCCCAGACGAGGACAAGAATCAAGTAACGGGGGTGCCCGCGACGTGTCTGGCCTAATTGAGCAGGGGACTATGTGCGCCCCAACTACTGCCGAGGGCGCTGGGGCGGGGGCTTTGGGGCTTGGCGTCTCTGACTTCGTCCCTCGGTGGGAGACACTTCGCGCTTTGAGTGAGGTGGCGGAGTACACTAACGGACACCTGGATCGGCCGGCGCTACAGGCGCTGCAGTCCTGCGGGGGTGACCTCTTAGCGCTCGCGCTAGGTGCCTCGGAGATGAGGGTAACGACCTCGGCTCTCGCCGCATGTCCTTTGCTTATCCGACGGGTAACCTTTGTTCTTGCACCCGTGCAGACGCTTGCGATCGGCAAAGCCCTCGAGGAGACGCGCGCGCGTGAACGGAGGGCGCTGGAGGACCAACTGCATGTCGCTGGCGACGCCCACGCCGCCAAGGACGAACACATTCGGTTGCTAATGGCGGAACGTGACGAGGCTATCTCCGACACGCAGTTGGTAGGCGCGAACATGAAGAGCGCGGCACTAGCCGCCCAATGCGCGATGGAGGAGGCTCAGCGTGTCGCGACGGAGGAGCGGACTGCCCTTCTACAGCGAATCTCCGCGCTAGAGGCGGAGAAGGAGCAGCTTACTGCCACCCTTGCAGAGAAGGCCTTATCCTGGGACAAGGCGTCTGCCTCCGCGTGGGGAGCGATGGAGGCTTTGGAGCAGGCCCTCCGGGGGCTTTTCGTGCACGTGGAGGATGCCACTCATAGCCGTCAAGACCTAATGGAGACGCTTGGGCGAATCGAGGAGGGTTCGAGCGTCGCCCTTCGCGGCGCCAAGGCCTTCGGCACCCACTGCGGCTACATGAGTGCTGGCCTTGCCCTTGCCTTGCTGCACGCTGGTAGGTGTGAGCATGTCAATGAGCTGGCGAACCCCCAGCTTGACTTGCCCGTCCGGCCCGGGATGATATCTGACGCGGTTCGCGCTGCCCAGCCCGCCATCCGAAACTTCCACCATCGGATTTGGAACTACATCGGGGAGGGTGCCGCCACGATTGCTTTGCGGCGGACGCTGCACGATGAGGGGGATGTGCTCCGCTGGCTCGAAGAGGTTCCTCGGTGCGGCGAAGGCGGTGCGAGCGCTCGTCGCGGCGAAAATGGTGCGGACTCGTAGTAATAACACCGGGTTTTGGTGCGCGCCGCGCCGTGTGTGTGTCTGTTACTGTAATGCAACTTCTGTCTTACACGAGCTAAGCGACAACTCTCCTGTGCTCTTTTTGTTATGTGATGTGCTGTGAGCTGGGGTGTCATGTAAGGTGCGGGTCCTTGGGCCTGACATCGTCCCTCGTGCTGATAGTAGCGAGCAGCTTGCGAACGCCTTGCGCCACGGACCCCGGGCTTCGGAAGTAGTTGCGCGAGCGCTCCGTCCCCTACCCTTCGAAGTGGTGGAAGCGGAGCTTGCGCCTAGTCGAAGTAGACGCGCGAGCGCTCCGTCCCCTACCTTCAAGTGGTGGCGGCGAGTGGCGCCAGTCGGCAGACGCGCGAGCGCCCGCCCCTACCCTTCGAAGGGTGGTGGCGGAGCCGGCGTCTAGTCGGTAGACGCGCGAGCGCCCGCCCCTACCCTTCGAGTGGTGGCGCGGAGCGGTGCCTAGTCGGTAGACGCGCAGCGCCCGCCCCTACCTTCGAGTGGTGGCGCGAGCGGCGCCAGTTGAAGTAGACGCGCGAGCGCCCGCCCCTACCTTCAAGTGGTGGCGCGAGCGGCGCCAGTCGGCGCAGACGCGTGAGTGCTCCGTCCCCGACCCTTCGAAGTGGTGGCAACGGAGCTGGCGCCTAGTGGTTACATGCGTGGAAACTTCGACCACATCTTATTTATACTCCGGGGAGTACGTATAGGGACAGTGCCTGCACGTGCGTGGGGGGATCCACGTCTTGTTTATACTCTGTAGAGTGCGCAGGGATAACATCCGCGTCTTATTTATACTCCGTAGAGTGCACGCGGAGGCGTCCCTCCGCTACGTCTTATTTATACTTCGTAGAGTGCGTGCGGAGGCGTACCTCGACGCTACGTCTTATTTAGAGTCTGTAGACTGCGTGCGGAGGAGAGCCTCCGCGCGTTGCGGGCGGTGAAACTGCATGCGGAGGCAAACCTCGACACTACGTCTTATTTAGAGTCCGTAGACTGTTCGCTAGTTAAGCTGAATCTCGGGGTCGAGATTCATTTAAGGGGGGTAGGTTTGTAACATCCCAAAAATTTGAGTTTGAAAATGGGAAGCTTTTTGAATTATTTTTGTAATATATTTTATTTGAATTTGGATTTTATGGTGTTTTTCTGGAATTTGGTTGAGGTTCCAAAAATTTAAGAAGCTAAAAAAGAAATAAGCATTAATAATGTCCTAAAGGGGAATGTTCAAATAATAGAGAATTAAAATTTAAAATACGAATCTGAAAAGATGATCCAGTATAAGGAGAAAGAAACCTGAGTTAAAAATATAAAACCCCATTTTTGAAAATAAAAGCTAAGAATTTCAACTGGCATGCAAGACTTTAAATGAATAACCACAAATATGAGATAAAAACCTAAAGTAAAAAATCCAAAATTTTAAGGTAATGCATGAGCCTCATTTTCTCACCCTTTTATTTCTCTCTCTCACTGCTTGTGGGCCTCACTCCCTCTCTTCTCTCCCCTTCCCTTTCTCCCACTGCGCCTGGGCCCGGCCGCCTCCTTTCCTTTCTGTTTTTCCCTGCTCCTGCTCTCTTCCCTCCCTGGCCGTAGCTCGCCCCGCCACACTTCTCCTCCCCGCTCACCACCACGTGGGCCCGTCTCCCTTTTCCTCCCTCTGTCGCACGGGACCGCCCCCTTTCCTCTCTTTCCCCTCTTTCTTCCTTCTTCCCCCGTGCGCCGCGCCACTTCTTCCCTCTCCGCGGCGCTCAGCTTCTCGCCGCCCCGTGGCACTCATGCGCTGACGTAGTCCTGCCCGAGCGATCACGTCACCCAGCTGGGGCGCCTGTGAGACCGCCGCCGCCCCCGGTTTCGTTGCCCCGCCCCCGGTACGGCTCCACCGCCCGCAGCTTCTTCTCCGCTCGGTCGCGTCGATTCGGCCGTGTGGCGCAAGCATCCTGCCGTCCAGCGCGCGTTGCCACGCGCGGATCGCCCAAAATCCCGACCGAATCCCTTTGCTCTGCTCCCGCCGCTCGCCGACACGACCACACAGACGGCTCCCCGAGGTCGGCCCCTCCCGGTTGCCTATAAAAGCCGTCGGGGCTCCCACAATGCTCCTCACACTCCGCACTCCCTCCACCACAGAGCAATTTCACTCTCGTGCCCTCTTCACCGCCGGCGCCGCTCACCTTCCCCAGCTCCGGCCGCCGGCCTTCTCGCCAATTCCCATCAAGACAATCCGATTCCTACTCCCCACGCCATCCTCCGGGTGTCACCATCACATTTATGGCCTTCCCCGTGCCTCCCGAAGACCGTAGCCCGCCGGCATCGGAACTCCCTCCCGAGTCACCGCCGCCGCTCGCCGCCGGCCCGCCACCGAGCTTCCCGGTCCCCGCCGGCACCCTCATCGGCACCACCGCACCACCAGCATCCCATTTTGGTGCTCCCCTGCACATCTCCGGCCACCACTCGCCGCCGGCACCACCGCCCAAACCTCCTCTGCTCCAACGCTCCCACCACCGTTTCAAGTAAATTCATCCTCCCCCATCGGTCAGGTAACCCCCGAGCTGAGTTGGTTAACCGAGTGTGAGTTCGCCCGTGCAACCCGCGTTCGAGCCCGGTGACCGCGATAAAATGTGGATTTTTAGATGTTTTGTTACGCTGCAATAAAGGAGGCAATTAAGAAAGTAATCACTATGCAAAATAATCATTAGAGTATAAATAAGTTAATGCTCAGACATAGTTAGTAGAGCCTAATGGCAATTAATTAAGGATTAAGGGCTGACCTAAGCACTGTTACCGGTAATCAGTTGCGTCCTATCTCTGACCTGTGGGCCCTACCCTTCAGTGAGTACAGTGCATGGCCCATACGTCAGTGACACCATGGGAAGAAAATAAAATAATGATAAAATAAAGATAATGAATTAAGAATGCAAGTGGGACCCATCTGTCAGAGATTTAATATTTTCTAGATTTAATTAAACTGAGAATTTAAAATGGGCATAACTTGTTCATTTTAACTCCAAATTGAATAACACAAATTTCTAAATTCATCTAAATTCAAGATCTGTCCAGTGGAACTAAAACCACAAATTTTAGAGCTCAATTGAATTTTTGGTGATATTTAATGTGGTTTGCATAAATAAGTTGAAAAGACTAAATATTAGTTAGGGCATGGATAAAGAAAAATACTTTGGTTAAATGTTCAAATTATAATGTATGCTCTAGCATGTCATCATTAAAACAAATTCCCTTAATAGATTTAATTAAGTAGCTATACTAATATATATAACCCTGTACGACAAGCTTTGCTAGATAAATAAAAATTAAAAATAAAGCTAAGCTTAATATTAACAAAGGTGCAAATAAAATGATAATGGTACCACTAATTAAATCTTGACACTAGCTTTAGTATATATTAGTATTAAGCATAATTGTATATATAACAAGTTAGGACCCATATGAGTGGATCCTAATTCAACTTAAATTTAACCTAGCTATGAATGAAGATACGTAAAATATGATAATGGGATTATTAGAGATTTAAATTCTAATTAATTACCATATAAGAATAAATATTGAGTCCTTGCTATTTATCTTAATCTAATTAATAGTAAAAGCCTATGTCAGAGATTATTCTAAAAACTTAATAAAGATATCCAAATGTTATAATACCTTCGACTAAAAGATTTATAGAATAAGCACAGATCTCATCCATCAGTCCAGTTTGCCTTTACCATAACCTAAGCTGCAAGGAATGCATCCTCTAAAGATAAAATTTGTACACTAAACTCCTGCACCAGTCTATAGGTCTAACTCGACTCATGGAACTTCCTTAATAAATATAAAAATAGTAGAAGAAGCTCGTAATAAAAAGATCGAGTCGTGGTATTCTATTACCGATCTTGCCTCAAATCACTCAAATCACCCATTAACTCATAATAAAACTAAATTGAGTTTATTTGGATCTTTTGAGTTATTTGCCTTTATTTGTGTCCAGTTGCTTAGCGAGTAATTAGAAATTGAGGTCTTGTAGAATCAAGGGAACAAGCGTGATTAGAGTGAAGTGAAGATAAAGAACTGAAGCTCAAGAGAAAGCATTGTGTGAGCTCGAGACCGCAGTAAACCGTGCCAGGCGAGTCAATACTTTGATCATGTTGAACCTACATTTTCTGCAAACTATTTTCGTTTAAATTATCAAATTGCATGCTGTTACTTTATATGCAAATACATGTCAATTTAAGATTCTAGATGTATGCCCATTGTTTGCCTTGAATAATATTACACCTTCTTTGGAATATCTGAATGTGTGAACCTTGTCGCCCTAGCAAAATTATTATAGTAACCTTTTGAAAATAAGTCCGTAATTATTATGCCATGCTTAGTATCGCATAGGTATTCATGAGCGCGAGAACGCCCAAGCATCACTTTAATCATGAGAAAATTTGATTGGGCAGTCATGGTGGTAATGACTGGTATATGTTGGCTATGATTATTTTATACTCCCAAAATCTCCAACTTTTTTAAATATCTGGGCGGATTGGTTCGAGGGTATGAGTGTGGTGCTGTGGATGCACAAAGTGGGTTGTGGTAGGCCGCCCAGATACCACTAAGGACTGAATCTTGTCATGACCTCCTGTGTAAAACAGTACAACCACAAGTCTGTAAAGTACAACTTGGCTAAGTAAATTTATCGAACCTCCGGACTCATCTCACTGGTAGTGGATTGATGGGGTTAAGCTATGGCAAGGGGGCCTGAAGGGACACCAGTGGTGGGTGAAGTTTGCTGTCCTAACGTTGCGGGAAGTAGAAGCCCGAGCTGCGTTAGTGGCTGTGGGAAACATCCCGCACATAGATGGGACCCACCGCAAGTGGGCGGCTACCCATAAGGTGAATGAGAAAAGGGACTAGATACTTTGAAAAGTCACTGTGATGGTCTGCTCAACCACATGTCTAAGGCATCATGTGGGGCAACGAGTTGATTGTCTCTTGTGGTGAAAGTGTACAAACTCTGCAGAGTGTAAAACTATTCAAATAGCCGTGCCCACGGTCAAGGGCGGACATGGGAACTTAACCAGATATAGTTCTAATTCAAAAACTTTGTGGGTGGGAATGGAAAAGTGTAGGGCAGTGGAAAGCCCTGATTTGAATTGTCCTGGGTGTTGTCCCAGTGGTAAGTTAAGCGGCTATAACGCTGAAAGATGTTACATGGTGTGATGCCATATGTATGGAAAAATTATGGTGATATTAGGCATATGGTGTGATGCCATATGTATGGAAAATCATGTTAGTATTCCTTGAACATTATGATTTGTTCCAAAGCTGCTAGGTCTCAGGAAATTTTATGTATTGTATTTCAAATAGTGGCATTACTAATCTTACAAACTAAAATATGGGTGGAATAAACAGGGTTGTGAGTAAAGTAGATGGATGTTTATAGTATGCACATAAAGGTATTGGTGGATTCAGGTCGATCATGAAAAAGGAAATGCTAGTGTGGGTTTTGGGAGAAATGAATTAGTGGGGTCCAGCTGAATAGATAGGCTAGATAAATGACCTAATTGAATTTTCAGGAAGTTGGAGAAATAGTACAAGTATTGGAGTATAATTCTTGATTAGTGATAATCTTGGTGGATATATAATAGTGAATCGATTTTGGAGAATCAGGGAGTGCAAAGGTAAATTGCTAGATTACTACACTAATGATTAATATAAATTCTTGGAAGATATTGGTGATAATGGGAATTATAGGAGTTGATCAATTACTAGAGGGATGAATTGAAGGCGTGGCACCCTCTTCACTCCACCCTCCGGGTGGGGCTTAGGTGTCCATCCTGGGGCGGATGGCGCGTCCGCCTGGTACTTGTCGGCGAGGACTTGCACCTTACGGTGCAGGCTTCCAGCTCCGGTTTCGATGCTCCTAGCCATATCCTGATCGCCGAAGATGGTGATGACGCCCCGCCGGCCTGGGAGCTTCATGCATAGGAAGGCGTAGTGTGGGACCGCTTCGAAGGAGTTGATGGCAGGCCGGCCCAATATGGCATTATACGGATACGAGACGTCCACGACATCGAAGACGACATCTTCAGTCCTGGCGTTGTCGGCCTGGCACAAGGAGACTTGGAGACGTACCTGACCCAAAGCCTTCAGCGGCTACCCTCCGAGGCCCTGGAGGGGGGCTTCCGAAGCTTGTAGTAGGCTCCGAGGTACTCCCATACGATCAAGGGCCTTCGCGAACAAGATGTTTGCGGAGCTCCCTCCGTCAATGAGGATACGCCTAACGTTGTAACCTGCGATGTCGGCCTGGATGACCAAGGGATCTTGGTGGGGGAATTCTACGCCCTGGGCATCAGCTGTCGTGAAGGTGATGCTGTGATGGGGCGCCCGCGGAGGTAGTTGTGCTGGGGAGTGCTCGACGAAGAGCCTCCAGTGATGATGTTAACACCACGGCACTGGGTCTCTCTGGGGGGCCCAGCGCGCGGGGGACTGCCTTGCGTACCGTGGGCTATTGCGGGGCCCAGTGTCTCCGAGGCCTGTACGTGGGCCATCGCTTGCCGCAACGCCGCGATTTTGGTGCATGTCCGCGTGAAATGGCCCCCGTAGCCATGCACTTCGCACCATCTGCCGTAGTCTAGGATTTCCTGCTCCGCACGTGGTTTCTCATCGCGGCTTCCTTCGCGCCCTCCTCCGGCGCGCGAGGTTAAAGCGGCTTCCCGGGGAACGCCTTGTGCAGCGAGGACGTGGCGGGCCTTTTGGGGTCTTCGCCGGTTACGCCGGGGCTTGCGCCTGCCGTAGGGCAAGTTTTGGTGCACCCCATCGTCGACGCGCTCCCGAGTGTCACCCGCGGACGCTTGCTTGTGTTTTGTCCTCGGGTTGTCTCTTGCGCTTCTCCCTTGTGACAACTCCACCGCTTGCCTAGCATCGGAGCTATCGCAGCTGCGCCTTCGCGCGTCCTCCTCGACTCGGGCGTACGCTTCCATTTTGTCGAAGAGCTCTGCCACCGACTTGAGTGGCCTCCGCGCGTTATATTCAGCAAGCGGTCCCAGGCGGAGACCTTGTGTCGCTGCATTGATGATGGTTGCCTCGTCAACGTCCCTGACTTGGCAGCGTACCCTGGCGAAGCGTTTGAAGTAAGTCCGAAGCCCCTCCTCGGGTTTCTGCTTGACTGCGAAGAGTTGGTCCGCATCGACACGCTCGACGTAGTTTCCCTGGAAGTTGTTGTAGAGTCGATCGCGGATTTGTTCCCACGCGTAGATGGACTGTGGTTCGATGGTGAAGAACCAGGACAGCGCCAACCCTTGTAATGCGAGGGAGAGTCCTTTTGCCTTTGTGGTGTCGTCTCCGCCAGTGGCTTCGATAGCGGTCTCATACACGCGCACGAACTCTCGCGGGTCGGAGTCACCCTTGTACGCCTCGATGACGCTCGGGAACATGAAGCCCTCGGGCCATGCCGCTTGCTACAGGCCCGCGGAGAGCGGGGACTCCGGATCTATGCGCCGTAGTGGGACGCGACTGGACGCAAGAGCGTCGTGGATTTCCGCCCCTTCCGAGGTGGGCTCAGGCACAACCACCGGCGTGGCGCGTTGGCTTCGAGCCTCTTGTATGTCTCGCACGACCCCGCGGAGACCTGACAGCTCCTGCTGGAACGCATTGAGGGCCGCCAGCAGGGCGGTCTCCACTCCCGCGCCGGGTGGGCAAGTGGGCGCGCCTGCGTTGCCACCGCCGGAGTTGGTGGTTGGGGTGGTGGTGGTAGGGTTGGGCGGCGTGGCGACGGTGGCGGGGTCGGGCGTTGTGTCGCTGGTGGCGGGATTGGCCGTCGCGGCGGTGACGGGGTCGGGCATCGCGTCGTGAACACCAGTGCTCGCGGTCGTCACACCTGCGCCGCCACCCGTACCTGCAGCTGCTAAAGCTGAAGCCCTGGTATTGACGCGAGATTTCGCCGCCTCCGGCTTCTTCTTCTTCGTCACCAATGGTGAAGCTTTCTTTGGTGCCATCCTCCTTCGGATCTGGAGGCTTGCTCTTGTCCTCTCCACGGACGGCGCCAACTGTTGTGGTTACAGACCAAACAGAAAGAGAGTATGGTAGTGGAGAGTTATGTGAGTTAATGGCTTAGGGTTTCCCCCCATGGCCTGTGTTGTATATATACATCCATATGGGGAGTGCATTTACAATTATACCCTTACATCCGAGTATTCCCCTCAGGGGTACTCATGTCATTATACATGTCCCATTCTGGGCCTTACATTCCTCTAACAGGCCTACTGGGCTTAGGTGGGGGCCACCCCTACAACAATCCTCATGAAGTTCTCTCACTCTTGTGCTCCTACGAGGTTGTGTGGCTTCATTAGCCTCACTTGCTTCTTCAATGAGTTTCCATGAAAGACCCATCTCAGGGTCAACGTCCTCATCCCTACCTTCAATAACCCATCCTTGAGCAAAAGTAGCGTGCGAAGCTAAAAGGACATCTATATTCTTTGATTTGCCCTTTTCTTTTTTGTTCATAAGTCTTGCATTGAATTGGACATAGACAAGATTGTTGAGGCGATGAGCATCTAATTTATTTCTCTTCTTGGTATGTATCTACGAGTTGCAAAGTAAAGATTAGTTAAGTACTTAAATTGAAATAGTGACATAAGATATGGGACTTGAGAGTTAGTCTCAAACCATGTCAAAAATACTCCAGTTTCTTTCACATCCGGATGAACTTGAGGTCAAGGAAAGAATTCTTATAGTCAATCTTTGCAAGCGAGGAACATGACATCCATACTTAGACCACCAATTGGCTACATAATAGGAAACAAAAATATTAGTAATGGACAAAAGACAATTTGCATGTATTGACTCATTAAATTTGAGAAGTGAGAACAACTTTACCGAGAACAAAATCAAACTTTTGACATCCAAATCGTGCAGGAGTTTTCCCAAAGGTTTCCATTTTATCCTAGAAAATGTCAAAGTCGACATTGAGCACTTGATCCATTGCTTCTTCATCACCATGAGAAAAGATTTCGACACATTCAATGAAGCCATCCATTATGGTTTGTTCCAAAAAGATTGATCGATCACAATAACTGTAATATGGATTCAATAGGTATGCCGCCATGTGCAATGGAGAATCAAGTCTTCCCTTCATTTTAGCATCAATTGTTTCAATTATCAACTTGTAGTTACTCTCCGCATTATTCAAGGACTCTTTGATTTTCTTCTTAGCTTCTAGAATTTCTCCATAAAGAAAGGCCGTGGATGGACCATCCCCATCAACCATGCGGAGAACTTTGACCAATGGCTCAAAAACCTTCAAGTAAATGAGAAAAATACAAGCACTATCAAATAGTGAAATAGCACACAATAGAAGACATACAAATATAAAATTAGAAGTAGGCTTATACGTTCAACATATTGCTCACACCATTCCAAAAGGACCTACTAATGAGTGTCCCCGTTGCCGCGATGCCTTTGCCCTTTTAGTATGAGCGGATTCTTCCCATTCCTTACTTAGCACCATCGCTCTTAGTTCAACCTTCTTCTCAATCAAACTTTGCAAAGTAAGAAAGGCCGAAGCAAATCGTCACTCCGGGCCTTATTATATCTCTCGTCTTTGTTTGTCGCCTCATCAAGGCCAATGTCTTGTGATGTGAATAAATAAAAACGGTCAAAGATTTCGCTTGCTCAAGTGTCTTTTTATACTTTGCCATGGTACCAATTCCTTGAAGCATTAAGTTTATGGTATGTGTTGCACATGAGCTCCAAAAGATATTTGGCCTTTTGGCCTTCAACAATTCTTTTGCTCTCATGTTGTTGGAAGCATTATCCGTCACTACTTGCACAATATTTTGTGGACCTAGTTTTTCAATACAAGCATCCACATACTCGAAGATGTACTCACTTGTGTGTGCATCTTCCGAAGCCTCCTTTGATTCTAGAAAACATGTTCCCAACGAGCAATGTACACATAAGTTCATTATGCTCCTCCTCCTTTGGTCCGTCCAAGCATCGGTCATAATAGAGCACCCGGTCATGACTCTTTCTTCCTCATGTGCCTTCAACAAACTACTTGTTCTCGCTACCTCCTCCTTCAACAATGGCTCTCGACATGCATATTGGGAAGGACCTACGAATCCTGGGCCAAATCGACCAACGGCTTCCATCATTTCCTTGAATTCATCATTGTTTATGGCATTGAACGGTACACCTAAGGTGTAAAAATGAAAACATGATACAAGGTTAATGCATACATGAATTAATATTTAATGGCATATTGGCATTGAACAGTACACCTAAAGAGTAAAAATGAAAATATGTTACAAGATATACCTGATACGTAAAGCCATCTCGCCACATATTGCTTCACCTTATGAAGCCTCTCTTTCCAAATTGCCTCTATGATTTTTTTGTTGCCGCTTAAGCTCTTGAGTGCTTAAAC
The DNA here is from genome assembly GCA_036346575.1 of Dendrocalamus sinicus. Classification (NCBI taxonomy): domain Eukaryota; kingdom Viridiplantae; phylum Streptophyta; class Magnoliopsida; order Poales; family Poaceae; genus Dendrocalamus; species Dendrocalamus sinicus. Next base: position 25,799,432 of record CM070663.1, read on the forward strand.
TACTACCTTGAGGATCAATTGAATTGGTAAACTTAACCATAGGGCCTAACTTTCGGGGTGCCGATCCTCCAATTTCTTCGAGCCCTTCATCATCCTCACCATCACCTCGAATGGTCGCATCTTCCCTAACCTCATCTTCATGAGCTTTCTTACTCTTCTTCTAGTTCTTTGCCTCCGCAATAGAGTTTCGACATTTCTCTAGGTCTTCCTTGGTGGATTTGGGGCATCTCGCAACATTCCCACTAATGTGTGCAATATGTTGCTTGATCCTATAAATCCCACCGGAAACAACCTTATCACACAAAATACATTTTACCTTGTCTAGGTTGTTCGGATTCACCAACACACCATATTCCCACCCTGCATCACCTGATTTTCTTTTGAGGCTATCTTCAGTGGTGTTCACCTCCGGCGCCGAAGCAACAGATGACATGCTACACATACATAGCATAAAGAATTAAAGATTAGCAAAGTATTAATAAAAGTGTATGCGATGCATCATCAAATTATTAATCACTAATTAAAATACACTAATTAAAGTGTATGACATGCCGACAGTGAGACAGTCTCCTCTCCCGTGCCGACAACCGGCTCCAGCCGACTGCCAACACCTCACCCGTGCGGGGCAGAGGGGGCCATACGGTCGTGCCACTCTAAAGCGCTCGCCTTTCGCCGCTCTCGCGTCTCCCCAGTCCACATTCCACAGCTCCATAGATGACAGACCACAGCGCTCGGCTCTCGGTTGCGACTGCAAGACAGAGACAGTGGCAGAGTGCCGGCTCCGCTGCTCGCTCCCCTCTCAATCTCCCCAAACCCCAGCCGGGTTCCTCGCCGGATCTCCCCAGCGGCCCAGCGGAGGGGCAGGGGAGGCCGAAGGCAGAGGCGGAGGGGAGGCCGGAGGCGGAGGGGGAGGCGGAGGGGAGGAAGTGCGGTACCTGGGGATAATCTGGTGAAGGGGGAGGCCAGAGGCGGAGGAGAAGCTCGGGCTGCTCGGCCAAATCCGGCAACGACGCGAGACGGAGGGATCCGGCGGTTCGAAGGCGCCAGCGCGGGGGATCCCTCGAGGTGCGGCGTCTCTCCCAACCCTAGCTTTTCCCTTTTGTGTGCTCTGTCGAAATGTCACACGCCCGCAACATTTCGTGCTTCTTATGTCGCCGTCCCACGCCTAGGTGTCCTCGGCAGCCGCCGCACCCGCCTGGTTTGCCGCCGCCTCGCGCCCACCTTTGACCGCCTACGCCCGCTTGCGACCGCCCAGCCGCCTGACCTCCCACCGAGGGGCCAAGTTGCGGCGGCCGGCTGCCGTCCACCGCCTAGGCGCCGCCTCGGCGGCCGCCTAGGGCGCCTTTTGTATCACTGAGGATGGGTAGCTGGAGGAATTGGAGGATTAGCTCTAAGCTTATAAGCCTTGTGGACACCGTCCAAACCTCCACAGAACTCAACCTTCTTAAGGATCAAAGCCATAATATATGGAGCATAATTAATTCGTTTAATCCTATCATTCTTAGAGGAAGCAATTTCCTGGATGATGAGATCGACCACATCAAACTTGTAGCCTTGCATAACATAGTTGATGAGATTCCATGCATGGCCTCTGATCGCATCATAATTTCCACTATTTGGAATAATGGTGTGGTTGATGATCCGGTTGACCAGGCTTGGGATAGAAAGAAGTCCAACGAGCTTGTCTGGAATAAATCTAGAGTTTTGATCATAATATTCTGACAGGGCGGAGAGCTCAAGTGCTGGTCTGTCATATACTTTGTCATATGCACTTGACTCCGTCCTCAGAGCCAGCTCAAAATCATGTTTGTTAGAGTCAAGGGGTTAGCAGCCTGTCATCCAAGAGATGTGCTGGAAATAAGGAGATATGTAGCGAGTAGCATAAAACTGCATGATGATATCCTCATTGTAGTCTGATTTTGAAGCAACAAGGTTCTGTATGCCAGCCCTCTGAAATAGTTTATAGGTTCCATCATACTTATCAATCGAGTCCAAGTGGTCCCAATCGATATATTTGTGATCAGCAAACAATCTTGATGGACCATACAACTGTTCATAAACTTGCTTTGATAATTCTGGAACTTCAGGGAACAAGAAGTATGCAAATGATCCCTAGTTTTGCACTCAACTAAAATCATTCAGGATCATTATGCATTAAATATAACATTTGAAATTAGCAATATAGACATAGAGATTTTGGCAAAAAAAATTAGGAGAAAAATTCTTTTTCAGAAAAGCCTCAAGCTACTCCAATTGAGCATGAAATATATGAGCCGTGAGTTCAAATAATGTTAGAGTAGTCTATGACATTTAATTCATTCCTCAACTTGTAAAATCAGCTTTCATCTAGAGGCTTGGTGAAAATATCTGCTAATTGGTCTTCGGTCCGGATGTTGCTAATTGTGATATCTCCTTTGCTCACATGATCTCTCAAGAAATGGTGGCGTATATCTATATGTTTGGTTCTTGAGTGTTGGACTAGATTACTTGATATTTTAACTACATTATCATTATCACACAAAAGAGACATTTTATGAAATTTAATTCCATAACCCATCAAGGTTTGCCTCATCCATAACAATTGAGCACAACAACTTCCGGCGGAAACATATTCGGCTTCTGCGGTAGAATGTCCTACGGAATTTTGTTTCTTAGAAGACTATGATCTAATGACCTACCTAGCAATTGACAACTTCCTAAGGTACTTTTTCTATCCACTTTGCAACCCGCATAATCGGAATCTGAATATCCAATTAATTCAAATTTAGCACATTTAGAATACCAAAGCCCCATGCTAGAGGATTGCTTTAAATATATTAGAATTCTCTTTACAGCCATTAAATGACACTCTTTTGGAAAAGCTTGAAAGCGTGCACAAATGCAAACACTAAACATAATATCGGGCCTAGATGCGGTAAGATAATGTAAACTACCAATCATCGATCTATAAAGTTTTGTATCTACTAACTTACCGCATTCATTGAGGTCGAGATGCCTGTTTGTTGTCATAAGTGTCTTGATGTGTTTTGTATCTTCCATACCAAACTTCATGAATAGATCTTTCACGTATTTTGTTTGGCTTATAAAAGTCCCATCTTTATGTTGCTTGATTTGAAGTCCAAGGAAATAGCTCAATTCTCCTATTATGGACATCTCAAATTCCCTAGACATCATTTTACGAAATTCTTTGTAAAAAATCTTGGTTAGTAGAACTAAATATGATGTCATCAACATAAATTTGACACACAAAGAAATCATCACCAATATTTTTGTGAATAGAGTTATATCGACTTTTCCAATTTTAAATTCTTTAAAAAGAAGAAAGTCTCGAAGGCGCTCATACTATGCTCTAGAAGCTTGTTTTAAGCTATATAGCACCTGTAAGAGTTTATAAATATGGTTAGGATATTTAGAATTTTTGAACCCAGGAGGTTGTTCAACATAAACTAGTTCGGAGATTGTTCCATTTAAAAATGCACTTTTGACATCCATTTGAAATAGTTTGATATCAAAACTAGATGTAAAGGCAAGTAGAATACGAATTGACTCAACTCTAGCTACGGGTGAAAAGGTTTTATCATAATCTAAACTCTCAACTTGAGTATAACTTTGAGCAACTAACCTTGCCTTGTTTCTTAGCACAACTCCATTCTCATCTTGCTTGTTGCAGAAGACCTATTTTGTACCAATTACATTGTACTCCTTGGGCCTTTCCACTATTGTCCAAATATTGTTTTGGGCAAAGTTGTTTAGTTCTTCATGCATTGCATTTACCCAATCTGGATCATCTAGTACCTCATCTACAAATTTTGGTTCAAAAGAATACACAAAAGAGTGATGTTCACAAAATGAAGCTACTCTAGATCTAGTTTGAATACCCCTACTCGCGTCACCTAATATTTGATTGCGTTGTGGATCTTTAGTGGTAGAGGTTGTTGTTCCTTTGCTTCATCATCTATAACTCATATATTGTTTGTTGTGGAGGAAGTGAGGGCTTCAACTTGCTTTGATGAAGAAGGTGAACTTTAGTCATTCTTTGGCTTGATGTCTCCAATTTGCTTATTCTCTATTGCTCGCCTTAGTCCTTCATTACCTACATCATCCAAGTTCTCTTACTCTTCTTGAGAGCCGTTAGTTTTATCAAATTAAATATCACAAGATTCTTCAACTAAACCAGAATTTTTGTTGAAGACTCTATAAGCTTTACTATTTGAAGAGTAACCAAGTAAAAATCCTTCATTATATCGACTTTGAAATTCTGAGACCCGAACACCATTTCTCAAGATATAGCATTTGCAACCAAATACTCTAAAGTAGGATATGTTTGGTTTCTTCCAATGAGAAGCTCATAGAAAGTCTTTTTCAAAAGATGATGTAAATAAAGACAATTTATGACATGACAAGCGATGTTAATAGCTTCCGCCCAAAATTTATCAGTAGTATTGTGATCATCAAGTATTGTACTAGCCATTTCAATTAATATTCGATTTTTTATATCTACAACTCCATTTTGCTCAGGAGTGTAGGTGGTGGAAAGCTTATGCTTTATTCCAAGTTCATCACAAAAAAATATTCAATTTTAGTGTTTATAAACTTGGAGCCATTACCACTTCTAATTTTCTTTATTTTGAAATCAAATTCATTTTGGACCCTTTTTGAAAAACTTTTGAAAGTTTTGGGGTCTTTGCTCCTGTCATTTAAGAAGAATACCCATATGTATCTTGTGTAATCATCTACAATGGCTAAACAATAACTATTGCCCCCAATGCTCTTATATGTTGTTGGCCCAAACAAATCTGTATGTAAGAGCTCCAATGGTCTAGAAGTGACATTATACTTTTAGAAGGATAAGAGTTTGCAACTTGCTTCCCGGCTTGACAAGCGCTACATAATCTATTTTTCTCAACCTTCACATCTTTCAAGCCAACAACTGAGTCATGTTTGAAAAGTTTTTTTAAGTTGAATCATACCCACATTACCTAGCCTTGTATTGTATGCCACAACCAACCCAAAGAATTTTTTACCATTAAACAAGTTTTTAAGCATGAATCACTAGAAGAAAATCAGCTACATAAAGATTTTCAAATCTAAAACCTTTGAAAACAAGTTCATTTTTGTTTTCTTTTGAAACGGTTACTTCTTCTTTAGTAAAGGAGCAAATTAAGCCTAAATCGCATAATTGAGCAACGGATAGCAAATTAAAATATAATATTTCTATTAATGATACATTTGAAATGGAAATGTCATTAGAGATAACAATTTTACCCAATCTAACTACCTTTCCTTTGCTATTGTCCCCAAAATGTGATTCTTTCATTTCTCTCACTTTTGAATGTGGTGAACATCTTTCGGTCTTTGGTCATATGTTGAGAGCACCCACTATCAAGCACCCAATGCCATCCACCGGTCTTGTAGTTCACCTACAAAAAGAAATCAAAGTCTTTTAGGTACCCAAATTTGTTTAGGTCCTTAGAGATTAGTAATCAAGGCTTTGGGCGCCCAAATAACATTCTTTTTAGCACCTAACATCAAAGTGCCAATAAATTTAGCAATAACATTACCATTCTTAGATTTTTTTTAAAGCATGTAACATGAATCAAATAAACCAATAGATTGAGTCTTACCCTTAGGACAATTTTGTTGTTCATGTCCTAATTCCCGGTACTTTACAATACCTACCATTTTGCCTCACAAATCTTGTGAGCTTGTTTACCGATTTTTTTTGTCTTTCTTGGGCATGTACCCAAGGCCTTCCTTGTTGAATGAGCACCTTTGCTCACTCAACAACTTGTCAAGGGTAACCTTTCCTTTGAAGCATCTTTCCAAACTTTTGTTTAACTTTGTCACTTGTTCCTTTAGGTTTTTGTTCTCATTAATTAGCTTATCATCATATGACATAGCTATTGCATTTTTAGAATCAATATTTGAAGAACATGGCATAGCAAGCAAGTCATCGCAAGAAGTAGATATGCTAGCTTTAGAAAATTTTACATTAGGCATTTCATTTGGGATATCACAAGTAATGCCAATACTAGTGCAAGATTTGCTTGAATTTTCTTGGACAAGCAAGTCATGAGCTTCCTTTAGCTCCTCATAAGATTCTTTTAGAAACATATGCTCTCTCTCTTTAAAACTTAAATTTTGACTTCTCTTTTCCAAGAAATTCATTTAGTTAAACTAGCATATCCATAAGCTCATTAAGGAGGGTTCATCGTCATCAAAAGTTTTTACCTTCTCTCTTTTTACCACAAGGCATGTTGGAGATGAGAAGAGTGATGGAGCCTCCTTGATGGCAATACCGACAAGTCCCCTTTTTTAGGAGATTCATCCTCACTTGAATCGGAGTCGAATTACTCCTTATCGGAACTCCACTCTCTAATATGAGCTTCATTTTTACCATTCTTTTTAAGCTTCTTGAAAAGCTTCTTTTTGCCGTGATGTTCTTCTTAGATGACTTATCATTGTCATCCTTCTTTGTAGGGCATTGAGAGGCAATATGCCCCTTTTCATTATACTCATAGCAACGAATGTTACTATAGCGTTTATTGGTGGTGTAGGAGTGCCCCTTCTTTGCTTTCTCATGACTTGCGTTTCGGTTTGAGCGCCTTTTCATGAACTTATTCATTCTCCTTACTAGGAGAGCCAACTCCTCCTTAGAGTCCTCCTCGTCATCTTTGGACTCCTTACTTGACACCGCTTTAGCCTTGAAAGCGGTGATCTTCTTGCCCTTTGAGGAGGATTGCTCCAAGAGCTCCTCCTTGCCTTTTTTGTACAACTTATTTGTTATGAGGTTGCCCAAGAGTTACGTTGGTGTCATTCTTGTCAACTCGGGTGAGTTGAGAAAGAGTCATCAACGTTTCATATTTTTCTAGCAAGGCCATAAGCATTTTCTTTACAACATCAACATCAATTAGGTTAGTACCAAGACCTTTGAGTTCATTTATAATGTTGTTGAGTCGTGCGTACAGTTCATTTATATTCTCATGAGGCAACATTGTAAAAGTCTCATATTTAATCCGAAGCCTATACAATTTGGCTTCTTTAATCGTGGACGTCCCTTCATGAATTTCTAAGAGGGTTGTACAAATAGTGTGAGCAATTTCTAAATTGCTCACCCTATTGAATTCATCCATATGTAAAGCTCCAAATAGAGCATTCATGGCTTGGACAACTAAATGAGAGTTATGCCCATCCTGTTCCGTGGGGTGTAGTGGATCAAGAGGCATGACATAACTCTCATTTACAATTTTTAAATGTTCAGACTCATGGCCTTGAGATATATGGGCATTCTAATTTTCCAATAAGAGTCATTTGAGCCATCAAACAAAGGTGCCTTCCCTATTGCAAGCTCTGATGCTACTTGTAGGATCAAGAATAACTGATTAGAGGGGGTGAATACGAGGTTTAAAAATTTTCTTGCCTTCTAAATAATTTCTACAATTTTAATATGGCAGAAATTTAAAACAATTGAAACCTACACAATTCTATTAAGTTTAGGACACTACAAGTATAAATCTTTACAAGAGGCTCTAGCGTAAGTAAATAATCACAATATACTAAATATACAAGAGCTAAAAAAGAGACAAAATGATAACCAATGAACACACGAAGTTTTTACCGTGGTGATCAGAAACTTGCCTATTTCCCCTAGTCCACGTTGAGGAAAGTCCAAGCAACTTGGACCCGGTCCACAAATTAAGTCTCAGCTCCTTAATCCACTAGTGGTTGTCCTTCCTTCACTCCGAAGATGGTGGACACCAAACCACTCATAAGTCGATGCTGGGCTTCTTCACAACCTTCTTGAAGAAATCTCCATGTAAACTCCCACCAAGTCATCTACGTGCTGGCAAGCACCAAGAGTAAAAGATCATAAGCTTCACTTAACGACAATCAAGTGCGAAAGGATCAATCCAAAGATGAAATGCACTTGTTTGGCTCAACCATCTCAATTGAGTGCACAATGAGAAGAGGTGTGAAGTGAATGCTCAATGCTCAAAAATGTTCAATAGGGTCTCTTCATTATGTCCTTGGGTAGGTGGATGGGTATTTATACCCTCACCAACCAAAACTAGCCATTACAATGCATTCTCTGAAAAATTCAGGATGAGCGGAAGTACCGCAGTGCAATGGCCGGTACTTCCGCACTTGTTCTGACACAGTAGTAACGGCAATTTGAGAGCTTCTGAACTAGCTGTTGGAAGTCAGTGCGGAATTACCGCCGTTATAAATCCAGTAGTTCCGATAACCGGAAGTTCCAAAACATCAGTACAGTACTTCCGTTTGATCTGAGGCCAAGAGTTGGCACTCTCTGGAAAAAATGTTCTGCTCGGGTTATTCGGAGCTTCCGTGCTCCGGAAGTACCGTTTAAGGCTACAGTAATAGTGTTCTATGGTAGTTCTGTCATTGAAACTCCGGTACTTTTGTTTGCCGCAGACACAAAATCATCCCAAGGGTGCTCTCTGGAAAAAAGGTTCCGCTCGACTTTGACGGAGCTTCCAGAAAGGGGAAGTACCGCGGTTTGCACGCTGGTACTTCCGGTTGTCCGGACAGAGCACCGATCGATTCTGAGGGTGCTCTGTGGAAAAAAAAGGTTCTGCTCCGTTTTTTGGAGCTCCCGAGCGTCGGAAGTACAGTTTGAGGCTGTGGTATTACCGCTCTATGGTAGTTCCGCGGTTGAATCTCTGGTACTTCCGTTTTTCCAGACAGATCAAAGATTTGGCTATCAATTTTAGTTTTTAATGAATGCATAATCCTAAATTGATCCAACTGGCACAAAAATATTCTATCAAGCACATCTAAGGAAATGTGAAAAACCATTAGGTACAAAGATCATAGTAACTATGGGTAAAGTGGTACTAGCCTACGCGATGCTATATAAACTGTGAATTCATGTATGTCTCTTGGATTGGAGGACTACGTGAACCAAATCGGGGTTCTATCTTGTATGCAAGTGATCAGTAGACTTCTAAGTTAACAATTCAAAATTCTTTATCAACATAAAAACACTTATTTTTTAGATGATATCAGGTGAGATTGAATTCATGGAGATGTTGATTCAGGACCAGAAAAGTGCATCTTTCTATTAATGCTTATTGAGTACCTTATACTCACCCTTGCTATTATTCTCCCTTATTTAGATATTAGCCAACCCAGAATTTTACTTATTGTGAAGGATGCCTATCTAGAGGAATGTCACACCGAGTGGGAGGGAGATGATCTTGAGTACAACCCATATGAGGTGGATGCTTTATATGAGACATGGAACGAATAGAGAGTTACTAATAGCTCATGCACGACATTCATGGTACAATAATGTGATGTTGTATAATTCCTAGCACTTGTATAATTATTAGTTGACTAGAATTATTTCCGTTAATAATATAATATTTGGGCACTTGTGGCCTTGTTAAAGACTTTAACCCTGTATGACAATAGTATTGTAATATTATGGACAATCTCTAATTATTATTTTGCTACAATACTTTGATTGTTTTATTATTCAACGAAATTATGTTTCAACAAATGATAATCCATTGAATACTGTTATTACCCCATGGTAAGGTTATGGGTCACTATCTTATTATTTGACAAAACAACGTTTCAATGAATAATAGTTCATTGACTAGTGTTATTACCTAATGGTAATAATGCGGGTCGCCACATAAAGCCACTCAATTTAATGACAACAAAGCCAACATGCGCGAGCCAAATCAAATGACCAGACTCTATAGTTCAATTTTCTTTTGTTTACAAATAGTTGTTATTTTAGAACGTGTGTAGTCAAAATTTTAAAGTTTTGATCACTAATAAACACAATAAACGAGTTAGGTTGGGCGGAACTTGGTGGTGGAAGCATGGTGGACGGCAGAGACGGTCGAGGAGGAGAGACCAGAGGGGAAGCAGATGGCTAAAGGCTAGGGCGGCGGGGTAGTGTTTGTCGTGTCCAATAGAAAATTAGAAAAAAAAAGAGTAGCTGCTAAATGTGTGTAATAAAGACTGTGCAAATGTTCAAAACATAATAAGAAGGAATGGCAGATCGACTACATGTACTGTTACACACAAATATTCAGAAAGGAATTAAATCATTCTTCTCTTTTTTTTTTGCCTTTTAACGATTGGCCGATTGACTACGTGTATAGTTACACATTAAGGGCCTGTTTGGGAGAGCTCCACCAGCTCCAGATCCACGAAAAACAGCTCCACTCCACGAAATTTTACCCAAACGCTCCAGCTCCGCGAAATCTGGATCCACCAAAATCCTGGATCTGAGGGCCAGATCCATGGATTTCATGGAGCTCCTCAAGGGGTGCTCCACCGTGGAGTTGGTTGGTAATTACCCACCAATGCCACTGGTTACACATAAAAGTGGTCATTCCCACCAAAACCTCAATTTCGTAGATCTGGAGCTGCTGTACAAGCCAAACACTCCATGGTGGGATCCCAGATCCACGGTGGAGCTGCTCCATGGTGGAACTGCTGCTCCAGATCCACGTTTTCAGTGGTGGAGCTCTCCCAAACAAGCCCTAAGACCTGGCTGGATAAAGAAATGAATGCTACGGCCTCGCATGCATGGTTAGTATCTGTTCAGTACACATTAATTTTTCTGATTTCTACGAAGATTGAGCTATTTCTGATAAATTTTTTTATGAAATTCTTGTGTTTCAAATAGAGCCTTATTAGGTTAGATCCTTGCCTTGGTTTTTTTTTTCTACAAGAAGGCCTAAGGTTTTTTACCAACTAATTTATATTTATAACTTAGGTAAAGTACAAAAGTACTCAACTTTTATATTGAAGATTCTAGATAAACAACATGTTACCATAATTTTATTGAGTCGATGAACATGCTAAACTTATTTATCTTCCTCGTCGTAGACTTGTATCTTGCAACAGTGTCATAATTACTGACAATCACGATAGCGGAAAGTAGAACGTCGATGGTCTCCATTGATATATAGGGCCTCCTCGGTAGCAATGTTGTTCGTCAAAACAAAATCAAATGAGGATTTATTTATACCTAACCTGGCCCGATGTGGATCTCTAGTGTAGGCGTCGTCATCATTATCTAGATGAGTTCGTATGATAAAACCCATCATGAGTTTAAAAAAATCTGGCTAAAATGCACTGGAGAAGACCAAAGATACCGAAACCGATTACGAAAATATATCGGATCTGACCGATATTGGTTACCAGCGTAACTGGTGTTCGATGGGATAACTTAAAACTCAAAATTCTGAATTTGGCCGGTTACCACTGGCTTGACCGGTTGCAGTCCGTAATTACTATACAGCAATTTAAATTCAAATTTTTTGGATCGATATTTCTTTTACTAGTCTAGGCCAGTACGGTCGGTAACTGCTGGCAGCTGGTCAGTTACCGCTGATATTTTTAACCTTGGAGAAGACCAAAATTAGAACAAATTCATCTAGGAAACAAAACATGACAAGTTGACAACTTAAAGAAATCAAAATTACTTCTGGAATACAGTAGATCTCCCATCGACTCAACTCCGGCTAGAACACCGGCGAAATCGAAGAGGGGCCCGCGGCTGACTGCCAGAGTTGCCGCCGGCGCCCGTCTCCGCTCCCTCGCCTCCTCCGGCACCCGAGCCCCTACCTAGCGGCCGGCGCCGCCTCCTGCAGGACCACCTCCCACCGCCCTCCGTCGTCCCGCACCCTCGCCGCCTTCGCCTCCCGTCCGCGTGCCGCATCTGTTCGCCTCGTGCGCCACCGCGTGCGTTCCGGGCCGCGCGCGGCCGCTGCTCCTGGTTCCCGGGCCGCTCGCCGGCACGCCACCTCCGATTTTGCGACTGCAGCCGTGCAGCGTAGCGTGCATGGTGTTCTGACTGAAGGAGGCAAAGTGCGCACGCCAGCTGTTCGACGGAATGCGCCTCTGAAGCTTTTTTCGGCCGGCGTGAGACGACGCACCGTCAAGAATGGCTGTTGCGTCGGTCGGGGGATAAATGCGGCGCGGCCACTCATGACGCTGATCACCATGGGCGGCGTGCCGATCCTGCAGCAGCTGCATCTGGAGGAGCGGCTGCTGCGTCGCACCGGCGACAACTGGAGCATCGTGAACAACGGCACGGCACATCCCACCATTGTGATGGGCGTCTCCAGGTATGTCGTCCTGGCGTCGTTAGGAAGTTGCCTTCATTCGTGCGTGCCTTGTGGAGTTGAGTCGTCAATGTGTTTTTTCGTGCCAACAGGACTACAGGAGAGTCTCTGAGCTCGTCGAGATACAGCCTGTCCTCCGGGATCGGGTGCCAGTGGTCAGGAGGTTCAGTGGAGGTGGTGCTGCCATTGTTGATCCGGGGACGGTGTTCGTCACCTTCATATGTAATAAGACTGCTATTGCTGGGCTGCAGCCGTTTCCTCGCGACATCACGTCATGGACAGGCCAGTTGTATGGTTAAGTGTTTAGTGGCTTCGGCGAATTTCATCTGCGTGAAAATGGTATGTCAAATCAGAATTATTTCATCTCTTACCCTTAATTTGACAATGCTACACCGTTTTATTGTCACCAATGCAGCTAATAGGAAATAAAGTAAACTACTGTATTGAATTTTCTCAAACTCTCCTCTCTTTTTTCTATTTTACTATTTATCGACTAATATTTAGGTCTATAAATTGTCTTAAGGTTTACTTTCTCCAGTTGTCGTGTATGGAACTTGACCAGTTTCAATGCAAATGTATCTACTTAACTGACCTCTGTAGTCTGCATGGCATTGATTAACAGAAAGGCATGAAGTCATATATCATGTGAACAACAATTCTGATTTTTTATTGAAATCTTTATTACTTCTAGTTTGAAAGTTTAAATACCATATGTAAATGTGGTTTACTCGTTTTATTTTTGACGGATTGTCTTGCAAGGATTCCCTAAAGGATTGAATGTGCAGCTTTTCTATTAGTAGAAGATTCTCTTTCAAAGTTTGAATTTATATTGGTAGAAGATGAATTGTGGAGCCAGTATGTAGCTTGAATACGCAGGGATGCCAATTTGTAATGTCCGTGAGCTGCATTATTTTTTGAGAATTGTACTCGTGTATGCATCTATTTTTTGCAGACTATGCATTTAGTCACCAAAAGTTTGGTGGAAATGCTCAGTCCATAACAAAAGATCGTTGGGTCCATCACATTTCATTCTTATGGGATTATGATGTGAAGAATATGGATTATCTCAAAATCCCGAAACATGCTCCTGAATATCGGCTGGTACAGTTCTCCTCATTAAATTTTTTTTCTCGAACTTACTATCAGCAGATTAAGATCTTATCCTTTCTAAAGAGAACATGGAATTTAGAAACTTTTAGTCTGGATAATTATGTTTTCATATCAGCTTCTGTAGTTTGTTAGATTATCTAATTTAAACTTTGGCAGTCTTTATATATTTCCGCAAACATAGGGCAGTAGGTTGAGTTATGAGTAGCTGGCCAGTGACTATCTTGGCTACTATATTGCTATTTTCTAAATAGTTCAGGCTATGTAAACCACTGAACAACTGGTAGTGGACTAGTGGTCCTTAGTGGTTTATCGATGAGGTGCTCTTATAATGTGTACCTTAACGGCCAAGTGAATTATGTTCTAATAATCAAGTTTCTGCCTAGATATTGGTGTGAATTGTCAAAACTTGGTGCAGTCGTTTGGCCGGTTTACACTACTGATCAGTTTCTTCCAGTTTTAGAAACATTAGTGATAGTTTCACAGAAAGGCGGAATGACAAAAAGTTTTAAGAGTAAATCATTGCACTAGTTCCAGCCCAGTTGAGCAGTACTAACATGTACTAACATTACCATTTACTATTTACTAATATTGACACCTGAAGAGTGAATAGTTCAAGGGATTTCAATATAATCATTTTTTGGGAATACTTGAATGCAATATAGATATAGTTGAGAGCAAAGCATTGAGTAGAGCGTACTGGTTTACCTCCAGTTATGGGCTGCAATGATGCGGCATTGTACAGAACACTGTGCAAAGTCCAGCGGCAGCAACTTGTCTGGGAATCAGCTGATTTCTGCTGAAACAACAACTGATTATCTTTGATCCCCAAGCGACCCAACAACCTCCACACCCAAAAATACGTCTCCCCTTTTTTAACAGAGCATAATGGCATTATTTGTTGTTTGTAATGATGGTGCAGAAGTTGGGGAGTTCTTTCTTGTTTTAATCGAAATAGGCTCTGATTTTAGAAATCTTAAAAGGCGGTACTGAGCCTAAGTCAGAAATAGTGTCATTCATTATCTTGCTATTGTAGGCTCTTTAATCCTTAGGACTCGTGAGGTTTACTCATGCTGATGTCCAAATTAAATGCCTTTCTTATTTTTCAGGCGAGGAACCACACAGATTTCTTGTGCCACATGAAGGAGTATATGCCATCACGATCAGTTTTCACTGAAGGGATCATCGCCGCCCTCAGAGACCACTTTGCAGTCCAACCCACAGAGTTAGAAACAGCGCTCTCTGATGACAAAGAATTTGTGCCTTCTACGAAGCTGTTATCACCACAAGACCTAGAAGATATTATCTCCTCAAAAGAATCCCCCACAATACAGAAAGTTCAAGCATGACCACCATCATGAAGACACAGAAAGTTCAAGCATGACCACAATTATGAAGCCTACTTCTTTTGTGACATCGTCTAAAAAAACTTCTTTTGTGACATCTGACAGTTAATTATCGTCAAATGGTGAATCCAACATTGAGTTTAGAAATTGTGGTCACGGAATCACTGGATTTATTGCTGCAAGGACACAAGCATAGGTTTCCTTAAAGTGGGCTGGAGTTGTAGAAAATATTGTTCAAACAGTTGTATGTGCTATTCATACTGATATTGTTAACAAGACTGGAATAAAAAGCTGGGAAACAGATGTTTCACTGCTAGTATATCCAATGCTTTTAATTTTGTGCTTCTGTACGCAGGGGCGAAGCTACGTGAGCTCGTCGGGGTCGGCCGACCCCGACGATTTTACCGTAACCTCTTATAGCCAGCGATTTTTCACCACCTTGGACCCCGGTAGAAAATATGTTTGACCCCAGCAGATTGGCAGCCCAGCAGTTCGGCCTATCTTCCGCAGTCTGGCTCAGCAGTCATGACTCCGGTAACCATTTATCCTGGACGCCTGAAGAATTGACAATTTGAGGTTGAAAACTGAATGGGTGGCTCGGCGTACAATCCTGTGGAACCGGGTCGGCTGAATATGTACATATGCAGAACTTCTCTATTGCTAATAGAATAAAATTGCAGGTCTGAATCCTGTTCCTAGTCGTGTAAATACGAAATTGTGTCTTATCTAATATTCTCTCCTCTGCCACTCATAAACTGCGAGGCGGTGGTAACCTCGCTACAGGTTTTGACTGTCTACTCACTGCGAAACTCGAAGCAGCCGGCTGGGTTTTTGACTGCAGAGCTGCCACGAAACAATACAATTCACCTGGCCGGATTCGATCACTCTTGATCTGCCTGCCTCTGGATAGCGTTCCATTAAGAAATGGGCCCCACGGGGAGGCAGCAATAAATCGGCATGCCTGGCAGTGCGGCAGCGCGGCACGGGTAACGGACAATCCATTGCATCATGCACGAACGCGGCCACAGTGCCTCTGCACGAACACAGGGCACGTACGATCGCCACGGCACGAGCGAGCCGGCCGCGTTAATCAATTGGCGCACGCGCGCGGTGCGCCCAGGCGGCGTGCGTCAAAGCAGAGGCAGGCGTCTCCGTTCAATCACCGGTCAGGGCGCGGCGTGGCCATGGCGACCTGGCGCGCCGGACGCTGCGGCCGGGCCCCGCGGGCGCTCGTCATGTCCGTCTCGGCAAACAGGGCCAGAGTGTGTCCCCCTCTGCTGCCTGCTGACACGGTAGAACTCAAAACTCACTCAAAACGCCGTGTCCAGGCTCATCAGTCATGTCCAGGTTCGTAAGTCATCACCACGTGCGGCTCCACCTCAAAGATGGTCGGCGTATGTGATCCAGCGCAAAAAAAAAAGGGAAGGCATCCTGCCTGCACTGCATGACGACGTCATAGTACACCCGGCCATTGGAACCACGCAAAACAAGGGCTGAGTGGCATAGTGCCTGCTGCTTGTGTAGCTGTGTGGGCTACTTTCCTAGCTGCTATACTTTTGTGTCTGACTAAACTCGCTATTTTACTGGACTGAGGTCCTGTTTGGATCAGTTTCAGATTCTTAAAAATCAGCTTTTAAAACCTGTCTGACTAAACTCGCTATTTTACTTCTAGTTTTTAAAAGCTGGTTTCTAAGCAAAAACTGGTGGGGTGTTTGGATCTCCTAGTTTTTAAAAGTTAGTTTCATTTATGATTGGTGCTAATAGACTATTATACCCTTACATTTATTGCTCTTGAACAAAGACATTAAACATCATGCGTGGTCTTTAATGAGGGTAAATGGGTATTTGTGCAAAAAAGCGGCAAAAGCTGGGTATCAACAGCTTCTTGGTTTTTAAGAATCCGGGTAGGTAGATTTTAAAAACTGCCTCAAAAACTGGTCTGTTTGGATCCCACCCAGTTTCTAAAAGCCAGATTCTTAACATCTGGGTGGATCCAAACAAGGCCTGAATCAACATGCTAATATTGAACACGCTTTACTAATTGCCTAGTTCGCTTTATTACTTCGCTTGAGCTGTTAGGCATCGGTAGTCACGAGATAAGATCTAGGCCCAAAGGAGTAGGGCTCCTCGGATGTGCTAAATGAGATCTAAATGCTAAGATATTTGGTTACTCCATCGAAAACTTAAATTAGTTCCACCCCTGTATATACGTGCCAACTCATGTAATCCAATTATCGCACACATATGGGTCACACGTGAAACATCCACCATTAACAATAAGCACTCTTAACCGCTAAATTATGGTCTAGCTTGTTCACATGTGCGCGGGAGGGAGCGCTACTGACTCAGCCTGCGCCATGGTACAGTGTAATTATACCCTTGGACCGAAGCCGAGGACCACACCAGACACAAAGAGGAAAAGAGAAAAAAAAAAGAAAAGAAAACCTGTGCACCGGAGCTCGACGGTTTGATCACGCCCGGACAGAAACGCTCCGGCAAGCGACGCGCGAGGCCGACGGCGACCCGCTGGGGCCTCGCATGCACGTTTCTGATCGCGCTCGCAGTTTTTCGTCTGGTAGCCTGGCTTGTCGTCTCATGCGGCGGGCGAGCGAGCGAGCGAGCGATGAGTTCCGGCCGTACGCAAAGCGCATGAGTGCGACCGGGACGTCTCATGGCCGCGCGTCATACGCAGACATGGACCGGACCGTTTGCCGTTAATTCTCTGACGGCCACTCGCAGCCACTTGTACACCAAGATTAGCACATCCGTGGATGGATTAATTTGCGTACGTGATATTTTAATTTCCGTGCATGTAGTGATGCATCAAGATTAGCCTATCTCGCTGAATTCTGGGAAATAATCCTATAGGACTAAATTTAAAATTCTTTTCAGCTTATGGTTATCCCGCTTGGAAAATGCTATCCGGGTAAGGTGCTTTGAAACGATGACGAAGAAGTTCTTCTATTTATCTGTTCAAAAGAATATATAAATCATAAATCGTTCCTGAAAAGGACATATGCAGAGAGTCATGGATCACGTGGCAGAGCACCAATCCTGAATGAGCCGGTGGAAGATCGTAGAGCTGACATGTACCTCCTGAGGTTTTGTACATGTACTCATTACCCACATATAATGTATTTGCGGTTAGTTTGGACAAGTATGTAGAGTTTAATTCAGGTCGCGCACGTACGATCTGGGAGTGTTTCCGCGATGCAAGTAGTATGGCGACGTGCCAAATGGAGCTATATATCATGTGCCGACGATTCCGGCGAGGGAGCGACGAGCGCTGGCTTAATTCGCCGGTGCGTGGCCGTGGCCGCGCGGCCCGTCGCCGTCGGCGCGCGTCCATCTCACGCAGGGGTCGTAGGCCTGCCGTGCCTAGCATTTCGGGACACCGGCCGAGGAGGAGACGAGTAGCTAAGACTTGGGGTACCATGCATATTAATTTAGGTGGGCATGTATAGCCAGCATAGGCGCCTAGCTAAAGCATACGAACAACCCGTAGAGATCAACGTCGTCCTAGTTCCGGCACGTACGGGGCTCAGTTTGGCCCTGCGTTGCATGCATGTGGCCGACAGGTCAAATCAGTGGTGCTCGCTGGTCATCATGCTAGTTCATAGCGTTTAGCGTATGCGTCTCGGAGGAGCGACGAGAAGTGGACGTCGCGCGCTAATAACCCGACAAAACAACTTCTTCTCACAACCCAACAAAACAACTTCTTCTCGATCAAAAACGGAAAGACATAACTGAATATTTATTGTTTGTATTACTGTATGTGCGTTGATACCAGAACATCTCCATTACACAGTAAATAGCAGCTTCCAAGAAAGAATAGACTTAGGCCATCTGTTCTTTTCGACTGCGGTTTATGACTTTGGGTTGAAATTTTGAATTTTGGCTATTTACGGTATAGATTACGGAGAGATAGATACTCACTTACGATTTTAGCTGGTACAGATGTTGGACTTTTAACATGTAGATCGTTTAACTTGTAGATCTCGTCTTGAGAAAATACTCCGTTTAAAAGTTAGGTACTGTAGCAAAAGCCAAAATCTGTCAGCTTTTGACTTAAAGAATAGGCCCTATAGCTTGTGGCTTTTGGCTGCGGCTTCTGGCTTTTGGACTGTTTGTACGAAAGATTACAGAGTAACAAAAATTCACATGCGGTTTTTACCGATATAAATGAAGTCAGTAAAGTATGTACTATAATTAACTAGTAGACTCTATCTTGCATAAATACTCCGTTTAAAAGCTAGTTACTGTAGAAAAGTCAAAAAGCAGCTTTTAGAAGCTGAAAAGACCAGGGCCCATGTTCTTTTGATCTACGCTAGTGGCAGGGACGTTTGTACTGGTTTTTTATTATTGTCTTTAGCTGTGCTTTATGGCATTTGAATAAAAATAAATACTAATGATAGAAAGAAGTATTTTTTAGAAAAAGAGAGTGAACGGTGAAAAAGTGATATAGAGATGTATATGTGTGTGACAAAAACGAAATGAGTGGGGTGTATGATGTCAGTGGCGTAGGTAGCCTAAAACTTTGGGGGTCAATTGATCCCACAGGTGTTTGCAAAAATGATTAATTACTTGATATTTGTAGATAAATTCATAAAAGTCTAAATATTTTAGAAAAATTAATCCCCATAGAGTTTGGATCCTGTGGGGGTCAATAGAAAAAAAACATGTTAGCCCGTCTACTCGTCGTCCTGACAGGTGAAATTTAAAAATAAAAAATAGGTTAGCCCATTACGAACAATATGTGGGAATACGGGAAAAAAAGGTAAAAAGTCGAAAAAATGTAAAAAGCTAGAAAAAGGAGAAATAAAAGGTAGCAAATTAAAAGCCAGAAGCTGAAACTAAAACGAACAAGGCGTTAAATCCTCTACTGTAAGCTAAATGGTTGTTCTTTTAAACTATAACTTTTAGCTATAGTTTTTTAATCTAATAATTAGTTATTGTTGAGAGACCGAAAACGTTGAAAAACACAATTGAACAGGATTATCTCTCTCCAAAAGAGACAAGTCCATTATTAACCCCGACACATGGAAACGTATCTGAGATGTAAGACGTCTCAACTGATCGAGCAGCCCCTTTCTACTCAACTGAGTGCATGGCTCTGCATGCATTGATTGCCTACGAACTACACACTGTATGAACGGACAACCTAGCCAGCATGCGAACAAACCCTTAATTATGAACACCACACATAGAACAAGACCAAGCCTACCAAGTTTCTCAGTCATGAGCAGTGAAGCGAATTGACAAACCACAGTCCTCGACACATCTACTAGCTAGGGTCTTTAATTTTGCCACTAATTTAGACGAGTATATGCCAAACTAACATTGAACTACAATTAATTCCACACTCAATTCATTAGGGTTACCTAACACTCACTCTCAATTTCAATTAACATATTCTTTTTGGAATTTTAGTTACATATATACTAACTGTTTCAGTAACCTATGCATATGTAATCGTGCTATTAAACTTTGTAGGCATGCATGGCAAACATCGATCCTCTACGTATGACCGTCTTTTTCAGGAAACGTTTCATTTCAGCAAATACCAAACAATGTTAAGCAGAGCCCAAATCACATAAATTGAAGGTCCCAAAGAACTACTAATTAAGTAAAGAGCAGTGCAATCAACAGCAGACTATAACATACTCAGCTAGTCCATGCATGTAGCTATCATATCCTAGCCCCTTCTTTCATCTACACTTGGCTAAGTAAATCGATCAACCAAGGATCACGCATCACTCTTCAAGAACTCGCATGAAGCTCATCTCTCCATCATGATCTTGCCTTGCACATATGAGGCTATATAACTAAACCCCAATTGATCAAAGTGCATGCCGCCCTCCTCTACAAATTAAGCCCCAAATCAAACTCTCCCTTGCTAGCTTCAATTCCTAGCTAGATAAATACATACATATATAGATATAGATACTCCACATATATATTAGCTTAAGTAGGATAAGCTAGCCATGCATGTACTTCTATTGCAAAGCTAGAGGCTAGAGCTAGTCCTAGATCCACCTGCCGCACGCTTGATTGAGCACTATGCGTATGCGTTGATCATGTGGCTCCGACCCCGAGGAAATCTATGAAAGTTGGCGACGCCGCCGCGGCTTCAAAGTGAGCGCCCTGATCTCTTGTCCCTTCAAACGCGGCGGCGGCAGCGGCAGTGGCAGCAGCTGACGCGCGGCCGTTTGGCTCATCAGAGATGAACTGCAGCATCTCGTGGCCACCGCCACCGCCGTTGATCCAGCCGCCGTGCGCCGGCAGCAGGAACGGCGGCTCACCGTACCGGCCGTCCAGCATTCCTCCTCGCGCGGCCATGGCGTCCGGCCAGGAGAGGCGCCTATCATGCACCGCCGCACCGGCCCCTGCATTATATTCACTCAAAAGAAGCAACCGCAACACACATGGCAGCGTTAGTTTATACATTTTTTTATTTGACCGAAAACAGTAGGAGTTAGTTAATTTATACAGTAAACTCGCGATCATTAAACGACGAAGGAGAAGAAGAACCGAATTGAATGAAGTGGTTGTGTTGTGCGTCTTGAGAGGGAAGCAAGGAGAGGTCGAAAGCGATGTTGCAATGGCAGAAGCTAGAAAAGGCACAAAAAAAAAAGAAACAACGGGAAGAAAGCAAGAAAGTGCGGAGCCGCTGATCGATGAACAGGACAAGGGAGGTACAGGTGAGGGGAGCATTTGTGGCGATGGGGCAGCACATCTCCATATCGCTTCCTGTACATGTGTTACATGGGGAGGAAGCTGTGGCAAGCTAGCCAAAGCCATGGGGGTCAGGATGAAGTCCAAAGTTTACTGCTCGGTGCGTGTGCGCCTGTCTGATATCTCATATCTGTGTGCGCGCGCGGGCTCTGCTTTGTCACTGTGCGCGGCGAAAGTCCAAGTCTTCCTGGCCGGTACCTGGTCTTGGATCGATCGATCTCCCCGTGCTTCCTATTTCAAGCACGACATTTATTTCGGGTACATGCTTTTGCCAATGGGGATAATTTGGCTAGCTAGTGTCATGTATGCTATTGCTGGGCAGATGCGTGTGTGTTCTGTGCCCAACCATGCCGCCTCCTCACCAATGAAATGTTGCAACTGCAAGCTTGTTGCAAGCCAGTAGCTAGCCATCCCCTGTGAGTGTGTTGGCTGAGGCTGTGTGTAAAGCTAGGAGTTGGGCTGGGCTAATCCATGCTAGTCCGAGGCCTGACTGGCCCGGCATGGCCCAAACACGATACGAGTATGCCACGTGACGGCCTGTGCCAACATGGCATGAATGGTGGATCAGATTGGACCTGGTTCAGCCAACGGGAAATCGTGCCATGCTCGGGCTAGTTCGGCCCAGCGAGCACGACCAGCATCGTCTCAGAATCTCATGATCTAGAGTACAAGATGAGTCCTGAGCTACTTAAGCTTTTCGAGTTATTAGTTTATTACACATATACAGACACAAGGTGCTTGATCAACGGGCGCTATCTTTGTTCTTGCATGCAACTATTGCTAGTTGTATTGTTCTTCCACTCTATTGGTTTAAGGTTTAACAAATATAATAGCAGTTCTAAACTTTAGAACCTTCCTAACTCAAGAAAAGGCACACTTGCCATTTCCACACTTTCTCTAGTAGACTCTTAGTATCTATACAAATATGCAACATATAATATTGTCTCATTCTGTATATACCTACATTTGGTAAGCACACATGCACGCCACAAAACTAGCACATTGTTATTTTTCCTCTGAAATATTTACGTCATTACATGCCTATATTTTTACACAACTAATTCAATTTTAATTAGTTTTTAATGAGGCACGTACGAGAGAAATGAAGATGACGGCTATTACCACCATCGTCACCACCGTCTTTGTCGTATATAGTTATTTCGGACTGAACTTAGGTTGGTAATTTACGAACGCCAGCACGATGGGCTTTGGGCCGTACCTGGGCTTGGTCGAAGGTGAGGTGAGCTGGCATGGTATGGCACAGCGGGATGACCGGGTCAAACCGGTACGGCACAACGTGGCCCGAAGCACGGTGGGCTGGATTGGCATGGTTCAATACCCTCCTCTGGCTGTGTGTGTGAGAGAGAGGTAGATCTTTCACATTGCAAGTTTACAACACCACCTAGCTAGCTTGCTAGGGCATATTTGCACTCGCATTGAACAAGAAGAGTGGGCGTTGTAGGATAGGCGTGCAGGGGCGGATCCAATGTAGAGGGAGTGAGGGCCCAGGCCGTCACTCAATTCGTAGAAACACAGGTATATAGCTTAAGATTTAATGCTAGTGCCTCACTCTCACCTAACTAAAGGCCCTCACTCATGCTAAAATTATGAATGAGAACAATTCAGCATACTATGTGTATTGTTGTGCCCCCTCTCAGATTTTATCCTGGATCCGCCCCTGTAGGCGTGGTTTTTTCAGAGAACAGTCTTGTAGTCGACAATGGCCTGGTCACGCCTGTCAGCCAGAGGGATGGAGCTCAATCGCTGGGACTGTGTCGGGCCCCGCATGCCAGTGTCAACAGTTTGGGAGTGCAGTGCAGTGCAGCTATAGCTTCGCTAGTACGTGGTCGTAAGTACTCACCAGGGAACAAGCAGGAGGAAGGCTCCTCGGCTGAGGCGGCAGCGCCGGGGAAAGGGAATAAGTAGTGCCGGAAGCTGAAGCCGTAGGGGTCCGCGAAGCCGGCGGCGTCGTGGGCCGCGGCCACGAGGTGGTGGTGGTGGTGGCCGAGTAGGTCTCTGGCGGCCGACGACGGCAATGCGGCCGCGGCGGCCGCCTCGAGCTTGCGCTGGACGGCCTGGTTGAGCTTGCGGCGGCGGTAGGCGGTGGACTGCTCGCGGTACTTGCGCGCCATGATGACGTGCCAGTGGTTCTTGACGGCGTTGTCGGTCCGGCCGGGGAAGAGCCGAGCGATCATGGCCCACTTGTTGCCGTAGAAGCGGTGCGCCGCCATAAGCCGTTCCTCCTCCTCCTCGCTGAACGGCCGCTTGCTGATCCTCGGGTCCAGCTGGTTGAACCACCGCAGCCGGCAGCTCTTCCCTGGGCATATAGCAACCGTGTCAACCTCCATCAACCGAGCACGCGCGGTCGCCCGCTGGCGGCGACGACGTCAATATAAAAGAAGTCTTGATCACACGGCGAGCTTACAATACGTACCGGATCTGCCGTCGAGCTTCTCGGCGATGAGGTTCCAGTTCTGGGGCCCGTAAAGCGCGACGAGCTCGCGGAGCTTGGCGTCCTCGGCGGGGCGCCAGTGGCCGCGCGCCGCGAGCCTGGACTGCCCGCTGCTGCTGCTCTCCTGGTGGTCGGCGGCATTGCCCCCGCCGCCGCCGCCGCAGCCGTTGTACCCCGCTGTGAGCACGCGGCCGCCGCCCTTGGAGGAGGAGGACGACGCCTGGTCGGTCGTGGCCACCACATGCACCAGCCACGGAGGAGGCGTCGACGAGCAAGGCATCCCCTTCAGCCACCAACCTACCTGCTACCACGAGTCTACGAGCTCTCTCGAGTCTCGAGTCGCCCTACAGGCCAACCAACGAAGCAACAAAGCAAAGCGCTAGAGCAGCTTAGAGGAAGCAGGAGGAGGCAGGAGCAGCTTAGCTTTTCCTTTCTTTACCAGAAACCCACACGGCTAGAGCTAGAGCTAGCGCTACCTATAGCTTGAGCTAGTACTGCTAGGCTTCACACACTCTAAATGCAGTAGTGTAGCAGCAGTGTTGAGCTGGTCGCCGACATCGATTTATGCGTATCGTGGCGCCTGCTCGCAGATGGGAGGGCAGGGCCGCCGATACCTACGGGGGTGGGGCGGCACCCGCCCGCGCGCGACACCAGTAATCCAGTCCTACAGCTACTTGAGCTAGCTACACTTCAGTCAGTCGTTGGAGGAGTAAATCATTATTTTAGCTCTCTATCTTCCCAACTTATAATTTATATCTTATAATTATTTAACAAATAAATAAAATAATTTTTTCATCGTTAGATTGAAACGATTTCTCGGGATAATCTTTGGATTCGATTCATTACGTAAGCGATTGCGCTAGGGACTATAAGACATCTGCCTCAATCGGAAAAAACTCACCTTTTTGTTTTTCCTTGTTTGTTACTCATCACTAAAGTTAAACAAGTGCATTAAATTAAGTCATGGTTAATTAGGTAGTACCGGATGAGGTAATTAGTATGGTGCTAATCCATGAGATTCACCGATGAGGTTGTGAGGATGGTTCTCTTTGGGACCACGGGCCGTTGGCTGGAGCAACTGTGTTGGCGTACGTGCCTTAATTCAGGTGTCGTCCGAGTGTATGCAGCGATCATACTCTACTTTCCACTAGGGTTTTAATTAAGACACCATAGGGTATGGATGTCGAAAATTTAGCAATAGTCGAGCATCTACGTACATTGAGTATATTTCAGCAAAGTTATGGAGGTACATCGCACGACTTTGTAGTACATGGGGAAGTGAAATTATTTGATGTCACTGCAGTTTGCCAGCTTGGGAACGAAACGAGAAGGCCAAAGAGACCAGTAGTATATTTTGGTTGCATGTGGTGTGGAAGAGCTAACGAGCTGTTAAATTTTTACAGGCTTGTGAGCGCGGTAAAACTAGAGTGGCACAAGATCTTACTGTACGCTAGGCTTATCACTGTCCCAGCTGTCTACTACTGGCTACTGCTACCATCTCTTATGGCTGTCACTGAGTTTAACAAAGCATTAAGAGCCCCCACCGCACGTGTAGGGTCATCTCACCGCATGTGTCGGTTGCAAGGACGCACATCCAGACCGAACCCACCACTCTCTCTGAAACAAGCCTTCCTTTGAGTCTACGGCTTATTATTCTCTTGAATAAATATAGATTTTGTTAAATATCATCTAGATATTTTTCTTTCTAACTATCATCCAGATTTAGAATCATTGGATTAGAGATTTAATAGCCATAAATTCTCTCTCTCCCCCTTGAATTCTACCCCTCCACCTTGAAAAAAATCTCCCCCTTCAAAAACAAAGGGTCTCTTGATCTCTAATCCAAAGATCATAAATTTGGATGATAATTAGGAAGAAAACATCCGGATAATGCCTAAACACTCCCAATAAATATTATGGTTTTTATTGTCTTTTTAAAATAATTTATCAGGGTATTCAATTTGTTTTTATAAATATTTATGTTAGGACTGAAAGTTATCAACTATAACCATAAATTATCAGCCGTAGCTGAAAATAACACACTATTCCAATACTTTTGCTTCTAAACAGGGAATCGGTACGTCCGAATGTACATGTACATGCGCCGAACAGTTTTTTGTTTCTTGTACTCTAGAGATGAGTACAAATATAGGAGTATGTCGGGGATCGGGAGGAGTAAATGGCTACAAGCCTCGACAATGTGGTTTGCGGGCGAGGGGTGTGGTGGCGCGGCGGCGGACCGGCTAGAATCAAGAATGATCAAATGATCCACTGCAGAGTTTAACTTTCCATGTAATGCTGTGTAACCGTCATAATTAGTAACATGTAGTCGCAGACTATGTTTTCAATCTCGTACAGCAAGGCATTTAAAAAATCAACCAAAGGCACACATATACTCCCTCCGTTACTAAATATATGCCATTTTGGATATTAATGTACGTAGCCTTCAATATGCTAATTTGATCACTACTTTTTTATATAAATATATATTTATAAAAGTATAAAATAATTATATTATAATTTTTTAGATTAATGTAACAATACTATTTTTAGATGACCAAATAACGAAAGTTAAAAAAATTGACAGTATATTTTCCAAAACGTTGTATAATACATATCTTGAGGTTAAGAAAAACTTCATTTTAACAATTACGATGCGGTAGCCGCTTGATTGGAATTACGCCTGGGTTGACTGTCAGTATTAATAGTCCAAGTCGCACCTTTTGACATTGAAGAGCCAAAAACATGATTCTTTTTTTACGGGGGTGTGGGGGGCTAGGTAGCACATTAGTTAGCCATATGTACACTGTAATAGTTCTATACTTGAACAAATGTAAAATATTTTGCAGCAGGCGCTTAAATTAAACATAGCTGAAAAGCCTCAAAATTTCAAAATCCAAAAATTTGTGAATTTTTGCCGGTTTTTGGGTGAATTTCAGAAACTTTCCTTTTTGGGAAAGTTTCCCCCGTTCCCGCTTTCCTTTCTGGGCCGGGCGTCTTCTTTTCTCTCCGGCGCCCCGCTTCTTTCCGCCTTCTCCGTTCCTCGGCCCCCTCCCGCGCGGACGCCTCCTCCTCCCTCCGCTGGCGCCCGCTCCCTTTCCGCCTTCGCCTCGCGCACGCGCGGAGCGCTGCGCGCTGCGCCTCGCGCCCGCCTCCTCGCGCGCGGACAGCGCCGCCGGAGTTCCCCTCGCGCCGCGCCACCCCGACCACCACGGTCGAAACCGTGGCGCTCGCGCCACGCGTCGCCACTCCTCTGCGCCGACCCGCGGCGGCGGCGCTCCCTCCTCCTCGCGCGCGCGACGCCCTCGCCGCGGCTCGCGCTCGCCCGCGCTTGCTGTCCCGACCACCGCGGCATCCTCGCGCCACGCAGCGCCATCCCCTGCGCCCGACCCACACAGCAGCCCGCGTCACTTCCCGCGCGACGCGCTCCTCCCATGCCGCAGCTCCGCCCCGCCCGTCTTGTCACCTCGCCATTCGGCCGCTCAAGACCGGTCACCGCCCGTCTCGCGGAGAGACACTCCCCAATCGCCCCGTCACTCGGGTTGACACAGCGCTCCGCCCGTGCCTTCTCCCGAAGGAGCTTCCTCCGCCCGGTACAAATACCCCTTCCGGCTCCCTCTCCTCCTTTGCTTCCCGAGCATCCCGGCACCCTCAACCCCTCCCGGCCTCCGAGCACCTCCCGAGCGCCCGATTGAAGCCCGACGCCGCAGCTCCGCCATTGCCGCCTCGTGAGCGGCGACACCCGAGCCAATCTCCTCTCCTCTCCCTCATTTCTCCATTGCTTTCGCCAGTATCCCCTCGGTGCGCTGATCATCTTGGCAATCTCTTTTGGCGGTGATCGCTCGAGAGTCCCAAAGACAAGCTCTCCGCCGGCGCATCACCCTCACCGTGGCCAGCTCACCTCGCCGCCTCCCAGCTCCCACCGCCACCTCCAATGTAAGCCTCCAACTCCCCAGATGGTGTAGCCGCCCCCGATTGACCCCTCTCGCCGCCGCCGGCCTCTCTCGCCGTTTGGGCCCCGAATCTTCCCCTTCTGCTCCCCGCCTTCTCCGTTGTTCCCCTCGCCTCCCCAGTGCCCAAAATGGGTTCCCCGTGTCAAGGAGCACCCAGTGGAGCCCTCCCCGGCCCCCGGAGGCCCTCGCAGTCGCCGGAGCACCGCAGCTCCGCCGCCCCCGCTTCTCTGACGCCCCCACCCGGCTGGAGGTTGACGACGACGACGTGGCCTCCTTCCCTCCGTCGATCTCGTCCCGCGCCATTTAACGTCGGCCGTCCGATCCTCCGCATACCGCTTCGCCCCTCCGTTTTATCGCCGCCGTCGGATCATCTTAAACACCGCCCCTCCCCTCCGTCGGATCTCTCCCGTACCCCTCACCCGCCGCATCTCCGCCACCGCTTGAGCCACACGCGTCGCTCATCCGAGCCGCGTGAGCTGGGCGCGGCGTGGCCGAGCCGGCTGCCCGTCGCCGAAGCGCGCGACGCCGCAGCGTTGGGCGCGCTGGCCTTCGCCGCATGCGCCGCATGATGCCGAGCCGCATCAGAGCAAAGCGGCCGGGCCGCACTGTTCACCCATTTTTTTCCAGTGATTTATTGATTTATAAAATCCCAGAAAATCCAAATAAATCCTAGAAAATCACAGAAGATCCCAAAAATTCCCAAACTTCACCACTTTGCTCCAAATATTATTCCAGACCCTCTGGTGAACTCCATTTCCACAGATCCTCCCCAAATAAATTCCTAAAAATCCATTTGGCATGTTTATGCTTTTTACTCCTTTTTAAATAGTTTATTTTTCCTCGCTTGATTAGTCTCAAGCTGGATTTAATTTGTTTTGTATGTTTGCGCTAGTGTCGGAGACTCCGGAAGTTCAGTTGCAGCCTCAAGAGCCAGGAGATTCTTCGTTCGAGCTAGCGGAAATCATTCGGATTGACGGCAAGTCCCAAAATCCTTTGATCATATTGCAACCCATGCTGTTTATTTATGTTATTATGCTAATTGCATTATGCTAGTTGTGAAATGTTAGTTTGAAATAAAATAAAATATTTGGAATGACATGTGATATAGTTAGACCTACCAGATAAATGCCCGGTAAAATTTGTTGCCATGCCATTGAAACCCTAGAATTAATTATCTGTTATTCTAGATAATTGTAGTATATTATTATCATCATGCAAAATGTTACACTGATAAGGTTGTGGCTGTGGGCCAATAGAATTTTGGAAAACCCGACTCTAAGGTAGGGTGGTATGGGACACCGTATCTTAGAGCGGAGAGTGCCGGCGTGCACAAGGTAGGGTAAGGAGTGGGGAGCCGCGAGACGGCCTTCGCCCATCTTTACCCTAGGGTTTGGAGTAGGGTAAGGGTGAGTGGGAAATCGCGAGACGGTCTACGCCCACCGCTTACCTTAGGTTGGGTCGCGGGCCTGGCGAGGTTGTGGACCATGTGAAAATATAAGGGTGAAACCCTTATCTTTGAGCAAATGTCACGAACTCGCTCAAACCACAGGAGTTGACTTGTCAACACTTGTCTAGTAGCTGCTCAACTCGATTGAAACTCTACAGGAGGTTTAGCAGTGAGGTTAGGCAAGCCGTGTTTGGGTGCCTAACAACGGTGGAGTTCACTCGAAGCGGACACCGTCTTTTCTTGTGTGTGTGTGTGTGTGTGCGTGTGTGAGAGCCAGACCCGAGTGAATTCTACCGGGTAGAGCCTATATAAAGAGTTGAGCAGTGAAACGACCTGACTTTCTTAACTCTTTAGCGGGAGTTAAGGGATCGTGTGGGTAAAGCTGAGCAAACTCTGCAGAGTCAAATAAATGGTATTCGAATACGCCGTGCTCCGGTTATTGAGGTGTGTCACTTGGGTGATTCCAGAAGCAAAGCTTAAGTAGTTTTGTAAGCGTTTAACTTGTTTAGGCTGGTTAATGAACTCTTGTGGAAAACCCTGAGATCTTAAGAAGTAAGTTTTGAGTCCGTCTTATTAAAATGATTGCAAATAAAACTGCATCCACTCAAGGATAATAAACCAAATATATTCCCTTCCTTGAAGTTCCGTGCATGTAGTAAGTTAAGATCCCTTTGGGATTTCTTGAGCGGTTGGTTGGCTCACGGCTTGCTAAATCTAATCTTTAGAGGATCAAGGCGAAGGAGAAGGTCTCCCGTTGAAGAAGTCCGGAGGACCTTTTCTTCGACGAGGACCCTTGGTTGTAGGTCTCGGCCGCGCTCAGCGGATTCGGAAGTTTCTTTTGTAATGTAATTATGCTTTGGGCTTGCACGCCCATTGTAAAAACACGGATGCTAATCCTTATGTCAAATATATGCTGGACTTTTGTTGTAAGCAGGCAATGGTATACTCTTGCGCGACACTCCATAACTGTTCATGCTTGAATAGTTACGGAATGCCGTGTCCGTATGCGCCCCTGGAAACGGGGGCGTTACAAGAAGTGGTATCAGAGCCAGCTCTTTGACCGTAGGTTGAGACCTAAGGCAGTCTAGGAAGCGATTTTATCGCAAAATTTAATTTAAGCTGTAAAAAGGGTTTACGAAAAACATAAGTATTATTGCTGTCTTTTTCCTCTCTTGTGCTACCTTTTCTATCTTAGTCTAATCTTGCTTAAGTTTTATTTTATGCAAAATGTTTACTGCTTTACTTGTCTAACTTCAAAATTTCGTTTCCGGCAGATGGTGCACTATGTTTTCTCCCGACCTGACCGTATGGAGGGATGGCCATACAAGCTTTGGGAGATGAGGAGGTACCTTGGTTCGAGGGAGCACTGCAGCCCGGTGTTCCCGTGCGGTGAGCGCACCGTGGAGAGCGCTCTCACGAGTGGAAGCGTGGGTGGTCCTACGCCCGCCTATCCGCCCCGACCAGGAGCGCAGGTTCGTCGCCAGGAGGATGGACCGAGACGACGCAGTTCAGGACGCGGCCCAGAAGGCTGCGTTCTACTTGCGAGACTACTACGCCCTCGAGTTCTCCTTCACTCCCTTCGACCTGGTGCCACAGCAGCGTCGCCGAGGCCTGGCCGTGCCTCAGTTCGGTGAGGATGACGATCCCCGCCTCGCGGGCATCGCCGTCCTTTGGGCACAGCAGATCGTTCGCTACGACAGCGCCGTCGCCGAGTCCAGGAGGTTCCAGGAGCAGCTCTGGGAGGCTCGAGAGCAGGTTCAGCAGCTCAGAGCCTCTCTCCGTCGTTTTGAGGAGATCGAGGCCGTGGATCGCGGTGAGAGCCGAGCGTCGATCCTCGTGCTCCACAGTGCGATCTAAGCGCGGCGCCGGCCGATGACCACGTGAGAGTACCGTGTCCGGTTCCGCCCGGCACCGCTGCCCTCCCGGCACTGGGACAGGGAGGAGTAGACGCTGTACGCTAGTGGTAGCCTGACCCTTTTGTAATAGCTGTACTTTTGGTATGTAATGCAAGTGCACACTCGAACCCTAAGTGGTCTGCGTACCGCTTGCTCTATTGTGGAACTTATGTTAATTAATCCTTTATGTTGCTTGTCTAAATTATCAGTATTTCCTTCTGTGTGTTCAAAGCTTTCTTCTGTCCCCTTTCACTCTCGCACTTACCCTGTTCACCCTATACTTACCTTGAAATTCAAAGTCTTACTTACCTGCTCTTAATTGTCAAAGCCGCTGCAAATCTAATCTCAAGTTCCCAATAAACAGATGGAGCAGCAGAGGAGGCAGGTCGAACCAGTGGCGGTGCACCGCCACCACTGAACACACTTGCAAAGGTTATTGAAATGTTAGAAAAGAATCGATATCAAGGAGAGCGAATATCTTGAAAGTGTTAGATCAGCAAGCTCGACTTCTCGAGCAGATGACAACCCGATCCTCCGGTGTTCCTAGTGGGAGTAATGCTCCTCGGGATGGTTCTCAAATTTCCACCCGATGGGCGATTTTTCAAAACACGTCCACGGTCTTCTCCACCTCCGCCGACCCTACGGTAGCTGAGGATTGGCTTGTGGACGTGGAGAGAAAGCTTCAAACAGCTCGATGCGATGACCAAGAGAAGGTGTTGTACGCATCCCATCAGTTGCAGGGTGCTGCAGCCACGTGGTGGATTAACTACCAACGCACCCTACGAGCGAGACATTAGTTGGGAGGACTTTTCAAAGGCCTTCCGCAAGGCACACATACCGGAGAAGCGTCATGGAGGCTAAGCGTCGGGAGTTTCTTGCGCTTAAGCAAGGAGGACGCACCGTTATGGAGTACTTACATCAGTTCAACCATTTGTCCAGATTTGCCCCAGAAGATGTTGACAACGAAGACAAGAAGATGAACAGATTCAGGGCAGGATTACAGCAGTCTCTGAAATTTCACATTTTAGCTCAAGTTCCAGGATTTACATGACATGGTGAATAGCTTAATCAACTCGGAAGAAGCTAGAGGAGAAATGGAGGACTACGAAGCGTAAGGCGTACACAAATCTCAATCGCTTCACATAATGCTCAACGAATCGGGACATCGGGATCGCCTCATATCGATCCCAATCCTCCCGCCGATTTGTGAGGTTACCGAGGACTCGATCGGCGATCACAAAGAATACAACTCTCCTTTGCCACTAGCGCTCAAATGCCCCACCTGTGGTGGGAATCATCTTGCTAGTAACTGCCCAAAGAGATCCAATGCTTGTTTTCACTGCGGAGAAATTGGACACTACAGAGATCAATGTCCCCGGAAAAGCTTACCCTCTGATGCCGCAAAGCTTCAAGTCCAGAGTCAGCAACAGCAAGAGAACAAGACACAGTCAAGCCCTGGCACTCCCAAGGGAGGATATCTGCAGATTAAAGCAGCCAGCCCCCAGTCTCCTGCAGGCACTGCGAACTTTTCAACTACAGGCAGAGGCAGAGGCAGAAGCAATGTCAGACCTACTTTTTATGCCAGAGTGAACCACGTATCTGCAGAGGATGCCGCTGGAGCAAGTGACATCATTGCTGGTATGTTCCCAATCAATTCCATACCTGCATTGATTCTATTTGACCCTGGTGCAACGCATTCATTTATTTCAAAGAGTTTTGCCGCAAGAAATCAGTTACCTTCTGTTTCACTTCCAAGACCTTATGTGGTTGAAACCCCTGGGGTTAGAATGGAGTCCCACCGTGGGTGTGCGGGACTTAACATAAAAATCCAAGGGGTAGACTTTAAAGCGGACTTATTGCAGTTAGATATGTCCGGGTTAGATGCCATTTTAGGCATGAACTGGCTAGCCAAGAATAAAGGCAAAGTGGACTGTGAGATCAAGACGGTGTCACTGGTTAACTCTGAAGGCCAGAAAATAGTGGTGAAAACAGATCGAGAAGTGCTAAAAGATGCCAAGAAGCGTATGATCAACATGATAGCAGCCACACCTAATCAAGTACCAGTGGTACAAGAGTATCCAGACGTTTTTCCAGAAGAATTACCAAGAAGACCTCCTGACAGACAAGTGGAACTTGCTATTGAATTGGTACCCGGTACCAAGCCAATTGCCAAACATCAGTATAGAATGTCAGCTAGTGAATTGAAAGAGTTGAAGAAGCAGTTGGATGAACTGTTGGAAAAAGAATTCATTCGACCAAGTGTCTCACCTTGGTCAGCCCCAGCCCTATTTGTGAAAAAGAAGAATGGAGAATTAAGGATGTGTGTTGATTATAGAGGCTTGAATGCTGTCACCATCAAGAACAAGTATCCTCTCCCCAGAATTGATGATTTGTTTGATCAACTCAAGGGTGCCAAAGTGTTTTCCAAGATCGATCTGCGCTCGGGTTATCATCAACTTAAAATCCGAGAGCAAGATCGAGAGAAGACAGCCTTCATTACCAGATATGGATTATTCGAGTTCACGGTCGTACCCTTTGGTTTAACCAATGCGCCAGCTTATTTCATGAATCTTATGAACCTGGTGCATATGGACCAATTGGATCGATTTGTGATTGTCTTCATTGATGATATCCTGATATATTCCAAAAGTGAGGAAGAACACAAAGAACATCTGCACATGGTATTGACAAGATTAAGAGAGCACCAATTATATGCCAAATTTGATAAGTGCAGCTTTTGGCTGAAGGAAGTTGCTTTCTTGGGTCACATTATATCTGAAGATGGAGTCAAAGTCGATCCAGATAAGATATCAGCAGTTATGGAATGGAAACAGCCTAAGACAGTGACTGAAGTGAGAAGCTTCCTAGGATTGGCGGGTTATTATCGCCGATTCATAGAAGGTTTCTCGAGAATATCGCGTCCACTCACTCAATTGTTGAAGAAAGACAAACCGTTCACGTGGTGATGCATGCGAAGAAAGCTTTGGATGTTGAAGACCAAGTTGACAACAACACGGTGCTGATTTTACCCAATCCAGAGAAGGAGTTTCAGATTTACTGCGATGCCTCAAAGCAAGGCTTGGGATGTGTACTTATGCAAGACGGAAAGGTTGTCGCTTATGCCTCAAGACAGTTGAGACCACATGAAGAGAATTACCCACACACGATTTAGAACTAGCAGTTGTAGTGCATGCACTAAAAATTTGGCGGCACTACTACTGGGAATCGATGTGAGATATTTTACGATCACAAGAGCCTAAAGTACCTATTTACACACCTTAATTAAACATGAGACAGCGCGGATGGTGGGCGATAAAGGATTATGATGTTGATATTCAGTATCACCCGGGCAAGGCCAATGTAGTTGCCGACGCCCTTAGCCGCAAGGCTCGTCCAAGCAAAGCTAGCAAATCAGAGTATCCGCCAGAATTGCAAAGGGACATAATACGACTGAACTTGGTGATCACAGAACAGGGTGAAGAAACAACATTAGAAATTCAACCATTACTGACAGATCAGATTAAAGCAGCACAAGATGAAGATGAAGAGATTCAAAAACTGAAAAAGGATATTCAAGGAGAAGAGTCAGCAGAGTACGCAATAAATGAGCATGGAATCCTTACCTTCCGTGGTCGTTATTGCATACCCGACAAGAAGGGACTAAGAGAGTTAATCTTGTCTGAAGCCCATTCGTCCCAATTCTCAATTCACCCCGGAGGTACTAAGATGTACCAAGATCTGAAGAAGAAGTATTGGTGGAACCAGATGAAGAAGGAAGTGGCAGAATATGTAGCCAAATGTGATGTCTGCCAGCAGATCAAGATAGACCACCAGAAACCATCCGGATTGTTGCAACCTTTGCCAATACCCGAATGGAAATGGGACAGTATCGGCATGGACTTCATTACTGGACTTCCCAAGACTCGTGAGGGATATGATGCTATTTGGGTCATTGTCGATAGATTGACCAAAGTGGCTCATTTTCTCCCAATCAAGCAAACTTATGGGAAGGATAAACTGGCTGAGTTATACTTGACAAGAATTGTGACTCTACATGGAGTTCCAAGGAAAATTGTGTCGGATAGAGGAGCACAATTTACATCTAAGTTCTGGGAGAAATTACATGAAGCAATGGGCACTGATTTGAATTTCAGTTCAGCCTATCACCCCCAGACGGATGGACAGACAGAAAGAACGAATCAGATCTTGGAAGATATGTTGAGAGCTTGTGCTATTGTGTATGGAGCAGCCTGGAATACTTGCTTACCATTCGCTCAATTCTCATATAACAATAGTTACCAAGCTAGTATCCAAATGGCCCCGTTTGAAGCACTTTATGGCAGAAAATGCAGAACCCCTCTGAATTGGACAGAAACAGGAGAGCGACAACTTATTGGTCCTCAGATTGTTCAAGACACAGAAGAACATGTTAGAATTGTCAGAGACAGACTCAAAATGGCACAAGACCGACAGAAGAGCTATGCAGATAACCGTAGGAAGGATTTGAGTTTTGAAGTTGGAGATTTCGTCTACATCAAAGTCACTCCATTCAAAATAATTAAGAGATTTCAAGTTAAAGGCAAATTAGCACCAAGATATGTGGGACCGTTTCAGATTATCGGAAGAGTTGGGGAAGTAGCTTATCAAGTGCAGCTCCCACCCAACTTGTCAAGAATGCACAATGTGTTCCACGTATCTCAGCTTCGAAAGTGTCTACGTCAACCAACAGATGAGGTGCCATTGTCAGATATTGAATTACAGGATGACTGCACGTATGCTGAAGAACCACTACAAATACTTGAAACATCAGAGAGGCAGCTCAGAAACAAGAATATCAGATTTTGCAGAGTGCAGTGGAAGAATCACACAGCGGATGAGTCCACTTGGGAGCGAATCAGACTTGCAGCGAGATTTCCCCAACTTACTCCCTGGACCAAGTTAATCTCGGGGTCGAGATTCTTTTAAGGGGGGTAGGTTGAAAAGCCTCAAAATTTCAAAATCCAAAAATTTGTGAATTTTTGCCGGTTTTTGGGTGAATTTCAGAAACTTTCCTTTTTGGGAAAGTTTCCCCCGTTCCCGCTTTCCTTTCTGGGCCGGGCGTCTTCTTTTCTCTCCGGCGCCCCGCTTCTTTCCGCCTTCTCCGTTCCTCGGCCCCCTCCCGCGCGGACGCCTCCTCCTCCCTCGCTGGCGCCGCTCCCTTTCCGCTCGCCTCGCGCGCTGCGCGGGCGGCTGCGCTGCGCCTCGCGCCGCGCCCGCCGCGCGCGAGACAGCGCCGCCCGGAGTTCCCCGCGCGCGCGCCACCCGACCACCACGGTCGAAACCGTGGCGCTCCGCGCCACGCGTCGCCACTCCTCTGCGCGACCCGCTGGCGGCGCCGCTCCTCCTCCTCGCGCGCGGGCGCCCTCGCCGCAGCTCCCGCTCTGCCGCGCCGCTGTCCCGACCACCGCGGCATCCTCGCGCCACGCGGCGCCATCCCTCTGCGCCCGACCCACGGCAGCCCCGCGTCACTTCCCCGCGCGCGGACGCGCTCCCCTCCCATGCCGCAGCTCCGCCCCCGCCCGTACTGTCACCTCGCCATTACGGCCGCTCAGCACCCGGTCACCGCCCCGTCTCGCGGAGGAGACACTCCCCCAACTGCCCCCGTCACTCGGGTTGACCTGGCGCTCCCGCCCGTTGCCTTCTCCCCGAAGGAGCTTCCCCCTCCGCCCGGGTACAAATACCCCCTTCCGGCTCCCTCTCCCTCCTTTGCTTCCCGAGCATCCCCAGCACCCTCAACCCCCTCCCAGCACTCCAGAGCACCTCCCAGAGCGCCCGATTGAAGCCCCGACGCCCGCAGCTCCGCCATTGCCGCCCTGTGAGCCGGCGACACCCCGGAGCCAATCTCCCTCTCCTCTCCCTCATTTCTCCATTGCTTTCGCCCGAAGTATCCCCTCGGTGCGCTGATCATCTTGGCAATCTCCTTTTGGCAGGTGATCGCTCGAGGAGTCCCAGCACCGAAGCTCTCCGCCGGCCGCATCACCCTCACCGTGGCCAGCTCACCTCGCCGCCTCCCAGCTCCCACCGCCACCTCCAATGTAAGCCTCCAACTCCCCAGATGGTGTAGCCGCCCCCGATTGACCCCTCTCGCCGCCGCCGGCCTCTCTCGCCGTTTGGGCCCCGAATCTTCCCCTTCTGCCCCCCGCCTTCTCCGTTGTTCCCCTCGCCTCCCGGTGCCCAAAATGGGTTCCCGTGTCAAGGAGCACCGGTGGAGCCCTCCCGCCCGGAGGCCTCGCGATCGCCGGAGCACCGCAGCTCCGCCGCCCGCTTCTCGACGCCCCACCCGGTGGAGGTTGGCGGCGACGAGCGTGGCCTCCTTCCTCCGTCGATCTCGCCCCGCGCCATTTAACGTCGGCCGTCCGATCCTCCGCATACCGCCGCCCCTCCGCTTTATCGCGCCGTCGGATCATCTTAAACACCGCCTCTCCTCCGTCGGATCTCCTCCCGTACCCCTCACCCGCCGCATCTCCGCCACCCGCTTGAGCCACACGTCGCTCATCCGAGCCGCGTGGCTTGGCGCGGCGTGGCGAGCCGGCTGCCCGTCGCCGAAGCGCGTGCGCGCGCGTTGCAGCGTTGGGCATGGCCTTCGCCGCGCGGGCGCACAAATGCCGTGCCGCATCTGTAGCAAAGCGGCCGGGCCGCACTGTTCACCCATTTTTTTCCAGTGATTTATTGATTTATAAAATCCCAGAAAATCCAAATAAATCCTAGAAAATCACAGAAGATCCCAAAAATTCCCAAACTTCACCACTTTGCTCCAAATATTATTCAGACCCTCCGTGAACTCCATTTCCACAGATCCTCCCCAAATAAATTCCTAAAAATCCATTTGGCATGTTTATGCTTTTTACTCCTTTTTAAATAGTTTATTTTTCCTCGCTTGATTAGTCTCAAGCTGGATTTAATTTGTTTTGTATGTTTGCGCTAGTGTCGGAGACTCCGGAAGTTCAGTTGCAGCCTCAAGAGCCAGGAGATTCTTCGTTCGAGCTAGCGGAAATCATTCGGATTGACGGCAAGTCCCAAAATCCTTTGATCATATTGCAACCCATGCTGTTTATTTATGTTATTATGCTAATTGCATTATGCTAGTTGTGAAATGTTAGTTTGAAATAAAATAAAATATTTGGAATGACATGTGATATAGTTAGACCTACCACCGATAAATGCCCGGTAAAATTTGTTGCCATGCCATTGAAACCCTAGAATTAATTATCTGTTATTCTAGATAATTGTAGTATATTATTATCATCATGCAAAATGTTACACTGATAAGGTTGTGGCTGTGGGCCAATAGAATTTTGGAAAACCCGACTCTAAGGTAGGGTGGTATGGGACACCGTATCTTAGAGCGGAGAGTGCCGGCGTGCACAAGGTAGGGTAAGGAGTGGGGAGCCGCGAGACGGCCTTCGCCCATCTTTACCCTAGGGTTTGGAGTAGGGTAAGGGTGAGTGGGAAATCGCGAGACGGTCTACGCCCACCGCTTACCTTAGGTTGGGTCGCGGGCCTGGCGAGGTTGTGGACCATGTGAAAATATAAGGACTGAAACCCTTATCTTTGAGCAAATGTCACGAACTCGCTCAAACCACAGGAGTTGACTTGTCAACACTTGTCTAGTAGCTGCTCAACTCGATTGAAACTCTACAGGAGGTTTAGCAGTGAGGTTAGGCAAGCCGTGTTTGGGTGCCTAACAATGGTGGAGTTCACTCGAAGCGGACACCGTCTTTTCTTGTGTGTGTGTGTGCGTGTGTGAGAGCCAGACCCGAGTGAATTCTACCGGGTAGAGCCTATATAAAGAGTTGAGCAGTGAAACGACCTGACTTTCTTAACTCTTTAGCGGGAGTTAAGGGATCGTGTGGGTAAAGTGAGCAAACTCTGCGAGTCAAATAAATGGTATTCGAATACGCCGTGCTCCGGTTATTGGAGTGTGTCACTTGGGTGATTCCAGCAGCAAAGCTTAAGTAGTTTTGTAAACGTTTAACTTGTTTAGGCTGGTTAATGAACTCTTGTGGAAAACCCTGAGATCTTAAGAAGTAAGTTTTGAGTCCGTCTTATTAAAATGATTGCAAATAAAACTGCATCCACTCAAGGATAATAAACCAAATATATTCCCTTCCTTGAAGTTCCGTGCATGTAGTAAGTTAAGATCCTTTGGGATTTCTTGAGCAGTTGGTTGGCTCACGGCTTGCTAAATCTAATCTTTAGAGGATCAAGACGAAGGAGAAGGTCTCCCCGTTGAAGAAGTCCCGGAGGACTTTTTCTTCGACGAGGACCCTTGGCTGTAGGTCTCGGCCGCGCTCAAGCGGATTCTGGAAGTTTCTTTTTGTAATGTAATTATGCTTTGGGCTTGCACGCCCCGCTGTAAAAACCTGGATGTTAAT
The DNA here is from genome assembly GCA_036346575.1 of Dendrocalamus sinicus. Classification (NCBI taxonomy): domain Eukaryota; kingdom Viridiplantae; phylum Streptophyta; class Magnoliopsida; order Poales; family Poaceae; genus Dendrocalamus; species Dendrocalamus sinicus. The sequence goes on from CM070663.1 coordinate 25,838,894, forward strand.
CCTTATGTCAAATATATGCTGGACTTTTGTTGTAAGCAGGCAATGGTATACTCTTGCGCGACACTCCATAACTGTTCATGCTTGAATAGTTACGGAATGCCGTGTCCGTATGCGCCCTTGGAAACGGGGGCGTTACAATAGCAAAATCCTCAAATATCTCGGGTCTTTCCTCTGAACTGATTAAATATTTGGGTACTCGGCACAAGTACAAACACGGGGAAAAAATTAAAGAAAGCCAGAGACCACTTCTCCGAGGTATCTCATCAATAACACATTCTTAATTATTTCAGAACAAGGCACAAGTACAAAAGGTAAAATAAAGAAAAAGGTTTCAGATCATGGCTTCTTGTCCCAGTTTCCTTAATAATAATGATTAACAAATTACTCCTCCATGCACGTACGACCCTCGTTGTTGATTAACTTTGGTACGTTGTGCAGGTAGGCATACGAATAAGGCTTAGTTCCAAACGGCGATAGTTTTTGATTTCTGTCTTTTAAGAACTAAAAGTTATTTAGAATATATTAGTTTCTTAATGTATCTTTTTCTTTATATTATCTGTAAAGATATAATAATAGTTTTTATTTTTTTAATTAAATATCTTAGAGAAAACTATAAACCATTATAGAGCTATTTCAGTCAAAAAGAGAAAAAAAAAAAGGCAAACAGACGCGGCGACATTGGCTGTTGAGAACGGGTCCTAATAAACAAGCTAGTGCGAAAGAGGTGCTTGACTTGCTGCCTCTTCCTCCTGATCCCTCGACGAAACATGCATGCAAGCTGGATCTAGCCCCTCGCTCCAGTGCTGCCTGAATGAGCCCTGCAACAACTGCAGGCACCATACTTTTCAACAGGGGCAGGTAACTGTACTGCTGCGGCCTGTGAACCCAGCACGCACGCTTTTGTCCGAACCCAATTGTTAATTCAGGCCCCAGCAGGGACGGAACCAGCAAAATGAGAAAGGGGGGGCCAGTGTGGCCAGACAAACCACAAAAGTGTATATATATGAAATCTCAAGATATTGTATATGCATACAATGATACAAAATCAAAAATTTGCACGAATGATCATTGCAAATTATCAATTAAAAAAATAGAAAGCACATCATTAAATTATACTAACTTAGTAACTTTACTTTGCTTGCGATTGCGTTTGCGTATCGCAGACTTGCTCCTTGAATCCTTGCTCCTTGAACTCGATGATCGGTTGCTACTGCTGCTCCTCTGCGCTCGGCCGATCGGTGCTCTCTCGATGGGCGAATCGCGGGCTGGCGATGGCGATGGGGAAGCGGAAGTGACGCGAGTCGGCGAGTGGATCGGTGGGCGAGTCCGCGAGTTGCAATCGGCGGTGACACGCGACGCGAGGAGCGAGCGGCGAGTCTTCGACTTCGTACGTGACCTTTCTCCTTCTGTTGTTGGGCTAGGCCATCATCGCTGAGGGGGGGTCTAAATTTTTTTTGCGGCATAGGGGGGGCCGTGGCCCCTGCTGGCCCCCCCCAGTTCCGTCTCTGGGCCCCAGCACGCTAGCATACGTAGGACGGGTCTTTTCGGCTGCAGATGGATTATGGTTAGAGGTAGAAAGGGGTAAATACGAATCAAATAGTATATTTATCGTATTTATATTTGTATTTTGTAAATGAATGTGAATTTAAGTATTGTTGAATACGAATAGAATATTGTAACAAATACGAATTCGAATCAAATATCTCTTCAATTTGGTCGGATCTGGATATTCTCATAACTTATTTAGTATGAAGATATCAATGATATTTTATCCTCATACAGTCATACTTAATCATTCTAATTATTTACTTCATCTGAAGAAATACGAATTCACATTGAATTAAAAACATGTATATTTCTTGGCCAAATATGGATACGAATAGTTCGGATAAAATAATATTTTGAATGGTAAAAATCCATACTATATTCGTATTCGAACATGGTATCTAAACAATACGGATAATTCGCATCTATTTTCCACCCCTACTTATGGTTGTTGATTTTAGTCATAATGCGAGCGTTTATGCAAACGAATCGAATGCTAATAAGCAGTTTTGAAAAGACTATCTCGATAAGCTGCTTTAAAAAGACAACAAAAAAACTGTCACATTTATTTTTTCAGAAGAAATCATAAGCTAAAAAAGAGGCCATTGCATGTATGTAAGGCGGTAGCTAGTATGCATAATATCCATCTACAACATGAAGTACATGATTTATATAATATGTATGTATCCACCCATTTTCTTTCTCGAAAATAACGTGTATCCACCGATTCATCTCTTGCGTTTTCCCTTTCCTGCTATACAAACAGGTCCTAAATGGTTCGGATCTTACAAACAATACTGGTGCTGGTTATTTATGGTATATCACTACTACAGAAAAGGTTATCACAGACGGTTCGAAAACGTCATCACAGACGGTTTTGTGAACCGTTTGTATTTATGGGTCAATGATAATCGAAGTTATCACAGACGGTTTTCGAACCGTCTATGATTATGAGATATCACAGACGGTTTTTCATTAAAAAAAATGCGTGATTATCGAATATCACGACGGTTTTAAATAAAACCGTCGTGATATCTCATAATCCTGAGCGGTTTTTAATGAAAAACCGTCTGTGATATTCGTTCCTCTAAATCAAAATCTATTTACGTTTATTGGCTAGCCTCAGAAATATTAGCCATGCCCTCTGAAACAAGCAGATAATCACAGACAAAAAACATACAATTCACACATCTCATTTCCTTTCAGATACATTTCACAGACATAAAACATCCAATTGACATCGCACTTCATTTCACAAACATAAAGCATGCATCCATTTCGCAAATCAATTAATTGAATTGAAATGAAATATCCATTAACAAATGCCGATTACAAAAGATCTACATCGCATTTGTACTTAGTGATAAGACCAATAAGAAATCATGGTGCGCGATGGAACCGTCCTCCGGCTTTATGACTTGAGTCGCCAAAAATACGCCAACTCTCCTCGAATCCCTCCAAGATCAGACTGTTTCAATGCAGTTGACGGGATGTACGTAGCCTATCGATAGAAAAATCAATGTGCGTATATATGTAACGTGATAAGTATAAAGTAATTATGGTAAGAGTGACAAACCTTGCGATTGGTGAGCCTCGAGGAATCGAGGAGTAGTTCCATATGTTGGCAAAGGTAGTATCCACATGTGTTGCCATTCGCACGATGGCATTGCAAAAATGGAATGTGTTAGTTCAAGAGGCATTAGTACCAAGCTGTTGCATAGGATTAATTAATGTGAAATAGCGAATATCTTAAAATCTCGAACATGTGTCGTGGGCCTTTGGCCCCGCTTGAGTCACCTCCCTTTTCAATGTACATCGCGAACGCCCTCGTAATTCGAAAAAGTTAACCTTAGTCATTCGGAAGGAAAGAAAGAGTACAATGTAGATATGTATGGGGAATATGTGCTTACCTATCGATTACTTGGTGACAATTGTGAAGTCCATTTGATTCTTACTTAGGAATCAAGGTAATATACCTTGTTCCATTTTGGTACAATTACTATTAAAATCCAATGAAAGTTCGATGGAAGGGCATAAGTACATAATCCTTATTGCGGCAACCAGCAGATCGATGCAATGTACCTCTCGACGAGGGTGTATCGATCGATGGTATCCTGGCGACCAAGTGTGGGTCCAAGAAACCGGTGATGAGTTGGATAATCTAGCTCTAGTCGGCATGTGTCTATATATATACACACGAAAGCAACAAATTAGATATGGCATTTATCGTATGACATTAATGGAGAGCGTGATTGTACACACTTACGGCGTCGGCATCGAATGATTGAGGCGTCAAGAGCGTTGGCGTGAGCAGATCGAATAAATCCTCAAAGGCGACCACGAACATACACTCTTGAAGGCGTGGTATAAATCATCCGGCGTGAATTTGTGGTGATACTTGAAGTCCGTTCTCCCTCTAGCTTATTGGACTGCTGGATATACTACGTGTGCAATTGCATGCAACTATATGGTAGCTTTTGGAGGTCTTTTGCTCGAGCAACGGCTCGCCAAGCACGAATTTGCGGGCCAAGGGTAGGTACGCTATATCATCATTGGTCTTCTTTGATTTGCCCTTGCTGGCCTTGCTGCCTCGGCTATAGCTCGACTTCACGGCAGTCGACTTTGAAGGTAGCAGCAGTGCAAGTTGCTCTGGCGAGAATAGCACCCGTGGAGATAGCACCGTGCGATATCCGTGGTGGAACCGATCGGTCTTGTAATGGAGATAGCACCGGTGCATGTTGCTCTGGCGAGTATGACCCATGGAGATAGCACCGGTGCGAGATCCGGTGGTGGAACCGATCGGTCTTGTAATGGAGATGGCAGCGGTGCATGTTGCTCAGTCACGCCACCGGTGAAGAAGCCTCGAGGAGATGTCGCTTTTGGGCCTTTGGATGAATGTTCCAATGGTCTGTCCTAGAGTCACGATCTCGTCGTTGGGGGCTTGAGCGGTACCACCTCAAAATTGACATGCACACCATCCACATTAACTTTTGCGAAGCCTGACGCTAAAGCTTGACCGTGCACCATGGCCCCGATACCAGACGAATATGTCTGGCCCCAAGCAGCGTACAAGGGAATAGAGCCATATCTCACTTGGAGCCTGCACTTCGTAGGCTCCTACATAACGATACAAAATTAGCTAATCGAATAGGCCTATCAATGGACCAAGCATTCGAGAGGTAATAATTATTACCAAGATGTCGTCCACAGGAAATTTGGCCGGGGTTTGCGTCGGATTGGACGCGCAGCTACTCGGACGGTTGTGCGGGCTAGCTAGCACAAGAGCGTGATAGCGGCTGCTTGACTTTCTGTTTGTTTCGCACCTCATCTCTTGATTACACCAGCCAGCTCACCCATTAGCTCCTCTCTAAGAGATTCCTTGATCTCTTCTCGTAGCTGTGCGTCACGCTCCGCTTTGTTTCTCTTCCTACGCCGATACATTCCGGAGTCATCTTGGAAACCATGTTTCCAAGGAACGTAAAGCCCAAGGCCTCTCGTACGACCCGGGTGCTCCTTGTTTCCCAGGGCCACGGAGAGCATATCATTCTCCCTTGTTCCCTGGAATGATCCCAGGGTAGATTCAAAACTCAGCTCTTCCTGCAAGAGCACGAAATGTCATTTCAATTCGTACGAAGTTGTGGAGTAATTACAAGCTACGTAGTTCTATCGATATCTTACCACGCGTTGGGACACTTGCTGGTCTGTCTGCAGGGTTTCGAAAGGAGACGTCCCCCGATGTCGTTGTAGATGACCTTACTCTAATCCAATTTCAAGCGCGGTCATCCGGGATATTGGAAAACGGCGGGGCGATGTCCTGTGCAGCTGCCAGGTCATCCTCCTTCCTCCACTGCGGGATTTTACCCGCATACCCAGCTGTGCCAAGTCTGTGGGGGTGTGTGTTTTTTTCCTGGAGGGCCTTGTGCGCCGTACTTGTACTTTTGAAATCTTCGGATGTCTTCATCGCCTTGAACTCTTTCCATTGTGGTTCCAGGATTGGGTATTTATGAAAAGGCGTTTCGTCCATCTCCACGTATTTCCTGACAAGCGTTCTCTTGAAGTTCTTCCATGCTTTGCACGCCGCTAGGTAGGTTTGTTGTTGCACAGCGTATAGGTGTTCTTACGGGAACTCGAGCGATGCCAAAATTTGGTCCACGACTCACGTTTCCGAGTGTCGCACGTTCTTCCACGAATTGTATGGGATCTCAATTCGTTCTCGTGCAACTATTCGACCATGCTTCGGAATGCGTTTACGCTTTTGAGGAAGGATAGGGACCCCGGATGCGTTTACTGCTGTGATGGTCTGTCGGCCCTCGGAGCTTCTTCGATAGCCCTCTTCCTTGGCGTCTTGATGTTGGAGCGGGCGCCTCGGCGATGATGTTGAAGAATGCGCGGGTGACATGCTGCTCATTTGTGGGTCTATTAGGATAAGATGAGAAAGTGTCATACCATAAGATAAGAAAATGCAATATCTATCTATTTAGCTCAATATAGCGATTACAATACATATATATGTGTATATACATACATATACATATTTATACCTACATATATACATATATAATGTAAAAGGCATGTATCAATTAAGACTAGCAACAAGCGCAAGTTTTAATTGATTAATTTGTGCTCTCAAATTGTAGGGTTGCACAAGATTAATCTTGGCCGTCCCGCTACTAAATCATATACTCTTCCTTGATTGGTTATGCCAAATAATGAATTCAGTATTTTAAGCTCTAGATACAAACTCTACAATCTCAAGATCAAGATATATTCAACATGCATATATTCAGACAGCAGTATTCATACAGATCAAGACCATACAAGTTAACTTTGCCCAATAATTCAGTCTTTTAACTTGTCAAGATTAAATCCTAACAGATCAATTTAATAACATGCTATAACCTGAAAACTGCATGAACCGACAGCTATTAGAGCTCAAAGACCGAATGAACCAATCTCAGCATATACATGACAGTAAGCAACTAACAGTAAGCATATACATAACAGTAAGCAACTAACAGTAAGCATATACTAACAGCATCAAGCATCAACCCTAAACCCTAACAGTAAGCATGAAGCTCGGGGAGGGTTTTGATGACCTTAGGGTTTTGGTGACGGAGGAGGAGGCGGCGGCGACGGAGGAGGAGGACGAGGCGGCGACGGAGGAGGAGGAGCGGCGGCGACGGAGGAGGAGGCGACGGGCTCGGGGAGGCGGCGACGGAGGAGGAGGCTGCGGCGACGTCTTCGTCCAGGGAGACGGCCGGCGAGGGCTCGGGGAGGCGGCGGCGATGACGGGCTCGGGATTTAGATCTAGATCGAATAACTGCAGCACACACGGAAAAACCTAGCGAGAGAGTATATATAGGGAGGTTATCACAGACGGTTCTGGACTTAGAACCGTCTGTGATATCATATCACAGACGGTTCTAAGTTTAGAACCGTTTGTGATAAGCCTTTGCCGACTGTTGTTATTAAGACAACACCAATAACTACACAGCTGCATTCATATCAACCACCAAACAGCTGCATTCATATACAACACCAACCAGCTCTATACATAAATGCATACCAATTCACATGTACATCACACATATACATCACATATACATAAATGCCAATACACATATACATTTTGTCACATATTTTAACATATACATCTCAAAATTGACTACATCACACATTTTCACATATACATCTCAAAATTGACTACATCACACATTTTCACATATACATCTCAAAATTGACTACATCACATATTTTCACATATACATCTCAAAATTGTCACACATTTTCACATATACATTCTTATTGTACTTGCTTATTTCCTTTAAAATTAGCCCTTCATCATGATCAATGCGTGCGTAACTAGTTTAAATCACGTTGTTCATCGTCGACCCTTATGCCATTTCCAAAAGGTGGTAACTCGTCAAATTGATTGTATTCCTCCTCGTCCACTACATTCTCCACTCCTACAATTCTCCTTTTTCCATGAAGAACTACATGGCGTTTCTTATTTGCGGGTCGGTTACATAGAAAACTTGAACAACTTGATTGGCGAGTACGAATGGTTCGTCTTTGTACTCGACACGTTGGAGGTCCACGGTCGTGACACCGTGCTTGTCAACCTTCACTGTGGAGATGCACCCACCGGCGGCGACATAGGGGATCTTGAAAACCACATAGTCGAGCTCCCAAATCTCTTCTATGAAGCCATAGTACGAGTTTCTCGACCCATCGATCTGAATGCATCTATCACGGACACGCTGTTACGGTTAGTGCTCTTGACATTCGAGCTGCGTATAGAATGTGTACCCATTTATGTCATATCCTTGCCATGTCACAACTGTAAATGTCGGCCCTTTTGCCAAGCATGTCGTCTCACTTGGTGAGCTCCTAGCGATTTGCTCCTTCAACCATTGGTTGAACCGACGGTTGTGTTGCCTCATGATCCAAACATCCGCCGCTCGGATTACATTGCCAAGCACATCCTTGTCTTTGGTCCACATAAGGCGCCACTTCAGTCATGTGTTGCAACACCGTAAAATGGGCTTGAGTATACGTGTTCATATCTGGAGTGATTGCTTTCCTTCCGATAGTTCCGAGACCCTTCAGCCTCCCCTCATGACGAGATTGAGGGACACCTATCGGTTGAATCTGAGCCATATAATCAACACAAAACTCAATGACCTCTTCGCTTGCATAACCTTCGACGATGCTACCCTCCGGCCAAGAATGATTCCGTACGTAGGACTTGAGAATTACCATGAACCTCTCAAATGGGTACATGCTACGTAGGAATACGGGCCCACACATTTTTATCTCCCACACAACGTGAATAATGAGATGGACCATGATATCGAAAAACGAAGGAGGGAAATACATTTCAAGGTGACATAGAGTCATCACCACCTCGTCCTGCAGAGCATCTAGTCCTTCGGGATCGATGACCTTCTGAGCGATTGTGTTAAAGAAATAACATAGCCTCATGATTGTCTCTCGGACTTTGATCGGTAAAATATTTCTAATTGCAATAGGGAGCATCTGTGTCATCAGCATATGACAATCATGAGACTTCATGCAATTTAACTTCAAATCTTGCATCGAAACAAGTTTCTTCACGTTGTCGGAGTAACGGACGGAACTTTGACACCATGCAAGCAGCGCACGATTCTGTTTTCTCACCTTGGACAGAGTGTAACACGCGGGGGGAATACGTTCGTCCATTATCGGTGCGTGTCGGTGCTAACTCGGGCACGATGTCCATGTCACCAAGTCAAGCCGTGCGTTGACGCTGTCCTTTGTTTTATCACGGATGTACTGAGAAGAGACCAATCAAGTCATCGCGATACATTTTTCTACGTGCATGGCGTCGATGCGATGTCGAACATCTAGGTACTCCCAATAAGGTAAGTCCCAAAATATTGATCTCTTCTTCCAGGTGTTCTTCTCATGAGCCCTCAATTTACGTCCCTTTCCGAGGACAACATCTAAATCCTTAACCATATCATAAACCTCATGTCCCCTTAAATGCCTTGGAGCTGAATCGTCTTCCTTCTCTCCGTCAATTGTTTCTTCATCTTGCGGTATGGGTGAGCCCTCCGAAGGAACCGGCGGTGACGCATGTAGACAGTTTTGCGTGAGTGTCTCAGCCACACACTCTCAGTACCATCTAAACAGTGAGTACAAGCTTGGCACCTTTTATACTATGGCCCGATAGGTTACCAAGGGCAGAATAATCATTTATGGTGCAGAACAATAAGGAGCGCAGAGTGAAGTTCTCTCGTTTGTATGCATCCCATACATTTAACCCTTCGTTCCACAGTACCTTTAGATCTTCCACCAACAGTGCTAGGAACACATCGATATCATTCCCAGGTTGTTTTGGCCCTTGGATAAGTATCGATAGCAAAATGTACTTTCGCTTCATACACAACCAAGGAGGAAGGTTATAGATGCAGAGAGTCACGGGCCATGTGCCATGTCGGTTTGCTCATGCTCTTGAAAGGATTCATTCCATCGTACTCGGTCAAACCTTATATTCCTTGGTTACTGCACCGAACTCTGCAAAACTCCTATCGATGTTTCTCCGCTGCGCGGAATCAGCAAGGTGTCTTAGCATTCCATCCTTCTTGCGCTCCTCCGAGTGCCAACGCAGCAGATTTGCCTCCTTTGGATTTGCAAAAACCTTTTCAAGCGGGAATTATAGGAAAATACCATGCCACCTTAGCAGGAGGTCCTTTCTTCGCCTATGTTCCCTCGCCATCATCTGATTGATTGTTATATTTGTATCGGGATGCGTTGCACACCGGACATACATGCATGTTTGCATACTCTTTACGGTAGAGGATACAGTCGTTCGGGCATCCATGTATTCTTTCTACTTCCATTCCCAACGGACAAAGAACCTTCTTGGCTTTATACGTGGTTTTAGGCAACTCATTTCCCTCTGGAAGTATGTCACCTAAAAGACCTAGCAGCGCCGTGAAACTCTTGTCGGACCAACCGTTGCTTGCCTTCAATTTCAACAGTTCGAGCACGGCCGACAACCTCGTGTACTTGCAGCCCGTGTACAAAGGTTTCTCCGAGTCCTCCATCAAGCGCGAATTTAACATACTCTCTCATCATAGTTCTCTTCTACATCGCGAAGCATCGATCAGTTATCATCGTGCAACCTATCCGAATCGAACCACAATCGACATCAGCCGCGGCATGTCATTCACTTCACCGGCGATGTCATCCGGCGGCATATCATTCACTTCACCGGCGATGTCATCCGGCAGCATATGATCATTCACTTCGCCATGACTGGTCCAACACGTATAATCCTTTTTGAAACCCCTCCGAATCAAGTGCGCTTCAATTTGCCCTCGGTTCGTAAACATCTTCAAATTCTCACAATCAGTGCGTGGACAACACATATATTCCACCCCCTTATTCAACATATCCTCCTCGGCGGCTCTTATAAAAGCAGACACGCCATTAATGTACTCTTCACTCACACGGCTCGCGGCATACATCCAGCTTCGGTCCTACGTTACGTACATATATAACAACTTAGTATTAAAATCTAGATTAACTAATTATAATTACTACATATATACCGGCCACATTTATTATATTGAGACTTAATTTGCTAGCTCAATTCATATTATAAACACAATAGCTATTATATAACCAACAATTTTGTAAATTAACCATCTTCAATAACACTCATGGATTACTTAGACCTAAATTGTAATGCAATTAAAGAAAAAATAAATTTCACTACTAACCATATCTAGAGCAACCAGGAAAGTTTGAATCTTCAAAGCTCAATCTCTGCCTCTTCCCACCAAATTAACTGGCCTGAAATCGCCTAGCTTCCTCCCGAGTGAAAAAGTGCGCAACAGTGGCTAGATCTGGATCGAAATGAAGACAGATGCGGTCTGAGCAGCGCAATAAATGCCTTAGAGTCATTATCACAGACGGTTCTTAATATAGACCGACCGTCTGTGATAATCCTTTTTCCCGCCACAAATACCACAGACGGCCTCCAAATTACAACCGTCTGTAATAGTGTTAATCAGAGACGGTTTCACAAAACCGTCTGTGATGAGGCGTCTACTATGAGGCTTTCTGTAGTAGTGTATATATCAGGTATATATCAAGCTGTTTACACCATTTACTTGGTTCATACCATGATCTCTCTTAGGAGCTAATTAATTGGCTGCTCATGTAAACTTAGGTTCTATAGAATCAAATACAGCAATTAGAGGGGGTGAATAATCGTCTTTGTTTTCTAGAATCTGAAATAAAACTCAAACCAGAAGAAAACAACCAAAACAATAGATTATATCTACTGGAACCAAAGAAGCAAACCCTAAACAAAATAGCAACAAAACTTGAAACCAAAAGCTTCTGCCAGTTAGACCATAATGATGAGAGCAGTCTGATCTCTAGTATTATTCACCATAATTGTGAGAGCTGTGGTTGACCTGCCATGATGGACCTGTCGTGTTCAATTTGTCGGGGTCGATCTACCATGATCAACGTCTCCGACTACCAAGCGCGGTCAAAGTCAGTCGGTCGGACAGCCCAATACAAGGCTATTAGACCGTTTAACTTGAATATTCTAGCAATTCCAGTTTTTTAAAAGCGCATCGAACAAAACTTTCACAAATACAAATTTCAAAGCAACCCAAATGTTAATTATCCATCATCACTAAATTCACGACCTATCCACATGGACTAACAATGTCCTCCTTGATAAATACATTGACAACATATCAAAATATCTCGAATGAGTTGAGTTTTGAAAGAAAAACAAAATTGTGAAAAGAAAGTTTCAAACCAGCAGAGAAAAGAATTTGACAAACCACAGCAGCAAACTCTCGGCAAAAAAATATAAAACTCCGTCTCAACACAAGAGAGGCAATTTTAGTAAATTTCTTCAATTACTCCAATTTCTCTCTCTATTGGCAATGTAATCATCAAGAACTTTAGAGAAAGAATAATTCTAAGAAGGAACAAAGCGTAAAGATTAATAAGCTTTGAAAATTATCCAAGGCATTTTGCGTTGAATTAATAAATTAACCAAGTCATTTTTTTAGTAGAACTACCTAGATCATATGAAGTCATGTATCATATAGCAATGTCAAAATAAGTCTTTTAGCATGATTAAGTAACTTAGATTAATGATAGGCATCTTAACAATAATCAAATCAATTATAAAGAGCACAATGAGATATCACAACAAAACTTCAAAGTCTAAAAGTGAAGCAAATCTTAAATCTAGATGAGCTAGCAGTCTCGTGACAACTTATTACTCCACACTCAATTCTTAAGTATGTGGCATGCTTGTAGCATACTTCTTTTTATAATAACATACTTGTAGCATACTTATTTTAAATGGTGGCGTGCTTGAAGCATACTTCTTTGTCTTTGTACACTTTTTATGCCTTTTCTTTTATTTAACCATGGCATACTTGAAGCATAAATCTTTTCAACTGTTTCTTTCTCATCATTTTTATTACATGCCAGACCGAGTGTTCATAAAAGATTGCAATAAGAAACATATGAGCCTCACAGCCAAGATTTAAAATAAGACTCACAACCAAGCTAATCCTTTTATATGAACATCACAAAGTACTATCTATAATCAATCTGGTCAAAGTATTCTGTCTTGTCATATTCTAGTTCAGATATAGCAAATTAATTTCAATCAGTCATGAACAAAGCTACAAAGCATATGAGTAAATATGATAAAAAGAGCTCTACAACTCATTTAATTTCAATGGCTTAAGCTTGATGAATTATTTGACAAGTATAATAAACAAAGTTTCTAAAATTTTTAAACAACATGATCCCTCTTAGAATAATCCCAAAGGATGCAACACATCCAAAGTGGTTTTGAGAGAAAATAAGTCAATCCAAAAAATTAAACTCAACAAGGTGTAGAATAACATCACCCTTTCCACATGGTCTCTCAGAAAGTGAAATCTCTTAAGAGCCATCAAAGGAAGTGAAGAGCCATCAAGTGTTCAACCAAGCAATAATGATGTAAAAGACCGGAACCCAATCAAGCACATGTTCTTCTAGCAACTGTGTCGGAAGCGGGGCTGAAGGGGCTGGAATGGTTGGTATGGAGACATGTGTTAACCATCCAACCCATCTCTTGTGCTCTCTTATCTAGGGTTAGGGTTTGAGAGTGAGTGCCTTGAGTGCTCTTTGTCCTTTAAGGTGGAGTGGTTGTAAAATCTATCTCCTCAAGTAAATAATACATCAATCTTTAATCAGCTCTATGGATCCCTCATGTTTTGATTGATTTACTCTTGATTTGGGTGTTTTGATGTCTCCTCTTCTCTTGAGCTTGTTGTACCAAGGATGTGTAAGAGATGGAGATAACCTATGAGAATCTATCTCCACCCATCTAGACACTTTGATAGCAAGTTTATTGAGAAAACCCAGTTTTGCTTGATTTGGCCTCAAAGTGTGATTTCTTAATCCGAGGGTTTTTAACGTAATTTCTTTCATATTCTTGCTTGTTGGGATATATGGGAATATATCTAAAGCCATCTTGGCTATTGTCCACCCACAAGCAAGTTATATTCACCAATTTTGGTTTTGGCTCAATTTTGGTGCACCTTTTCTTCAAACTGGAAAAAGGTCTCAACTTTGGCCATATTTTTCATGATCGTTTGTGGAATAAGTTCTTGATAATCTAGAGAAGATCCCTACAAAATTTCATATTATTGGATCTACGGATCAAATGTTCCATCGAATTTCATATTTGAAATAGTGCTGAAATCACCATTCATTTGCCTATTTTTACTGTAGCAGTGGTCAAACCGCCTATATTCTTGCGGTTAGATTGCTAGACCAGTCAGACCGGGTCATGTAGGCTGGTCAAACCGCTCGAGGTGTGGTTGCTTTGAGGTTTTGTGTTCTTAAGCTATTTGTCTTGAGTTTTTAGATGAAAATTCTATATTCTGCAACTCTGTAGTTGTGCGAGAATAGAATCAAGAACCTTGGGGGAAATTTAAGATGGCACCATTCACCCTACTCTGTTGCCATATTCGGTCTTTCAAATAGATTGTATTTACTGGAACCAAAGAAGCAAACCCTGAATAAAATAGCAACAAAACTCAAAACCAAAAATGTCTGCTAGTCAGACCGTAATGATGAGAGCGGTCTGACCTCTAGCACTATTTACTAACCGAAAAACAGAACAACCGACGTGGATGAGAATCGATGTAATTTCGATAAATCAACTCCAATTGACCTCAAATTTGACACACACGATGCTAAAGATATCTAGAATCTATTGCAACAAGAAATTGCAAGAATCATCAACTAGATTCTAAGAAATCCAATCGCAACAGAAGGAAAACAAATACTCAGTCAAACCCAAAATTGCAATTGCTTTCAAACAACTTGGAGAATTTCACCGAAATTCTACATATCTGTTCCTAGGCCTATTTGCAACCTTTTCCTAAAAAAGAATCTAATCAAAATCGCATGGATCACGAAAATAATCAATTCCACAAAACAAAGCAAAAGACTAAGAACAGATGTAAGATTTCTCCGTGGATTGAATCAGAAGTTGATTTGCAGTGCTAGATGATGATGTTCTGTGCCTACAAGTGCCCTCACGGCATCCCTCAAACCTTAGCACTAAAATACACCAAAAAGCCGTCCCAAAGCAACAACCATCAAGTCCCCTACCTGACTCTTGACCTCTCCCTTCTTTTATATGCTAGAGCCCCAAACCATGTCCTTATCAACATGGACATGAAATCCTAATCGATTCCGAAAATAAAGGGACTCAAAACCGTTCCAAACACGTGTTTTCCAAATTCTCTAAACCTTCCAGTTGACCCCTTCAATAACTCTTTGCAATCCATCATGTGTCGAAGCCTCCAGAACCGCCTTCCTGTAGCTTCTCCACGCTTATTCTCATGTGTCGAAGCCTCTAGGACCGCACATCCTATAGCTTCTCCACGCATCATCCACCTTTGATCTTCACATGCTCCAGTGTGTGCCCAACCACCTCGTGACATTATCAGCTACCTAGCCTCATATTTTCTGCTCCTAGTCCCGGTCCTCTTCATCACCGACCATGATCATTTCCATGTCTAGCCTGCACATGCAAATACCAAAGAATATTTCCCTCCACCCAAGTTTTTCCCAACTTGACTAACATTAGTCCATACACGCAAACCATATCCTTAACCATCAATAACTATGAACCAGATCATCCATGATCTCAATTTCCACACTCTCCAAAAATCAAACTTTAGACCACTCAGAAAAACTGGTCTGACTGCCATGCACAGGCCAGTCAGACCGCTGGCTGATCAGACATGAGTACTCGAAAACTATGAGTACTCGAGGTACTCGAAAGTCACAAGAATTGTAACGCTCAAAGCCTATGACAATCGACCATGAAGCCTACACAACAGATCGTGAAGTCTACGATCACTGATTGCAAAGACTACTACAACCGATCGCGAAGCCTACGACTGCCAATCAAAAAGCCTACAACTATCGATCGTAAAGCCTACAATTACCGATGACCGACCAGGCACTATAGCTACACCAACAACAAAGTACTGTATCTACGACTATTGAATAGGTACTGTAGATACGACCATCGATAAAAGCATTGTAGCTATGGCTACCGACCAAGAACTATAGCTATAACCAACGATAAGGTACTGCAGCTATGATTACCAGCTTTGACTACCGATCGGTTCACTGTATCATACAACCGGTTCACTGTAGCATACAATTGGTTCTCTATCACTCCATCTCGGTTGTCATGCCATGCTCAACCTGCCATGGTTGATCCACCGTGGTCGTTCTGCCATCGATCTGTCGTGGTCGATCTACCATGGTCAACCTGTCGTGGTCTGCCATGGTCAACGTCTCCGACTACCAAGCATTGTCGAAGCTAACCGATCAGACCACTGAATATAAGGCCGTCAGACTACTTAACCTGAATATTCTAGCAATTCTAGTTTTCGAAAAGCACATCGATTGAAACTTTCACAAACGCAAATTTGAAAGCAACCCAAATGTCAATTATTCATCATCACTAAATTCACGACATATCCACATGGTCTAATAGGTTATGTTCCTTTTGCCTTATGACTTGTGACCTATGGATTCCTTTGAACAAACAAATGGAATAGCTTCTTTGCTACCTTTTTGAAGTGGTATATCAAAATAGTATTTTCAAAGCAACTTACCGGTATTCAATTCATTCACGTAATGGTCACGCTAAGACAAAAAGCCATTGGCCACAGCCATAAGCCCCTGGCCAAAAGAATGCACCCATAGCCTCGCTGAACAACCCAACTATTTTTATAATAATTTTTGAGTAAAATAATAAAAGCTTGTGTTTTAGTTGTTTGAATCTTAAATTTGGTTTGCCCTATTTTTGTGCTTTTAAAAAGACATGATTTGAAAATTAAATTAAGTAAAACCTTAAAAATATTATTAAACAAAGGTTATTTTGAATTTTCATAAAAATCCTAACTCGAATTAATTATTGGACTTATTGGCTTTTATCTGAATTTTCTGTGATTTTCTGGAGTTAAAATCTAATTTTGAAATTAAAAAGTATTTTCAATATAAAAATTTAATACCAAATTAAGTTGTAAATATTTTGTTAAGTCCAAAATGGTTTTAGGAATTTTTGTGAATTCGTTTGGCATTTTTGGAATTTTTTGGTATTTTTGAGCATTTTTTAGCTTTCTGGCTTTTTCTTAAAATCAAAGAGAAAATAAAAATCCCTGCCTCCTCTTGGACTGACATGTGGATGGCTGGGATTGAGCCACATCTCGCACCGGCCCATCCCACCGGTCCCTTTCTCTCTTTTCTCTCTCTCCCCGCTTGGGCCCTCCTGGTAGCCTGCCCCCACCCGCCTTCTTCTTCCCCCGCTCGTCCACCTCTTCTTTCCTCTACCCGGCTGCCACCACCTCCACCGCAACTACTGCCACCATCATTGCCTCAATCTCCTTCTCCCTTCTCTCGCATTCCCCGTGCGACCCGCGCTCCTTCCTTTTTCTCCCCTCCCGATCGGGCCCACCTGTCAGCGCCCCGCCCCTTTGCCTTTCTTTCTTCCTCCCGCCCACCTTCCTTCACTGTGCAGCGCCACCGTCTTTGCCACCAAGTCTTGCCCCCCTTCCATTTTTTGGCTGCTCTCTAGAAGGAAACCTCCCCGCATTGCCATCAATTTCACGATTTCCGCAAACACCTACCCCCTCCGTGCCTTCCCTTCCTTTCCCTCATCCTCTTTCCTTCCGCCCGCCATGATTTTTGGCGAGGAATCCCCTCCTCGTGTCCCCTTCTTGGCACTATATATAGGGCTCCTCAGCACACACCCTCCTCAAGCATCACAGTGCCACCCCTCCCCTTCCTACTTGCGCCCGAGGACTCCTCGCATCGAAGCCCTCCCTCCTCCTTGCACCGGTCGAGCCACAACGAGCTAACCTGGCTACTCTAGTCCTCTTCGAGCCATGCTGACTGCACCCCCAGCTCCACCGCCCTCTGGTGAACGTCGTTCACTCCTTGGCCATGCCCCAAGCTTGCCAAAACCCTGTCGCCGCCATCGCTCGAGCTACGCTGTCGCTTCCCGTCGTCGCCGGCCGCCTCCCATGCACGCTAAGCACCACGCTAGGTACCAGCAAAACCCCCTCACTCCCCTCCCCATAATCCACGCACCTCTGGCTGCCGCCATGATCCCTAACGCCAACGACCCTAGGGCCTTGTGTGCCATCGCTGGCCGGTGGCCAAGTCAGCACTCACGCTGACATGAAGATCGACGTGGCACCCGACGTGCTCACCATGTGGGCGCCACGCCAGCCTATGCACCACCTCAGCAATCATTCGGTCCATGGACCTGGTTCACGGTAGGCTAAGCCCACTTGTCAGCCTCAATCAAATCTAGGACTGACGTCAACATGATGCCATATTACCCTTTTTCTTTAGAAAAGTAATTCAGCCAAAAAGAAAATCCACTGCTAACGTCATAATTACCTTTTCCAATAGAAAAATAATTCCAAAAATCTAGATTTATTCTTTTTCTCGGAGCAAGGCAAGCCACACACCTTGACTATGTTGATCTCAGTTTGCAAATAAAACTATACTGTTTTAAATTATTTTGCATGCATATTTTTATTCAACATATTTCTATTCAATTTTAAATTTAGTTAATACCTATTTGTTATTACCTCCTTTGACATTGAATTCCCTGATATCTTGTCACCCTAGAATAAAACTCTAGTTAGTTTACTAGTATGGCTTGAGAACTTTTGTAGCAAATGCTTAATCTTGCTTAGAAATAAAACTATGATTGGGATAACTTTTTGGCATAAAATGATAAAGTTTTCAAGTATATTCTTGACTTTGGTTAGTCAAGAAGGAGTATGAATTATTTCAAAACAAAGTATAAAAATCTAGTTTAGACTTAGGCTAATGGTTAGGTGGTGGGTGCTGATATGCATTGTTGTTCGGTGACACAATGTTGATTGTCAGGCACAAGGAGTATGTGGTTTGAGCCTAAGTTAAGTTAAGGATCGGTCTGTGAGCTACTGTTGTAATGCCCTTCTCATACTACCACAAGGCTGGTATGAGACAGTCCTGACTGACTAATTTGCAGGTCCCAACCTGAGCCTCGTCGTAGGTTAAAAGTGAGCGTGGCGTAGGCCATGTAAAGTCTCAATCGACTCAAGAGGGGGTTCTAGTCTGGTAGATTCCTTACTGGGGTGAAACCTTAGTATTAACTTGGCCAGATTGAAAGCTTTGCATTGTAAAGGCCTTGTTATGATTACTTAATCGCACGCCTACGGTAACATGTAGTGGCTAACATTATGAGATATTTATATCTTGTGGATAAAGTTGAACAACCTTTACAGAGTGTATAAACTATCCTAGATAGCCGTGCCCATAGTCATAGGCAAGCTGAGTAAAGTTTTTCATGGATTAAACTTTGTTTTCAAAAATGGTTTTTAAAAAGCTTATGGATGGATGGAATCCATAAGTGATTAAAAGTGCATGAATAGATGGAATCTATATGAGATCTTCTGAAAAAGATAGTTCGGGTGAAATGCCTGTGGTTAGGTTAGAGTGGGGGATGGACCTGCACTAACAGTATTAATTTCGTTTACAATATTGTTTTTACTTACTATATTAAATTCAGTAATTTTGAATCTATTTATTGTATTTCTTCAAATGCTGCTTTATGCTCAAACTAACCTTATATGTTTTTCTTTGTTGCCTTTATCATTATATTGCATATCTCCGTGTGACTTACGGAGTACAAGTTTATACTCACCTTGCTATCTCCACACAGAGGAAGACGACTTCGACTACGGTAAAGACTTGGACAAACAGGCCGCGTTTTATTGTCATTTGCCTGTGGGTGGGCTCCGTAGGCTTCTTCGGCTTCGGTGTTTTTCTTTCATTGCTTATGTTTAAATTCGGCCTATGGGTTATGGATGTAAACTTTGGCAATCAAGCCCATATTCAGTTAAATAAGGTTTATCATTGTGCTTGATATGTATCCTTGTTATCACTGTGCATAGATGGTTCGAAACTGTCATCACAGATGATTTTCTGAACTGCTTGTATTTATTTGTCAGTGATAATTGAAGGTTATCACAGACGGTTTGTGAGCCGTCTGTGATAAAGACAACATAGACGGGTTGTAACTAGAAATGTCTGTGAAGAAAACTATTACAGATGGCTCAAACCAAAAACCGTATGTGATACTCACACATCACAGATGGTTGTAGTTACCAACCGTCTATGATTAGTGAGTATCACAGACGGTTGGTATGTAGAACCGTCTATGATAGTCCTTCATAGACGGTTTATACCACAAAATCGTCTGTGATAGTTCATTCTATACCTAAATTTTTTTCTTTTTTGGCTAGCCTCAAGAAATAATGTCACCTATGCACTTTGAAAACAAGCAAATACAGTGGTAAACACAACAATACATTCCGTTTCCATTAAGATTAGAATCCACCATTACAACAAAACAAGATAACAAATCCAACTCTTTAACATGGTAAGAATATATAAGAAGCAGAGGTCCTAGCATATAATAGAAGCTGGTTGCATCGAATGGCGGTCGGATATCACTGGCAATGGAGAGGCAGCGGTAGCGCCACCTTTGTGGCACGACGGTAAGGCAACACAAGACACTCTTACAACACTTATGACAAGAGTGTGTTGTGCGGTCTACCGTGGTGTCACAACGGAGGCACTAGCTCACGGCGGTAGTCGGCGTCGTCAAGGAACAAGCTGGATGCAGCGCACGATGTCCTTGACGCCTGCCATCAAGGAAGAGATGGGAGGGCATCAGATGGCGGCCTGATATCACTGGCAATGGAGAGGCGGCGGTAGCGCCACCTTTGTGGCACGATGGTAAGACTACAGAAGACACTCTTACGACACTTACAACAAGAGTGTGTTGTGCAGTCGACCGTGGTATCATAACGGAGGTGCTAGCTCACGGCGGTAGTCGGCGTCGTCGAGGAACAAGTTGGATGCATCGGATGGCGGTCGGATATCACCAGCAATGGAGATGTGGCGGTAGAGCTATCTTTGTGGCATGACGGTGAGACTGCAGAAGACACTCTTACGGCACTTACAATAAGAGTGTGTTGTGTAGTCGATCATGGTGTCATAACAGAGACGCTAGTTTATGGCGATAGTTGACGTCGTCGAGGAACAATCTGGATGCATCGGATGGCATGCAAAGATCCCAGATGGATGTACACGTCCCAGTCAGAGAAACCTGTATCGCATCAGTGATCCTGGCTAGCTGCCTGATCGATGCATGCAAAGATTCCAGATAGATGTACACGTCCCAGTCAGAGAAACCGACGTACAAAAACCGGTGCTATATATTACTACCAGTATGCACTAGTACAACGGAGGCAAATCTAGCATTATATTGCTGCATCGAAGCCCTGCACGCATCGCACCGACCTGTGCTAGCGTGCGCGATCATGCCAGCGTTATCGGCAACGCTCTGCGCGCTGCGCCGCGGAATCGAATCCTTTTCCGGCCGGCCGCGCTGATCCCACGTACGTACGCACCACAGGAAGGCGTGCGCTCGTGCGTGTGTTCGTGCGCGGGCGGGCGCTGCTGAACAGTGGCGGCTGGCGGAGACGGTAGTACAGCGCCCAATGTACCGATGGGTATGACCGTATGAGTGAGCCGGCCTCGCCATCGAGCGCTAGCCCGCCGCCAAGCGGAAGCAAGCTGCGCCATGAGGCTAGGAGCGAAGCTGGCGCTGTCGCACTGTTCCAAAGAGTGCTCCCTGGCTACTTTGTTTCCATGCTTCCATAAGAGGAAGTGAGGAACACGCACGCCCGAGTTTAATTATATATGATAGGATAGGAGGAACGCTGTGACGGATGGATTTTAGTTACGGTTGATATCTTTTATCTGTATTTTTTGAGATAGTAAAGATGTGGACACGGATAACACACACAATTTTAGTCTTGAAAAACTGTTTAAAAATTTATTTTAAAAAATCACTCTATTTAACCGACTTTTGAAGGATTCAGAAGTCTAAAAAGAATAGAATTAACGTTGATTTCCATCATCGGCACTATTCATATTCACCTTTTGACCTTTAAACACGTCAGCTGCCGA
Organism: Dendrocalamus sinicus; assembly: GCA_036346575.1. Classification (NCBI taxonomy): domain Eukaryota; kingdom Viridiplantae; phylum Streptophyta; class Magnoliopsida; order Poales; family Poaceae; genus Dendrocalamus; species Dendrocalamus sinicus. The sequence goes on from CM070663.1 coordinate 25,860,590, forward strand.
AATAAAAAGGGAGCTTACGGTTTTTCACACGGCCTACCTATCTTTATATAGATTAGCTGGGCAGTATAGCTGAGTACGTGCTCAGTCCTGCGACTGCGAGTCCATTTATATACACTTGACAACGTTAGGGCAGGGGGGGCCGATACACCCTCTTATCCAGGAGGCACGAACTTGCACGCAGGAAAGCTAGCGTCCAAAGCCACTGCAGGTTCCTAGGAGAGCAGCGACTCACAAGTACAGCAAGCAAGCAACAACCCGGCCCTGAATGAGGAAAAGCGACACGCAATCACACACGAAATTGTTCCAACGCAAGGCTACCTACCTAGCTGCTGCTGCTAGCTGTGCGTGTACATGGTCAGAAATCGACATGACGCTGACGAGGGATGCCAATGTGTCCTGGTCCATCGATCGATCTCCTGGCATAAGATATGGCCCCGCTCTCAATTTGTGATTTTTTGCTTATTTTTTTTATTATTCATAAATTTTGTTTTTTAACTTTTAACTTATTTTTGAGTTTTTTTACCGGTTCTTTTTTTCCAATATTTGTTTACGTTGTCCGTGATGAGCTAGCATATTTTTTATTTTTAAATTTTTTTAGATTTAATTATGCTAAATAAGTCACTTTCAGATACAGTGAAATTTCAACTACTACAGTACAATTTTAACCATAAGCCACAGTTTTTCAGCCCAACCGAGCGGGCCATACATTGAAGAACATAGTTGCTACACTGTGTTGCCCAAGAAGGGTCGATGACTTTATACTACTGTAGTACTGTGTGCGACTGGACTAGTACAAAATATTCCCCTCCATCTGAGCTCATCGATCTGGTCCATGAGAAGGCATTGTCACGAACTTAACATTCGTAAATACTAAATACCAAAGTTATTAATACCGGCTGCCTGTATACAGTTCCGACCACATTACCAGCCAATAACGATCTATACCGATCATAATAAGCAGGATTAATATTACCGTTTGTTTGGTTACCGATCAAAATGAAAGTTCTCCTTCAGTCCTTTGAAATTGACCCAAAGGCCCAATCCAGGTACTCTCACCACCATCTATGCGACCTAAAAGGAGGAACCGAGTGTCAGCCGCCCTTGCGAATCTCTCTGATTTTCTAGCTCTAGCTACAAATGGATGGATTGAGATTTGATAAACACAAGATAAAACAATGGATGTTTTTTCTGGTGCTGCGTGAACTGCACAGCTTTTCTGATCCTTTTACTCAACTATTTATGGAGATTACAATTTAGAAATTGAAGAAACGGAAAGACATAGAAATTGAAAAATGCAGAACATAGAAACTGAAAACTGCAAACACTTAGAAACTGAAAACTACAGAACATAGAAACTGAAAACTGCAAGCACATAGAAACTGAAAACAGTGAAGTGCCATAATGGCTAACTGAAAACTGGCGCAGGATTACTTCATCCAACAAATCTCCCCCTAATCCTGACGTCTTGTGACAGTCTCCTTGATGCCAATCCTACTACGCAGATCAAGGAACTTAACGCGGCTGAGTGGCTTCGTAAAAATGTCACCGAGTTGCTCCCCTGAGGAAACCAACTCAACATCGACCTTCCCTTCCTTGATGCATTCTCTGATGAAACGGTACTGGGTGTCGATGTACTTCGGCGAGCAGCCGCGCCAGTTCACGTCGCGCTCCGTCTCAGCGAAACTATTTGGTTTCTCGGCAGCGATGAGGTAGAGCTCGTCCGATTCAAGCTCCACTGGCTCAGAGGTGGCGTTGATGTTGGCAATGCTGCGGTAACGCTGTGGAGCACTGAAATCGTTATCGTGGTTTGGGTCCGCCGTGGGGGGCGACACAAATTCCACCTGTGGACTCGGCGGCTCAAAGGGAGGCGCCGCTGATTCCGACGGCAACACACCGGAAGGCGGTGGGCTTGGTGAAGCAGTGTTGGCGTCGATGGGCTGCACCTCATAATGGACTGTGAATGAATCGATCGATGCGCCCGTACTTGACTCATGCTCCCCCTAGTTCCACCTCCTCATTTCATAGAACACCACGTCGCGTGTGACCCACACGCACTTGGCGACGGGGTCGTAGACACGGTAGGCCTTGCTGCCGGGCTCGTAGCTGAGGAATACCATGGCCTTGCTACGATCCTCCAACTTCTTCAGGTGCGGCTTCATCACCTTCACGTGCGCCACGCACCCGAACGTGCGGAGATGATGCACGGCAGGTGTTCGACCATGCCACGCCTCGTATGGAGTCTTGTCGGGACGCTTTTCGTCAGCGATCGGTTGAGGATGTAGACCGCTGTCGTCACTGCTTCCCCCCAGAACTCGCCGGGCATGTCCTTCGCCTTCATCATGCACCGCGCCATGGCCACCACCGTCTGGTTGCGGCGTTCCACGACGCCATTCTGTTGCGGTGAGTAGGGCGCGGAGAGGTGGCGCCCAATCCCCTGCTCGGCGTAGTAGAGACCGAACTCCACGGTGGTGAATTCACTGCTGCGGTCAGTCCTCAGCACGCGTAGTTTGTAGCCAGTCTCCACCTCTACGCCGACCTTGAAGTGCTTGATGGTTGCAGGAGCATCACTTTTCATCGCCAGCAGAAAGAGCTACATGTAGCGGGTTAGATCATAGATCAACAATAGGAAGTACCTCTTGCCGCCATGGGTTGCCGGCGTGATGGGCCCGCATATATCGCCATGGACGAGATCGAGGCTCTCCGACGCGTTGTATGCCGCCGCGGCGGGGAACGGTGTTCGCTTCTGCTTGCCGATCAGGCAGCTGTCGCAAACCTGATTTATGTGCTCAAGCTTTGACAGGCCTCGCGCCATCCCGCGCCGAGCGAGCATGTGAATTGAGTCAAAGTTGAGGTGGCCGAAACGCGCATGCCATGTCTAGGCCTCCTCCATACCCCTTGTCGCGAGGCAAACGGGCTGTGCAATGTCAACATTGAGCACATAGAGACGTCCGGCGGTCCTTCAAACCCAGCACAACAGCCGGCGTTGGGGGTCGTGCAATGTGAGGACACCATTCTCGATCTTCGTCTTGCAGCGAGATTCATCTAGCTGGCCGAGGCTAACGATGTTGCTGCGGAGGCGCGGGATGTAGTAGATGCCAGTGAGTGCGCAGTGATCGCCGTTCTTACAGGTTAAGAGCACAGTGCCGCACCCCTCGATGCGGACTCGCGAGGCGTCGCCGAATTTGACAGAATCGCGCACGCTGGTGTCAAGTTTGGAGAATGCATTCTGTGCGCTCGTCATATGATTTGATGCGCCGATGTCCAGGATCCATTCTGGATTGACTGGTTCTCCCTCGTCGCGGAGAGTGACAAGGGCACGCTCCTCGTTTATAACGAGTTCGGCGCCTGCTGATTCGATGTTGATGGCGGGAGAGAGATCACAGACTTGAGCCATTAACAACATGGGTTCATCTTCACCCTCAGCCTGATCTGGTTCGGCTTGGAGAAGATTCACCTGTGCCAACTTCTCACGATCCCGCTTTGCCTTTCGGCACTCCTTGGCCCAGTGGCCCAGTTTGCCGCAATAGCGGCATTTGTCCTTGGAGATGTTGTGGCACGCGGCCTGGGATGGCCCAGACTTTGGTTCCTTGTCTCCCTGTCACGCCCGCGGCTACGTCGGCCATGCTGGTGTGAGCGCGACGTGTTCCCACTGTTCACAGCGGCGCGAGAGGCGGACATGCCGGTCTCCTTGGTGTTGTACGACGACCATTCCTTCTCCATGAGTAGAACCTGGTCTCCTTCCTTATTGTCCGACTCTCCACAGTCCTCGACAACGTGGAGTCGGCCGGTGAGGTCCTTGATGGACAGAGTGCTGAGGTCAACCAAGGTTTCAATTGACAAGGCGATTTGGCGATACCTGCGGGGAACAATACGCAGTAGCTTGCAGACCACCTTCTCCTCCGACAACTCCTCCCCAAGGAGGCGAAGGTCACTGACGACACCCCGGAGCCGGAGACTGAAGTCCTCTACATGCTCGCCATTTTTTAATCGCATCGACTCAAATGTCTGGCGTAGCTTCTGCGCCTTGGATTCATGCACGCGATCCGCCCCAACCCTCATCGCCTTGAGGGTGTCCCAGGCTACTTTGGCGTTGTCCTTCTCGGCGAGCGGTCAGAGCATTTCCGGTGGCACCACGCGTAGGATCGCCGAAAGGGCTTGGCGATCTTCCTGGTATGGCACATCACCGGTGTCAACAGCATCCCACAGGCCTTGAGCCTACAGGTTTACTCGCATCAACACCGCCCAATTGGAGTAATTTGAGCGTGTGAGTGTGGGGTAGGAGATGGAGCCACTACTCTCCTTCACGACCCGCTGGACAACGAGTTCACGCTGGCCGCCATCGCGTCATTGCGGGTGGCACGTCGGTGGGGACGGCGAACGTCCACGGCCGTGTCGCTGCGGTGTACGGGAGTAGCCTACGGCAAGGGCGGGGGCCGACATTGTGCTCTGATACCAATTGTCAGCCGCCCTTGCGAATCTCTCTTTTTTTTCTAGCTCTAGCTGCAAATGGATGGATTGGGATTTGATGAACACAAGATGAAACAATGGATGTTTTTTTGGTGCTGCATGAACTGCACAGCTTTTCTGATCCTTTTACTCAACTATTTATGGAGATTACAATTTAGAAACTGAAGAAACGGAAAAACATAGAAACTAAAAACTGCAGAACATAGAAACTGAAAACTGCAAATACTTAGAAACTGAAAACTGCAGAACATAGAAACTGAAAACTGCAAGCACTTAGAAACTGAAAACAGTGAAGTGCCATAATGGCTAACTGAAAACTGGCGCAGGATTACTTCATCCAACACCGAAGAGGAATCAAGAAACCCTAACTGCAAAGAGAATGAACAGGGAGAGTTGAGCTGAGAGCCTAGGAGGTGAGTGCTACGGCGAGCCGACGACGGCAAGCGTGACGCAAAACTTGGTCGTAAGAAGCATCTTCATCGAAACTCGATGTCATTCATCGACGACAGCTCATGAGCGACAAGCGCGACGTGAAACTTTGCCACAAGAAGCATCTCCATCGAGTATCGACGTCTTTGGCCGTTAGCAGCTCACGAATGGTAGCTCATCAACAGATCTACTAATTACCTCATGTAAATGGTTAATTATTAGTTACTAAATTGAGATTTCTTCTTGTGGTTTTTCTTCTAGTGTTGCAATCAATTAGTACTTGGTAACAAGGTGGAGTAGCTCTGCTGCTATTGTAATGTGTTGGGTCGGTCGGTCGGGGATAGCGATGGATGCTTACGAGATAAGCTTGTTTGTTTGTTTGTTTGTTTGATCTAGGTCGTTTCGGTTTAGGAACATGAACAGTTTTAATTGCGTTGTGGGATGCTTGGTGCTCAACATTCACAGATCAAGTTCTGCTGGTTTGCCATTGTTTAGTTACAGGTGTTTTGTTTGTAGTAACAGGTGTATATTTCTTTAAGTATTCTTGATTCTTCTCATAATTGTATTATTAGTGTAGTTTTGTAACAAATCTCTACTTTTTAAAAGTTTGAGTTGGTGGTAGTAGGTCTATTCTCCATTGACTCTCAATAGCCGTCCGTTCTTTCTCGACTCTCCATAGCTGTTGGATCTCACAATCTCCTTTTCCACACGTATGCGGATCCCCAACTGCTCCCCACGACCAGAGAACCTCCCCCGTCTCAACTCCCCTCCCTCTAAGACGCATTCCTTTTCCCCCCAAAATCCCAATCTCCCCTCTCTCTCTTTGACGTAACCACTCCCTGCTAAGTGATGCTTCTACAATGGCATCGTGTCACCGCAAGAAGCGCAACCATGGCAAGTCGCCGCTGGAGCCCTCCCCTTGGCATGACAGCCTCCATGGTTCCACCCTCCCATTGCCCGCGCGGTGCAACCATGGCGAGTCGCCGCTAGAGTCGTGAGCTCGGCTCACTCCTGGCCCTCGCTACCGTCGTCTTCCTCCTCTTCACTGCCACCACAGTGGCCACCATTGGTGCTCCCACTCATGCTCTCCTACCCCAACACTAGCCGGCTCGCCTCAGCCCAATGCGGGATCGGTGACGGAGCCTGCCCTAATGCCCGCATGTGCCTCCATGATGATCTCCTCACCAATGGGTCGATACAACTCAACCCCCTCTCGTTGTTTTATTGCTCTATTGGATCTGAGGCGGGGAGGTTTGTACGTGTTATTGTGTTGGTTAGGTATTACATGATAAGGCTGTACATCGGGACGCCGCCATAGGAGTTCACGCTGATCGTGGACTCTAGGAGCACCCTCACCTACGTGCCCTGTGCCACTTGCGACCAGTGCGGCAACCACCAGGTGGGGCTTGATTCCTGTGCTTCTTTGTTTATGTACCAATTTGAAACCCTGTATGATGATTAGATTAATTAGGATGGTCGCAAGCATAGATATGTGATGCCCACAGGTGAATCTATTGTTGGACCATTCAATTTAGCTAATTGACTCTATGATTATGTGGCTGAAACAGGTTTTTAGTGCTACTTGGTGTAAATTGATATGTACTTACGTAGGGAGTCTTTTGGTATTGTTTTGCATTTCCAGTTTTAGAGTATGTTGAAGGAAAGATGGTCTGTGACAATGGTCTAGGAGAAACTTCTTCCATAAAATATTTACGAGACATCATAGCTAGTGGTCGAAGCCAGTGGTCGTAGCTACAGTGGTCGACGGTTGATTGTCGTTGCTACAATCGACCTTGGTGCTAGAAGACATGTGTGGTCAGAGATGCAGTCGAGGTGTTGTGGTCGTAGCAAGTGGTCGAAGACTGTGGTTATAACCAGTGGTCAAAGACAGTTGTTGTAGCCAGTGATCGAAGACTGTGGTTGTAGCAAGTGGTCGAAGACTGTGGTCGTAGTGAGTGGTCGAAGACAATGGTTATAGCCAATGGTCGAACACTGTGGTCATAACCCGTGGTCGTAGCCTATGGTTGGACACCGTGATTGTAGCCAGTGGTCGTAGCTCATGATCATAGCCTATGGTCGAAGACTGTGGTTGTAGCAAGTGATCATAGCCCGTGGTCGTAGCTCATGGTCATGGCCAGTGGTCGAACACTATGGTCGTAGCCCGTGGTTGTAGTGGTGGTCATAGCCAGTGGTCGAATACTGTGGTCGTAGCTCATGGTCGTAGCCTGTGGTTGTAGCCTGTGGTCGAAGACGGTGGTTGTAGCTCATGGTCGTTGTCTGTGGTGGTAGCCCGTGGTCGTAGCCAGTGGTCAAACACTGTGGTTGTAGCCTATAGTCGAAGACGGTTATCGTAGCGAGTGGTCGAAGACTGTGGTCGTAGCAAGTGGTCGAAGACTGTGGTCGTAGCAAGTGGTCGAAGACTGTGGTCGTCGCAAGTGGTCGAAGACAATGGTCGTAGCTTATGGTTGTAGCAAGTGGTCGTAGCTTGTGGTCATAGCCGTGGTCGTAGCCCATGGTCGAACACTGCGATCGTAGCCAGTGGTCATAGTCTATGGTCGTAGCCTGTGGTTGTAGCTTGTGGTCGAAGATGATGGTCGTAGCCAGTGGTCGAACACTGTGGTCGTAGCCTATGGTCGAAGACGGTGGTCATAGCGTGTGGTCGTAGCCAATAGTCGAACATTGTGGTCGTAGCCAGTGGTCAAACACTGTGGTCGTAGCCTATGGTTGAAGCCAGTGGTCATAGCCTCAGTGGTCAACGGTCGATTATCGCAGCTACAATCGACCTCGGTGCTAGAAGACCTGTGTGGTCGAAGATGCAGTCGAGGTACTGTGGTCGTAGCCAGTGATCAAAGACCGTGGTCGTAGCGAGTGATTGAAGACTGTGGTCATAGCCAGTGGTCGAAGATAGTAGTCGTAGCTAGTGGTCGTAACCAGTGGTCGTAGACAGTGGTCATGGCCAGTGGTCGAACACTGCGGTCGTAGCCCGTGTTCATAGCTCGTGGTCGTAGCATGTGATCGAAGACGGTGGTCGTAGCCCGTGGTCGTAGTCAGTGGTCGAACAATGTGGTCGTAGCCCATGGTTGTAGCTATAGTGGTCATAGCTAGTGGTCGTATGCAGTGGTCGTAGCCAGTGGTCGTACGCTGTGACCGTAGCTACAGTGGTCGATGGTCGATTGTCATAGCTACAGTTGACCTTAGTGCTAGAAGACTTGTGTGGTCGGAGATATAGTCGAGGTACTGTGGTCGTAGCTATTGGTCGAAGACTGTGATCGTAGAAAGTGGTCGAAGATTGTGGTCGTAACCAGTGGTCAAAGATAGTGGTCGTAGCCTATGCTACAACAATGTTTTTTTGTTTCTTGATGCGATTCCCACCGGTCTGCTAGGAAACAGTACATCTATTCATACGTTCATATGTGCACACACAGGAATTGGAGGCTATTGTGATGATTCTATCAAATGTAAGTACTTTTACAAGGACTGCATCTCTCCATTGGTTTATATGGGAGGCGATATACTGCTCTCACACATGCATGCATATACACATACACTCAAGTACTTAGAATCGCAGTATTGGCAATGACAGCTTCCTGTTAAGCGAATATTGCTACGTATGATGATGATATGATGTTTATTTATATCATAATATGCTGAGCACCTCCAATTCCATTGACTCTTTTGCTGCTGCTGTTATTGTTATCTATATTTGTTTTGTTTCCTCTGGAGTATGCTGTGAACTGGCATTTTCAAAGCAAGGCATACATGTTAAAAGAGTTAGGATTAGCATATTGAAGTGATGACTTACCTCTATCTTCTTTTAATAAAAAAATTGGGAGAGTACAACAATGTTTTTTTCGTTTCTTAAAAATCGGTTCATCATCAAATGTTTTCCTTTGTTAATATTTCATAAACTGTCAGACATGTGTTTCCCCCACATATCCATGTCTGTTGAATATTTTTGTTCCGTAGTAACGTACGGACACTCAACTAGTTGATTCTAGAATAATCATATCTATATTTTTAATGTTGCAATCAGTACAAAAAAGTACCACTCAGATAGTTTCCAGTTTCACTGAGCAGCATTTCAAAATTTTGGCAATCATCTTAATTAGTATTAAATCCATTTAATTACCTTTCTTAATCCGAGCATGAGGGGCCAAATTAAAGGGCATACCCTTTCACCCGTGTGCATATCTCCATTTTCCATCTAGCAGGTCTGTTCTTTCTCTCGTCTCTCTCTCTCTCTCTCTCTTCCATTTGCGTGGCGTAGCTTGGCCGGTAACCACGTGGACGATGGCGTGCGGGCGCGGAATGGTAGCCGCAGCCCAAGCTGGACTAGGTGGGACTTGGGCCGGGCTTCTTTGGGCCAGCCCGAAGCACGGCCGGCACGGCCCGGCCCGACACGTGACGGGCTGTGCCGGCACGGCACGAACGGTGGGTGGGTGGGCTTCGAATCCGACACGGTGGGCGACGCGACGGCGATCGGGCGTGCTTGGGCCGGCACGGCACGAAGAGCACGGTTGGCCAGAAACTATTTAAAATTGATTTCTTAACTATAGTAAATTGTACTCATGACTCTCCTTGAGCTTTTCTATTTGACTAGTTGGGTAGGCCTATGCTAGATTGTGGGCGATGTCCACGCACGCCATAGTCTAATTTGCACCAAGATATGCATTCCATTGGACTAGATGACCAAGTTCGAAGGTGAAATGGCATGAGACAATAGAATCGAATTTTAAGTAGGTTTTTAATAAGGCGGATACAAGAGAAAGGAAGATAGCGGCCACCGCTACCATTGTCGCTGTCGCTTTTGTCGTGTATAGTTATTTTGGGCTGGGCTTGGGTGGCGCGGCACGAATGCCGCACGGTGGGCTTTGGGCGTGCTTGGGCTGGCCGAAGACGAGGCGGGCGGCGCGATGCGGCACGGCACGACGGGATGACCGGGCGAACCGCGCGGCGCGAAGTGGCAAGCACGGTGGGCACAGGCGTGCGGCGGCATGGCACGACCCAATTCCCACCTCTAAGCCGAGGCGCGCACGGCCAGCGGCGATGTGTCCAGCGATGCACGCCGGAGACGACTCGGCCAGCGGTTCGGCGGCGCGGCGCGACAACGATCGAGGCGGCGGTGGTGTGACGAGCGGTTGCGGAGGCACAACGTGGCCAGGCGGTGGCACGGCCGGGCGGTTCGGCCGGAGGTGCAGCGCGGCCAGGCGGTTGTGCGGCCAGGCAATTTGGTTGGAGGCGGCGGTGCGGCCATTCAGCACAGTGCGGCTGGCGGTGGCAATGGCCTGCGGCGGCAGTAAGGCCAGTGCTCAGTGCCACGTAGTACGGCTGATTGAGACACGACCAAATGGGGTTTCGCACGGTGTCATGTTAGCCTATGTAGTGGGGCATTGGTCGCATGGCCGAACAAGCTTTCGCATGGCCGAGCAGCGATGCACACGAAGAAATCTTAGCGAACGCGATTTTTTCTAGCTGAAATGCATCACTTTCCATCTTTCCACAATTTTATCTTAGCCCTTATTTGATTCGCATCTATTCCACCTTGTAGGTTCGCATATGGCTTTTGAGAGAATGTTCGGGCAATTGCGCACCTCGAATCCTTCGTGCAACAAGTCTGCCGAACGTGCTCAAAGCAAGTACCTTGTGGCCGTTAATCTTTCCGTTCCACATACAACATCTTCCATGATTAATTGTCACTACTGCCATTGAGTACATTTATCATATTACTAACGCTTACCTAGTTATAGACTCCTAACATTGTAATCATACCATGATATCTTTAGGTTATTTGTTTTGCATGCTATTATGCTTATTAGAGTACTTAGCTACTAGTGTTTAGAATTCATGCTTAATCATCAATGGGGGTAGTGTATGAACATGTTCTTAAACTTTAGTTTTAAACCACCTGCAACATCTAATAGTAAAGCTACCATGTTATATCTTCTTTGTATCATGATGCATCCTTATGTGAGTCATGACCACTATATATTAATGACTATTGAATTAACTAATAATCACTCATCACGTAATAAAACTTGATTGGTTGATATCCCTTGTGTGAGTTAGGTATGTTATCTCTTTTAGAATAATTCCTAGACCGCTTTCACCGTGTTATCATTTCACATCATCACCTATAGCAGGATTTAATGCTTCATCATTTCAGACCTTTAGTGAATCCTTCTACTTATCATATCCTTATCTTAGCCCTCCATAGTTCCCTTAATTCCTACCAGTTAATTCGTTAATAATATACAGTTACCTGGTCTAGGGTTACCCATATATAGGGGAGATTTCTATCCACCTTGTAATGTACGCCAGGGGGGAGGGGGACACTCTCGTTACTTAGGATATTACACCCTGTTTGTAGTTATACAGTCGAGGACAGTGATGTGCCTGACTATTCTTGTATAATTGGGTACATAGGAAGTAATCGCCTATGCTATTACTATAATTTGCTTAATAATGATTATCTTTAATTCACCATTCCTGTTACTTTTATCCCTGACTTGTACCAGTTTTCCCTTGTAACACAATTTTATTGCACTTAACCTGTGTCAATTACTTGATGGAATTACATAACTTTCACTCACTTTTCTTATGACCATTTTTGGGTGCTTGCTGAGATTTCTAAATCTCACCCTTGCTCTTTCCATTCTCAGGTAAAAGGCTAGTGGAGTGATTGCAACATGCATTGGGTGGGAGCACTCGAGTTTTCAGCACTGTAGCTTACCACCATTTATTTTATCTTGTTACTCTTTATTTGATTAGAAGTGGACTGGTTACATGTTTCAAATATTTACTTATAGCTTCCGTCGGTTCTCTAATAAAGTACTAATAAAGTTTTAATTTCTTTGTAATTTTTATTGTTACTTTTACTTATTTTGTACTTTGGCGATGACGTTCTATAGTAGTATCTCATATTGGTATGTGAGGTGTTACAGTTGCTATCAGAGCTCAAGCTGTAGTTTCTAGAAAAAAGGGTTTTGCACGTACACGGGGCTTCGAGTTAATTCATCCATGCATGTGTATCTAGTCACTGGCATATTACCATGATTCTATATCTAATTACCATTTCCTTTATTCATTGCTATCCTATGACATTGTTCCAATCCTATGCTTCCATGCAACAGTATGCCTCCAGCTAGGCGTGCCAACGCTCGGGTGTAGGAGTACGTGGACCGATTTCATGGATGTACTAACGATCCAGACAGCTAAGGCCAAGCTTCATCACCATTGATCTCGGCTTCTGATGCATCATCGTCACCTCCAACTGCGGGTCCTACTACAGGCACAGTTGGTGCTTCACCGTCTTCTTCGGCACCGGCTGCCTTTCAGCGAGGTGCAGTAGCTTTTGGTTCAAGTGCAGAACTTGGTGACATTGCTGCCGACCACTCTTCCTGTGATGCTTGCTAGTTAGGTAGCAGCCGCCATGGTTGTACCTTTCCAGATGCCACTTCCGCCTACTCCTCACATGACAATGAGAGAGTGGAAGCACTTGGGGTTACAGACTTTCAGTAGATCGAGGCCAGTTGAGGCGAACAACTAGCTTCGCTACATGAATAAGAAATTCGACACTATGGTGCTCACCTCCCAGGAGAAGGTGTTGTTCATCTCCCAGCAGTTGTTGGGGGATGCGGATCTATGGTGGGCTAGGGTTCGCAGCTCTTGTGGGCCTCATGCAGAGCCATCTACGTGGGAGAACTTCACCACCGCTTTTGCCACTAAATATTACCCTTTTGCCCTAACTAGGGTGAAGGATTTTGAGCTTGATTACTTGCAGCAGAAGGACGAACAGCTAGTAGAGCAGTATGAGAAAGATTTTTGAGAGATTTGCAGCTTCCTCCCAGAGGTTAACTCAAATGAGCACAAGAAGGCATGGCATTTTATTGGTGGTCTTTGAGAGGAGATTCGCCATGTCTTGTCTACTATGGACATTCGCACCTATCGAGACACGGTGGATCGTACCGGGTAGATGGAGGTCTAGCTTCGTCAGACCGTGGCCCAAAAGGCTGCTAGTTCCGACAAGAAGAGGTTCAATTGTCTTTTCTAATTCTATTTTCAGTTTTGTCTATTTCCTCATACTTTAAAGTCTTTTAATTCCCATTCCTTCTGTTAGGTCTTACCCGTCAGAAGATCGGCGTGAGTTCAGCTCTTTGGGCTCTAAGAGGACTCGCCACCATACCAAAGGGTACTGATGCACATCTCTACGCATTACCGACTCAGGAGTCACATCATCGTTTTGATGTGATGCATGGTAAAAGTAATTCCCTATCATACTTTACCTCCCTATTGTTACCCATCTTACCATTTACTTTTCTTCTCTCCCTAACCTTTTAGATATGGTTATCTTTAATTCATGCTCTACTCTTGCATTGTTTGACTTAGGGGCTAGTTTCTCCTTTTTTGACATCCTGCTTTATTTAGTAGCACTATGTACCCATCAGTACCTTGGCGTACCCCCGTGGTGGTGACCACTGCCATGGACCTCTTGCTAGCAATCTTACCTATCTCAATATTGCCTTGGAGATTGAAGGCCACAAATTTAGTATTGACACAATGGTGGCACCAATCCAACTCTTTGACCTGATTGTGGATATGGATTGACTGTCTCTTCATCATGCTATTATCCATTGCTTTGTAGACATGGAGATCATTTATCAGGGCAAAGAGTGATGCCTCCGTCTTCTATTCTTGGCCTCCTATTTCGGTCATCACTGGATGGCCCAGTCTGGGTGTGCCTAGTACCAATCCGAAGAGGCTCGGAAGCTTTAACGTATCAACGACTTGCTTGAGAACCTAACTCAAGAGCTTGCTTGAGTGCCAGGCTATGTCCACTTTATCAAAGGGATTGCACAAGGATCTGCAGCATGATGGCCAGGCTCGAGTAGTCTCGCTCCGAGAGTTAGATAGGTACAACTGCATCTAGTCATTCACAAAACTCACCTTGTGGGGTTCGACATGATGACAGGTCATGATGGTCTCCTAACCACAACTCTAGCCGAAGGAGAGTTCCTCGAATGACTCCAAATCAGTGAGTTTACTGAGGAGGTGATCGATCACCACTTCGAGCAAGGAAACTACAACAACAGGTGGAGTACAAGGAGTACTACCATCGTATGGATGAAGCCTATTATAGGTCGGGTCCGCCAACTGCTGAGCACTACCGAGTGTGGTCCCCTAGCGATGCCAGTTACCCTTTCCCACAAAGGAGGCATCATGAACTCGTTACATGATGTTAGGCATTTACCCTTGAACTTCGAGCAATATGCTGGCCACTGTGGTTTCAACCAGTAAACATGGAGAAATTTGAAGAGTCTTAATATACCATTGAGTTCCTCCAGATTTAAACAACCGCGGTTCAGGCGGTAGGAGGAGGTGAGCATGTCATGACAAACTATCTTCTGACGGTGCTTGAAGGATCTGCTTGGTCATGGTTGCTCAACCAACCATTTGAGTCGATCCGCTCATGGCAACACCTCTGTTATCTTCTGTTGGCCAACTTCTTCGGGAACAAGCAATCGCCCTGGAAAAGAAGACGACTTACACTAGATGTAGCAGAACAACAATGAGACCCTACGGCAATTCATTAGACGCTTTAGCCAGGTTCATAATTAAATTTCAGTGGTCTCTGACGCTTCTTCATCAGGGCATTCAAGCAGGGTATATGCAATAGGAGGTTCACAGAGGACATCGTCTCACCGTTATGCAACTACTGTCAAAGCGGTTAAATGGACTAAAACCATTGATCAGGTCAATCAAAGTTCCAAAGAGGAAGTTGAAGGTAGTAAAAGGAAGGAGAAGGCTAATAAATCCAAGAATAAGGCCAAAGGTCATAAGCCTCACACTGGGAGTTCGAAGGAGGTTTTGGCAGTAGGTGATAAAGAGCCATAGAACCCCAAGAAATACTCCTATCAGGGCAATGGTAAAGCACCCACTCGAAAAGGCAATAAACCAAGGTGGTTCCCTTTCCACAAGAGGGAAGGACACGCCCTTCGCAATTGCTGAGTTTTTCAATGAAAACCCAAGGATTATTACTCTGACAAAGGGTCGTTCCCTACACTCAAGGAGTTAGGGCAAATGAGCGGTCGGAAGTAATCAGAAGATGATGAGCACACCATCGAGTGCATCTATGGGGAATCCTTAGCGTATGAGTCAAAATGATAGTACAAGGCTGTCGAGCGAGAGATGCCAGGTCTCAAGGGAGTCATCACAGTTCACTGTGATAAGAAAATGGTGCTAACATACGACTGTAAGTCCCTTGAGATGGTCGGTCAGTACCGACTTGAGAAGCTACCAAGGTGTAGCCTTCGACCAAGCACTCGAAGTCTAAGACTATGCCAAAACCGAATGGCGAAGACAAGGAGGTTCCTTTGGACCTAGTGGAGCCTTCGAAGACCATTTGCATCGGGGTTACTTTCAACCCCACATAGGAAGATGCCCTCGTCACCTTCATCTGGGCAAATGTAGCTGTGTTCACGTGATAGCCATTCGACATGCCTGGAGTCCCCAGGGAGGTGATTGAGTATAGGCTAACTCTACGGCCTATAAGTAGCTCATAAAACAAAATTGTGGAGGTTTACACCATATCGATGGGAAGCTATGAGATTATAATTGGACAAGCTACTCAAAGCAGGCTTTATAAGAGAGATTGATCATTCAGAGTTGTTGGCTACCTCTGTCATGGTTAAGTCTAACGATAAGTGGCATATGCGTATAGACTATATCAATTTAAATAAAGATTATCTAAAAGATGATTTCCACTTCCTCGTATTGATCAATTGGTTGACTCTACTGCTAGTCGTCAAAATCATCAAATGACTTAATTATATTTTAGACCTGCAAGAGACATTCGACAACCTCAGAAAGCACTGCTTGAAGCTCAATCCCAAGAATTGTGTGTCCAGAGTTTCTTTAGAAAAATTGCTCGAGTTCCTTGTTTCGGCAAGAGGTATCGAGGCAAATCCTGAAAAGATCAAGGCCATTGAGCAGATATGCCCTCTGACCATTAAGAAAGAAGTTCAAAAACTCACCAGGTGCATGGCAGCTCTAAGTCGTTTCATTGCACGATTGGGAGAGAAATTACTTCCTTTCTTCAAGCTTCTAAGAAAACATTAGAGTTTCGAGTGGTCGAAAGAGGCTAACAATACCTTCGAGGATGTCAAGAGATATGTCATGAGCGCTCATATT
Organism: Dendrocalamus sinicus; assembly: GCA_036346575.1. Lineage (NCBI taxonomy): Eukaryota > Viridiplantae > Streptophyta > Magnoliopsida > Poales > Poaceae > Dendrocalamus > Dendrocalamus sinicus. Next base: position 25,876,673 of record CM070663.1, read on the forward strand.
CTGGTTTCTCCAAAGGCAGGTGAGACACTGTTAGTATATCTATCTGCCATGCCATAGGTAGTAAGTGCAATACTGGTCGCGGAACACGAAGGTGTCCAATGACCAGTCTACTATGTAAGCGAAGTCTTACATGGGTCTAAGGAGCGCTACCCTTAGGTCCAAAAACTTTTATATGCCCTCCTCATGTCTTCAAGGAAGTTTAGGTATTATTTTTAGGTGCACAAAATTATTGTACCGTCTTAACTTCTCTTATGAGTGGTCCTCCCGAATAGTGAAGCAGCGGGATGCATGGCCACATGGTCGGTTGAACATGGGGCGTTCAACCTCCATTTCATATCCCAAACGGCCATTAAATCCTAGATCTTGACAGACTTTATCGTCAAATGGACATATCCTGAACCTGTTCAGGAACCTTAGTACAATTCCTATGACCTATGGACGATGTACCTTGATGGGTCACTTACACTAAGTGGCTCGGGGGCTGGGGTGGTTCTAGAATCTCCCGTAGGAGAGACCTTAAAGTATGTCATTCAACTACACTTTCCATGCAGTAATAATGTGACTAAATATGAAGGTTTGTTGGCTGGCATACGAGCCACGAAAGCGCTCGAGATTCATTAACTACTTGTGAGAGGTGACTCTCAACTAGTCATGAATCAAGTCGGAAAAGTGTATCAATGCTCTAGTACGGCCATGTCTCAGTACTTATTGGAAGTCATAAAGCTAGAGAAGCACTTTTTCAGTTTCGAGTTGCAGTATATCCTTCGGAAGGATAACTTTCTCGCTAACCAGTTAGGAGTCTTCTTGGAGCAACTCTAGAAGCCATATCTGGTTGAAGTACCAGAGATAACTCCTAATGAGACATCTTCTCTCGAGTACAAGGATACCTGGATGGAGCACATCTATGAGTATCTTCAGAGGGTAGAGGTATCTGAGAACGATCTCGAAGCAGATTGTCTATCTCGTAAGGTCAAAATGTATACTTTGGTCAATGGGGTACTCTATAAATGGAGTAGTCAAGGGATTCTCATGCGATGCATATCGCAGAAAGAAGGATTATAACTTCTTAACGACAAACATGGGGGCATCTATGGAGCAAATGCTTCTTACATAATGCTGGTTGGAAAAGCCTTTCGATAAGGTTTTTACTGGCTAACAACCCTAAATGACGTCAAAGAGCTGGTTAAAAAGTGTGTACAATGCCAGTTTTATAGTAGGAAACAACACCAACCGGCTCAAGCTCTTCAAACGATTCATCTATCGTGGCCTTTTGCAACCTAGGGTTTAGACATCCTAGGACCATTTCCATGAGTATCAAGGGGCTTCACGTTCCTTTTCGTGGCTATTGATACATTCACGAAATGGATTGAGGTTGAACCTATGACTGGAATAACAATGAAAGCCGCAAAAAGGTTCATGATGAGAAGTGTGATTACTCGATTTGGAGTCCTAAGTTGAATAATTATAGACAATAATAAGCAATTTTTGAGTGCAAAATTCCAATAATTATGTGACGGATTGGGTACCAAACTTTGCTATGCCTTGGTTACCCACCCCCAAAGCAATGGGGGTAGTCGAGTGTGCGAATGGCCACATAATGTACGGAATTAAAACTCGAGTTTTCGACCAACCTCTAAAGCGCTCGGGGGCTTGAGTACAAAAATTACCTTCAGTATTGTTGGCAATTCGCATGACTCTCAGTCGGGCAATAAGAGACTCTATGTTTCCTGGTTTTTAGGGCCGAAGCCGTGCTTCCCCTGGAACTCAAGATCCGATCAACAAGAGTTGAGAACTTCAGCGACTCCAACTAAGAGCAACTTCGAGCATATGACATCAACCTGCTCGAAGAGAAGAGAAATCAAGCCTTAATTCGATCAATAGCCTATCGCCAAGCTAGGCGTAAGTACTACGATCATAAGGTCCAATCTCATAGTCTTGCTGTATGTGAATGTCTTGGTATTGAAGAAAATTCAATCACAGTTTAATTGGAACAAGCTTTCCCCTAAATGGGAAGATCATTACACTGTGATCGAAGTCACACGACCAGACTCAGTATGACTCACTATGGAGGATAGTCAGATTCTCTCAAACTCTTAGAACATCGACTAATTGTGCAAATTTTATGTGTAACATTTCTATCCCTTTTAATAAAGCTTTCAGTTTGTTCAAATATTTATTGTTGTATGTTCAGTAAGTTTTGTTTAAAGGGGGACACCACTAGTCAAAAGTCTCTCCTCTTTACACGTGGTTTTGCCCACTGGAAGGAGCTTTCTAGTGATGATTCGTTCCTGACTCTTGCTATCAGAACAAAACAATTGAGTTGTGTACAAAAATGTTGAACAGATGTATGAGAAGGGACTCTGAGTGTTTATCCTCTTATTGTTTGTCTTCAATTTCATTAACCTGGTCGAAGGGAGGTAACGCCACTAGTTGAAGTCTCTCCTCTCTACACATGGTCCTGCCCACTATAAGGAGCTTCCTAGTGACCACTTGTTCCTCACTTTTTCTACTAGAAACATGACAATTGAATTCGACAATGATATATGGATGACCTTTGAGTGTTTATCCTATCCTCATTTATGTCTTTGATTTGATTAACCTGGTCGAATAAGGAAATATCACCTAGTCGAAGTCTCTCCTCTCTGCATGTGGTCCTGCCCACTAGTAGGAGCTTCTTTGCATCGACTCGTTCCTAACTTTTACAACCAAAACATGACAATTGAAGGTGACAACGACAGATGCATAAACTGCTCTATACTCTACATACGTTATTATATACTATTTGCTTAGTTTCTTTGTATAAACTAAGTAAATAGTTAGAGGTTAGAATAGAGTTATTAGTATAAATTTATTTTTTTAGTCGTAAATTCACTCTCTTTCATTTCTTTTTTTGTCTTACGAGTACTAACTACTCAACAAGATGAATTGCAGGAAAAGGAAGAAGTTTTTCATTACCTAATCATAAGTCTCTTCAAGTTTATTGTTTACAAACTACTCTGATGAAGGAGAGTCGAGTCGCATCTCCTCTGTGACCTTTTGATTGGTTGGCTCTAGCTCTTTGATCAAACGGAAGTCATGATCGATCGGTTCAAGGTTGAGGTTCAGGTCACCTGCCTTGAGTTTTTCTAGGCATAGCTTACAGTGCCTCTCTGACATTGGCCAATTGGACGATGGCATAGTTATTTTCCCAAGTGGTTGGTCTGGATTTAGGAGAGATTAAAGGAAGAAGTCGATTTGGTTGACGGCAGAATGCTCAAAGCAGATTGACACGGAAGGGGAAAGTAAGGAAAGCAAAAGTTACCTAAGGTAAGCTTTTATAACCGTGTGAGTTATCCATCTCGGGAACCGATCTAGTAGACAGATAGACGGAAATCGATTGGAATTTATTAATTCCTATGTTTGAAGTCTGTCTATCTTTACAACTCAAGCGAAATTACCTTATTGACCAAGATCGATTTTGATCAAAGAGAATTGAAAAGGCTTTGCTTTCGACCATCTCTTCTTCTACGACCATATAGTCATAAGTTGTCCTATGACCACTTTGTGGTTGTAGACATTTCTACGATATCTCTTTTTCAAGTTAGTTACTTTCACTTGAAGTTGGGGGGCTAGATGACGAGGATAAAATAATCCTCAAATTATTATATCATTATATTATTTAAATATACCACTTATCGATAAGGGAGAGGTTTCACAGGACACTCGTAAGTCTTTCTATGACTACTCCTCAATCGTAAGTCTTTCTATGACTACTACTCAGTCGTGAGTTCTTCCATGACCACTCCCCAGTTGTGAGTTCTTCTGTGACCATACAGTCGTAAGACCTTCTATGACCATATGGTCGTAAGTTGTCCTGCGACCACCTCATGGTTGCAAGACTTTCCTGCAACTAGTCTATCTTCAACTGGCTTATCTATGATGATGTACTACATAATGGGTCTGTTTGACAAGGTGGTTAGAATGTGCGCTTATTCTTGATAACCACACATGATTTCTCTCTGATAACATTCAGCGCTCGATGAACGGGCCATCACATATCTCTGACAATAATTCCCATCAGACGTTTATCATCCGAAGCGTTAAGGTGTCTTTTGGCATAGGACAACGACAATCGCTTCACCAACTAAGTAAAGGTTAACGTCAGAGAAGAGAAGGATGGAGATCAGATTGAACATAGTCCAAGTAAGACATAGTGCAAGGCAATTCGCATTACTTTCTCAGTTGTAATCAAACCTCTGAGCAATAGTCACACAGGAAATATGGTTATTATTCTCTTAGGAGAAGACCCGAACCTGTATAAAAATCCATGTGTCTCTACTGTGCATGATTGTAAATCCAATCTTCTAATAGATTCTCCAAATTCAATAAATCATACATAAGATTAGTGTTAAAATATCGACAACCTTCTTACCAAAACGGCTCACTTTATTCTAGTTAAAGCCATTTACTCAGCCAGTGATCTTGCTAGTATCTATGTCAAAGAAATTGTCCATCTTCATAGCATTCCTAAAACCATCGTCTCGGATCGCAATACAAAATTTGTTTCACATTTTTGGATGAGGTTGCATCAGAATCTAGGCACTAAACTCAACTTCAGCACTGCCTTTCACCCACAAACTAATGGCTAATCTGATAGGATCATTCGTACATTGGAGGACATGTTGCGTTCTTACATACTTGCATAGAAGGGCAGTTGGGAAATCCACCTACCACTTGCAGAGTTCTCTTATAAAAATAGTTTTCACTCTAGTATCGGCATGGCTCCCTTCGAGGCACTTTATGATAGGCCTTGCCGCTCCCCCATCCATTGAGATGAGGTTGGAGAGAGATTTTTTACTTGGTCCTCAGCAAATCAATGACTGGAAGGAGCAAATCGAACTCATTTGGAACAATTTTTCTTTCAGCCCAAAGTCTCTAGAAGAGTTACACTGATCGTTCCTGTCATCCACTGGAATTCGAAGTGGGTGATCAGGTTCTTTTGAGAGTCTCCCTGACCAAGGATGTGGTTCCATTTGGGACAAAAGGAAAACTAGCCCTCGTTATGTTGGACCATTCCCCATCATTGAGCAGATCGGGAAGCTTACTTACCATTTGGAGTAACTTTCTTCCTTGTCCAGTATCTATAACTTCTTCCATGTATCTATGGCGAGGAACTATCTGAACAACTCTGACCAAATTCTAGAGTTACCGACCTTGGAAGTCTCAGAAGACATGACCATTGTTGCATAGCCAGTTTGTATCTTTGAGCATTCGGAGTGTCAACTGCGACACCAAACCACCTCGTATGTTAGAGTTCTATGGTCTTATCAGCCTGAACGTGAAGCCACCTGGGAATTGGAGTCCCAAATGTGCGAGAAATACCCCGATCTATTTTAATTTAGGTTTGGTTCTCATGATCTCCTTTACCAAAATAATTTACTCAAATTCTGTTTATCCTATTTCCTTTTAGGTGATTGATTCGAGGCCGAATCTTTTCTAAGGGGGTAAGAGTTGTAGCACACAAAAAATGGGAAAGTATCACAACGTTTCAAAAGTTTGGCAATCATCTTAATTAGCATTAAACCCATTTAATTAACTTCCTTAATCTGGGCATGAGGGGCTAAATTAAATGGCATACCCTTGCACCTATGTGCATACCTCCATTTTCCATCTAGCAGGTATGTTCTCTCTCTCTCTCTCTTGTCCCACTCTCTCTTCCATTTGCATGGTGTAGCTTAGCCGACAGCTGCATGGATGATGGCATGCGGGCGTGGAACGGTAGCCGCGGCCCAGGCTGAAGGTGTGGCGCAGCCAGACGGCACCGAGCCCAGGCAGTGGCGCGACCAAGCAGTTTGGCTAGAGGCATGGCATGGCTAGGTGGTGGCACAACCGGGCAGTTTGGTTGGAGGCGCGGCGAGGTCGGGCGATGGCACAATCAGGCGGTTTGGCCATAGGAGCGATGCGACCAGATAGCGTCGAGGCCAAGTGACGGCATGGACAGGCGGTGGTGCGACCACGCAGTTTGGCTGGAGGCGCGGCACGGCTAGGCGGGGGCATGGCCAGTCGGTGGCACAGCCAAGCTGTTCGGCCGAAGGCGTGGTGTGGCTAGGCGGCTCGGCTGGAAACGGCGGCGCGGCCAACCAACACAGTGTGGCCGGCTGTGGCAATGGCCTGTGGTGGCAGTAAGGCTAGCGCTCAGTGCCACTGGCGGATCCAATATGGTTCAAGGGTGTTCAGTCGAATACCCAAATTTTTTCATGTAATATCCAATATTTGGTAGTTATATTACACATATATACTGATAATTAGATAAAATATTTTATATTTGTACCCCCAATTAATTTCAACCTACTCCCACATCTTCTCTCCATATCTAGGTGTACTCCACTCTACTCCACTAATTTTTTTCTTTCTCTACTTTGCTCTACTCCGCTCTGGTTCCGATTCTTTTTGGAGCTTAGCATTTGCTTTCTTCGTTTTTTCTAATAGATGCTATATAAAAATACAGTTTTTGCTTTAGGCAATGAGTAGTTAGTTAGACCCTTATTACATTTGTTTACATGCTAATTTTTATTATGTTTTGCTCCATAGAAGGAACATACAATTTTCTCTTAGGTGGATAGTTCTTACTGACGGGAAAAAGGCAGGATCAATAAGATATATAAATGTCATTAATCTATATAATTTATTGTTTAATTCATATCATCATGCTCGCCTTATGTCGTCCATTTCCTCATAAAAATCATTAATTTCTATAATTTATGTATTTTTATTATATCTATATACATGTACCGTTGTATCGGTGTTTTGGGGGAAATGGTGCGGTACGGTATCGATATATTCGAGCAACTTAGCTCTGAAATCCGAACACCCATCCTAAAAATTCTAGATCCGCCACTGCTCAGTGCTACATAGTTCGGCCGGCTGAGGCACGATCGAATCGGGGTTCGCACGATGTCATGTTAGCCTGTGCAGTGGGGTATTGGTCACATGGCCGAACAAGCTTTCGCATGGCCGAGCAGCGATGCACATGAAGAAATCTTAGCGAACGCGATCTTTTCCGGCCGAATGCATCTCTTTTCATCTTTGTATAATTTTATCTTAGCCTTTGTCTGATTTGCTTCTATTCCACCTTGTAGGTTCGCACGCGGCCTTTGAGGGAACGTTTGGCAGTTGCACACCTTAGATCCTTAGTACAGCGAGTTTGCCGAACGTACTCAAGATAAATATCTCACGGTCCTTAACCTTTCCATTCCGCCTAACGGTAGTACATTTACCTTCTCACATTTTCTCATATTTGTTTCGTACATTCCTCGTAATGGTAGGTGGCAGTGAAGGAGATAGTGCCATGATGGAGTTGTTCTGTAATGGATCAATTAGTCTTTTGGTTATGCAATGCACAAGGCACAACATGCATGGAAACTTGCAAGCTGGACTCTAAATGAGTTTGTGTTAGCTGTTATCACGAACCTGCGATTATCGTAAACTTTGTGATGTTATCTGAGTGTGTTTGTAGTCCTTGAACTTCGTATACTCTTTTCTTGATTTCCTGTCATCCTGTGCCCTATTTTTCCTCTGTTTCTCCTCTGTTTTGGGCCTTATTTTCTCACTGTTTTTTTGCGCTCTGTTTTCTCTGTTACTAGGCGACATTTCGTCTAAATTTTGACCAAATTTCGTCAAAAATATCAAAAACTCAAATGGTAGTTTGAACATTTCGACCAATTTTTTTTTACCGAAAGAATGAAATTTCGTTTCATTTGTCCCTTTTGCTGACGGCGATTTTTGTTTTCGAAACAAATAAGTTTTCCGTGAGCTAACCTCCCGTTCCTCAACCACAGCCCACAGGCGTGCCTGCCGTCTTGACAGTAGCTCCTTCCTCCACAACCCGGCTTGTTAGCTTGTCGCAGGGGCAACGCCGGCCGTGCAGCTAACCCTCACCCCCATCTCTCTCCCCCCTCCCTCTACCATGGAAGGAAATCTCCTGTAATGGATAGGCGTATGCTTTGATATATCTTACGGCTCGCATTTACCAAGCGTCAGCGCAAACCCAAACACAGGACACCTCCTGCTCTCATCGGTGCTATGTGACTGGGCACTTGCAATTTTGTGCAGCATTTTAAGGGTTCAATTGCTTGATTTCAGACCTAAATGAAAGTAAACAAAGATGATGCGGTTTTGTGCAATAGTGACTGGGCCAATGTGAGGATGGGATATTTGGCTGGTATATTACAGAAAATGAGATACATCTGTCACGTGATTTTTTGGGATATTTCAGTTGAATTTTTTTTAATCTTTGAATGTGCTTGAAGATTCATGGATCTTTCCGTCTCCCGCTCTAGTTGTGCCACCACCAGCCACCGCCTCCGTGAGCACACCGGCGACTCAAGCCAGCTCGCCGTCACAACCAATGCCCTATGCTACATGTACTTCAGGTTTTCTGTGTTGTCACTGCACGGGATAGTGGTTGCCTTTGTCATCGGTGCTGGAGGTGGCAGTGGCATGGGCCCAGAAGAGGCGAGTGTCGTGAGGCTGGGAGGACGAGAAGGTGTCGGAGAGGTGCATGCGTTTGTGGAGGGCTAGATCGAGCAATAGGTGAGTTTTGTCGGTTTATAATTTATGGTTTATGATTTTTGAATAAATAAATAGAATGTTTTTTTGCCGTTTTTTTGAAATGGTTTATTGGAACAATATTTTTAAAGCGGCTTATCGGCAATATCGATATTTGATTCGTTCACACAAGCGCTCCCCGCTAGGATCAAAATATACCAACCGCAGCACAAGAAACACATTGGTTTGTTTGCTTAGGCGGAGAATGGCATCCATTGGATCGGGATGGAACGCCACAAAGTAGGAGGAAAGGTGTGAACGTGATATGTACATGTCCTTTTCTTAAAGGAGGGCCGTGATAAAATTGGAGATTAATTTATGGAGCTGTATGTAGTACTAGCAGGTGTTGCAACACAGCATTTTTTTTAGGAAACTGTCAATAATTTTTATATAGAAAAAGAGTTAACAATGCTTTCAGAGGGGAAAGAAACAGACCACATCAAGGTCCAAGTATCACACCAGTTATGTAAAGAAGCGTGAACAATTCCTTTTGTCGTATGTACAGTCCATAGTACTTCAGTGTAGTAGGCCTAGAACTATAGCACTGTGTACCGATTGATATTGTGCAATGCTTTTTTTGGATCAAATGGCTTGAACAAGAGGCAAGCACAAATGCACAATATTGTGCCCCCGTGCCTTCTCGCGAAGCATCTCCTAATCAGGGAAGTAATATATCTCGTGCGGTTTCCAAACGTCAGTAGCCCCCCTGTTCGGCAAAAATACCGGTCAGTTTTGTGGTGGGGCGCACATTCAAATTTGATTGCTGAAATAACCACCGCATGTCATTTATACTTCAATATCTAATTCGTATCCACATTTTCATATCTATTTCAAAATCGATTTTTTTTACAAAATTCGAACTTAAATTCAAAAAATTCGGCCTACATTCCCTGTTCCTAATTCCAAGATCTCCACATTTTTCATATATATTTCGAAATTTGGTCAATAACCGGTTTTCTCGGCATAGGGCAATTTTTCAAAAAGAGTAATTTTGCTCTGTACCATCGTAATCGTCGCATAGTTGGGAAATACCATCGTAAAAGTGGTCGACTTCCCAATGCCATTGGAAAAGGCTGAAGTTTGGGGAAATGCAATCGCAGGCAATTTTTCAGTTACTACGGGGTGAAATAACCATTCTGCCTTTATTACTTCTTTTCTTTCTTTGTTTTTCTTTTTCTTAGGAGAACTTTTTATTAAATAATCCCTTTTGATTTTTTTATTAATACTTCTTGCCAACTTTATTCCTAATTCTGACTCTTTTGGTCATGTCACCACTTGTGGTGTGGTAAGATAGCACTATCTCGCCAGTCACCATAGCGGGCCAAATCTTGCTACTCTATCACCTGTGGCGTGGTAGTGTTGTTTGGCCACACCAACACCAGTGGCGTGGCAAAAAGGGCTATTTAGCTAGATTTACAGCGTGACATAACAGTGTTTTCATGCCACGTTATTAGGTGGCGTGGCCAAAATAATCAGATTTAAAAGTAAAGTTAATATAAATAAATTGAAAGAGATTAAATAATAAAAATTGTTCTTTCTTAGCACTGGTCCAACTATCTTATCCTCCCCCGTCCTGAAATATTCAAGAACAAGGAACGAAGGACAGAGAATAGAGAATGAAAGCGTGTAGTATTTGGGAGAATCATATAATGACTTAATTAATGAATCAAGAGTTACATATATAGGCCTCTTCTTTCTATATCTGAACAACCGGTTTATATAAACAATATCCAGAAGATAAGTAAGGAAGAGACCTAAAAAGATACATGTGATCCGTGGTACGTAACAAACATGAGAGGTCGACCATGGTCAACATAATATGGTTGAAACAATGTTGTCCATGGTCGTATGCAAATATCTAATACTCTCACGCAGTCGGAATGGCAGAAGAACGAATGTTCAGACTATATCGAAACTCGGTGAAGATGGGCGTGGGCAGACCTTTGGTGAAGATGTCTACATACTGCGATGATGTTGGGACATGAAGAACACACACTTCACCGAGAGCAACACACTGCCGAATAAAATGCAGGTCAATCTCGACATGTTTGGTACACTGATGTTGAATCGGGTTGGTGGAGAGGTAGACCGTGCTGACATTGTCGCAGTAGACTAGGGTGGCATGGTGAAGTAGACTGTGTAGCTCCATGAGCATTTGGCTCAACCAGCAGGCTTTAGCGACGCCATTTGTGATGGCGTGATACTCGGCCTCTGCACTTGACCGGGAGACGATGTTAGATATCTGCATATGGCCATCGACGACATTGTATCGACCGTGGTCGACCTCCCATGGTTGTTACGTACCACGGATCACGCGTATCTTTTCAGTTCTCTTCCTTCCTTATCACCCGGGTATTGTTTCTATAAACCAGTTGTCAGATATAGAAGGAAGATGCCTATATATGTAACCCTTGATTCATTAATCAAGTCGTTGCATGATTTCTCCTAAACACTACACGCTTTCATGGTATCAGACACGATCGCTCCTACGACCGCACGTTTCCACAAACCCTAGCCGTCGACCTCCATCTTCCAGCTGATCTATCCCTCTCTCTTTTATGGCTAGCTCTACCAACCTCTCTGCCAACCAGGTGGCTCGGGGCAAGTAGGCTGCTTTGGCTGCCCACGTGGTTTAGACTGACGTTGCTGCCGCTGAGGACCGTTGGGTTCAAGCCATCGTTGTGGTTGCCATTGATCGCGTGCACCAGGAGGCGCTCGCTGCGATCGCTGCCAAACGCCAGCAGGTCCTAGTTACCGATCTCACCCACAGCTTCACCAACCAACCAGACTACGCTATCGTCGCTCTTCACGCCCAAGTTGTTGGCATCCTCAACATCAAGGCCCTCATCCCAGTCACCCCTTGACCTCACCTCTGCTAACTACAGAAAGTGGCGCAACCTCTTCCTCGTCACGTTCAGCAAATACGCCTTGACAGACCATGTCCTCTCTGACGATGCCCCCTTCCCAATCAAGCGGATTGGGTTCACATGGACTGCGTGATCTTGTCTTGGCTTTACAGCACCATTGCTGCAGACCTCTTAGAGATCGTCATGTCCCCCACTACTACTGCCCGCATTGTGTGGACGAACCTCAAGCACCAATTCCTTGGCAATAAGGAGACCCATGCTATGTACATGGAGGCAGAATTCAGTAACTTCGTTCAAGGTGATTTATCAATCTCTGATTTTTGCCACAAACTCAAGAGTATAGCAGATGGTCTTGGCGATCTTGGCGAATCTATCTTCAACCGGACACTTGTGTTGTCCGTCCTTCACGGCCTCAACGAGAAGTTCTCTCATATGATGATAATCCTCAAGATACAACAGTCGTTTCCTACGTTCGTGGAGACTCGTTCGCAGCTTCTCCAAGAAGAGATCACTAAGAACTCCAGACTGGCCACGTCACCCTCCGTTTTCCTCGCTACTGGATAGTAGGGCTCCCATCATCCGAGCCCAAGCTGGGGTGGCGGCAGCAACGGCGGGAACGACGGCTACGTGAAGAACAATAGCCGCAACCACCACCATAACAGGGGCATCGGTGGCAACGGTAAGAACGACGGCTCGGGTTGGACCAGCGAGCCACCCGCCACTGGCGCCAGCGGAGGTGGCCATGCAGCCGGCAAAGCCGGACAGATAGGGTTGCCATCCTTTTTTAACACATAGGTCGGGATTGTTCAGGTGTGGCCACACCACGCCGATGGTGTCCTTGTTCCCTGGCTCAATATGCCAACTCCACCGTCGTGCCCGATGCCCTATGCTCTCGCTGTCGCACCCCACCCGACCATTGCGGCTTCTAGTTTAGTGCGCCGGCTGACAATTGTGGTGGCCCTCCTCAGCCGCCCCAGTTGGCACCGTGGACCCCATGTCCGGTGTCGGCTCATGGGACTAACAGCATCTCACAAACACCTTCAGTATGATGACACTTACACCGCCTCCCTCCACCACTGAGTGGTATATGGATTCGGGTACTCTCTCTATTTTTCACCCTCCTTCCATGTCTACTTCTAGCATCATTGTCGGTAACGGGAGCAGAACTGTCATTTATGAAATTTTCTCTCACCAAAACGGATCTTAACGGTGCCTATGATGGAAAAAGCAAATTTACTTTTTTGAAATGAGATTTGAATCCCTGTTCGTAATTTCCATGCGTGTTTGAATTAGTGCCTTCTTGTATATTCACCTACTGATTAGAAATAGAAGAATGTAAAATTAACATTTGGTTTACCTCCACGCACGTCAAGCTCCGTCTCTATCCATGTAACACGGGGCATCAGAGGACTAGAGGAGATCGAAAAGTTCCCTTTTCTCTGTCCGTCCAGAAGTTGATCTATTGCGCTATATATATGCTATATATTTGTGCTGTACATACATGATATGTGCAGTATAGCTGCGAAGTTGCTGAATGAAACACTACAGAAAAGCACTTCATATACATACAAACATTATTCCAGACCGATCCGTGGAATATCTATTCTGCACCTGATGCATAATAATGCTGTCTCCCTCTCTTACAGAGCAAATTTCAGAAATTTTGGAAGAGAGCTCTGCCTTGACCTCTCTCTTACGGAGCAGATTTCTGAAGATATATGCTAATCTGGAAGAAGCCTATTGGACTGCAAAGGAGTTCTTGATAGTTTGACTTGACGGATATCTAACTATCGATCCTCTATATCCTACGTGAACTGAACTAGGCAATGTTTATAACTATCTACATAATAAAAACTTTGCCTAATTGCTCGGTTAACAGCCATAAGTCATGCATATACGTGTAGTAGCAAGTTAGGACAAAGTGGTACATGAGCCTCTTTGGACGCCAGTGCTTAGACGTAATCTAGAAAAGGAACGCCCATTCGACCACTTCATGGGAGGACAAGCCAGACAAGTTTTTTCCCTCCCAAGAAAACGATCGATCTCTTCTTCAATTCTTCCATACATCACGTGGCTGGCCCATCTCTGAATCCAGACGAAACCCTTGGGTTGGTTTGCGGCGAAAGCGAAGCCGGCCGAGCAATTCAGAATCCTTGTTGAGTTCCAGTTATCCTCTTCTGTCGTTGCGTCCAACTGCGTATCAGTTGGCTCCATCGTAACTATACCTAGAAACATTTCAGAATTTCACTGAGGTGTGCAAGTGAAAGAGATGTTGGCCTAAAAGCTGGGAACTTTTGAATTGCATGGAAGTAGGCAGGTTAGTGGCCATGTTTAGCAAAGCTAGATTTGGCAAGGCTGCTGTTGTCTGAATGCCAGGGGGGGAAGATCTGAACAATTCCAGGGGTGAATGAAGGGTCCATGCAATGCAAGAAAGCAGCTGATGCAGGAGTGTGTGTATGTGAGTGAGTAATTGCAAGGGAGAGGGATAGGTAGGCAGAGGCAGAGACAGAGGCAGGCAGGCAGGCAGGAGGCATACATGCATGGTCCATATCCCATGCTCAAAAGTCTCCAATCTGTCCATACATGACAACCATGCCATGCCCTTCACAGGCTTTGCAGCATACCCAATCATGGCTACTTCCTGTCAACTAGCAAACAAACTAGGTAGTCATTATGTGCATACATGTGCATATATGGAGATGTACTACTACTACTGGTCTGTTTCTCCTGGTTTCATGTGAAAGAGACAGAAGGATTGCTGTGCTGCAAGAAAAGCAAGATAAAAAAATGTTGATAGCTGTAGAGAAAAGAAGTGATATATATATGGGCGCGTTTGGAAAGCAGAAATTTTTTCCAACTCCTATAGGAAATGAATTGTTTCTTTTGAAATTCCCGAGATATAAGAGGGAGAAACAACAAAAGGTTCCAACTCCGATGGAGATGAAAAGATGATTTCAGCCTAAACGCATGTGAAATTTGTGTGTCTGCTATTCTGCATTGAAATTTCTGAATCCTAGGCATGGCACTAAATGCGTGCATAGCCACACACTGCCTTTCGCTGCTCTAAATTCCTTTACCTAACACATGCCCCCACAAACGCATGCAAGTATGTGAACATATATGCGCGGTTAAAAATCCAAATTTGCCAGTTAATTAAGAGAAGTTCGATCAGGAGAGCGTGCACATGCAGTTTGCTTCTTCTCTGCGTCTGTTCCTGTATGCATGCTTCCTACTAGCGTAGAGCACCGGCAGTTCCATGAACTTTCTTGCATAGTAGATTTATTAGCAGCTACAGTAATCAGAGGCAGCAGAGTGGCAGATTGCACTGTGCAGCACAACGCACAAGCTCATGCAGTCATGCCCATTCTAACTACTACTAGAAGTAGTAGAACGCAATCATGCGTATGGGGATTGGGGACAGAGAGCTTGTGCCACCACTGACTGCTGTTCTGTATGGGCAGCGTGCAGATTATACGCCTCGATCCTTGGTAAAACCTAGCTAACTATGGACAAAACAACTGGTCAACTGCTGGACACATAGGATGTTGGACATCTCTACACTGATTGTGCTCGCAAGGTTATATTCTTTCCGCACGTCTTCTTGAAAAGAAAATTAATTTCAAAGCAACTTTCATTGCTAACCTGTCGGCGCAGAGGCGAACCCTCGATCGGCTTTAACTTTGTGTGGGCTTTTACTAGAGTAGAGAAGCAGGTGGTGCATGCCCTTACTTTAAGCTCTGAAATTTACAAAGAGCATATGCGTACGCTGAAAAGTCCTTGCTGCTGCTGCTGCTTTCTCTCGAGCAGACAAAATTCTTCTCCCCATTCACGGTCGGAGCGTGAATTGAAGCAGTAACAGTCAAACTCTATAAATGAGGATTAAGATGCGAAACCAACACCTGCACGCCTGCAGCAGCAGCAGCACGCATGCATGCGTGCCGAGGCAGAGGCAGAGATGCCATTCCTGCACCTGCAAATTAATCCCCAGGATCACGCGCACGTCACATAAACAGGCGGTATATGCTCGGCGAAACTTTCTCCCATGAGGCTAGGCCGTGGGCCGGCGCATCGAATCCGGTCGGTCGGTCGATCTCTGCCGGGATTGATCGATGATGAAGCAAGCAAGACAAGGGTAGGCTACGATCCAGGAACGGCGCGGACATATCACTTACATTCACTTGAATGCCCGAAACGACCGCTCCATGATCTTCGCGATGGCGATCGAGACCGATCGATCGACGCATCATTCAAGATAGGGTTTCCGTGGCCCATGCATGAAAGCGTATGCATGTCCTGTGTGCGTACGTACCTATGCGTATATCATGATGCATGTGGATACGTAGATTTCTAGGCAGGACAATCGAGTTGCAATTGTCTTGACTGATGTAGATATTGTTGTAGCTAAGCTAGATAGGCTGGTCCTGAGTGCAGCAGCCTGCATGTTTCAAGCTGATGTAGAAGTTGTTCTTTGAACTCTTTGGTGTACGTATGACTATAGCAAGGCAAACGTATGCCGAAGCCACCTATATAGCAGTACATATACAGCATGTGGGCATATATGCAGAGAGTTCAATCATTCAGACAGGAGGACGTACGCGATATAATGACATGATTGGCATAATGTAGCTTTGTGAGTAGCTAGGTTGGTCCTGCAAGGGCATGCATGTTTCATGCCAAGGCAACCAGAGAGCGCGTCGTTGTTTTGTGAACTTTGATGTGCGTACCACGTTGGTCTTTCTCCATTTACATCAACCAATGCAGCTGCATCAACTCCATACGCATCTCATGCAACAAGAAAAACAATAAAAATTCACTTCGTAATTAATCTCATCGCTACAACAAACTCACATTTTTTCCTTCTCAATTGTACCAAGTTACTTTTGAACGCTTTGTAATGGTGTTGATGGACGCACAGATCGGCACAACCGGCGAGGTGGAGACAGGCCTTCACCTTTTCATGTCAGCATCCACATTAACGTTACATAAGCATTACCACCACATGGATGCTTTGTTAGCGTTGCAAAACCTCTTTTGAACCTCCTTTGCATATTTTAACAAGTTTCGTACCTAAATGCATGGTATCATAGTTTAGAGGCCTAAATGCAACCACCTCATAAGTTCATGTACATATGGTGCAATTTACTATTTCATACACACACACACCACTAAAATGGATTTGTTATACCTTTTTATTACTTTTGGTATACTTACATGATAAAATACTCCAACGCGATATTGTTGAAAAAATTCATCGGAGACATTTACTTTTGTTATATATCCTTTTCCATATGTAAAATGAATATATACATAAATAATGTTATAAAAAGTGGATTTTGATGAAATTATTTTTATGAAACTCACTTTGGAGTATCTTATAATCATTATTAGAGTATATTTAAAATGATAAAGATGTATAACTTATTTGTTTAAACGGTATATGAGAAGTGGTAGTATGCACTCCCAAGAGTATGGGATCATTTTCCTCTCTCTCTCTCTCTCTCTCTCTCTCTCTCTACGCACACACACAGTAGTGCTATTCTATGCCTGCGCATTCTGTGCGCGCAGTTTTGCGCCCCAGAAAGTTATCACCGGCTGTAAAAAAAAAGTTATCACCGGCTGTGAGGAAAGTTACCACCGGCTGTGTATTGTAAGTGTTCGGTAGTAACTTCACTCAGAAACGTTAGTAACTTTCTAGTAATATGAAGGTTTGGCAATAATTTCATTTAGAACCAATAGTAACTTTATTCAGAAACATCAGTAACTTTTATGCGTATTTTACACCTGCGCGCTGGTTAGTAACTATACACACACATGACTGCGGGTCGTTGGCCATGCACGCAACCTGCCCAGCTGGTGCAGTTCGTGTTAACTCGATTGGATAATAACTTCATGAATTATAGATGATAACTTTTTATGCGTGAGATAATAACTTTGCAAATGTAAGTAACTTGATGAATTATAGAAGATTACTATATACTCATGAGATAGTAACATTTTCATAACTAACAACATATATGCATGCAGGAAGAGAGAGAAGAGAATAAGTGTACTTGACTTGTGATTTTTTTTATCTTTTTTACAAGCTAAAAAATAAAATAACTTTCACCAAAAGTCTGATATGTGATCCGTTTGCACCATTCTGTTTGAAATTACAAACTTAACAAAACAAGATACATATTGAATATGTTTCGACGCTGCAAAATTACTACACGTATAGTAACTTTATGTGCAGCGATAGTGACTTCATAAATTATAGATGATAACTTTATGTACAGGTGATAGTAACTTTATGAATTATAGATGATAACTTTATATGCATGTGATAGTAATTTTATGAATTATAGATAATAACTTTATGTACAGGCAATAGTAACTTTTCTATAATTAACAACTTCACTAGTAACTATCCGTGTGGTGGGTTGGTGAGGCGATTGGCTGATTGGGTCGATCAGGGTCGCGCGCTTATTCTACACGTAGCCACTGAATAGTATATATATATATATATCTCTCTCTATATATATACCCTATTCAGTGTCTATGTGTAAAATAAGCGCACGGCTCCCTAGCGACGTGACCCGATAACCCAACCAGCCAATCGTCCACCCCCCTTTCAACCGACCACACACACGGTTTAGCGGTCGTGTTTTGTTATTCTGGAAAAGTTACTTTCAGTTACGCTTGAAGTTATCATTCACATGATAAAGTTATCATCTCCTGCACAACAAGTTATCCTCTACAATATGTGAAGTAACTTACAGTTTCACGTGCATTAACCCCACGCCCCCGGGTCCCAAGCGGTCCCATGTGCCGCTTTTTTCGGGATTTAGTAGGGTATGGAAACCGAACAAGTTTTAAGCCCACCTGGGAATCTCTCTCTTTGTCATCTCCCGATTTGATCTCTCTCTGTCTCTCCATCTCTCTCACTTCCGCGCCTCCCTAATCCGGCGACCTTGCCAACTCATAATCAGCCATACGTTCTAATCCGGTGTCTTCGCTCATCGCTGCCAATCGAGCGCTGTCGCTCTTCGCTTCAACCGCACGCCGTCAGTCGTCGCTGTCGACCTCACCTGGCTATACCTAAGGTTAGCGATTTGGTTAGATGTTCCATATATTTTGCTGTAGTGCAGCCAATTCATCATTGTGATACTGTTCCTTTATTTTATTCTTAATCCCCATTATTGTCGTAAAATTCTATTCTAGGAGAGCAAATGAAGATGATGGGAAGGCACCATCCAAGGCAAGGAAAATCACAAATGCGAATAGTTAGAATGCTTTGGAGATCAATCTAGACCCTACCCAAGTAGAACCCAACATTGTAAAATCTGTCAAAAATGCTTACAGCGTGAAGAGGAAGAGGGGTGACAATTGTGACAATGAGGTACGTGTAACATTGTAGTACACATTTTCAAAATCACTAGTGGATGTTTAGTAACTTTTAAATTGAGAGTGGTTGGTAACTTTTAGATCAATGGACTATAACTTTTCTTATTTAGTAGGTGGTAACTTTGTAATACATGGTCAGTAACTTCGTAGCGCATGGTCTGTAATTTCACAAGTTCTATATTTTTGTTTGCCAGCCTAATGTTTACTGCTACAAGCTTTTGTAAAAGATGCAGCACGTCATTGTGAAAAAACATCATGTCTTGGTGCGCAGTGCTTCTGCAACGATTATGCATTTGATTGAGAAGCTAACATTGGATTAGAAAAGGAGGATCAGAGACCATGGTTTTGGTGATTTTCTATGGTTCAACTTGGAGGGGTTGGAAAGTAAGGACTTACTCTGCTTTTCGATGGACCAGCTTGATCCGAATTTGATGGTGTTTCTTGTTGGTGGAGGTGTGGGCCTTCCAATCACATCACATGCCGTTAGGTGTGTCCTTGGTATCCCTATCGGTGGGAAGGATGCAACTATCCTGTCACCACATGTAAACAAGAGCTTGCAGAACTAAAGCAACAGCTTTTTATTCCGATTAAGGATGACATTCAAGTGGAGACACTACTGAAGAAAATTAAGAGGATAGGGCTGACCCCTTGTCCATCAGATGTTTTTTCCTTATTGTATTAAGCAAGTTGTATATCCCCTGCCACTAGCAACCATATCACCGAGAGGGAAGCTTTGATGACGAGAGACCTTGTGGAGTTCAGTGACATCGACTGGTGCAAGGCTACGGTTGATGACCTTAGAAATGCTACCCGCTTGTGGAGGACCAAGACCGGTATGGGCACGAGGTCGATCAATGGATGTCATGTGTTCCTTCTTATAAGTCATCATAGTTTATATTTTTTTGGATGTAAATTAGTTGTATTGATGCAGAAATCTAATTGGTGTTCGTGATCTGTGGCCTTTTGTTTTGAATATTTGCACAGATTTACTACCTTGATAATTTGAGGTGCACCCACAACATTGACGCCAAAAACATACCACGTGCAACATTCTTTAACAGTAAAATAATAGATGCTTTGTGGTGGCCGATAAGATGAGTGATGAGAAGGGGGTTACATATTTGGGAAGCTCCCTGTGAGTACTTCTTATATGTCTATAGTATATTGCATTTTTTGCACAATTGAATGGATAGTTTTATTTTAATAATAACTTTTTGAATGTTGTGAATTTTTAAAATCATGTAGCTAAGGGCAAGGCGGGACACATGTTATTGGCGTAGCTCCACAATGCAGTATGATGTTTTCAAAGAGTTCTCTCCTATACACTCTTTTCAATTTCCAATCATGCGGGGAGTTTCTAGGTGATTCCGTGCGCATGCTGAGATAGCCTAAACAGAGGCATATGCTTGATGTTTTTCAGCATTTCGATGGGGAGAGTCGAAAGGCCATGAATATGTTGAGCAGAGGGCAGCAGCGTCTTGAAGCTGCTCATAAGACTGCACTCGATTAGATGAGGCTGGTGCTCGAGGGAAGTGCTACTGCATAGGAAAATCTGCCAGCACACGAAATTGCAGCTGAGGCGACGAGGGACCCTTTGCCTGTCTAGCAAGCTACAGACTATGTGGCGAGGGACCCTTCACTGGCCCACGAAGCTGCAGCTGAGGCGACGAGGGACCCTTTACTGGTCTACGGAGCTGCATATGAGGTGGCAAGGGACCCTTCGTCGGCTGTTGAAGCCACAGTTGATATCTCGAGGGAACCATTGTCGCTTGAAGATGAGTAGGGTAGGTTGTTTCGCTGGCCTCTAACTCTCATTTATATTTATGAAACTGCAGATATGGTACTTACATCTGCTATTTGCAGCGGTTCGTGAAAACACAATGATTGATCGGCTGATAGGGGAAATAGGTGAGCAAGTCCTGTTAGGTGTGCGACCAAAGACAGTCACCACTAAACCTGTTGGGAGAGGCACGGATGGCACGGATGGTAAAGGAGCCTACTAAATTTGTATCTCCTTTCAAGTATTGCTTCACCCATTCGCCGATCGACATTGTGAAGGCGAAGGCCGTTAGGGAATGACACAAGCTTGAAAGCATAATAGGCTGACTTATTCATTTAACTTTTAATTTTCTTTTTTTCTTGTTGTACTGCCCTAATTTTATGCCAAATTGCATTTGAATTTTTAGGGAGATCCTGCTAAAAACACCATCCACTATTGTATCCACCACATGTGTTGATCTTAGAATTCATTTTAAGATGGTGTGATGATGGATGACATGTTTGTGTCATTCTTATTGACTGCCTCAAACATGATGACACCCCTATTAGGTCTGAAGTATCTGGTTATAGGTTATTCTTGTCATGGGATCTTGCTGTTCATATCTCTTTAAACCTACAACCTATTCGTCCAAGTGTGTTCTTGACCTTTACGTATCATTTGTAATCTTTGTTTGTGATATGCAGCGGTTGATGAACGTCAAGGAGTTTCCTGGGAAGAATTGTTATGATCCAAAGTTTGCGGAAAAAATGCTTCCTGATAAACTTCACGGTGTGATAATCAGTGAAATTAGATTTGTAAGTATAATGAACCATTATCTTCTTGACATGATAGAAAGCTATAAGTAACTTTATGAATTGTAGATGAAAACCTTGTATGCATGATATAGTAACTTTGTCAATGTAAATAACCTCATGAATTATAGATGGTAGCTTTATGTGCTGACGATAGTAACTTTTCATGATGAATAACCTCGTATATTGCATGCAGTATCTTTTCAATACGAGGCCCTATGTGACATGGTTGACATTCCTTTTGTATTGATGTGCAAGTATTCTTCATTCTATTACACGCCCAACACTTTTCTGTGTTTTGTGTCAATGTGAAGAATAACCGCATTAAAGTGCTTGATTCACTGGACCGTGGTGAAACGAGCCTTGAGATGCATCATCCGGATATTGGCGATAAAGTCCAAAGACATTTGAGCGTAGCCTTCGGAGCAGTAACACGAGGCAAGTTTGCCAAGTTTTAGAGCTGGAGATGGACCTATTTCAACAATTCAAGACAATTATGACTAGATGCATACCAATTTACGACCAGATATATACCAATTTACAATCAGATAGAACCGCTTTTACTGTATTAACAAATTTACTTAATGCGTCGTTAGAGTTTACCGCACACTTGTCGTGGCACATGTTGGCCATATGTGGTGGAAGTAAAAAATAGCACCACATTTACTTCTAGATATATTCAATTTACTATCAAGATGAACTACAAAAGGGTAGGGGCAGGCGGGTCATGGGTTCGTGGTTTGTAAATTGTGTGGGTGGGTGGGGATAGGTGGGTCGCACACGCTCGGTGGGAGTATGAACTCGGTTGGGACGAGGGGAGGGGGACTGATTGGAACGTGAAATAAGTTATTCTAGCTATATATATATGTGTGTGTGTGTTTGTGTGTGTGTTATATATAAAATACACACCTAGTACTAGTACTACACAAGAGCGACATGTACCTAGCTGGTAGCAACCACTGTACGTGCATGCATGGAAGAAGCACATGGCTACTCAAAAGGATTTCAGTGCGTAGGGGGACACATAGGATCGATGCAACAACGTCTGCAGTACGATAATGAGCATATTTGCATGAGACAACGCGGTGTATGCGTATGCATGGCTTTTTATCATGATAGCTATATATTTGTCTTGTATGTGTGGCTGACTTATTTGTTCATATTAGCTTCTAAAAATTATTTTATTATAATAAATAAATTTTTATAGTATCTAGCTTTTTAATAGAGTATCTTTTTAATTAAAACAGAGTCTACTAATTGATTATAGTTAGTGATTTCATTTATACTGATCAAAATTACATGCAAGTTTCTTTTTTCGTACAAGCTCTTACTATTTATAAACTAAAATGAAAAGTTATCAATAAAAACCAATATAAACACACCCATTTCTTGAGCATTGAACAGAAAACTCCAATTGCGCGTAGAACTGAAGACGCAACCTTTAAACATATATACCGGCATGGGAACCATATGCACCTCACGTAGGTTGCATACATCGAGCGAGTACGTACGTATCCGCAAGACTGACTGGCATGGAATTTTTAGCACATATGGTACTATTGAATTCATATTTATAAAAATATCAGTATATACATATAAGTGATAAAAATAACATTTTTGCCATACGATGACCGGGCGGCAGTGGCGTGGAGTTGACACGTGACGTCTGTAGCCCCGCCAGCATGCGACAGGCGGCCTACCGCCCAACCACCAAGTGATTGTGTGCCTGCCGCCTATCCACCGTGTGCCTCTCAGCATGCCACCTGGCCACCATGCGGCTGGTAATTAAGCTAGCTAATTAGCCGGCTTAACTACCTACCTTAATTATTATTTTATATTACTAATTTTTTGATTTTTTAAATATAGAAAATGAGCTTAAAATTACAAAATTTTATGTATGACCTCCTGACACAATGTACTTCGTTGTGCATTTTTTCTATAATTTTATCTGGTGTGAATATTGCTCAAAAATTTATACAATTATGTTATTTGTAGGAGTTATTACATATAGCAAATGAGCTCCAAAAATTACAAAATTTTGTGTGCAGTCTCCCGACATCGCCAGTCTAATTGTCTAATTTTTTAAAAATTTTATGTACTCTGAATTTATCATATTAATTCAAGTTTATTTACTCATAATTAGCGATATGCGATACCCATTTAATTAGCAATTGAAATCCTAGGCAGTACAGTCACCGCGAGGCAGCCATCTTTTGTAGTGCGTAACCTCTCTCGTTCATACATATGTCAACCCATTGCTGCTTCCCCTTTCCCCTGCTTCATTCGCACATTTGTCAATGTGTCCGTGTAGAGTTTCACTCGTATGACTTGTACATGAACTACAGGGTTCTTTGGTCGGATATTATGCAATGGTCCCCAACGAGGACTTGAAGATAACTACGAAGGGACGTCAGCAGTCACGGTGCTTCTAGAACAATATGGATGGCAGCCAATGTACCAGCATTAGCCACACAGTAAAGTGTAGGATATGCAAGACCTCCAAGCACTCAACGAAGGATTGCTCCAATAGACCGAGCTTGTCTAGTTGCCATTCGGTGTTGTGATTTCATGTATCTTTTTGTTTATCGAATTAATTCATATGTGTAGCAATTCAAGATATACTATTTTATGTGGTGGTAATTGGCAATTAATCAATTGATTACTTAAATGATTAACTCTGTAATCTATTATCACATATGATTATTTATGCCAACCGCAATGACACATCAACCATTTAGTTACATGCTTTAGGAGATTGAAAATAATCGCGTACAACAGGGGAGAACCGTGGTACAAGCATCTCTGGATGTGCCTACTGGTAGAATATGCCTGGCGCTATCCATATGGAGTGTTGCAGAGGAGGATGCCTGGGACGTGGTTGGTCATTGTTGTAGTAGCACGCACACATGCAGTTAGGGTTTACATAGCGGCATGTGGGATTATAAGAACTTTCTATATTGATGACCTCCTTGTTGCCCCTCTCCAAGACATGCATGATTGCGTCCTCTCTGTGTCTATATTTTGGTCATACTGGTAGGAGATGGAAACTCACCTGGAGAAATGCAGGTGCAGGGAGCACGAGGCTCACAAGGAGGAGCGCGAACTGGCAGCCAAGGCCAGCGCAGCCTGCGAGGACTACAACACTGACCTCGCGAGGAAGGGCAAATAGCCACGGTCAACGCAGTAGTCCGACCCTCCTCACCTATATATGTATCATTCTTGGTTCATTAGGCTGCATGCCATGTCTCACCCCTTGTCGAATCAACTGTTGTTTTGTTATCGTTATGACGCTCCACCCGCGCGGACCTAAGTGCATCAACATCAGTCGAGCAAAATTCATAATGTATAAAATTTCTAAAAAAATAGACAATTAGGATGACTATACCAGGAGGCTGCACATAAGATTTCGTAATTTTTGGAGCTCATTTGCTTTATATAACAACTCCTACAAATAACATAATCGTATGAATTTTTGAGCAACATTCAAACCGGATAAAATTATAGAAAAATTACACAATAAAGTATGTTATATTAGGAGACTACACATAAAATCTCGTAAATTTTTGAGCTAATTTTCTATATTTAAAAATTAAAAATATAGTAATATAAAATAATAATTAAGGCAGGTAATGCCGCGTTGTGGCCAGGCGGCATGCTGGGAGGCTCACGGTGGCTGGAGGTAGGCCGCCTGCCGCACAGAGGCGGAGCTCCAAACTCCATGTGTCAACTCCACACAGCTGCTGCCCCGGTCACCATGCGGTAGAAATGCTATTTTTATTATTCTCATACGTATACTGATATTTTTATAAATATAATTTAAATAGTGCTATATGTGCCAAAAATAGCTAACTACTGCAAGATCAAGATCTAGGCACGTACGCAGGGTAATCGCATAGCATGCATGCACTCGGCGCATCTTTCTCCCAGGCGCATTAAAGCTACGGCTCACGACTGATCACGAGCTTTGGAGGGGCGGAGGGGGTGGTGGCTAGGTTGTAATGCATGCATGGCCGCTATACTCCAAGGATGGGATCGAGAGCTAGCGACAAGCTACGCGTGTTTGAATGCTCCTAACAACTAACCTTTGAAACGGTGAGTCCAAGACGGACGGATGGACGTACGCGGCAGGGTATATAGAGCCCATGCATGCACGAGGATATAGCTTGCTATAGGGGTGAAAACGGATCGGATACAGATGGATAATGTTTTTACCATATTTGTTTTCATATTTTTTTTCGGATACTGATACGAATACGGATAACTCGAATATGAATATATACAAATACGAATAATATCGAATACAGATACGGATTGAATACGAATCGAAACGAATACGGTTACGAATATTTATCGGAACATGAAAACCCCTTAAACTATACATCCAAAATTAACGAAAATACGTAAATAGTTCATCTTGTCAAAACATTCATGAAATCTAAACAAGCATAGTCTTTTCATCCACAATGAAAATATACCCAATAGTCGATCATAACATAACTACATAAGTAGCAACAATTCGTATTGCTAATTTACAAGCCTAATTCTTCATATATTCTATAATATTCACAAGATCTGCAGAATCTTCAATGTTTGCATTATAGGTTGGTCCAATACTCCAATGTGTTCCATATTTTGAAATATTACCTTAGGCACTAGGGCTGGTGGCTACTCCAATGTGTTCCATGTACCATTTTTGTTAAAATTCAGCCACTATCCGGATTATCCGTATCCGTATTATCCGTATCTGTATCCGTATTCGATGGATACTAGGTTTACTGTATTCGTATTCGTATCCGTATCCGATAAAAAATCCGTGTCCGTATCCGATCCGAGAACTATCCGAAAAAAATCCGATCCGACACAATCCGTATCCGTATCCGTCCAGATCCGACGGAAACTATCCGATCTGTTTTCACCCCTAGCTAGCTAGATGATTGATCGGTGTAAACGGCGAGCTAGGGAGAGGGCGCGCGCGCAGGCAGGCAGGCGGCAAGTGAGATCACATTTTTATTAGCTTGTGGGCGACGGCCATCCGCCATCATGACTGCGTCGTGCGATGAGGAGTTAAGGCAGCGCAGCAGCAACAAACCGCCGTGGTGGTGGTGCCGATCGACGCAGCTAGCCAGGGCCGGGCTGGTACTGTTCCATGATGAGCATTTGCAGGTGGTACCAGCTGCCTGCGATTACATACGATCTGATTGTCGCGTTGCGACTTAAATTGTCGTCGTCGTCGTCGTCTTGCCTCTCTCCCTCCTCGGATTCAGAACTGTCCGGAGAGGGGAATATCTGACGCTCCAGGGAATTTAATCCTCGCTGAGGAGAGGGCATGGCATGGCATGCAGCCAGACAGCCTGCTGCAAGAGGGGGAAGGATATACGTTGCAGATTACTTGCAGCTTGCAGAGGCAGGCAAATTGACGCAAAGCGAGGTGAAAGGACAGATGCTGTATGCGTGGTGCGTAATGCATTTGTGTCTGCTGATTGGGTCCAAATTGGATTGACTTGACTCGGGATTGGGGGAGCTAGCTGGTTGGTTTAAGAGTTGCCATTATTGCTTTCCAGCTGATTCAGTGGCTTGATGATTTATTTGCGAGTATGCTTCACATGCTGTATCTCTCTCTGCTAGTGTGATTACAGGTAAGTTTTCTGACTTGTCAGGTTTGTAGGGGCATGAGAGATTCATGGTGAAGTTGGGTGCAGTCGGGACTGGTGAGTGTACGTGTCATGTGAAGCTTTCTGTACGTAGTCCTATGCTACCATTTATAGCAAAACAAACGTGGAACTTTAAAAGTTACATTAACATTACTATTGCACGGAAAAATACTCACGGAAGTATTGATTTGGTGCGCTGCAAGTTGCACGGAAAATACTTCGGTGATGAGATTGCCTCATCACCGTTCGTCAGTAATCATGCAAATCTCAAGACAATCATATGGCGAGATGGAGGTAGTCCCTGCATGGGGAACTTCCCCATAGAAATTTTTCTCCAAATTGCACATGCTACTTCTAGTCATTTTAAACCTACACTAAAATTGAAAGGTTAAAAGGGAGTTCTCAACAACAAAACAATTAACTAAAGAAGAATACCCCGTCTCTTTTGTGACCTCTCGGGCAACCCGTCCAAGCAAGCCCGCCGTTGGCCGCTCCGGCCACGGCGTCCACCCAAACACCACCCCCCGAGGTGGCCTGTGCACGAAGGATCCCTTGCCGCCCCAACATCGCCGGCCTCCAGTTTACCCGGCCACATCAAACCCCATCGCCGACGGTCACCTCTACTGGGCCGACTTGCGGTCGCCAGATCTACATCCTCCTATGCCAACCCACACCGCTACTTGCTGGATCTGCTCCCCCTGCCACGGATCCACACCCCCACTCGTCGGATCTACGACTAGGTCCCCACTCCTGCAGCATTCATGAGGTTGGTTGCGGCCGACTCCCGAGAAGAATGGCCACCCCCTCTCAAAAGCTGCCTTAAAATGGTCCAACCACCGGCTCAAAGTGGTGAGATGACTAACCAATGCAGCGTTGAAGGCCAAATCCTGCAAAATCTGATGCAAGTCAATTCTTTAGTGCGCCGAGTCTCCTTTACAAACGACATTAAAGACCGCTCTTGAGCTCCTCGCCGCATCAATTCGCTACTAGTTTCCCCCCGTACCTCCTCCATCCAGAGAACATTCACGGACGTGCAGTCCCCTCGCCCTCCTCCGCGAGACGTGCGCAACAACAACAACCTTGTGTCAGAACCCAGAGAGCCAACTAGCTTCCACTAACTCCAGCAACATGCCACTTTCAAGTCTTCACAACCAACCACAACCTTGCCCACAATAGAACCTCATCAGGCCAAAATATTGGTGGTGTAAAGAGAGCAGCTGTGGGCGACCTTCCTCCACGAGCCTCTACAAAGCTCCATTGCGCCTCAATCATCGCCTCTTCCTCGAGCACTCAAAAGGTCGCTGCTTCAATTGCCTCAGTCGCGACCACCGCGCAGCCTCCGGCAGAGATCCAACAAAGTGCCTACGCTGCTTACGCCTTGCTCACAATGCAGTGCATTGCTGCTCGACTGCCCGTCGGACCAGCCCAGCTGCTTCCTTCACTGCAACAACACATCCAGTAGAAAAGGCCATCTACAGAGCTACCCCCCACCCACCAGCAAAGTGCTGGCTAGCTTCTTTGACATCGGTGCAACGTCCCAGTGTTCACCCTCTCCAGCTAACTTTGAAAGGCATGGCCAACCCCAACCTAGGTGACCTGGCCACTCGTTCATTAGAGGACTTCTGCATTGTACCCTCCACTACAGTGATCCAGAGGGAGATGCAGAAGAAAGAGACCTATTCTGTCGTTGTCTAGCTTGGTAGGACAAGGCTCGACACGGACCTTCAAACCACAGTAGAAGCTCTGAGGAGGTGGTTCAACTTGAGGTCATCCGACTTTTCGATACACCATCAGTACATTGAAATTTTTTTAGTCAACTTCGAACACAATCACCATAGGGATGAAGTAGCTCACCACGATAAGTTCCATTTCCATGACCTTGAGTTCCACGTTAGGCTGTGGAAGCCGCTACGACATGCCTTTGTGGTGGCCCTCCGATTCCGAGTCTGACTTTATCTAGAGGGCATCCCACTACACGCCTGGAACATTGAGGTGGCAAGTAGAGTAATCGGCAAAAAATTCTCCCTTGAAAGTGTTGACAGAAGCTCTCTGCAACAGGAGGACGTCTGCATGCTCGATCTGTGGGCTTGGCAGGCGAACCTCAGCTCCATCCCTATGGTATCGTGACTCACATTCACTGACAATCATTCAGATGTTTCTCCTTTAAGACCTTCCCCAGGGCCCTCCGTAGCCTCTTCACAATCAAGGCACTGCAAGAAGGGCCTACGTACAGGGTGCTGATCCACCTCAACTTCATTGAGGACTTCTCAACAACACCTCCTGAGGTTGACCCTACTGCCGCTGACTTCGTACCATTCAATCCCATCAAACACAGGTTCTCTTGGCGTGTCGGTATCGTGTACAGTACCCCAGAGATGGCGGAAACCCAGCAAAGTCAGCACCATAGCAATGACACGAACTGAGTGGAGAATGGTGCCACCAGCTCCTTTCGATGTGCCAGAGCTAGGAGGCCAACATCCGAGGCATGCCGTGATGACAGTAGATATCATGGCCACTGACGTGAAGATGACAACGACCACCACCACCAGCACCGCAGACAAGATCATCAAGACAGATGGAGAACCTCCAAACATGAGGTAGATCGACAAGTGACACCACATGAGCGCCAAAGGGAGGACTCCCCTGGCCGAGGCACTAGTAGGGAGACTGTCGATGCCACAACGTTGAGCCAGTCGGTCTGATCATATTCGAACCTGACTGCACTGTTGATGGCAAGCACACTCTCAAGGACTACACAGACACCACCCTTCGGGCTCTCTTCGCATCCCATGCGGCACTCCTCCATCGCGAACTCTTTGATCTCTTCAACACCAAGCTCCGATAGACTGATGAGGAGGTGTGCCTCAACAGGGAAGAGTGGCTGCACAAGGCCAACGACTACTTGCAAGCGGTGCAAGGCACAAAGACTAACTGCTCCTGCCAATTCATCAGAATCCAAGAGCTGTGAGAACCATGGCGACCTTATCTCCAGCCAATTTGCTGCTGCTTGGTGACCAGCCGTCTAGCTCTCGGGCCATGATGTTCAATACCATGACTGCTCCAACAGCTGCTAGCCTGCACCTCAACTCATCGGCTTCCCAATCGACAAAACTACAACCAATATGCTGCATCACCTACACCCGGCTCATGATGAACCCCTACTGAAGATGACAACATCCAATGGCTTGGCTACATCTTGCTTAGTTTTGTAGTGAGGACTGCCACAATAGAACACGGATGAGACCCACCACCAACACGCCTTGCTGCCTGAACTATCAATGTAGGAGATCAACACCCCGGCAACTACACCAACGTTGCTACCTGCCCTTCCAACGCCAGAGACAACCACATTGATGCTGCTACCTGCATTGCCAATGCAGGTAACTCAAAGCTCTGCATCTCGATCATGCCCCATGCATTACCAAGAGCAGATGGCTCAACAATGCCCCATGCATCACCAAGGGCGTGTGAATCACACTTGTTGCCCCTAACACATTTTCCTGATGCCTCTGGACAGCAAGAGCTCGAGTGGACATCCCTAGGCGACCATTACACGTGCATGACAGGTGGGAAACCACTCTCACCAGCTGCTTTTGGGTCAGGCCTTCAACACTCCATCGCCAACACCAACCAATCGACGAACTCAACTGAGTTGCCAATGTCTCCTAAGACAGTAGCGGATCCGGCACCATTGGCAGACGGACCCCCCAACATGACAGGGCTACCATCGCCACTCAGCACAAGATGGAGGCCCACTGGACATCATCTTCATACAATCCTCACCTCCAATCTTGCTGGCACCCACAACGCCGACCACTTCCAAGTGTGCAAGGGAAAAAGATAGCGCACCCCGCCGAAGTGACCGGCTGGCCATGAAATGCTAAGACACTCCAATATTATGACATGCACAAGAGGTCTTGGCCCAGAAGCTTGGGTCTTGGACGATGAAGAGGCCATGACTGATGAAGCACTTAAGTGCTACATCATGACTTTCAATGGCCCACTACCACCGGCCTCTCTGTAGACCCTATCCGCCCTCTTTTGCCTCAATTCCAACCACATCGCATAGGTGGATGATGCCCTGCAACAGCAGATGCAGGCCGCTTGGCTCGACGAAGATGATATCGCAGCGGATTAAACCCAATGAAAACCACTGGTGTAGGCCGAATGCTCATGGGGCCACCAGTGCATATGCCTGCCTTCATAGCGCTTTTTGTTTTTGGCCTAGCTGTGAACCTTATTTTAGCATCTCCTGTGCTTTTTCTTCAACTTCTGTGGTTGACAGTGAACTGCACCTTCCTTTTCATGATGCATTTGAATTTCCTTGCATCTCTGAGATCATCGCTGCTGGCTTTCTTCTTCCTATGCCTTTTGATTATTCCTTGTTCTGCATTCTTTATTTGTGTCCCCATGTTTGTACACCGAACCATGTGGACACACTCCCACACTGCCAACATCCGAATGCATGCCCATACCCAAGGAGTGCAGATGTGTGGCCAAGCCTAGAGGGCTACTTGCCGTTGAGCTTTGCAGCTTCTACCGCCCAACGCCACCTGCTAGCAATCACACTGTGTGGCTTGCTCGGCCTACACGGCCTCATTCAAACCTACCTACGTCACATGCCCAACCACTGGGTGCTTCCAGATGGTAGCACCATCGGCCAGGCTACTCATTTCACACCCAGAGTGAGCACCTACCTCAATGACAGGACTTAGACTAACAATACTGTCCTAGAACGTTAGGGGTATAAATGCCCCAGCTTGTTGCACTGCAGTTAGAGATATAATCGATGCTAATAGCCCACACATTGTGTGTCTTCAGGAGACGAAGTTAAACACGATGGATCAATCCCAGGCCCATGCCCTAGGTAGGAGCAGACTGCGGGACTTTCTCTCCTTCCTAGCATAGAACACCTGAGGAGGCATGCTCATCCTATGGAATAGTGAGATGGTCCATGTCACCAATTGCTCCCGACGCAAACACTACATGATGGTAGAGGTGCAGATCAAAGACTACTCAACACATTTTATCTTGAAAACAGTGTACAGACCCTCAATATAGAGAGACAAAGAAAGGTTTCTAGCCGAGCTTTGCAAAACAAACCCCACCAATGGAACGGGTTGGCTCCTATTAGGCGACTTCAACCTCATCTATAGGGCCAATGACAAAAACAACCTAAATCTTGATCAACGGCTAATGGCCTAGTTCCAAAACACCCTTGATAATTGTGAATTGAAAGAGGTACACCTTCGGAACTGCAAATTCACCTGGAGCAATGAAAAGGACAACCCAACCCTGTTTAGACTAGAAAGATTCTTTTGCAACAACTCCTGGAATGCCATCTTTAACAACCACATGCTGCATGCCTTATCTACATCCCTTTCAGACCATTGTCCCCTACTCCTATCAAACATGAGTGGCCCGTGGCTGCCAAATAGCTTTCGCTTTGAAAACTTTTGGACTCGGCTACCACAATTCCCACACATAGTGCAACAAGCTTGGGGGAACCAACCCTTGGGCTAGATCCTATTATAAAGCTAAATAACAAATTGACAAACATGGTGAGAAGGCTCAAAAACTAGAGTAAGAAATTATTCCTAGAAAACAAACTCCAGCTACATATGGCCCAAGAGATCATCCCACTCTTGGACATCGCATAGGATAATAGATACCTTTCATTGGAAGAGAGGGACTTGCGATTGTGTCTAAAGAAAAGGGTGTTGGGCCTAGCTGTAATTGAAAATGCTAGGAAAAAATAAGTGGCATGAATCAATTGGCCATGAGAGGGAGATGCAAACACAAAATTCTTCCACATTAGAATGAACTATCGCAAGAGGAAGATATTATTCCATTGGATATCCACGGGTCTGGAATGAGCAGTGACACATGAACATAAAGCAAATATGATTTTCGACCACCTCAACCAAGTCATGGGATAGAGATCGCCTACAGCCACCTCCCTCAATTGGGAGGCTTTATAACTGCCCCAAATAGATTTACAACCCCTAGTTGCGCCCTTCACTGAACACGAGACACATCAAGCGATACTCTAACTGCCATCTGACAAAGCCCCAGGTCCTGACGTATTCAACGGAACCTTCTACCATGCATGCTAGGACGTTATAAAGGATGACTTCATGGCCGCCCTACAGCCTTCTTCAATACTTCCCTTCTCCGAATACTGCAAACTTGATCTTGCTACCGAAAAAAGATGACTCAATCTCTGCAGGAAACTTTAGATCAATTAGTCTCATCCACAGTGTTACCAAAATTATTACAAAAATCTTGGCACTGCGGCTGACGCCCCTACATGAATGAGCTGATCTCCCCAAGCCAAAGTGCCTTGATTAGAGGGAGATGCATTCAAGACAACTACCTCTATGTCCGCAACCTTGCAAGAAAATACCATCGGAATACAACGCCATCCTTGCTTCTCAAGCTTGATATTGCGAAGGCCTTCGAATTAGTTTGTTCGGAATTCTTGCTTCACCTTATGGAAATCAAGGGCTTTTCGACACGCTGGAGAGACTGGGTGACATGCCTTCTATCTACCACCACCTTGAAAATTCTCCTGAATTGAGTTCTAGGGAATAAATTACAACACCACACAGGAGTCTGACACGATGATCCATTATCTCCTTTCCTTTTTATCTTAGCGATCGACCCGCTACAAAAAATTCTGGACATTGCAACAGAATTTGATGCTTTACGGCCCTTAAGGGGGCGTCTAGTCGCTCTCCGAACCTCTCTTTACATGGATGATGCTACCATCTTCTTGGTACCAGAACAACAAGACATCTGCACCCTCGTTCAAATTCTTCAACAATTCAATGACGCAGCAGGCTTGTGCACCAACCTTTAGAAAATCTAGATGGCACCAATAAGCTACAACCACATTGACCTGTAACAAATATTGATTGACTTACCTACGCAACATGCCTCTTTCCCGATGAGGTACCTAGGCCTACTGCTCGCAATCAAAAGACTTCGCGAGGTCAACTTCCAAGTGCTACAAGACAAATACATGAGCTGCCTTGTAGGATGGCATGGCAAGTTGCTGACTCTCACAGGCAAGAAAATTCTAATCTAATCTATTCTAACACCCTAGTCGACTTACTTCCTTACAACCATCAAGGCACCGAAAAGTGTGATCAAAATGCTCAATAGATGGATGAGACACTTCCTCTGGACCAGGTTAGAGCAGCAGCTAACGGGTGGACGCTGTAAGGTCAACTGGGATAGAGTCTGTAGGCCTACGCAAACCGAAGGATTGCGAATTCTTGACCTAGAGTGCTTTGCTAGGGCCCTCAGACTTCGATGGCTCTGGCAGGAATGGGGAACTCAAACCAAACCCTGGCAAGGAATGGAAACCCCATGTGATGACCTAGATCACCATCTTTTCACAAAGGCTACAACCATAACAATAGGTAATGAGACAAAGACTTTGTTCTGGACCTCCTCCTAAGCCAACAGCAACAAACTCTGTGATCTCGCGCCCTTGATCTTCAAGGCATCTAGGAGGAAAAAAGCACCCTATGGACTGCCTTGACAGGGAACAACTGGCTTCATCACCTAACATGGACAGACGGGCTAACCCCATAGAACATACATGAACTGATCTCCATCTGGGGATGCATCCTCAATTACTCTAC
The DNA here is from genome assembly GCA_036346575.1 of Dendrocalamus sinicus. Classification (NCBI taxonomy): domain Eukaryota; kingdom Viridiplantae; phylum Streptophyta; class Magnoliopsida; order Poales; family Poaceae; genus Dendrocalamus; species Dendrocalamus sinicus. The sequence goes on from CM070663.1 coordinate 25,911,383, forward strand.
ACGAGACACCTGATGACACAATCATATGGAAACTAAATACCAATGGTACATACACTGCCGCTTCAGCATACAAAGCACAATTCTTTGGGACGGTCCAAACCACCATGAACCCTCTGGTTTGAAAAACTTGGGCACCATAGAAATGTAAAATCTTTATCTGGCTGGCCTTACAAAATAGATTCTAGACCACGGGCTAACTAGACAAGCGTGGCTAGCCAAATCACCTCACGCGCCCTCTTTGTAGCTAGGAACTAGATTTTGCCTTGCATCTACTGGCCGAGTGCCACTTTACCATAAGAATTTAGACCTCCATATCACACTGGACTGCTTACGACTCCATTTACCCGGCTTCCTGGTGGGCATTTCACTTGGTCCGTGACTAGTGGGAGGAGGTTGTTCTCTCGCCTGGAGCACCGCAGATGGCTATGGCATCACTAGTGGTTGCTTGGAAAATTTGGAAGGAATGAAACACTTGCTTTTTCCGATTGATGGCTACTGCACCCCCGCTCTTGATCACCACCATAAAGGATGAAGTCGGAGCCTAGGTCCTAGCTGGAGCCAAGAGGCTACAGGAGCTTACAATTTTCCCTGTAACAACTCTTTAATTTCTTTTTTGGCCTCTCCCTGGCCGCTTCCTGCCACCAGCACCCCCTCCCTTGTTTTCACTCTTTTTAACACTCCCTTTGAAAGTAATATAAGGCACTCCTCCTGCCTAATTCAAAAAAACAAAGAAAGGTTAAAACTAAAGGGGCATGCAATAGATATTTTCCATTTCAAATCCATTGAACCGACGAGTAAATAACTTGCCATGTTCACTGTGATCCTTACAAGGGCTCAAATCTGACGAGAAACCAGAACCAGAGCCTGGTGGTTTTTGGTAACGCAGTAAAAGCCCATTCAGTTCACCCTACTAATCTCCCTCCATCAAATGAACTTCTATGCCAAATTACCCCTAAATCCAAATTGCTTATAGTAACTTCAAATCTTTAAAATACAAAATTTCAAAAAAAAATCGTGCAGAGCCACCTAGTTATGTAGTGAATTGGTTTGCGTTCTGGGGGTTTATGTAAGGGTTTGTGTTGTTGCTTAACATTGTTTGTTGGAGGTATGCACAATGCTACATACCGTGGTCCTCGTGACGGCAAAACTTGTAACTATGGTATTTTGCGGAACAACTTGGTTTCATTTTTCTAATAAATAAAAATGGGGCCATTGGTTCCATTTTTCTAATAAATAAAAATGGGACCAGCGCTTATTACACCTACTTGTCACTGAAAAGGCCCCTTTAGTTTTGGACCGATTCTGATTTATAGAACCGCTATCCTTGTTCGTCATGTAAGGGCTTGATTTTTTTTTCAACGGTACAGTATGCTAGTTAGATTTACGTGCCACTTCAAAGCGGCTTATATTAGTAGTTTTTCAGAGGAGTTTTTAGTTTTTCACTCCTAGTAGGTGACATCAGCCAATCTTTTTTTTTCTTTTGTCCCCTAGCGCCGCGTCCGACATGCGGAGTGCTAGGCGTCAGCTCAAAGGGGCAGCTGTGGCGCAGATGGCCGGGTAGGCAGCGTGTGGGGTTGGAAAGGAAAGGAGAGACCAAAATTTGGAGGCACGGGGACGGCCCAAACTCAGCCTGAATTAGTTGCGACTTGGGCTGGGCCGATCGAGAACAGAGCCTGTGTGTGCCACACAAGAATCCCACCACTTTTTTGGGTTGCGCTTTTGCCCTTCATCCTTTGATCGAAGACTGATCGCTCACCCGAACGGGTTTGTTCTTTTTTTTATTTTGGCTTATAACTTATGGCTGCGATTTATAGTCTTTAACTGTTTGTGTGAGAGAGTATGAAGATACAAATAAATCACGTGCAATTTTGGCTGATATAAATAAAGTTATTTCAATGTATATTATAATTAATTTAAAAACCCTGTTTTAAAAAGGTATTACGTTTGAAAGGTAATTACTATAGAAAAATTAGAAAGCAATTTTTAGGAGTTGAAAAGAAAGCCCAAAGCTTTGCGGCTCGACAACGTGGCTTTGCGGTCCTTGCCGACCGCGCGCTACGCGGTGGTCATGCTCATGCCCAGGCCGTACAGCCCCACCGTCCACCAGTGCTTTGCGCGTTGTTGCACGCAACTCAGATGGCGCTGCCTTGCCGAGGCTGATGTAGCCCGACATCCAACCTTATGGCCTGGTTTAGGAGGCCTATTTTTCGGTCAGCATCTACATGGATGAACCAGGGATTTAAACTAATATCTCGACCCATATATGGATAGGTTAAAATTGTGATTTAACCAAACAAAGTGTAAAGGTATTATCAATGTTGAACGTAAAAATACTGGCCGACTTACGTTGAGTAGAGGGCCAGGCCATAGAATTTCCGGGGAAGGTTGATTCACTAGAACTATGGGCATTGTGTACATACACCTACACCTCGGGCAGTCACCACGTTTCAGTTTGCACATACTTGGCGCCCATGCCACGGTGTCCGGCCATCCCACGAGGAACTCGCATTTTCAGATAGCGAGTACCTTTCAGGATCATGCTCGCCGGAAGACAGACTGCTACTAGTCCCATCAGCAAAGAACCGAGCGGCAAAATGCATCACACCACACTTTCTGCATTCACCACTCACGTCCTTCAATCCTTTCTACCTACACTCGCCATGAGCATTCACGGAATCATCACAATGGTTTAAAACTATTATCATAAATGATTTCGAAACCTGGTTATCACAAGTCACAACACGAACAGTTGTGATATATCAGATATCAGAGACGGTTTTTAAACGTAGCCATCTGTAATATATCAGATATCATAGATGACTGATATTAAAAAACTGTATGTGATATCTGTAGATGATATTAAAAAACCGTCTGTGATATTACAGATATCACAGACGGTTCTTAAATATAGCCGTCTATGATATGTGACATATCACATACGGCTAATACTAAAAACCGTCTGTGATATAGCAGATATCACGACGGTTCTTCAACATAACCATCTGTGATATCTGAAATATCGTAGATGGCTAATACTAAAAACCACGGTTTGTTGTTATAAATCGTTTGTGATAGTTATTTTAATATCTAAATTAATTATTTTAATATCTAAATTATTTTCTATTTATTGGCTAGCCTCAGGAAATGCTAGCCATGCCCTCTGAAAATAAGCAAACAGATCACATATATAGGACAATATAACACATGACAATCATTACACAGCTCTCACAGAATTAAACAACTGAAGGAAGTACAACTGAATGAATTATTTAATTAAGCACAATTGAGTGATTACAATTATGTCAAATGTTTGAACATCTAATCATCATCGCTGGCGTGGAACTCTCCATTCTTATGTATGACCTCCCCTATCAAAAATTCGGAAAGTTGTTCTCGAACTTCAGCGAGTTTGTCAACATCAAATGTACTTTTGTCAAATTCTACGCGTTGTCGCTAGCAGTGTTAAAGTCATTAGCGTGCGCGCGCACACACACACACATATATAAATTGATAATCACAAAATATTTATTGGCAGGTTGATAAACTTCTGGATCATTTGTCTTAGCGTTCATAATTTCCTACTTATGGCGGCAAACGTAGAATCTACATCTGTTGCCCTGTAGCTGCTGGTGGCACTGCAAAAATAGAATTACATACATATGTATTGTCTATTCTAGAGGCATTATAACGAAGTGTGATATAGCAGGCTTGTTGTGCTGTAGCAGGTACCAAAAATCACATCCTGTGTTGTAGTATGGTGCTAGATTCCTTGTGTCTCCCTCCTTGGGTAACGTAAGCGCCGAATGACCTACATGATTCCAAAAAATTAGCCTCGGCCATTGTAAACGAAGGGAAGACTACAATAGAGTTATGTATGGAGAAAATGAGTTTACCTATCAATTGTTTGTTGCACACGAGTGAAGTCGTGGTTGCTCCTAAGTAGAGAATCAAGGTATAGTACATTGCTCCACTTTGGTACAATCACAATCAGAATCCAGTGAGACCTAGTCATGTGTGTCGCCATAGTGATTAATCCTAAGTTTGTGATGCGTATAAATTACAAATACAACTTGTATGGCAACTAGTGAAGCACTTACCCCTGGTTGAAGGATATCAGAGATCAAGTGTGGGTCGAGAAAACCCATCGGTTGTCACTATTGTCGGACTTGATGCATCATGGATCTGTATATAAGCAATGAGTTATGACATTTATCGATATTACGTAAATGTAGAACTTCATTATACAGTACACTTATAGTGTCCAACATCATAGAACTGAGGCGTCGAGTTTGTTAAGATTGAACAGTAAAAATAAGCTTTCGAACATCACAACAATGTAGCTCAAGTCGTGGAGAAAATGCACCTCTGTGTATCTCACGGTGAATCCACTTTGCCGATTTGGCTTCCTATTGGACATCTGCATGTACCAGGTATGCAAAGACTTGCAAGCTAGTCCAAGGCTAGGTAATTGTGACTCGAGGACCAACAATAGTCTGAGCTGGTACTTCCAAGATTTGAGAGGCAGCTTATTCTTCTTTGGTTGGGCCTTAGCACCTCTCTTGTGATACATCTTCAGTGTCGTCTCCACAGGAGTCGATGCGATGGACTTGTGAAGCGGAGCTTGACGTAAAGTCATAGAGGGTTCTGTTTGACAGGCATGGTCGTGTGGAGATTGCGGCACAGAAGGGTCTAAGGTGATGTCCCTCTTGGGCCATTGGACGAATGTATGGACGACATCCCCTAGTGTCATGAGTTCTCCTTTTGAGGGCCTCTCCAGCGGGACGGCCCTGAAAACGTCATTAATCCTGTCCACCTAGACCTTCGCGAAATTGGTCCTTAGCTAGGCACCGTGCACCAATGTCCCTGGTAGGCATGAATACGCCAACCTCGCCTAGCGTCAGGAATAGAGCCAACAACCCTGATTTTGAGGATGCACGGTGTGGCCTCCTATATAATGATACACGATGAGTTAAGACGTCCACCAGGTCTATCTATGTAGCATTCTAGAGATGTATATTACCTAGATGTCTTTGATAGCTAAGTGGACGTCGCTCTGTTCAGAAAGTGGCACAGACACGCAGCTACTACGACGATGAGGGGGACTGGGTATCACAACGCATCTATCTCTCCTTGAGGTAACTTCTCTTAGTTCTTCCCTCCATGCATCTATCTCTCCTTGAAGTGAGGCAGTTATGTTCTCATGTTTTGCATCAAAGTCCCGTTTCATACATTCCTTGAGCTCAGCCTTGGATCTCTTCCTACTTCTATACACCTTAGGGCCGTTTGGGAATCCATGCCTCTAAGATACATAAACCCCTAGGCCTCATGTGTGACCTAGGTGTTCCTTATTTTCCTGAGCTATGGATAGTATATCCCTCTCCTTGACTGCTTGGAAGGAGCCTTCGGAAGATTCAATAGTTAATATTTGTTGCAAGAGGCAATCATGTTATTTTAGACCCTATGAAGTTATAGAACTATTAACAACTAGGTAGTTTAACATATCTTACCAGGCGTTGGGATGCTTCCTCGTCCGCGGGGTTTTTTGAAAGAGGCAACGCCTAAAGACATGATTGATGAACTCGCTCTTAACAAGTTTCGGGCGCGCTTGTTTGTGATCTTGGAAAATGGTGGGGAGGCCTCCAATTGGATTGAGAACTTGTCCTCTATCATCCATTATGGGATTTTACCTATGTACCCAGTGGTACCGAGTTTGTGGAGTGAATCTTTTGTGCCTAGAGAGGCTTGTGCACCACACTTTAATGTTGAAATTCGATCATCGTCTTCATCTGCACAAAGGCCTTCTGTGTTTTCGGCGACACAAAAGGATACCTCATAAAGGGTGTGTGATCGTTGGTCATGTACTTCATGATAAGCATGCTCTTGAGAATCTTCCATGCTTTTCCCATTGTGAGGAGTGCCTTCCATCGCAGGAGTCCTTGGACTTCTGCTAGGATCTCGAACATGTTTGAAATTTCTGTCCATAGCGCACTTTTCTCATCTTTTGTGAAAATTTTCCAACTTGCTACGGTGATGAGGACCTGTTGCCTTCTAAGCATCCCGTACGTAGTCTAAAATGTTGCCACTGCTTTCGTCGGTTGCAGAGAGACCCCATCCGAAGAGACCTCCGTGATGGTCATTCGGCCCTTTAGCCTTTTTGATACTCCTCTGCCATGCCTAGTTACCCCGATCATCGAAGCGTCTGTCCCATTCAGCAACGTCGATGACAATGATGATGATGTCATCTCTTTTACAGGAAAAAAAACTAGTTACAGTTAGTTGTAAGTGTAAACATTGGCACATGGTTGATCTTACAATAAATTATAACATTCGACAATGTATATTATTGCTACAAGATCACTTTGCAATACGAACAATAAAGCATCATACACATGTGCTTGAAAAGGGCTGAAGCAAATTAATTTGCTTCAACTGTTTTGAAGCTCAAGTGTATAGTGTTGTAGTGTTCTTCTTGTACAATTACTACTCCGACTCCCAGTGTTTCATGCACTTTTTTTATTTGAACCAACAACCCACCCATAGAAGTAAGGAGAGGAGAGTCGGAGGAGAGGATATGTATTTCTCAATAACTAAAAGATGAACAATAAAGCACCATGCACATGAACTTGAAAAGGGTTGAAGTAAATTAATTTTCTTCACCCCTTTTAAGCTCAAGTGTACAGTACTGTAATGTTCCTCTTGTATAACTACTACTCCGAGTCCCAGTGTTTCATGCCCTTTTTTACTTGAACAAGCAGCCCACCTGTAGAAGTAAGGAGAGATGGAGGAGGGGACATGTATTTCTCAACAACTAAAAAATGAACAATAAAGTACTATACACATGAGCTTGAAAATGGCTGAAGCAAATTAATTTGCTCCAACCTCTTTCAAGCTCACGTATATAGTGCTATAATGTTCCTCTTGTACAACTACTACTCTGATTCACAGTGTTTTATGATCTTTTTACTTGAACCAGCAGCCCACCCGTAGAAGTAATTTGGAGGAAAGGAGACAAGAACGTAGTGGAACCCCAAGGAGAGCGTGGACCACTGGACACCTAGAAGGCCAACTGTGAGGACAACATGAAGGCGATATTTTCAGCAACGACAAAGGATGACCATCCATGTCTTCATCTGTGTGAGGACCACACTGAGACTACCCCCAATAACCTTACCACTTCTAGCCTGACACAAGTAGGCCCACCTTCCCTTCCACATCCATTTCCCCCATTTCTTTTTGGGTTCCACATAAAAAAGACATTAACAGATATGGACAGATGTAACACACATGAGCTAAAAAGTGAGATTTGGGATCCATACCTTCCAGAGGAGAGGTAATGGGGGGGGGGGAGAGAACTTATGAACACACATTAACAGATCTGGATGGATCTATCACACATGAGGTAAAAAGTGGGATTTGGGATCCATACCTTTGGGAGGAGAGATGACGGAGAGGAGAGAACTCATGAACACACATTAACAGATATGGACAGATCTATCACACATGAGGTAAAAAGTGAGATTTGGGATCCATACCTTCAAGAGGAGAGACAGTGTTGGGACAAGAGGCGGCATCGGGACAAGAGGCGATGGGAAGGAGAGGTGGCACCAAGAGGAGAGACGGCGTTAGGAGGAGAGGCGATGAGACCATCACACCAAGTGAGGAAGGAGAGGATGAAGACATTAGGTTCTTCTTTGGCGGTAGCGGTGAAGGATGGCGGACAAGGAGACAGAGGGGATGTGCGAGTGAGAGGAGTAAGAGCGCAAAACCTAACAAGGGAATTACTTATAGAAGAACTATCACAGACGCTTCTATTAAATAATCATCTGTGATATTAATATCATAGACAGTTCTATGATGTAACCGTCTGTGATGTATAGTATATTACAGATGGTTTTATTATAGAATCGTCTGTGATATTACCATTATCATAGACGATTGTATTATGAAACCATCTGTGATGTTATACATTATCACAAATGATTGTATTATGAAATTGTCTGTGATATTGTACATATTGCAGATGGTTTGTACCATCAAACTGCCTATGATATTATCAGATTTTTTGACTAGCCTCAGGAAATGCTAGCCATGCACTCTTAAAACAAGCAAGTAGATACAATCGTAGATGTAATTATTTCTAAATCATTAAATCAATTACAATGGAATAATTCCTTAATTACATACCGAGTTTATTAATTACATTGAAATAATTTCCAAATAGGCATTCGCCATGTGGGATCATTCCACTTGGCTATTTTCCTTTTAAATAAAGCCCTTCGAGGCATATAGCTTGATTCATCTCTTGATTCTTCTTCCAGCCTAATGCTATCTCTGAATGGAGGCAAGTCATCAAATTGATTGTACTCTTCCTCATCCATGACGTTCTCAACTTCGACAATGCTTCTTTTTTTCATGAAGAACCACGTGGTGCTTCTTATTTGCTAGGTCGGTTACATAAAAAACGTGAACAACTTACCTCATGAGTATGAATGATTCATCTTTGTACCTACACGTTTGAAGTCCACAGTAATGACGTCGTACTTATCGACCTTTACACCCTGTGAGAGTTGGACCCAATGGCACCGAAAGAGAGGGATCTTGAAAATTATGTAGTCGAGCTCCCAAATCTCCTCTACAAGCTCGTAGTAGGAGCTTGGGGCACGGTATTAAATTGCTCATGAAATGCATCTATGAGGACACCAGGGTTCTGCACTGTGTTCTTTCTATTCTAATCTATTGTATAAAATGTGTACACATTAATGTCATATTCTTGTCATGTTACAATTGTAAATTTTAGCCCTCTTGCCAATCATTGTAGCTTTTCACTTGATGACCTCCCATGAATCACACTCTTAACCATTCGTTGAATCGACGGTTATGCTATCTCATGATCTAATCCTCCGACTAGCTTGGATTCTCTTAGCGTAGTACGCCCTTGTGCTCTTCAATATACGGGGACACTTCAATCATGTATTGCAAGACCATGAAATGGGCTTGAGTGTACATATCCAGATCAGGAGTTATTACTTTCTTTCGATGGTTCTGATACTCTTTAGCCTCCCCTTGTGATGAGATAGAGGCATACCTATCAGTTTGACCTGAGCCATGTAATTGATGTAGAACTTAATGACCTCTTTGGTTGCATACCTCCGAGATCAATTGTATACATAAGAATTAAGAATTCCCATTTAGCTCTCGAATGGGTACATATAACGTAGAAACATGGGGCTTCATATCTTTATCTCTTTCACAATGTGGACAATGAGATGGACCATAATATCAAAAAATGATGAAGAAAAATACATCTCAAGATGACATAGAGTCGTCACCACCTCTTTCTACAGAGCATCTGGTCCATTAAGATCAATGACCTTTTGAGCAATTGTGTTAAAGAAATAACATAGCCTCATGATTGCCACTCAAATGTTGTTCAGCAAAATACTTATAATTGCAACAGGAAGCAATTATATCATTAGCACATGACAGTCATGAGACTTCATGCCAATTAATTTTAAATCTTCTATGAAAACAAGTTTCTTCATACTGGCAAAGTGATCGAACGGAACTTTCACACTATGCAAGCACTAACATAGTTCAGTTCTCTCGGACTTAGACAGAGTGTACCAAGCTAAGGGAAGGTACGTATGGCCTTTATTAGTCTCTATTCGTGCTAACTCGGTCCTGATATTCATAGCGACCAAGTCATGCTGTGTGTTGACACCATCCTTTGTTTTGTCATGAATGTTCAGTAAAAGACCAATCAAGCTATCACATACATTCTTCTCTATGTGCATGACATTGATGCAATTGTGAACTTCTAAGTGCTCCCAATAAGGCAAGTCCCAAAATATTGACCTCTTCTTCCACATGTTCTTCTAACGGGTTCTCAACTTACGACCTTTCCAACACAACATCGATATCCTTGACTATATCGTACACCTCTTTCCCACTAAATGGCCTTGGTGCTGAGTCAACCTCTTTATTTTTGTCAAATTATTTCCTCATCTCACGATATGGGTGATACCTTAGAAGGAACCTACGGTGATGCATGTACACAGTTTTGCACGAGTTGTTAACCACACACTCTCGGTATAATCTACGCAGTGCGGACAGGCTTGTACTCAACCCCGATAGGTTACCAAGGACAGAAAAATCATTAATGGTGCAAAACAATATGGTGCACAGAGTGAAGTTCGCTCGTTTGTCCGTATGCCATATCTGTACACCTTCATTCCACAGTTTCACAAGATCTTCCACCAATAATGCTAGGTATACATCAATATTGTTTCTAGGTTGTTTTGACCCTTGAATAAGTAGTGATATCAAAATATACTTCTGCTTTATACACAGCCAAGGAGAAAAGCTGTACATGCATACATTCACGGGCCAAGTGCAATGTCGGCTGCTCATGTTAACGAAAGGATTCATTCCATCTGTACTCAACCCAAACCTTATATTCCTTGGTTCCGCACCGAAGTCTGCAAATATCGATGTTCCTCCACTGGGCAGAATTAGCAACATTTCTTATCATTCCATCTTTCTTACGCTCCTCCGAGTGCCAATACAGTAATCTTGCATCCTTTCAGTTCACAAATAAACGCTTCAGACAGGGACTTACAGGCAAATACCACAACATCTTAGTAAGAGGTCCTTGCTTCATCTCGATGCCATCGTTGTCATTGAAGTCATTCTTACGTTTGTATCAGGATCCTTTGCACACCAGAAAAACATGTAATTTTGCATACTCTTTACGGTAGAGGATACAATCATTTGGACATGCATGTGTTCTTTCTACTTCCATTCCCAATGGATAAAGAAACTTCTTGGCTTTGTAGGTGGTTCTTGACAACACATTTTTCTCTGGAAGGATATTCTCTAGGAGACCTAACAACGCTATGAAACTCTTGTCGGATCAACTATTGCTTGCCTTCAATTTTAGCAGTTCAAGAACAGATGACAACCTTGTGTATTGCAGCTTGTAGCCCAGGAATAAAGATTTCTTCAAGTCCTCCATCAAGCCCTTGAATTTACCAAACTCTCTCACTATAGTTCCCTTCTGTATCGTGTAGCATTCGATCTAGATTGTCATCATACGACCTATCCTCATCGAAAGCACAGTCTACAATCGGCATATCATTGTCTCCCTCGACGATGTTATAATTACCTTCCTGTATAATATTCTTCTCTCCACCATGACTGGTCTAACATGTATACCCCTTTTTAAAACCCATTCGAATCAGGTGAGATTTGATCTATGATGAATTGGTAAACATCTTCAGATTATCACAATCGATGCATGGACAATACATATATTCCATTCCCTTCTTCAACATATCCTGCTCGACCGCTCTTCTAGAAGCAGCCAAGCCATTCAGGAGTTAATATGTATTACTTAGTTTTTTTACCGGTTAGTAATGCTATCATGTCAATATACTGAGACCGTTTACATATATAAAAGAGAGTAAATACAAATTCAACTGGTTGATTTTACATATATACCGTGCCTAAACAATGTCACTAGTCATTTCTTACAAAAGATAACAAAAAAGTAGAAACCTAACTACTTTGATGTTTTTTCTAGTGTCAGAGGTAGCATGCGATCTCCATCTTCAAAACTTCATAAGTGACGTGGTCAGCATCAGACAATTCAGGATCATCAGTGAACGAAGCCTAAAATGCATATACCCGCTAACACGCTTGTTCGAGTGTCTCCTGAACACCCTCTGACTAAACAATCAAGTCAAATTGAGCCCATAGGCTCTCTTCCCTTTCTTGAAGGGTCTCGACAAGGTTGACTCAGTCGTTCACCGTCTCGACTAAGCACTCCAAGTGATGACAAGTCTCTTGGAGACATGCAACATTGTTGTGGAGGACCACGTCAATGGCGAGGTTAACTTGCCGGAAGCAGGAGACCATCCAGAAGATGCGGTGGAGGAGGATGTCAAGACGATGAAAGGTGGCCTTCAACTATTTTGGCAAATCATCAAACATAGGAGGAAGGACATTGTTGGCACACTGTCCTTTCACAGCATCTGCTAGCGTAAAGCCAGCAAGGTGCTCGTCCAGGATAGCCAGGTTGGCCATCAATACCGGTGACAAAGAAGAATAGGGAGCCATTTATTTGTACTTGAGAGAAAAGGAAGACAAAGAAGATAGCCGACTGGTGAGGTGCTCATATAGGATTAATCTCTGGTGGCAGATGATTATTTTTATATAACAAGAAATACATCCAGCTTGTGAGACAAAGACACGCATCTGGGAGTCAAAACGATCAAAGGGAGCCGAAATGATCGAAAACACACATCGGGGAGAGGAAGCATATCACAGACGGTTCCAACCACAAGCTATCTGTGATATGCAACTACCACAGATGGTTTATATTAATGATCGTATGTGAACTATCACATATGTTCTAATTAAAAATCGTCTGTGATGTACAGACAGTTCATATTAATAACCGTCTGTGAAATATCACAGACGTTTATTAACAAGAACCATCTGTGATAGTTGGGTATCATAGACGATACACGAAGCATGCTTGTAAAATTGTCTGTGGTAATTATAATACAGACGGTTTGAGAAAACAATCTATGATGAGGTGTCCAGTGTAACCTCTTTTATAGTAGTGATTGTACAGTACTACTCAACAACACTGTACTATACCTATGCTGATAGTCTTTTTGTGGTTGGTAGCGAAGGGAATCAAGGGGATATTCCAGTTCCCTGAGTTCCCCTCAAGCTTTTCTTTCCTCTTTCTTTCCCTTCTCTTCTTCCTATTGACTCTGATGCATCTTCACTCACCACTAAACAAGCATTTCCTTTTTTTTCTTGAGCCACTAGATTGGCTACTTCTCACATGATCATTCATGCTATTTTCAGCGTTATGGATCATCCATGATGGGGGCAAGCACACGGATTGGGCTGTTTGACCGGAGTTGAGTTCGATGGTGTGACCGGCATTGAAGATGCGGTCACACCAGTGTCCTGTTATCGGGTAAGGTTTTAAGTCAATTTGGGCGGGTCAAACCTGCCATTGGTTGATAGTCTAATTGGGGGGTGGTCTAACCACTATAGGGAGAGCGGTCAGACTGGCGGCTGTTGCCAGATAGTAGTATGAGGTGTTCTTAAGTGGCTTGAATATATGCATGGCATGTGAGCCATTGGTTGGTTGTGCTTTGTTGCATGATGTATTATTTTAACTAACATGAGTCAAGTATATGAAACTTGTACTTGAGACGGTTGCTTAGTCTTTGGATGTGCAGGTTGCTTGGAGAACGTTAGCAGTCAACGGCAAGTGACTGGGACTAGGCAAAAGAGCTGAGGTTCGTAAGGTCAGGTAAGTCCAAGTGAGACTACGTGGCTCAAGCGGAAAGCACATGAAAGACAAGGTTCATAAATTTGTGAGTTGGTACATGTGGTGTGCTCAGTAACTTGGGTTGATGCAAGTCAAGATGATCCAGGAGAGACCGAATGCGTGAAGACTTCACAACAAAGTTATTGGGTTCCATAGTCTACATGTCAAAGCATATGAAGATGCTTTGATACGAAGATGAAGACGGAGTCAAGAGAAGGTGCCTGGAAGCTTCGTCTAGTGTATTTTGGTAGTTTGCCAAATACCGAGTTGAGCCTTGGATAAACACACGTTTCGAGGAGGCGCAAAAGAGAAATGGTTTAGATCATGGTGAGTCGGGATGGCTAAGTGGATCAACCACTAATGGTTTAGTGGATTGAGTCTTGTAAATGTTTTGAAAAATATGTGTGAGTGTGTAAAACATATGTTAGTAGGGTTAACAGGTGTCCTCATATGCTTAGTAGGTCAAGACCCACTAAGAGTTTTAGGTTATGTGAGGGAGAAGAGGGGAGAGCTAAGGTTAAAGAGATTTTGGCAAGTCTTGAGTAGTTTCTTCTCTCCCTCCCTAAGAGTATGTGAGAACTTGAGTAAGGGTGGTGCTTTGGAAGTACCTTGTAATCATCAATATACTCATGAATCATCTACTCTACCGGTAATAGATAAACTCTTTGATTCCTTGTTGGTGTTTCAATTGTTCTTCTCTTGGTTTTTATGTTCTTGAGTTAGAAATTTGAAATCATGATCTAGGCGATTTTAGCTTCAATCCTTGATCAAATTATCTTGCTAGGATATGTAGGAGTAGATATGAAAGACCTCATGTCTTAGATCCCCGTTAGTAAGAAGTAATTTGGATCTTAGGATTTTTGAAGTGTTCTTGAGACCTAGGATCGATTTCCTTCAAATTGATGAAACCAACTCTAACAACGGTGTGTTTCTTGCCTTGATCTAGTTTCTAACATCCTAGATAAGTTGTGTTCAATGTTTCAAGTCATTTGGAGTTTCCATGTAAAACTTACGTCGATTTTTGTATTTGAAGCCATGTTGATTTTTAGTTCTATGCTAAGGAAGAGGTCAGACCAGGATAGAGCCACTGCCCGATGAGCCTAGGTGACTGCTCGGGCTCACCGGTGATGAGCCTTGGTGCTTTGAGTTCATCCCGCCACTGGCAGACACCATGGGAGTGGCCAAGCCTAGTCAAGAGTTGCGCCGTTACATGGGCCAAATCCACAGCCTGCGACGCACATCATGTTGCCCATGCCTCACGCCCAGGACATCCTCACCCTCACAACCTCACGCTTGATGTCTTCCCCTGCCCTCAATCTGAAATTCCCGATCGAACCCACTCCTCACTCTGATTCCCTCAATCCCTCCATCATAGACTCACAGGCGACAGCGGCGTGAAAGTGGACGGCCTTAGTGGTAGAGGGGCACAAAAAGCGAGGCACTAGGTAGCAAGTTGAAGCCGACAAGGAGAAGAGGAAGGGGAAGTATTTGGTTGTTGTAGGTATGTGAACAATCAAGGCAAGGTTGTCAAATGATTTCTTGTTCTAAAATATGTCATTGATACTATATTTGATGCACTAAAGGGAGCTTTGGTTGGTCTTCTTGACAAGTACAAGTTATTCATTTCTTGGTTATGGGGGCAAGGATACGATGGGGCTTCAAATATGAGGGGTGAATTTAATGACTTGCAGAGAAAGATTCGAAATAAAAACTCATATGCTTTCTATGTCCATTGCTTTGCCCACCAATTGCAATTGATGGTTGGTTCTATTGCTAGTTGTTGCTCACCTATTCATAATTTGTTTGAGTATGTCTAATACAGATCAACTAGTAGAAAATGCTAATTAATGTACAATAGCCTGATCTTTCATGGCACCACCCACAAAACCTCGCAAACCGATCTCATTTGATTGGATTGCAAGATGAACACTTCCAACACAATCTGAGAACAAAGTATTCTCATCTTGCACACAAACTCTATCTTTCTCTATTACTAAAACTCACAAATTCTTTTTCTCTCTCTCCATCATGCAATCTTCTCTCAACTCATCTCACGCACAAGATATGGTGCCAACATTGGCTTTTATGATTTTAGTCAATCTAAAAACATATCATAGCTATTCTTGTCTAGATTCTCTGGCCAGAAGGGCTTCAACCTTATATACCCTTCACACACGCACGGCCAATGACCGACTCCTACTATGACACCGAATGCAACCAACTCAGACTCCCTATAGAATACAACTCAGAATAAAAAGGAAAACTAACAAAAAATAAACTAAAGACTCGGATTGGTTTTCATTTTTAGAAGTAGATTAGGTTGAACCCACATACAAATAAGTCTTTGCTAGCTCTAGCTCATGTCCCGACTTGTATTTGGCATCAATTGGGCATCCAAGCTAATGTGTTCTTTCCTTCCCTGGCTCAGCCTGAATCTCTTGTGCGGGTTCTCCTTTGTTCTTGGCTTGAATCCGGTTTCTGGTTTCCTTTTCTGGCTCAGACTGCTCCGTCCCACACACACACATAATTGGACTCAGTCACAACTCAGACTCCTTTTCTTTCTTCATGCACAAGGCTCTTTTCCTTTCCTAGGTCAGCCTCATCTTCATGCCATCACTGGCTTGATTTGTAGCTTCCACGAAGCACACATTTCTCTTTCTTTCTTGGGTGTGTCTAGACATCATCCGGATGTTTTCTTCCTAACAATCATCTAAATTTGGGATCATTGGATTAGAGATCCAACGGCTCCTTTTTGGAGGGGGAGAGATTTGGGGGGGGGGGATTCGTGGCCACTGGATCTCTAATCCAATGGTTACAAATCTCGATGATAGTTAGGAAGAAAATATTCGGGTGATGTTTATCTACACCCATACACAAGAAAGACTCCCCCCTCATGTAGCCCACAGTTTTCCATGCATGCACACTATTCCCTTCACGCAGAAAGACTCCCATGCACCCGACACTTCTCACACGCCCGTTCCCATGCGTTCTGTGTGATTCATACAGCTGCCCGTGCTCCATGTGCCGCAGACACCTCATGCAACTGCTTGGCTCCATGCGCCCATCTACTTGCGTTCCCACGTGACCTGTGCACATCACGCGGCTTGCCACCTTGCGCTAGGGTTTGGCCTATTCTCCATTCGACGTTCTCTCCCTACTTTAGCCAGCCTTCCTCTCCTCCCTCGGCCAAAACGAACACTTGATTTTCTTATTGTTGCAAAACAACGTCAAATTGAGAGGCAGTACTAGTTTGCAACTCAAGATCACTCTCCAATGTATTAGATGTTCTTGTGGCCATATCAATGTCTTCATGATTGTGACAACAAGTGCATTTTGCAAGTGGAGGGATGCATGGATGGAAAACCATCACAAAAGTATTTTGGAAAGTCGTAACAGAGGTGAGATATTTACCAAAAATGGTGTGCATGAAGAAACTAATATTGCTAGACTTAGTGATACTAAATGGGGTTCACATCATATAACTTTGGTTCATTTGGACCAAATGTGAATCTCGGTAATAGAGGTACTAGGTATGGTCCATGAAGATGGGCTTGCACCATCTCAAGTAGCGGGTTTGATTAAAAAATGGAGTGCTTCAAATTTGTTTTCATTTTGAGACTTATTTTAAAGTTACTTGCTATCACAAATGAGCTTTCACATGTCTTGCAAGCAAATGATATAGGGTCTGTTCTTTTTGGCTGAAGCTTATGGCTTTTGGCTGTGGCTTTTGGCTTTTGATCTATTTATGCGAGAGATTACAGAGTAACAGAAACTCACGTGCGGTTTTTGCCGATATAAATGAAGTCGGTACAGTATGTACTACAATTAACTAGTAGACCGTATCTTAAAAAGATACCCCGTTTAAAGGTTAGTTACTGTAGAAAAGCCAAAAGGCAGCTTTTAGAAACTGAAAAGAACAGGCCCATAAATATTATCCACGCCATGGAATAATTGATGATGTCCAAACTCAGTTGGCCACCATGAGAGACAGTGGCTAGGAGGACTTTTTTATGAGTCCAACAATTTTGTGCTATCAAAAGTATTTTGGTGCCAAATATGTATGATGAAATACCAGTTGAGGGTCGTTCAAGGCTTCAAGGGTGTACTATCACTAATCTTCATCATTATCATGCCGAGCTTTTCTATGTTGTTATTGACCAAATTTGTGCTGAAATTAATCATCGGTTTGGTGAAGCATCTACAGAGATACTAGTATGCTTCTCTTGTCTTGATTCAAAGAGCTCTTTCTCCAAGTTTGACATAAAAAAACTTGCTTGACTTGTTGACATATATGATGCAGATTTTTCTAATGGTGATCGTGCAATTATAAGGAAACAACTTGAGACTTATATTCTTCACGTGAGAAGGTATGTTGCATTTGGTACTTGTAAAGATCTTGCAAGTTTAGCTACAAAGACGACATCTGTTGAAAGAGCCTTTTCAGCAATGAAAATTATCAGTCTAAATTGCACAATAAGATCATCGATGATTGGTTCAATGGCTTGATGGTGTGCTACACTAAGCATGAGTTATTTAAAGCAATTTTTGATGTTACCATTACCTGATGGTTTCAAGATATGAAGATTCGAAAAGTGAATTTGCCTCGTAGGTGTGATTAGCACATTTATGGTATATTCTATTCTTTTCAATGTGAATATATTACAATGTTATATAATACACTAATCAATATATTTTTAGTTTGCATATTCTCTTTTGGGTGTATGATTTGTAGTGTCATAGCAAGGTACTTGTTGTATCTTCTTATCTTTTCATCTATCCAATTCACATGTATAATGGATTACATTTTTTGTTTAAAACTATTGCGATTATTAACTTTGTTTTTATCATATATATATTGACTTGTTCATGCTCCTTGCCTATGGTTAAGCCTGCCTAGGCTCACAAATTACCTAGTTCTGCCACTAGGCCAGACCGTCAACTAAATAGTAGTCAGACCACCCCCTAGATATCAAACCGTCCTTTAGTTGGATGTCAGACCACCTGAGCATATAAAACCTTATTTGGTTTGATTTTTCTTAGAAATTTATTTATGAGTGCCTAGAGCTTGCTATTCGTAGCTTTTGTTAGCTATTGGAATCCAAGTAGATGGAGTAATTTGATATTTTTGGTTTTCATAGTCTCTGAGTGAAAGATTAACAATACTTATGAGAAAATTTTGGAAACAATCATTCACCTTTTGATAGCTCGTATTGGTCCAACCTAACAACATATCTTGTCGGTAATTCATGCCGTGAACCTCAGACAACGTAAATTATATTCCGTTTGTTTCGACAATGGTTCCCGCTGAACTGTCAGCAATTCTGAAACCAGAAGTTCGAAAAACAGCGTTGTTATACACCTCTACCTCCGGTCATGTTTATTTTTGTAGGGTGCATATAGCAATGCATGGTAACTAGTACTACTACCATGTGATACATGGATTTCCCCCTTTTTTCGCCCAGTTAATTCGCAAAAGAATAGCCTACTTTGAGTGGAATTTGCAACAGGATAGGAAGAGCACAAGAAATCAACAACAATATCTATAGAAAGTTGGGAGAGTAGAGTAAGTGAAATGGAGACGGCACCACTGATGTATCTGCTTAGCACCAAGCAAATTTCACATCTTTGGAAAGCACATTACTTTGCCATCTTTTGTTACTGGCCTAGCTACTTCAATTGTTCTCAGCTATCGCTTGGCCACGTGTATGACACATTGGAGTGGGAGTGCAAAGGCAGCTTTTGCAAGAGCATAGCTCTATGCAATCGGCTAAAGGCAGTGCTCAAAATTGAAGTCATCAACAAAGCCTTAGCATTGAAGCAAAGATTGTGCTATCTCTAGTCCTTCTGAATGATTTATCAGTTTCAGTGACTGTGCGTTCGTGCATGCTTGCTGTTCAATGTAGGATGTCTGAAACAAAGGAAGCTGCATGAGGCCGCTTCTCTTTTTATATGAAGAACTCACTTTGATGAGCTCTTGCAGATGGCAATGGAGATTAGAGGATGCCATGACCAATGTTGGAGAGCAAGGACTAAGTGCTATCAAGCTGGAGTATTTTTCAGTGAGGCATATACGCAGTGTGCTGAAATGCTAAAAAAAAATATATCACTGTTGTTTTATGTAGCATAGTATACTATATAAGGTGCATAGGGATCACTTGACTGTCTTAACTGAGGGGAGATGCACGTTCTGTAAATGCAGAGCTGAGAACATTACATATCACATATATGTTTAGCTACAGATTTCCAACTCTGAAAGTTTCTAAAGAATTTTCGTTCAGAAAAAGTTTATGAACAATGGCTCATCAGTTTTCATCTGAAAACAAACAGTGGTACACTTCACTGGAAGTTGGAACCGACTGAACTGTATTCGGTGAGGAAGTCAAATATGATTCAACTATGGTGCAATTCAATCTGTCGCGATCCGCCTACTATACATCTTCCAAATTGGAACATCACAATTGGGAAAGATGAATATTCGAACAGGAATGTTAGTGATATGTCTTGGAGTCAATCATAAAGATGATTGTATCACTTCTATATTTATCATTTTTTAAATAATATGTTATTTTGTCCCTTGAGTAAATATCTTTCATATTAACCAACAAGTATGTGACTTTTTCATGGAACTCTTTATTCATGTTTTGATGCTATTATAAATTATTCCTGATCTTATGTCATTCTGTGAGACAATTATGATTTATGGATTAGCACATGTATTAATTGATGATCATGTTTAACCAATCAGGAATATGTGGATATCAAATCAATAATGTGGACACATGTTAGAGAACATAATGTTAAATTGATCTACTATGAAACATTGCGAGAATTATTATATTCTTAAATGTCATCGGTTGGTCTTATACATAGTGTATGTAAGATCCTTAAATCTAAGATCATCACGTTTTCCTACATGTGTAATAGATAGTAGTTGCGGAACACTACTCCGTAACTAGATGGTCATAAAGATAGTTTTCGTGTTTACTATAAAATATACGAAGGAATGTGAATGATCAAGATGAAATTTGTTATGAATATTGTGTGTAGATATGAGACCCAAAGGGTCATATATATAGGAGAGTACAAGAGGACATGCCATATAGAGATAAGGCATATATGGAATATAATACAACTCTATCTCTTAATACAACTCTATCTCCTTAACACCCCCCTCAAATGCAAGGCGTATGCAATAGCGTTGCATTTGAAACTTAAACAAGAAAAATCCGAAGTCCGAGTCTTGATGATGTCGTCGTTGCGTGTAGCCTTTGAATAAACTGTCAAATCAAGCCGAAGAGGAATAGATAGATGCATGATGGCGCAGATCAAAGCCCAAGAGGTGGCGGCGCAGTGCACAGAGGACGCGCGGCGGCCTTTGAAGCTCGAGGCGGCGGCTAGAGAAGCGGCGGCATCATAACGACTTCTACGATCTGCACGCGGCTCAGAGAGTAGAGCGGCGGCTGCTGTCATGCAAAATAAAATTTCTACACTTCTATGACTGATAATGAATTTGTGGACTTGCACGGCTTGAACGAACTACAAATTTAGAGACTACGGACTTGAATGGATGCAAGAAAAACTTACGAGAAATAACTGTAGACTGACTAAAAAAATTAGACACTAGCAGCATAATAACCCATCCTTCTCTCCTATCCATTAACCCATCCATCTCTTCCCTCTATCTCACACCCCCTCCCTCACATTCGCTCTTCACGCGCGGAGTCCGCGCTGAGCGCGCTACCTCCCTCATCCAGAGAGAAGCGAAGCGGCGGGCTCCAGCGGGAGGCATTGACGGGGAGAAGGTGGCTCCCTGGGACCGGGCGGCGGCCACGGGGACGATCGCGGCGGCGGGATCCGACGGCGGCGGCCACGGGAGGCGGTCGCATGGCGGCGACGCAGGCGGCCGACGCGACCCGGCGGCGACAAGCGGCACGGGGCGAAGGTCACGTCGTGTAACATCCTGATTTTCAGAACCTTTTTGAAGTTTTTAAAATAAAATTCACCATTTGAATTTTTCTGGAATTAATTAAAGCTTAATTGGAATTTTCATTAATTAAAAAGATTTAATGTGATTAAATTAAACATTAATATCTATCAAAAATATTTTATTTGTGTTCATTGTGTCACAAGGAATTTTTCTGTATTTTCTGGGATTTTGTCGGAGTTTGTTTGAGCTCAATTTTAAATTTCAAAAAAAGAAAGAAAGAGGAGAGAGAATCAACAGTACTCGACACGTGTCATGGCACGCTTCATCTTCAACCTCCAGCTACGATCGATCCCAGATCTGTTTGCTCTCGTTTTCCTTCCTTTTTCTCTCTCTTCATAACTTCCAATCCGGACCTTATTTCAATGTCTTTCCAAAAGGAAAGTTGTGCCAAATCACGTAAGGAATCCATCCCAACTGGCATCTTTCCGTTTCGTTCATCTGTTTGCCTTTTATCTCCTATTTTCTGAAACAAACTCTAAACCGAAATCCACGAATTGGAGTCGGTTTCTATCTCTTCCAAGCCTATAAATACGACCCCTTGACCCCCCTAAACCCATTCCAAGCCGTGCCAAGTCCCCTCAAAGCTCAGGACGCCGTCGGCACCAACGCCCTTCGGTCTCGAAATTGCTCGTCGCGTCTCGAGTAATCCGGTGAGTTTTTCCGTGATCCTTTCGCGTCACATTGTGCCATCATGTCCCATCTACCTTCTTGCCAAGTTAATTTGGTTTTGGTGTAGCCAATCTCCCGGAATCGAGTTTCCCCTAATCTAGGTCAAGAGCGCTTCCCGACGTCGATTCGTCACCTCCGGTAAGCTTTAGCCCTTGCCATAATTTTTCTTAGACTTGCCTTGTCGCGTTCTACGCCGTGCTTCCTCCCTTTTCCCCAGAAAGCCTCCACAAATGTTCACCTCCGAACCTCGCCATGGCCGCCAATGGCATCTTGTGTCCCCCATCTATCCAGAGATGTTTTCACCAATCCGTTCGCGTCATATTGTGCCAAACCATCCCAGGTAGCTACCCTCCAAGTGGTTTTAGATCTCGTTAACCGAGCACCAAGATATTAAGTTTTTCCTTTTCCTTCCCGACGTCGTTCAAACGTCGATTGCGCCGTCTCCGATGGGTTTCCGGCCGAGCCAACAATTTTCCTAGCTTTGCCAAGCCGCGTTATACCCCGTGCTCACCCTACTTCTCCAAGTCCTATGCTCGGATTTTATTCCTCTCTCCTACCCATGTCGTTGTAGCCGCTCGTGCCGTCAACGGTCTCTGTTTGGCGTGCCGTCAGTTCCTATGTGTGCCTTGGGTCCCTAGCAACCCATTTTGCTAGTTAGATTCACCTCCCATACCTCCTCTCGCCAGCGCTAGCCTCCTTTCCAAAAATTCCTCTCGGATGAACAGTAACATCTGTGATCGTTCTCCTTCGTCCTAACTCCGATCGACCCGATTCTTTTTCCTAAATTCATCAAAAATTGAGCTCTATCTTTTGGTTCTGGTTTTGCAGTTTTTGGAGTTTATTTGGATTTTATTTGATTTTATTTTTGTGTTTCGTCTCGTTTCCTTTCTCGTTAGATCACACGTTCGAAGGAGCTGAAGCAGGATTCGAAGATCAAGAATTCCTAACTGAGCAAGGCCAAGGCAAGTCATGTCCTTTGATCATGTTGAACCCAGTTTTCAAATCTATTATGTATTACTTTGTTTTAAATTATTATGCATCGCTATTTTATTATCAAACCCTTGTATTGGTAGTTAATGACCTAATTGATTATTTCCTCCTTGATAATTTGAATACCATGATTCTATTGTCACCATAGGATGGGAAATTACTTAGTGATGCAATATTAGTTGTCACATGGGCTGCGCGTTTAATTTGCTTAGCCATGCTTATTACTAGTACGTTGGGTTATCATCACATGTGATCAAATAATTAATTTTGACTTAATGAGATATTGAATCGTGGTTGTAGCCACAGTTATAAAATTTGTGTGCCATGACATTGGTGTGTCATTAGTGTTGGTTATACAAAATTGGTTTTCACTCGGGCGAATGATCATGCAGTAAAGGGGGTGCAGGTTGCACATTGGGATGTGGATGCTTCGCCTGGGTAATACTTAAGGACTTAACTTTGTGCGCCATTGATCTGAGCCTTACCGTACAACCACATGTCCAGTATGGGATGGACCTGGCTAATTAATTTGGGATGTTTCAATTTTGGTTCCGTCATTGGGATGAGTGTGGTGTGGTCGGAGCCATGGATCTACACTGGCGCGGGAGGGGGCAATTATCGACTAGGTGGTAGCCTACTCGACGGTGAAACCTTAGCGAGGCGGAACTGGGTTGAGATTGAACATTGTAAAGGCCTTGTCATGATCTCCTCGCCGCACACCTAAGGAAGTGTGTAACTCGTGTGGCAATCCGGGATGATCATGTCTTGTGGGTAAAGTTGTACAACCTCCGCAGAGTGTAAAACTATTCGAATAGCCGTGTCCTCGGTCATGGACAATGCTCGGTGATTTCACACGAGGGGTAGAGTTTTCATAAAATCCTGGTTGGGTTAAGTTGGAGAGTGAATGGTTAGTTCATTGGTGGTTCATTTCATGGATCTTGGTTCATGGTGGATTCCTTGGGTGAATGGTCAGTTCACTTGTGGTTTGTCTCAATTCCTTTGATTACTTATTTATTATCATTTTTGAAGTTCGCTTTCCAATCTATTTATTGTATTTACTTTAAATTGTTGCTTTCTGCAAAATTAACCTTTCAGCCATCCATTGGTAAGCCTTGCATACTATATTGCATCTTTGTTACAAACGACTTGCTGAGTACTCTATGTACTCACGGCTTCATCCACATTTGCTCAGTTGAGGAAGAAGAACCGGTCCAGCAGGAGGTACCTGGAGGAGGATACTTTGACGACTTCGCAGATTAGGACTTCGCTCCCCAGTCGATTGCCTGTGGGCATGTCGAGTGGCTACTACGCTTATTCCTGGTTTTTCCGCTGCTAGTTTCTTTAAGCCTTTAGGCTATTAATTGTAAGCTTGGCCATAAGGTCGCACTCTGATAATTATTAATAATATTTGAGTCTTTTTCCTAGTAAATTGTGATATGTTTGATATTTCATCTTTGTTAATACTGTGTGCACTAGCGTGATCCTAGACTAGTGCAGAATACACAGGGGAGTCCGGATTGCATATTCGGATCTCTACACGTCGCCGGATCTGGCGGCGGCGCGGGCCGGGAGGCGACCCGACGGCGACGAGCGGCACAGGGCGGAGGCCGCGTCGGTCGGATCTGGTGACGGAGAGGCCGGATCTGGCGACGGAGAGCCTGGATCCAGGCTTGCCGGCGGTGGAGACGGCCAGATTCGCTCTCCTCCTCCTTGCGGCTCCCTCACTCGGAGAGAAGGGAGTGGCGGCCTGGATCTGGAGCAGAGGAGGCCGGATGATGAGGATCCGTGCGACGGCGACCAAGAAGAGATGAGCGGTGGCGTCGGCAGCTCTCGGGCGCCTCGGGCGGTCCACAGCGTCGGCGGCTCTCGGGCAGCCCACGGCGTCGGAGGCGTCGGCGGCTCTCGGGGGAGCGGTTACCGATGGAGCGACGGAGAGGCGATCGGCGGAGCGGCAGCCAGCAGATGATGCGCGCGCGCGGGTCGGCGCGCGCGCGGAAGGTGCGAAGGCGCGGATCGCGAGATGACCAGCGGCACGGCAGATTGGAAAGGGCCGGATCTGGCAGAGATGACCCGGGTGCATGCACGACAGCTGGGAAAATGCCGCCCAACGAGATGGCCGCCGCCCCCCGGGAGATTGATCCTCCTAGGGGCAGCAGCAGCGGAAGTAGGGCGAAGGCTAGGTTAGGGTTTCAACCTAAGCTCTGATACCATGTTACGAATATTGTGTGTAGATATGAGACCCAAAGGGCCATATATATAGGAGAGTACAAGAGGATATGCCATATAGAGATAAGGCATATATGGAATAGAATACAACTCTATCTCCTAATACAACTCTATCTCCTTAACAGAATTTACCCCACCTATATAATACAAGAGATCTCTGGGCCCCTTGATGTGGTTGGATTAAAGAAGTGCATGGCTATGCCAATGTTGTTGAGGAGTCAATCACAAGTGAGTAATCCACTATAGGTTCGAGTGAAGAATCGAGATATCATAGGATAACACGCTTCTCGTCTGAGCTCGATTTGATATTTGAGGCAAAAGGATCGGTACATAAGCACTCTATAGGTTTGTTCGATATGATCTTTATGTATATTTGAGAGTCATTATGTCTTTCTAGATACCGTTACCGATTTATGGACCAGAAAGGAGTTTTGGGAATATGGCCAAATACACATGAGCCTACAAAGCCACATGCTTAATGAGTCGAAACGATAAGGGTCTGAATGATAGTCTTTGAGTGGGACACAATCTCTACTCATATTGGATAAAGATCCAGTCTAAGACTTTCTAAGTTGTATACGATATCTGATCATATTGGATAAGGATCTGATTGGAGATTATATAAAGGGAGGTGCGGGGGCTGAGGGAGGTATCCCAAGATATAACCATTGAAACTCTAGCCACAACCTCCATAACCCCTGTTGTGCGTGCTGGCACTACTACAAAAAGCCTAATACTAGATGCCACATCACAAATGGTTACCCAAAACCATCAGTATTAAATATAATCACAGACGGTTTTAGTTTAGAGACCATCTATATTGCTACCAGCGCTAAAACCCGTCTGTGAAAGTGAAATATCACAGACAGTTCATAGTTAAAATCGTCTGTAAAGTATCACAGATGGTTATTAACAAGAACCGTCTGTGATATTATCAAATATCATAGACGGTTCTTACTTTGAACTGTCTATGATAATTCACAAATGGTTTATATTAAAAACCATTGACATGTGTCATTTTTACATATGTTTACGTGTCATTTTACCCCAATATTTTTCGCATTTCGAGATTATTTATCATCATTTACACGTTTTTCCATATTTAATTGCTCAAAATGGACCATTTTACATTTTTTGTACTTTTCCGTAGGCCGGCGCGATCTAGGCGCATAAACGACAAATTCGGCATTCCAAGACTACTCCGTACAGATGTACGCGTCGACACGAACGTGTAGGATCTTCCCACGATGAAATCGGGTTTCTAGAGGGCTAAATTGGAAGAAAACAAATAGAGGAAGGACTGGATTGTGAATGCTGGAAAATGGGAGGACTAAATCAAAAATTGCCGAAATCCCCACCAGCCCACATAACCCTAGGGCACCGCCGCAATTGCTCTTGAGCCCGGTTGATTCTTCTTCCCTGCCTCCCCTCGACTTCATCTCCTCCCTCCTCACATCCAGCCGCCGGCGAGCGCCGGGCCGCAGCTCGCCGGTGAGTCACCGCCGCCTCTCCCCACATCTACCCCTCCTTGCCGCTCTTTCCTGCTCCCTCACACCACCAGCGCCACCTCTCTCCGCCGCCATCACTTCCTCTCTTGGCCACCACTTTTCCTTCCACCGCCGCCTACTCTTCCGCATCCCCCTCTGCGCCCCCGCTGCTCCTCTACCGCGCCACCAAGCTTCACCGCCCCCTACCTCTCTCCGCCGCCTCCCTTCTCAACCCCCTCCGGCCGCCACCGTCTCTTCTCCACTTCTCCACCCGCGCCGCTCTTCTCTCCATCCACCGGCGGCCAAAACCTCTCCTCTCTGCACCACTTCCCCACCATCTCCCTCCTGCGCCGCCGCCCTGCATCTTCTTCACCGCCGCAGCTCCACCTCTCCCCGCCTTCTTCACCAGCCCCGACGGCCGTTCCTCACCGCCTACTCCCGTGCGCCTCCCTTCTCTGCTCCCCTCGGCGCGTCCCCGCCTCGATCTTCTCCATCAGCGCCGCCTCCCGCCACCGCATCGACCGCCACTCTCCGCCATCGCCACCGCTGGCCGTCGCCGACGACCTCAACCACATCTCCACCACCACAGTGCCGCCGCCTTCTTCCCCGGCATCTCCCTCTGCATCGCCACCCCTGCGCTGGCTGCATCGTCCCTTTCACCGACGGCGACGACTTCTTCCTCCTCGACTTCATCTACTCTCTGGCCCCCTTTTGCTTCTCTCCCCTGGTCCCCTCTGCTGCTCTCCCAAATCGATCCCTCGCCGCAAGGCCACCCGCACCACCATCACGCCGCCACCTTCTCCGGCCGCCTCCCTTCTTCTCACATCCGGCGGCCGCCACCGTCTCTCCTCCACTTCTCCACCTTCTCCATCAACTCCCGCCGCTCCTCTACCACTTCTCCACCCACGCCACCTACTCCCGTGCGCCCCCGCTTCTCCTCACCCGCGCCGCCTTCTCGCCATCTCCGGCCGTCGCCTCTTCCATTAACGCCGCCCCCTTCTTCTTCGGCATCGTCCCCCTTTCTCCGCCTGCCGCACGCCACCGTCTACCTCTCCCCGCCGCTCCTCACAGCGCCGCCCCAGATCCAAATCCCGTGCGTCGCCGCACCTCACCTCCACCACGCCCCCTTTCACCGCCGGCGTCTTCATCGACATCAGCAAGAGACGCCGCCGTCTTCATCTCCCCCCTCCGCCGGCTGCATCATCTTCTACACCGACAACTTCTTCACCGACCGCGACCCCGTCTTCTTCCACATCGCCGCCGCCTGCATCCACTTCACCGACGGCCTCATCCTCTGCTCTGCTTCCTCTGCTGCTTCTACTCTCCTCGGTTCACTCCATTCCCCCATCTCATTTACTGTTCTCATTTTTGCCTGTTGATTTGTGATATGTGTTTGTGAGATGTGAACTCAGATGTATGCACTGTGCTATGTGAATGTTATCAGTGGATATGTTCATGAGACCTGTTAATTTGACTTATGTTATTGTGATAACTGTGCAATTTGTGTTATGTTAGTAGTTTGGTCAGTATGTGTGCTTCCTGTGTATCGATGTCCTGTGCTTGTCCTGTTGTCAGTGTTAGTATATGTGTATGCTTGAGAGTGTCGTCGAATTAGCTAGCCGGCAACCGTTTTCTCTCCTTGTGCTGTCTCGACTCCCCCTTGCTTCTAGATTCCCTCTTTTCTTCTTTCCGCGGTTTGTCAATAGTTAGGTCGAGCGATCGTAGTCGTAGCTATGTTTTGTGTTGTTGCCTGTCGCCGTCATCTAGTTAGCCGTCGACCGTTTTCTACCTCTTTCTCTCTCGACACTCTCCCTGCTTCTAGACTCCCCCAGTGCTTCTCGACTTCCCCCTTTCTGTCTCGCGGTCGATAGTTAGTTAGGTCATCGACGGTAGTTGTGTCGTTCGTGCGTCGTTCATTAGGTCTCTTGTCGTTTTGTTCGTTCGGTCGTACGACGTTCATTCGTACGGTCGTTTGTTCCGTCGTCTTTCGATTGTTTAGTTCGTTCGTCGTTTTGGCCGTGCGAGTTAGAGTTCGTTTGATAGTTTAGTTTTCTCCCCTGTTTCGATTGACCTAGCTTTAGCTGAGCACCGGTAGCCTCAGTCTAATCCCTGTGGAGAACACGACACTCGCCACTATTTCAGTGGCAACCTGTGCACTTGCGGGTGTGCTATTTTTGCATGACCAACCATCTGTGATAATTCCACTGTATTAATTACGCACAGACCCCTCGACCTCTATCTTAAATTCCAGATCTACGCTGCTAATTTGAGCTGGAGGCGGGGCTTTGAGGCCATTTGGTGAAAGAAGACTATTTGGCGAGAGTAATTCTAGATCCACTAAGTTATTGGCTACCTATGGTTAGTAATTTGTTCCTAATTGCATTATAATTTAAATCTAGCTTTTCGTAAAAGCAGAATTGAAGATGGTTTAAATCTAGCTAGCTTGATGTAGAGAGAAAGTTATTTACATCTAGCATGGTTTAGGATTTAGTCAATTCATAGTATATTTCTACTCAATTCAATGTAATTAATTATTCTTACTACATATAGCTACTTAATTTAGATCGTACATATATAGTGTACTAATTAATTAATTCAATATGTAATATTAAATTGTTTTATGCATAATGTAGAACCGAAGCTGGATGTACACTAGGAACCACGTGAGTGAAGAGCACATTAATGGTATTTCTTCTTTTACAAGAGCTGCCAATGAGGATATGTTGAATAAGGGGGTGGAATATATGTTTTGCCCATACATTGATTATGAGAATCTAAAGATGTTTAAGAACCAAGCGTAGATTGAAGCGCACTTGATTCGAAGGGGTTTCAAATAGGGGTATGCACGTTGGACCAGTCATGGTGAAGAGCATATTACACAGGAAGGTAGTAATAATGACATCGCCGACGAAATCAATGATATGCCGCCGAATGATGTCTATTGTGGTTTCAATTTGGATAGGCTACATGATGACAATCTGGATCATATGCTTCACGATGCAGAAGGGAACTATGATGAGAAAGAGTATGTTAAATCCTGGGGTTTGATGGAGGACTCAGAGAAACCTTTGTTCACGTGCTGCAAGTCAAAGTACACAACGTTGTTAGCCATGCTTGAACAGCTGAAATTGAAGGCAATCAACTGTTGGTCTAAAAGGAGTTTCACATCGCTGTTAGGTCTTTTAGTAGACATGCTTTCGGAAGGAAACAAGTTGCTCAAAACCACCAACAAAACCAAGAAGATTCTTTGTCTGTTGGAAATGGAGGTAAAAAGAATACATGCATATCCGAATGACTGTATCCTCTACCGTAAAGAGTATGCAAACATGCATGTATGTCCAGTGTGCAACGCATCCCGACACAAGTGTAAGAATCAATCAAATGACGATGAGGGAATAGAGGTGAAGAAAGGACCTCCTGCTAAGGTGGCATGGTATCTTCCTATAATTCCCCATTTGAAGCGGTTTTTTGCAAACCCAAAGTAGGTAAAACTACTGCATTGGCACTCAGAGGAGCGTAAGAATGATGGAATGCTAAGACACCTTGCTGATTCCGCCCAATGGAGAAACATTGACAAGAGGTTTGTAGACCTCAGTGTAGAACTAAGGAATATAAGGTTTAGATTGAGTATAGATGGAATGAATCTTTTCTGTAACATGAGCAACCGACATAGCACTTGGCCCGTGACTCTCTATACCTACCGATTTCCTCCTTGGTTGTGTATGAAGCGTAAGTATATTTTGTTGTCGATACTTATTCAAGGGTCAAAGCAACCTAGCAATGATATTGATATGTACCTAGCACCATTAGTGGAAGATCTAAAAATATTATGGATTGAAGGGGTACAGGCCAGTATGGTATACGTACACATGAGAGAACTTTACTTTACGCTTCTTGTTGTTCTGCTCCAAAAATGATTATCCTGCTCTTGCAAACCTGTCGGGCCAAAGGACAAAAGGGGTCAAAGCATGTACTCACTGCTTAGATGATACTAAGAGTGTGTGGCTGATGCACTCGCACAAAACCATGTACATGCTCTACCGTAGGTTCCTTCAGAGGGCTCACCCATACCGCGATAGAAACAATTCAACAGAGAGAAGGATGATAGTTCAGCTCCAAGGCATTTAAGCAGAAAAGAGGTCTATGATATGGTTAAGGATTTATGTGTTGTGCTCAGAAAGGGACGTAAATCAATGACCCATGAGAAGAATATCTGGAAGAAGAGATTAATATTTTAGGACTTATCTTATTGGGAGCACCTAGAAGTTCGCCACTGCATTGACATCATGTATGTAGAGAAGAATATATGTGACAGCATGATTGGTCTCTTACTGAACATTCATGACAAAACAAAGGATAGTGTTAATGCACAGTTTGACTTGATTGATATGGATATTAGGCCTAAGTTAGCACCGATAAAGACTGATAAAGAACGAACTTACTTTCCTCCTACTTGTTACACTCTTTCCAAGGTTGAGAGAACTGAACTGTTACTTATTTCTAATTTCTACTAAAATCTGTTGATTCTACATGCTCTTGACATTGATACTACACTAAGGTAATATTCAATTAGACAATCTAGTAGAATTTTTGAGGAATTATCATAGTGATCTTTGAAATATTGACAAGAGTATAAGAAGGCCAAGTTTAGAACTTGTGCAACTCCTCACCTGAGAGCAAAAATACACTTTATTAATCTATGCATTATGCAAATTTTCAATGCCTACTTGTATGTACTATTCTGCATATTGCCTTATATATGTATATTCATGTAGCATCAAAATGAAGTTCATATAGGTGAAATTTCAATTAAATTGCTTAAGCTCTAACATTGGGAGATATTACAAAGTAATCTATGGATTTGGATTGATAGCTTGATGATGAGAATGGTCAATCATATACTGAAATTGAATTGTTCAAACTTGAGCTCTAATGTATTACTTTTTGCTGTTTTGACATTCAGTCTTGTAGTTATTACTTTTTTGTTGGCCAATTAGGCTTATTGCTGAACTTGTTTCCGTGATTCATTATAATGGAAATTTATCAAGTTTGTTGGCTAAACTAGAGTATTGTCTAGTGATCACATATGCACTGATTTCCTGCTAGCCGAAAGTCTGAGCTTTATGCTGAATTTAATAGCCCACATGTTCTATATATATGTTGAGCATAATATATTGTTTAAATGACATGGATGATTTACATACCTATATGTTGATTTGGTCATCCAATTTCACGACGAATTGGCTCAAGAATTGCTCACTTCTATTATCTTTTGAAGATGTCATCCGCTCATTCTTTGACACCATCACCGGATGCATATGATGCACCGTCCTCTGAAAAATCCTAAAAAGGAAGAGGACTTTCAAAAAGGCCTAAGGACCGATTTACCATAACGGATGTTGATACGTCTGGGACCCCTCTCAATCCTCACCGAGCAGAGCCCGCATTTTGGAGAATAGTTGGAATAGTTGCACGGGAACGGATTGAGATCACATTTGATTCATGGAAGACTGTGATCAAAAATAAAAAAAATCATCGGTGATGGAAGTTTTTCATTTGTTCGAGATCTCGAAAGAACACAAGGTCTCCATGAAATGACATGCATTGCTAACGGCGTGCAAAGTGTGGAAAAACTTCCTGAGCCTGCTTGTCAAGCAATACATGGAGAAGGATCTGACGCCCTTTAACAAGTATCCATTCCTGGAACTGCAATGGTAAGAGTTTTTGGCGATGAAGACAATAAATAATATTAGGAGTGAAAGTGCGGTGCACAGGGCCCTCTAGAAAAAAAACATGTACCCCCATAGACTCAGCACCGCTGGATATGTGGGTAAAATTCTGTAATGGAGGAAGGAGGATAAACAGGCAGTTCTACGGGAGACCTCCCCACCATTTACTGGGATCCCTGATGAGCACACCCAAAATTGGATAAGAGCGAGGTCATCTACCGTGTCGAGGGCCATCTCCTTTCGAAACCCTGCAGACAAGGAAGTGTCCCACCGCCTGGAAGCGCGGAGTGTAGAATCTTCCCAATGCTCATTCTAGGTAGTTAGGGAGAGAGATTTACTCTCCACAGCCCTAGAAAACAAGGAGCACCTGGGTCACATAAGAGGCTTTGGTCTTTACGTTCCTTGGAAATATGGTTTTGTAGAGGATTCTGTAGCGTACCGAAGTAGGAAGAGAACCAAAGCTGAGCATGAGGCATAGTTACGAGTGGACATTACGACACAAATTAGAGATGAGATGTAAAGGTTGATCAGAGATGAGATGTAAAGGTATAGGGAAAATCAGCAGGAAGCCCCCGCTGCTCCTATACTAGGCAGCCCCCAACTGTCAAAGTAGCTGCTTGTCTAACCCTACCTCAGAAAGCAATTAGCAACTTCCTGTCAATGACATCCTGGTAATAATTATTATCTCTGGAATGCTCGATCCATTGATAGGCCTGTTGGAGTAGCTAATTTTGTATCATTATGTAGATTGCTACAAAGTGCAAACTCCAAGTGAGATATGCCTCTTTTACCATGTGCGCTGCTTGGGGCCAAGCGTATCCATTCGGGCCTGGGACCTTCGTGCACGATGTGTCTCTAGTGCCAAGTTTCGCAAAAGTGAATGTGGATGGTATTCATGCCAATTTTGATGTCATTCCACTGCAGATGCCCCCCAATGACGAGGTCATGACTCTAGGGCAAGCCATTGGAATATTCATCTAGTAACCCAAGAAGGACATTTGTCTAGAGGCTCCTGCACCGGTGCTAAGTTCACGAGAGCCATCTACACTAGTGCCAAGTCCACTCAAGCTATCTGCACCGGTGCCAAGTCTACAAGAGCCATCTGCACCGGTGCCAAGTCCATGGGGGCTATTCGCACCAGAACTACCTGCATAGACGCAACAAAGTCGCGGTGCATCTACATCTCATGCTCAGTCGACTACTGTGAAATCGACCTATAGCCAAGGTGGCAAAGGCAAACCGTAAAAGACCGATGATGAGATCACTTACTTGCCGTTGGCTTGAAATTCATGCTAGGCAAACCATTGGTCGTCCCAAAAGAGCGCCTCCTAACCCTAGGACTGGCTTGCCAGAGACTGCATACATATTACATGGAACAAGCCAATAAGCCAGAGGAACAACGGCACTCGGGTGTCATCGTCAAGTTTAGGCCACATCATCTGTAGCACAATATTCATGACTGTGTCTTCACAGTGACATTCAAGGATTTATTCTTTCTTTTCACACTCGATATCCTCGACATCTCACTTATTCGATGCTAGATACTATAAGTGTGTACAATCATAGTCTACGTTTATGTAATACCGATAAATATCATATATAACTCATTGATGTTGTATATATATAGATACATGGTAACTGAAGCCAGATTAAAGAAATCACTAATTGGTTTCTTTGACCCACGCTTGGTCTCCATGGATACCATCAAAGAGGATGCATCTTTTGTCTAGAATTACATGACCACGGCATTGGTGGCTCATCACAACAAGTAATTCATACTTATGCCCTACAACCAAGTGTAAGTGCTGCACTAGTGGCTACACTAGTTAATTTGTACTTTATAAGCAATACGAACTTAGGTTTAATGACCATGACGACATACCTGTGTAGGTTCCACTGGATTCTAATTGTAATTATACCAAAATAGAATTAAAATAATATATCTTGATTCCCCAAGAAGGAACAGAATCAACTATACAATTGTCCAACGATTAATCGATAAGTAAACACATTTCCTCTATAGATAAGTCCATTGTAGTCTTTCTTTCCTTCCCAATGACTAAGGCTAACATTTTGGAATCACGTAGATCATTCACCACGTACGTTGCATAAGTACGAAAATCCAAGGGAGGGATCGACGCCCTGCGATATGATCTAGATTTTTCACTATTTGCTAGTACACATTAATTCTATATAATACTTCGTAGTAATACCTCTCAAACTAACAAATTATATTTTTGCAGTGTCACCAGCAGCCACCAAGCAACACCTGTGGATTTTATATTTGCCACAACATGTAACTACTCGTCAATTCCAGGAAGAACTGTGATACTCAGGTTTGTCAATCTTGCAATCATTATTTTACACTTATCAATTTATATATGTATACACAACATTGATCTTCCTACCGATAGATTGCATCCATCCCTTTAACTCCGTTGAAATAGGCTAACCTCAAACATATTCGAGGATAATGTGCATACTTCTTGATGTCTCGAGTCATAAAAGAAGATGGAGAGTTCCACAATATGGAATGAATTTCACTGGGATAAGATTGAGCTTAATTATTCATGTGTGTATTTGTTCAAAGTTGGACAATTTATTTTAGTTAATTGATTTGTGAAATGGATGTTCTTGTTTCTGAAAATGAATGAATGTGAATTAGATGTATATATAATATGTTGATCTGCTTGTTTTAAAGGGCATGGCTAATATTTCCTGAGGCTAGCTAATAAACAGAAATTTCAGGAGTAGAAAGGAATATCACAGATGGTTATTAACTTATAACCGTCTGTGATAATTGACAATCACAGACGGTTTTTAGTACAAGCCATCTGTGATATGTGATATATCATAGACAGTTTCAACTACAAACAGTTTGTGATAGTTTAATATCACAAATGATTTGTAGTTGAAACCGTCTGTGATGTATTACATATCATAGAAGGTTTGTACTAAAAACCATATGTGATTGTCAACTATCACATACGGTTTTTAGTAGAAACCGTCTATGATATTATGCGTCATAGACAGTTCGAAAGTCGTCTGTGATGACCTTATGTTATTACTGACCTATAAATTTATACGGCTCATGAAACCGTCTGTGATGACGTTTTTGAATCGTCTGTGATAACCTTTTCTGCAGTAGTGTGGTGCTAGCACACCGACGCACGGCGTTCTATTCCTAGACATGTGGACCTCAGTTGAGACACTACTGTGACTACAGCACTGATCAGGACAATTGCGAGGAGACAGTTGGGCAGAGGACGATCGACTACTTCCATAACATCGACGTGCGCTTCGTTGAACCGGCCGCTTCAATTTTACTTCCGCTACACTGCGTGTCTAATGGTAACAATCTATGATCTCTTACTCACATTGCTTTTCAGTTTACGCGGTAGAAAATTTAATCTGCGTTAGTATAGCATATCCGTATCCCAACAAGCAATTGGAGCATTGGTCAGCAAATAGTTCCTAAACTGTCTTGGGGTTGAACAGGTGTCTGAAACATAGCTTGTTCTATCTCATGCGTGCTAAGTTCATGAGGACTTTCCAAGGCAGCTGCATGAATGAAACAGGCATTTCAGGGAACAAAGTATCCTAGGAGGTGAATTATTCACAGCATGCATGTTGATATGCCGGTCACTTGTTCTCTGCATACTGCAAGTTGTGTGTGTCTGCTGATTACAGAGAAAGAAGCACGCAGCACAGGCACCGACAAAATGCTGATAGTCTAATCAATGAGATGTGCTTCATTTCATTCTAGGATTAGTACACAACACCAGGTAATTAAAACTTCTTGAGCGGAAACCAGGTAATTAAAACTTCAGTGGAGTTTGATCTAGATAAGTTACTTTTGCTAATGCTTGGCACACAAATGTGCTGATTAATTGCTTTCTCATCCCCTTCTTTCCTCCCTGATCCTCTTTTGATCCTTTTGTTTCTCATCTCTATCTAATATTCGGTTGATGCCTTCTTTTAGTGGATCATTGGAATCCTGCCTACCTTATCTCTAAAGAGGTGGGAAGGGACATGTGCTAAAGCAAAGTTCAGTGTATTCAGAAGCTACCCAATAGCTTAGCTTGATGTGCAAGTTGTAAGACTAGAGTTGCAACCGATACCAAATTCAATTATTTCTCAGGATAGGAAAGAACAATTCATTTCTCTGCTCATTTAGTGTCACAGCCCAAAAAATTCCAAATTTTCATTAATTTTCCACAAAAATCTCTCAAGTTGTTTATTGAGTTTTTCTAAGTTTTTCATGTGCCGGAAATGCCATCTTATTTCTCTAGAAATCCTGAAAAACCATCTTTTTCTTAATTTTCCTTTTTCCTCTCTTGGGCTGAATCTGGTCTAGCTCGTGTTCCTTTTTCTTTCCTTTTCCCATGGCCCGTTTCCTTCTTTGGCCCAACGCCGCACTAGCATCGTTCTCCCACGGCCCATCTCATCCTTGGCCCAACTCTCGCGTCCGTACCACACCAACCAGCTGCCTGCACCTTGGCCACTCCTGCTTCATCAGCTCGCCCAACCAAACTCGTCGCCAATACTTCGCCATCCCTACCACCCCGCTAGCCACCTTGCCTTTGTGCCAATGCCACCTTAACTCTTCTCAAAGACTTCTACGCCATCGCCTACTAGCTTTCCCGTGAAACATGCTCGCTCACCCACGCCATCACCCACACACCATCTCCACCGCTTGCCGCTCCCTTGTACCACAGCCTCCGAGTAGCTATAAAGCCAGCAACAACCCCATCAGCTAGCCTTTTCCTTCCTCTTCAATTTTTAGAGCCAGCCGCACCACCACCAAGCCTTGCCGTCATCCTCAAGTCCGTGAGAATGCTGCCTTTCCCTTCGCCCACTTGGGTAAATCCCCAAAATTCACCTTCATCTTTGCCTCCCTTCCCAAATTGATTGTGCCTTTACCTTCCTTGTTGCCTTGTGATTCTCTTGGTACCTTTCCAGAGCTTAGGTGTCACCGGAATTTCCATCGCCATTCACCATACCACTAGTCTTGTCACCGCCACCGCCGATCTGCCATCTCCATCTTTCCCTTACCTTGCCATCTATGTCACGTGGTGCGCGTCATCACACTAGTACTCTCCATCACCTTCGTCGACCACCGCGCCCACCGTACATGGCTACCATCGAGCTTCATACCGTAGCCATGGCCATCACAGCCGCGAGCTCTCCTTGCTATGTCCCAAGCCACGCCATCCTCACCAGAAGAATCTCCATATGTACGTCGTGCCCGTGTGCCCACTGCTTGCACCGGGGACCACCGGAGTTCACCACCAGTGAGTTCCTCCCTTTATACGGCTGCCACCATTACCTTATCTCTTCTGACCATTGCCACCTTACCTTGTCTCTTCTGACCACTGCGATCCTTGCCATCCTCTCAGACCACCCAAAATAGGTTCGCGATGCCTGAAAGCACATCTTGTGCGCATCACTACCGCTATTCCACTGTCGTGTCATTGTCACCATTGTCTTCTCTCTTTGTTCTCCTCTAAGAAGAAGAATAGTATTGGTAGGCAGTTCTCACCTATTCTAACCCAGCCTTCTCACTCACTTGACCCGAGTCGTATGCACCCGATTGAGCCCGAGCCTAGTACTATGCACACGTGGTTGAGTCAGATTGCTTCACACTAACCCAAACCAGACCCAAACTGGTTTCAGAATGAGTCCAGTCTGAGTCAGCCCATTTAAGTCCAACCCATTTCCAACCAATTCAGACCATTTTAGAATTGATTCATGACTGGTTCACATGATTCCAGACTGATTCCCACTGAGTCAAAATTGATTCTACATAGTAGACTTAATCTAAATCCTAATGGGCCCTCCAAACATCATTGTTCACCCCCCCCCCCACTTCCAAATCCAAGCTTTCCAAAGCTGACTCTTCATCAGTTTTCCATTCCATTCGCTTTTCGATGTTGTTTTTTCTTTTGATAGTGTTTTATTTGTAGCTTTGCAATAGGCTTATTTGGCTTTATTCATGTGTATGTACACTAGATTATAGAGAAGAAACCCCTCGAGACAACTGGAACAGTAAGCAACAACCCTAAAATCTACGAAGGAGTGGAAGTCGACTACGAGTTACAAGGCAAGCCACGTTCCTGATCATGTTGGATTCCTATTAGTTAGGTTATATTACATATGGATTAATTTCTGTATTATTTAATTGTCAATGCTATTTGTTATCAATTACTTTTGAATAATCCTTTTTAAATAGTTTATATATTTAATTACATTGTTTACTTACCATCCTTGATAATAATCTGGTCTGGTTTTCTTTAATAAACCTAGAGTAAGTATATCATACTTTAGATTTGCATAGTAGTGAACATGAATAACAATGATAATGTCATTACATTGTGGTCTGCCGTCAGGAGTTAACGCATTGGAATTTATGACCATTGTGGTATGATGAATAAAAGTGTTGGGTTACTCACCTGGAGTGATGTTATGGATAATGCTAGCTGAGGGAAAATATGGGTTGTGGTTTGGAGGTGATTGTGTGTATATGCTACCCAGTGGTTGCGTGCACAAGTCTCTGCAGGAAAAGTGGTTCCATCCAAAGCATATAAGAAATAATTAACTTGTCCCATGAAAAAAGAAATTATTACTACCCATCCATAGGATCGATTACTCAAACTTGATTCAGTTACCACATTAATTTTATTGGTATTGCCATGGTAGGTTCGGTGTTGGCGTAGACCACAGATCGGTCTATGCCACAGTATGATCCCTAGGAGTAGCAGAGGAGTCACCCGTACCTAGGCCTAGTAAGGAAACCACTACTGAGAGCGAACTTCTCTATACTTAGTAGTACTATTGTTGTGAATCAGTAATGAATCACGTTATTCCAGCTCTGTCCAAGTCATGGATATTGTGTGGGTAAAATTTGGCATTCTCTACAAAGATTAAACCAAATTATTTGAATGTGCCATACTTCCGGTTAATGAAGCTGTGTCGAAAGGGGTGATACCTAAATCAAGGCATAAGACATTAATTGCAAGAGCTTGGAAGTGAGAACTTGTTAATGGGCAACCCCTTAACAAAATCTTCTTTATGAACTTGTTTTGATTCAAGTCAAATATTTACAAATGAAACTATATTGGTACTAGTGATGATAGGTTCAAAGCAAACATTCTTTGATAGACATTTTCCATGAAATCCTCAAATGTATTATAAAACTTTACCACCATGGTTTGTTGAGTATGAATGTACTCATTCTT
The DNA here is from genome assembly GCA_036346575.1 of Dendrocalamus sinicus. Lineage (NCBI taxonomy): Eukaryota > Viridiplantae > Streptophyta > Magnoliopsida > Poales > Poaceae > Dendrocalamus > Dendrocalamus sinicus. Next base: position 25,951,063 of record CM070663.1, read on the forward strand.
GTATACTTTGGTTGAGACAATGATTATTATGAAGAGGACATGCCAATAGATAATGAATACTACGATAGCGAAGATCATATATTTTTGGTCTACCTTAGACTCAATCGTTGCCTATGGTATGGCCATCTTTTGTCGTCTCCCATCTATAATATAAGTATGTTTGGCTTGTAAGGCTTAAAATTCTGACTGCTATATCTACTTTATGTAAGAACTCTTTTATGGCATTTTATCATAAGTAGGATGCTTATCAATCTGTGTGCAACTGAAATCCTGAATAGTAGTGTGAATACGAAGATTCTTGGTAAATCTAGAGTCCCCACATTTAGTCATGAAAAATCTATTCGCTATTGAGGATAGTGACTCATATCCTAGTCTCAAAGGATTTGAAAAGGTATGCTATAAGGAGTCATACATGAATCTTAATAGGATTAGGATTTCTACTTTGTTTTGAAATAGGATTCTAACTCCACTTTGGTGGAGAGCTAGGGGGACTATATAAAGCCACGAGTGGTGGTCACAGAGAACTCAAACAATCAAGCAACAAAGTAAAGAAACCACTTATCCAAAGGTAGAGGTGCGTGAAAGAATTAGAGGCTGAGTTATTCTTTAACACTATATTCTTATATAATACAAGGATCCAAGAGTCCTAAAAGATTTGAGAGAGTTGTGGGAGAGCTATAATTTCTTGTACTCTTTCGAGGTTGTGTTTCAGAAATTTACGGTCGGTTTTGCTAAATCTTTTCTCTCTTTTTGTGGTTGTTTTAATGTCGTTATTTTGATTTTCTCTGTGAGATTCATCTTTTTCATTCCTAATACCGTGCATGCTCGTGTCGTATCTCATAAACTCTGATCCAATCTAGGGGCTGCCGCACATAATAAGGGGCATCATAGTGTAACAAGTGGTATCAAACCTGGGCTGGATTAATCTTATTTGTGGGGAAGTCGGTAAAGCATCAGATGACACAAAATCAAGATCGATGTCGATGATATGAAATTAAGTCGGGAAATTTAATGGTAGAGAAAATTTTAGCGTGTGGCAATATGTGGTGAAGGATGTCATTGTCCAACAGGAGCTAATTGATGCTCTTGAAGGGGACAAACTAGAAAAGATGTCCACTGAAGACTAGAAAGTGATGGAGGGGAAGGCTATCAGTACAATTCGTCTATGTCTCTCCAATGAGGTAAAGTACCGCTGATTAATGAGAATTTGCCAAAGAAATTATGGAAGGACTTAGAATAATTGTATATGGCACAGTTGTTAACAAACCGGTGGGTGTTAAAGTGACAACTTTACATGTTGCGTATGGAGGAAGGTACATGATTCGTTGACCATATCAATGTCATCGGCAAGCTTATCACACAGCTGACTAATGTGGATGAGAAAATTGAAGAGAAAGATTGTCATACTAGCATCATCTCTACCACCATCATGGGAACAAATGGTGATGAATATTCTCATTGGGAAAACTACTCTCAACTTCAATGAGGCAGTTGGATATCTATTGGAGGCAGATTCCTTAAAAAAGCTATTGAAATCTTTATCCTCAGGTGATCAAACATTAGTTGTAGTAGATGTTGCAGGTAGTAGCAAAAGTCAAAGGCACATGTGTATGCTATCTATATGACGATGAAGGTCATATGATAAAAGATTGTTTGAGTTGGAAGCAAATATAAGGGTGCATGCTCAGTGGCGATACCAAAGGATCATTCGGGCATACTAGTCATCAGCCAATCAGGTACTTTTCATGAATGGATATTAGATCTAGGTTGTTGCTTCCATATATGTTTGGTAAGGGAGATGTTTGATGAAACATCACTACATCTGGTGTATGAAACTATTCACTTAGCAGATTATAAGGAGTATGCAATTATTGAGATGGGAATGGTTACATTGGAGATGTATGATAGAGCACATCACATATTGATGGGAGTTCGATATGTGAGGTCGTTTGAACTCGAAAGTTGTGAGGTATCATTTCAAAGTGGGATCATGCGAGTTACTTGCAAAGGGCAAATGGTCATGAAAAGTATCTGAGGCAATAGAGGATGCCAATTGATGTGTACACGTAAAGAAAGGGCAACCAATTGGAGGTTTGATAAAACTTCTGGTCAGAAGAAGGAAACCATATTATCAATGGTAAGTACTTAGATCTCATATGTAGGTATGTGCAGAACTGCAAAGACAATTGCAAAATCTAGCTGTCGCAAAGGTGAAGATGTAAGTTGTTGATAGAAGTAAGATGTAGTGGAACCAACCATGCGGTACTGACGAGCAGTTGGAGCTTGGAGGCAATACAAACCTACGACTTGAAAAGCTATAGGAACATGAGGTATGATTAATCAAACTACACAATAAAGAAGCTCTCAAGTGGAGGATTAGAGCAGGCTAGCCTGGACAATTATACGAATATTGTGGTGATGTGCATGAGCCCCTATGATGGGGGCACTCCTAAATGTGGGGGAAAACAAAAAAAAATATGTAGCCGAATTGAAGCAAGTTCTTTGATAAGCACAATTACTACATGGATAAGAGTCATGGTGGAAATTATTGAGTATGATAACTTATATCCTGTCTCTTAGGATTTAGAAAGGTGTACGATAAGGAATCATAGATGAATCCTAATACGATTAGGATTCCTACTTTTTTTTGAAGTAGGATTCCAACTCCACTTTGGAGGCGGGATAGGGGGACTATATAAAGCCACGAGGGAAGAACCCAAGCAATCAAGTAAAAAAAGCAAAGAAGCACTCATCCAGAGGTAGAGATACATGGGAGGATTAGAGACTAAGTTATTCTTTATTACTAGATTTTTGTATAAGGTAAGGGTTCGAGGATCCTAAAAGATTCAAGAGGGTTATGAGACATCGACAATTCTTTGTGCTCTCTTGAGGTTGTGCTTAAGAACTTTACGGTCGATTTTGTTAAATCTTTTCTCTCTCGAATGGTTACTGCAATGTTTGGTTCTCTCTACAAGATTCATCTTCTTTGTTCTTTATATCGTGCACACTTGTGCTATTTTTTACAAACTCTGATTCGATCCAGAGGCTACTGCGCATAAGAAGAGGTATCAAAGTTTAACATTCACAATTTCCTAGGCTTTCCTTCAAAGGAAAGATTTCTTCAATACGATTCATGTTGTTGTTAGTGATATGCTCCAGAGACAATTATGGAGATGATTGTATTACTTCTATGTTTATGATCTTTTGAATAATATGTTGTTTTGTCCCTTAAATAAATATCGTTTACATTGATCAATAAGTATGTGACTTATTTGTGAAACTCTTTATTCATATTTTGATATTATTCTAAATTGTTCTTATCTTATGTCATTATGCAGGACAATTATAATTTACAGATCAACACATGTATTGATTGATGATCATATTTCATGGATCATGGATATAGGGATACCGAATTAATATGTGGACATATGTTAGAGAACATAGTACTGGATTGACCTATCACGAGACACTGCAGGAATTGTTATATTCTTAAGTGTCATTAGTTGGTCTCATCATAGTGTATGTAGGATCCTTAGATCTAAGATCATCACGGTTTTCTTCATATATAATAGTTTACTTAGGGGTTGTCAAACACTACTCTGTAACTTGGTAGTCATAAAGATAGATTTCAGGTTTACTATAAAACATGCAGAGAAATATGAACGATTAAGATGTAATTTTCCCCTCCAATATAATGGGAGAGATATCTCTGAGCTCTTCAATATAGTTGTATTAAGGAAGTGCATGGCCATGCCGAATATGGTTGAGGAGTCAATCACAACTGAATAATCCACCATACGTTCAAGTGAATGATCGAGCTATCATAGGATGGCATACTTCTCGCCTTGAATTCAATTTTGTATCATGAGGCAAAGGGATCGTTACATAAGCACTATATAGATTCATCTGGTATCATTTTTATTTATATTTGGGACTCATGATGTCCTGCTAGGGACCGCTACCGACTTATAGACCAGAAAGAAGTTTTTTGCCTATGGCCAAATATACATAAACCTATAGAATCACATACTTAACAGGTTGGAGCGATAAGGTCCGGATGATAGGCTCCGGGTGAGATATGATCTCTAATCGTATTGGATAAGCATCTGATTTAAGGCTATATAAAGAGAGATACGGGGGCTGAGGGTTGCATCTAAAACACATCCATCGAAGCCCTAGCCACCACTTTTCATAACCCTACCGACGCACGGCGTTCCATCTTTAGATGTGTGGATCTCGATAGAGGTGCTGCTGTGACTGCAGCGCTGATAATGACAACTGCGAGGAGACGGTTGGTCAGAGGACGATCAACTACTCTACTACACCGACGCGCGCTTCGTTGAACTGGACGCTGCAACTCTATTTCTGTTGCAATGCGCGTCTAGTGGTAACGATCTATGATCTCTTACTCGTATGGCTCGCTGGTTTACGTGATTGAAGATTTTAATCTACGCTAGTATAACCTACTACCCATATGTGAATAGCTATAACTACAAGGTTACCCATCAGTAAATTCTATGGCTACCACGCTCTCTCCAAAAGTCCACAAAGCAAGATTCCCATAGATTGGTCATGGAAAGCTCATGGTAAAACCATCAGAGCTAACAGGAAACCTAGCAAGAGCCATCAAGGAAAAACAGTTACAGCACAGAAACATCGTTTCCTTCCTAATCAATTGCTGTACTTTCCTTTTACCCTAAGAAAAAAATGACTAGCATGTCCGCGACTCACTGATAGTTTTAACTTTTCGAGCAAGTTCACCGTGCATAAAACTCAGCATGGTCATTTGCCGTAAAAGATTATTAAAATCGGATTGTAAAGATAACAGTAATAAGAATAGGAACCCCAATGGTCAGGTAATTATGCAGCAATTATGTGCTTGCCCGGGGAAGGCATGTTACTTCACTGACAGGTGCATAGGAATTCCTCATGTGCGTTACCTTGGCGCCTTGCCGGAGTACTTTTCCGATTCCCTCGGGTCCACACACACTCTCAATCCTCTTTTTCTTCCTGATGCCTTTAAAAATCTGATGATAGACTTTGATGAGCTCTTTAGAAAGAATTATTGATGATGCTCTCACCTTTGCCAAATGACCTGTGACTTGTTGTGGCAGCCAGTGCTTGCTTCTTCCCTCCCTCACCTCACCTCACCTCACCTAGCCCAGCATCATTCAAGAATCTGCTTTTTTTTTCACCTCGGCGTGGAATATGTTAAAGTAGCAAGAAAACACGAGAAAAAGAGGCCATTTTTAACAAGTACTACATCAGATTGCTTAAAGTAAAGCCAGCCACCATTTCTTGATTTCCAAAATGCTGTCTAGGCTTTAGTCAGACCCTTTTTTTTCATGCTGAATTGGAGGCAGCATGAACAAAGGCAGGTGAGGTGAGGAGGAAAGGAAATTCGCGTATCTCGGCCCGATGCTTCGGTTCGCGCTTTAACCCTCGGTATGAACATGAATATTCGCGTTGAAAATTCAGACAAGCGCAAGGATGCCGCATAAGATGCCAATATCAATATGCCCCTCCCCTACCATGCAAATTCACTGCTTATGCAAATACACAATCATGAGATGCCGGAACAAGGGAAGGGTTTGCAAGCTAGCAACAAGGCAATGTTGCAAGACAATGCAGGCCAAAACAGTAGTTCATTAGTGGACAAGATGCTTGTCTAGAAGCTAAGATGGGAGCTGACAGCATATTGCAAGGCCAGCGAGGGGGCTCCAAGTGTGGAACCGTGAAAAGGACCGGTGCTTTCAGAGGGAAACGTGCGTTGTTCTGACTGGACGACTGTTCTTCACTCGTCACCTTGCAAGAGCCTGCTCCTTGTACCGTTCGTTCAGAATTCAGATCTGCAAGAGCAAGACCCGGAAAAAAAACATCATCACTGACATGCTCTTGGTCAGATCGATCACTGAATCAAACGGCACAAGCTGAGGCTAATTAACTAATAACAATTTTAAAAAGATGGTGCTATTGCAACTGCACACAAGATAATGTACATATGGTTCATGTGTATATGTACTTGCTTCAAGGATCTTGTGTGAATGAATAGTGAGCAAGCCAAGCAGTGTCCATGGCTAGTCCAAAGCTATCCCTATCTTGTACATGTCTTTGCATTCCCTTTCCTGGTATGGTTTTCGCCTGCAGGCAAGTATGGACAGATATTTGTCAGTGACCACTTGTCATGGGAACAACACGAGAGCATATGGAAGTGGCCTGCATGCTGCGCCACTGTGATAGGTCTGAAAGGCCATTGTTTTCTGGCGCTGCAAAAGGACTGAAATTCCTAGAGCACCAGAGCTTGCCGCCAATGTACAAGTACAGCATGAATATGCCCCTGCTACTCTGGCCTGGTTTCAGTTCAGACATATTCCACTGAAGAAATTCCCTGATTTTGATATTTTACCCTGCAAGGTTTTCAGAAAAAAAAAAAGAGCATTGCATCCTTCCTTTCCCTCTCCGTAGGACGCCTTCAAAAACTAAATCATCCAAAGTTGTGTTTGATTAGAACCCTCACTACAAATATTAAAACAGTAAAAAGCTGATGAGCCAAGTTCCATGACAAAGTTTCATTAGTACTACTTCGTTCGCGTAGCCACTTCTAAGAAAGAAAATTGCACAGATTCTACGGCCCGCAGTTCAGTTAGAAACCGGCACAAATTTCTTGCCGAAATGTAGCATCCATCGTAAGTTGAATAGCACCATACAACATATATAATCCGTACATTATTCTTGTGTTTGTGGGGGATAGAAATGAAATGGAATGAAATAGGACCAGTTCAATTTCGCTGTGACTTTTAACTGAAATAACATTACAACGACTGTTAATTTTATATAAAGTATTCAATTAAAATAATATAAAGAAAAATATTAGATTCAAAAACCAACGTATTTTAAATAGCTTTTTGACTTTTTGTTAAGAACGGGCCGTAGTCTCACACCGAGAATACGACCATCTCGTGCTGTCACTGCCACTCGTCTCAGTCACCGCGCACACAAACACGCGCGTAGGTATGTACGTACGTACACACATACACACACCTGCCTTTTAACAGAAGCTTCCTTTTGATCCATGCCGATCGATAGCTAAGTCTCGATTGCTTCCGTGCTCTGAGATCTGGATTAGATTCCTTGATTCCCCTATCATAAGAAAAGCCAAAGGCAGTTTGCCAATTGCATCGGGATACTAATGGGGCTGGCTGCCCCCTCCCTCTCCTCAACTGCATGCAGTGGTTCTTCTTTCTTCCCCTCTCTCATGCAGTGGTTCTTCTTCTTTCTTCCCCCCCCCCCCCTCCCTCTCTCCTTTTTCTTTACCAATCTATCCTTTTTCTTTCTTGCTTGCTTCTTGTGCACGCTCCTTCTATTTTGATTTTTATTTTTTAGTTTTTGTTTTTACTGCAGGCGGTGAGATCAGAGAAGCATCTTTATATCTATCTTCCCTTGAAAGCAAATTTTGGTGTGTGTGTGTGTGTGTGTTGGGGGATTAAAGTTGCATCCTCGTTGCTGAAGAGTGGTGGTGGTGGGGCTCCGAGAATCCAACAAAGGAAGGTGAGAAGTGTGAGAAAACAGCAACAAGAGAACAATAATGATCTTATTCTTTTCGGTTTATAACTTATGATTTTCTCCGAATAAATAAACATAATGACTTCTTCGTTAATTTTTTGAAATGATTTATTAGAATACTCTTTTCAAAATAATTTATCTGCGTCAATTTATTCATACAAACATTTGTAATAAAGCTAAAAGTTATAAATTGTACTAAAAAAGAATTCACCTAAAGCATCACAAACAGCAGGAGGCACTTTTTCTCCATCTCTCTCCTCCCTTCATCTTTTCTTTTTTTATTTTTTTTCTATCCTTTTGAGAACCATGTAGTTGAACTGTTTTGCTTTTCCCTGCCTACTGCTCAAAGATTCTCCCCCTTTCAGGTCAAAGAAGTGAAAGCAAAAGGAGGAACAATTAGGGGGGAGAGAGAGGGAGTGAGCGACATGGATGTGGAGGCGAGCTGAGGCGCAAAAGATGGCTGGCCCCCAGCTACCTCATGCGTTATATTCCCTTGCATATTCGCGGCTGCCTGGCGTTGCATCCGTCGTTTGTATCCATACATATTGCCACTACACAAAGAGGAAGACGAATACATATCCGAGTAGTGGAGTCCGAGGAAAGGAACCAACCGAGGTAGCCTGCCTATAAGAGAGGCCACGGCTCGCTCGCGGCATCGCTTGCGAGCGTGCGCGCTTGTGTTTTGTAGTAGCCTCGGCGAGTGCTGTTCTTGGAGCTAGAGTTTGCTTGCTGTCTTCAGCTACCTCCTCTCCGGTCGCCGCGGCATCTCATGCTGGCCACGCCGCTGATCCTGCAGCGATACCGCGCACCGTGGTGGGCTCGCTGGAAATGTCGTCGCCCGACCAGCAGCACGGCGAGGCGAGGCCGAGGCTCAAGTGGACGCGCCAGCTGCACGAGCGGTTCGTCCTCGCCGTGTCGGAGCACGGCGGCGCAGACAGTAAGTGATCGCCGCCAGCCGGCTCGAAACGATCGCTTCTCTTCTTCCGTTGATCGTTTCTTGGCATTGCAGGAGCGACGCCCAAGTCCGTGCTGAGGGCGATGGCCGTGCCGGGGCTCACCCTGTGCCATCTAAAGAGACACCTCCAGGTGCGGCGCCGGTCACCGGCAAATGATCCGAGCAGCTGATTCTTATGAACTGAATTATTCTGATTTCTGACCATGTAAGTTCACTGCTGCCGCAGAAGTATCGGTTGGCGGTGAGCCGCGACCTCGCCGCCTCGCTCCCCGGCAATGGAGGAGGCCTGAACGACCGATCATCCTCCGAGAGCCCACCGAACGAGTACGATGACGATAGCACCACCGAGTTGCATACATTTGTTTACGCCGATGATGCCGACGCCGACGCCAACGACGGCAATGATACTAAAGAAGCTCTCTGTGATTCTTCCTGGAGCATGGCGCAGATGCAGAGGGAGGTGCAGCGGAAGCTGCAGGAGCAGATCGAGGTAAAGAAAACGAATCACTTCCCAGCACAGAAATTTTTCAGGGTTCGTTCAGATTGTCAGTTCGCGGTTGTCGAGATGATCGAGCCTGCTTCGTTCGATCCATGGCAGGTCCAGAGGCACCTGCAGCTGAGGATCGAGGCGCAGGGGAGGTACCTGCAGTCCGTGCTTCTCAGGGCGCAGCAAGTCCTCGCCGATCACAGCCTGGCCAGCTCGCCGGAGGCCGCCAAGGAGGAGCTCTCGGAGCTCGTCTCCGCGGTGGAGACCGAGTGCCTGTCCTCCCCGTCCCCGCCGCCGCGGCGCCACCGCTCCACCGACAGCTGCGTGACATCATCGTCGTCGGAGCCCGAGAGCAAGGCCGCCGGGTCGAAGCGGCTCTACACCTGCATGCACTGCCGCGACTGCACCGTCGAGCAGGAGGTGCAGGGCAAGAGGACGTTCCCCTTCCTGCGGAGGCATGAGGCAGAGCCAGAAGAAGCAGAAGCAGAGGATGGCAGCTCATCAGAGATCGATCTCAACAGGTAGGGAAGACATGGAAGGAAAGGAAGCACTCTCTCTCTCTCTCTCTCTCTCTCTCTCTGCTGTGCTGTGCATTGCAACAGTGGGTGACTGGTGGGATCAGGGTGGCCTCCAAGGTTGCGACAATGCTTTTCAGCAATGTCTGGCCTTCTGCTGCAACAGCTAGTACACTGCTGCAACCGCTCTTTCATTATATGATATATAATATTTTATTTATATATAATTATCTATGCATGCATGCATCTGGCTCTTGTGTTTCATGTACCTGTAAAAAAAGAATCTGTAATTGGAATTGGAGGCAAGGCAGGCCCAGCTGCAGTCGCATGAGGCATGCTTGAGGTGCAAGAACATATACAATTGTGGTAGTGTCATTTATGCAGGCAGTGAGAATGATGCCTTAGGGGGCAATTATATGACTGTGAGAGATGGGAATGGTTTAGAGTGTAATTTATGAAGCAAGCTTAATTACCTCTCACATCGGTAGTTCAATTTGCAATGAGGAAAGCAAGACCGAAGTGCGAACTTTATCATGGCTTTGCATAAGCAGAATGAAAAATGAAATGCTACACAGGGAAATTTTCATGTTCAAAAATTGCGCCAGAGAGATTTACATCAGACATGAGTTTCCCTTTCCTAACTATACATGGGCGCTAATAAGCAAGACAACCATGATACAATCTAAAGATACAACTTGCTAGGCAACTGGCTGAACCTAAATCATTGACTTCCCTACTGCAGCACAGACCTTATGTTTCTGAAGAATCTTTTTGTTTTTGTGGGTTTACCTGTTGCTGCTCCTTCACCAACTCAAGACGAAGTTAGTGACTTGAGAAAAAGTAGGCCCACACCTCAAAAAATCTTCCAATTCAAAAATTCTTCATGCTACGGAGCTTGATTCCGGCAACTCTCATTTATTGTACATTGTTCATATTTGTATCCATCCATGGGAAAAAGAATCAAGAACATTGAAAGGATCATGTTGAGAGATAGACGCCTAGGCTGGTTTCCCCTGGCTAGTTGCTAGGGATGATTGTTCCTATGTAACCAAAACCCATCACCAAGAATGTGATGGATTGAGGAAAGAAGTAAATGAAATAGTAATCTTTCTTGTGCGCATAGTCATAGCAAGAGCATATCAGAAGGTACAGCCCAACCACAATTTCCGAGGTGTTGAACCTGGCAAATAAAAGAAAGATAATTCTATCAGTTCTTTTCTCAAAAAAATTGGCGAGAGAAAAGTCTATCAATCGGTAACACTGTGTTTGTGTCATTGCCTCCAAAATCCAACACACCCATCTGATAACATTTTGAGGCTTTTGCTTTCAGGTATCTTCAGACAATTGTGACCCACTGTCTTATTCCATCACCAAATGGTGGTTCAGTGACAAGAATTTTTAGTTGGTTAATGAACCGTGGATTTGTCCCATAGTTTAAACTTCTCTTTCAGATATATGCCGTTGATGTTTTTACCTGTGCACAGGTTTCTGCTACTTTTTAATTATTCTTGTGTGTACCACAAGTTTAGGAATGCAGATATGGTCTTGATATGCTTTAGCTTTCACTGAACATATCCAGCAAAGTATTTGAGATACTAGAGTAGAACACAGATCATATGCAAGGTTAATTACCTCTTCCATGCTGTGAATTGGAACTTCTTAGGAATGGCAATATTAGGTTTTGTCTTGAGCATATCTCCTAGTTTTTCTGTGACAACCCACTCGTTGACCCTTGCTGCTTCGAAGAAGCCAATGAAGACAGCTTTACAACGGTGCAAGAACATGACATTCTCGAACAATACCCAGAAGATAATTAAATGGAAGGACCTACAAGGTGGACAATGAACAATATTATTCAGAATTGTTTTGATTGGCAAGAGGAAATTATGCGATATGTCCTGCTACAAAGGAATTCCACTGACAAAACATCCATATGATGGCCTAATCTATGAAGTGTGATACCAAGGGGAAAGTAAAGAACAGGAAAATTACTATACTCCCTATATTCTTTTGTGAAAGAAAAGAATAACGCTTCATATTAGGTTCACAACATCTTTAACTGTAATGCACATCAAGAGCTTCCATGAAAGGGAAGTACTAATTGCCAGGCGATGGCCGCTCGGATCGAAGATGGTAGGGGAGGATGGGAGCGGACGAAAACACGCCGTGGTGGACGTGTGGCTGGGCAGAATTCCCAGCCGCACCAGAAGGGAACCGGGAGGCAAGGAAGTCGCAAGGGATCAGGTACTTGTACTTCCTAGTCCTTGCTTACTTTATTCAATCATCCTCTTCTCTTTAAATAGAGATAACCTAACAATTCCAATCTAATAGCAAAAGGAAAGGATCTTAAGGATCCATTAATCTGATCCGAAGGATCTTATATAATACAAAGTTTATCTAGACCTTCCAAAGTGCAACCCTTGCCTTATTCCGTCGCCTCTAGGGCCGGCTGGACCAGCTGGTCCTTGGTCTTGTGGCGCCGGCCATATACCCGACCCCACATGACATCTCTCCCCCCATTGACAAACATGTTGTCCTCGAACTGGAAAGAGGGATAAAACTCCCGAAAAGTAGTGACGTCTTCCCAAGAGGCGTCCGCTGCTTGAAGCCCTTCCCACTGGACGAGGATTTGCCATTTGTCTCTCGCCAGTATGGCACAGACCATCTTGGTTAGTGTTGGAATGACTCGTCCATGAAGTAGAGGAGGCAATGGCGGCCGAACTGCTGGCGGAGTGCCTTCAAACTTCTTGAGGAGGTTGATATGAAAGACATCATGTAAACGTGTGGACTTTCGCAAGTCCAGCTGATATGCCACCTCATTGATCTTTGAGAGGACACAATACGGCCCATAGTACTTAGGACCGAGTTTAGCACGCCGTGCACCTGGCAGGGTGGCGGCTACCCGATGGTGAAGTCGCAGCCACACATAATATCCTATGGCAAAGTGAACGCTGCGGTGCTTGCGGTCATAGAACTTTTTGTAGCACTCTTGAGCATGTAGTAACCTGCGACGAACATCAGACAAGAACAAGTCGCGGTCTTGGAGCTCTTGATCCACTGCCGACGTGCGTGCCTCACTAGGCTCATACTCACGGAAGGAGGGGGTCCCTCCCATACACAATCCGAAAAGGGGTAGTCTGCAAGGCTGAATGGAAGGCAGTGTTGTAGACGAATTCAGCCCAGAGCAACCATTTGAGCCATTGGCAGGGATGATCCCCCGTCATACAGTGGAGATACATCGTGATGACTTTGTTGAACACCTCAGACTACCCGTCGAGTTGAGGATGGAATGTTGTGCTCATAGCAAGGTTTGTGTTGCAGTGCTGAAATAAGTTCTTCCAGAAGTTGGATGATGTAAAGACAGGATCTTTGTCGGAGACAATTGACACCGGTATGCCGTGTAGCCACACAATTTCAGCAAAGAAAACCTAGGCGATGGAGGATGCCGAATAGGGATGTGCGAGTGGAATGAAGTGAGCATACTTGGAGAATCGATCCACAACGGTCAAGATGACGGACTTCCCGCCCACCTTTGGCAAACCTTCGATAAAATCCATGGAGATGTCTGACCAAATGCGGCTTGGGACCTCTAATGGCGACAGCAATCCAGTCGGTTGAAGCTGTTAGGCCTTATTGCGCTGACAGATGGTGCATGCGCGGACATACTCCTGCACCACCGCCCGATCCTGAGGAATATGGAAATTTTGGCGGAGGCGATGCAGGGTCTTCTGGATGCCGTCATGTGCTGCCGCGAGAACTGCCGCATGGAGCAGGGCGGAACGTGGGCACACCGACCAAAACACCACACCGTCCACCAATGATCACGGTGTGGTGAGCTCTCCCGTCTCGATGCGTGTGCAGAGGTCTGACAGCTCGGGCTCCGAAAGTGCAGCCTGGTAGAGCTCACCAAAGAAGGTGAATCGGGGCGCTGATATGACGAGGATGTCGCCTGGTTCGACGTCCTTCGGGGAAAGGGTGTCGAACACAATGTTAAGGCGTCCTGGCTTGAATTCCACTGCAAAATCAAAGCCGAATAGTTTGCTTACCCACTGATGTTGGGAAATAGTAGATAGCCGTTGTTTGAGGAGGAATTTGAGAGCGTAGTGATCCATGCAAACTTTGAATGGTCATCCCCATAGATATGGCCTCCAGTGGCGAACAGCCTGAATGAGTCCAATTAACTCGCGTTCATATGCCGCCAACTTGGCGTGGCATGCGACGATGGGTCGACTAAAGAAAGCAATGGCACTGGCACCTTGATGAAGCACAACACCGAATCCGGTCGCTGAGGCATCGCATACCACGACAAATGGAGCCGAAAAGTCTAGCAATTGGAGCACAAGCACCGACATCGGTGCCTTCTTACGTAGACCACGCGAAGCCCTCCTTACGTAGTAGTCGCGTCAAGGGTGAGGCGATCATGCCATAATCCTTCATAAATCGCTGGTAGTAGCCGACTATGCCCAGAAAACCCCAGAGGTCACGCACCGACTAGGGTCGTGGCCAGTCGAGGACGCCAGCCACCTTGGTCTGATCCATGGCTACGCCCTTGGTCCGGATGATGTGGCCAAGGTGTGCTACCGAAGTGTCTCCAAAAAGGCATTTAGACTTTCTCAGGAAGAGCTGATGTTGTTGGAGACACTGAAGCACTGCTCAAACATGTCGTAGATGATCCGCCCAAGATGCACTATAAATCAAAATATCGTCAAAGAACACCAGGACGAAACGATGCAGGTAGGGCCGCAGAACCTCGTTCATGAGGGTTTGAAAAGTTGTCGGAGCATTGGACAGGCCGAAAGGCATAATCAGAAATTCAAATAGGCCCTCATCAGTGTGGAATGTTGTTTTCTCCACGTCTTCTGGCGCCATTCGAACCTAATGATATCCCGAGCAGAGGTCGAGCTTGGAGAAGAATTGTGCTCCCTTAAGCTTGTCCAAGAGCTCCTCGACCATGCCATGTGATGTGTCGATGCTAGCATTGGTAGCTCATCGTCAGCAGACTGAAATCCCACATGATTGGTCCGAGCGTGCGAAGCCATTGGACCCCGAGGACGACGTCGAAGCCCACCCGATACACGATCTCCGCGGCGATGAAATTGTGTGTAGAGCCCGAGTCGACTAAAGCCACTAAGGACACACCGTTGATTATCATGGCTAGCTACATCGTTTGGGACTTGCAAATCCCGGTGAGGGCTTAGAAGGGAGATGGTGGCATGCCCATCCGCTTCCTCGCCCGTGTCCTCATCCGGTTCGACTTGGAGCAATAAGAGACACTTGTAGAATCGTTGGTGGCCTAGTATGAACTTCTTGTCGCAATTGTAGCAGAGCCCTTTGCTCCTCCTGTCCTCCATCTCGACTGGTGTGAGTCGCTTGAATGGCTTGCTCGGTACCGGTGTGCCTGAATTTGCAGGCAACGGAGCTGCCGGGCTGGAGGTCACCGAGCCAGACACCGACGTATGGCCGGCATTTGTCTGGAGATGGCAGCTCGGAGGGAGCGACGGTGGTCCCATGGACTGGCGGATGCAGAAGCAGGCGTTCATACGCCCTGGCAAGGTCCATGGCGACCTCCAAGTCAGGTGGATGCTGGAGTTCGACGTGCGTCTTCAGTGGCTCACCCAATCCTGCCGTGAAAATCATCACTTGCTGCTCCTCATGAAGATGGCCACAACGAGCCAATAAGATTAAGAAGTTTTCGGTGAACTCCTCCACCGATGCCATGCACTGGAGCCCTGTTATTTCTCCCAGAGAATTATGGCGCATTGGGGTCCCGAACCTTCTATTGACGAGGTCCATGAAATGTCGCTAGTTGGGCATGCCGTCCATGCGCTCAATCCTCACGTACCACAGCTGTGCCAAGCCGGACATGTGGTATGTGGCGAGCCAGACCTTGTCCTCCAATGGTTTTTGTTGGGCCTGAAAAAATTGTTCGCACCAGTTGATCCAAGGCAACGGGTCTTCTCTTCCGTCGAAAGTCGGGAAGTTTAGCTTGAGGTAGCGAGGCGGGGTTTGATGGTTTCCCGCTGCTGGCACCAAGATGGTCACCGGCGGTAGTTGGGTAGAGAGAAACGCGGGCGTAGCAACCGAGCCTTCGCCAAGAGGGTGCTGATTGGGCACCATCTCCCCATTGCTCTCTCGACGAGACGTTGCTTCCTTGTCATCCCCCCTACGCTGACGGGTTGTCCCTACATGCGCGTGAGGCGACAGTCATGCCGAATTAATCAGCTGTTGTTGGCTTCAATCAAGCCTGCATGCTGGGTGAGTTGATCGTTGATGTTGGCGAGGACCTTGGCAGTG
The DNA here is from genome assembly GCA_036346575.1 of Dendrocalamus sinicus. Classification (NCBI taxonomy): domain Eukaryota; kingdom Viridiplantae; phylum Streptophyta; class Magnoliopsida; order Poales; family Poaceae; genus Dendrocalamus; species Dendrocalamus sinicus. The sequence goes on from CM070663.1 coordinate 25,966,880, forward strand.
TCTTCGGCAAACTTGCGCATCACCTGTTGGAAGTCATCGTCACCCCCATGGCTTGACATGGTTGTCGCAGCAACAGGTGGCTCTGATACCAAATTGTCAGGCAATGGCCGCTCGAATCGAAGACAGTAGGGGAGGATGGAAGCGGGCGAAAATGGGCAGCGCTTTGGCACCGTGGTGGACGTGTGGCTGGGTGGAATTCCCAGCCGCACCAGAAGGGAACCGGGAGGCAAGGGAGGCACAAGGGATCAAATACTTGTACTTCCTAATCCTTGCTTACTTTATTCAATCATCCTCTTCTCTTTAAATAGAGATAGCCTAACAATTCCAACCTAATAGCAAAAGGAAAGGATCTTAAGGATACACTAATCTGATCCGAAGGATCTTATCTAATAGAAAGTTTATCTAGACCTTCCTAACTGCAACCCTTGCCTTATTCCGCCGCCTCTAGGGCCAGCTGGACCGGCTGGTCCTTTGTCTTGTGGTGCCGGCCATATACCTGGCCCCACATGACACTAATGACCAAGGATTGCATAAACTATATGAGTTCGAAACAAGAACTGTCTAAAGGAATGTTGGTTGGTAATTACCTTGGAGTGCAGACTGCACTCATAAGAGTAATCGCCGTTGGAACATACACCACCCTCCATATGGGTATCTCTACTTCAGGGAAGAAGACCGACACCGGGATCACCACACAGTAGAAGAAGAAGGTGACCATGTGCGAGATAATCCTCCGTGATAGGAAGAAATGGTAGATCACGTAAAAACTTCTTCCAAATCGACACCCTTCTGCAGCATGAAAGTACAAGCAAGTGTAGGCAAATGGACAATCCAGGCGCAATGAAAAATGAATAGAGCTCTTTGCCTAACAATTTCTAATTAGAAATTCAGGTCATTTTATTTCAGTATATGTTCTTGTTAAAATAGATTTCATTTGCATAACACGAAATAATGCTAACCTTAGCCTGTATAATATCCCACACCATCTTCCTGAAGAGATTTGCGGGTCCACAAGACCAACGGTGCTGCTGGTAGCGGTAAGCTTTGAAGGTGCTTGGTAGCTCACTTTTCACCTGAGAGACCAAGAAGTAACTCATCAGATTAGCAACATTGAGCACATCATCACCGAAATTATAAACTCTGTTAACCCTGGTAATTGCAGAGAAAATTGCTATAATGGGACTTCAAACAACGTGTTTCGCTATAATAGGACTTCTAACGTTGACATCGCTAAAATGACACCCGAAACATTGGCTTCTCGTAATACATGACATTTGGCTCTTTTAATTCCAATGTTCGGGTATTTCGAAACATTAGCCAAATGTCATGTATTACAAGAAGGCAATGTTTCGGGTGTCATTTTAGCGATGTCAACGTTAGAAGTTCTATTATAGCGAAACACGTTGTTTGGAGTCTCATTATAGCAATTTTCTCGGTAATTGCACAATTATAAGCAATCTAGAACAAGAACTGACATCTAATCATACAGTACCTTGATGTTGCCATGTTGCCGATGTACACAAACTTCCATCCTCCGAGACCAGCCCTGATGTCCAAATCCATGTCCTCCACGGTCGTCCAGTCCTTCCAGCCACCTGCCTCGGCGCTCGCCCGTATCCTCCAAACATCAGCAGTCCCTGGAAAACATCGATCTGAACGTAATCTACACCAAATTGCATGATTTGCATCGCATAAAAAAAGTAAGATGAAGATCAAGAATTGAAGATACCGTTGTATCCGAAGAAGGCGCAGGAGGTGGAGCCGGACTCCTGCTCGACATTGAAGTGGTAGTCCATGGATATCTGCTGCATCCTGGTCATAAGGCACTCGCCGGCGTTGACAAACTACCATCGGGCCTGGACGAGCGCGACGGCGGGGTTGCGGGCGAGGAAGGGCACGGCGCGGGCGAGGAAGTCCGGCAACGGCTGGAAGTCGGCGTCGAACATGGCGACGTGCTCGCAGGCGGCGACGTAGGGGTGGCGCATCCCTTCCCTGAGCGCGCCGGCCTTTTACCCGGCACGGTTGCTCCGCCGCTCACACCTGACGTTCTTCCCCTTGCGCCGCCATTGCTGGCCCTCCGACCGCACCAGCTCCTGCCATTAGAGCAAGCAACCGGCCGTTAGTTTCGCACCTAAGGCCCTGTCCATGTAGACCTCCAAAGCAATCTTGCAGGATAGTAGGCCTCTTGGGCTCAGACTGGGTCAGGAGCCCACGATAGAAAAAATGGACTGATCTGGGCCTGGAAAGATTCTATCAATTATTCATCCTCGTGAAAAGTTTGCATAATTACACTATAGGATCTAGAAGTAAAAGTCAATACGAACATCTCAGTTTCTATAAGTCACTTCTATCACCACTATTTTTACTTTATATTTTATTATATCGTAATTCCGTAATTCACATAACGGTCTAAATGTTGTAGTGCTTTTCGTTTCATCGTCTTTTTATATGATGCACTATTATTTATCAGTCACTACTATTCATCAGCGGTTTCTATTAGTCACTACTATTCATCAGCCGGTTCTATCAGTTACTATTATTCATCAGCTATAATAAAAAATCATCAGCAAAAACGAATATGAACAGCAAATACGAGTCTGCACCGGGTGTTATCTTGTGTTACTTTTCTGGTCTCGGCTTCACTGTCCGCATTGCCAAGTGAATCAATTACTGGTCATTCTACTTCACTTCCTCCTGTAATTCTAGCTAAAATTGTACTGGAGTGCCAGGATTTGGTAGCCGCTAGCCTGCTGCTACTGCGCAGCATGTGAGCAACCGCGATGAAGGAAACAAAATGGTAGTAGCAAGGAGATATGCTACGAAATGCAACTGGTTTTAGTTCACTGCAAACTTCACCACAAGTTAGTAATCTTCCTCTTGTCTTTCCTTTGAGCATTATGTACACTCCTGTCTCACACGCTCTAAGTGTGTTCAGTTCGGCCAAAATAAACTAACTTATGTCTTATATTACACTGTAACTGCTTTATTTTACACTGTAACTACTGATGACTTTTTTAACGTAAATAAAATTAAAAAGAAATAAAATAAATAGGTTAACCTATCATAGGCAATATAAATGAATACAGAAAAAAAAAGAAAAAACTAAAAACTAAAAAAAAAAGCTAAAAGCCAAAAAAAAAAGACGAAATTATGAAATAGTGAACTAGAATCCAGAAGTCAAAAGTGAAACCGAAACAAGTAGAACATTAAAATGCAGAGATTTTGCCAAAAAAAAATTTGTAGAAATCAATTAATTTCCTGCTCGTAGGGGCCATAGGGCCCATGGCACATTAGCCATGCTGCCAGGTCCGTGCTTTCTCATTCTCGTTCGTCCCTTCCACTAGCATGTTAACTTCATAATTTTTTCAGAGATCAATCAGATATGTATGAGACAGCCAGACAGGGAATTTTGGCTAACCTTGACGACTGGGTCTGTGGAGTCGTCCAGCACCTGGATCACAATCCGGTCTTCCGGCCATATCAGGTTGCACGCCGCTCCGATCGACAAGCTGTACGCCTGTGATGATTAAGCAAGTACATTCGTGGCCGATTCTTACCCCTAGTGTCCAGTCTACCCTGCATATCTGTATTTGAGAAGCGCCGGTACAAGCACACTTCACGTTGGCCATTTGAATTTATGTTCTCACGCTCTGCGCATGGTGTCGAACTTTTCTTTTTTGACAAATTTATATGTGCCCCTTTCAAGGAGATGGTCCTGTTTAGAACATAAGAACGGTGTGGACCGGGAAGGAGCTCGACCAGGCATGGCGCCGGCCAAGCCCAACAACAATAGCTTAACGTGCTAGATAATATGATTTTTTTTTATCTGTGATGACACTAGTATTTTGATAGAGTACATTGCGTTGCATGTCACCGAACTTGTTTAGATGGTTCAAGTAGGTCACCTAACTCTTAAACTGGATATCTAGGTCACTAAATAATTTAAGCAGATCACTGCTATGGCATTGGCCAACGACTTATATTCAGCTTATGTGCTTGAACGTGCCATAGTATGTTGTTTCTTTGAACTCCAAGACACTATATTTGGTCCAATAAAAATAACAAAACCATTTGTTGATCTCCTGTCATCTATACACCCAGCCCAATTAGAATCTGAAAAGGCACTGAGTAAAGTCTATACTGAAAAACATCTAATTCTGAGAGAGCTATGCCATTCTCCCTGGAGTTTCTCTGAACTTGACATGGGCGTGGGCAATGGATTACACTCGAGCATATTTGTCTTTCTGAGTAAATCTGTCACGTACTTCTTCTGAGTAAGTAACATGCCAGTTTTAGTTGGAGTAACTTCTATTCCCAGGAAGTAATTCAGATTCCCAAAATCCTTGATGGCGAAGTCATTTGTCAAGTCTTTGGATCAATCGATCAGTAGCTTCAATAGAAGAACTAGTGATGATTATGTCGTCAACATATACATTGTAACCTTAGGACTTCTGGGAGTGAAAAGTGATGTATCTGCCTTTGATGGAACAAAACCAAGCTCAACCAATTTTGAACTCAATCTGAAGAACCATGCTCGAGGTGGCTGTTTTAAACTATATAGGCCTTCTAAAGTTTGCACACATACTTCTGATGCTTGCTATCATCATATCTAGGCGGTTGGCTCATATAGACATCTTCCTCAAAAACACCATACAAAAATGCATTTTGGACATCAATTTGCCGAAGATTCCACCCCTTCGAGATTTCAAGTGACAGAATCACACACATTGTAGTCGGTTTGATAACCTGAGTAAAAGTGTGAGTGTAATCAATACCATACCATTGCTTAAAACCCTTTGCTACTAGTCTTGCTTTATACCGGTCCAGTGTCCCATATGACTTTTGTTTGATTTTGAAAACCCATTTGCAGTCAACCAGATTCTAACCATGTTGTCGTGGGACAAGTATCCATGTGTTATTCTTCTGCAAAGCCTGAAACTCTGAATCTGTTGCCTCCCACCAACGTGAATCCTCTAGAGCTGAAGACGTGGGTTCTGCTGCAAAAAATGCTCTACGCCGCAGATCATATAGCATTATGCCATCTGTGTATTGCTTTGGCTATCGTATATTGTCCTCAACCTGGTGCAGAGTCGCTGCTCTTCTCGAGGGATTTCCGAATCTTTTGCACCGGCAATAGTAGTGTCAACTGGGGCACCTGACCTGATCCTAAAGACATAGAAACATCTGCATGCGGTGGTGATCATTTGGACTTTTTTTGGTGGCTTATGGCTGAAAAACACTGTAGCTGGCTGAAAAAACACTATAGCTGGCAGATGCTTATTTAGTATAATTAAATTTTAAAAAATTAAAAAATATAAAAAAAATATGTTAGCCCATTACGTATAATACAAACAAATACGGGAAAAAAGAACCGGCAAAAAAGCTCAACAAAAAGCCAAAAATTCAGAAAAAGACAAAATTTATGAATAGTAAAAATAAGCCGGAAGCTAAAAGCTGAAGCTAAAATGATCACAGCAGTCTCCTAGTTGATTATTCTCAACTACTGGCTCGGTTTGAGAAGATTGTGTAGAACATGGATAGAGCAAGGAAGGAAGGACTGCAGGGAATGTTGGCAGAGAATTTGTGCAATACACATTTTCAAAAGGGACAACAAAAGGAAACATGGTTTCATCAAATATCACATTCCGGGAGATATAGATTCGTCTCGTGGATCGATTGAGGGAATTATAGCCTTTGTGCAAGGAGCTACAGGCCAGAAAAACACACTATTGAGATCTGAGTTCTAGCTTTCGCGCATTGCATGGATACAAGTTAGGCCACCGTGCGCAGCCAAAGACCCTCAATTGATTGTAATCAGGGGGTGTCTTGAGAAGACGTTGGAGAGGAGTAGTGTTTTGGATGATAGGACTCGGAAGACAATTAATGAGATAACAACCAGTTAGAAATCCTTCATCCCAAAACCATACACGAAGGGAAGCCTGAGCGAGCAAAGCAAGACCAGTGTCAACTATGTGCCTATGTTTTTACGTTCAGCAATACTGTTCTGTTGATGGATATGAGGACATGAGACATGATGTTGTATACTGATTTTGCTAATGAAACTATGTAATTTCTGGTACTTGCCACCCCAGTCTATTTGAATGCATTTGATTTTAGAATCAAGCAAGCGCTCAACAATGCTTTGAAACTTAAGGAAAATTCGCTCAACATCTGACTTGCACTTTAGAAGATAAATCCATGTGAATCTATTGTAATCATCAATGAAACTCACATAATATTTAAACCCACTAACTGAAATTCTAGCAAGGCCCTAAACATCAGTGTATCTCTGCTCCTTAAAAGTTTGAGTTGATGGTAGTAGATCCATTCTCCCTTGACTCTCAATAGCCATCTGTTTTTCCCCGACTCTCCATAGCCGTTGGATCTCACGATCTCCCTTTCCACACGTACACGACTCCCCAACTGCTCACTATGACTAGAGAACCTCCCCCATCTCAACTCCCCTCCCTCTCAGACGCGCTCCTCTTTCTTCCAAAATCCCAATCCCCCTCTCTCTGACGTGACCACTCCCTGCTGAGTGATACTTCCACGATGGCGCCGCATCACCGCAATAAGTCAAAAAAATGAAACAACCGCTATATTATCACGGTCAATGCAAAGGAATAAAAGGGGAAAAAAGCAAAAGAAAAAACTCTAAAATATAAAAAACGAAATTAAAAGGTTGATGCGTTCCAAATGGCTTCTAGAAGCCAGAAACCGAAGCCAGTGAAATGTCATATAAGAGGTAATGCTTGCTTTCAGGGCTTATTAATGCCCTGTTTATATTGTATTCTAAAAACTGTTTTTCTATAGTAAATAATTTTTTCTATAGTACCTAACTTTTAAACGTAATGTCTTTTCAAGACAGAGTCTACTAATGATTATAGTTCATATTATAGTAACTTAATTTATATTGGTCAAAATCGTGCGCAAGTTTTTCTCTCTGTACGGTTCTTCACAAGTTGTTACTATTTATAAGCTAAAGCGAAAAGCTATCAGCAAAAGCTAATATCAATGGGCCCTAAGTTTACATGCTATATTTATAATTCATTTTCAAGATCTGTCTGAATTTGAGTATTTGACAGAATTGTTGGTGTTCAGAAACAGTGTACATTTACAAGTTTTAGCCTACTGCACAGGATATAGACTGAGGGTGCTGATGATTCTCTGTTACATGACTGAAAAGCTACAGCAGTACATTGGCAAAAAGGGTAGGTTAATTTTGGAGATCTACAGTAATCGGTAAAGCATGTTATTTCATTTACAGCTGCTGTTATTCTTGCGAGTGTGAGAAATGCATCTCTACAGGATCTGAATGGAATGCTGTTGCACCAATCTTTTTGTGATGGTGCTTCAGTTAATACTGTTATTATCAAAAGAATGACGATGTTATTTGAATAGCCTTCTTGGAAGTAAAGAATGGTTGGATCAAATCTGACCAAGACTGATGGGAAGAATGCTCCATGATCGATATGTTAAGTTGATATGTGCAGGAGAGAGGCTTTACTTGCACGCAATTTCTCGTAAGCACGCATGTCAGTTCCATCAATGGAAACTTATTCAGCGCAAGGAGGTTTTGTGCCGATATATTCAAAACCGACGACGAGGAAAGCTAGGCCTTGAAGGAAGAGGTAGATGTAGTATCCCTTCTTTGCGTAAAGCACATCGTAGCAACCACATAGAATTATGCAGGTTCCGACAAAAAGCTCCGAGCAATGGTACCTGATACAAAGGAGACATGTATAAACATTTGCCAAAAACTACAAAGTTATGTCTCCTTTGCAGTATGTACATTCTCACAGGTCGGTAAAATTTTGTATTTAGTATTTCAAAGGTATATTATTTGACGATAAGCTTTGCTTACTTCTCCCAAAATCTTGTTCGCCTCTTCTTGAGCTTTGGTACCAGGGGCGTTGTTAGCTGCACATCTATCACTTTCACAGCATCTGATTCAATGGTGGCTGGCTTTGTCTTGTTGGCGTCTCCCAACTTCTCGGTGACAACCCACTCATTGACTCTTCCAGCCTCTAGAATACCAGTTACTGCTGCTTTTATCCGGTGCAATGACATGACATTCTCAAAAAGGACCCAGAGAATCACCAGGTGAAATGAACTGTAACAGAGATAAATTTTCCAGTGTTACTGATCGTAACAATACTATTACTGTCATTCTGAGACTTGAATCTTGGAATGCTTGTTACCTCGGTGTTCCAAGAGCTTTGCAGAGGGTGATAACAGTTGGAACATAGACCACACCCCAGAGAGGAATTTGAATCTCAGGGAACAAAACTGACACCGGGATCGCAAAGCAATAGTAGATGAATGTCACTGTGTGAGCAGCAATCTTCCCAACAAAGAAGAAATCGTACCAGAGGTGGATTTTGTTCCAAAATGACACTTTCTACACAAAGAAAAGGGTGAACATGTCAGGCAATAGGATGATGTCATGCATTTGCCAAAGGCAGCCTGATCAAAACACTAACCTTGTTTTTTAAAATATCTACCATCATTTTCTTGAACAGGTTTGCCGGTCCACATGACCACCTATGCTGCTGAAACCGGTATGCCTTGAATGTGCTCGGTAGCTCACTCTTGACCTAACCACATACATACGCAGCATTCTGTGGATCATTAGGTTTGTTTCTTGTTAAATTCTCTAATTGCTGACAAAGCATTCTGTAGATCATTAGGTTTGTTTCTTGTTAAATTCTCTAATTGCTGACAAGCAAGTAAATGAGCACCGGCGTACTTTTACATCACCAACATAAACGAACTTCCAGCCCTGCAGTGTCGCGCGAACAGCCAAGTCCATGTCCTCTACTGTTGTCCGGTCCTTCCAACCCCCAGCATCGTCAATTGCTGCAATCCTCCAGACACCAGCTGTTCCTGAAAGATGAGAAAAAAATCACTCTTGTAAGGTCAGCAGATTACTTAATATGCTGAGTTGGGTGGTTGAACTATACATGAGGAAACATACTGTACCATTGAAGCCGAAAAATGAGTACACTGAAGACCCTGCCTCTTGCTCAAACTTGAAGTGGTAGTCCAATGACATTTCTTGGAATCTTGTCAATAGACACTCATCAGAATTAACTGCACACATAGCATGCAGACACTTAGATCAATTGAGTCATCACAATATATCTTTGTCATTTGTCAAACTAAAACTCGCACGATTAGTACAACAACAGAACACATATGTACTGACCAAATTTCCAGCGAGTCTGAACAAGGGCGATCTCCGGATTGTGCACTAGGAATGGAACTGTCCTCAGGAGGAATTCGGACTCTGGCTGGAAATCGGCGTCAAACATGGCAATGTACTCACACTCTTTCACGTAGTCGTGCCTCAATCCTTCCTTGAGCGCGCCGGCTTTGTAACCCTTTCGGTTCCCTCTGACCTCATACTTGATATTCACGCCTTTGCCCTTCCATCTCTGGCACTCCATCTCCACCAAGTCCTAAAAATCGAAATAGAAAATGATGGGGAATTTGTTCATTGCTGGGAGGATCAATAAAGCTCAATGTGAGGGTTTAACATTATAAAACTGTGAGGCTCAATAGAAAATTGTTCATTGCTGGAAAGGATGAATAGCACTCTGCTGGCCAATCTTTTTGGAAATTTTTTCCTGCCACCCAAAATGTGCGCAATATGGTTTCTGGCATCAAAAGTTTGCTCTTTTCGTTTTTGCCACTCCAAAGCATAGCGTTTTTGCCACTCCAAAACTATGCTTCTAGTAGGTGCCTAAGAGAGCAAAAGCATGTATTTTCTCCTAAAATTTGAATTCTCCCGACTAATCACATTTCACACATTTATATGAATAGAAATTGCACAAAAACTAGCCAAAAATATTCCTAAAAATCGAATCTTTCTCCTACCAAATCGTCCGGAGAGCAAAGATAAGCTCATCCCGTAAACAAAATGTGCGCGCGATACCTCCAATCCATGAGGCCGAGACGATGCATTCCCCCACCAGATACCCTATTCCGCCGCCTCATCGGAGAACCCTCGCCGCCCTCTCCCGCACATCATGCCCGTGTACAACATCGCCGCCGTTCAACCCCAGCCACGCCATTCGCCGGACCAGCCCCAGCGCACGCCGCCTATCCCCGCGCCATCATCGCCCTAGGCTGCGGGACCTTGACAGAGTTCTTTTCTTTTCTTTTTTATTTTTTTGTTCCACAGTGTGAGATGATCTAACCTATGACGTCCTAAATCCAGCCCACATCGAGCCTGCTACTACATCGCGAGCCCAAAAGCCCATGCCAGTGAGGAAGCCTGAAAACTCAAGGCACTGTTTGTAACGCAGGAATTCTATCCATTTCGAATTTTTTCTGTAAAATTCCTATAAAATTCTTGCGTTGTACCGAGATCTCTACATAAAGAAATTGCAATGTTTTCTACGAAATTCCTATGTTGCCGTAGACGCGAGCTCCAGCCGCATTAATTTTCGTTCTCTAGTCTCTACCCCATATTAATTCCTCTCCAAGTAATGTCATCCCATCCCGACGTTAAGAAGTGGGGTTGGAAGGCATTGATCGCTTATATAAGTTATATTATATTTTTTTACTATAGTTAACTTATTTTACATTATAACTGTTGATAATTTTTTGCGTAATTAAAATTTAAAATTTTAAAATACAAAAAAATAGGTTAGCCGATCACAAACAATACAAACGAATACGAAAAAAGAAATAAAAAAGCTAAAAAACTAAAAAAACGAAATTAAGTTGAAGCCCAAGTCAGAATCGACCTAATCGCCCAGACAAGCTGAACAATTCTCCGTACAGCCTTTCCATGTGAGGTTACGCAGGCCATGGATGCTAGTGGTGGCCAGTGGGGCTAGCTAGCCTAGCATGTATTGGCATCAGCAAGAACACAGATGCACTCATGCACAGATGCCCTGCATGACTTCCTAGGTGTCGTAGTAATGGGCGCGAATCCGGGGCACGGCCGGAAGTGAATGTGGCCACCGGATCCGACGGGGAAAGCTTGTGTCCCTCAATGATTGGTTTTCGCAACTTGCATGCGTTGTACATCCAAGTATAGTTTCGATATATCATCCTTTTTCCTCGGCCAACATCCTCTTTGATGATGGGAACATATGTTTAATAAATTGATGATAGGAATAGATCGAAGAGGGTCAGTATCCATCAAAGTTTATTTGTATCTTTTTTCTACATGAATTGGCGTGCTTGCTTTATTGTAACATCCTAAAATTTGGATGTTTGGAAGTGTAAAAAATTTTTAAAAACATTAATACATTTTGTGGTTATTGGATTTCCTTAAATTCATTTGGGCTTTTCTGGAATTTATGTTACGCAAATTAATACAAGGAAAGAGACATAATAAATAATAATAATAATAACAACAACAATAACAAAAGAATAGCCAAATTTAAATCTAGGATAAATTCTTTTATAAATTGAAAGCAACAAGAAGAATGAAATACAAATTTGACTTCAAATTCAAATCCAAAACGAAAATCCAAATTCAAAATATAGAAATCAAAAACAAAATCCAAAATTCCAATTTGGGCTAGGACCATTTCCCTTTTTCCCCTTTCTTCCTTTCTTTCTGGCTCGGCCCACCTCGTCAACCCACTCCTCCCCCTTCTCTCCTTCCTTCTCTCTCTGGCCCAGCTGCGCCACCCCTCTCCTTCTCACTCTCTCTGTTTCTCTGCTCTTGGCCGAACCGACCCATGCGCGCACCCATGACGCGTCGCGCCGTGCTTTGCATGCTTGCCGACACGCCACGCCAGGCCAGCCACGTTGACACTGACAAACCCATGCGCTCCCACGCGCTTCACCTCGGCCCCGCCACGTACGCCTACATCGTGTCGCTCGCTTATTGCGCCACCACATCGCGCGAGCCATGCACGCCCATGCTGCGTCATCACCTCACCATGCCAGTGGCCATCGCGTTGCCCGTGTCACCCACGTCATGCCACGCCACGCCACGCCACGCCAAGACATCATGGCTTGCGCTCGCGCGCACATGCGATACGTGCTACGCCTGTGATGCCCGAACACTACCATGTCGTGACCCATCACATCATCGAGTCACACGCCCATGCCCTACTGCCAACTACTCCCATCACCTCACCACGCCAACGCCCATGCCGCGCACCTGGCATGCGTCACCCATAGCACCCCTGCCCGCCTCGTCGCATCCAGTTAGCCTGCGTCACCTTTCACAGCCGAGCTCATGCCCACTACACCTCCTTGGCTATTTAAGCCTACCTGTTATCTCCATTACTTCCTCCATCTCCCTCATTCACCTAACCCTCCATCCCATTCGTCCCCAAGCCGAACCGAGCTCAAGAACACATCACGCTCACGCTAGCTACTGCCTTGTCCTCATCACTCCAGCCAAACCAGTAAACTCCATTAAAGTCGTGCGTGTCAAGACATGTTCCATCATCCCCTCTAGCTTTTCCCTCATTCAATTTTGGGATTTCTCCCCAAGAGCTCATCGTGCCATCATCTTCCTCCGTTTCGACCATAAAACCGTCATCGCCGTCGCTCTCCCCTCTCTGATGAGCCTCTTCTCGATTCCTCTCTCTTGGAATATCTCCATGCCTCCCTCTTTCTTTCTTGACACTCAACTTGGGCTCTCCCTCGCCCCAGGTAGCCGCCACATTGGCCCTAGCTCTCGTCACTGGCCCTCCACAGCTCCTCCCCAAAATTTGCCATCCACTTCGGTTAGTTCCCCTCTCTCCCCTCATATTCATGCCCTCCCAAATCGTACCCTTCTTTTGCCCCGACACCACTACCTCATTCTTTTCCCCAATGCTGGCCGTCACGCTCTATGGCATGCTCGCCGTAGTGTCACCTAAGCCACACCGTTACCACCTATTGGTGCGACATGGCTCCAGCAACCCATTTTGGGCTTTGTCGACAATCGTCAATGTTGAGCACAACAATGCCATCGTTGTCTCTACTCTATTTTGGCTGGGAGAAGCACTGTAACAAATTGATTAGCCATAATGATGGCGTTCAAACATAATTAAGTTAATGATACTAATTAATTAGTGTTAATTAGTCACTGACATGTAGGCCTAACTCATTAAGAATTCTAATTGAAACCATGTTTTAATTTTGAGTCACTGACATGTGGGCCAACCTTACTGTGTCGGCCCCACCTGTCAACCTCGTGATCCTTTTCTTAAAAGAAAATGATTAAAAAATTAAAAATCTTAAGTGTCGTACCTATCATTCACTCATGATATTTCCTTAAGAAAAATAATTCAAAGAAACTTAAGACCCAACTGGCCCCGCCTGCTAGCCTCAGGCATATTTTATAATATGAAATTAAATAAAAAATAAAATTCAAGAGCTCAAGCTGTCAATGAGACACACACTCTCTCCTCTGTTTATTTTGGGAATTTTCCCTGATTTACAATTTGGAAGGCTTGTCCACACTTGTTTGAAATCCAAATCGAGTGAAACTTATTTCTAAATTTATCTAAATTCAAGATATTTCTAATAAAGGAAAACCCTTGAATTTTGGAGTTCATTCAAATTCACTAGGAGACAAGTTAACTATAGGCTGCAAATTGGCTAGGCTCATGCAATTAGGCGTTGAATCAAGAATTAAAGTTAGATGTTGATAGAAGATTATTAGAGTGTCATTGGTATTTAATTTGAAGTATCCACTTTAATTAAATATTTTCCCATGAAATAGTTAGATACAGAGAAAATTGATTCTATACCACTAAATAGCATCCGGTTCTATGAATTACCATTGAATAACACTCCCTCTCTTATATACCATCAAATTGCATCAAACTTTTATTATATGCTACTGCTGTTAGTGCACCATTAGTAGAGGCCGTTATCTTGTCAAAAAAAGACCAAATACCCCTACTAAAAGACCAAAGACCCAATTTATTTAAAATAGTAAATAATCTCCAAAAATTTATAAAAATTCACAGAGGTGTTGTTCAATGTGTCAGTGAGCTAGTAAAAATATTTTAAGGCATTTTTGAAAGAAAATTTTGAGTTTTTTAATTTAAATGCTAATAAAAACTACTATTTACAAATAGAGATTAAATGAGGACTAAATATTCTAGAAAAATTCTCACATGCTCCTAAGATGTCACATACTCCAAAAAATTATGATTTTGCATTTTTTTCTATAGTGAATTTGTCCCAGTTTACAAAATAGCTCAAATAGGCTCATTTTGGAGTTGAATTTAAAAAATGAATCAAATGGAAGGGCCAGTTCATGAAATTTTATATTTGAGTTGTACACCACCTAGTGATCCACCAAAAAATGTTACTATTTTTGGATACACCAATTTGCCCTGTATTTAGTTTTATCATATGGACAGATTTAAAATTGAGGGAAAATCGTCTTTTTCCAAGGTCAAACGAAGACTAACTGATGGCAATAGCATATAATAGAAATTTGGTGCACTTTCATGGTATATAATAGAGAGAGTATTATTTAGTGGCAATTCATAGAACCGGAAGCTATTCAGTGGCATAGAATCCATTTTCTCTTAGATAAAAATAGGGATTAATTATGATGTCATCAATATTGTTTTAGAAACTCAAACATCAATTGAAAACCTATTAAAACATAATCTTGTATAAATAATAATAAAATTAATTATCATGTCATTATCTCTAAATTTAAAATACAAATTCAATTAAAAATAATGTTAATGAGCCCTAGACCATAAATAGTCCTACAACAATCTAGTAAAATAGGTCTTATAGCTGGTCCATATAATTAGAATATAAAATTAAAATCAATTAGTGTCATAACTAAAGTTGGCTATTAATTAGCAACTAGTAGTGTAACCTATGAGCCACTTAGGTGCATCTTCAATTAAAGATATTAATTAAATTGATTAAATAACTAACCCTACATTTTAGTTAATTGTTTAATTAATCATTCCATAAATTAGCAATTAAACCTCAAATAATAATATGTCCTGAACTTTCCAGCAATACAAAATCTAAGATTAATATGGTTAATTAAAATTTTACTTGTCACGTGTAGAACCCACAACGTAATCCTCAAATAATAATATTTGGCAAATAATGCCCGGTACACCATGTAGTCCCTCGTATCTATTTGTAAGTCTCACCTAGCTCATGGAACTTTCTTAATAAATAGAAAATAATAAGAAATCATTAATTTAGGTTAGAGCAATAGTAGCCTTCGGTCAGCTATGTCTAACCGTCTTTGAATCCGAAGTGGAATATTCCTGTGAACTTTCATCCTTCCTCCTTGATCCTTCCTTGATGTTCATCCCATTAGATTTCCTCTCTGTCATTTTCCCTTCGCTCAAACTTCGTTTGACCCATATACATCCTGCACTCACTAGAACCTTGTCCATTGCCACTGATAAATCGTGATAGAACTTAACTAAGTTTATTTGGATTTATTTGAAATTTGATGTTTATTTGAGTTGGATCGAATTCTTTTGAATTCATTCAATTGCCTTTAGAATCATTTGGATTCGGTTGATTTTCGTGAAATTAGAATCAAAGTCTCGAAGAAGTAACAGTTCGAGCGAGATCAAGATCGAGATAAAGACCAAGTGTGTTAAGACCATTGATTGAGAAGGCTTTGAATAATATGAAGTCCACAGTAAATTAAGCAAGACAAGTCATCACTTTGATCATGTTGCACTCACCCTTTTGAATGCAAAGTTTATTATGTTAAATTATTAAATTGCATGCCCCGTATGTTTTGTAGTACGTAGCTCGGCCCCACGGGCAGTGGTCGTACGTACCTGTCTTTTTCCATGAAGCCATACGTATGGTTACATGTAAATACGTATACATGCCCTGGTCACCATCACATAACTATAGTACATAGATAGAAAGGGGCAGCTAGCGTGTTGCGTTTATAAAAACATCATATTCTTGTGTTGGAAAACGATATTTTGGAGCATGCAATTAAGGAAGCATCATAAATTTATATTTGCATGTTGCAGGGCTCTACTTAACTTTGAGTCTCTTTTATTCTTCATCTCTTTCCCTTTTTCTTTTCTTTCTTTCTAAATTTGGTGCCTGAATGCAATAGATGAACGTTCTGCTGCTATTGGCATGATGTCAGCAAGACCGTTCCTGGGCATGGGTGACAGGGCAACCGCTTAGGGCCCAAGAAAGTCGGGGGCCCTAGCCCATGTATATATATCTATATATATAACTTGTTCAACTCATAGTTAGATGGGCCAACCGAAGTATATAGGGTGCATGCCCATATCGATAATTTCCAGGCAGCCACTAGCAACAACATAAAGAAGACAACTAGCAACTATACCTAGAACTTGTCTGGGCAGCACAAATGTCCAACTCGAAAACTCATCAATTTGGAGACACCTCATTCAGCATGTCATAGGTGACTAAACGAACAAATGCTTGCACATAAGATTGATGCCTAACTCGGCTCAACTAGGTTGCATCTTATTTACTTGCTAATTAAACTGAGAATTTGACAACCGATGGTTTCTTATATATTTAAATTCTTCCGTTCAAGTATACACAAAAAAATTTCGGTTCAAGATTGGTAGCCTAGAACTCTAGATTTTCAATGCATGTGGTTATGTTTGACGACTAATAGAAAGTTCTGTATCAGTTGAAGGATTGAATTTTTTTTTGTTGAAGGTTGGTGCTTTTGCCTTTTATTATGACTGATGACTACTTACTTATATGTCCTAGCTAAATGAAAAATCCCATAAAATAGTTTTTATGTTGTTTCATTCCTAAAGGGCATATTTGGAACATATGATTTCACAAAAAGCACTATAAATTTCTCAAAATTCAAATGGGGCCTTTAAGTTATATGTTTCTTGCAACTTGCAAGAGAAGTTTAGTATGTATAACCAAACTCATACAGTACGATATTGGTTATCTAGAAGTATTTGCACTTGTTATTGATATACATTAGGTTTTGACCATGAAAGTATCTGATTAGCCTGAATAGAAGTGAGATTTTTGAAATATCAGAAGAACCCCAAGACCTCCAATTTTGTCTCGGCCCAGAGCCTCCGAAATATCAGGAACGACCCTAGGTGTCAGCGGCTCAGCGCACGTGCAGCTCGTGTGGATTGCCACGAGTGACCTGAGGCGACGGTGACTGTTGCCATCGCCAAAATTGGGGCACCATGGTGATGCATGCTCGTCACCCCAACCAGAAGTGTGTGAAGTAAACTGGAGGCATAAAGAAAAGGGAAAGTGTTTGGCATGCAAAAGGTAAGATAGAAAAGAGATGGGGATTGAGAAAGAACATGCATAGTACTTGTGAAGTAGTAAGTAGCCTTTAGGATTGCAGAATCAGTAGACGTGTTCTACGCTAGCTTGTAATTTCCTCGATGTTGTTAGCCTGTTAGCACTACGTGACCAAGATACTAAAGTGCTTGTTGGCCATGGACGCTGCTAGGAATTTAGATTGCGGAGGGCTAAGTAAGCTATGCAGTATAATTACATTTGACGAGAAAGATGAAAAGGTACTCATATAAATAAAAGTAGCTAAAATTTGAACAAATATAGAAGAAATTTTAAGATCACGGTGGGGAGGGGCAGGCCTGCCAGCCTTCTCTCTCTACCCTGTTGTGGTGGGCATTGGGTCATGCCGTGCCAGCATGGAACAGGCCCCCGTGCTTCGAGCCGTGTCGTGTCATGTCGGCTCAACTCAGTCACCCCGCTGTGCTATGCCATGCCATGCCAGCCAACCTCACCTCTAGCCAAGCCCAGACACGGCCAAAAGCCCGTCATGTCGGCACCGTGCCATGCCAGCCCAAACCCAAGCCTAAGTAACTATAGATGACGAAGGCAATGGCGACGATGGTGGCAGCGGCTATCATTTTCATTTCTCTCATACCTTCTCATTAAAAACAAGTTAAAATTGAAATAGTTGCGTACAAACATGGTCACATAAATATTTCAGGGGAGAATTGGAATTTTTTTGATATTTTAAAGATACATTATTACTGCCTCATTAAAAACCTTATGCCCCAGAGTGGGGCTCCTTGAGTAAGGAAAGAGTACAGTAATAATATATGTACATACTAATTATAACAACATACATAAATAGTAACTACTCATCAATGTCTAGGTCGTTCATGCATTCAAGGTTAAGGTACGCCTGCACAATTTCAGGACCCTCCAGTTGATGATATTTTCTTTCTTAATATAATTTATAGTCCTTGGCGCATATAATTGCCTTCACCATCTTAGGCGTGAGGGATAATATCCTTTCTTTGATTATTCTGCTTACCGTGTTGAATGCCACTTCTGAAGAGACGGTAGACACCAGCACCAGGAGAATATCCTATGCAAAATATGACAGCACAGGAAATATCCGCATGTTCTTCTTTCACCACTAGAGCAAATCTATCTTACCTCCGCCGGCAAGATCACGATCGATATTTGCAAAATCATGCTCCAGGTAGTGGTTCAACTCTAAGACAAAATTCCACTTGGAGGCTAGCTAAGGCTGAGAGAACGAAGAAGTATACTTGCTCTTTAGCTTCTTCCACAAGTGAGATATCATGCTTGTCTTTTCTTGTTGTGTTTGCTGTGATGCCTCCGATTTTGCACTGCTGAAAACATGTCATCATACATGCGAAAAACATGAAAAAGCTCTATTTTGACATGTGCGAAAGCATCCGAGTAATCAAGACTAAGGCATTCACCTATTCTCTCTATAATAACCTGTAAACCAGCCAACTTTTTTATAGGATCGAAAATGACAGCAAAGAAATATAATTGTGAAATAGAAACAAAATATTTAATAAAATTTTCCTCTATTGCTATAACAGTTTGGCCTAAAAGAGGATCCTCCCTAGATTTGGCAATCTTGTTTGCAATTAACTAAATAAATTTTATAACTAAATAAGAGGTAGAATAAGAAACATTAGATAGAACATTTGCTGCTTCATAAAAGGTCTTAAAAACTCTAGAAAATGATAATTAATCTACTAATCTGAATGAGTAACTACCAATTTATTGTTTTGATAGTTAGCATTGACAAAAATGGATATGACATGTTCGTACCCTTGTAACTTCTTTAACATGATGTATGTTGAATTCCACCTCACCTTCATCTCAACACACAATTTTCTTGGCTCTTTTTCATTAGCTGCGCAGTACTCCACAAACCTGGCTACCACTTATGGGGAACTTGTGAGATAACGAATAGCATCACGGATACTATTCAAATATCCACCAATCACTTGCATACCGTCTTGAACAACAAGGTTCAAGATATGTCATACACATCTATAGTGGAGGACATAACCATCAATATATGCCTATAACCTTGAGGTGAGGATGTTCATAGCCATCGTGTTTGCTGATGCGTCATCAAGAGTTATAGAAATAATCTTATTATTTATGTTAAAATCATCAAGTATGTGTAGTATACGCTCGGCAATGGCCTATCCCGTATATGATTCGTTAATTACATTAAACACTATAATTCTCTTATTTAGCCTATAATTGTCATCATGACTCTCTTATTTAGCCTATAATTGTCATCTAAATAATGGGTTACAACATGAAGGTAGGCACTTCTCCAGTGTGATGATATCCAAATGTCTGAAGTCATAGCAAAAGAAAACTAAACTTGTAAGAATAGTTCTTTTAGCTTTGCTAGCTCCTTATGGTACATCCATAAAATATCAGATGTAGTAGTTATCCTACTAACATGTTAGTACTCGAGCAAAAGTCACATTGGATCATTCGTTCGAACTCGTGAATTTCACCCATCCTAATTAGTTGATCTTCCAAAATAATATATCTAATAATTTTCTCATAGACAGAAAGTGGGTTGTATATCCAAGTACTTACAGAGCCATCGGTCTTGAAATTTAGCTACATTTGTACTCCTCCCACTCGGCTTTACGCCCCCATCTTGCACAAGCATGCTTTGTAGTGCCAGTTCAAGTACCCTATCCCTATAGTTGTATGAGCAGTTAATTTAGCTTTGCAATAACTACAAATTGTGATCTCTACTATTTTGTCATCTTAGATTTTCTGGCTTCAGGTTATGTGCTTCTAGCAATTCGCCCTTTGTCCAGACCCACCAATGTTACCGTCTGTGGACAGAGAAGAGAACTCTGGTGTCCCCCATTAGCTTCGGACCACCCTGGTACTCTTTGTAGCCCTCCATATTGTTCATACCGTAGTCTCCCATACTTAGTGAGAGTAGACAAGCATCAACGGGAGTCAAAGCCGGAGAAGGACTAGGGGAGCAGCGACGGGAACTTACACTTAGTCACCCTGCTACCCTTTGCGTGCTACGACTCCTCGATAGCATTGATGGTGAATAAATAGAGAGAGTAGAGAGATGTTGAAGAAATGAGGAGAGTGGATGGATGGTGAAGAAATGAGAAGTGAAGTGGATTTTATAGGCATCAGGAAGAAAACCATTGTTCCCGATCATTATCTGCACCTTTCGGAGATAGAGCTCTCATCTCTCTCTCTCTCTCTTTCAGACTCTCTTGTCCTCTTGGTATGTGATTCATCCTCTCCAGTCCCTTGCAGAGGTATATGTGCTAGTGTAATATTAAGCTAGCTAAATCTACAGGCCGTGTAAGTGTAGGTACTAATGTGTAAGAGCTATGTGACTACGGGAGCAACAGTCTTCTTCCTGATGCCTATAAAATCCACTCCACTTCTCATTTCTTCACCATCCATCCACTCTTCTCATTTATTCAACATCCCTCCACTCTCCTCATTTCTTCAACATCCCTCTACTCTCCCTATTTATTCACTATCCATCCATTATGCTATCAAGGAGTTGGAGCACCAAGGAGCTCTCGAGCAGTATGCTATCGAGGAGTCATAGCACGAAAAGAGCAGCAGAGCAACTTAATATAAGTTCCTACCGCTACTCCCCTAGTCCTCCTTCGGCTCTGGCTCCCGTTGATGCTCGTCAACTCTCACCAAGTATGGAAGACTATGGTATGGATAACCATCATATGGACGATATGAAGGGCTAAAAGGAGTACCAGGATGGTCCAAAACCCATGGGGACACCAGAGTTCTCTTCTCTGTCCACAGATGGCAATATTGACGGGTCTGGATGAAGGGCGAATTGTTGGAAACACATGACCTAGAGCCAAGAATTCTAAGATGGCGAAACGGTAGACATTACAATTTGTAATTATTGTAAAGATAAATTAACTGCTTGTACAATTGTAGAGATAGTGCACTTGAACCGACACTACAAAACATGCTTGCGCAAAATGGGAGGCGCAGAGCCGAGAGGGAGGAGTACAAACGTAGCTAAATTTCAAGACAAATAGCTCGATAAGTACTTAGGTATACAACCCACTTCTGCCCATAAGGAAATTGTTAGATATATTATTTTGGAAGATCAACCAATTAGGATGGGTAAAAGACGAGCGTTTGAATGAATGATCCAACATGGCTTTTGCCCACAGTACCCAACATGTCAGTAGGATAACTATTACATCTGATATTTTATAGATGTATCATAACGAACTAGTAGAGCTAAAAAGACTATTCCTGCAAGTTCAATTTTCTTTTGCTATAACTTTAGATATTTTGACATCATCACACTAGAGAAGTGTATATCTTAGTGTTGTAGCTCATTATTTAGACGATAATTACATGATAAACAAGAGAGTCATAGGGTTTAATGTAATTAACGAATCACATGCGGGATAGGCCATTACCGAGCATATACTAAACGTACTTGATGATTTTAAGATAGATAATAAGATTATTTCTATAAATTTTGATAACACATCGGCAAATACAACAGCTATGAACATCCTCACCCCCAAGGTTACAGATATATATTAGTGGTTATGTCCTCCACCTGAGATGCGTATGCCACATCTTGAACCATGTTGTTCAAGACGGTATGCAAACAATTGGTGGATATTTGAATGATATCAATCATACTATTTGTTATCTCACAAGTTCCCCACAAGTGATAGCCAAGTTCACGAAGTATTGCGCAACCAATGGAAAGGAGCCAAGAAATTATGTCTTGAGATGAAGGTGAGGTGGAACTCGACATACATCATATTAAATAAGTTACAAGGGTACGAACATGCCATATTTATTTTTGTCAATGCTAACTCTCAAAATAATGAATTGGTTGTTACTAATTCAGATTGACAGATTGCTAGTTATTTTCCAAAGTTTTTGAGACCTTTTTATAAAGAAACAAAGGTTCTATCTGATGTTTATTATCCTACCACTTGTTTAGTTATAGAATTTATTTGGTTAATTGCAAACAAGATTGCCAAATCTAGGGAGGATTCTCTTTTAGGCCACACTGTCATAGCAATACAAGAAAAATTTATTAAATATTTTGGTTCTATTTCACAATTATATTTCTTTGCTATCATTTTCAATCCTACAAAAAAGTTGGCAGGTTTACAGGTTGGTATGGAAGGAATAGATGAATGCCTCAGTCTTGATTACTTGAATGCTTTCACACATGTCAAAGTGGAGCTTTTTCTTGTTTTTCGCATGTATCATGACATGTTTCAGCAGTGCGAAATCAGAGGCATCATAGCAAACTCAATAAAGAAAGACAAGCTTGACATCCCACTTATAGAATTTATTTGGTTAATTGCAAACAAGATTGCCAAATCTAGGGAGGATCCTCTTTTAGGTCACACTGTCATAGCAATAGAGGAAAAAATTTATTAAATATTTTGGTTCTATTTCACAATTATATTTCTTTGCTATCATTTTCAATCCTACAAAAAAAGTTGGCAGGTTTACAGGTTGGTATGGAAGGAATAGGTGAATGCCTCAGTTTTGATTACTTGAATGCTTTCACACATGTCAAAGTGGAGCTTTTTCTTGTTTTTTGCATGTATCATGACATGTTTCAGCAGTGCGAAATCAGAGACATCATAGCAAACTCAATAAAGAAAGACAAGCTTGACATCCCCACTTATAGAAGACGCTAAAGGGCAAGTCTTCTTTTTTGTCCTCTCAGCTGGCTTCCAAGTGAAATTCTGTCTTAGAGTTGAACCACTACCTGGAGCATGATTTTACAAATATTGATATTGATCTTGCTAGCAGAGGCAAGATAGACTTGCTCGAATGGTAGAAGAACAACAAGCGGATATTTACTGTGCTGTCATATTTCACACAGGATGTTCTCCTGATGTTGCCATCCACCATCTATTCAAAAGCGAGAATAATCGAAAAAAGAAGATCATCCCTCACGTCCAGGATGGTGGAGACAATCACATGCGCCAAGGACTGGGAATTAGCTAAAGAGCGGCAACAACATCAACTGGAGGATCCTGAAATCGTGCAGGCGTACGCTAACTTCGAACGCATGAATGACTTAGACATTGATGAGTAGTTACTATCTATGCATGTTGTTATAGTTAGTATGTACGTATGCTGTTATTGTACTTTTTTCTTACTTAGGGAACCCCACTTTGGGGTGTAAACTTTTAATGAGACAGTAATATTGTATCTTTAAAATATAAAAAAAATTCCACCTTCCCCCCCAAAATATTTATGTGCCCATGTTTTTATGCAACTAATTAATTTTAACTAGTTTTTAACGAGGCGTGTATGAGAGAAATGGAGATGGCAGCTGCGCTACCATCATCGTCACCACCTTCGTCATCTATAGTTACTTAGTACTGGGCTTGGGTTGGCACGGTACGTTGTTGGTACGGCAGGCTTTGGGCCTTGCCTGGGCTTGGCCGGAGATGAGGCAGGCCGGCACGGCACGGCGGGGTTACTAGGCTAAGCTGGCACAACACAACACAGCCCAAAGCACGGTGTGCCCATGTCGTGCCGACACGGCATAGCCTAATGCCCACCACTACTTGACCCCTTCTATCTCTCCTCCTATTCTTCTATGTTCTGTCTCATCAGTCATCATAGAGCTGCCCAAGGCGAGCCAAGAAGAAGCCTCTTTGCTCGGCTGTTGCGGCTGGCCGTATGGCGCTTGCGCGTCGGCAACAGCCTTGTCCCTGCACTTCGCAAGGAACCTCTTCAGCAACACCTTCCTCATAATCAACATGTCTACCTGCTCGACGGCTACAGCTGCCGTGTACCGGATCAGCTTGGCCACCCTGGCTGGTGTGCAGTCGTCGAGCACCACCACCCTTCTTCCGTGGAAGGCGATGGGTTGGGTTCCTGGACGACAACAGCCGGTGCGCCCATGAGGACCATTGCATCGGCGCTGACGCTGTGCATCGGCGTTGATGTACTGGCTGAGCATGCTGCACAT
This sequence comes from Dendrocalamus sinicus, assembly GCA_036346575.1. Lineage (NCBI taxonomy): Eukaryota > Viridiplantae > Streptophyta > Magnoliopsida > Poales > Poaceae > Dendrocalamus > Dendrocalamus sinicus. The sequence continues at coordinate 25,991,094 of CM070663.1, forward strand.
GATGACGAAGCCGTGGATGATGGAGTCCATCGTCGTTGCCATTGGCGGCATAGACTATTAGGTGAGGGGTGAGCAAACAGTGGAGGCGAGGCAGACGGCCACACGGGAACTGAGGTGGACAGCCACGAGGGAAGGTGAGGCGCACGGCCACATGGGAGGCAAGGAAGCGAGGGCAAGGCTAACGCCTCCGTGCCGGTTGTGCCGACCGTGCCCTTCGTGCCGGGCCGGCCTGCGCATGGCATTCCACGTCGAGCCGTGCCGTGCCGCCCGTCGTGCCGATTTTCTAGACCCGACTCGGCCCTCCATCTGTGCCATGCCAGCCTGGCCCTTCACGTGACGTGCCTGGATTGTGCTTGGATCGTACCGGGCCTTGGGCTGGTATGAAATGGCCCGACCCAACTCCCACCTTTTGCCTATGTTGTGGACAACATGTGTATTATGTTGTGGACAACATGTGTATTATGACCTGTGAGGCCATTGGTGGAGACATACATAATACCGGTGGAGTAGCAACTTTTAGGACTCCGGATAGACCTAGAATTCTCTCAACCAAAGTCTAAACGTGCTTTAGGCCCTGTTCTTTTCAGCTTCTAAACGCTGCTTTTCGGCTTTTCTACAGTAACTAGCTTTTAAACAGAGTATCTTTTCAAGATAGGGTGTACTAATTAATTGTAGTACATACTTTACCAACTTCATTTATATCGGCAAAAACCGCACGTGAGTTTTTGTTACTTTGTAATCTCTCGCACAAACAGCCCAAAAGCTACAAGCCACAACCAAAAGCCATAACTTTCAACCAAAAAGAACATGCCCTTAATTTGCCCTACTTCCATCATCATCAGAAAAAGGTGCCTTACATTCTCTCTCTCTCAAAAATTGTATGAACGAAATAATGAAAGAATACCAAAAAAAAGAATTAAAAGGCCACCATGCCTCTATCCCTCTATTGCGTGGACTGACCGGTGGGCCCGGGCTAGCTACCTGGACCACTGACAATGCTTCAGGACCCGATTCCCTGCATGCAAGGGCGGAATTAGGCCTCGGGCTAGGTGGGGTATAGTCCTAGCCTAGAAACCAAATTCCATAGAAAATAGTGATTTAGATGTAAAATTTAGAAATAAAAGCCTAAGACAGCCTAAACCAGCTGATCTAATCCGAGGCTTGGACTGAGCCTGCTTCCGCCCCTGCCTGCATGGGCTTTGTTGTGCGTGTATTGCAAATCTGCATAACTTGTTCTGCGGATCAGCATCTTGCTGCCAATTGTATGTGCGTCCATTCGCATCTATATTATTGCACTCCTACTGAATACTATCACTTACAGGCCGGCCGGCGGCGCGAGTCGGCATCAGATCCACGAGCACGTCCACAGCGGCCGGCCGGTCCGTCGACGATCATCCGCCGCGCAATTTTGACGGTCCTTTTGCCGCAATCAGCTCAGCCTCTCGCGCGCACGCCAGCTATAATGATTCAGCACGGCACATGCAACTGCGAAAGCACGTACTCGTGCATTCTGCTCGAAATACTCTGTGTTTTGGGATGGCAATTTTCCCCATAGGAAATGGGGGCGGCCCTGGTAGGTTAGTGGGGTGGGGGTTGTTGAATTGTGTGGGTCAAGTCCATACAAAAGAACAATTCTTTTTAAATCTCAAAGGCCCACTCATGTAAAGGAGACATGTATGTGAACTTTAGTACCACATTGCTAGTTCTAGGAGAGGAAGACCACTTTAAAAGGGATGGTGCACTCCTAGCCTCTTGAGGCATGTGTGGGAGAGAACTAGAGGATCACGCGCGCGCGCTCGCTCGCCTCGCCGGGCGGGGCGGGGCGCGGGTGCACGGCACCTGCGTGAATGGTCCGCCAAAATAGTAGCGGTGAATCCGGATCGGTTACGCCCAATCCGGATCGGTTACGCCTGCACGTTCTCCATAACTCCTAAAGTGTGCCTTACCCGACAAGTTTGTGGCTGGATGTATTATTGCGAAATTACCTTCTTCATGGAGGAATTTTAACAAAGACTCAAACACAAGAGACAAGAGTACTCTGTTGAGAATCGATTGGGTCTCTTGAAATTGAGGAGAAAGCTCGAGAAAAGGACGTGTCTAAGGGTGATGGAGGGATCTAGTGCTAATGTGGTACGAAACCCTCAAGCAAGAACAAAGGGAAATTTGTCAAAGCCCAACAGACAACCAACTTCAAGAAGAAGAAGAACAACAACAATCGGGATGATAGAACTCGCTTTGTGTGCGGTGAGCACGGTTACATGGCCAAGAAGTGCCCACAACGCAAAGGAAAGAAGACACCAGAGGGACGGACTTCTAAGTCCATCAACGTGACCATTGGCAAGACCGGAGATGGGATCGGTGTGGTAATTTACCTCATCGTTCTTTCGTTAGTCAATCTACCAATTGGTGGATTGATACAGAGCTAATGTACGTGTGTGTGCTGATATTTCGTTGTTTTCTTCTTATCAGGTCGTCCGGGATTCTTCCGTCCTAATGGGGAATGGGTCACATGCTACTGTTCATGGTGTTGGCACGGTAGATCTGAAGTTTACTCCGGGAAAGATCTGCGAGATTTTACGGAGATCCGATAAAAATAAAAATATATTTTTAAATAATATATTATAGTTATTTAGTATGAGTGTTTAGGATGAGGGGTCGAGTCACCCCGGTAAAACTGACGGGCAGGACGGAGATGTGCTAGCGGGGATTGGGATGAGGACAGAAGGTCTTCCCGGGACCCTTCGCCCTATTACCACCCCTATCTGTATGGTGTTTCTCTGCCCATGATGTGGCAAACATCTGGCATGTGGGTCTTGGCTGTGGCCTACATTGTTGGCCTAATTAGCACATGCCAGGTCGATTACTAAACATGAGCTAGTATGTACCGGCATTTCAGGTCTCTTGTATTGACTAGATCGATCCGGCATTTCTGAGCCAACCAGCAAGCCAAAGTGAGAAGAATACACCACTGTCTACGATTACTCGACTTGTTTCCGTTCTCTAATGTAAATCTGACACGTCTATTTAGAATGTATATTATTTAAATAATATTTAATAAAATTAAAATATATTTGTTTCTAATAGGAGTAGTATTATATCTATCTAATAGAAACAACTATGATATAATTTTATTAAATAATATATTTTCTAAGCATATGTGACAGTCTTATACTACGAGATCGAGGAAGTATATTATGGCTATGCTTTTTTTTGCTTTTCAATGGTTTTTGCCTTTCATCTTCTCTCAGTACTTTTTTGCTTTTCAATGGTTTTTGCTTTTCATCTTCTCTCAGTAATTACTATTTATAAAATTAATAAATTATAAACAAAAGTTATAAGTCATTGTCTAAAGAACGTATTTATAACGAGTACTACGATTAAGAGTACTAGAGTGGAATAGTGGTGCAAGGATTAGTGGCAGCGAGCGCCTACCTGGATTGGCGCATCCCCATCCCCAATCGGTCGATCACGTCGCTAGCGCCACATCGAGCGTTGTCGCGACGGATCCTGCCATCCGAGGCCGTGCGCTCCACGGTGGACTTGTTTTGGCCTTGCCTTGCGTGATGGCCTGATGGGGTTCGCTCGCGCGGGATCACCTGCGGACGGCGTCCTGTAGCCAAAATCGTGCTCCCGAGCACTGGCCGCAGGCTTCATTGTGTCCACGCATGCGCGCACGCGGTTGGCCCGCCAGCTGGCCAGTGCGCCAGAGTTTGAGCGCGCCTACTTGTCACGGGCAATGTCCACGTGTCCGCTTATGGAACGTGCATACGTGTAGCTGCATTGTCTACGTGGTAGTCGAGGGCGACGGGCAGCACAAAATCCAGCAGAAACCGTGTCTCGAGAGAAAAATTTCCCGGCGGGGGAATTCTGACGTGGAGGAGTCGACCGGGCCGACGTGTCAGAGCCACCGGTTCCACCGGCACATGGTGGGTTAAGGGTGTGTTTGGTTGTTGGGATGGAGTGGGATGAGATGGAATGGGGATGGGATGAGATGGTTCCACAAAAAAAGTGGAACCACATGGTCCAGCATCTAAGGGGAATATTCTCTAAATTTGCATAGGCTCATCCCACTTTGGACCATTCCATCTCACCCCATCCCTCAAACCAAACACATGGATAGGTTTGGTCAAAGAGACCATCCCATTCCATCCCACCCCATCCCAGCAACCAAACACACTCTAAAACACTCGTTGACCGGGCCCACCAGAGGAGGGTAACTAACTACACGGCGGCCGGCCGGCGAATGCCAGCATGGAAATTATAACCATCGGTAGAAACCCGGTAAGGACGAGTTGCCAGCCACGAAACGACGAGTACAAGAGGGAAAGAGAGAGAGAGAGAGAGAGAAGAATACCAGGATGGAGAGGTCACTGGTGTGGTGGCTGGCTTCATGTACGGTACGCATGATTAATTGCACGACGCAAAAGTTAAATCGGAAGAAATTATAACCTATAATCTGTAAGGTATAAGCCGAAAAATAGGCAAGACGTCGAGACGAGCTTACCTTTACAACGGGGTCAGTGGAGTCGTCCAGCACCTGTATCACGACGCGGTCGGACGGCCACTCCAGCGCACACGCCGCCCCGATCGACAGCTTGTACACCTTCGGTTGAACACCCCATTCCAACCACACCGAAACAAAAAACCAAATCAAGGCCAAATTTTGCTTACTACTTAATTACCGGCTCCACTAATGAAGCACGGATGGTCATTAACACAGTGGTTTAGTACTTTATTAATTTACACTCACCTCCCGCTCGTTGTACATGGGGATCTGCACCAGCACCATGGGGAACGCGGTAGCAGCGGCGCCGGCCTCCTTGTCGCCGTCGCCGGCGGCGGCGATGGGCTGCCACCGGTACCGCCGCTCGGGCTTCAGCCGGAGCACCTTCACCGCGAGGCACACGGCGCAGACGAACAGCTTCTCCAGCAGTATCATCACCGTCATCGCCAGCGACAGGAGCACCAGCAGCCGCACGGCCGGCACCACCACGAACGCCCTCGCCTGCGCCCACGCGTACGCGCATTGCGCCGCCACGGCCGCCCAGTCCACCCGCACCGGCAGCTCGCCCCACAGCCTCGCAACCTCCTCGCCGGCGCCATAGCCAGTGCTGGTGGTGGCATCCATCCAGACCCAAGGATGCCAAAGGACACACGAGGTGGCTGGATCTAGGACAAGGTGCTAGCTAGCAAGATATATACAATGGTGCAGGCTTATATATCTTGGATGGAGGCACATGACAAGTTAGCTCCTCCGCATGTGGATGTGGTGTGGTTAGATGTTCTTGGCTTTGGTAAAGTCAAGCCTTTTCCCCTTATGTGAAGATACAGAAGGTCTAGGTGTGTGATGATTTTTTGTTATCCGGTGGTTGGTGAGATGCATAGGGGATGATACACATTAAGGCCATGAGGCCATGAGAGGGGGTGGTGAGTTGTGCCTTGTGAGGAAGGCAGTGTGGAAGCAGCAGCAGCAGTAGGCAGGTTGTGGTGAGGTTTTTAGGGGCCACTTGGTGTCTCTTATTGGTGCAGAGAAAGTAAAAGGGAAGGAAGGAGACGAAGAAGATGAGAGGTGAGGTGAGATGCCAATGGGCTGTGTGATTCAGCAGATCCAGGGTTTGTCTGAACCCGGCAGCCATGTGGTTGGAGCTGTGTTTACACGCATCTTATTATAGGCAGTACATAGCCTATGTGGACTCGGTGGCAAGTTTATAGCTGATTTGCCAAATGTCTTTTGCTTAGCCCATAATGTAGCCCAAGGCTAGGTTGAAGATGCTCACATGCATGCAAGCTTGTACTACATGAGAAGTTGAGAACACTTGCATTACCACCCCTTTGGATCCATGCGGCCGGGACTCACATGCGTCGGATGATCCGTAGATTAACGCTGATCGTGCGAGACGATTAGGCCCGTTCATATTGATTTTTACTGATAATTTTTAGTTGCGGCTGACGAATAGTAGTGTATTATATAAGAAAAACGGTATAACTAAAGACACAACAACATTCCAACCGTCATACAACTTACGGAATTATGATATAATAAAATATAAAGTACGTTACAATATGTGAAAGTAAAATATAGTGACTGATAAATAATAGTGACTGATCGAAGCGATTTATAGAAACTAAAACATTCGTATTGGTTTTGGATTCTGAAAACTGAAACAAAAAACAGAAATCAATATGAAACAGGCCTTTAACACAACCAACGGTCTAACCAGGCCGGCTCCTGATGACTAGCTCCGGAGGCGGTAAACGCAGAGGATCCACGCTCGGCGTGCACAGATGACAGGGCTCCACACAGGGTCGCTGTCGACCTGCAGGCCGCTGCGCATTTCACATGGGGGGAACAATGAGTTCACTGGCGGCATGTGAACTTTTCTCGCCAGCCTCAGCTCGGTCGGCCAACCTTCCCGTGCCCTGTGCTCCACCGTGTTCGGCGTGCGTGTCTCTCCCGGTGACCGGCTCTTCTCCCCCCTTTTTTTACGTGCGAAACCTGCTTTGCGTAGGCTGTTTCCGTTGTTTCGTCTGTTGTTCCTTGACTGTACTGCCTATTCGGTTTCGTCGATTCGGCTTCGGCCGGCATGGCAGCAGAACCGGTCGAACTAGTGCTGGTTTGGAACGCGAGGATTTCACGTGATCCTGCAAGATCACCGTGTTCTAAATGAGGCCTAGGCATTATTACGCAAGATGCCTGCATGGATGGATCTCATCTTGCGCGTTATCGCTCTGTACGACGATTGGTTTGCTGGAGTTCGTTAGTGTCAACGTACGGCCATTAATCGCAGCCGTTCTCCAGATTCAATCCGCTCATTTCGACTTCAATTTCTAACTTTTGGCTTATTTTTCACTATTCATAAATTTCGTCTTTTTTTGCTTTTTAGGTTTTTTACCATTCTTTTTTTCCTATATTCGTTTGCATTGTCCGAAGTCCGAATAGGCTAACCCGCTTTTCTATTTTTAAATTTTTTAAATTTAATTAAGTTAAATAAGTCACCATCAATTACAATGTAATTTTAACTAGTTATAATACAATTTTAACTATAAGTTATATTTTTCAGCCTAAAAAGAGCAGCCTCTCTGGAGACGTCAATGTGGTGGTACTATCTGCGAACGTTCCTAGCGTGTGCTGAATTCTGCCCTCTGCGACATGTGTTACGCGATGCGAAGTTTTTTTTTCCTTTCCTTTTTGAAATGGGACGCGATACGAAGTGAAGAGTCCATGTAGCAGTAATTGTCTGAAGATCCAACAGTGAACGACAGGTCATGTTAACCTAAGTACCTAACCACGACAAAAGATGAACCGGAGCTATAGTTGGCAACTTGTCTTCATCTCTGGATCTTACGATCCAAGACATCGTTTGTTTATATTAACTGATCCCGAAGAGGATCCCATGAAAGCATTCTCAGTATTTTTTTTAAATGAAGAAAGCACTCTCAGTTTTTTTTAAGAGATAATTGATTATATGCCATTGAATATCGTCTACTTCTATAAAATGCTACTGAAAAACACTCTCTCTATTACATACCATTAAATTACACCGAAATTCAATTATATGACGTTGCCATAAGTTAGCCTCCGTTTGGCCCTAGAAAAAGACGATTTTGCTCTCAGCTCAAAATTTGTCCCTGTGATAAAAATTAAATATATGGCAAATTGGCTAAGACAAAAATACTGAAATTTTTAGTGGATCATTGGGATAGTGTACAACTTAAATATAAAATTTTATGAACTGACCCTTCCATTTGCTCTTTTTTTAAATTCAAATCCAAAATCAGCCTATTTGAGTATTTTGTACACCATGACACATTCGCTGTAGAAAAATGCAACATAATAATTTTGGGAGCTATGTGATATATTAGGAGCATGTGAGAATTTTTCAGAAGTTTTAGATCTCATTTAGTCCCTATTTGTAAATAGTAGTCTTTATTAGCATTTAAATTAAAAATCTAAAATTTTTCTTTGAATAGTGCTTTGAAATATTTTTTCTAGCTCACTGACATGTTGAACAACAGCCCAATGAATTTTTATAATTTTGAAGGATGTTTGCTATTTTAAATAAATTGGGTCTTCGGTCTTTTGGAGGGGTATTTTGGTCTTTTTAGAATATAACGGCCTTCCCTAGTGGTCAACTAACGGCAGTGGCATATAATTAAATTTTGGTGTAATTCAATGGTATATAATAGAGAGAGCATTTTTCAATGATATTTTATAGAAATAGATGTTATTTATCTCTTTTTTAAAGCTCCAAACTCTGAAGATAAGAACAGGGCATGGGCAAGCGAAGAATCACAAGTGGTATGTCAGGCTCGTCTCTGCTGTTGAGAAAATGGACAATCTCTGGTCCCTGAATCGAAAGCCTTGAAAATCAGGCGCTAGCGCGATTGCTGATTACATGCATCCAAACAGGTTTGATGCAGTGCTGCTTTCCGTAGGTCCGGAAAGAATTGATCGAACATGACGAGACATCCATTCGGTTTTTGCGCACATACTTCTAAGCAAGGTTGACACATAGAAGAATGTAGTTGTAAACTGCGTGGTGCAATACGTAGGTTGATTTTATCGATGTATAAAGATATGGAATTATTTGTTACTGAATGATACTCTACTTTTCTGATGAATTTTTTTCATCAACCTAGAAAATAAGACGTATCAGTAGTAGGGATTTTTTTACTTCCAGGGAATAAATCCGGGTTAATTTAGGAGCTCTTTTATGGTACTCTAGAATAAATATAAGTCATCAATTCTTTTTAATCCAATAAATCAGATTAGTTAAGATTTAGTTCTACTACCATTAGCACTACTAAAAGTAGAATTCTAAAAAAGGTAAAATTGTAAAGGAAACAAAGTCTTGCAGATGAGTGCCAAGGGGAACGTGCCTCGCTGGGGCGTCTGTGTTCGTTTGCCTCGACGTAATATCATCTTCATCGCACCACTCACATCGGTTCCCATACGTACACCGACCAAAGCTCTCTTGCTTACTCGCCATTAGCAAACGCCGCTGGGAAATCGGAAGCGGAAGCCGGAAGGAGGAGGAAGACGAGTACAGGGCTGTAGGCACATCCGGCTGGAGCGGCGAGGTCATCTGTGAGCAAGTTCTGGCTGCCGGAGGACGCCACCACGAGCGGCATCGCTACGCGTTGCGATAACTGCATGCTCACGGTCACCGTCAAGAAGCGGCCACCGCCGGAGAAAAAGACCAAGTTCGTCTGGGCCACCGTCGCTTGAGGCTTGAGCCATGGCAGTGCTATCTACGCTAGGGAGTACGTACTTGGTAGAGGCATTGTAGAAACAGGGAGTAGTCGGGTGGAGAGTTGTGTTGTGATGGGAGATTGGGAGTTAAAGGTTGCTTGCTCAGTACATGTTTTGAGGGCAAAAAGTTGTCGTCGTCCGGTAGAAATAGAGTTTTTTGAATAAATTTTACAAAGAAAAATCCATTATACCTTTATAAATCAACTGTAGATTTAATTTTTACTACCACTCTTCTACTACTAGTAAATATACTGTAAAAATTTCCTAATTTAGAACCTCAAGTTGGTGGTCAACTAGGATGGAAAACGAATATCCAGCACGATCGATGTGGACACATGGGGCTGACCACTCTCTCCATCTCTCCCCTGCTCCCCTCCATTTCTGTCTTCCTTTTCTCTTCCTCTAAAAGAATACTATCTTCCTTTGAAATAACACTATTTCCATCTCTGTCCTCTCGTCTAATGGGCATGCTTATTTGGATTGGGGCCGTAAGAGTACAATTCCTGCAGGGCTTAGAGCAACTCCAGCAGGGCCCATACTTGGCCTCTCAAACTCAAATTTGAGAGCCAGAGCAAAAAACTTAGCTCCAACAGGGTCTCTACTTGGCTCTCAAAAATAGGAGGCCTCTCAAATGAGGTCTCCAAGCCCTCATTCCTAGGGGCCCTCTCCTGGCTCTTATCCTTCGGTTTTTTTCCGCCTTGGTAAAACTTCCCCCGCGCCCCCAAAATCCCCCGTGCCCCCCCCAAAATCCGCCGCCCGCTGCCGTCTCACCCGACTCTCTGCGCTTCGCCCGCTCGCCCGACTCCTCGCGCGCCGTGTCCTCCGCGCGCGCTAAAATACTCGCCTCTGCGCCGCTCGCCCCGCTCGCCCGACTCCTCGCTCCGCCGTGTCCCTTGCGCCGCTAAAATCCCGCCTCTGCGCGCTCGCCGCTTCGCCTCGCGCTCCGCCGTTCGCTTGCCGCCTCCGCTCGCCCGCCGCCACGCCCGACGCCTCCGCCCGTCGCCGCCAAAATCCCCCGCTCGCCCGGGGCCTCCGCTCACCTCCGACCGGATTTGAGGAGTGGGTCCCATGTGTCAGTGTGTAGTGGAATGGATTTGAGGGCTTAGATTTGAGGGGTGCTGTTGGAGTAGATGCAAAAAAACTGGGCCCTCAAAAATAGGAGGAGCCCTCAAATCAAAAGTAGGGGCCCTGATTTGAGGGCTACTGCTGGAGTTGCTCTTAGAAAATTTCCCACATTCCAGGGTTCAGATTCCCACTAGGTCCCACTCGTTTCGGTTTTAGCTTTTGGCTTATTTTTCACTATTCATAAATTTCGTCTTTTTCTAAACTTTTGGTCTTTTTTGAGTTTTTTTGCCGGTTCTTTTTTTGGTATTCGTTTGTGTTGTCCGTGATGAGCTAGCATATTTTTTCTATTTTTAATTTTTTAAATTTAATTACGCCAAATAAGACACCTTCAACCACAGTGAAATTTCAGCCGCTACAGTGCAATTTCAGTCATAAGCTACAGCTTTTCAGCCCAACCGAGCGGAGCCACTTGGCCCCGAGCTAATGTGCTAGCATAGCTTTACGCTGAAGTGTACACAACATTCTTTCTCTAACGAACCTGCGATAAACGGTTAATTGGTCCATTTTTATGCTGAGGTGTGCACAACATTCTCTCTCTAATGAACCTGTGAACTAGCACTAATAAATGGTTGCCCACGTTTCTTCAGAAACAGAGCTTTTCACACAACCAAAGTTGCCTCATGGATTCCCAATCATAGCCAGGACCAACAAATCCAACATCAATACCGAACAGTGCCTTGATCGTAGTACAGTACACAAAATAAATGGAGTTGTTGCGGTGTGTTCCCAACATCTTAACTTCGGACTCCATGAGACAACTGTCGTACAGTCTTTGACGAAGATATGCACCCATGGCGAGTACATTATTGCAACTAGAGCTAACTCAACCGCAATCTTCGGCCATATTTTTTTACGCTATTGTTGATGGATTTTACCTGTATCTTTTAAGATAACAATAGATAATAAAAATAACGGTGTAAACAATACATACGATTTTAGGTTCGAAAATACATTTGAATAATCTGCATAAAAAACCATCTCATTTATTTTGATTTTTAGAAAAATCAAAAACCAAAAAATAAAAGAAAAAGGTCCAAAAGAACGGTCTTCGTTCCCTTGGCAAATTTCATCACCTCGATCTTATTTTTGGGATCATAGTTATCGCCGTTTTCTAAAGCTAATCAAGTTCACAACACCATTCAATTTTCACGCGTTTTACATCTGTTCCTTTCTTTCAAAGTCTCGCAAGCCGATCTTAATTTCTAGAGAAATTTACGTGAGTATAAGGCCCGTTTGGGACGGCTTTGACTTCGGCTTTTCGCTGAGAAAAGCTAGAAGCTATCCCAAATAGGCGACTTCTAGAACAGCTTGTTTTCGAAGCCAAAGCCGTCCTTTTAGGCTCTGCTCATTTCGACTTGTTTCTGACTTCTGATTTATTTTTCACTATTCAACAATTTCATCTTTTGCTGGTTTTTTGTCTTTTTCTGAGCTTTTTTGTCGGTTATTTTTTCCTATATTCGTTTGTATTGTCCGTGATGGGCTAATATGTTTGTTCTATTTTTAATTTTTTTAAATTTAATTACACCAAATAAGCCACCGTCAGCTACAGTGTTTTTTCATCCAACTACAGTGCTTTTCAGCCATAAGCCCTTTTGAGTAGGGCCTTAACATGGAGAAGCCACAGGCCGGAAGCAGGATTTGGCTAGCTCTTAGAGCTTTTGCGAGGCTGACTTACTAGCTTGCCCTTGAAAGTTGGGTAGATTTCCACCTCATACCACATATATAAACCGATTCCCCATCTCACATTCCCATTCTGCACCACCCCCCGCCTGAGTCTCCAACATTGGCAGGGGCGGAGCTGGCCTTGGGCCGTCGGGGCAGTGGCCCGAGGCCTAGAGCAAAATATCCCACTATATAGTACTATAGCAACAATAGGATGGACCGCAAAATCTTATTTCTAGTGGACTGCCCAGCCCACGGCTGGCTACGCCCCTGAACATTGGTCTTGGTGGTGGCTAGGGTTTGGTCTTGGCGGCGCCGCCTCTTGCCGGCCCCACACCCTGTCTGTCGCTCCTCGGCCCTGCCAGATCAGCCCGCCTACACCTTCCTCCACCCGCCGTCATTGGCAGCCGACGCCGTCCTCCCGCTGACCTCGGCCGCCAGTGGCGTCTTCCTGCCAGCTTCCCCCTCCGTTGGCGCCTCCTCCTGCCGGTCTGGATCCACGCCACCACCTCCATTCGAGCTCGAGCCACCTCCGTCCGCGACGGCTTGGTTCCTTGCCGTCTTGTTATAAACTGAAGAAGTCAAGACTTGAAAACTTCAGATTGTTTTCCTCTTCAGTCGAAACATTAAGTCATCGTGGACAGTGGTGATTGATTCTTACCCCTTTTAGAGAAGATCTACGGCCCAGAAGCAATTCAGTAATCACTGTTGACATCATAGGTGTTAGCTTATGATGAATAGTCCTTGTTTGCGAGTTAAACCCTATTTCCATGATGTAATCTTCCTTTTCTCTTAAACTCACATGTAAAGACCCATATATATACTTCCTGGGTTGGAATGAGAGACATCCCTGTTATTATGCCAAAAGTTTCTAGTCGTAGTTGGTGGGGTTCTTCGTTCTCGCAAATTCTATTTTTGTCAGATACCAACTGCACTCAACTCTGCAGTCAGCACTGCTTTGTAGTTTGCTCACAACACAAATATCTAAACTCTAGAAGTTTTCGGATGATGAACAATGGGGAAACAGCAAGGTTCAGAGAAGCGATACAGAGCAGATACACTCACATGATTGTGCCGCGCAATTGACTGTAGTTTTTTCATTTTCTTCCTCTTATTCATAGCAATAAACAAAGGAAATAATAACAGCAAGTAGTGGCCCGAGTCTTGTGGCATCGCACAAACTCCATAACTTCTACCAACTATCGAAAACTGAAGATTGAACTAAATGCTAACCAAAAATTGAAGACTAAAGACAAAAAAACATGGACTGCAAAATAAAAACCAAACTAAATGGTGTGGTGAAATTACACTAACAAACACTCCCTAATTTCGCTGCACCTCCACCATCCCGAGTCTGCTCCTTAGTTCCAAGAAACGAGCTTGCCCATGTGGTTTCGTCAGTAGATCTGCAATCTGATTTTCAGAATTGATGAACTCAAGCTCGATCCTCTTCTCTTCTACACACTGCCTGATGAAGTAGTAGTGAGTATAAATATGTTTGCTGCAATCACGAAGAATAGGGTTCTTTGACAAAGCAATTACCAACCTGTTGTCAACATGAAGCTTGACACTTTGTGGCTCAGTTCTCATCATACCAGCCAGCAATCTTGCCAGCCAAACCCCTTGGCATGCATCAGTAGTGGCTGCTATATATTTGGCTTCACAAGAAGATAAAGCAACAACCTTTTGTTTTTGAGATTGCCAACTGACCGGAGCATCCTCCCCAACAGGAAAACCACTCCCGTTGTACTCTTCCAGTCATCCAAATCCCCGGCCATGTCACTATCATTGAAACAAAGCAATTGAGGCTCGTCTTCATTTCTTCTCTAGTAATAGTAGCCAAGTGACATTGTTCCCTTCACATAGCGCAAAATTTGCTTCACAGTGGCCATGTGCTTAGTTGTCAGTGCTTCCATAAAGTGACTCACATAACCAATCGAGTATGCAATGTCTAGCCTACTGTGCACCAAGTATCTCAGACTGCCAACCAGGATCCTGTAGAGACTGACATCAACTAAAGGGTTCTTGCTTGACTTACTTAGCCTCAATATTGCATCCATTGGTAGTTGACATGAGTTACACACCCCCGTGCTAGCCTTCTTCAATATCTTTGATGTATACGTCGACTGATTCAAAGTAATCCCATCATCTCCTTGATATACCTACACTCCAAGGTAATAGCTCACCTGACCCAAACCACTAATCTTGAAAAAGCTTCATCATCTCCTCTTTGAATTTCTAAACCTCTTTAAGATGTGAGCCCACAACTAGAAGATCATCAACATAGATGCCCATCAGCAAGAATGACTTGTCTTTTCCTCTCATGTACAAGGCATGTTCACTGAAGCTTTTGTCAAAGCCGAGTGAGGTGAGGGTTCCATCAAGTTTAGCATAGCATGCCCTTGGAGATTGCCTTAACCCATACAAGGTTTTATTGAGCCGTAACACCTTGTGAGCATTGTCCTTGTCCCCAAATCCTAGTGGTTGGCACACATATACCTCCTCTTAAAGCTCTCCATTTAGGAACACAGACTTGACATCTATGTAATGCACCTCAAACCCTTCTCTTGCAGCCAAGGCCAGCATCAACCAGATGGTTTCCATGCATGCAACTGGTGCAAAGACCTCTTCAAAATCAATACCCTATTGTTGCACATATCTCTTTGCCACCAAACGAGCCTTGTGCTTGATAATCTCCCCTTGAGCATTCTTCTTCACTTTGAAAATCCATTTAAAAGCAATTGAACGATGATCTGTAGAGAGATCCTCAAGATGCCATGTCTTGTTGTCCTCAATGGACTCTATCTCCTCCATCATGGCTTGCCTCCAGCATTTCAGCTTCTCTGCCTCAGTGAAGGACTCCGGTTCCTTGACTGCAAGGAGGCACATTTCCCCAAAAGATTCAGTCATCTCTTGCACTGTGGTGTTGTCATACAAGTTTTGCAAAGTCCTGTAAAATGTTAGGAATTGTCCCACATCGGTTGTGAGAAGGAGAAAAGCACAATTTATTAGTGTGAGGGAGACCTTACCTATTGGATTAGTCTTTTATGGGAGAAGACCCAATAACATTTATAAGTCTGTTGCTTTAGGATTTACATGAGGCAGCCCGTGGGCTTAATTGTGTTTAACCCATTTGGACTTGTGGCCTAGAGAGTAAGCCTGATTGGACCTAGGCATGTGGACAGGGTCCGATCTAACAATTGGTATCAGAGCCCATGGGCCTAACATCTCCTTGAACTTTATGGTTGTCGGGGAAGGAGTGCACACCCGATGTGTGAGGGGAAGAATGTTAGGAATAGTCCCACATCGATTGTGGGAAGGAGAAAATCAGAACTTATAAGTGTGAGGAAGATCTCACCCATTGGGCTAATCTTTTGAGAGAGAAAGCCTAATAGCATTTATAAGTCTGTTGCTTTAGGCCTTGCATGCGATAGCCTGTGGGCATAGTTGTGTTCAATCTGTTTGGACCTGTGGCCCATAGAGTAAATCCGGTTGGACCTAGACATACGGCGAGGGTCTGATCTAACACTTTTCCCCTCTTCGGATCCAAATCGCATGATCTAACACATCTGCTCTATAGATTCAGTGACGACAGCCGACGGTGAAGGCTGGGGCGGCATGCCGGCCCAACTAAGCCGAGGTGGTAGCTCATGAAGGCAGTAGCCAAGGTGGAGGTGGTAGCCGGCAAGATCTACTTTTTGTTTTCATTTTTGAGACCGGCGTACATGACCTCAGTCTGTCGAGTATGTAAATGAGTCTGTAAAATTGAGTCGTGAGAGAGTCGCAATTGCGGAAAAGAAAGAGAACACGAAAAATTGCCTCAAAACACTCTCTCCACTCGAGCTCTGCAACTTTGTTCCCTCTTGCTCTCTATTTTCAGCTGTTCGTTGTCTGACAACCGCGTATCCTCTGTTTGATTTGGGTGTGCTGATCCGGGTTCTTCCCAACAATTTAGTTGATTCAGTGCAACTAGATTTCACTTGTGTGCAGTATCAGTTCATGTTACTTGTATGCAGTAACAGTTCATGTCCTTGTTTGTTCTCTCCTTCAATTTTCATATTCTTCCTGTTATTAACTGTTAATTGCTTGAATTTTTGTGAGTTTGAGGAGTGTGTGACTTCAAGTTCAATTTCTGAGATGAGATTGCATCTTGTGTGTTCTTCAGAGCTTTCTTTGTTTGTCCAAAGTGTAAAAAGAAAAATCTTCTAATCATCGAATACTTCCACTAACATATATTACTAATCTCAAGTTTAATGCTTAAAATTACATTTGTACGTCTATGTACAAAAAAAAAATCAAATCCACTCCTAGTGTCCCTTAATAGCATCAAACAGGTCTATTTCAGATATTTTCCAACCCATAATGGCTAGCCAGCGTAACTAAAAACTAGCCTGTCAAACGGCAAGTTTCTACAATCAGTAGCTTTTTAAAAAAAATCAGCTTTTTTAACGACTAAAAAGCTGTTTTTTTAGAAAAGCTTCACCCTAGAACTATGGCAAACCAACTCCACTGTCATCGAATGAAAGCATGACTGGTGACAAAGCCTAGATGCCATCCCCTGATCACCATGGATTTTGCATGGCCCTCGATGCCCCCTGTCATCGTCAACCTCTCGATCGAAACCACTATAGACTTCTATGTACTACAGCTGTTGTCCTGTTCTTTTGACTCGAATGATGCACAGGGTGTTAGATTGATCTCGTCCATATGGCCCAACGGCCATATGGCACCCCCTTGCTCGCGCCCTGATCGGGGGCGCCCAGCCCATTATGGCTGGTGGGCCCCTGTCGCCAGCGCTATAAATAAAGAGGTGGGGGCCGGGCGGCACGTACGACGAGGTTCACCGTGCCGCCACCTTCCCCACCAACAAACCCTAACCGATCTGTAAGAGGGGGGCGCTGAGCCGACGGGAAGCACCACCGGCGCCGTTCGCCACCGCCCGGGACACCCCGCAGAGGAGCCCAGAACCTCTACTCCGACCGCCGCCGCCGTGCGCGCAGATCTTCATCAACGAACCCGCGATGGCCGCTTCGCTTCCTCTACATCAGAAGGTCGGTACCTTCTCCTCCTCTCGGTAGAACCTCAAGAACACGAACCCAAAGCAGACCCGCTAGATCTAACCTAGATCCTAAAGACCTAGATCTATCATTGGTATCGAGCCCTAGCGTTTAGATCTAGACGGAGGAAAAAGAAAAGAAAGAAAAGGAGGGAAAGAAGAACCTAACCCTAACCCTAGAAAAGAACCGACTGGGCTTACTCGCCGCCGTCGGTCGGTCGCCGCCGCCGGGCGTCACGGAGATCGACCGCCGTGAGCTCGCCGGCGATCCACGTACGGGCCACCGTCGATGCGCCAGACAGATCCGAACCCGCGTGCTCGGAGGGGCGCCGACACGGGGCTGCTCGACGACGGCGCGCTCCCTCTCAGGGGAGCGCGCACGCCGGCGAGAAGGCCCATGGCGGCGCCGGTCTTCTTCCTCTTCTCCGGCGGCGTGGACGATGTCGCCACCGCCGCCGTTGCTTCGCTCGCTCGAGTGCGGAGAGAGAGAGAGGGGAGAGGCAGAATGTTTTAGGGTTTGGGGCGTCCGCCGCGGGCGTTTTTTGTTCCGCCGAGAACGCCGCGCAGCTGTCGGATGCGATCCGACGGCTGAGATGGCGCCAAGCCGCGGCGGGCTGCCTTTTGGCCCAGGCGGGCGAGGTGTTTCCCGGCCCAGGCCCAGGTTGCGCGCGAGATCGCGCTGCCGCGAGGAGCGGGAGCCGTCGGATGCGAATCCGACGGCTGACGGAGCGCGGGGCGACGCGGTGTCGCGCGCGCGTGGAGCGTGAGGCGCGCGAGAGAGGCCGCGCCGAGGCGTGGCGGCGTGTCGCGCGAGGTCGCGCGAGAGGGCGAGGCCGAGCGGCCGCGTGAGCAGCCGCCAAGGCGCGCGGCGCGCGCGCGCGAGGAGGCGCGGCCGAGTGGGCTGCGCGCGGGAGAGCGCAGGCCGAGCGGGCCGGCTGGGCTGCGGCCGTGTGGAACGGGCCAAATGGCCGTTTTGCACAGTAAAAACCAATTTTGATATTTATTGATTTTCAGAAGTGTTTTTTGATGAATTTCAATGAAATTTGAACTAAAATCTCTGTAAATTTTGCACCAACGTGTTAATTTTTCCAGAGATTGATGTTTACAGTATAATGCTTCTGAATATTGAATTATTTTTAAATAATTACAGTTTCCGCTGCAAAAGTTAATATTGACTGATTTTTCATTATTAAATTCGAACCAACGGGAGAATTTAATTTTGGAAAAATAGATAAAAATTCCCAGAGATTTATGATACTGTTATTTTCTGACCAACGTTGTTAATATCAGTATTATAAATTTTTAATGTTGATTTCATGCATTATTTCTATTTCTGGCCAACGGTGATGTAGATTTAATGTATGATAGAATTGTTTTTGAATTGTATGTCGATTTTTGACCAACGTTGGAAATAAGGCATATGATTTTGATGTTACGTTCTCACCGTATTTGAAATATTTTTTCGGAGGATACAACTTGATGAGTTGTATTAGAGAAATACCCACTCTCAAAGGTGATAATTATGGAGAGTGGAAGAAAAAGTTAGATTTAGCTTTTATCTTGGCTGAGGTGGACTGGGTCCTCACTACAGCACGTCCCACTGAGCCTTTGGCGCCAGTGAGGGAACAGAATGAGGATGACACTGCATGGCAGAAAAGACAGAGGGATCATGCTCCTTGCGGATGTCTTATGATCTTGATCATAAGAATGGACCACACCAACAAGAAATGTATGGTCGTGATAAAGAAACACAATTGAGCTCGCTATTCGGGCTCAATTGCAGAGTGTGACATATCCACCGAATACCTTGATAAAATAAAGAGTCGGTTCATGGCTCTTCAAAGACTTATGCTACACAGCTGATTAAGCAGCTGGTAACAGAGAGGTATTCTGGCGGTGGCAATGGCATAAGAGAGCACATTCTTAGAATGAGCAACTTGGCATCTAAACTGAAACCGATGGATTTGGCTCTCAAGGATGAGTTCCTTATTCATTTGGTTTTTGCTTCTTTGCCAAAAGAGTTTGACACTTTTGTTGTCAACTATAATATGCAGCCCGAAAAATGGGATATGGAAAAGTGCATAGCCATGTGCGTGCAAGAGGAGGAAAGAATCAAATCTTCACATGGTGGTGCTATCAACTTTGTGAGGGAAAACAAGAAAAAGAATTACAACAAGAACCCTTCTCAAAGAACAAGGCCAAAGCCTCTGCGTACATCACCTCAACAGAACAAATTTGTGTGAGACAAAGACCGGTGCCTTCATCTGCAAGAAGACGGACACTACAAGAAGGATTGTCTGACTATTTAAAGATGATAATGGCTAAGAAAGGTGAGAACATTATTACCTTTATTAATGAATGCTGTATGTGAAATATTCAAATCCACTTGGTGGATTGACTCAGAGCAACTGCTCATGTTGCTAATTCATTACAGGATTCCGTTCGACGAGGACTACGCAAAGAAAAGAAAGATGCGTTAAAGTCGCTAATGGAGTCGGTGAAGTTGAAGCCGTTGGCGATCTTTCATTAGAATTAGCTAATGGCTCCACTCTTTTACTTAGAGATGTCCTTTTGTACCCTCTTTACTGAGGAATTTGATTAGTGTGTCAAATTTGGATAAAGATGGTTATGATTGCAATTTTGGAAATGGCAAGTGCGAAATAATGTTTAATAAAGAATGTGTTGGTATTGCCATATTACAGAATGAGCTTTATTTGTTATCATTGTGTGATGATGTGAATGTCGATGCGATAATGAGAACGCTATGCATTTAAAAGTGATTGAATCCTCGTCTACGAATGTAAACAGAAAACGAAAGAGAACTCTAGATGAGTCGTCGAAATTATGGCAATCGCTCGTTTAGGCCATATTTCGAGGGGAGAATAGAAAGACTAGTAAAGAATGATATTCTTCCTCCATTAGAGTTCTCAGACTTAGAACAATGCAGAGAATGCATTAAAGGAAAATATGTAAAGAAAATTAAAAAGACGCTAAAAGAAGCACAGGAGTTCTACAAATCATTCACACAGACATTTGTGGTCCCTTTCTGTGAAAAGTGTGGATGGTTATGACTGTTCAGTAACATTCACGGATGATTACTCCGTTATGGATATATTTATCCAATCAAAGAAAGAAATGAAGCTTTGGATAAATTCAAGATATTTAAGGCTGAAATTGAAAACCAACACGATTTAAAGATTAAGATAGTCCGATCGATCGTGGGGAGTACTACTGATCGACATACCCATATGGACAAGTTCTGGACCTTTTGCAAGGTTTTTACAGAAAATGGAATAGTGGCCCAAGATTCTATGCCGGCGAACCTCAAAGCAAAATGGAGTAGTGAAAGACGCAACCGCACTCGATGGATATGGTGCGAAGTATGATGAGCTACTCCACACTCCCATTGAGTTTATGGATGGAGGCGTTGAAAACCGCCATTCATATTCTCAACAGAGTGCCTAGTAAGTCGGTGCCCAAAACACCGCATTTAATTGTGGATGGGAAGAGTTCCTCACTAAACCACTTACGTGTGTGGGGAGTCCCACGAGGCTAAAGTATTTAACCCAAACCTTGGGAAACTTGATCCCAAAGCGATGAAGTTGCCATTTCATTGGCTACCCCGAAAAGTCAAAAGGTTATCGTTTCTCCGCCCGCACAGATACACAAAGTTTGTAGAAACGAGACACGCTGTCTTCTTAGAGGATGAAATGATGAGGGGAGCATGGTAGCTCGTGAGATTGACCTTGAAGAGAAGCGGGTGTATGCGCCCACTCCGATGATTCAAGATCCATTCTTCACACTACTCGCTGTCCGCCGCACCGACAAGGCAAGACATCGTGGTGCAAGACTGCTATTGCTCCTCCCGTGGCAACAATGAATGAGAATGAAGAACCTGTTCTTCAGATCATATAGAACCTATTGCCACAGATGAGGGGAGCAACAAGCAACCTCAAACATTAGATGTACCAAATGAGGAGGCCCGAGGAGGTCTCAAAGAGTAAGAAGATCAGCTATTTCGATGATTATCGATTTATCATACAGAGGAATTTCAAATGGAGGATGATCCACCTCATTTGAAGAAGCCATGAGAAGCGAAAATTCCTCAAAATGGCTTGAGGCCATGGAAGAGGAGATGAGGTCCATGAAGACTAATAAAGTGCGGGACTTGGAAATTATTCCTAAAGGAGCCAAAACAAGAGGTCAGTAAATGGGTCTACAAGACTAAACATGACTCCCAAGGGAATGTAGAAAGACATAAAGCGCGACTTGTGGCAAAAGGCTTTACGCAAAGAGAAGGGATTGATTACAATGAGACATTTTCTCGGTCTCATGTAAAGATTCCTTCAGAATCATAATGGCATTAGTAGCACATTATGATTTAGAGTTACATCGATGGATGTAAAGACGGCATTTCTTAATGGGGATTTGGAGGAAAATGTTTACATGGCACAACCGAAAGGTTTTGTCATGGAAGGAAATGAAAGAATGGGATGCCGCCTAAAGAAATCAATATATGGGTTAAAGCAAGCTTCAAGACAGTGGTATTTGAAGTTTGACAAGACAATAAGAAAATTTGGGTTTAAAGAGAATGTAGAGGACAAGCGTGTTTATGCAAAGTTTAAAGATGGGAAGTTTATCTTCCTAATCACGTATGTGGATGATATCCTACTAGCTAGTAGTGATGTTAGTCTACTACGGAGACAAAGAAGTTTTGTCCTCAAACTTCGATATGAAAGACCTTGGTGAAGCTTCATTCGCTCTAGGATCGAAATTCACCGAGATAGAAACAAAGGGGTCTTGGGACTGTCACAAAAGGCATACATAGAGAAAGTCTTAAAGAAATTTGGTATGCATAAATGTAGTCCATCACCTGCACCTATAGTCAAGGGCAGATATGGGGATTTTCAATGCCCCAGAACCGAGATGAGATCGATCAAATGAAAGCGGTTCCATATGCTTCAGTGTCGGAAGCTTACAAGATGCTCAAGTATGCACACGCATACGACTTAGCATTTGTTACTGGGTTACTTGGCGATTCGAGCAATCTCGAATAGAACATTGAAATTGATAAAGAAAGTCTTGCGTTATTTGCAAGGAACAAAAGGCCTCATGATGACATACGTAAGATCGATACACTCCACATAGTGGGGTATACAGGTCTCGATTTTGCGGAGATGATAGAAAGTCTACATCCGGATATGTATTCACTCTCATTTGGAGGAGCTATATCGTGGAAAAGCTCAAAGCAAACCGTCACTACATCGCCCACAATGTATGCCGAGTTTGTAGCATGTTATGAGGCTACGGGGCGGTCAAGCGGCTAAAGAAGTTCATACCCGGTTTAAAAGTGGTTGACGACATCAATAGACCACTTGAGTTGTCTGCGATAATGAACCCGCAGAACGTATGCCCACAACAATAAGTCAAGTGGTGCTGCCAAACACATTGACATAAAGTACTATGTTGTGAAAGATAAAGTTCGGATCAAATTATAAGTCTTGAGCACATAAGTACCGCAAAGATGTTAGCGGATCCGCTTACAAAGGCTTACCACCCAACGTGTTCAGAGAACATGTAGCGGCATGGGTTTAAGGGAAAGCCTATGATTCTGGACTAAAAGATGGCCCAAAGATTAAAGTAATCGCTTTGAACGTAGAGGTGTATCAGAATCATGAATCTATCGGCGATTGACCGTGACGATGAGACATGTTCTATGCACTAATCTGTGATGGAATGAGTAAAGTCAAAAGTAATTAAAGATAAAGTATAGATTGAGATCAAGGGGAGAATGTTAGATTGATCTCGCCCATATGGCCCAACGCCATATGGCACCTGCTCGCGCTCGATCGGGGCGCCCACCATTATGGTGGTGGGCCCTGCCGCCGCTATAAATAAAGAGGTGGGGCCGGGGCGCACGTACGACGAGGTTCACCGTGCCGCCACCTTCCCCACCAACAAACCCTAACCGATCTGTAAGAGGGGGGCGCTGAGCCGACGGGAAGCACCACCGGCGCCGTTCGCCACCGCCCGGGACACCCCGCAGAGGAGCCCTGAACCTCTACTCCGACCGCCGCCGCCGCGTGCGCAGATCTTCATCAACGAACCCGCGATGGCCGCCGCGCTCCTCTACATCCGAAGGTCGGTACCCCTTCTCCTCCTCTCGGTAGAACCTCAAGAACACGAACCCAAACAGACCCCGCTAGATCTAACCTAGATCCCTAAAGACCTAGATCTATCACAGGGAAGCCTCCCCTTTAACCTCTGCTCTGCGTCTGCTACAAGGGAGATCGGATCGGTTCCTACGTACGCCTGTCAGCATCGCGGCACCTAGGCGCCTCGCGTGTATCATGTGTCGGCGCTTGCCAGGTGGACATGGGCCACGCGGGGTCCACGTGACGCAAAAGAAGCACACGTGGATGGATATTTAGGGCTTGAGGAAGGAGTTGGTCCGGTTCTTTTTGGCTTTTTAGCGGTTTTTAACTTCTCTTACTAATCATTATTCATTAGACTAATAAGTCACAGGTAAAAAAAAAATCATAAGTCGCAGTCTAAAAGAACATACCTATAGTGGAGACGGGGATCGGAAAGCTATTAATTTTAGGCTCTATTTTTTGGCTTATGACTTATGAGGGGCAGTAGGGGTGAAAACGGGTCGGGTTAATCCCGACCGATCCGGCACCAAATCCGATTGGTACCGAATCCGACTAGTACCGAATCCGGAGAAAAAATATGGGTTAGGATATGGTAACAGCAATATCCGTCCGAATCCGAATATCCGTCCGAATCCGATACGTCTTCAAGTATGATTTCAGGTTAGTGCTACTATTTGACGTTTCATTTTCTTTTGTAATGGTAAAATAAAATCTTCCACATTAACTATTAAATAGTAACATCAAGTCAGTGCGTCCTACTCCATTTATCGCATTGTATGCATTCCTTACAAACAAGTAGGTGCAAACGAATTGGGTTAATCCCGACCGATCCGACACCGAATCCGATTGGTACCGAATCCGATTGATACCGAATCCGGAGAAAAAATATGGGTTAGGATATGGTAACAGCAATATCCGTCCGAATCCGATCCGTTTTCACCCCTAAGGGGCAGATCTAGAATTTCGTCATGCCCCCGGCTAAGGAGCGTCAGAGGCCACTATTACCTGAGCTGGTAGGGAAAGTTGCGCACTTGACTTACTTAGACCTAACTGGGCTTTGCATTGATAAATATCGCACGCCTCGGGTTGCATGCTAGGCTTCTGTAACATCCCAAAATTCGAATGTTCAAAAATATAGAATTTGTAAAAACTTTTTCTTACATTTTAGTGGCATTCAAATTTCTTCTGAATATTTATTTGAAATCTTTTGAGTTTTGTGACATGCAAATAAATATATTGAGAAATAATATCCAAGTACAAACAATAATGGTGTTAATAAAAGAAATGGAAAATCTGAGGATCTACACACAAACTAAAATTCAAGTAGTAGATAATGGAAATAAAAGTTTGAAATTCAATTTAACTAGGTAAAGAAAAGCAATGGCTAAAGGAATATTAAAAACTCGCATCTAAATAATTGAACTGAGAATTCAAATTTTAAATATCATGCAAAACTTGAAATCAGTAAATCCTAATGTAAACTAAAATTTAAAATCCAAATTTCAAAATTACTTAAGCCTTTCTTTTTCTGTCTTCTCTCACCCTCTCTCTTTTTCTCTCTCCTTGCCGCCCGGTCTCTCCCATTCTTCCTTCTCTCTCCTTCCTCCTCCCTTCTTTCTTCTTCTCCCATTTTTCCTATCTGCCCTCTCGTTTCGGCGCTTAACCGGCTAGCCCCGCCTCCCCTGTGCGCGCGTCACCCTGCACCTCCCGTCGCGTTGCCATCTCTCCGAGCGCGCCGCCTCCGTCAGCATGTCGCCGCGCCGACCTGCTCCCATCGCCGTCCACCAAGCCCCTGCCCGACACACAACGCCCCGTCAACCACAACGCCCCCGTCGCACGCCTACTCTGGTCGAGTCAACTCGCCCTGCCCTGCCCTCGTTGAGTCACCTCGCCATCACCGCGTGACGTCCATGCCCTGCTCTGCCATTGGCCATGCCGTCACCCACGCCGAACAACGCCTGAGGCAACTGCCGCCATGCCCCGTCGGGAGCTCCCAAGTCGCATGGTCGGCTCGCCCCTATAAGTATGCGCACACCCTCCTGAAGGCCTCACCACACCTTCATCTCCCTCCCACCACAGCAAATTGGCCTCCCCTGCCTTGTAGCGTGCCGGCGGCCCCCTTCTTCTTTGTCTCCGGCTATCTGGAGACTGGCCAATTGGAGCTGTCCCCGGCCAATTTCGCCGCACCGAAGATTCACCGTGGCATCGCAAAATCACCCCCACCACCGGCCGAAGCTACCTCCCACCCCAGTTCACTCCACGGTGGTCCACCCACGCCGCCTCCAGTCGACGCCGCCAGTCCGCCACAGCCCCTCTCCCGCTTGACCAACCCCATGGTAAGCCATCTTGGCCCACGCTGCATCACTGCCCGAGGCGAAGTGCGGCCACCCCTAGCTTCCCTAGTGCCCCGGCGTTTCATTTCACCTATCGTGGCTGAGTCCCCGGCCCTTCTAATAGTTAGATAAAGCAACCTTACCAAGAAAACAATGACTAGAAGTTTCAACTCGTACCAAGAGTCAAGATTCAAATCACTAGTTTGTTGTTATTCTTTTTGTACCTACCCGGAGGACCTGTAGATCAAATCCTTGCTAATTAGACTCAATGGATGGAAGCAAGACAACTACCACTAGCAGAAGTAAGAAAAGAAGACTAATAGTTGATGCTCGCCATAACCCTAACCATCCATACAAGCTATCACATAACCCCACTTTACACGGAATGTTAAAGGAAAACCATCACAGTGGAAATAACAGTAGCACTACACTAAGTAAACCTCAAGAGGATGCCACTTGTTTCTGTTGCAGAAATACTGGACACTACTCTAAAAAGTGCCCTCATAAGAAGCAGGGCAAATGTTTCAATTTTGGCAACCCAGGACATTACGCGAAAAGTTGCCCCCTTCAGAAACCAAAAAGGTAGGGAAATGATGCTGCCACCACTAGCTTCAACTTCAGCAAAGAAGAACTTGTCAATATCAAGAGCCCCAACAAGGAACAAGCTGCGTCCAACAAAATTCTGCTACTAGATCAGAAAGCTTCACTAAATAATACATGTATCGCATGTGGTAAAGCCAGATATGTCGCACAATTATGTCCTCCATTACGACAAGTTAAGCGAGGAGCAAGCTTCATATGCGGGCAAACCGGTCATTACTGCTACAATTGCCCAGTTCCCTACTGTTCATACCGCAAGAAACACCATTACCCAGAAGACTGCCTCATGAACCTAATAGCTTGTAGGCGTTGTGGAGAAAAAGGACATGAGGACAGTTAATGTTCCACAAACTGCCCTAACTGTGAAGAGGACCACCCACCAGGAGAGTGTCCTATGAGCAAGGTCACCTGTTTTCTCTATAAAGGGCAAAACCATTGCCCCAAGACTGCTCCCTGAGCCTGTTGCTGACCAAGGCAGCCGAAGTACAATGGATGAGTCTCCAAATCGTCATAGGACTCATCATGCCTAGAGCTAGGAAAGATAACTAATGTCAATTGTCATTTATTTTAAGGGGGTAGCAAGAATAGACAAGAATGTTGGAGAACTACTATGATGTATGACTACTTTTGGAGAGACAACAACTTGTATTAAGACTAATTAGACCAGTACAACCAGATCCACAAAGCCAAGAATCTTATAGAGATGATAATTTCAAGTGTCCGAGAGTTTAAATACCATGTTTAGCAAAAAGAAGAATAAAGATTGCGACTCTAGTAAGGACCAAAGATCACCATGTAGATATACTAATTGCCATACCAATATCCCCAAGGTCATCTATCCCAACAGATATAGACCATTAATGCCCACCTATCGATAAGAAATCCATGACCATAACAATTCTAGCAAACGATACAACCAACCCATTCTACGATGATGTGAAAACAACGATGTCAAGGAGTAAACACCTGAAAGTCTATGACCTATGCGAAAGAATAAGATCACTCTCTTCCCTTTTGCCTTCTCTAAGTGTTAACCTATTCCTGTGCCGATTCTCCCCCTCCCGCCTATGCCAAGGAAATTGACAATGTATCGAGCAGCAATCTGAAAACCTACTGCTAGCCATATTAACCCCACCTCTATTCCTTCTATTCTACCGGAATCTCGGGGTCGAGATTCATTTAAGGGGGTAGGTTTGTAACATCCCAAAATTCAGATGTTCAAAAATATGGAATTTTTAAAACTTTTTCTTGCATTTTGCTGGCATTCAAATTTCTTCTAAATATTTATTTCAAATCTTTTGAGTTTTGTGACATGCAAATAAATATATTAAGAAATAATATCCAAGTAAAAACAATAATGGTGTTAATAAAAAGAAATGAAAAATCCAAGGATCTACACACAAACTAAAATTCAAGTATTAGATAATGGAAATAAAAGTTTGAAATTCAATTTAACTAGGTAAAGAAAAGCAATAGCTAAAGGAATATTAAAAACTCACATCTAAATAATTGAACTGAGAATTCAAAATTTAAATATCATGCAAAACTTGAAATCAGTAAATCCTAATGTAAACTAAAATTTAAAATCCAAATTTCAAAATTACTTAAGCCTTTCTCTTTCTCTCTTCTCTCTCCCTCTCTCTTTTTCTCTCTCCCTACTGGTGGGCCCGGTCTCTCCCGTTTTTCCTCTCTGCCCTCTTGCTTCGGCGCCTGACCGGCCGACCCCGCCTTCCCTGTGCGCGCGTCACCCTACGCCTCCCGCCACGTCACCATATCTTCGAGCGCACTGCCTCCATCAGCATGTCGCTGCGCCGACCTGCTCCCGTCGCCATCCGTCCTGCCCCTGCTTGACGCACGACACCCCGTCAGCCATAGCACCCCCGTTGCGTGCCTGCTCCGGTCGAGTCAACTCGCCCTACCCTACCCCCGTCGAGTCACCTCGCCATCACCGCGTGACGTCCATGCCCTGCTCTGCCACCGGCCATGCCATCACCCACGCCGAGCAGCGCCCGAGGCAACTGCTGCCATGCCTCGTCGGGAGCTCCCACGTCGCCCGGTCGGCTCTCCCCCTATAAGTATGTGCGCACCCTCCTAAAGGCCTCACCACACCTTCGTCTCCCTCCCACTGTAGCAAATTGGCCTCCCCTGCCTTGTAGAGTGTCGACGGCCCCCTTCTTCTTTGTCTCCAGCTATCTGGAGACCGGCCGATTGGAGCTGTCCCCGGCCAATTCCACCACACCGAAGCTTCACCGTGGCATCGCAAACTCACCCCCACCACCAGCCGTAGCTACCTCCCACCCTAGTTCGCGGTCCACAGAGGTCCACCCACGCCGCCTCTGGCCGACGCCGCCAGTCTACCACGGCCCCTCTCCCACTCAGCCAACCCCATGGTAAGCTTTCTCTTGACCCCTTGTAGCTCGTGCTCACCTTAGTTCTTCCCCTCCCACACCGATGCCACTGCTTCCCCTTTCCCCACCATGGGCAGTCACCATTAGCCATCTCAGCCCGTACTGCGTCACTGCCCAAGCCAAAGTGCGGCCACCCCTAGCTTCCCTAGCGCCTCGGCGTTCCATTTCACCTATCACGGCCGAGTCCCCGGCCCTGCCCTACCGGTTATATGAGGAACTATCACAGATGGTTCTTTAATAGAACCGCCTGTGATTTTAATTATCACAAATAGTTCCATAATAGAACCGTTTATGATCTACCACACCACAGACGTTTTTATTATGGAAACATCTATGATATATATCTACAACATATCCTATTTTTTGGCTAGCCTCAGGAAATGCTAGCCATGCTTTGTGAAAATAAGTAACCAGATACAACCACAGATGGAATTATTTCTTAATTACTAAATCAATTACAATAGAATAATTCTTAATTACATGTCAAGTTTCTTAATTACATCGAAATAATTTCCAAATAGGTGTTCACTGTGTAGGATCATTTCACTTGGCTATTTTGTTTTAAAAAAATCTTTTTACGATGATCGATAGCATATAAGCTTTATCGCTTGGTTCTTCCTCAAGCCTGATGTTGTCTCCAAAAGGAGGCAACTCGTCAAATTGATTGTACTCTTCCTCATCTACGACATTCTCAACTTTGGCAATCCTTCTTTTTCCATGAAGAACTACGTGGTGCTTCTTATTTGTCAGGTCGGCTACATAAAAACCATGAATAACTTACCTCGTAAGTATGAATGGTTTATCTTTGTATTCTACACGTTTAAGATCCATAGTAGTAAGTTGTACGTGTTGACCTTTACACCCTATGGGAGTTGGACCCAACGACACCGAAATAGAGGGA
Source organism: Dendrocalamus sinicus (assembly GCA_036346575.1). Lineage (NCBI taxonomy): Eukaryota > Viridiplantae > Streptophyta > Magnoliopsida > Poales > Poaceae > Dendrocalamus > Dendrocalamus sinicus. The sequence goes on from CM070663.1 coordinate 26,020,587, forward strand.
TCTTGAAAAGTACATAGTCAAGCTCCCAAATATTCTCTACAAGCCCGTAGTAGAAGCTTAGGCCAGTGGTACTAATCTGCTTATGAAATGCATCTATGCGGACACCTGAGTTCTGTACTGTGTTCTTTCTATCCTGATCTGTTATATAAAATATGTACCGACCTATGTTGTACACTTGCCATGTCACAATTGTAAATTTTGACCCTTTGCCAACCATGTAGCATATCACTTGATGGCCTCCTAGTGAATCGCACTTTCAACCATTTGTTGAATAGACGGTTGTGCTGTCTTGTGATCCAGACCTCCGACCGGGCTGGATTCTCTTGGCGTAACATGTTCTTGTGCTCATTAATATATGGGGATACTTCAGTCATATATTGCAAGGCTATCAAATAGGCTTAAGCATACGTATCTAGATTAGAAGGCATTGTTTTCCTTTCGATGGTCCCGATATTCTCTAGCATCCCCTCTTAATAAGATAGAGGTATACCTATCGGTTCGACTTGAGCCATGTAATCAATGTAGAACTCAACGACCTCATCAGTTGTATAACCTTCGATAATTCTACCCTTCGGTTGAGATCAATTCCGTACATAGGACTTGGGAATTCCCATGTACCTCTCGAATGGATACATATGATGGACAAACACAGGGCCATATATCTCTATCTCTTTCACAAGGTGGACAATGAGATCAAAAAATGATGAAGGAACATACACGACCTCGGCTTGCAAAGCATCTAGTCTATCAGGATCGACGAATTTCTGAGTAATTGCGTTAAAAAAAATAACACAGTCTTATGATTGTCACTCGAACCTTATTCAGCAAAATACTTCTAATTGCAATAGGAAGCAATTGTGTCATTAGGACATGACAGTCAAGAGACTTCATGCCAATTAATTTCAAATCTTCCATGGAAACAAGTTTCTTCATGGTGGCGGAGTAATCAGATGGAATTTTCACACCATGCAAGCACTAGCACAGTTCAGTTTTCTCGACCTTAGACTGGGTGTAGCAAGATGGGGGAAGGTACGTCCAGCCTTTATCAGTCTCTGTCGGTGCTAACTTGGTCCTGATGTTCATAGTGACCAAGTCACACCGTTTGTTGATGTCATCCTTTGTTTTATCATGAATATTCAGTAAGAGACCAATCAAGCTATCACGTACATTTTTCTCTATATGCATGACGTCGATGCAATTGTGAACTTCTAAGTATAATCTTCTCTACATTGTGACTGGTCTAATAGTATAATCTTCTCTACATCGTCTCTACATCGTGACTGGTCTAATAGTATAATCTTGTCTACATCGTGACTGGTCTAATATGTATACCCCTTTTTGAAACCCCTTCGAATCAAGCGAGTTTCGATCTGCGCTGAGTTAGTAAATATTTTTAGATTATCGCAATCAATGCATGGACAATATATATATTCTATCCCCTTCTTCAACATATCCTGCTCGGTCACTCTTCTAAAAACAGATACACCACCAATATACTTTTCACTCACATGGTTCTCAACATACATCCAGCTACAGTCCATCTACGGTACGCATGTAACAAATTAGTGTCAAATTAGATTAATGCTCATATATCTAGCTAGCCTAATACTTACAAATAATTGTAATTCACCTTAATAAGTTATTCATCTAAAGCAGCTAGCTACGTACTATTTATGAAGCAATATATATATATATATATATATATATATATATATATATATATATATATATATATATATATATATATATATATATATATATATATATAATATTGAAGTAAACTAGGAGCAGTAACGCATTCTTTAATTGGAGAAAACTACCAAGCTATCACCTCTCTTTATTATAATGCATATAATTGAAGCAAATACTAATCTCATATCACTAAGAACAAATCGATCTACAAGCATACTTTCAAATCTGTGGTATGCTTTCACCAAACACCCCAAAGCCGGTTGCCACCTTCAAAACAATGCAATGTAAAGCAGAAAAATCTGTCGGGACTAGCCTGGCGAGGTATTTAATAACATAACGTATCACAAATACTTCCAACCATGAACCATCTGTGATAACTACTTATCACAGACGATTCTTAACAAAAACCATATGTGATAATGGGAGACTTCACAGAATGTTCTTTATTAGAATCGTCTGTGATAATTCACATATAGTTATTAATATGAACCGTCTGTGATATATAACCGTCTATGATAATTATATATCACAGATGGTTCTATCCATTACTACTAACATAGACGGTCATGCATGTAAAACTAACTGTGATAATTGCAACACTGATGGATTCGGGGAACCGTCTATGATGAGTCATCCAGTATGACCTTCTATGTGGTAGTGTTATTGGCTTCTGCTTAGGACATCTCCAATATTACCATTTTAGCTATCTCTTAGATATATTAAATGATTAAAATCCTATGTGGAGGAGAGAGGAGGTGATGAGAGATAATATGCTATCTTTTATGCAACACACGACTTGAACTCGTAAACCAACATAAATAGTGAGTGTGTATGAGACAGAAAGTTATGGTAAAAATAATATAAAATACTTAGAGAAATGATTTACTATTGAAAAGGTTTTCTCTAGTGCTATCTTTTGATGAGATGGAAACCTTAAAGACAACCTTAAGAGATAAACTATTATACATGTCTCAGGGGCGGATGGACTAAGGACTATGCCGGAGCATAGGCCTCCGGACCGATTTTAATTTTTCTTACTTAGACCTCAAATTTACACAATGTGCCCCACATAAATAAAACTAGTGCCCCCATAACTTGCAGCTAAGTAGCCTAAGTCAGCTCGTAGGCCAGAATTTCTCCCATGGGCCTTCTCCAATGCGCCTGTGGCCTAGGCCAGTGTGTGGCCCCGCCGCCTAGGCTAGTAGGCAGCCAGGCGAGGGCATAGCCACGCGCGGGCGCAGCCTAGCCGCCAGCGAGTGGCTCTTCGTGACTTTTATTCGCAAACACCCTAGAGTCCCAGATGCCTTACCTCTGCATCGGGCGATGGATCGACGGCAATTCGTCTTGCACTTCGTTCTCCTAATAATTCTATAATAGATCGCTTGTAGTACTTGAGAAGTCATCGAAACCAATTATAAAATGTAATTTGTTTTACTTTATTTGATTATTCTGTAATTCTTTTATTTGAAATTTTACTCACATATTGTTTTTGTTATCTATTTTGTAGACAATGAGGCCATATGTTTTTTTTTGCTGATGCTAACCATATTTTGTTCTCGGATTAATCCTAGATCCTTCACTAATAGTGAGTTTCTTGATTTTGGTAAGGTGTCTGATAAATAATTATGATTATTGACCATTGAACTTTGTTATGAAATTAGTTGGTGTTATAAAATTTAGAATACATTACTATCTACTACATTATTTATGGATGCATTAATAAGTATATATATATATATATATATATATATATATATATATATATATATATATATATATATATATATATATATATATATATATATATATATATATATATATATATATATATATATATATATATATATATATATATATATATATATATATATATATATATATATATATATATATATATATATATATATATATAGGAAGCCTCTTTTCTACTCCCGGGTGTAATTACACCCTATGTTGTATCTCACAACATAGGGAGTATCTCGCGTAACGAGGGGTTATGTACATGTAGTATACGGGTATTTAAGAGCATATAGGTGGTATGAACAATTTTTCAGAGGTGGTATGTACATTTTTTTTCAACATACTCCTTTTTATGTATGTATATAAAGGTATTTACAAAATACGCTAAAAACTATGGACTCCCTTGCAATTTTTTCGTGTGGTTCACATTAGAATATCTTATAATTAGTATACGAGTATACCTAAAGTGATAAAGGAGTATTTCAAGTTTGTTTAGGTAGTATATTAGAGGTGGGTGTAATTACACCCGGGAGTAAAAAGTATTTTTCCTATATATATATATATATATATATATATATATATATATATATATATATATATATATATATATATATATATGAAGTATGAGGCCTCGTGTCATTTTTGTTCGGGGTCCGTCACTGCTTCTGCTCATGCTGCCCCCATAGTCTTTGGGTCGTGTCAAGGTCAAGCAAGCCTCCTGCCGTACACATTTGTATGATTAGTCCATATAGTGATACATGACAATTGTGGTAGCTAACTGGACTGTCTAATAATTGGGCTTAAATTGGCGAGAAAATGATGATTTTTGGATTGGATGTGAAGTGTGCACAGTGCATGCTTTGTTAGGATGGTTAGGATGTAGCCAGTGATGCCATGTCTATCAAACCTACTTGGTCTTCGAAGACGTACATTATTTCATCTTTAGGATCTCATCATCATGTTAATGACAAAAGGTAAGAGACGCTACGATTTTCATGATGAAATTAACAGGGTTGTTGCAGGAAAACAACCTAGAGAAAACGATTTGTAGCTTCTAGAGGTTAGAACAATGTGGCCAAGAGAATTTTGGAGCCGTATATAGAATTATGCTGCTCCGGTTGCACATGCATCCAGGAAAATTAGGTGGACGATTTGGCCTCAAATTAAGCTGTCCAATGATTGCGTGCTATTGGTTGTTTCCGTTGTTCTTTTTCACAGAAAACGATTGATTGTTCTCTGTCGGAAACTTTTTTTTTGTTGATTTGTTTGGAGCTATATTTTTCTTGGTCAGGAAAATGTTCATAAGAACTATATTTGATGACGTGTTTTTTTTTTCTTTTCGAAAGAAAGTGATGGCATGCTTTTGCCAAGTGTTTTTCAAAATAAATGAAAGCATTCTTGACAAAATTCATTTACCTTCCTCTTCTATTGCATCCTCAGATTCCAGAGGCGCACGGCAATATGGCATTGCACAACTACTGCTGTATATATATGGGCAGCAGAATAGGGAACCCAACCCAGCCAAAATTCTTGCCAGCTAGGACGGGTCCGCTGTTAGTGACACCTGGCTTGTTCGTTTATGAAATTAGTTTCACCTACCAATGATAACTCCTAGCTTTTGGATTCCAGCTTGTTCTTAAGCTAGAAGGCTCCATCTTATCCAGGAGAAATGTTGCTGTGTCTGTGCGGCATGGCATTTTGTCAAAACAAGGCCGACAAAAAAGCACCAGCCAAGTGACCTACTAATGGCAGGCAAAGCACGCAGCACCACACTGTCGTCCTTGGTGCCAAAAGGATCAATAGTAACATGCAGGTTTAGGGTCCCAAAGTGCGTAATGCTAGCATGTTCTTGTGCCTGGCCTGGATCATGGACACATGGTGCCACTATTATTTCACTGTTTGCTGATGCAGATGGTCATTTATCAGAAATTACACATGCACCTTCAAGATATATATATGCTAGTAGCTGTGAAAACCTGGTTGCTGCAAAGTTCTGAATTCGATGATCTGCTCACATCTGAGTGGCCAAGTGGCCAAATTTCAATTGAGGAGAGCATCGTGTTGCAGAGCTGTTTGTGAGGAGGCAACATGAGAGGCTTTTTTAAAGCAAGTTTTCGCCAACTTCCATTAATGGAAACCACAAAGTACATGAGTTTTACTCGAAACGTGTTACACGCGACGGCGGAGGAACGACGAAGTAAAACAAGATCAATCGCAGAGAGACACGAGATTTAACATGGAAAACCCTCCCAATGCGAGAGGGAAAAAACCACGGCGCGCGACAAAGAACAATCTTCACTATATCGGGTGAGGTTACAACGCGGGATTTACAACTCTAATTTCATATCCCAAACGCGACTACAGGAAATATATATATCATGAAAACCCTAATTCGACATACTTCACCTTGAGACAAATTCCTTCCCGTAGCATAAATCAATACTTCACCTCAACACAACAAAGAAAGAAATACTTTCGGCGCCACACGACCTCTTGGGCTAAGTGTAATACCAACTAAGCTTGAGCAAAGCTCAAACTTAGCAATGAGAACTGGCTTTGTCAACATATCGCAGGATTTTCATGAGTGCTAATCTTGCATACCTTTAGCTTACCCTTTGCAACAATATCTCGACATAATTATATTTAATCTCAATGTGCTTTGTCCTCTCATGAAACATCTGATCTTTAGTGAGATAAATTGCACTCTGCTGTCACAAAACAGTTAATGCAAGAATCAACTCCAAGCAAGCTCAAGAAACAAACCTTTCACCAAATCGACTCTTTACTTGCTTCACAAATAGCCATATATTCGCTTGGTGGTCGACAGCGCAACAACATCCTGCAAATGTGCCTTCCAGCACAAAGACAACCTCCAATGGTAAATACATAACCTGTGAGCGACCTACGCTATCCAAATCACCAGCATAATCTGAATCAACATAGCCAACAAGTTCCTTTTCAGTCCCGCCAAACTTCAAACAAGCATCCGATGTGCCTTGCATGTACCGAAAATCCACCGAACGGCCTTCCAATGCTCTTTACCGTGATTAGCCATATATCTACCGACCATACTCATAGCATAAGATAAATTCGGACGAGAGCAAACCATAGCATACATCAAAGACCCAACAAGACTAGCATACGGAACTCGACATGTACTCAACCTCCTCATCGATGCTAGGACATTGTGAAGTCGACAATTTAAAGTGAGGTGCAATGGGAGTACTAATGAGCTTTGAATCATGCATGTTGAAACGATGAAGCACTTTCTGAATATAATTTTGCTGACTAAGAAACAATAAACCGAAGCACGGTCTCTAGTAATTTCCATACCTAGAATTTTCTTAGCAAACACCAAGATCCTTCATATCAAATTCATGCTCAATCGAGCCTTCAATGCGATGATTTCTTTCTTGCTCTTGGCAAGAATCAGCATATCATCAACATATAACAGCAAGTATATAGGTGATCCATCAACAAATTTAATGTAGACACAGCTATCATAATCAGATCTTTTAAAGTTATTTGATAACATAAATGAATCAAACCTCTTATACCACCGGCGAGGAGACTGTTTCAAACCATATAAGGACTTCTTCAATTTGCAAACATGATCCTCCTTACCAGGCACTATGAACCCTTCTGGCTGGTCCATGTATATCTCCTCCTCAAGATCTCCATGCAAGAATGATGTCTTCACATCTAGCTGCTCAAGCTCAAGATCACGCATAGCAACAATACTAAAGAATGTACGGATTGAGCTATGCTTCACAACTGGGGAGAACACATCATTGTAATCAACACCCGGAATCTGACTGAAACCTTTAGCTACTAACCTTGCCTTAAATCTTGGAGGCTCACTAGGAGATAGACCCTCCTTCCTCTTGAAAATCCATTTGCAACGCACGGTCTTCTTATTTTTAGGCAAGCGCACCACGTCCCATGTGCCATTTTTCTCCAGGGACTGCATCTCTTCTTGCATAGCTGAGATCCACTTCTCATGATCTCCAGAAACAATGGCTTCAGTGTACGTAGCCGGCTCATGAGTGTTCTCCACCTGTTCAGCACAACTAAGAGCATAATGAATCAAATTACACTCTTCAATTAATCGGGATCGAGGACCACAACTCCTCTTTTCTCTGCGAAGTGCTATAGGCTGATCGTCTTGCTGCAAAACAGGAGATAAGTGCTGAATAGTATCAATAGTATCATCAATAAATTCATCTCCCTGATCATCCACGTGCTCCACCTGCACGCTCATATTCTGCTCCTCATCATCAGATCTGTCTGGTACAATATCTATGGGTAAACTGTCATTAAACATCACAGATTCATTAAAAACAACACTTCTGCTCATGAAAGTCTTTCTTGTTTCAGGATTCCATAGCTTATATCCTTTTACTCCAAAACCATAACCAAGAAACAGACACTTAATAGCTCTAGGCTCCAATTTTCCATTATCAACATGAGCATAAGCAGTGCAACCAAAAACTCTCAGCTGTGAATAATCAGCTGATGTACCAGACCATACCTCAATGGGAGTTTTCTTGTTGAGTGGAATAGAAGACGACTTGTTGATCAAATAGCATGCGGTGTTGGCGGCCTCTGCCCAAAAACACTTGCTCCTCTTTGCGTTGGACAACATGCAACGAGCCTTCGATATGATGGTTCTGTTCATGCGCTCAGCCACACCATTCTGCTGCGGAGTGTACGGGATGGTGTGATGCCTCACAATGCCTTCCTTCCTGCAATAATCATTAAACTCATGCGAGCAAAATTCACCACCATTATCAGTACGAAGCAGCTTTACCTTCTTCTCAGTTTGCCTTTCTATCATTACTTTCCAATCTCTAAAAGCAGCAAATGTATCATCTTTACCTTTCAAAAAATAAGGCCACACTTTTCTAGAGTAATCATCAATGATAGTAAGCATATAATTTGCACCACCATACGAGGTCTTACGAGAAGGCCCCCACAAATCAGCATGTACATATTCAAGTATGCCTTTGGAGCGATGTACAGAGGCATTGAACTTTACCCTCTTGTGCTTACCAAAAATGCAGTGCTCACAGAAGTTCATCTTACTCTGAGTGCAGCCATCCAGCAGGTTCCTCTTCAACAATTCTGCCATACCAAGTTCACTCATGTGTCCAAGACGCTTATGCCAGAGGTTAGTGTTATTATTAGAGACAGTAGCAGCCGTAGCGGAAACACGCAATATACTTCCTCTAAGCACATATAACTTGGCAGAATTCATATCACCAATCATGTAAACGAGAGAACCTCTTGATACCTTTAAAACTCCACCTGAAGCGGAGTACTTGTACCCATCATCATCGAGTGTCTTTGAGGAGATGAGATTTCTTGCCATCCTTGGTATATGTCGCACATTGTCCGGCGTGCGGCGAACCATGCCATCATGTGTCCTGATCTGAACAGATCCAATGCCCACGATCTCACATGGGTTGTCATCTCCCATGCGAACGACATCTCCACTCTACACAGGCTTATAAGAACTAAACCATTCTCTGTTAATGCAGATATGAAACGAACATGCCGAATCGAGTAACCATTCATCATGACCAGCAACACAACCAGCAAATACAACAAGGCAATCTCCATAATCAATACTATCAGCACCGGAGACAACAGAGGCATTACCTTCAGATTTATTTTTCTGTTGGTATGTAGCATTCCTCTTCTCCTTATTCTTTAACTTATAGCAATCCTCGATGAAGTGGTTCGTTTTCTTGCAGTACTTGCAGAACTTCTTATCCCTGGACTTTGAACGTCCTCTACCATGCTGGCTCTTGTCGCGATTGTTGTTATCATAGGACTTCGCCGATCCGCCTTGACTCGCAACGCCGCCTTGGAGGACGACGGCTCACCCTGCACCATACCTTTCATCTTCTCCTTACTCTGGAGCGCCTCATAAACCTCCGCTAGGGTTAGTTCATCACGGCTTAACAATATGGTGTCACGGAAATTTGAATATGAACTAGGCAGTGAGCATAGTAACAGAAGACCTAAATCCTCATCATCAAATTTTACCTCCATGGATAACAGATCGGCAACGATCTCCTTAAAGACCGATATGTGGTTCATCACCGATCTTCCTTCCTGCAACTTGTGCGAGAACAACTTCATCTTCATGTGCATCTTACTGGTGAGATCTTTTGACATGCAGATCGATTCCAGTTTCAACCAAATTTCTGCAGCAGTTTTCACCTGCAGCACTTCTTGCAAGATATCATTAGAAAGATGAAGTTGAATGAGCGACAGAGCCTTACGATCTTTACGTTTCCCCTCAGGAGTCCATTGATCCTTCTCCTTCTTCCCGAAGCAATCTAGGGCCTCATCCAGATCCTGTGATTGGGCGAGTATCGCCCTCATCTTCACTTGCCACAGCGAGCATCTCGTCTTGTAGTCGAGTAGCGGTAGATCAAACTTCATCGACACCATCGCGATGCCCGATCTGAAGAACCACAGCTCTGATACCACTTGTTACACGCGACGGCGGAGGAACGACGAAGTAAAACAAGATCAATCACAGAGAGACACGAGATTTAACGTGGAAAACCCTCCCAATGCGAGAGGGAAAAAACCACGGGCGCCAGCCAGCAACAATCTTCACTATATCTGGGTGAGGTTACAACGCCGGGGATTTACAACTCTAATTTCATATCCCAAACGGCGGCTTACAGGAAATATATATATCATGAAAACCCTAATTCGACATACTTCACCTTGAGACAAATTCCTTCCTGTAGCATAAATCAATACTTCACCCTGAACACAACAAAGAAAGAAATACTTTCGGCGCCACACAGCCTCTTGGGCTAAGCTGTAATACCAACTAAGCTTGAGCAAAGCTCAAACTTAGCAACAGGAACTGGCTTTGTCAACATATCAGCAGGATTTTCATGAGTGCTAATCTTGCATACCTTTAGCTTACCCTTTGCAACAATATCTCTGACATAATTATATTTAATCTCAATGTGCTTTGTCCTCTCATGAAACATCTGATCTTTAGTGAGATAAATTGCACTCTGGCTGTCACAAAACAGATTAATGCAAGAATCAACTCCAGCAAGCTCAGCAAACAAACCTTTCAGCCAAACTGACTCTTTACTTGCTTCACAAATAGCCATATATTACGCTTGATGGTCGACAGCGCAACAACATCCCGCAAATGTGCCTTCCACTCAAGACAACCTCCAATGGTAAATACATAACTGTGAGCGACCTACGCTTATCCAAATCACCAGCATAATCTGAATCAACATAGCCAACAAGTTCCTTTTCAGTCTGCCAAACTTCAAACAAGCATCCGATGTGCCTTGCATGTACCTGAAAATCCACCGAACGGCCTTCCAATGCTCTTTACCAGATTAGCCATATATCTACGACCATACTCATAGCATAAGATAAATTCGGACGAGCAAACCATAGCATACATCAAAGACCCAACAAAGACTAGCATACGGAACTCGGACATGTACTCAACCTCCTCATCGATTGCTAGGACATTGTGAAGTCGACAATTTAAAGTGAGGTGCAATGGGAGTACTAATGAGCTTTGAATCATGCATGTTGAAACGATGAAGCACTTTCTGAATATAATTTTCGACTAAGAAACAATAAACCGAAGCACGGTCTCTAGTAATTTCCATACCTAGAATTTTCTTAGCAGCACCAAGATCCTTCATATCAAATTCATCGCTCAATCGAGCCTTCAATGCGATGATTTCTTTCTTGCTCTTGGCAGCAATCAACATATCATCAACATATAACAGCAAGTATATAGGTGATCCATCAACAAATTTAATGTAGACACAGCTATCATAATCAGATCTTTTAAAGTTATTTGATAACATAAATGAATCAAACCTCTTATACCACCGGCGAGGAGACTGTTTCAAACCATATAAGGACTTCTTCAATTTGCAAACATGATCCTCCTTACCAGGCACTATGAACCCTTCTAGCTGGTCCATGTATATCTCCTCCTCAAGATCTCCATGCAAGAATGATGTCTTCACATCTAGCTGCTCAAGCTCAAGATCACGCATAGCAACAATACTAAAGAATGTACGGATTGAGCTATGCTTCACAACCGGGAGAACACATCATTGTAATCAACACCCGAATCTGATGAAACCTTTAGCTACTAACCTTGCCTTAAATCTTGGAGGCTCACTAGAGATAGACCCTCCTTCCTCTTGAAAATCCATTTGCAACGCACGGTCTTCTTATTTTTAGGCAAGCGCACCACGCCCCATGTGCCATTTTCTCCGTGGATGCATCTCTTCTTGCATAGCTGAGATCCACTTCTCATGATCTCCGAAACAATGGCTTCGATGCACGTAGCGGCTCATGAGTGTTCTCCACTGTTCAGCACAACTAAGAGCATAATGAATCAAATTACACTCTTCAATTAATCGGGATCGAGGACCACAACTCCTCTTTTCTCTGCGAAGTGCTATAGGTGATCGTCTTGCTGCAAAACAGAGATAAGTGCTGAATAGTATCAATAGTATCATCAATAAATTCATCTCCCGATCATCCACGTGCTCCACCGCACGCTCATATTCTCGCTCCTCATCATCGATCATGCGGTACAATATCTATGGGTAAACCGTCATTAAACATCACGATTCATTAAAAACAACATACGCTCATGAAAGTCTTTCTTGTTTCAGGATTCCATAGCTTATATCCTTTTACTCCAAAACCATAACCAAGAAAGCAGACACTTAATAGCTCTAGGCTCCAATTTTCCATTATCAACATGAGCATAAGCGGTGCAACCAAAAACTCTCGGTGTGAATAATCGGTGATGTACGCATCATACCTCAATGGGAGTTTTCTTGTTGAGTGGAATAGAAGACGACTTGTTGATCAAATAGCATGCGGTGTTGGCGGCCTCGCCCAAAAACACTTGCTCCTCTTTGCGTTGGACAACATGCAACGAGCCTTCGATATGATGGTTCTGTTCATGCGCTCACCACACCATTCTGCGCATGAGTGTACGGGATGGTGTGATGCCTCACAATGCCTTCCTTCCTGCAATAATCATTAAACTCATGCGAGCAAAATTCACCACCATTATCAGTACGAAGCAGCTTTACCTTCTTCTCAGTTTGCCTTTCTATCATTACTTTCCAATCTCTAAAAGCAGCAAATGTATCATCTTTACCTTTCAAAAAATAAGGCCACACTTTTCTAGAGTAATCATCAATGATAGTAAGCATATAATTTGCACCACCATACGAGGTCTTACGAGAAGGCCCCACAAATCAGCATGTACATATTCAAGTATGCCTTTGGAGCGATGTCTGAGGCATTGAACTTTACCCTCTTGTGCTTACCAAAAATGCAGTGCTCACAGAAGTTCATCTTACTCTGAGTGCAGCCATCCAGCAGGTTCCTCTTCAACAATTCTGCCATACCAAGTTCACTCATGTGTCCAAGACGCTTATGCCAGAGGTTAGTGTTATTATTAGAGACGAGCAGTAGTGAGCGAAACACGCAATATACTTCCTCTAAGCACATATAACTTGGCAGAATTCATATCACCAATCATGTAAACGAGAGAACCTCTTGATACCTTTAAAACTCCACCTGAAGCGGAGTACTTGTACCCATCATCATCGAGTGTGCTGAGGGAGATGAGATTTCTTGCCATCCTTGGTATATGTCGCACATTGTCCAGCGTGCGAACCATGCCATCATGTGTCCTGATCTGAACAGATCCAATGCCCACGATCTCACATGGGTTGTCATCTCCCATGCGAACGACATCTCCACTCTACACAGGCTTATAAGAACTAAACCATTCTCTGTTAATGCAGATATGAAACGAACATGCCGAATCGAGTAACCATTCATCATGACCAGCAACACAACCAGCAAATACAACAAGGCAATCTCCATAATCAATACTATCAGCACCGGAGACAACAGAGGCATTACCTTCAGATTTATTTTTCTGTTGGTATGTAGCATTCCTCTTCTCCTTATTCTTTAACTTATAGCAATCCTCGATGAAGTGGTTCGTTTTCTTGCAGTACTTGCAGAACTTCTTATCCCTGGACTTTGAACGTCCTCTACCATGCTGGCTCTTGTCGCGATTGTTGTTATCATAGGACTTCTGCTCAGATCTGCCCTTGACCTGCAACGCCTCGCCCTTGGAGGACGACGGCTCACCCTGCACCATACCTTTCATCTTCTCCTTACTCTGGAGCGCCTCATAAACCTCCGCTAGGGTTAGTTCATCACGGCTTAACAATATGGTGTCACGGAAATTTGAATATGAACTAGGCGGTGAGCATAGTAAATGAAGACCTAAATCCTCATCATCAAATTTTACCTCCATGGATAACAGATCGCAACGATCTCCTTAAAGACCGATATGTGGTTCATCACCGATCTTCCTTCCTGCAACTTGTGCGAGAACAACTTCATCTTCATGTGCATCTTACTGGTGAGATCTTTTGACATGCAGATCGATTCCAGTTTCAACCAAATTTCTGCAGCAGTTTTCACCTGCAGCACTTCTTGCAAGATATCATTAGAAAGATGAAGTTGAATGAGCGACAGAGCCTTACGATCTTTACGTTTCCCCTCAGGAGTCCATTGATCCTTCTCCTTCTTCCCGAAGCAATCTAGGGCCTCATCCAGATCCTGTGATTGGGCGAGTATCGCCCTCATCTTCACTTGCCACAGCGAGCATCTCGTCTTGTAGTCGAGTAGCGGTAGATCAAACTTCATCGACACCATCGCGATGCCCGATCTGAAGAACCACAGCTCTGATACCACTTGTTACACGCGACGGCGGAGGAACGACGAAGTAAAACAAGATCAATCACAGAGAGACACGAGATTTAACGTGGAAAACCCTCCCAATGCGAGAGGGAAAAAACCACGGGCGCCAGCCAGCAACAATCTTCACTATATCTGGGTGAGGTTACAACGCCGGGGATTTACAACTCTAATTTCATATCCCAAACGGCGGCTTACAAGATATATATATATCATGAAAACCCTAATTCGACATACTTCACCTTGAGACAAATTCCTTCCTGTAGCATAAATCAATACTTCACCCTGAACACAACAAAGAAAGAAATACTTTCGGCGCCACACAGCCTCTTGGGCTAAGCTGTAATACCAACTAAGCTCCGCCCTGCTCCCTGCTCCCCTATAAAAGGTGACTTCTCCTTCTCTTTTGAGGCCTTGGAAAAAAGAGTGAGTGCACTTTCCCCTCTCTGATCTCAAATCTCCCTTAGTGGCTCTTCGATCTTGAGTCTTGAGAGCCACTAGCCGGGTTCCTTCCTGTCGCTGTCAGCTGAGGAGCTCGAATCGCCGTTCTAGGGTTCTTTCCCGTGCGGTTTCCTTGTGTCTTTTCCTTGAATCTAGCCGAGAGGAAAGGTTTGGGGATTTACCTGTAGAGGTTGATTCGGTTTGGACTTGTGCTGAGTATTTGAGAGAGATTTGTGACTTGTTCTTGGTGTTCACGTGCTCTCGGCCGGAGCTCTCGTCAGTCTTGTGCGACGTCCACCTGACCCTTGGCTTCTATCAAGACTGAACTTAGCTTATTTGGCATGGTATGAATCGTAAGAAAATCACTAGAACAAAACTAGTCACAAGATCCAACAAAATATGATTTAATTCAAGTTGTTCACATTTAATAAAGTTAGTATAGTAAAAGTTAAACTATACATAAAGGAAATGATAAATCTAGCAAGCTAGCACAAGATATAGTAAGATGTAAAATAAGAAATCATGTCACATAAGGATAATAGGCAAAGCTCCACTGTTTGTACAAACATTCATGTATATACAATAAATGTTGAAATTAAAATACAACATGATACATATGAATACACAAGTAAAGTCCTTAAAACCAGCTCGAAAAGAAGGAAACTCCAACTCCCCCTAGAGAAGGTAAATTGAGAAGACCAAAGAAATTTGGCATAAAATCCAGAAAATAAAGGTGCAAACTCAACGAGATGACTCCCAAACACACCCTTCCCACATGGTCTCTAGCCTATAACCTCATACCATGGAGCAAAAGGCAATACTAGCTATCGTAACACACGACAAATGGCCAAGAAGAAAGCTCAAACTAGGTAGTAAATAATCATAGAGAACTATTTGGATGAGAAGTGTGACTAAAACAAAATCATCTAGAGTTAGTTTTTATCTATCCAACCAAGATGTCATAAGCACAATCTAAAGCTACCAAGATGTCATAAAGACTATTTTCATGCCAAGACAAATGAGTAAGTTCAAGATATGCATACATCTCAATAAATCACAACCATACACATAGCAAGTGACAAATAAAAGCCATAAAAGCATATGTTAGCATGGATACAAGTATACGCATGTACACATGAACCAAAAATGATAAACATGCATGAACAAATGTAACATCATGATACAGAAATCTATCCAAGATGTAATCAAGCTCAAAATATCCATAGTCAAATACACATCATGTAGGCATGCATCATGGCAAACAAAAATTATGGAAAGTACGCTAACATATATAAATAATGGTGAATGGACATAAAGAGCAAGATGTAGGCAATAAAATAGGATAGATACAACAAAGCACAAAATCATGATAATGCTTGACTCCAAATACACATAATCAACATGTAACTTATGCTCATGAAGTCAAGTCAAAACATAAATATCCAATAAACTAATGCATATAACATGACACATGGATACCTAAGCAAAAGACTGATAAAAGCATACTAATATATACATCAAGGAAAATACATGCACAAGGGTTCAAGATAAGGCTCATATATCCACAAAATATGAGCAATTAGCCAACTCATGGATACACAAGCAAAATACACATAAAGACATAACAAGAATATAGTAAAACATGCCAATATGATATAAGTGAGCATATGGATAAGCACAACATACTAAATATAATCAAACATGAATCTAACAATATGAAGACATATAATAGCTCATGAAGTAGGTGGAAACGTCAAATGTAAAAGCACATACCTCTTGGAGGCCATCAAAAAGGAGTGGAGAACCATCAATTGTTCCAATCACATGATGAAGTAAAAGACCATAACCCAATCAATTACATGTTCTCCATCCCACGTCTCGGTACCTACACATGAGAATAGCAAATTGCCTGAGTCTTGGATCCCGAAGGGTTAGTAAGCAAGTACTTGGGAACCCAAAACATGGACACACCAACACTAGAAGTATGCGAGTTAGCATGATGCAATGGATGCAAGAAAATCCAATCTTGGAGGCACGCCGCATATGGACAACTCGATGAGAAAAACAAATGTCATTTCTGGGAAAGCAATGAATGCCTTGCTTGAAAGCACCAAGATAAGAACTAACAGAAGCACCAAAATAACTCACAACTCCTCGTTGTAGGTGCACACCTCGATGGAGAAAACAAGGTCCACCACATGAGAAACAACAAAAATCCTTCTTTAGAACAGCACGTGGACTAAAATCAAAATCATGAAAATCAACTCCATGACTCCATACAACACCACTAGAAAAGGTATCAAAGAAGCTATCACACTACAAGAAAACATGATTGTTGCAACAAAATTAATTGTTGCATTAAGACTAGAATCATTGCAATATGCATATTTTGCAATGAAATTAAAATTGTTGCCAAGTGTTACAATAAACCCTGTGGTAATAGCTCAATGCAACAAAAATCAAATCATGGTAATAAATTATCATATAGCAATGATTGTACTGTTGCAATAGCATTCTATCATGACGAATAAAAAACATTGCAACAAATACATATTGCCACGATTTACATTTCGTGGCAATAGCTTAACGCAACAAGCTTAATTTCGTAGCAATAGCTTAGTGCAACGCGCTCGATTTCATAGCAATAGCTTAATGCAACGCACTGATTTTTGTGGCGATAGTTTAATGCAATGCACTGGATTTCATGGCAACAGTTTAATGCAACGCGTCGAGTTTCGTGGCAATAGCTTACTGCAATGTGTTGGATTTTGTGGTAATAGCTTAATGCAACACGCTAGATTTCGTAGCAATAACTTAATGCAATATGCCAGATTTCATGGTAATAGCTTAATGCAACGGGCTGAATTCGTGGCAATAGATTAATACAATGCATTGAATTTCATGGCAATAGCCAATTGCCACAAATTAAATTTTACATAATCATACATATATGAAACTATTTCACATTAATTATGTTAACATTATTTCATACCGACAAAGTAGATAGATGACAACTAATAGTAGAAGCAATTAAGTAGCACATCCAAATCATTCATAATAATTAGATAATACTAGAAGCAAATAGCCAAGATTACATGTCCAAGCATTCATACAAGTTCTAGAAGCAAATATTCTAGATTATATGTCCAAGCATTCATATAAGTTCTAGAAACAATGAAAAGAAATTTTGATAGTGCATTCTTCATGAAAAGGGCACAATCTAAATAGGCACTACAACATCAATACTTTTGATCTTCACTTCACTCAAAAAGACCATCCTACAGGACGAAGCGAAAATTTCTATTTGGAGTTAGCTGAGATGTCAACAAATAAGAAAGTCATATAGGTACTTAAAGAAGACTGCAACTTCTAGAAAGTTGTTCGTAGTAATTTACATAATTTGATTTGAACAGAAACTTGTTATTACGAGGGTGTCAATTAACTTACCAATTGGACAACGACGACGATTTTTAGTAGCTTGCACAAATTGGTGAGAAGTAATTATGCTTGTGTTCTGAAAAGTAGAGCATGATGTACCTCCATTTCTTTGAACAATACTTCCATGAAAAAGTTATATATAATAGATAATTCTGTATATTTCATCATGTTCATAAAAGTTAAGAATAAAATTTGCTTGCTAACACTTGAAAATATAAATTGGAAAAACAACTTCCAATTGAGGATGACAAATGGAGAATTGAACCACTTGGTAATGAACATCAATATTATTTTCCCAAGCAATGCTATGTACTCAATTTCTTTTAACTACAACCACCGATCTGTTCATTCTCATTCTGTATAGAAGCTACTACAAAGTTGATGTGACCACGCCACTAACACAAACGACTAAAGATTGAACTAAAGGTGGATTCGTTTCTTCAGTTTCAACATATTTTAAATGAAAATATGATGCTACTTAATGATGAAAATATATATTTTTCTACTACCACATCACTTTTGGACCAATTGAAGCAAGAGTTCAAGTTAGATAGGTTTTGAAATCCAATTCGGCCTTCAGATCAATTCGGATTCAGCCAGACAGGCCTAACTTCAAATGTGCATAACTTTTACATACAGAGTCTGTTTGAACTCTACGAGTACTTGTTGGAAAGCTTTTCTTGTCCTCTTTCCAATGGATCTAGTCTCAACTTTAAATTCCTCTTGTGCAAACCGTAATCATCAAAACAAGGTATTGTGTCACCTGTTTGGGCCAATTGGGCCTTATAATGCTTGGGCCCAAGGGGAAGGCGCCCCCTCTAGGCCCGTACTGTTCATGGCCATACTGTTCACGTGAACAGTATTGTGAATAGTACCACTCCTTATTTTTTAGTTTTGTGTGGTTTTCCCTCCCCTATTTAAGAAGACCGCACCCTTCTAATTTCCCTGAATTTCGCTTGCTTAGTTTTTCCATTATGAAAACCCTTGTTCTTCGTTTGTGTCGACTAGACCAACTGTAAAGAAGCTCTGCGGAATCCTACCTTTTGAACTCAATTTATATTTGCAATTTCAGATTACTTGTGATCTTGTTCTTGGGTGTTCTTCGGTTGCATGCAGGAATAGACCTTCGTGGTCATGTCAACCGTGTTCTTGGGATGGTTGATAACCACTTGGTGATTAGTTCAGTGATTGCTTGGTTCGTACGTAAGGCGTTCGTAGCCTGGATCGTGAGAGTTGATCATTATTCAATCGAAATTATCCTTTTCATCGAAAGATCAGCACAACATTAGCACATCAATTGGTATCAGGGCTTCAGTTGACCGGTAGGAATTTCTTGTATCCTTAGTAGATTGGTTTTTATTTCCTATAGTCCAGAAAATAATTGCCCCACAAAAAGAGTTAATTCCCACTGTCCCAAGCCCCGTTGTTATGACAAATTACAAATTAATAAGTTTTGTGGCTGAAAAAAATTATTGTGACATATAGCTTTACTGCATATAATTTGTTTTGCACCAAAAAGCATGTTACTCTCAAAAACACTGGTGCTATAAGTTTAACTGCTTGCAACATCAGCTACAAGGAGAAATCCATAACACTAGTTATTCATGATTAGCTCCAGGCAAATACTATTACCGCTTTTGAATTCTCAATTTCTCCCCGTCTCCGAGATGCAACACTATATAATTTTCAAGCGGCCAATTCCATTACTTAAAAAAAGAGATTATTTGTCAAAGACCAAATTCTTTGACTATGAGAACCCCCAGTGACAAGGATTTGTGATTGGAGGGAGTAACTTGTGTGTAGTAAACTAGTCATGTTGCCCTTAATCTACATGAATGACATTACAAAAAGGACAAATGCACCTAAGTACCTAAACCAAGATTGCTTCCAGATGGACCAGATTTTTCTAATCGTGCCTGAACATGAGTTCATCAGTTATTTCCTTTTGCTACATATTGTGCCTGTCTACCTGACCCTCACAAACATAATTCATCTAATCTCTAGGTTATTCTAATCGTGTCTACAGATGGATTCGGCTAAATCTCTGAGTAGCAAATACACCGGAGTAAACAAAGATCAGTTTGATCCACTCACCAAACAAATGAAACTTTTCTACAGCTTGGCATCATTTTCTACTACCACACCAGTGATCTTATCATGTAAGGATACTATGCCATAAGTAGGATAAACGACAAGGATGCTATTCCACAAGTTCACATGACAAACAACGCAAACAAAACTTGATGGCTTAGTACTAGTCCTAAGTCAGCTAAATACAAGGAACTTTGAATTGTCAAATCCAGCAGGACTTGCCATAAAAATGACAAAAAGAGAGGCACCACAATTAATAAAAATAATAAATGAGCTACAGAGGAAGGAAAATGGAGTGTGGTTGAGGACATACCAGTTCACAGAATACCGCACTGAAATCCAAAGAAACAGACAGAGAAGCAGAGGCTAGATTGCCCGAACACTTCTACTATGCGGCACCGGCATTTCAGTGTATGAAACCATGTCAAACACTTAACCAACATATACGGGAGTCATATCTAACACGCAATGTTGGCATATCTTCGTAGAAAAAAAAGGTGCTAAAAAGGCAATTGACCATGCCATACCCGGCTGGAACCAAACCCAAACATTTGATACCTTCCCTACTTTTTATTCCACTGAAAAGATGCTGTGTGCCAACTTGGCAACAGCACACTAGAAATCATTAGTATAATACTATTAGAACAAGTAATTAACTTCAATGCATGATAGAATAAATCCCGTGCACACTGCATGGCACTGTTTACAAATACGGTTACTGTTCATGTATACGCGTTTGTTGCCGAAAAGATGCAGCGTTCTCCGCGTAAAGTAGGCAGCGCGATGCTTCGCCTGAAGAACTGCCGTGCGTAAGTTCATGTATAAAAGAAGTGTATCCATTCAGTGCATAATATGCTGTTGAATCCATTCGCAGCAGCAGTTTACATCTTTTTACTCTCGCGTGCGTGAGTTTGAGTCTTCATCATAGAGCCTATACTTTGGCGCAGCGGGAGGAAGGCGTAGAACCACGCGCGCGGGCGGTGACCGTGGGACTCAAGACCCTCGTCGGCTCGGGCGGCGACGCCGGAGAGGCATTGTGAATCTACTGCGCCGAGCGTTTTCAAGCCGAGAGAACGTATCTGCTGCACCAGGCGCAAGTCTCGGTTTCTACAATGCATACAGCACACAGTACTTTAGGATCCTTCTACACTTTGTGATGCTAACGATAAGCCTGTGCTCACTGAACACTAGAAGCTTTCAACTAGCTCAACTAGAGATTCAGCACCAATTAATATTTGCACAACTATACTCCAATTTGAGTTGCGTACAGCAAGCCACACAATGAAATAAGAGTTGCAGAACTGACACAGCTTGTACAAAAATATTTCAGATAGGGCTGTAGAACCGATAGAGCCTGTACAAAAAAATATTTGTGCCATATTTTTTTTCTTTTTTTAACACATAGAGGCAATAACCATGTGGCACTGTTGGCATGTTAAGAAAATTGACACATCACCATGGCTGGGTTGTGTTATCATGCCTGTGCAATCTAGCCAGAGGGCATAGGACAAAAAGAAAAGAAGAAACCAAACAAGTACCAACCGAAACAGTCATAATTGCAGAACAAGCGGCAAACTCTTACTAAGAGTGAAAAATTCATGCAAGAACAAAACCTGCAAACACCAAATATGCTATTAGCACTGGGTGCAAACGGATCGGATACGGACGGATATTGCTCATTCCGTATCCGTTTCTATATTTTTTGTCGGAGTCGGAATCGGATACGGATAGTGCCGGATACGAATACGAATACGGATATTCTCAGTCCCGAATACGGATCGAATACATGCCGCTCCGGATACGGTTAGTCTCGGTCATGAATATTTAGTCGGATAATACGCGGAAGCAAATTTTACATAATGATAGACACACATTAAGCAGGTGAAAACAGTACATATGGGGTGGGAACAATATGTTCTCTACAGACTTACCAACCTCAATATCAGAAACAAAAAACTAGAAGAATACTAAATTTCACAGGGAGGTCCCATAATCATTTCACAAGTCGGTTAAACTAAATTTAAAAAACGATAATTGTCCTTCGAGGCTCTTTCCTACATAAGTAACTGGATCTTACTCCTACTCCAAATGTAGTCCTCTCTGAACATTCAATGTAGTTCAGCTGCCCTGCTGCTACAACTTGACAATAATGTAATTGTAAGCTAGAGCTTGGCTGGCACATGTTCGAGCTCTCTATTAGATGATTTTTATTCAACCATGGAATTCAATTTGCAGATTGAGAATGAATATAAGCTGGTTGAGGTCCAATTAACCGTGTGCACCTTCCTCTCCAATTACTGCAAACATGGTTCAAGTCCATTTCAGAAGTCAGATTTTAATTCGTAAATTTCAGCTAAGTAACCCTACCCTTGGAGGTAAGTAGAACCCATCGAATTTTAGAGCAGTGACCGATTCGCCTACGGAAATCAACTAAACACAGCGCGGGATAAGAAATGCATAGAACATGTGAACAACCCAATAAAAATCCCCAAATCGAAACTAAGCCTACAAGCTAAAACGAAACAACAACTAATCGATCGAACACGCAGTTGCGCGTGAGCACTCAAGAAGACCACGAACTCACCCTCCTACACGGGATCTCGCGCATAAAGAATCGATCGATCGTAGGCGCAGCACAGACTAAACCAACCAAGTCTAGGGTTTATTACCTCCAGACGAAACCCGGGGAGCTGATCCCGGACGAGATCGAGGACAACAGGCAGCGACACGGGCGCCTCAGCGGAGACAACCGAAAGACGAACGGCGGTGCGGTAGGAGAGAGGAGGCTAGGCGACGACGCGGCGGAGACGAAGACGAAGCCGATTGCGATCTCCGATTTGGAATTTTTGGCTGCCGCTCGGTCGCTAGGGACGGACCTAGGGTTAGTGGCTTAGTGCGGCTCGGGCGCTCAGCGCATCGCTTACTCGCTCGGATTGGGCCGGCGAGTCCGCAATGCATGGCGGGCCACCGGGCCGTGGGCGTTTCCGGATAGTTACCGGATTATTATCCGGTAACTATCTGAGAAAATTTTCGGATAATTCCGTATCCGACAGATTCTGTTATTTCTGAATCCGAATCTAAATCCGAAAAAAATATCCAAATCCGTATCCGTATCCGAGAAAATATCCGGATATCCGAAAATATGCTCCGAATTCTATCCGAATTAAAACGGTCGGACGATCGGTCGGGAAATATCCGTTCCGTTTGCACCAACATTTAGTACATTGAACTCCACATCTACCCTACTCTATAATACACCAAAATTTTCTTTACTAAATCCACCCCCCTCAACCACCCCCACAGTCATGCCTAATCTAAGTCCACCCAGATTTGTGTACCAAGTAATTCAACTTCATCTACCCTACTCTATAATACACCAAAATTTTCTTTACTAAATCCACCCCCCTCAACCACCCCCACAATCATGCCTAATCTAAGTCCACCCAGATTTGTGTACCAAGTAATTCAACTTCATATAAATGAATGGCTTAGATCTCTTCGCAAACCTTATTCTCTTACTCATTGAAGATCCTAAGGCCAAAATTATTTGGATCATGCATCATTGAGATGCCCCCCGAATCGTGCACCCCCCCCCCAACGGGGTGAATCCGTGCGGCTGCCTCCCCCACCTCATTCTTCCGCCTCGCACGGAGCCTTGGCGATGCCCTTCCTCCTCCGCCGCCGCGCCGCCCTCGCCTCCTCCCCTCCCTCCTCCGCCGCCGCGCCGCCCACGCCTCCTCCTCCCCATCCCGCGCCGCTGCTCTCTCCTCCTCCGCCACTCCCTCTGCATCCCCCGTCCTCCACCGCACCGCCGCTCCCCCATCTCCACCTCTCCCCCGCGCCTCCGCTCCCCCCGTCGTCCCCTCCGCCGCCACTCCTCCCACCCCATTAAAACCCTAACCCAAACCTCCCCTCGCCTCCCCTCCCCCACGAAACCTAGCCCGCCATGGCCCTCGCGCTCCGCCTTCGGCGAGCACTAGCGGCCGCCTCCACCTCCGCCTCCTCCTCCGGCCAGCTCGCCTCCGGTCCCTCCTCTCGGCCATCGATGGAAATTTCAGTAGATTTTCGTAGATGCAGTTTGAAAAAGTGTACAATAGTGTAAAAATAAAATGCGGCGAGCCAGATCTCGAGCCGCCTTTGCTTCATGAGGTAGGGGATCGGAGCGGCTTGGAGTTGGCCTGCGGAGGGCGGCTGAGGCTTTCGGCGGGCGCGAGGATGGGGCTGATGTCGGGGATGGTGATGGGGGTGGTGGTCGGCGTCGCGCTCATGGCCGGGTGGAGCCGCGTGATGCGGTGGCGCAGCAGGAAGCGCATCGCCAAGGTTCGGGCCATGCGAATCTGCTGTGATGATTGCGGTTGGATTGCTCACGATTCTTGTGAAGCGTAGCGTGAAGCTTGCTGCGGGGTTTTGATTCTCTTTTTGTTTTGGGGTCCCCAACAGTGCGGATATCAAGGTCCCGGGCTCGCTTGGCGGGGGCGACCTCAAGAAGGCGTGCGGCGACAATTTCCCGAATGGATATCCTTCCGCGATTCGAGCGAGTTAGCGGCACTTCTACCGAAATGCCCTTGCTGTGATCTTAGTGTCGTGTGTATAAACTGGAATATATGACCTGACCCCGTATTCACAAGCGGTAAATCGTATTAGTTAGCATGAATGGGTTTCAAAAAGTTGGGTGGTTTCCAGTTCTGTATGGGCATATGTAGAAGCGTATCAGAAACAACAATGATTTCTAGAATCAAGGGATGTGGAAGGGCAAACACGAAAAAACACCACTACAGGATTTTAGAAGAGACATGTTGAATTTGTATATTCAGAAATTATCATTTCCTCAAACGGGTCAAAATGTATGATCTCATCATCTGATATTTGATGGCATAGGAATCCTTGGTTTGTATTTGCCTAAGATGAGGAGGTTGTCTTAGAGGAAGCACATAACTTGTGCTAATAGTTTCTTTTCTGCAAAATATTCTGTACATGCAATGGATTGAAAATGATCCAGACTTTGGACATTGTCTTGTCAGTTCTTGAGAAGCTGTTCATGCTTATTTGGTTATATTTTACCTACGATTTTGTTCTCTACAGGTGAAATGGCTAAACAAGCATCTCAGCAAACTTTGGCCTTTTGTTGCACAAGTAAGATAATGATTCTTCTCTTTAACCAACTTATATAGTACTGTAAACTACAATGCTAATTGGAATCTGTAGGAATAAACAAAATCCTTGATGTACTTTTGTTTAACGAATACACAACTGTTTCTTCAGGATGATGCCCTTTGCAAATGTCTCCTCTTTCACTTGTGGAATTCATCTTTGTTTTTCAAAGAGCTCAGCTCTGAGCTATGATTATCTGCCATTTGATGTGGCTCTCTTGATTTGCAGGAGTTAAGGAAAGCACAAACGAAGAGGATGTTAACTTATTGAAGTGAGGCCGCGTTACCAATTTTGTAATGTTTACTGTAGTCCCCATCACGGATTCTTATTGAATAACGGCCTGGAGGGGCTTCAACCATTTCTCCTGTTATCAGCATCTTCAGCAGCACTTTCTCGTATTGATGTTTGGGTGTCTCGATTTGGAGTGGATCAGTTCGCCAAACTGATCAATGCTTCAACCTCGATGGTGTTCTTAGCTTTCATGCACTTGGTCTTAGCT
The DNA here is from genome assembly GCA_036346575.1 of Dendrocalamus sinicus. Taxonomy (NCBI): domain Eukaryota; kingdom Viridiplantae; phylum Streptophyta; class Magnoliopsida; order Poales; family Poaceae; genus Dendrocalamus; species Dendrocalamus sinicus. The sequence goes on from CM070663.1 coordinate 26,046,463, forward strand.
CCATCATCTCGGCTTACTATGTCTTCAGCTCAGTTTCTCCTCCATTCTTGTCCTGATTTCTCTGTCTGAAAACGTGACTTTGCAGATGTTGCTTATTTTGACAAAGTCGGTCAACAGGTGCTTTGAGAAGAATCCCAAATTTGATATGGCACATTGCTTGGTGGCACAGATGCGATATTCTATCTCTTATACATGGATTCATTGGTGCATTTTTTCTTTGCTTGTGATTCATTTTATGCCATATACTTTTAATCCTAAATTGAGATGTCAATTGAACCGTTCTACAGAATCTGCTACATTTCTTCATGCATACACATGCCTTCCCTTGCCCAATCAACAAGGCAAAGCGGCAAGCAATGCATTTTGCAGGACATTCTTGATTCAGAGTTTTATTTGCACTGTTGATGTGTGAGCACAAAGTTTGTCTAACTTTGTGCCGAACTTATAGTGTGATACTAATTTTATATGACCTTTTAAGCTATCTTGTATCGAATCACGCTTACCGCTTAGATGTAACACTATTCTTATTATAGTTAGTTCGAACACACTTGAGGTGCCACTTGAACCTTCTAGAGGTTCATACAATGGTATACCTTTTCTTTTTTGTCAGTCAGTCTCAGTCAATTATCTATCTTTCACCTGATCCATGCCAAGATGCCATATTTCGAAAGTTTTATATAAGGCTAAAGGCTTGCCACTTGTGTTGCTATGATATCACATATCTCGATCTCTCCAATAGAGTTAACAACTTTTGTACTCTGTAACTTGACAAATGGATCCATTATAGATTGATCCTTGCTTTCTACCATTAGTTGCTATGTGTCGCTAGCACCCCATCATGAAGCATCTTGAGCTAGATAGACCTCCGAAGTTTATCCATGCCAAATGTTCCATTTATGATTGCAAGTCTTTAGAGATGTTTGACCTAAAGTTGTTTCTTCCTTAGTCTGTGTGTTCATGTTTCGATATACCATTCTTGGTTAAATTTTCAGGTTATTAGTCTTGTGGGAGCACAAAAGGCAACTTTGCATCTGATGATATCTTACTACTTGCAAATTTCATATTATCCTCTGAATCTTTTAGGTAATCATGACAGACTATCTCAAATGGAATCTTGACACGAGCCACTGTTCTAACAATTTATACCTTTTTATGCAGGACTTCAGAGTCTTTTTCTCCCATATGCTTGCCAAGATACAATCCTATGGCCTTCCTATATGCTTACGTTCATTTTTTTTATGTGAGTGAAATATATGCATCTGAACATTTGTGCCCATTTAATTGTGTCTAAAATATCTTCTGTTATGAGGGTCGAGATACACGTTAATGGCGACACGGAAACTTTTAGAAGTTTATATTTTTTATGTAGTGACTATGCATGGGGTGTTGAATCTCAATCTACTCTGTAGAAAAGGAAATACAAAGTTCTTGATGATTTAAGCACTTTGCGGCTTTTAAGGATACATTGAGCACATTGAGTTTTCTTTCCTCTTTAGGGGAATGTATTTTGGATAAACATAAGAGTAAATTAGAAATTTAAGGACTTGGTGGTAGGAGATGCTACAGCGCTGCTGCGAAGGGCGGTCCCTCGATCACCCGCGTAGGCAACATCGTCGCCGTCGCCTCCGGGAAAGGTGGCGTTGGCAAGTCCGCCACTGCAGGTTCTCTTTTGTTCTCCTGTTCTTTTCGAATTTATTAGTGCGAAAGTTGTAAGAACAAAGTGCATTAGGATTTGGGAATTTATAGTCTAAAAAAGATTTGGGAATTCACATTGAAGTAGAAATGGTGCTAGACTCAAGATATTTCCCATTAGCTGTCTTGAACTAGAAATGGTGCTAGACTTTCCCTAGACTTATGATATTGTCGATCAAGTGCCTGATTTTAGGTCGATGCAGCGATAGTTGCCTGCCACATTCTTGCATTCAACTGTGCTGCATTATCCCTTCGCGTACGATGGGAAAGCTTCGGTTTATCCTTATTTAACATGAATAAGGGGCATCATTATTGGTGTTTATGCAAGTTCTTCCTCGCACTGTACCCACCAACTTTACATCTGGAAATGTGGTCCTTACTTGTTGCTGTTTTGCTCATCATATTTATTGTTTGTAAGAAGTGGAATTTGGTAGGAGGTTCGTGTCTCGGCATAACTAGGAGCGTACACAATTACTGACATCTTGATTCCTAGCACTTGTCAACAACTGTTTAAGTTATTTATGTGGTGTGCTGGTAATACCCTTATTGAATTGCTATTATTACATGCCCTTTTGGAAGGAAATGTTGACCGGGTGGTACATTCTTCTCTGGTGAAATGCCGAACGTACTTGACTTGGAACCAAAATGGAAAGATCTCTACAACTTGGTATCTGGCGAATTGAATGCCCATGGTCGAGTCAGTGAGCGTGGTCGGTAACGACCACGTTGTAAGGGGTCATTACGACCACGTTGAAGCGGGCAGCCACGATACGACAACGTTGTAAGATCGGTCGGTACGACCACGTTGAGACCGGTCGGTATGACCACGTTGTAAGACTGGTCGGTACGATCACGATGATAACGGTCGTTATGACCACGTCGTGGTCGAAGGTCGCGGTCGAAGCCACTCGGTAGTCGAAGACTGTGGTCGAAAGGCTGCCTAAGTGGTCGATTGGCAGCAGTAGGCGGTCGGAAGTGGTTGGTAGCAGTCGAAACCGGTCGTAGGCGATCATGAGAGGTCGTAAAGGTTCTGGGTAAAGTCGTAAGACTTCCAACATTCCAATCCTCGCATACGACTTCTAAACAAGATCACGTTCAAAGCTTCTGTGTGGTCGAAGCTCCTTCCGACTTTATCTTGTGACAAAAATATTTGGTTATACAATATATGAGACGTGAATCTTAATGAATTTGATTGTTTATTTTATTTTTTTACAAATTTTATCTTGTTTTGTATTTTACCGTAGCGTTAGCACGGGCACACTACTAGTTACATTAATTGCAATAGATATGCAGATAAAAGCATCCAGCTTGGTCGATCATCTCAACGTGCGAACAACAGAACAATGCAAATGATGTTGTTCTTAATAATGGCAGTGAACACGAGGCTGAAATGCGAGCCCACGACCCACATGTCTGAAAGACATCCAATGGCATTTTTAAAACCACAAAACTTTGCAGTGGCATCTATCTGAATTCCCCAAAAAGACAATGCTAGACCTAATAGTCTAAAACTCCAACATCCTACAGAAAAGCAAACTAGTCTTAGATGACTATCAAATTTAGCAAATCATATAACTCAAACAAGAACCAGGTAATCTTGAGCCAAACCCAGATAATCCAAACTCCCCACCGTTACGAAACATCACCAGTGCATGCAACAACATAATTCATGAAGACAATCAGTTTTTAGTCCTTAATCATCATGTGCAAAAATGCCAGCGATGATAAATATGATATTTCTCCAACAATTTAAGGGGAAAATCATATATGTCAGCAGCATTACTAAACTACCTCACTCACTTTGATTGTGGCAATGCGAAGGAATCTATGATAATCACTAACAAGACACAGTTTCAGTTGAATGAAAAGGATATTTCTAAATATGTGACGAAGCCATCAACTTGCCATCAACAAAAGAATAAGAATGTTTTTGCATCAATTCTCTTTTTGATTCCATAGAAGTATCTCATCCTAGCGAATAATTCTTGGATAAAGCAAGCATCATCCTTTAGTAAGGAAATAACCTACAGACAAATCATTGTCATAAGTGAAGACTGGCTCCGGGACCATAATTTCTGTATAGGGCGGCGTGGGCAGTGCAGGGGAGGAGTAGATTGGGTCGGCGTCATGGGGGATTTGGCGCCGGAAGGGATAGGATTGGTGGATTGGCACTGGGTGGAGTGGATCGGAGTCGACGGCTTTGCTTCGCGCGTAGAGGAGGACGGGATCGAGTGCGTTGGGCACATGGGAGGTGGAGGTTGGGCGCGGCGTAGTGGAATGGGCGGGTCAGCCGCGGTGGTAGGGGTAGGCACGGCGTGGCGGTGGTGGGGGCTGGGCGCGCCGTGGTGGTGTTTGGCGGGGCGGTGGGGGCAGGGTGCGACGGTGGTGGACGCTGGACGGGGCGAGGAGGTGGGGGCTCGGAGCGGAGATGGTGGGGGCTGGCCGCGGCGCAGAGGGGGCGCGTGTCAGATCCGGCAATGAAGTGAAGAATTGAAGAAAAGAAGACAGCCTGAAGATAACGCTTCGTTTATGTTAGAAGGAAGTTAAGGACGGCTTGGATGTGGTCTTCTTGCTACTGGAGGAAATCGACGGCCCTAGTTGAGTTTGGCGATAGCTTGTTTAGTACTTCTGAGATCTCACTTTGATTAACGTTTTATGCTTAGTTAATCTGGATGTAAAGCCAGTAATTACTTCTTAAGCTTAATCCCTGAATTGTACCCACTTGTATATACTTTCCTGTAATGAAGTGGAGGTATCGAATATCAGAAATCAATTACTGTAGCCCTAGTTCTACTTTAGCTTTAGCCGTAGCGCGCTGTGTCTGTTCTGGGCGATTTTTCCCCATCTACTCCACTCCTCAATCGGTGATTCTTCTCAGGAATCCGGTTCGATTTCTGAGATACTCCACTTTCGGTCGGATTCCTACCCAGGGATCTGACAAAATGGTATCAGAGCAAGCCTATCCTCGGCAAGAATCGGTCGGGAATGATTGGGTTGGGAACTCAGTTTCCGTAAAATTCCCAAATCTCTTTCGGCCTGTGGCGGCGGACTATGGCGGCGATTTCGTACTACAGTTTCGTACCGCCATTAATCGTCGTTGGCAGGAATTCCGAGCCCAAGCCCTCCATTGCCCAGCGGCTCTTCCCCGTCTGATCCGATCCCCGACGAGACCCTATTCCTCATCCGGTTTTGGCTGCGGACCAAATCGGTGCGTGGTGAAGGTTCCGGGCTCCACTCCGGGTAAAATCCCTAACCCTAGTTCCGATCTGGGAAAGATGAAGAAGTCGGTGGTGAGGTATGAAGCGGATGCGTCCGATCCCACGGCCATCTGGCGAGTTGTTCACTTGCGACCACCAGAGGAACCAAGAAATATACCAGATCGGGTTCCACCGGCCGAATTGAAGAATGAGAAGACTAGAAGAACTGAAGATCTGAGGCAGATTAATTTGAATAGCACTCAAGGAGTTCAGTTGAAGAGCACACCCGAAGGTAACTCTAAACTTCCTTCCACTGGTCTTTCTCTAGTTGCCACTGGTTGGGGTGAAGATCCAAAGCCGCATGCTGTTATTGCCTCTCCCACTCTGAACAACCCTAACCCTAGTCATGGTCCTGAAATGGCAAAAGACATGGAGAAGGGGGTTAGTGCTGTAGCAAAGAAGCATGCTCAAAATGATATTGTAGGGCAGAACATGAACCTTACCACTGCTGCTAGAGGAGTTAGTGAAGAAGTAGTGCCAGAACAGGGAGAGAGGTTCAAACATCCAATTACCATATCATACCCTTCCACACATAACCTCCCGAAAGATATTATGCCTGCTGATCTTGATTGGTTAATTGATGACAAGCATGCCTTTATTGAGGGGGTAGTTCTTAATACCTTGGATAAGCAGATTAGGCATTTCACTGGCTCTGGAAATACTCCTATGGTATACCCCCTTAAACCTGTCATTGAAGAAATACAAAAGTCTGATTTAGCTCAGTTGTATGTGGTGGGAAGAGCTGACAAAAGATTGAGGTGTACTGGACTGTTTTGGAAACTTCCACCTTGGCCTGATTTTTGTGCTATGAGTGGTGATAGTTTTGCTCAACATTGCGGGTATGAAGTAATAGAGAGTTTTTACTCAGTGAAGCAAAACAATCATAGTGTCTTAGATTACACTGTCAAATTTGAAGAGCTGATAAAAATATGGTCAATTATGAATGAGGATTACTATGCTCGTGTTGAGGGCTGGGAGATCACATCGAATCTTAGCAAAGCAGCTGGGCTTGCTACTATGATTGCTGCCAAGAGATCAGACCTTGATAACATTGATGAATATGTGAGGAATACCATTGCTCGGGCATTCAGTGTGATGGCTTCTGCTTTGGGTATCTCTGCCTTTCTACCATTCTTGAAGGCCATTGATTTTATCAGCCCTCTTATGGATGCTCTATATGCCAGCTACTACACAAAAGAGGTGATGCAAGCCCTGATTAGGGAGTGGCAATCACCAGATGAAGAGATGAGGAAGATTGTCTTGAAGGTTGTTATAAAGAGTGTCAATACAGAGAGTGTAGAGGCTGATTATATTCGGAATGACATCCCTCCAGAGTTCCTCTGCCACTCCTGGGTTGGAGTGGCTGATATCATTGGGAGAATCGTTGAGAATCTGAAAGATGAAAGTGAGCCTTACCTACCACAGAATTGTAGTACCATCAAGTGGCGGTTGAACAACAAGAGTGCAAAGGTTAGGCAGCAAGCTGCTGATCTGATCTCAAGGATTGCCATTGTGACGAAGCAGTGCCAGGAGGAGCAACTTATGGGTTACTTGGGTGTTGTGCTATATGAATTTTGGGAAAAGGCATCAAGTTTTGAGAAGTCCATGAAGTACAAGAAACTAGCTAATGCACAAATTCCCAATCGAAGATTTACCCTGGGGGTGGTTGACTATACTGAAGGTGTCGGTATGCAAACTGAAACGGTGCTTCGCCAAGCCCTTGGTGAGAAGATTAGGCCTGTCCTTACTGTGAGCAAGATGGACAGATGCTTCCTTGAACTTCAAGTTAAAGAGAAGGAAACTGTGGCTTTCTCTGCTAGTTTGCATGGCTGGGCTTTTACCCTCTCAAGCTTTGCTAAGATGTGTGCGTCCAAGTTTGGAGTTGAAGAATCTAAGATGATGGAGAAGTTTTGGGGTGAGAACTTCTTTGACCCAACCACAAAGAAATGGACCACCAAGAAAACTGGATCTACCACTTGTAAAAGAGGTTTTGTTCAATTCTACTATGAGCCAATGAAGCAAATCATCAAAACCTGCATGAATGATCAAAAGGATAAATTGTGGCCAATGTTGCGGAAGCTTGGTGTGACCATGAAGATTGATGAGAAGGAGCTAATGGGCAAGGCTCTCATAAAGAGTGTACAGCATACTGTTGTTTGGAAGGGAAAGAAACAAGAGTTCGTTGAGGATGTTCTTTGTGGTAACATTGTTCCCGTAGTTGGTTTGAACCAGTTCATCACAAACAGTGCGAACCTGACAATTGAAAAGGAGACTGATGCTTGCCCAATCAGAACAATGGAATTCTCTGTATTCCCTGTTGTGCGTGTTACTGTTCAATGCCAGTTCGCTTCTGACCTTCCCAAGCTTGTTGATAGTTTGAAATGTCAGGCAAAGCCTGATCTTATGAACCTCTGTACCAAGGGAGATTCTGTTGAGCATAGTATTCAGTGGGAAAATCTGCCACCTGATGATGCTCATGGGAAAATGCCGACTTCATCAATGGTTGGTGATGGGACAACTACTGTGGTGCTTCTTGCTGCAGAACTCTTGAAGGAAGCAAAACCTTACAGTGATGGTGGAGTGCACCCGTATAGTCTGATTCGTACTGAGAAGCTCCATCCCTCAAAGCCTAAAATGTTCATTCTAAAGGATTTATCTTTTAAAGAAGCACATGACAGGGTCTCAGTAAGTGGCTACAATGACAAGATGAGAGTTCTGCTACCTACCATATTGAAGCAAATAGCTGACTTTGAAGTTAAGCCAAACAGGTTTTCCGCACTGAAGGAAACTTCTGTCAAAGACTACCAAAATTTCAACTTCAGCCAACCATATTCTCAAGCTTCATACTATCTCTCTTGGATATTGGAAGATAAACAATGGCCATTGGTTGAGAAACTCGAGGCTCTTTCTAAGCTTGAATCAGATTCTTTTGCAAAGTTTGTGCCCCACTTACTATTGAAGACATATTTGGATTGCTATGTTCAGGGGAACATTAAACCAAGCGTGGCAAAATCTATTATCCAGGAGATTGAAGAGATTATATTTAATACCCCTAATTCTGTGTTCAAATCCATATTTCCATCACAATATCTGACAGAAAGGGCTATCATGCTTGAAAAAGAGTTCAATTTCTACTATCAAATTGAGGGCTTAAATTAGAAGAATGATAACTCATCAGTTGCCCAATATATTCAGGTCCATTAGGACAATGCCGTTCCAAATATCAAATTTCAGCTGTTCTCTCTAATTGCTAGCCAGCCTGCCTTCAACCAGCTGCGAACTGTTGAGCCTCCAGGGCATACTATAAGGGATTGCTACCATCAGGTGAACGTGCAGGGTATAACAGTTCCTGATATTATACTCCATGCAACTTCATGCATAAAAGTTCTTGTGGTGGAACATTTCCTGAATTTTACTCCCAGATCATCAAATCCTGATTTCCATACTTGAGGACAAGTATGGTTTTGAGGGGAGGGTAATGTCAGATCCGGCAATGAAGTGAAGAATTGAAGAAAAGAAGACAGCCTGAAGATAACGCTTCGTTTATGTTAGAAGGAAGTTAAGGACGGCTTGGATGTGGTCTTGTCATACTGGAGGAAATCGTGGCCCTAGTTGAGTTTGGCGATAGCTTGTTTAGTACTTCGAGATCTCACTTTGATTAACATTTTATGCTTAGTTAATCTGGATGTAAAGCCGATGAATTACTTCTTAAGCTTAATCCCTGAATTGTACCCACTTATATATACTTTCCTGTAATGAAGTGGAGGTATCGAATATCAGAAATCAATTCATCAGAGCCCTAGTTCTACTTTAGCTTTAGCCGTGTAGCCATGTGTGCGATGCAGGTGATTTTTCCCCATCTACTCCACTCCTCAATCGGTGATTCTTCTCAGGAATCCGGTTCGATTTCTGAGATACTCCACTTTCGGTCGGATTCCTACCGAGGATCGGCGTGCAAGTGATGGGCTGCCCGCCGCGGAGGGGGCCGCGGCGGCGGGGGCTGGCCTCCGCGGAGGAGGGGCGCGGATGTGGGGGCTGAAGGACGTGGCGATGGGGGATGGAAACAGCAGAGGGGGCGGCAGTGGGGGCTGGCTGCGGCGTTCATGGGCGCTGAGCGCGACGAGCAGGAGGGCAGGACGTGCGGCGAGGTCTTGGGTGGGAGATCGCTACGGTGGCAATATAACAAATTTATGGTAACAAATAAATAATCCGTGCCAATAAATTTAACTATTGTAATGAAATGTATTTCGTTGCAATAGTCAGAATTCTTTGTAGTGTCAACAAAGCGAGCTTTTATATTAGGCTCACGAGTGTATATACCAAGAGAAAAGCTGTTCACACTTGGAAACTACATGATATCCATCCTTTCCACAAAATGAGCAATAGTCTGCATAATATCCATCATTTCCACAAAATGAGCAATAGTGTAATGGTCTACTAAGAGATATGATCCATGAGGACAAGGCGTCATTCTCGCTCAAAACAGAAATCACGTGGGATAAGCATGAATACCTCATGTCGGCACTAGATCCACACATGCCATGAGATAGACGGTGTGTGTTCCTAAAATCTCCACGATGAACTCGACGCTCGTGCTTGACACAGCGAAAACAAAACTTAATAATATATTCATCCTTCTTATAAAAGATGTAATTATACTTCTCTTTGAGATGTGTTGTATCATATGAGGAAGAAACACTCTTGTCTTTAGAAGTCCCTTAGACAACACCGGAAGAGCCACAAGAAGAACTACTAGTCAAGCAAAAACTATCTAATGCAATAGCACAAGTGCCAACATCAAGTAACTCAAGGGAAGCATGAGAAGAATCTGAATTCAATTGCAAAGAAGCAAGATTAGTATTTAAAATATCAATCTCAGATTGGAAAACAACACAAGAGTCACAAAACTTGGCGTTTATATCATCGTGCACTCTCTTCAAAGTATCAAACTCATTCTCAAAGGCAATGCAAGATATTGAAGATGCATAGATAATGTGCATGGAATGCAAAACATCAACATCATTTAATAAGCTCGCACAATTCTTACAAGAAAGTAAATTATCATCGAGCAATATCTTAGTTTCTAAGCACTTGCTAGGAAAACTAGACTTAAGCCCATTAATTTTAGCCATAGCATTATCTAATTGCTCAAGATAATTGGAAAAGCTCAAATTTCATTTTTTATTCAGCTATCGCAAGTTCAATTGTTCTGCACATGTGGAATGAGCCAATTTTAATTTCTCAATTTCAATAAGCATGTTAGAACAAGAATCATGTTCATTCTTAGTGAAAGATCTAAAATTGTCTATTTCTGACTTAGCACAATCAAGCTCATGATCTAAGACAACACAAGAATCAATAGGGGTAGAAGCATTTGGTCTAAGCAATTTATTTTCAGATTTCAAGTATACAAGAGAGGTTCTTAATTTATCATTATCCACAAATAATGACTCACAAGACTCACTTGGTAAATGCAATTTCAACCTAACTACTTCATTAAGCAAATCATTATTTTCTATCACTAGGATCCTCATCTCTTATTTAAGAGTAAGTAATTTAATTTTGAGATGAGTTTCTCCTTACCATTTTTTGCTTGAGTCGATGATAAACTTTGAAGAACTCTTCATGATCATCCTCCATGGTCGCTCTGCCCAAGCCTTCCGGTTCCTTCTCCTCCTTGGGCTTCAAAGTCTCCTCATCCCTATCACACATCAAGAGGAGTGGCCAAGAACACTAGATAACTTGCAAGTGTCACGATTTGCCCTTTTGCATTTTCTCACAATTCGGTCAATGAATTCAAGGTTACCGCCCTCATCAAGGTCATCGGCCAAAGAGCCACAAGAAGATGGAGTAAAAGACTTACAATACCTCACACTAGCCGTCATACTCATGATCCGTTAAGATCAATCAAAGAATAAATCTTACTCTAATACCAATTGTAGGATTGAGTATGGCGATTAGAGGGGGTGAATAGGAGCCCAAATTAATTATGAGACTTTCCAAAATCTTTTCCTTTGAGTGAAAGCAAAACACTTTACTTCAGTAGCTATGGATGCTATGAAAATCAGAGACAAATAATTACAAGGAAAAGACCCAATCAAAATCAAGCAAAACACATTTAAACAACCCCTAGCAGTCTGACCTTCATGAAGGAGGCAGTCTGTCCTCTCTCTAGGCGGTCTAACCTCCGTTCTAGCGGTTTGACCGCTATGAACACTAAAATCAGGCAAAGCAATAGTAACCCCGATCAGACCGCTGCTACAGTAATTTCAGGAATGAATAGTGCTTTCAGCCCAATTTCAAATCCACAAATCGATGGAACTTTTAATCCGTAAATCTAAATGACATGAAATTTTGTAGAGATCTTCTCTAGGTTATCAAGAACCTATTTCAACAAATAATTATGAAAATTAGGGCCAAAGATGTTTTTCAGTTTGAAGGAAAGGTGCACAAAAATTGAGCCAAATTCAAAATTGGTGAAAACAACTTGCTCGTGAGTGGACGATGACCAAGATAGGTCTAGATGTGTTTCCATATGTCTCAACAAGCAAGAACATGAAAGAAATCATGTTAGAAACCCTCGAATCAAGAAATTAGACTTTGAGGCCAAAACAAGCAAAACCGGATTTTCTTGATAAACTTGTTATCAAAATATCTAGATGGGTGGAGATATATCCTTAGAGGTTGTATCCATCTCTTACACAGCCTTGGCACAGCGAGATCAAGAAAGGGAAGAGTATAGATCAAAACCAACCAAATCAAGAGTAAATCAATCAAAGCATGATGGATCCATGAAGCTGATCAAAGATTGATATATTACTTACTTGAAGAGTTATGTTTTATAGCCAATCCCTCAGAATAGTAGAGATCTAAGCCTAGAGAACACACAATAAGGCTTCAATCCAAGGAACCCTAATCTCACATGGGAGGGAGGAGGAGCTAGCCACCAAAAGGCTTAGCCAGCCTTCTCTCACCTTAGCTCTTGCCTCTCCTCCCCTTATATAGCCTCATAACCTGAACTAAAACCTAATGAATCCACCCATTAAGCCAAACCAGGAATAACCTGTTAACCCCACCTAACACCGGTTTTTACTCACTCATGCACACTTCTCAAAACAGCTTACAACCATTAACTCATTAGTGAATCGACACTTGATCCACTTCACATTTTTAGCACATACAAAACCTAAATCACTTAGACTAGCACCGCAATTTTACACACCACCACTTTTTCGGTATTCGGTAATTTACCAAAATGCTCCTCTACTGCCTTCCACGAAGTTTCCTGTTTCCTTTGCCACAAAGCATCGCCCATGCTTCGCCATCTTCCACATGACCTCAATGACTTGCCGCCAAGACTCTCATGCATCCAGATCCCATTGAAGCCATCCTCGCTTACAAACGACCCAAGTCACTTGGCGCACCACATGCTTCTCCTCGTGCACGACAGCACCCGGCTTCCTTGACCGCACAGGACCATGGCTTCTCCCTAAGCCCTAGTCCTAGTCCACCTTGCCATTGCTCGTTATGTCCACCACCAGTATCTCCCACTCTGGTTCATCATTGTCCTAGCTTGAAACCACCCTGCCTCGGTTATTTTCGGTGTTTTCCTGACCATTCTGGACCTCAGCACTACCCTGTATCTAGCCTCGGTCCTCCTATACCTCACCATGACCTAGCTATAAAGTCCTACAACCAATACAAATAAGCAAACTATCACGTAGCACCGCACAATACACAAAGTCATTAATTGACACAATTAATCCATACAATGCACCATGCAAAATGTATGCAACTAAAATACTGATCCTAAACCTAGGATCAAATAATAAACCCATCTGCATACAAGTGACAACACACATATCATGACTACATGGTCACCCCAACTCAATCCATAACTCAAATTCCATAATCCTGTTTTTTTGTGAAATCCGATAGTATCACATGTAACACGCCGGTACTACCGTTCATGCAGTATGACCACACTCACAATGTCGGTACTACCGCTCTACAGTATGACCACTGCCACAATGGCAGTACTACTGATTTTCCTGACACTTCCATAAAACAGCCTAAATAAAATATGATCTTTGCAAAAATACTTTACCACTCCATGAAACTTGCAATGGTTTATCACAACATTAACTTGGTCACATGGTCCTTCATAAAAATAGAAGCGAAAAGCAAAAGCAGAAGGCGAGGTCACACATTGCCGTAGGCAAGTGACTGGGGGTGAAGGATGCCATACTACTTTCCAAGATCTTGGATAGATATGCACACAATCACTGTCAAAGTCTGCCTATTTGAGGTAAGTACTAAGCTTCTAGATAATGTCCTAACCTCCACTGTGTTTTTCTCTGTTTAGTCCCCGAGTGGTGTAGTAAGCTTAGTGGTCATGATCCATAGGTTTTGAGTTAATTTAGTGATCAAGGGTGATCACGAACAACCATGCTCTAAGAGCCAACACATAGAATAAAATAATATAGATGCATGCCTGAAAAAGGATTGCCCAGGTTCTTTCCTTTACTAAATGTCTTAGTTGAAAGTTACAGCAAGTAGAAATTTCTTAGACTTAGCATTTTTAACTAAGCCACGTTTTCTAAAGAATGTGAAGGAATGCAATAATAATAGTAGTGCAAGTTCTATCCACATGTTATTTGGTTTCAGCCACTATATGCTATTTTTGGTGTTTAGGGTCTATCCACCTTTTATAATCATTGGGTTATATCCACCCAGGGGAAATCAATACTCAGGGTTCTATCCACCCCTCATTTTTTCATCCCAAACACAAACATCATTTTGTAAATTGACACTATCTAGAGTAAGTTCCTATGTCCGCCCATGACTGTGGGTACGGTTGTTCGAACAGTTTTCACTCTACAGAGGTCGCACACATTACCTACAAGAGATAATTAACTTGTTATATTTTACATGTTTTCCTAGATATGTAGATCAAGAAGATCACCACAAGGCCTTTACAATGCATTTTCCTAATGAGGTTACATCTGCTAAGGTTTTTACCTACTATAGTGTTCTATCCACCCACGCCAAAGGCTCCCTCTTGTACCGCATGGGGGCTTCTATCCAACAACTCATCCCGTGTTCATCCGAATGGTGCAACCCACGTTGGGTTGATACAAATTAATTAGCCTGGTCGCACCCATTATAGACTTATGGTTGTACTATTTTACATTAGAAAGAGATTACAAAATTAAGTCCGTAGGATTATCTGGCCAGTTCTACCATATACCACACTCTTGTGCTCCATCTACACTAGCCCCACTTACCATCCGCACATATATTTTTAGCAAGTTTTAGAGTTTTGGGATCCAAAATATCCTTTCAATTCAAATATCAATCATTTCTATCCAATGGCTGCCCAAATACAAGTTTTTATGTTTGAAATGATGTTAAGGCAATTTAATGCCCAAGAGTATCTAAGCAAGACTAAGCATGTCACTTAGATATGGACTTATCACTAGCACGTTTGCCATTATTTCTACGACGACAAGGTTTTATGTCGAGAGTCAAGTAGCGGGGTGTGATAGCACAATTATTAATTGAGTTTCAACTATCAATGTATCACGAATATAATTTGCATAATAAATTAAAGCATGAAAATTTAATAATTTAAATCAATATAACTTGCATTCAAAAGGTAGATGCAAAATGATAAATTGTAACTCTCCTTGCTCACAAGCTTGTCAGCCTTAAGGGTTCTAGTTGGGATCGAACTATAGGTCTTCTGGGTCTTCATACTCTAAGTGAACGATCGTGATGAGAATTCGATAAATATCAAAGATACAAACAAAATCCAAATAGAAACTCAAATGAACTCCAATATTTATTATTTCACATCCAACAGAAATATCTTGATTTAGATGAATTTAGAACCACGTTTCATTTGATTGGATTTATCACGAGTGAGAATGAGCCTTCTAAAGTTTAAGTTCAGGAGAATCTATAAAAATAAACAGAGAAGAGAGACTATGTCTCATTGACAGCTGGGCCCCATGGTTTTTAATTTATTTCCTTATTCAAAAAATACTTTAGAGACTGACATGTGGGGCCATCTAGATTTTTAATTTATTTTTAAATTATTTTTCTTAAGAAAATACTACTATGACTGGCAGGTGGGGCTGAATAATATTTAATTTCTTTTTAGTCTATTTTCCCTAAAGAAATAGGCGTGACTGACAAGTAGGACTAAAAACAATGAGGGCCCACATGTTAGTGGTTCATAATTCCAATCAGGTTTTAATTAAATTTCCTAGTTGATTGGTTCATAATTATCACTAATTAATGAGCATCATTAGCTTTAATTAATTATGGATCTCAATTAATGATCGAGATATAATGATCCTATTTTGCTCACAGAGGAGGCGGCATTGTCGTGCTCGTTGTCAACGAGGCAAGCGACGATGAGCTCCGACAATCCCCAAAATGGGTTGACGGGACCATGGTGGTTCTACGGGTGTCGACGGCAAGGCCGATGGCGAACCACGATGGTGGTGCAATGATGCAAGGCAGCGATGAAGCTCGACCTTTAAGGCAATCAAGCATTCAATGGCATGGCGAGCTAATCCAGGGCTTGTGAGCATCTACGAGGCAAAGGGAACTCACCAGAGAGGTTGGCTAGGCTCAGGAAGGCTTGAGGTGGTTTGGTAATAAGGACCCCAGGCGGTGTGGTGGAGGACCACGACAACAGTTAGTTGGGGATGGTGGTGACCCTAATAGACCACGGCATGGTATGATTGAGGCATGAGGATGCTCTAGACAAAAAGAATTGGAACGGGACTTACCAGAGAGAAAATGGTGACAAAGGGGCAATTTCAGCCAGCAGGGAAGAAGATGATGGCGTCGGCGAGTTTTCACAGGTGAGAGCTCAAATGAGCATAGGGAAATGAAGAGGGAGGTGTGAGGAGACATGAAGAAGCTCGGGTGGCTTTTATAGCCGGTGGAGACGACTGGGTGCATGGGCACCATTAGCGTGGGCAAAGCATGACACAGAGTAGTGGCTGTCAGCTTCATAATGGCATGGGCACAGGTGTTGCGGTGGGATGGGGCGTGCATGACGAGGTGACGAGATAAGGCAGCGAAGTTGCTCTCAGAACGCAGTTGTTGGAGCGACGGTAGAGGCGATACGTTGGCGAGATAGGGTCGTGTAAGTGTGGTGCGCATGTTGTGGTGTGGCTTGGCCATTAATGGTGGTAGGTGAGTGAGAGGATGATGCTAACGCGATGAGCCGTTGCGCGTGTGAAAGCGACTGCGACGCAGTCAGCTATTGCGGTAGCGAGCTAGCGCGAGGTGGCTGGCTGGGGTGAGCGACAGAGCAAGGGAGGTGGGGAAGAGAGAGCAGGTTGAGTGTGAGCTAGGCCAGGCATGCAGTTGGGTCGAGCTAGAGAGAGAAAATGGGGAGGGGGAGTAGGTTGGTGGGCCGGTTGGGCCAGATGGCTGTGGACCAAAGAAAGGGAGGAAGATTGGGTTGGGCCTAATACTGTTTTTCTTAATTTTTTTATTTTTATTTCCATGTTGATTTAAATTTGAATTAAAAATTTTGTTTTCCAAATGAATTTGGATTTTACTTTTGAATTTGATCTCATATCTGCTTTTTGATTTTAACTTGCATTGAATTGGATTTACAACTTGAATTTTCCAAATTTGAAATTGATTTTCAATTAAACTTTTTTGTTCAAAATTAATGAGCATCATTAGCTTTAATTAATTATGGACCTTAATTAATGATCGAGCTACAATGATCTTAATTAATTATGGGTTGACGGGACCACGACGGTCCTACGGGTGGTGACGACAAGGCCGGCGGCGAACCATGACGGCAGTGCAATGATGCAAGGCAGTGATGAAGCTCAGCCTCTAAGGCAATCAAGCATTCAGCGGTACGACGAGCTAATCCAGGGCTCGATGAGCATCTAGGAGGCAAAGGGAACTCACTAGAGAGGTTGGCTAGGCTCAGGAAGGCTTGAGGTGGTCTGGCAAGGAGGACCCTAGGCGGTGCGATGGAGAACCACGACAATAGTTAGTTAGGGATGGTGGTGACCCTAATAGACCACGGGCATGGTATGATTATGGCATGAGAATACTCTAGATGAAAAGAATTGGAACAGGACTTACCGAAGAGAAAATGGTGACGAAGGGGTGATTTCAGCCAGTGAGGAAGAAGATGATGGCATCGGCGAGTTTTCGTGGGTGAGAGCTCAATTGGGCATATGGAAATGAAGAGGGAGGTGTGAGGAGACACGAAGAAGCTCGGTGACTTTTATAGCTGGTGGAGATGACTAGGCGGCATGGGCACAATTGGCGCCGGCAAAGCATGACGCAGAGGAGTAGTGGCCGCTGATGTAGCATGGGCACAGGTGTTGCGGTGGGATGGGGCACGCATGACGAGGTGACAGGGTAATGAGGTGAAGGTGCCCTCAGAGCGCGGTTGTCGGAGCAACGGTCAAGGCGATACGTTGGCGAGACAGGGTCGTGTAAGTGTGGTGTGCATGTCGTGGTATGGTTGGGCCATTAATGGTGGCAGGTGAGTGAGAGGATGACGCTAATGCGACGAGCCGTGGCGCGTGTGAAAGCGGCAGCGACATAGTCAGCAATTGTGGTAGCGAGCTGGCACAGTGTGGCTGGCTGGGGCAAGCGATAGAGCAAGGGAGGTGGGGAAGAGAGAGCAGGTTGGGTGTGAGCTAGGCTAGGCACGCAACTGGGCCGAGCCAGAGAGAGAAAATAGGGAGGGGGAGTAGGTTGGTGGGCTGGTTGGGCCAGATGGCTGTGGACCAGAGGAAAGTGACAAAACTTGGGCTGGGCCTAATACTGTTTTTCTTAATTTTTGATTTTTATTTACATTTTGATTTAAATTTAAATTTAAATTTTTGTTTTCCAAATGAATTTGGATTTTACTTTTGAATTTGATCTCATATCTACTTTTGGATTTTGACTTTCTTTGAATTGGATTTACAACTTGAATTTTTTAAATTTGAAATTTATTTTCAATTAAACTTTCCATTCAAAATTTCTTTCTTTCAATTTTTATTTTAGTTCATGTTTTGCTTTAATGAGACAAACTTTGAATTGTTATTTTTGCTTCGCCTCCAAGTTCCCTTGAATGCAATTTGATTTCACTGTAAATTCTCCCACATTACTTTATGTATCATCTTTTCATATTCAGCTTCTTATTTTGATTTGTTTTTCCAATTAGGTAGTCTTTAACTCTATATTTTGGATTTGGTTCATTATGAATTGAATTGGTGAAACAAAAAAAAATCCAATCATTCTCAAATAAATTGGACAAGCTGAAGTCTGGACTAGGCTCAGGGAGGAGCTAAGGTTTGAATGGTCAAGGAAGGAGAGTGTGGTCATGATGAAGATAAAGCATAGGGTTGCTTCAAGGCAAAGAAAGTGGGATGCTTTGAGGAAGGTGGTAGATGGACATTTTGGTAAATTGCATACTGAAAAAGTAGCTGTGTGCGAAACTGCGGCATGGCTTAAGTGATTTAGGTCATAGTTATGATGAAATTGTGAAGTGGATCAAGTGTTGATTCATTAACGGCTTAATGGGTGTGTGCACTTTGAAAAACGTGCATATGTATATGTAAAAACTGTTACGGTGTTGGGTTAATGGGTTAACTTACATAAGTGTATGAAACCCAACTAAAGGTGTTGGTTAGGGTTTTTCTTATAAGCCTCCATATATATAAGGGGAGAGAGAGAGAGAGAGGTGGTTAGGGTTAACATGTTTTGGTGGGAGTTTAGGCCTTAACTTTGAGAGGAGTTACGATTTTTGGAGAGAACCTTTGGGAGATGGGTTGTGGCTCTTTGTATTGAGCTGGTTGTCATTCTTTGTCTCATGGAGTGGCTGTAAACATTCATCCTCAAGTATCAATAGAGATCAAAATTCATTCAAGTATTTCCCTCTTGTGCTCAAGTGATGAAATCTTGATTTGCCTTGTTTTTTTGTGCTTCTCCTTCCCCTCTTGATTCTGCTTTGTGCCAAAGATGTGTAAGTGATGAAGATGTCTCTTAAAGACTAGGTCTCATCCATATAGGCACTTGTTATTTGTAAGTTCTTGGTATTGCCCGATTTTTGCTAAAGAGAGTGTGATTTTGGGGTTTAATTTTGTGCCATTTTTGCATGAGTTCATATTGTGATCTAGCTTGCTATGACATGTGAGAACACATTTAAAGTCATCTAGATTATCAAAAATTCACGAGTAAGAGCAGATCAAGATTTCTCTCTTTTGCCTAGTTGGAGCAACCTTCCTCGTTTTGGATAAAGTTACGAACTTTAACATTGATTTTTACGATCTATGATATGAATAGATTTATGATATCCTAGAGAAGGTGCATATCAAGTTTCATTTTATTTAGAGCTATGGATCAAAAGTTGCATCATTTCTTGGTTTGAAATCATGCTATTTTCAGGTTTGTGCAGGCAGGGCCGATCAGACCGCCCTTGGACCAGTCAGACCGCACAAGTGCCAGTCAGGCCACACCTATCGGTCAGACGAGTAGGATGCAAGATCTTCTGAATCAATTCTGTACTCACTCGCAGTAATTTCATCAAAATGTTCCATGAAGAAATTTAGAAAACTACAAAATACAAATATAAAATTAAATTATTACCCATTTTATATCACAATAAAGAGAAAGAAGAATAATATAAGAACATGAAAATTAGTAGTATTACCTCTTTACTTGGCTATACGCTGGATTTCGAATTTTGCTAAATTATCACAAAGTGCTTCAAAATTTTCACAAGAGAATGAGGAGAAGAGATTGCTGGTTTGAGTATGGATGAATGAGGGGGTATGCTGTCTATTTATAGAAAAAAGATTTTTTGAATTTTTTTCCCATATTTTTAGACTCACAAACGACCATAAAATAGTCGTAACTTTTAAAAATCGATCGTTATGGTGCTAAACGGGCCAAATAGGCCATACCCATCGTGCCGTACCCATGTCTAACAGTAGGCCTTTGTGCCTAACAGGCCCTACTCATGGGCTACGCTAGCCAAATGGGCCAAATCGTGTTGATAGACCACACGTGCCGGGTAGGCCATGCCGTGCCATGCCCGGGCATGACACTTCGTGCCGTGTCGTGCCAGCACGGTGGGTCGAGGTGGTAGCCCAGGCACGACCCACCCCTCCATGTCGTGCCAGCCCAGCCTGTCGACTTTCATGCCGTGAGCTACGCCTATAGTACCAGGCCGTAGGCCGGCCTGTTAGGCACAACCCATTTGGATCCAACTAATCTTTTTTAATTTGTAGGAAAGCCTGCATCTAGGGAGCACATATGATTTCTTTCCTACAAATCATGGAAAATAAGTTAGAGGGTACCTAATCTATTATGGGTGTGTTCTTTTCAACTTTTAAAAGTTGCTTTTTGACTTTTCTGCAGTAGCTAACTTTTAAATAGAGTGTCTTTGCAATGTGGAGTCTATAAGTTGATTGTAGTACATACTGTAGTGATTTTATTTATATCGGCCAAAATCGTACATAAGTTTCTGTTACTCCATAGTTTCTCTCATAAATAATTTAAAAGATAATAGTTATAGTTAAAAATTATAAAGCAAAAAAAAAAGATCAGACCATATGAGACATAATTCGCGGACTCAAAACTTGAGAGTAGGAGTCCACATATCAACATGATACCTCTGGTACAACAACTCCTTGCCGATCAGGTGCTACTTGGTACATACTTTTTGCAGCAATTAAGGTTCTATTTGGAAAGTAGAAATTTGTCTCAGTTCCTGCAAACCGTTTCTTTAAAATCACTGCAAAATTCTTGTTTTGTGTTCCTAACTGGGCCTTAATTACTAGTCCCTTCCGTGATTTTTTTTATGCGAGTTAGTCAAACACCCAATCACAAGCATGCCCCTTGTTGAAAACAAAGGGCACTATGTTTTTAAAAAAAAGAAAAACAAAGGGCTCTTAAATCTTAATCACGTGTTATTCTCGGAGCCATGTGCATACTCCTCAAGTAAAGAATGATACTCCCGCTACCTACGTACTAATCTGCTATCTACGTACTAATCTGCACTTCATATGAGTTGGTGTGAACTGAGTGTTGGCATCCTTGGATTGGAGAATGTGTTTTGCTGCATTAGTTCGGGGCACTACCTACTCAGGATGGTTTTAAAAAATAATTGTCACTGTCGGGAAAATAATGTTAGACCATTTGGCTAGGTCTAGAATATTTTGGTGATGAATAATTGACAATGGTTAATTTATGATAATGAACAATTGGTAATTTTGTTTAGCGTTGTTATGCGAGTTGTGTCGCGTGTGTGCGGATTGATGTTGGTCAAGTTTGGACAAACTTGTGCTGGAAGAATGTTCTTTGGTCTTTGCATGTGCAGGTTGGCGCGTGGAGACGGTCATGATCGGTGACAAGAAAGACTGGGACTAGGAGAGGAAAATATGAGGTCCAGGCGGTCGAGAATGTCACGAGGTGGTCGGGCTCACGCTTGAGTAAATGGAGATCAAAGATGGATGATGCGTTGAGAAGATATAGGAGGTGCGGTCCTAGAGGCTTCGACAAGTGATGAGTTGAAGAAGATGTTGTTAGAATTTTGGAAAACCCGTGTTAGGAAGGGTTTCGGGTCCCTTATTTGTTGGAATTGGATTAGAACTCGTGGGCTTAGGGTAAACCCAGGTTTTGGGCCCTAGACTATAATAGAGGTGGGGTTGGAGACTAACCTTGTGGCTTTTGGAGATGCAATTTTCGTTCTAGGGTTTTAGGAGTGCTAGGAGAGCACTTTGTAGCCACCATGATTCAGAAATAAAATCTAGATCAATTTCGAGAGAACAAAAGATCAGGGTGCAGTGTCTTCTGTGTAAAGGAAAACAATGTTCGCGTCGTTATCTTTTGGTCCTCGGTTTCCTCGGCAGCTACCACTCGTATCCATCGAAAACGGTGAGCGCCAGTCGTGTTGCATGGAGAAATTAACAAAGCGACCGAGAAAATTGTTTTAGGAGGCTGGTTGTCTTGCGTCTAGAATAGGGAAAAAGCAAAACAGAGAAAGGCATGGATTTCGAGATCTGATGGAAGTGATTTGCATGCATGCTGATGGATGGATGAACAAATTCTTCGTTTTTTCAATTAAAGTTTGTGAGTTTTTTATTTCACATATATTATCCTTTTTCTTGGTTTTTTTAATTCCTATGAAATCTCCATGCATTGATTTCTAGCTATATATTTTTTATGCTTACATTTATGAATTAGTTTGAATTAAAAATCGATTGTTAGATTGGAAGAAAAAAGATATTTTGCTGTTCGATCGTAACTTCTTTCTCGCTGCTACAATATGCTACAGTACTTTGCTACAGTAACTACTACAGTACGCTACAGTAAAATAAAAACCTTTTTTTGCAATTTCTAGTTTTTGCAGATAAAACAATTAAAAGGTAGAAAATTTTGAAAAAAGTTTCCGCTGTGTGTTGCAATCATTCACCCCTTCTGATTGCCATCGACGATCCTACAAGTGGGATCAGAGCAGGTTGCAATGCCATCAGATCGGGATCGCTTTTCAGGTAAGCCACCGTTTTTTGATGGATCAGATTATCTCTATGGGAAAACACGCATGGAGGTTTTTCTTCAAGCACAAGGTAATTCTATTTGGCAAAAAGTTGAAAATACATATGAGGTGCATCCTATTGTTACAACTGAAAATTCTTTTGATTTTGAAGCTAATGCTAATGCTAGAAATATCTTGTTGCAAGGTTTAAGTAGAAACGAGTTTGTCAAAATTACTCACCTTAAATCTGCAAATAAAATTTGGACCACTCGAGCTGATTATCATGAAGGATCTAAATCTGTCAAAGGTGTGCGTTAGAATCAATTCAAAAAGGAGTATTCTAAATTTGAGATGAAACCTGGAGAATCAGTAGATGCTCTTTTTGATCGTTTCAATAAAATTGTTAGTGATTTGCAATCAGTTGATGTCACATATTCTGATTCTGACAATGCTCGTCAAATTTTAAATGCTTTGGATATGTCTGTTTGGAATGTGTTAGTCACTACTGTCAATCATTCTGTTAATATGAAAACACTCATTTTGAATGATCTTTATTCCAAGATGAAAACACATGAGATTGATGTTTTGGCCAAGATAAACAAGACTAATTCTTTGGGCTTAGTGACTAACTAAGCTAACAGTTCTTCTAGTTCTTCTATTGTTTCTTTGTCTGCATTGTGTTCTATTTCAGATGATCAATTAGAGGAAATTCCAGAAGAACAGCTTGTACTTCTCTCCAACAGGGTGACTAAGTCAATTAACAACATCAGATCAAGACGGAGAGGAGCTCCAATCAAATGCTATGAATGTGGTGAGCTTAACCACATCAAGATGAATTGCCCCAAACTGAGAAGTAAGGAGGTCAAAGATGACAAGGCACCAACTCGTCGCTCCCAAATCAAGATTGATCCAAATAAGAAGCACAATTATCGCAGGGCAGTCAAAAAGATAATCTCAGCACTTGATAAGATTATTTTGAGTGATGATGATTCTGAAAGCGATGATGAGGGCAATGAGAAGAAGGCAAAGGAGGTGGACTTCACAGGGATGTGTTTTATGGCCAACAGTGAGGAGCTCAATGATAATGATCTTTACAGCGATCCTGATGAGGTAAAACCTTCTTACACTGATTTATCTCGTGTTGTACTTAGATTGATAGATGAGCTTAAGAAGTATAAAAAGAAAATTAAAAATCATGATTTCATTGTTGAGGGCTTAAATTTTGAAATCAATAAACTTAGAGCTTCTATTCCTGATGATGAATCTTGTGAGTCTTGTCAAGTTTTACATACCGAGTTGGAATCTGTTAGAACAATTAATGCATCAAACTTGGTTCAACTTAGTGATGTAATTGCTAAACTTGATGAGTTGAGATTGGCACATGACTCTTGTGGTGAAAAGTTAAAACTTGCACATGATGAAATTGAAAAGCTCAAGTTTAGCTCTCCTACATGTTTAGAGTCAAGTATTTCAAATGCTCAATCTAAAACTTGCTTTAAATGTGAATGGGTAGAAGCTAGACTTATTTCATCACAAGAAACAATTCAACATATACTTTATCATGAGATATCTTCTTGTTCTAATTATCCTAAGATTAACGCTGAAACAGAAGATTTGACTAGACAACTTAATGATTTTGCTAAAAAGAAAGATTGACTCAGTCTAGTGCTTCTAAAAATCTTGTGAATGAACCTGTTAAATGCACAACTTGTCCCACTCTAGCTAAAAAGAATAAGTACCTGAAAGACACTTTAGAGAGATTTTCTTTTGGCAAGAAAATTTTGAATATGATTCTAGACAAGTCAAAAACAAGTGTGAAAAATCGTGGTCTAGGATTTAATTTTGTTGAGCATGCCAAGAATAATCCTCCTAAGTTTATTAAGCCTCTTGAATGTGGAAAAATTGAAGTGAAACTTGAACCAAAACAAACTGTGTTTAAATCTGCTAACTTTGTGCAAAGTTCATCGAATAATAATGTAGGTGCTAACTCATCTTCTCAAAAGAATTCTGATAATGTTAAATTTCAATGCACCTATTGTGGAAGAGATGGACACTTACATGAATTTTTCTTTAGGCGTGCAAAGAAAGAGAAGAAGGAAAGATTGAATGCTTTGAAACAAAAACGTGCAATGTTTTTTGTTCCTAGAACTAATGTGAAGACTAAGTTTTTTGAGAACTTTCATGATGGTTTTAAATCTGCTTCACATGCTAGATTGAGATTTAATTCAAATAATTCACGTTCTTTTTGGCATTCTGGTCACCTATATGCACGTGATTTTGGTTCTAGCTTTGTTACTCCTTTTCGTCGTGTGTCTTAATACTGGAATCCTAAATCTTATTTCACTAACCCCAGTACTGTGAGATCGATGTTTCCTATGATGTAAGAACATGTGACAAGGATAGAGAACATGAGCTAGATTGGGTTCCGGTCTTTTACATCATTGCTTGATTGAACTCTTGATGGTTCTTCATTCCTTTGATTGCTTCCAAGAAATTCCACTTTTTTAGGAGACCATGTGGGAAAGGTGATGTTGTCCTACACCTTATTGAGTTAGATTCTCTTGTTACTAATATTCTCTCTAAGTCACTTGATACTTCTCGTTTTGGTGAGTTTGGTATATTACATCTTATGGGATTATTATGAAGGGAAGCTTGTTGCTTAAAGATTTTAGAAGCTTTATTTATTATACTTGTCAAATAAGTCAACAAGTCCAAGCCATTGAAATTAAATGAGTTGTAGAGCTCTCTTTATCATATTTAACTCATATGTTGCGTAGCTTTGATCATGACTAGTTATAATTAATTTGCTATACTTGAACTAAAATATGACATGGCAGAATACTTTGACTAGATTGATTATAAATAGTACTCTATGATGTTCATCGAAAAGGATTAGCTTGATTGTGAATCTTATTTTAAATCTTGGCTATGAGGCTCGTATGTTTCATATTTCAATCCTTTTATGATCACTCAATTTGGCATGTTTTTTTAAAAAAATGAGAAAGACACATTTGAAAATACTAGTAGTGTGCCCGTGCTAACACTACGGTAAAATACAAAACAAGATAAAATTTGTAAAAAAAATAAAATGAACAATCAGATTCATTAAGATTCACGTCTCATATATTGTATAACCAAATATTTTTGTCACATAATAAATGTCACATAACGACTGATCCTTTGAGGAGGCGACAACATCATTGGACTCACCCACCGACGAAGATGACATATTTTGACAATAGGCCCAAATTAACAGGTAAATGCACATAAGGAAAAGCTCAATATGAGCTAGCTCAATTATACCTTTCAAGTGAAAGACCCCAAGCAATAACATTAACACCCTCTGGCAGTCCCATGGGAAGTAACATTTCAGGTCTGAACATGCCTGAGTTACCTACTTCTACCCATTTCTTCAAACCTTCGTGGTACTGAAAACAGAATCGCAACAATGATTCATAGAAAATGAGAATTATGAAAATAATAGCAAGCAAAGCTGTTTATGACCTGAAAATTTTCATGCTTGGTTCAGTGTCCGGATTGTAGGCAGGCTTGAAACGCAGCTTTGACATGCCTAATAGTCAGAAAGAGAGAGGTGACATTCTTAAATACCAACATATAAAGATTGCTGGATGTAGTAAAGATACATGACAGATGCTATAGTTGGATCTGGATGACTTGCAATAGCCTCACTGTCAGTAGTTGGATTTGGATGACTTGCAAATGCCTCACTGTCAGAACTTATCTGGCAGTAGGCAACATGTACAATACAATATTTATCTTGGGAATAAACAATCTAAATAGAGATGATTCGCAAGACAAGCAGCCTATTAAGTAATACCTAATAAACAATTCTCTTGTGTTTCTACAGACAGAGCATGGCGTCATTATTACAACAAGGTCAATTTAAGAGGAGGGTTCTGCTCCAGGAATACAGCATTACTCAGGTTCAAGGCAAGAGCACAGGAACAAGGCATCACTCAAGCAACTTTATTAGCACATAGCTCAATTACAATGGTGCGCTTCAAAGCTAGATGCAACAGACAAAAAATTCTAACCATGACGAATGTCGACCAGAACTCGTGGTAGTCCAACAACCTCAGCAAATTCAGCTATTGAATGGCCAGTTTTCTTATTTGTGTTCTCCACAAAACCATTTACAAGCCTGGAAATAAGAAAAAAGAAAGGTATAAAAGAATTGTTTATTATGTTTGGTAAAAATTTAACTCGAGTAGCAGTTGTACATTAAGAGTCTAGGATAGATACACCTACAAAAAATGAAGCCTCATACTTAGTCAGCACATACTGTTAAATTTTTTCCCAGATCATGCAATGATACTTTCAAGTTTCAATGTGATCAGTCATTCAGCTCTGCAATGTACAAAGGGCACTTTTCTGCCACTCAAATGCAGCAGAAATAAAAGTATGAATTCTCAGTAATATATGCATATTGCACCATCGTACTACTAACTATCGGTCAGCAACTTGGTGCTTATTTAGGCACCCTTTTCACCCTGGCGCAGAGCTGGCCCTGGCAATGCATCACTAATATGAAGAGTACGAGTCAAACGACATATGTAATATGAAGAGTACCAGTCAAACAACATATGGCAGTTTAAATCAAATCTAAAGGCTAAAGCAGAGAAACAGGAAGCAAAGACCCACAACATATTGGCACCTTAAGTTAGTTCTATTATCTAGTTCAATTTACATTACCCAAAGGTTGAGCTCTTAATGAATTCCAAAAAGAAAACTATATGTTCTTCTATCAAAATCTGAAATCTCCCGTTCAAGGAAATTCAGTGGACCACATGAATATCAAAACGGTTTAGATAACATCAATGCACAAACACTAACTTATATTCCTAAACCACTGTGCAGTCCTCTTTGCACAATAAGCAGCGGCTTGCATCTGAATCCACCCAATAAAAGAGGCATTTTACCTTCAGCAACATGATAATGCCACGAACCCATTCTACTCCCTTTGCAATTTCAGAGTTTTGCCCATGTATCACACATGACTACATAAGATGAAAATTTCACCAGAAGTCTCCTCACCTCATGATTGCCATACTGTACAGCATCGCGAGCATCTCCTCCGACTCCAGCGTATCATCCTCAGCCATTCCACTCCTAGAGAAAAAAAAATCGCATACAACACCACCCCTAGTCCCAAACTGCACAGCCACAAAAAAAAGAAAAGGATGGAACTTTTCCGGAAGAAGGGATCCCGCAGCCGTATCTCAACAAAGGCGGCGGTCACGTCCACGGGGATCAGGAGAGGGCCCCTACTCCGCCACGCCGCGATCTGAACCAACAAAACGCTCAAAATTTACACCCCATTGCTACAATTTGGGAGCCTTCTCTGGTTTTGGGGAAGAGGATATTACCCTGCGAAGAGCAGGGCGGGGAAGGGGGAGAAGAGGCCGTCGCAGACGAAGCGCCACTCGGCCCAGCTCGACCATGGCACCAGCCTCCAGTCGGTGGAGAGTCCGCCGGCGCCGCCATGGAAGACGGTCGCTTCCGCCTCCGCCTCCGCCGCCTCCATGGTAGCCAAGCCAAGCGGCAATCTAAACCCTACTAAACCCAGCTGGTCCTAGCGGAGGTGGTGTCGGCCTTCCCGCCGCCGGAGTCGGAGGACGACGAGTGCTGGGTCTGGAGCCAAAGCAAGGCGGAGGCCCGCCGCGACGCGGACGCCGAGCCGAGCGCGGAGAACGGGGGAGCGGAGGCGCGGGGGAGGCGGAGATGGGGGAGGATGGGGGGTGGCACGGTGGAGGATGGGGGGAGGCGCGGTGGAGGATGGGGGAGGCGGAGGAAGGGGAGGCGCGGGGGAGGATGGGGGGAGGCGGAGGGAGGGGAGGCGCGGGGGAGGATGGGGGGAGGCGGAGGGAGGGGAGGCGCGGGGGAGGCGGAGGGAGCGGAGGAGGCGGAGAACGGTACGGAGCTGCAGGGAATTTTTTCCCGGGGAGGTGGGGATCGCGAGTCCGCTTTGGATTTGGATCGTTGGATATGAGTGGGTAAGGAGAGAGAAAGGTGGGAATTGATTCTTGATCGTTGATTTCACTGGTTGATTTTCCTGGGGACACGAATTGGTGTGGATGCAGGAAAACTTATGACTGCTGGGGGCATAATTTGGGGTAGTCGTAGGAAAGAACTGAACTGGTGGATTTTAGGGGTAGAGATGTATGCTTCAAGCATGCCATGGTACACAAAAAGAAAAAGGCACAAAAAGTGCACAAATAAAAAGAAGTATGCTTCAAGTATGCCACCATGTAAAACAAATATGCTATAAACATTTTATTATGAAAAGAAGTATGCTACAAGCATGCCACATGCCTATGAATTGAGTGTGGAGCAATAGGTTGTTATATGAGACTACTAGCTCGTCTGAATTTAATATTTGCTTCACTTTTAGGCTTTGACTTTTTGTTGTGATATCTCATTGTGCTCTTTATAATTGATTTGATCTTTGTTAAGATGCCTGTTATTAATATAAATTATTTCATTATGCTCAAGACTAGTTTTGACATTGCTATATGATATATGCCTTTATATGATCTATATACCTCTACTCAAAAATATGGCTTGATTGCTTTATTAAATCAATGCACAATGATATGGATAATATACAAAGCTTCTTGATTTTTACTCTCAGTGCTCCTTCTTAGAATTATTCCTTCTTTGAATTTTCTTGATGATTACATTGCCAAAGGGGGAGAGATTTGGTGTGCTTTGTGAGAAATTAAAGAGAATGGAGAGATATTGGAGAAATTTGCTAACTTTGCTTTTCTTATGTTGAGGGGGAGAGTTATTTGAAGAGATTTGAGATTTGTGGCTTACAATGCTTTTTCGGCTTCAGTTCTTTACTTATATGTATTTGAAGCTAATTCATCATACAATCTTATGGTGCTGTCAATGTATTCATCAAGGGGGAGATTGTTAGACCATGTGGCTAGGTCTAGGATATTTTGGTGATGAATAATTGACAATGGTTAATTTATGATAATGAACAATTGGTAATTTTGTTTAGTGTTGTTATGTGAGTTGTGTCGCGCGTGTGTGGATTGATGTTGGTCAAGTTTGGACGAATTTGTGCCGGAAGAATGTTCTTTGGTCTTTGCATGTGCAGGTTGGGCGTGGAGACGGTTATAGTCGCTGACGAGGAAGACCGGGACTAGGAGGGGGAAATCTGAGGTCCAGGTGGTCGAGGATGTCACGAGGTGATCGGGCTCACGCTGGAGTACATGGAGATCAAAGGTGGATGATGCGTGGAGAAGATACAGGAGGTGCGGTCCTGGAGGCTTCAACACGTGATGAGTTGGAGAAGTTGTAGTTAGAATTTTGGAAAACCCGTATTAGGAAGGGTTTCGAGTCCCTTATTTGTTGGAATTGGATTAGAACTCGTGGGCTTAGGGTAAGCTTAGGTTTTGGGCCTTAGACTATAAATAGAGGTGGGGTTGAAGGATAACCCTATGGCTTTTGGAGATGCAATTTTCATTCTAGAGTTTTAGGGGTGCTAGGAGAGCACTTTGTAGCCACCATGATTCAGAAATAAAATCTAGATTAATTTTGAGAGAAAAAAGATCAGGGTGCGGTGTCTTCTGCGAAAAGGAAAACAACGTTCGCGTCGTTATCTTTTGGTCCTTGGTTTCCTCGGTAGCTACGACTCATATCCATCGAAAATGGCGAGCGCCAGTCGTGTTGCATGGAGAAATAAACAAAGCGACCGAGAGCATTGTTTTAGGAGGCTGGTTGTCTTGCGTCTAGAATAGGGAAAAAGCAAAATAGAGAAAGGCACGGATTTCGAGATCTGATGGAAGTGATTTGCATGCATGCTGATGGATGGATGGATGGATGGATGAACAAATTCTTCGTTTTTTCAATTAAAGTTTGTGAGTTTTTTATTTCGTATATATTATTCTTTTTCTTGGTTTTTTTAATTCCTATGAAATCTCCATGCATTGATCTCTAGCTATATATTTTTTATGCTTACATTTATGAATTAGTTTGAATTAAAAATCGATGGCTAGATTGGAAGAAAAATGATGTTTTGCTGTTCAATCGTAACTTCTTTCTTGCTGCTACAGTACTTTGCTACAGTAACTACTACAGTATGCTACAATAATTGCTGCAGTAAAATAAAAAAAATTCTTTTTGTTTGTTTTTGTTATTTCTGGTTTTGTAGATTAAACAATTAAAAGGTAGAAAATTTTTTAAAAACTTTCCGCTGCCATCGACGATCCTACAATTTAGCAAAATTACACGTATTATTATCAGAATCATAAAAGAACCACATATTTCAACTTGCATTTTGTAAATCTGATGATGATTTGACATAATGTCCCCCTAAGCTATGCATCTGTCGGTTCCAATTGAACACGATGAAATCTGATAGGTCGATCCACTTGTTGGTGCAATTAGCATGTGAGACCTATATGTCAATGGCAAAAATGGCGGCTATAAGAGGACGAAAATGGGCTGAGAATGATTCATAGCTAAAAGTTTGTCTCTTGTTAATTCCACTACCACTTACCGGAACACACCCATAATTACTAAGGGTCTGTTTGGATCCCCTGCTCTAAACTTTAGAGCTAAAGTCTCCAAACAGGTTGTCTAAAGTTAGCTCTAAACTTTAGCCCACCTCACATTAGAGTTTTAGATCTCAAAACTGAACTAAAGTGCTCTAAAGTTTTTAGAGCTCTAAAGTTTAGAGCAGGGGATCCAAACAGGCCCTAAGAGATTTGTTTACCAAAGATCTTACAAGGGTTTGTGGTCAAAACTCGAACAAGATCATTCCAATTTGTGAATGAACTTGACCTGCCTAGCGCACATTACAAGTTGGGCTTGCTGTCAGGAATATCTCCATCTCTCGTCCAGGCAAGGCCGTTGGGTTGGCACAATATACTAAATAGTGTTCGTAGCATAAAGCCCACAATTGCGTAGTGAAGTATAAACACTATCGATACGAATTAACGGTAAAAAAAATAGCAGCTGTGAACTTAGCAGACACTATAATGGCCACTACATAGCCGATATAGTTGCCCGCTAGTGCCACATCATTCTCGTGCAAAGTGAAATTCTAAATTAGTAACGGTCGCCGTACTCCACACTCATCCTCCTGATTTAGGAATGGCAATTGTGCCTATTTACCCGTATACCTGTGGTCAAATACCCTAATAGAGCCGGGTATGAGATATTTTCTTTACCCACGGGTATGGAAATAGGGGAATATTCTACCCGTCGGGTAAACGGGTACGGGTATGGGTAAGCTCCACCCGTACCCGCCCTGTCCGTTTACCCACGATATAGATTGACAAGTGGCACAACCATAACAATATCTCTAATTGCTATTGATTATCATAAACTTTTGCATAACTCTAATTGCTATTAATTGTTATAAACTTTTTTGATAGCTATTATATTTCCTAGCAACAACTGCTACTTATATGTATTTATCATTAGTTCAACTCTCAGATGGTGACTCTCAGTTCGCGGGTAAACGGGCATACCCACGGGTGATAGGTACCCGCGGGCGACGGGTATGGGCGAGGTTCTTCACTCGTCATTCTTCGCGGGTATGCCCGTGGGCATAAATCAGGGTCACGGGTACGGGTATGGGTGAGCACTACCTGTACCGGTCGCGTCTGATTGCCATCCCTATCCTCATCTAATCTCCTACTCCATGGTTAATGGTGCTCGTTGTCGACCATACTTGTTGCACAGCCGCTCCTCATGCTCCTTCTCTATTGCTCGCTTGCTCACAGTTTGACCAACTAATAGCCGATGCTGGTGAGCAACTAAAACTGAGAGTCACCCTTGCCAGTTGCAAGATATGTCCAGTCTGACGTTTCCTAACGTTTAAAGTCTGAACTGATACTAAGATCGACTTTGAACTTTGAAGCCTAAACTTTTGGTGTCGTGTTATTTCTTAATTGCTCTATCGTTGATTTTATGCAATTTCTAATTCCGACTAATTTATCATGCACGTAACTACTTATATCTAAGTTTCTAATTGACTTATCTATTTTACATGTTTTAGTTGCTTTTTATCGTTGTAAAAAGTCATGAGATTTATACGATTAACTAAAACATTATGAGAATCTTCAAATTCCATTATAGAAATATAGCGTCCGCTATTCGTAATACCGTTATCAATCCGCTACGATCGTGCTATCCGCTATTCAGCAGCTTGCCAGCCCAATTCCGGGCAAGTCGGTCCGCCCGCGGTTAATAGCAACATCCGAGCCGTCGGAGGACGCATCAGAAAATATCAACGAAAGAGACGTCTCCTCCCCTCGGTTTGCTTCCTCTGCCGTCCGCATCGACCAACCAAAAGGCATCGAAAAGGGCGTTTTCCTCCGTACGCGCGGCGGGATATTCCCCTCTAGCTGCGCCCGTCCCACCTGCACCAAGGGCCAAATGCGGAACGCCCACCAAACACCAGAAAAAAGATCAGTCCACTGTTAAATCTTCAAGCGATATAAAATCTAAAATATGCTGCTACTTAGTGCAAGCATATTGTTTCTCAACCAAATGGTATGTAAGAATTTATTATGGCTATAAATCATCAAGGTGCAGCCATGGTACAAACTAGCTTTAGGAGTCTCAAACCCTTTTTCCTCTTTGTTTTCCCTTTCAGTAAATTTCATAGAACTGTAACTTTAGTGGCAAAATGAAAAAAATTTCCATTTTGCTGTAACATTTGTTTTCGATTTCATGGAACCGCAACTTTAGCAGACCAAATTATCACCAAACTACAATTCCATCACAAATTGGATATGTTGATATTTTGGATCCACCAGTCATACACACATGTTAAAGAATAGCCATTACTAACTGCCACCTGAAATATCATATATCATATATGCATACTATATAAGACCACCTGTCGCCTCTCGCTGCCACAAAGAAGGAAGGGAGAGGAGAGAGAGCAAACAAGCGTGCAGAGCCCGAGGTAGGAGGAGGTGGTAGTACCAGTGCCACCCGTGCGAGCCCAAACCATTCGGGTCAGGAGGTCTACAACGCAACACCCGTACACCGGGTCCACGGAAGGAAAGGGTGGGGGACCCAGGGAGGTCTCACACGTCGCGTCGCCGTCACCGTCGCCGTCGCTGTCTCCAGCGAGCGAGCGCAATAAAAAGCGAGCAACCCGCTGCCCGTTTCTATCACCGAAGAGGCCAAACCAGATACCACCTCACCTCCACCGCCGCCGCTTCTGCGACTCACGAGAGGCCTGAGCCACCTGCCCCCAGCCACCAAAAGCCAACCAAAGGCGAGCCAAGAGCAGCCTCAGGGGGCGCGAGCAATTCGATCTGCTCATCTCTGCCCAGCAAGGTAACGCTCCCTGGATTCCATGGCCATTCCTGCGTGCTGCGGATTGGATTGAGACCGGATCTTGCGCTGGTTTGGGTTTTCTTTTTGGCCGTTCCTTTCCTTGTGCCATGCGTGCCCGCGTAGATCTGAATGGTTCTTGCTGTGTCTGTCTATCTGTGATTCGGAAACGCATCGTCTGCCTTTACACTGTAATGGCACGGCGCCTTTGTATCGGCGTCTCTGGCTCTGATCTGTTCGCGTTGGTGCGGTAGTGTTGCGGCTGGTTCTCGAGAATTTGTGGTTTTCTAATGAAAATATCATGTAGATTGGGGTTGGGATGTAGGGAACCCAGGTACCTGCGTAAGTTTTACGTCGGTCTTGTCTTGTGGAAAGTCGCGATCTTTGGTAGTAGAATAGTAGAATTCCCAATGCAATAGCCCTGGTACTTGCTCGCTGTTTAATCAATTAAAACGAAAATTTTTTTGGGCGTGTTCTTTGTTGGATCAGAGGATATGAATTGCAACAGTCAGCAAGAGTTGCATGTGTCTGTATTGAAGTAGCAATCAACAGCGTGTGCAGTAGAATAAAAAGAACATACGCAGTCAGGGTATGATGTCAACAGGCTATTTTGGCGTAGTTTCACTTTGTAGTGATAAAGGAGGAGTGGTGATCTTATTCTCAAATCCAAATTTAGACAAGTCAGACATTGGATAGTGATTGCACTGGAATTCGTCTCAGACTTCCCTTGAAATCATTACATCCATGCATGTATCTTGGATTTATAATACATGAATCTTTGTTATGGCTAGTTCTGTTGAGTGGTCTATCGTTAGTGGAAGTCAGGTAAGCTGACAAACAATTTTCATATGCTGATGTATTATTATTCAAGATCTTGAGGGATTTGATGCTCTGATACTTGGAGTGTGTCGCCAGTTGTTCTATTTGCAATAAAATGCATTTCATTGTAGAATCCAACAGCTAACGTATAATTTCAATCATTGTTATTACCATTTTTTGGTGTTCTAAATGCATTGTCGTAGTAAGCTTACAAATGTTTTTTCATGTTATCGCTCTTTGTTTTATCAGTCATGTATCCTCTGTATAAATCTAATGAAACTCTGTTCCCGCAGTTGGACATGGCATCAACTGTTACCATCAGTTCAGTTGGTGCTCAGGCTGGCCTGATCTCAAAGCCAAGGAATCATGGCATCGCAAGCTACAGTGGCTTAAAGGCAGCATCATTTATTAGCTTCCAATCAGGTTCGTCATTCCTGGGCAAGAATGCATCTCTTCGGGCATCTTTTGCTCCAAGGATTGTGCCAAAGGCAAAGTCTGGAGCTCAAATATCTCCTGAGGCATCGTACAAAGTGGCAGTACTTGGTGCCGCTGGTGGCATTGGTCAACCCTTGGGCCTGCTGATTAAGATGTCTCCTCTGGTCTCAGCACTGCATCTGTATGATATTGCAAATGTTAAGGGAGTTGCTGCTGATCTCAGCCACTGCAACACACCTTCTCAGGTTCTGGACTTCACTGGCCCCTCAGAATTAGCCAATTGCTTGAAAGGTGTGGATGTTGTTGTTATCCCTGCCGGGGTCCCAAGGAAGCCAGGCATGACTCGTGATGACCTTTTTAACATCAATGCAAGCATTGTCAAGTCACTTTTGGAGGCTGTTGCGGACAATTGCCCAGAGGCTTTCATCCATATTATCAGCAACCCAGTAAACTCCACTGTTCCAATTGCTGCCGAGGTTCTGAAACAGAAAGGTGTCTACAATCCCAAGAAGCTTTTTGGAGTTACCACCCTAGATGTTGTCAGAGCTAACGCATTTGTAGCTCAGAAGAAGAACCTCAAGCTCATCGATGTTGATGTCCCAGTTGTAGGTGGTCATGCTGGGATTACAATTTTACCGTTGTTGTCAAAAACCAGGCCATCTGTCACCTTCACGGATGAGGAAACTGAAGAGCTGACAAAAAGGATACAGAACGCTGGGACAGAGGTGGTGGAGGCGAAAGCTGGTGCTGGATCTGCTACCTTGTCCATGGCCTATGCTGCTGCCAGATTTGTCGAGTCATCTCTCCGTGCACTGGCTGGTGACCCAGATGTTTACGAGTGCGTATTTGTTCAGTCCGAATTAACCGAGCTGCCGTTCTTCGCTTCCAGAGTTAAGCTTGGGAAGAATGGCATCGAGTCCATAATTTCTGCCGACCTCAAGGGAGTGACCGAGTATGAGGCCAAGGCACTTGAGGCATTGAAGCCCGAGCTGAAGGCTAGCATCGAGAAGGGCATCCAGTTCGCCAACAAACAGCAGGCTGCTGCTGCATCTGTTTGACGCTAGCAGAATGACAATCCATACAAGAGAATAAAGGCAAAAATGATTCTCGATGGCTTTTAGTTTCGCCGCCTAGAAATTTTCGTGTCAGACATCTAGGAAGGTGCTTCAGATCAGCTATGTATTGTTCGTTAGTTTCTTATGATTACACCCAACCCAACTTGCTGCCTGTTTTGGGGCCTAGTTGAACACATAAATTTTGCTTCTATTCCTCGGTGGTTGTGCTTCTTGTAGCTTGCTGAAGTTGACAAACCAAGGAATAATAATGCATTTTATTGACGTTACCTGCAATCTTTTTGTGACGTTACTATGTGGGCACCATCGAGTGTAACTGTTGAAGAAAACATCGTTTCCTCGGCTACTTGTGCTATTTTTCATGTGTCATTGATGACTGGTAACTTGATGGCCAATTTTGTTTTGTCATGCTAGATCTCGATGGGGACGAAGACTTGGTGACAGGGACGGCTGGAAGCTAGCATATGTTTTGGTAGATTCCGAGCTTACAACAACCAAGAGAATGCTAGAATTTGGCTGTGTTGTCTTGCTTTCTGCTTAAGGGTTCATATATGTTTCCGTCTCTTGTTATCAATCCTTCAACTTACACGCAAAACATGGAAATGGAATCGCTACTCGTGTACTCCATTCCGTGGTTTCGTTGACGACACAATTGCATGGCCTGTCGAGAACAATTAGAACCTGAGAACCGCACACTTGTAGATTATGGATGGCAAGTTGTGAGTTCAGTTTAGATGTAACATCAACGAGGGATCAGTGTTCGTTGTAGCTGCCTGAAAGTATGTGCCAAGATTGAGGCAGCAAAACTGAAAAACGAAATAGCTCTGGTTCACCAATCTGTCGAGTCGCAAGAGCAAGCAAACGGATAGATCAGATGAATATCGATCCTGAACTTGTGACAAGAAAAACAGTGCTCCTTATCCATTGATCTCTGAATATGAAAGAGCGATCAGCTCTTCATGTTTAATTACATACAAATTCATCATATACATAGCATTCATCCATATCTACTTGGGCTCCTGAACTTGCTCAATTACGCGCGCGGCGCCCCGCGGCGGGGTGGCGCAGCACATGAACATCCTTAATTTATCGTCAAGAAGACAAGAGCAGGGAAGACTGAATCGGTAACCATGAATCAGGCAGGCGACGGCTCGATCTTTGGGGTGGTTAGAACGCCGGGAACTCGATCCTGTTGCCGCAGTGCCTGCCGTCGGGCTCGACGGGGCAGTCGACGAAGCGCCAGCCGGTGGCTGGTAGAGCTGGCTGTTGCTCTCCACGTACGGCTCGAACCTGGTCCCCTGCTGGATCGCCTCCTTGATCTCGCTCAGCGTGTAGTACCCGCCGTCGGGCGAGATCCCTACAGCTACAGTTTAGTTCCATTTTCAATTATTAGTTTTCTCATACCTTACAAGCAAACAGTGACTGACAGATAGGTTCAACATACGGTGAGTATGTTTATAAAAAAGAATTACAATATTTAAAATAAGTGTCACTAACATGTGAGTCCGAACGACGTACAAGTGATGTGCAAATGTAGGTACCTGTGGAGCGGAGGGCGTGAGGACGCTGAGCTGGTTGCGGAGGCGGAGGGCGGCCTGGAAGTAGCCGTGCTCGTTGAAGACGTTCTCGGCGCCGGTGCCGTGCTTCTCCCACCCGTGCGCCCGCCCAGAAGCTGAGCCCGTCGTTGGTCGGGCACGCCAGCGTCGGCCAGTCGGCGCGCAGGTCGCTCACCTGCACACCACAACGTTTTTCTTTTTTCTCTCGTCACTACTTGTCGTGCACTTGGGACTCTCCCCTGCATCGTGCCAGAACAACCGACCAAACAAACGGCAGACGTCCGTGTCGCACGCAAGGTGCATTGCATTGCATTGCAACAAATAGTGTTTGCGTAGAAAAAAATTTGTGGAGTCTGCTACTAGCTAGAAAGGAATTTTTTTTATGGTGATCAATTTAGTTACTGACAGTAGATTTTGGTAGAATCTTGTAGTAATTTGTACACCGAGAAGGCAGAGAACAGAATCTGCAACAGTAAGGAAGAAAGGTACGTTCAACAGTAAGGAAGGTACGTTCGTTGCAACAGAGGGAGAGCGAGCAGGAATGGAGATATTCCAGCATCGATTCTGAGGTCGAGAAATCCAACCAGATATTCCGGCATCGCACCAAAACATAGCTTAAATTAATGTTGCTTCCGGAAGGAAACAGCAATTACATGAGAGGGCAGGGTCTCGTTGAGTGCAACCAAAGCAAGGATTCCTCCCTCCGATCATAGCTTAATTCCTCCCAAGCCATCTTGAAATTGTTCTTTGAATTTCTCGCAAAAAAAAGTGAAAGAACTTATTCTTTGCAATTCATATGAAGGAGACATAAAATTAAAAAAAATACGACAGAATCCACGAAGAAAAAAAGAGCTATATATTAACTGTTAGATCATGTGGCTAGGTTTAGAATATTTTGGTGATGAATAATTGACAATAGTTAATTTGTTATGATGAATAATTGGTAATTTTGTTTAGCGATATTATGCGAGGTGTGTGATGCGTGCGTGAACTGATGTTGGTCAAGTTGGGACGAACTTGTGCCGGAAAAATATTCTTTGGTCTTTGCATGTGCAGGTTAAGTATGGAGACGATTATGGTCGGTGACGAGGTGGACCAGGACTAGAATGGGGAGATCCAAGGTTCGGACGGTCAAGGAGGTCACGAGATGGTCGGGCTCATGCTTGGGGCGCATGGAGATCAAAGGTTGATGATACGTGGAGAAGCTACGGGAGGTGCGGTCCTGGAGGTTTTGACACGTGATACGTTAGAAAAGTCGAGAGTGTGAAAAACCTGTGTTAGGAAGGGTTTCGGGTCCCTTGAAAATTAGTGGGCCAAAAGCCTATTTAAGGTAAAAAAAAGGCCCATGTCTAGTTGGATTAGGATTCTAAGTAGAGATTGAATAGAATTCTAAGTTGGACTAGGATTTTAAGTAGAGATTGAATAGGATTCTGAGTTGGATTAAGATTCTAAGTAGAGATTGAATAGGATTCGTAGAACGTTGCATAAAAGGGGACAGAAATTGTGATTGGAAGGGCAGCCGTGGAGAAGAAAAAAAGAATACACGTTTTTGGAACGTCTGCAATAATTGTGAAACTATCCGATCCATTTTCACCCCTACTTACGCACACAAAAGGCAATAATTGTGAGTATGTTGACGTTGTACAACTTTATTATTGATTACGAATTACCTACGAGAGATTTTGTAAACCTAGAGGGGCACCAGGCGGGCTCTCCGGGTATGGGCAGGGGCGCAATACCACTTCTTCCACAGGGAGCGGAGTCCATACTGGTAGACATGATACGTGATTGGATAGCGGCGTTGGTGGTGGCAACGACGTATGTTTTGCTGTGCCCATAGAAAATACGAATGTATGTATGATGTAGGCATAGTCAGTGTCGTATGTGATGTTTATAATGAACTTGTAGCCATCTATGAATATATGGGAACGAATGCATGTATCCTATCGGGAATGTTTAACAAACAACGCTAATAAAATCAGCTCAGCAAAAGCCATTAAGCTATAAACCGAATCAAATGCCTCAATTTAAATCTCAGTTTTTTTCAATCGCTACAGTACTATTTCAGCCAAAAGACGCATTCGAGAGCCGCATCTTTGCTTTAAATAGACAGCTTCGTGTTCGCTTTCAACTCCCCGAATCAGTCCATTGAACTGTGATAATAACAACATTATAGATTCTCTTTTGCTTAAGGCTATATATACATTAGTCGACGAGTAAATGCTACGTGCGTGCAATTTGCACGAGACAATGGCTTAGCTAAGCTTTTTCCGTTACAGAAAGTTTGTGTTTTAGTCGAAAAAACAAATAAACAAGGAGGATGAATGACACGGACAGGTGACGGCCCCTCCCAAGCCGGGGAAGTCGATCCCCGCGACAACCCCTCCCGTGCAAGCACCTGTAACTCTGTAACCATCCCGAACGGTCAATTACACCTGATCCCCCACTGGCCACACCCAGGCCTCCATTCTCCCTCCCCGCACCGGATCCCACCACCACCTCGCGGCGGCGCGCCGGCACCCCCTCGCCGCCGACGCGCCCCGCTACTCCGAACGATATCCAACCCCTCCCCCTCCGATGCGCCGTCCCAATGCCCGCGTCGAGCCGCACGCCCAAACGCGGCAGGAAACCCTAGCTCCCACCTCATCCAAGATGGGCGCCCAACGGCAGCACCCCAGCTCAGGCCGCAGCCGCAGCCGCCGCCACCTTGCCGGCGCCCTCGCCCTCCTCTCCGCGGCATCCTTCGCCCTCCTCCTCCTGATGCCCCGCTCGACGCCCCCCAGCTACGGCGTCGTCATCGACGCCGGCAGCACGGGGAGCCGCGTCCACGTCATCGCCTACCGCGCCGCGGCGGGGGGCCGGGGGGCGCTCCCGCGGCTGGACTGGGCGCGCACGGCGTCGCTGAAGGCGACCCCCGGGTTGTCATCCTTCGTGGCCGACCCCGGCAGCGCGGGCCTGTCGCTGGCGCCGCTGCTGGAGTTCGCGCGGCTACGCGTGCCGCGGGGAAGCTGGCTGGACACCGAGGTGTGGCTCATGGCCACGGCCGGGCTCCGGCTGCTTGATGTCGCGGCGGTCCAGGCCGTCTTGGAATCGTGCAGGAAGGTGCTTCGGGAGTCAGGGTTCCGGTTCCAGGACGAATGGGCCACCGTGATCTCAGGCATGTTACATAGTGGAAGTGTGAAACCGCACATTTTTTAGTGAATGTTGCGGAAATGTGCAGACTTGCAGTGCTTGCATGCGATGGATCTATATGATCTCAGATGGAATTCTGTTGAATTGGTGTGCTTGCAATTGCATGATAGATTAGTATATAAGATGGGAGTGTGTTGATGTGGGGCAGTGTGTGTGTGTCTGTGATAACTGATAAGTCAGATAGAATTCAACCTTTTTTAAGGTGATCATGCAATTACTTCAAAATTTGTGTGTAGGAGCCGAGGAAGGGATGTATGCATGGGTTGCGGCAAATTATGCGTTGGGTACTCTGGGTGGTGATTCGCAAGATACTACTGGGATAATTGAGCTTGGTGGGGCTTCTGTTCAGGTTCTATGTATCGTTTTCACGCTAAGGAAATGGCCTTCTTGCAATGAAGTTTGTTGGGATTTCTCACTGTTGTGCTTTTTGTGATTAATAGGTAACATTTGTCACTGATAAACCTTTGCCTCCGGAGTTCTCTCATGTGCTTAAGTTCGGTGATGTCACGTATAATCTGTACAGCCACAGCTTTCTACATCTTGGTCAGGTGATTTTTATGCGCAAATATTGGCTTATTTTGAATTCACCGTTTACAAGATTGGTACCTAATTTATATGAACTGCTAAAATTTAAATGCTCCTTTGCTGTTATTTTTTAAGTGCTAACTGTTCTATCTCATTCTGTGTGCAGAATGTTGCATATGAATCACTCCATTACTTGCTGAGCACACCTGGCCCTAAATCAAGTAAGTTGCTTGGTTAAATGTGTTTGTGGTTGCTAATATGACTGCACAAGCACACATCTGACAGCATTCCATTCTAAGACTTAGATGATACACAGGAGCTCTTTTAGTATGATCATGCTTCTTTTTGTTTTGTATTGTTCCTCTCTCTCTCTCTCACCATGTACTGCACCTGTATAATGTTAGGCCAAATACCCTGGAAAAGTAATTACAGTGCATTTCTTAAAGTCTTTGTACTTAAATTTTGATTTGATTTTGCAGTGGCCACACATTTAACTCCTCAAGCTATGTACAGAGATCCTTGCACTCCAAGGGGATTTTCACGCACGGCAAGAGCAGTTAAACTTCCTGCTAGTGTTCTTGAGTCGAAGGTTGAATACAGACCTTTTGCTCATGCCGTTGGCAACTTCTCTGAGTGTAGATCAGCAGTGCTAACACTATTGCAGAAAGGAAAAGGTAGCCATCTGCTTTTATACCACATCAAGCTCTATCCTTTTTTCTTTTCTTTTGTTAAGACTTAAGAACTTATGTTCGTATCTGCAGACGAAAACTGTTTAATGTAAAAAGGGCTA
Source organism: Dendrocalamus sinicus (assembly GCA_036346575.1). Lineage (NCBI taxonomy): Eukaryota > Viridiplantae > Streptophyta > Magnoliopsida > Poales > Poaceae > Dendrocalamus > Dendrocalamus sinicus. Next base: position 26,088,657 of record CM070663.1, read on the forward strand.
CTTGACTTTTGAGATATAGTGTTTTGAGGAGTAAACTGTAAACTACTAGACTTACTGTGTTGAATACAGAAGAAAAGTTCTCTGTAAAGCTTATTCTTGTACAAGACGCCAAAAAGCGAAAAAGGTGGCTCTACTAATGACTTTTGTTGGAACACACTGATCATACTTTGGAGGGTTTGAAAAATTTCCTGCTTCCTTGAATTTTTTATATGATCTGTGATTGGCAGGATGCATTGAAATTTGTGTGGCTTAGTAATTGTCAACTAAACTCATTTGCTCATGCAGCTATGCTACCTTCTAGATACAGAATGTGCAATACTATTAGGCTTTAAACAATTCAATGGAATATAGTTTTTGTTGCAGTTTATTGTTCTCTATTTATTTCATGCCGTAATAAAAAGGGAGCGAAAGTTTCCTTTCTTTGCAGAGGAATGTACATATCATGATTGCCGTCTGGGTGCAGCATTTGTACCAGATCTGGAAGGGAAATTTTTGGCAACAGAGAACTTCTACCATACTTCGAAGGTTTAATTCCTCTCTCTCTCTCTGTGTGTGTGTGTGTGTGTGTGTGTGTGTGTGAGCGCGCGCATGTGTGCATGTGTGTGTGCGCGCGCGTGTGTTTTGTTTGATGAGTAAACATGGTTGATACTTGGGTATTTCAGAAAGTTGAGTTTGGTACACATAAGGCAGACAAAAGGCCAGGATTGATACATTTTGTCACATTCTTTTCATGCTTAATATTTCGCCCATCTTTGGTACAGAAGTCATTTTGGAATTTGGATTGTGATCATTGAACAGTTCTTTGGGCTGCGTTCAAAGTCCTTTCTTTCTGATCTGATGCTGGCTGGGGAGCAATTTTGCCATGGGGACTGGTCAAAGATAAAAAAGAAGTACCGTTCTTTCAACGAGGGGGAACTGCTACTTTTTTGCTTCTCCTCTGCATATATTGTTGCCTTGCTGCATGATACTCTAAAAATGCCAATGGATCATAAGAGGTGAACCCCTTTGTACTGTTCTAATATTTGCATTCTGTATCTCAAACTTTAGGATTTACAATGTTTGTTCTGTTTCAGGATTGATGTTACAAATCAAATCCGTGGTATGCCTATTGACTGGGCCTTGGGTGCTTTCATTATGCAGACGACATTAAACCGGACAGAGTACTCAGATTCATCAGTTTCATATCTAAACAACTATGACTCTTCTGGGTTGGTTCCACTTCTCTTCATTACTACCGTGGTTGTATTTACAGCATGCTCCATCCTGAAGTGGAGAAGGCCTCGCCTGAAGACGATACACGACATGGAGAAAGACCGGTACATCATAACCAGGGTCAGCCGATGAGCCTTGCGCATTGTCGCTGGGAGTTGGAGTTCCTGCGACGGGGCGCCAGTGATTGTGTATGTAAATTTTCCTAATCTGATTTTTTTTTCTCGGCAGCCATTCTATGGTTGACATGCTGCCTCGCAGAATCGATCCTGAGTGTAAGCAGCCCTTTTGTATTATACGACGATGTGGGTTGCTGCAATACTTGCACCATACATGCTCAGTGCTGTCATGGTCTCAGACTGTAGCTGATGTAATCACAATTTTGTGCTCTGCAAATCTTCAGAAATAGTGACGTATGATGTCCTGTTATGTACATTCGTAGATCAAAATGATCAATACCAGTTCTTTGCCCACGAGAGCAGATCGGTTTAATGTTATTAAGGCATCGCCTAATCGTCGCTTTGGCATCGGAGCGGCCTGGAGCTCCCGCCATGGCCGTCGTCTCGCCTCGGGTGCGTATGGCGTCCGCCTCGAACGGGATGGCGTCGCCTAGTCGTTGCCATGGCCGTGACTCCGCGTCGCAAGGGCAAGGCGGGTGCCATACCTCTGTGCCAGGCGGGAAACGACGGGAAAATGGAGGGAGGGAGCACGGGAGAAACAAGTGGGGGGGGGGGGGAATAAGGGGACCGGATATGGGCGGCGTTACATGCGAAGCGAAGGGAGGTCGGCGCGGCGGTGACCTCGGGCGATCTCCAGGCCTCTACGCCGCCGCCTCCCTCCGAGGCTCCGAGCCTCCACGCCGCCACCCTCTGGGCCTTCACGCCGCCGCCTCCCTGCGGGCCTCCACGCCGCCACCTCCCTCCGAGGCTTCAAGCCTCTACGCCGCCACCCTCCGGGCCTTCACGCTGCCGCCTCCCTCTGGGCCTCCACGCTGCCGCTCATGTTTGTCCATATGCAGTGTTCCACTGGCTATTTCCGTATGCAGTAGGCATATGTTTAGATGTTTCTAGATATTGCTAGATGTTGATTGTTAGATGTTGCTAGATGTTTTTATTGCATATACATGTTTTTATTCATATTTCCATGTTCATTGCTATGCAGCAGGAACTAGGTAGCACAATGGCAAATGAAAGTGAGCCTGTAATAGCAACTACTGTGGCTGCCGGTGAAGGAGATGGGCAGTATGATCCAAAGAAAGATCCTGCAAGGAAGGCGAAGTCTAAAGACCTAGGATGGAAGTATGCCTTTTGCTCAGAGATTGGCAATAGAGATTTGGTGCAATGTTCACTTTGTGACAGGAGAGTATGTGGTGGAATCAAAAGATTGAAGCAGCATCTCACAGGTGGATATGGAGATGTGCAAAAATGTGCCAAGACGACGACACCAATCATCAAAGAGATGCAAGAATATCTGAAGCAGAACAGAAGAAACAGACCACTTAACTTAGATGATGAAGAAGGAGATAATGTAGTTGAGGTAGCCAGCGGTGGTGGCTCCGTAGCCTCTACCGTTGCCTTTGCCATTGTGCCACTACCAAGTTCTGGGACAGCAGCAAAAAGAAAGCAATCCGCCCTTAATTTCAATGTTGCAGCACCAAAAGTAAAGCAAAACAAGTTCATTGCTGTTATGCTTCGACCAAAACCTGAAGATGTGGTTGAGCAAAGACATACCAAGGGCACTTCTCAATGTTCCTTGGAGTCAAAGACGAGAACCAAAGAAGAAAGACATGTTGTGAACATGCATGTATCCAAGTTCTTCTATGAGTGTGGCATACCATTTAATGCTGCAAACGCAAGGAACTTCGAGGTTATGTGTGAGTCCATTGGGTAATACGGTCCTGGTTATAAGCCTCATAGTTACCATGAGCTGAGCGTGCATTTGCTTGAGGAGAACGTTAAAAAGACAAATAAATTTGCTGCTATAAAAGGTTAGAATGTGAGTATGACGTCGCCTCGCCGCACGCCATACTCGCCTAAAAGGTGTGAAGGTAGTCTGACGCCTCACCTCGCCTTATCGCCGTGATAACCTTGGATCGGTTGCGAGTCTGGTCAGCAGAGGTTTTTGTGTTCAGTTATTACAAGATGTTAAATGAGTTCAAAATCAAATGGATTGAGTGCACGAGATGGGTCACTGTTGACTTGGATCATATTATTTAACAGTTTAATATTAAAAAATCGTAATGTGCTGCACGCATGATTCAAATAGTAAAATCGGGTACCGTTAGGCCCGCTGGAATGAATTGAAAGTGTTCCTGCAGAATTTATGCATTTCAAACGAAGCACTGGAATTTTTCCTGCAGGAAGTAAACTGTTACCTATGAAAATTTTGAGTTTCCAAAGATGCTCTATTGTTTGATTTCTTATTTTTAAGACAGTAGTACTATAGTTTCTTTTAATAGACGACTACTTTTGTTCAGAGCTCGTGAAGTAATTAGTAATTTGGCTTTTAATTCATTATTCATTTATTTCATCTTTTTTATGTTTTTTTGGCTTTACCTTGTATTTTTTTTCCGTATTTCTTCGCATTGTCTGTGATGGGCTAATCTGTTTGTTCTATTTTTAAATTTTTTAAAAATTTAATTAGACCAAATGTGTTACCATCAGCTATAGTAAACAGTGAAAAATACGCCAGCTACAGTGAAAAAACCCATAAGCTCTTGCCAAATTGAGCACCAACTAAAGCTTCATTTTTTTATTTCTAACTTCTTAATTTCGTCTTTATTTGACTTTTTTTTTGGCTTTTCTTTTTTCCTTGTTTCTTTAGATTGTCCATGATGATATAACTTTTTTATTTTTTATTTTTAAATTTAATTATACTAAAAAAGCTAACAACAGTTACAATGCAAAAAAAAGTAGATACAGTGCAAAATAAACCATTAACCTGGCTTAAAAGCTCAAATGAGCACCACTCAGTTATAATTAGGGGTGAAACGGAATCCGTAGCATATATTGTCGAGACTGAATATGCAAATTCGGGCCTCCTGTGTATTTTGCACTAGTTCAGAATCACGCTAGTACATACAATGAAAACATAGATGAAATATTGACAATGATCATGATTAACTAAGAAAAACTCGAATATTATTACTTATCAGAGTAGCAATTTTATAACCAAGCTTACAAATAATAGCTTGAAGGACCTAACAAGAACTAGCGGCGAAAAACAAAAATAAGTGTAATAGCCATTCAACATGCCACAGGCAATCGACTGAGGAGTGAAGTCATATTCCAAGAAGTTCAAAAATCCACCTTTAAGAATCTCTAGTTGATATGGTTCTTCTTCAGCAACTAAACAACAAAGGATATAGTCGTGAGTACATAGAGTACTCAGCAAGTTATTTGTAACAAGGTGCAATATAATTATGTAAGGCTTACCAAGTGATAACTGAATTGCTATTTTGCAGAAAACAATAATTTAGAATAAATACAATAAATATATTGAAATGCACAATTTGAAATTGATTATTAGGTAATTAATTTAAAGGAGTTGAATAAACCATAAGGAAACTACTCATTCACTTCCTAAACTAACCAAATCCAAGTTTTATGAAATCTCTACCCCTTGTGTAAAATCACCGAGCATTGTCCATAACCAGGTACATTGCTATTTGAATAGTTTGACACTATGTAGAGGTTGCACAATTTTACCCACATGATATGACCATCTTGTGGTGTCACAGGTATAACACGCTTCCTTAGACATGCTGACCAAGAAGATCACAACAAGACTTTTATAATACTCAATCTCAAATAGATTTCGCCTACTAAGGATTTGCTATCGAGTAGGCTGACAGTCCTACCGATAAAAGCCCCCTCTTGCGTCAACAAAACATCTTAATGGCGAAATCAAGGTTGAAACATTATAAATTAATTAGCAAGATCCTTCCCATTCTAGACATGTAGTTTTACCATAAGACTTAGATTAATGATTAAGTCCTTAGACATTACTCAGACGAAGCATATACATCCCAATGTGCTATTAGCACCCACTTTACTGCACAATCACTCATCCAAATAAAACTGTTTTGGTTTAACCAAGACTAATGACACACCTATGTCATAGCACATAAAGTTTATAATTGTGGCCACAACTATGATTCAATATTTCATTAAGTCAAAATTAATTAATTAATCAACATGTGAAGATGAGCCAGATGTAACAATAAGCATGGCTAAACATATTAGATGTACAACCCAAGTGGATACTAGTATTGCATCACTAGATAATTACCTATCCGATGATGACAATGGAATCATAGCATTCAAGTTATCAAGTGAGGGATTTAATCAAAATTGGGTTTTAACTACCAAGTACAAGGTTTTGTATTAAATTAGCAATGAATGATAATTTAAAACCAAAATAATAACAAATAGATTTGAAATAATATGTTCAATATGATCAAAGGTCACAACTAGTGTTGGCTTTGCTCAGTTACCAACTCTTGAATCTCAGGTCGTACTTTTGCTCCTTCGAGAACGTTACATAATGTAAGAGAAAGCGAATGAAATATAAATAAATTTAAATAAAATCCAAAAATAATAAAACTAGAACCAAAAGATATAACTCAATTTTAGATGAATTTAGGAAGAAGAATCGAGTTAATCGGAATTCAGACAGAGAAGAACAAGCTTGTGGAAGGTTTAAATCTAAGAAAAAGGAAAAATAGTACTATTTGACTTTTCTAGATTTATTTTCCTGAAGAAAAATCGATTTATGATGTCAGCAAGGTTTTTGGATTTCGGACGAATTGTTTTTCTAAAGGAAATTAGTTTCGGTCACTAACAGGTGGGCCATTAGTCTATAGACTGGGTCCATAGGCTTGATTCACAGGTCTACGGTGCACTGGGTTCACTGACTAGGTGGATGACATATTGGACTACAACATAGACATGGCTCACGGTGAACTGAGGAATTTTTTAAATAATTAATTTTTAATTCTGAATTACACTTGTCGAAGTTCTAATATCGATCTTACGTATGATTTGTTTGGATTCGGGGAAACTCTAGAAGACTCAGTGTATGATCATGCAGAGTAGAGACACCAGAATTTTTATACAGGTTCGAGCCTTCTCCTGAGAGAATAATAACTCTACATCTTGTGTAGCTATTGCTCATAATGATCTTTACAACTAATAATAACGCGAAATGCCTAGCACTATCTCATGATCTCTCCTCTCTTGTTCTTCTCCTCTTCGACGTCAACCTTTATATAATCGACGAAGTGATGGCCATTGTCCCGTACCAAAAGATGCCTCAATGCTTCGGATGATAACCTTCTGACAGAAGTTACTGTCAGAAAGTCGGTTGTTCGCCATGTGATGGTTGTTCTCAAAGAGATCGTGTGCGATTATTAAAAATAAACACATGTTCTAACTACCTTATAATACGACCCTACAATGTAGTATGACGTCGTTAGACTAGTCGTAAGAAGACCCACAATCACAAGGTGCTTACAGGGTAACTTACAACTGCGTAGTCGTAAAAGGACTTACGACCATATGGTCGTAGGAGGACTTATGAGCATGCGGTCATCTAGCCCTCAACTTCAAGTAAAAATAACTTACTTGAGAAAGTGAGGTCATAGACAAATAGTAGTCGAAAGCAAGGCCTTTTCGGCCCTCATTGACCAGAAATGAGCTTGGACAATGAGGTAATTTCACTTGAGTTGTAAAGACAGACAAACTTCAAATAGAGGAATTAATGAATTCTAATCGATTTTCATCGATTTGTCCACCAGATCGGTTCCCAAGATATCCGTTCAGTTTCCAAGACGGATAACTCACATGGTTATAAAAGCTTATGTTAGGGTAACTTTTGGTTTCCTTACTTTCCCCTTCTATTCCAATCCGCTTCGAGCTTTCCACCGCTGTCCAAGTTGTCCTCTTCCTTCAATATCGTCCAAATCCAAACCAACCAGTCAAGAAAATGACTAAGCTATCATCTAATTGGCTGGCATCAGAGATGAATAATGAAAAATTGAGGGAGTTGGAGAGTGTTGAGAAGATTCCTTCACGAAAATTCATTAGATGGATCAAAGCTACCAAAAAAAACTGGCCATGAGGCGAGTTGGGCAAATCCCGGTGTTCCAGGCGTACTGTGAGTGCGGCCTGCATCTTCCAACTCATCCTTTTCTTACAGTTGTACTCAAATACTTCGGGGTCGAATTAGTAAACTTGGTTCCCAATTTGATTACTATGCTTAGTGTATTCGTGTACCTATGCGAGACATATCTAGGGATCCCTCCGGATCTTGAAATCTTTCATTATTACTATGAAATGAGTCGATAGACCAAAATCACTAGGAGCTGCGGTCTGAAGCTCCATGATGGTAAGACAGAGCAGTACATCTAGATGTCTACTTGGTCTTCTTGGCCGTACTACTAGAAGAAGTGGTTCTACTAGGAGATAACTAGTGAAGACAATCTTTCCATTGTGGGGAAGGGTGCTGCGAAGAACACTTCCTGGAACTCAGTCCCAAAGGATCTTACTCGGATAGCCCCCTACATCTCAGCCATCAAAGAGATGAGGAACAAAGGGCTCACCGTTTGGCATGTGGTGAAGGACTTCATCACTCGTCGTATCACCCCCCCCTAAAGCAGCGAGCTCATCCCATGTAGATGTACTCGGGAGGCAAGGATATGACCAAAGACTACGAGAACAATAAATAACAATCATACTCATAATTAGATTTAAGTTTTGTGCATTGTGTATTGACCACTTTATCTATATGAACAAATCTCGATTTGGGAGAAATTGACGCCCTGGTCAAGCTCGTTTGCGAGAAGACTCCATCCCTTGAGGTAGAGGCTCCTCATGTTCTGATGGACGTATCTACTGAAGAGAGAGAAGAATGCCTAAAGGTAATCGGAGAATTGATTTTGTCTTTAGGACTGTGTAGTCGTAGGGAACGACTAAGTAGTATTCTTCCTTCTTATAGAACGTAGGCATGAATAACCATTTGGACGACAGAAGGGTCGAACTAATGGTCATCAGAGGAGAGACTGAGAACGCCAAGGCTCCTCCAGCCAAGAGACGTCAGTTAACAAAAGTCACTGACGAGAAAAAGGGGAGCACAAAAGATGCTGTCCCCCTTTCTATCCTTCCTCCTGCTCCTCAAAGCGCCCCCGTCAAGCAATTCTTTGTGGATGTAAGTATCGCAACTCCTAAGATCAATGTACCCTTCTATTATGATACTGAAATCTACTCAGTAGGCACTTCTCGAGGCTTTATCAAGCAACTTAAAAAGGAAAACTGGAAAAGTTTTGTATCCTTTGTGAAGGAGACTGCCATAGCAGCAGAACCTATGATCGAGAAGGAGATCACCCTTTAGGTGGTCGAAATGGGTTTTCTGTATTTTTTCTATATTTATTTTTTAAACATGGTAGTATGGCAACTGAAATCATTAAATTTATTGTTTAGAAAGTAACTCCAATTTAGTTGTTAATAATTATACTGCCGTTTAGATCTCTCCGTTGTGCATTTGAGGGCCCAGTTAATTTTGTGAGTCACTTATAAATTGTAGAAACCCCATAATAAGTATTCTTAAAATTTAGAATAATTAATAGCTAACGAAAGATTTAAAACTGTTCATGATGATTAGAATAGTACATGATGATTTAAAATAGTACATTGTGATTTAAGATTACACGTAGTGATTAAAATTATACGCACCATTTAAATAGCATTTGAGTAGTAAAAATCTGCAAATGATGAAAATAAAATTCAGACACCCCATAGGGATGCCTTAGTATAATTAATTTAATTATTATTTAAGATTTACTTTCTGTTATATCTGTAAGTAAATCGCCACGCATGTATTAATTACGGGAAAAGAACATGTACAAAGAGGAAAGAATTTATTTAGAGAGGTAGATAAATGTGTATGCACCAACGAGAAATTTAATAGGCATAATAGCATACATAAAATTGACTATGAATGATTTGAACAATTCCTAGAGCTACACTTTTAATAATTAAACAATTAATTGTGTCATAATTGCTAACTTCAAATTGATTTATAGATATGGCTCGCGACGTTAGTGGTTCAGATTGGCCTTTTGGCCTGTTGGGCCATGTAAGTTCAAGCCCTATTAAGTTGGTTTTGGTGATAATGACAAATGCAATTGTGAGACTAATTTATTTATTAACTATGATATTGCCTAGTCTCATTTGGATGTGATAAATGACAATACAATTGTGAGACTAATGTGTTTATTGATTATGATATTACTTAGTTTTATTTGGATAAAAAGTTGAAAATCATAGAGGTATACATTTGAAGACAGCACCGTGGTTCTAGCACGTCAGCGAGAACTCGAAAAAGCAACGCTCAGGAAAAACACGTTGCCGATGACGTAAGAAAAACAAAGCTCAGAGAAACATCCTGCTGACCAACTTCTTGTGGAATAGATCTGATCTATTATTTCTGCAACAAGTTTTTGGCTACAAAGTGCCCTCATGGCACCCCTAAAAACTTACTCGACAAAAACCCTAAAGACCAGTTACGTTAGCCTAAGCTTATCTCTGCTTTTATAGGCCAACATTCCTAATCGTGTTCGATTCAAACACAAACACAACACCTAATATCTTCCTAAAATCAAGGGACCCAAAACCCTATCCTAACACAGGTTTTAATCAATCTCTATCTCTTCCAGCATACAGACTCTATCCGTAATAATCAAAACTCAACATGCGACGAAGCCTCTAGGGTATCCCCTCCCATAGCTTTGTCTCCCTTTCCATCCTCAATCTCCACGTGCTCCAGCGTTAGCCCAACCACCTCGCGTGACATCCTCAACTGTCTGGACCTCAGATCTCCCTATCCTAGTCCCGGTCCTCCACGTCACCGACTGTGATCATCTCCATGCTCTCCTGCACAATAACTCATAACATCCTTGTCAATCAAGAACAAGAGCAAAACCATCCACGACTGATAACTTGGTCGAACACAACCAATCACCTTATCACAAACCAGAAAACAAGCTCAGATCACTGATTATGACCACAAAAACTATCGCTATCAGAAAAACATTCTTCCGATCACTCAGTATGGCCACCGAGCACAAGTACTCGTAACCGACAACCAATCGCAAACTATACGACTATCACTCACCGACCATCGAGTACCTAGTCACTTCGACTACCGAGTACCAACATTATTCCATCAAGCACCAGCCAAACACTGCGCTGGCCTCACATGCGTACTCAAAGTACTCGAAGATCATAAAGAGTGAAGCACTCGATTTGCAACAAAGTCTATGAGTACCGACCATGATCGTAAAGCCTTCGACTACCAAAGACAACGACAGCAAATTGCCTGGTCTACGACTATCAACAAGACTGCAAAAGATACGACTATAAGAGCAATCAGAAAAATCTAAGACCATCGACTGCAAAGTCACCGACTATCGACTAGAAAATCCTACAACTATCAAGTATGACCAGTAAAGCCCATGACTAACAAAAGCACTGAAGCTATGACCATGTAAAAGTACTATAGCTGACCATGGTCGAAGTCAAATTGTCATGGTTGAAACCATGCGCGGTTGTAAACAACAATCGTGGTCGAAAAGCCATGACAGCCACGGTCATAAAGCCATGCGTGGTTGTAAACAACTCTGTGGTCATAAACCACTCGTGGGCAAAGTTTATGGTGGTCGTAACCTGGATGTGGTTGAAGTAGGCCGTGGTCGTAAAGCATTGAAGCTAGCCATGGTTGAAAAGCGTTGAAGCCGACCGTAGTCGAAAATCATTAAAGCTGGCCAAAGCACTTGAAGAAGTAAAAACCACTCAGAAAGAACCAAAACCACTCAAACCCAAAATCTTTGACTATGATCACCCAATACTTTCACAAACATAAATTCCAAAGTAATCCAAATGTCAATTATTCATCATCATTTGCAACCATGACCATCCACATAGTCTAACAATCTCTCCCTTGATGAATACATTGACAACTCCTCGAAAAACACTCAAACGAAAAACTTTGCGAGAGAATTTGCAATCTGAAACCATGAGTATCTGACACAACCGACCACACACACAACCAAACATATGAGAACCAACCTAGAGAACAGCTTCTAGAACAAATCTCTTCTAGAGCAAATCTCCCCCTTTCTTCTACTTTTCTCTCCCTTTGGCCATGAAATCATCAAGGACTCAAAAGTGGGAATAATTCTAAAAGGCCTAAAAGGAGCCGAGCAAATAGAGATCAAGAAGCTTTGTAGACTATACAGGTCACTTTGCATTGATTAAAATTTTTGACCAAGCCAACAGTATGAGCAGAGCTATCTAGATCACATAAAATCATATATCATATAGCAAGGTCAAAACTAATCTTTTAGCACAATTAAGTAATTTAGATCAATGACAAGCATCTCATCAATAACTAAACCAATTAGAAAAAGCACAATGAGATATCACAATGAAAAGTCAAAGCCTGAAACTGGGGCAGATTTTAAGTCTGAGCAGGTTAGCCATCTCATGTAGCAACATGTTATTTTACACTTGAGTCTTAGGCATGTGGCATGCTTGTAGCATACTTCTTTTCTTGATGTCATGCTTTCAAGTTTTTTTCTTGTTTTAAATGGTGGCATGATTGAAGCATACTTTTTTTTCATTTGTGCACTCTTGTGCCTCTTTTTTCATTTGACTATGGCATGCTTGATGCATACATCTTTTCAATCTTCTCCTTTTCAATTCTCACTTGACACCGTTTGCATGATATCACTTGGAGAATCTCATTTTTCTATAACATGCCAACCTGAGTGAACATAAAAGATTGCAATATGAACCATGTAAGCCTCATAGCCAAGATCTAAACTAGGATTCACAATTAAGCTAATCCTTTTAGATGAGCAACGTAAAGTACTATCAATAATCGGTCTAGTCAAAGTCTTTTGCCATGTCATGCTTTAGTTCAAATGTAGCAATTTTAATTATAACCAGCAATGACCAAAGCTACACAGCATATGAGTGAATATGATACAGAGAGCTCCACTGCTCATTTGATTTCAATGGCTTGATCTCAATGAATTATATGACAGGTATAATAAACAAAGCTCCCGACACCTCTTCAAATAATAAGCTCCCCTCAGAATAATCCCATCCCCCTCAGCAAAAGGGCCAAAGAGAATAAACAAGCAGTTGAGAGAAAAGGATCAACCTGAGAAAGAACTCAAAGACCACTTTTAAAAAACCACTTGGAGTGTAGCATTACCTTTTCCACATGGTCTAATCAGAAGATGAAATCTCTCAAGAGCCATCAAAGAAGATGAAGAATCATCAACTATTCCAACCAAGCAAAAGACCGAAACCCAATCAAGCACATGTTTTCCATCCTACGTTCTCTAGTCTTAAACCACATAAGGTGTCGGTGTTACAGTATTGGGGTTAGTCAAATAAGATTTAGGAATCCAGTACTGTGAAACTCAACGAATAGGAGAAGCAACAAGCAATGATAAAGATTTAAGAGAAGATTTTTCCACTGTTAAATTTTGACCCGACAGATAATGAGACACAGGCTTGACCACTCGGTGGTATGACCTCCTCAGCGAAGCCAATCTGACTGCCAACCGATCTAATCGTGCAGTAAAGTCTAGTTGAAACTCTGGTTCAACAATGGAACGTCCGACCATGAAGTGTCCGACCATAAGACATTTGTCGTTGTAGCGGTTTGACTATTGCACAACCACGTGTGATCCCTAATGTCGATCTGACCATGTTGAAAGAGCTGGTCAAAAATAGCCTGTCCGACTACGTTGTAAGGGTCTGGCCACCGACTAGTCTGAGCGAGCAAAGAACACCGGTCGACAGTCTCTTGAAAAGCTGGTTTGACCGCAAGTACCATTGTCAAAAAATTTTGTTCAACCACTTTTGTCTGACCACGAGAGCAAACTGGTTGAGCACCTGATCCAACAGGACTGGTTCGACCATGGGAAGCTACTGGTCGAAGCGATGGTCCGATCAGGGAACATTCGACCATATAGCAGTCTAAATGCATTGGTACAAATGGTTTGACCACCAACTGAGCATTACGACCAGGTCTAGTTGCAAAACTCTTGAACCTACAGAGAACTGATTAGAGGGGGCAGAGCCACGATTTGGAACTTGCACAATCTCTGCTTGAGAATGCTTTCTTAACCTGCCTTTCTTCTCCTACATGTTTTTTCGAAAGCAAAATTGAACTAGATGACCATCTCTACCACAGTGAGTACTCTTGAACTTGACTTGCTAAGAAGTCGTATCTATTGATTTTACAGCACTCTCTTTGGTGGAGAAATTTTTTGTGATGCCAGAAGATTTAAAAATAATCTGTTTTGGTTCAGATTCTACTATAGGTTTCCAGATTCCAAAAGTTTAACAACCTTAGGAATACTATTCTTAGCATACTCAACAAAATTAAATCCTAGACCATGTTTCTTCGTGCTTGTTTTTGATTGATCTAGAATCATATTCAAATTCTTTTTGCCAAAAGAAAATCTCTCTAAGGTGTCTTTAAGATACTTATTTTCTTTAGCCAAAGTGGGATAGGTTGTGCATTTAACATATTCATCACTAAGACTCTTAGAAGCACTAGACTGAGCCAATTTTTTCTTTTCAGCAAACTCCTTAAGTTGTCTAGTCAAAGCTTTTATTTTTGTGTTAAGCTTAGGATAGTTCAAGCAAGAGAGAGTCTCATGATAAAGCATCTGTTGGATAGACTCCTGAGAAGAGTTAAGCCTAGCTTAAACCAAATCACATTTAGAACAGGCTTAGATGAGTTAGACTTAAGTTTTTCAATTTCATCATGTGTCTGTTTTATCTTTTCATCACAAGAGTCGTGTGCTAGTTTTAACTCATCAAATTTAGCAGTTACATCACTAAATTGACCCAAGGTTAATGCATTAATTTTTCTTGCAAATGCCAACTCAGAATGTAAAGCTTGACAGGACTCGCAAGATTCATCATTAGGAATTGAACCTCTAAGTCTATCAATTTCAGAATTTAAATTCTCAACAACAAGATCATGATTTTTTATTTTCTTTTTATACTTCTTAAGGTCCTCTGTCAATCTAAGCACAGCATTAGATAAATCTGTGTAAGAACGTTTTATCTCATCCGGATCACTGTAGAGATTATCATCGTCGATATCCTCACTCTTTGCCATAAAGCACATTCCTGTGAAATTTTCCTCCTTGACCTTCTTGTCACTGTCCTCATCACTTGCAGATTTATCATCGCTCAAATCGATTTCCTTAGGTGCTGAAATTGTTTTGTTGGCTTCCCTGCGATAATTGCATTTTTTGTTTGATGTCGTCTTGAATCGTGGTCGACAAATTGGTGCCTTATCATCATCGACCACCTTGTTCTTCAAATTGGGACAATTAGTCTTAATGTGATTGAGCTCACCACATTCATACATCTAATTGGACCAACTCTCCATCTTGATATGATATTATTAATTGTCTTGGTCACCCGCTTGGAGAGAAGTACAAGCTGCTATTCAGGGATCTCCTCCAATTGTTCATCTGAAACATAGCATAATGCATGCAAGGAACCAATAGAGGAACTAGAGGAGTCATCAGCTTGGTTAGTCACTAAAACCAGAGAATTTGACTTGTTTATCCTGGCCAAAACATCAATCTCATATGTTTTCATCTTTGAATAAAGATCATTTAGAGTGAGTGTTTCCATGCTAACAGAGTAATTGATGGTGGTGATAAACACATTCCAAATAGACATGTCCAAATAATTTAGAATTTGGCAAGTATTGTCAGAATCAGAATATGTGGCATCAATAGATTACAAATCACTAACAATCTTCTTAAAGCGGTTGAAAAGAGCATCTACTGATTCTCCTAGTTTTGTCTCAAATTTAGAATTCTCCTTTTTGAATTGATTCTGATGCACACCCTTAATAGACTTTGATTCTTCATGGTAATTGGCTAGAGTAGTCCAAATTTTATTTGCAAATTTAAGATGAGCAATTCTAAAAAACTCATTTCTACTTAAACCTTGCAACAAAATATTTCTAGCCTTAGCGTTTGCCTCTACATCAGCAGTGATTTCGATGGTAATGACAGAAGGTATTTCAAATGAAGATTCAACTTTTTGCCACATTAGATTACCTTGAGCTTGTAGAAAGACTTCCATGCGAGTTTTCCAGTGGAGATAATCTATACCATCAAAGACAGGTGGCTTACCAGAGTACCGTTCCCGATCTAACGCCATTGCAACCGGCTCTGATACCACATGTAGGACCGTATGGCGCTATCAGAGGGGGTTGAATGATCACCTCCACTTCTTTCGCTGTAATACCCTGATCGTCGATTCAGCGTAGGTTTCTAAAATAATCGCGGAGTTTCCCGATTTTTCAGTAAATCGCGGGAGGTGAAAATTAAATTGCATAATTGTCCAAACATAAAAAATAAATTAAAACAACTAATTTGGATATTTTGGGCTGTCCGGAGGGGTGGGCCAGCCAGCCCAAATGGGGGCCCGTACCCCCTCCCAAACCCTAGCACCCCCTTTATAAACCCCCTCCCTTGCCCCTCACCCCTTTTTCCACCCCTGGCCGCACCCTTTCCCCCCTCCATCACCGCACAAGCTGCTGTCCATTGGTGCCAAGGAGAAAAAGAAAGGGAAGAGAATGAAGAAGAAGAGAAGGAGGAGAGGAAGAGGAGGAAAGAAAAGGGGTGAACCCAAAGAATAATTTAGGTAATTTTTCCTAATCCCAAACCCTCTGTTTTATAGAGTAATTAGGGTTCTGGGCACGGAATTTGAAGGGAATTAATAGATTGATTGCCTGATTAGAGATTACCTGTTGTCTGCTTGTAGATTGATTCGCGCAGCGCGTGTGTTTGCACGGTTTCGACCCATGAAAAGATTTTTCCTACAGATATTCCCAAAAGGAAAATTGTAGAGGACTTCAAAGCCCATATTCTGGATTTTTTTCAGAATTTTTGGCAGCAGGATCTGGGCGTAGCAGAGTCGGGCATACCGCTGTCTGTCAGGGGAGCAGATTGGGAGAGACTGCTGTTCAAGTGTGATTTAGAGGTAGTAAATGATTTTTATGATCATGTCCGCAATTGAGAAAGTTGTATGGAATTCATAATTCTAGCTGCTGTATAAAAATTATATTTTTTGGACCCCTGTACTGTTGTTGGGACGCATTTTAATCTTGCTGTTCAGTCTGCCAGAACAGAGAACTTCCTCTGTTTTGTGCTTTAAGTTACACCTAGCCATGGTCAAAATAAAAATATGTGATCTACATAAAAAATGAAGGCATTTAAGTGAGAAATCCAGAGATATATCGTCTGCTGTAAATGGATTAATATTTTTAAAGATACGAAAATATTAAGCAGCGCTGCTGTAGTGGGTAGATTGTTGAATCGTTAAGCGGAGAGGAGTATGTGCGGGTTCGAGGTTCTAGCGACGTCTTTAATCTTTAAGTCGCTCTTTGTTTGTTGTAGCATGGTGCTGAGAGATACCTTGTGGACATGTGGTTTTGCTCCTAAGCGCACGTGACTGCTTTGCTTCAACGGTTGAGGCAAGTGAACGTAGCGGATGTGCTATTGTTTAACTCGTTAATTATTCTACATTCACATTAATTAATTCTATTAATTGGTGATGCTATGTCTTTGTTACATGTTTCCTTAACGTGGTCCAGATGGTAGTATTTTTATGAATTCAATTGCTTATGATCTTGATGGATTAATTGTGGATATGCGGGATTGTTTTTGGTGAATCTATATAGTTGTGGGGTAGAAACCTTTACGAGTATATTGTGGTCTAAGTGGTAGTATTCTTAGTGATTACTTGTGGTTGTGATGGTAGCAATTATTGATCAATTGATATGTTTGGATAATTTGCTCGTAATCATGTGGAAATTTGTTTAATGTGCTATTATGGAATATGAAAATGAATATGTGGTGGATATGTGGTTGTGGATATGTTGTGAGCATGTTGATGCTCCTTTGAGGTTGGAATTCATGTGGTTTGTGATTATCATATCATTCATATCATATCATGACATTTGCATATGTGGATGTCGTCGCACCTAGCCGCGATCAGATGCAGACAAAGATCGTATATTGCCGAATCGATGCACCTCTTATCCCGCTGGGAAAGAGTGATGTGGAGCATAGCATGAAAGCATTCATATGCATTGCATTGTGGAAAGATCATTTGCATACATATGCAATATATTGTGGTGAAGTTACTTTGTGGAATATTCAACTTTATAGTTGTAATGTGGAATATACAACTTCATAGTTGTAATGTGGAATTGGCTCATGTGAGCTATTTGTGGTATGAGGATTGTAGATGTGGTCGTGGAATGGGGTTCGTCCCTTGTGTATGGTAAGGGTTGTGATTGTGGCATTAGATTCTTTTCTCTTGTAGTAATTGTTGATAGCAATTGTGGATGTGAGAAATAATAAAGTATTGAAGTAAAACATACATATGCTTTATTGTCTTTGGTAGTGGTAGTGGTTAAGGTTTAAAAGTAGTCAAATAAGATTTATTTGCTAATGCTTTACCGTCGTTGATGTGATTTAAGGTTGAGGATATAAACATTGTTATTTGTGGAAGATTAAAAGTTGATGATTAAACTATTGTAGTTTAATTAGTCTGTTAAACAGTTTGCTTGTGAGATTTTATCTCACCCTTATTTCCCCCTCCCTACAGGTGGACTTTAAGCATGCATGGGAAGGGTAGAGCGGCACCACACTGATGCACGTGAATCATATTTTTATGCTGTAATAAAGTTGAAAGGATTCTAGACCTTTGCATAGCTTTGTTTACATTAACTTAATAATGATAAATTTATGAACTATGTATTAGATTAAAATGTTGGAGGGTGTTTTAAACATTGAATTGTTATCACTATCCTGTTATTTCTTAGTTGTTTATGCTTCCGCCTATGCCAGTTTAATTTACCTTATAAATTGGCTAGTTGTGGAGTGGTTTTAGTGGCATCCCAGGGTAATGTGGGTCCTGGGGTGTTACATTTTCTTTGCTTGAATTCTTCATGATCGACAATGACAATAACTGCCGCTCAAACGATTCCTCGTCATACTGCTTCGCTTGCAGTCGTCGACAAGAAAACTCTATTACTTAGCTACGACCACCACTATACGTAGTTGAACTCGCTCGCAAACTTCAACCGTGTACATGGTTGAACTTGCTCGAATGAGTAGCAGCAGAAAACAACTACGTGCTCAATGAAGATTCTGTCTGCTCGGCATTTGAACTCTCGAACGACCACTCGCTATGATCATGTAGTCAAGATATGTGTCACTCGAAAGACTTCGACTGCTTGAACAAATCGACTATTCGAACGAGAACAAGTCAAAGACAGCACCATGGTTGTAGCACGTCAGCGAGAACTCGAAAAAGCAACACTCAGGAAAAACACGTTGCCGATGACGCAAGAAAAACGAAGCTCAGAGAAACATCCTACTGATCAACTTCTTGTGGAATAGATCTGATCTATTATTTTTGCAACAAGTTTTTAGCTACAAAGAGCCCTCATGGCACTCCTAAAAACTTCGTCAATGAAAGCCCTAAAGACCAGTTATGTTAGCCTAAGCTTCTCCCTACTTTTATAGGCCAACGTTCCTATCATGTTCGATTCAAACACGAACACAATACCTAATCTCTTCCTCAAATCAAGAGACCTGAAACCCTTTCCTAACATGGGTTTTAATCAAACTCTATCTCGTCCAGCATACAGACTCTATCCGTAACAATCAAAACTCAACACGCGACGAAGCCTCCAGGATATCCCCTCTCGTAGCTCCGTCTCACTTTCCATCCTCAATCTCCACATGCTCCAGCGTTAGCCCAACCACCTCGCATGATATCCTCAACCGTCTAGACCTCAGATCTCCCTATCCAAGTCCTGGTCATCCATGTCACTGACCGTGATCGTCTCCATACTCTGCTGCACATGCAAAGACAAAAGAAACGTTTTTCCCTACACAAGCTCTTCCCATCTTGACCGTCATAAGCACAACAACTCATAACATCCTTGTCCATCTAGAACAAGAGAAAAACCATTCACGACCAACAACCTAGTCAAACACGACCAATCACCACATCACAAACCAGAAAACAATCTTAGATCACTGATTACGACCACCAAAAAGATACGACTATAAGGCCTCGCTTGGTTGGGATGAAAAGCTATGGCCAGCTAAATCTACGACCATTGACTGCAAAGTCACCGACTATCGACCAGAAAATCCTACGACTATCGAGTACGACTAGTAAAGCTCACGACTAACAAAAGCACGGAAGCTACAACCATGTAAAAAGTATTGTAGCTATGATTACCTCGTGGTCAATCTGTCGTGGTCGAAGTCAAATTGCCGTGGTTGAAACCATGCATGGTTGTAAACAACAACCATGGTTGAAAAGCCGTGACAGCTGTGGTCATAAAGCCATGCATGGTCGTAAATGACTTCATGGTTGTAAACCACTCGGGGACAAAGTTTACCGTGGTCGTAACCTGGATGTGGTTGAAGCCGATCGTGGTTGAAAAGCATTGAAGCTGGCCATAGTAGAAAATCGTTGAAGCCCGCCAAAGCACTTGAAGAAGCAAAAACCACTCAGAAAGAACCAAAACCACTTGAACCCAAAATCTTTGACTACGATCATCCGTTACATTCACAGACATAAATTCCAAAGCAATCCAAATGTCAATTATTCATCATCATTTTTAATCACGACCATCCACATAGTCTAACACATTGCAAATGTGTTTTACAAGTGTTTGAAGTCTATGTTTCCTATCTTATGTCATAATTCTAAAAGTGTGCAAAAGTATTTTGCAACTTGTTGAGAATCATGGTTAACCCTTGTATGCATGATACTATAATATGCAAATGTGTTTTGCAAAATCTGTTGAAGTATATGCACTTCTTAAGAAAATCAGAACTACCGCAGTGTGTTGTGCGGTACACCATTGGGCAGAATTACTAGCCTTGTGATCACGTTATTACCACATTTGTTGGTGATCAGAAGACCAGAGTGGTCAAACCAATATGGTCGATGGCTAACATGGTTGGACCAAGGTGATCGAAGACCTGTGTGGTCGAAGACCAGAGTGGTCAAACCAACGTTGTCGAAGACCAGTGTGGTCGAACCAAGGTGGTTAAAGACCTATGTGGTTGAAGATCAGAGTGGTCGAACCAACATGGTCGGAGACTAGCATGGTCGAACTAAGGTGGTCGAAAACCTGTGTGGTCAAAGACTAGAGTGGTCGAACCAACATGGTCAGAGATCAATGTGGTCAAGAACCAACGTGATCGCACCATCAGGGTCGAAGACCTGTGTGGTCGAGGATTAGCGTGGTCGAACCAACATAGTCGGATCATCGTGGTCGAACCAGTGTGGTCGAGACCTATGTGGTCGAAACAAACATGGTCAAATCGACATGATTGAAACAACGTGGTTGAAGATTGATGTGGTGGTTGGAGATCTGTGTGATCGAAGATTGACATGGTCAAAGATCGATATGGTCGAGACCTGTGTGGTTGAAACCAATGTGGTCGAAGATCGGCATGGTCGGTGACCTGTATGGTCGAACCAGATTATGTGGTCGAGGACCAGCGTAGTTGACAATCGGTAGTACCAGCTTTGTGTGAGCGGTTCGACCGGCTTGCAGTACTACTGGCTCTATGTGAGTGATACTCCCAGAGTAGCGGAATGACCGGTTGTGTAGCGGTACATTTTTTCCAGAGAGACACCCTTGTGGTGGTCTTTTCTCTCCCAAGGCAAACAATATTTCTACATGTGTGGAGCGGTACTATCGTTGTGCAATATTACTAAACTTTGTGTGGTGATACTATCGGAATTGCTGAGTAGCAGCTAGTTTTCTGACCTTTGCTGAAGGGAGCGGTAATACCAGCGTTTTGCTTGTTGTACTACCGAAAATCCTGATTTCTGTCCCCAATGGCTAGTTTCGCGGTGTGGGTTATAAATACCCCCTTGTGGCCTATTGGAGAAGAACCTTTTGTACTCTATTTTACTCTCTTGAGCTAGTGTGAGGTTCTCCTTTCAATTATACATATGTTGCACCTTGTGAGCAAGGAGAAGGGTTCTACATTGCATGTGTTGCACATAGAGGTGGATTTCATATATACTTAAGCTTGTGCATTCATTTCATGTGGTGAGAGTCAAGCAAGGGGCTTGACTTATTACTCTTGGAGTTTATCGACTCCTAGACGGCATTGGAGGCGTTGCGCACGGTGATCTTCTCAAAGAAGGTTGTGAGAAGACCCGGCGAGTTGTGAATGTTGGAGCTCACCTACCTAGAGTAGGAAAGAGGTATCACTAGTAGATTGAGGTGTTTGACTTAATTCGTGAAGCTAGTCTAATTCGTTTGGGCTTACCTCAATGTGGACTAGGGGAGACCGACAAGTCTCCGAACACCACGGTAAAAAGGAATTGTGTCATTGTGGTTTGTTCTCTTGTGCTCAATTTACATTCAAGTAATTTATATTCATAGAATTAAATTGATTGCTTGTCATCATGGATTGTAAAATTTGTTATAGACATAAGGTGTTGGTACACTTAGGTGAACCTAGTTCATTTAGGCTTTATTTGTGCTAAACCAAATTAATTAATGCTTTCGTATTATATACTTGGCTTTAGCTAAATAGAAATAAAAGAAAGTTTTTTAAAACCACCTACTCACTCCCCCTCTATTCAGCTTCTTTGATCTTATAGACCAGCATGTCGATGTGCAGCACCGTGCGAGCTGTCGTGTCCCACATCCTAAGGGGAGGGACGAGGAGATTCAGTTAGGGGTGGTTCAGGAGACTAGTCTCACGCTGAAGAGACACGTTTGTGTACAAACTATGGCATATTTTTTTATGATATTTGTGCTATGTACTTACTTCTTCGTGCTTTGTAGGCTGAGCGATGATTGTCTTCTACCTCTCATGCAGATGGTGGAGGCCATCGATGAGGATGGCACTCCAGTCGAGGAGGTAGGGGAGGTCCAGGCTGGCCCAAAGGGTCACAACAGTTCCCGTTCGACCAGTCGTTGCTAACAGCTCCGCTAGACCGGTGGTGACCCGAGACACACACCTTCCACCTCCCATTTGGGGAGATGGCCCCCACTCTATAGGATGTCGCAATGATGCTCGGCATGCCTAAAACGGGAGAGGCTTCTCCCCAGCGATGCGCCTGCAAACTGGCGCGACGACCTGCTAGGCATGTTTGACTGGGTTCTTCTGGCCGAAGCCTGGCAGTGTACTACGTCTTCACAACACGATAGAAGCATGGCCCCCCATGCGGTGGCTTTCACAATTCTAAGTACGTATTCTATTTATTTTCCCTGTTTAGTGATGCACTATCCTTAACATATGACGGGCTTACTATTTTTTCGTTTGTGCACAGGTCGAGTGGATGGACTCGGATGCCAACGAGCACCAGGTGTCGCGGCACCTTGAGGTGTACTTGCTGTGGTTGTTCGGTAGGGTACTATTCACCAGCAGCCACTGTGACTCTGTTGATGCCCGCCTCATGTGGTATGCGAGGGCCATCGCCGATAGGGATGAGATGCACTATAGCTGGGGATCAGTCGTACTTGCTGTGATGTACCACGGCATGTGCGACACTTGCCACAAGACGAGGATGACTCCTGTCCTCACAGGCTGCCCCCTCCTGTTACAGTTGTGATTGTTCGAGCGCTTCCCCCTTGGACGGCCGATGTTGTTCAACAGCAGTCTACAAAGATAGGACCATGGGTGGAGGAGTGGGTGAACGCACTTGAGGACTTCATGAAGGAGGGCACCGCATATGACCCCAGCACGTATGATGAGTACCTACACTTGTATGCTCTATAGACATGCACCAGGCTGGTGCATGTCGTTGACCCTCCCCCAGCTCATGTACCAGCACCGATCGATGCGTACCCATGCACTTAGCATGGAACTTCGCTCTCGTGGTACGTACTCTTGTGTTTGAAAGTTTCTAGGTACGGTTACCACAATTACTATTTTGACGATTTTATGTACTTCTTGCAGACGGACATCACCACCAAGATTGTGAGTGACACCAAGTCGATCGTGGATAGGGTCGCCCACGGTTTGGAGGTCATACACGACGACCTATTGCACGTTGTCCATCAGGTCTATGAGAGGGCAAAGGATGCCCTCGCCCCCTCGTCATGCAGGATACTCCTAGAGGTGGCCACATCGATGCACACACCGAGGCCACCACGCCTTGCAGCTTACGTAGGAGGCTCCGGAGGGCCATGTGCCTACCCCAGGCACCGTCACCGCTGGACCAGGGAGGAGGGTCAGTGTGGGCACGTAGTTGCACACCGCCGCCATCATCCGTTGACCCCTACCTAGCATTGGCAGGGTAGCACACGTTATTCGGTCAAGGCTAATCCGACGGGTACAATAGTTGGCTACAGGCAATGGCCCACACGAAAGGTACGTTTCGTCTCTTATGATTTTTTGCGTCGATATATTGCACGAATAAACAATACCTGCTCTATAGGTATGACACACCAGCCAAGAGTTCGGCTATCCCCCATAAGGATCTCCAAGTGGACGTGAGTGACTTCCTTAAGGACGAGCGGCGGAGGTCCTTTCCGAGTCACAGCTCAGTAGTGCCAGACCCCCACGCAGCCACAGGTGCAGTCCACCCCCGAGGCATGGGGAGCATGGGTCAGCAGTGCTCCTAACCGTCTCACCCTGTCGGGATGCCGACACCCTGTGCTGAGGAGACCCAAGCGTGGTGAGACGACCGAAGTGTCACACGCAAACCGAAGGGACGGGTCAGCAACTGAGTAGGCGAAACAAATGGCGAACGACGCGAACGGTCAACGAACGACGCTGAGATAGGACAACGGAGCGGAAGCAATGCATGGCTCACCGGTGACGAGAACGAAGGCGGCACGACGCGGCGTGGCTTGGTCGGCGGTGAAGATGAACGGCGGAGGAGACAAATGGACATGGCAGCTTGGCAATCTCCGGCAAGGATTTCGGTGATGACGAACGGCTCGAAGCTTCGACGATGGCGTGAAAGCAAAGACGAAGGGTAGCTTGGTGTGCGGGAAACGAGGGCATAGGCGCGCTAATTATACACGATGACATGGACGTCGAGATGGACACAACTCGGAGTCCGAGGCAGAGACAATGCGACGGGGAGGCGAGTCCCGGGCGAACATGGTGAGGCAGACTCCTAATCGTAGATGATGGGTCAAACAGTGGTACTGGGTGGTCAGTGGCTGCGCAGAGGCAAAGGCAGATGAGTGGCGTGTGGCAACGCGGGTGGTGGTGATGAGGCAGAGCGGCGAGCTGGGCTGGGCCAAGGTGCGCAGGTGAAGGAAGATGGGCTGAGCTTTTGGATTTCGGCGCAAAAGACTTTAGGTATTTTTCTAAGGTTTTCAAATTTTAGATTTTAGATTAAATCAATTTGAGCTCAAACAAATAGCAAACAAACACAAAAAAATCTAAAGAAAATACAGAAAAATTCTTTGTAACACAAAGAACCCAAATAAATAGGTTTTGAATTAATTGAAGTTTATTTTAATTACATTAATATTTTTAATTTCTAAAAATTCTAATTAATCTTATCAACCTAGTTCATTTACATGATACTTTAGTAGCTTGTTATACATTAACATATATATCAATACGTAGAATTAGGGAAGGAACCTTGGCTTATACGAAGAATAAATAGTTATGTTTTTTTTATTTTGTAAGTACAATTTAAAGGATTTTCATGTTTTGAGAAATATTTGTGACTAATTTGATTCAATTTGAATTCGCTCTGTATTTATATTCGTATTTGTATATGGGGTATCTATGATCAAGAAAAAAATGAAAATAAATCAGAGTAGTTATTCGTCCATCTGTGTTCGGTTTTCACCTCCAGATATGAAAAAAAAAATATGAAAATAATATCTAGCGGTTCCACGAGCAGAGAGACACGACCTGCTCCTTGTCTGGCCCACGTCGCAGCCACTTGCCCCTCCGTATATGAGCGGCGCGCACGAGGGAACGGGGAGGCACCGCACGAGAGCACAAAATTTCCCCATTTCTCTTCCCCAATTCCTCCCCCTCCCCCATCTGCTAATCTCCTCGTGATTTTGCTCTCCTTGGGTGGATCGAATCGATTCGCCCGTGCCACCGTCGTCTCGCAATGCGGGTTGGGGGGATTAGGATCCGTGGCCTCGTGGTGTGGGATTCGTTCGTGGTACTGCTTAGTTTTTTTTTTCGGATTACCTTCCGTTCGTATCGATCGGTGCGGGTGGGCTCATCCGCTAGGCTCCATTCGAGGCCAGCGTTCTGCGGTAGGAGATAATTTCTGGGAGAGATTTTTGGTAGGATCATGCGGTTTCTACGCCGGCATTCCGATTTGCGGGGAGTTATTCCAAGCGGCGTCCTATGGCGTTCGGTCCAATTAGCTGAATTTTAGGGATCAATCTGTGGTAGATTTTTGTGTCGTCATTGTGCTGCCGGTGTTTCGATTTGCACGAACTATTCTTTTTTTTTTTTTAGGTTTTGGCGTGAGGCGCTGTTCGATTCTGCTAGCTGCTTCGGTAAGTCTGGTGCCATTTTCCGGAGAAGCCCCAAAATACACGAGCAATTTGATCCATTTATCTGTGTTCCGATCATTCGTCCTGTCTTAGTTTGGACCCATTTTTGTTTAGTTTTGACCTTGAAATAGATAGGCTCAATTACTGGTTTGCTGGAAGCAAATGTGTTGCTTCCATTGCATATCTTTAGTTATTTTGTTTTTGGCTCATTGTGTCTTGATAGCTTATCGTGATGTGATTTCCAATTTATTTGCGGGTGGGTGGGGGGTTGGAATGGCTGTCTTGAAATTCTGATGTGGCATTCTCCGGGGAAGCATCCACATATGTTTTTGCTTCAGACGGTATGATTGCAGTGATTAAACTAATTTTTTAATGGAATAACCCAATGTTGTCAATGGAAGAAACCTGTTTGCTTCCGATGGTATATTGTTCTGACTTCTGAGGGATGTTTGATGTTTCTTTTTCATTGCTTTGGTGTTGAGATGCTTACAGTGCGAATAAAAACTCATAAAGTTGCCAATCAGTGAGCTCTTGCTAGTTCTATGCTACACTCACTTAGTCTGATAAAATGCAAGTCCTGGGTTCCAAGGTCACTTTGATAAAATCAGCTCTCCAATCCCGATTCCCCTACCGCAGTTAGGGCGCGTACGCAGTAATTAGTTCAGGGAATTACGCTAAAGCATCCTGGCGTGATCCCTAGATTTTATTTTAGCTAATTGCGTATTTTTACGACACAACTTCTATTTTAACTGTCACGTTAAACTTTAATCGTCGCGCTAATTATTATTCCATTCTGTACAGACCTTAATCCTCTAGACGGCAATAAAGAATGCTCTGAATAATTCTTAATGAGTGTTTACGGTTTTATAGGCGATTTAGGTGTGCTTCAGAATGATTTAAGCGATGGTCTACTAATTTAATCGGTACATGCTAATTGTTAATATACTGACGGTCCTTATTCAACCTCCATAGCCTTATATGCTTATGAATGGTGTTTTACAATACGATATAATTATTCAAATTTTATGGTGAAGTAAATTTGGATGGCTTAGGTTTAACGATCTGCGAAGACGAATTCTCATCGCGCGCGCTAAACCCCTCTCCACTCTTTCCTTTTTCTTTTGTTTCTTTCCCTCTCCTCTTTTCCTCTTCTCTTTTTTTTCCCTTTTCTTTTCTCCTCCCTCTCTTCTTTGCCCAGCCGAACCGGCTGCCTTATCTCTCATTTCTCTTTTCTTTTCCCCTCACTCTCCTCTCCTCCCCAATCTAGACCTGCCGCCTCCCCTTTCCACACCACCGGCCCTCGGCGTCGTGCACCACCACAGTCCTCAGCCTTGACTTCATCACTCCTAGGTCAAGGCCCCTGCACCGCTGCCCTTGGGTCTGGCTCTCTGCGTCGTCGCCCTTTCATTGGCTCCCAACACCATCTCCCTTTGTTGGCTCCCAGCGCCATCCCCCCCCCCCCCCCCTCTTCGGCTTCGGCTCCTCACCTGCTGGCCTCCATGCACCGCCACCCTTGGTAACCTTAGGTCGGTCCTAGGGTTGGCGATTTGATGACGGCATCGGCCCCTATCCACGGCCTCTCTCCCTTTACCCTCTCTCTCTCTCTCTCTCTCTCTCTCTCTCTCTCTCTCTCTCTCTACCCTCACTCCCTCCCCTAATCTTTTCCGGTTCTTGATTTAGTTATGTTCATCTTCACACTTTGCTTTTCATTTTGAGTTAAACCTACTGAGGATGGTGATCTATGGTGGCTACAGTGGGGTTCGAAGCTCATCCATATGCTAGGGGAGTGTGGATGGGTTGTCAGGTGCGAGTAGTGGCTCGACACTATGACATCTTGCCCCTCGATATTCCTTATGTTATGTACTAGTTACTACTCTATTTACTAGCTTGTTGAATGGTGATATTTTTGTGCCATGGGAGCTTGTGGTGCTATGTGATATCCACTGATGGTGGCTAGGCCTTGCTATGTTAGAAACAATCTTTCACCTACATTTGCTACCTGTGTGGTCTAAGAAAGTAACCAACTAAATGGAAGGACTTGGATGGCCTACCTCGGTCGGCTAGCTGTCTGGTCTATTTGGGAGGAGTTGAGGGCTTAGGCATCGTGCTGTTTTCTTCTTTGTCGGCCCACAGGTAGGGGACATTGTGGTCGTCTCCTTCCTTTGGCTTAGTCTTTGGCTTCCTTGCTCTTGGTTAGTTGGCCGGCTGAGTGTTGGTGGCCCTTAGGGCTAGATCTGGGGACTTGGGGAAATGGAGAATGGAAATGGTGCTTCCCTCCTGGTGATGGTTTTGTGCTTGGCTGTGGTTGCTCTTGGCTCTCTGTGAGTGCTGCTGGATTGAGTGTCTTCTCTCTCTCACTTGTGGCCGAATAGGGTGCCCTTATCTCTTGGTTATGCCTTCTGTGCTCTCACTGTGACTATGCCGTAGAGGAATGAATCTGAGATATTTTTGTAAGATTGCTTACATAGTGGTGTTCAGTAAAAATTCAGGTTTGTTGTTAGAGTTGAGTGATGACCCTATGGTTGTGAAAGGTGCTGACTGGCCCCCGAACGGTTAGGTATTTATGTGAACGGATTGTACGGCCCGAACTTAACCTATAGGGCTCTGATGATAATTGCTTTCCCTTTCTTCATTTTGCTTCTTTTCATTAGTTTCTTGTGTTTGGTGTTTTTCAGCATTTGTATACCATTCTACTCACAATTGAACTAGCAGTGTGGTGGTGGTTCCAAGATCGATATTAATGTATGAGATGTTATGCATGTGACTTTACTTTTTTTTTCTTTTAGCTTTTAAATAGTTGTAAAATGTATGAAATGGTCTCAAGGTAATTCTTAATTGATCTAAATAATCTTATGCATGTATGAGATGCCCCTATCTACGTTTACCCATCGGTTACTCCCAATGTAATAATTAAATCGACTGCATATACTTGGTTTATAATAGAAGATACGACTTGTGTTTGTTTATTCGGTTGAATGCATTTCAATTGAAATCCTAGTGAAATGTTCTAAATTTAAGCGTTTTGATTCCAAACGTTAATTTGATAATTTAATTATTTGTATGATGCTAATTACGTCCGTTAAATTTGCTAGAAAACGCAGGGCGTTACAACTAAGAAGCCTCTTAGATTACAATTCTGAGCTCTTGATTACAAGTGATAGCCCTGAATAAAAGCACAAGCTAGCCGCGCGTGTATGCATGCGCCCTCCGGCCACCTTCAAATCTTGGTGATCTTGGGTGCAACAACAACCGGGTTTTGCTCGGTGATCCGCTTCCAGTTGGCCTTCTTGTAATCAAAGCCGCAGGTGTGCCACAGGATGCTATAGAACAAAGAAGCCACAGGCCGCATCGGCAAGTAGGTGGCGAAGCTAGCCTTCTTCTCCATCACCTACATCGCACGTACTGCTATAAAGTCACAGTTATTGGCCAACTTCATTGTTGAATGGACCCCTGCGAGTCGGTAGGCCTATCAACCACCTCTGGAGCCAGTGTGGGCCTTGCACACGGACTGAGCATACTGCGCAGCGGGCGTAGGGGTAGGGGTTGTTATCACCACGCCTGAGGGGCGGACCCTAGCATATGAAGCTCGCCTTGACTTCCCCACGACAAACAACACGACATAATATGAAGTGTTGTTGTTTGGCCTTCTCAAAGCAAAGGCACTCGGTGCACAGAGGGTCCTGGTGCACACTGATTCCCATCTTCTCACGGGTTATGTGGATAAGTCCTACCAGGTTAAAGACCCCGACCTTACCAAATACCTCGCAGTGGTCAAGGCAAGAGACTAGCATTTCCTGGGGGTAACTGTCAAGCCGATACCATGGTCCGCTAACACAGAGGTGGATGCCTTGGTAAAAGCCGCCAGCCAAGGCCATGAGCCGTCGTTGGGCATTTTTTCAAAGCCCTAGCCTCTGTCGTGGTGCTGCAGAAGCAGGGCACCACCTAGGTGCTACACATTAATAATGACGATGACTAGAGGCAGCCCATCGTCTCTTTCCTATAAGGGGTCGATGAGCCAAATGACCCACACAAAATGCGGAGGTTGATGCATTGGGCAAGAACCTTCGAGCTGGTGGAGGGTATACTCTACAAGCAAGGCATCTGCGCTCTGCTGCTGCATTGCCTCTCCTATCAGGAAGGCCAGGAACTTCTCATAGAGATTCATGGCGGCCTATGTGGCTCACATGTGGCTCCTACGACCCTCGTGGGTAAGGCCTTTCACCAAGGCTTCTACTGGCCAACGGTGGCCTCCGACACCAAGGAGTTGCTCAAGCGATGCCAAGGAGTCCAACAGCACTGCACCACCCTACGGAGTATAAATAATGAACGTCCCAACCAACTATGCGGAGTATAAATAGGGGTGCAGAGTCCAATGGCTTCGTGCAGTGCGTTCTGGCCAACTCTACGGAGTATAAACACAAGTGTAGAGTCCAATGGCTCCGAGCTAGACTACGGAGTATAAATACGAGCGTGGAGTATTACCATCGACCATGTTAACGGTACAGGACTACGTGCGAAGCCAAAAACTTGTCCTATTGTCGACTTCATCGACGCTCGTCCGAAGGGTGGGGGACAGAGCATGCACATAGTCTACCACTGACTTCGTCGACACTCATTTGAAGGGTGGGGATAGAGCATGAGTGAGCCTATCTCATCCTAACGTCGACTTCGTCGACGCTCGTTTGAAGGATGGGGGACAAAGCATGCACAAGCCTAACTCATCCTACCACCGACTTCATCGATGCTCATCCGAAGGGTGGGGATAGAGTGCACGTGAGCCTAACTCGTCCTATCGCTGGAAGAATGCGGCTCCAACGCCGAAGAAGGGGGGACACTAACGAGGGTGATAAACATAAGGGAACATAGCAGGGACAACCGCACGAAGTCCCAAGAGTAGAACGAGGAACTCAAACATGGAACGTGCTACACGAAGTAGGATATCAACGTGCTCTCCTCACCTCGCGCAAAGTCTTCTCTAGGTGGCATCAGCGCAGTGGGGGCCGCACAAGCTAGCTTAGTCAGAGGGGTGCCACTCTCGAAGCTTGAATCATCATCCAGCATGCCTATAGTGATCCAAAACCCGATCGCATGGGCCGGGGCGAGCGACTCCAGCCTTGGGCGCTTCATCGAACGGCAGGCCGATGTTGAAGACGATAGGCGCACCTGGGGCGACGAAGCCATCAGCGTAGATAGTGGAGGGTCTGCTACGCTCCCTATGTCCACTCCACGCTCGAGTGCCCCTGACTTGTCTAGGGCCCGAACCTCGACCAGCAAAATGGTATGATCTGTGTCACAAGGTGCGTCACTAGCCTCCACGTCTAATCTAACGCAATAGCAAGACAAGGATTATTGTCACTATTGCTGATGGTAGCATCCTCACCAGCACCATCACTGTCCTCGTTGCTATCATCACTATCTTCATTGTCGCCAACGTCCTTACTTGCGTCACCCACATCCTCCTCCGCATTAGACTCGCTGAGGTTGTTGCATTCCTTGGTGCTAGAGTTAGCCTCCATAGGGTTGGATGGGCCGAAGAAAGGGACACGGCCACAATGGCTGGCACCAAAGCCTCACGAGCACCCATGTCTTCATGACCTCTGCTGTCTTCGTCCTGCTCGCCCGCACTGTGGGAACGGCCTCCACCTCCACTAGGCGCAGGCACGAGACGCTCAGGCGTGGTGAAGCCCAAGGCTTCGCACACGTGGTTGATGCGCAGACCACCGAACGTGGCCTACATAGGGAATGTATGCTCCTTCAGAATGTACAACCCCAGGAAGATAGCGGCCGCATGTTCCACCTCCGCCAACGGAACAACTACAAGACAACACACTTAGTCGCCAGTGGAATAAACATCACCATCGAAAAAAGTGGCAAAGGGACCAAACTAACCTGGACTTGTTGGCTTCGCTAGCAATGTGAGTGAGGACGGGAGGAGCTGACCCAAAGGTCCCATTGCTAGGCTAGCGGAGCCACACGGAGCATGCAGAACTCCTCCACACAGTCATGCATGTTGATACAACGCGTGGCTGCCAGGAGTCTCTAGGTGCGGTCTTCATCATCCCGATCGAGCTTCACCAAAGGCGACAGAACGAAGTCCATGATCCACCCAGTGAAGCGCAAGCTTATGTCATGCTTGATCCTGTTGTAGAACCACCACTGCATCTAGTAGGACTCCTACTTCGTCTGAGTTGAGTTTGCTGGGAAACCCTTCGAAGCATCGGTGCGGAGCAAAAGGCTAACGCTACACAGGTTTGAGTACTGACCTTCGAACATGCAACACACTGCCCATGAAAACAGCGTGAGATGAGTGATGGTGTTCAGAGTAAGCTGTTGAAGCTCTAACTCGTATAGTCGGAGAAGATTGCCCACGAATCGAGCGTCGAGGATCTGGAGCCCGGAGTCGAAGTAGGCCACGAAGACCAGGGTCTCACCCTCCCATGGCCGTGGCGTCACCTCATCCTCAACAGGGTGTTAGACAAGCTCGCGAGACGAAACCGTACCGTCACGCATGAGCAACTACACCAACTCCTCCATCGCAATGGACGGGCCAAGAGTGTTCACGAACATGTCGTTGAACTTGATGCCTTCCAACACTTGCCAACGGTAGCCTCACAGCAATTGTCCTGAATGCCACAGTTGCTCGACGGTGAGGAGGCGTTGTGTGACCATGACGCTCGGTCCCATGCACCATGGCACATGGAAGAATATCGATGTCACGACGACAAACAGGGAAAGCTCGACGATGTCAAATGAAAGTGGCGGTGGAGGAGGTCGTAGAAGATGAAAGCAATAGGAGTAAACAAGACAAGTAAGTAGCCCCACAAATGGCGTCACCCTGGCGTGTAAGTACAACACGCGGCAAGGGCATTCAATGCCCGCATCGTGGGCACAAGAATCGAGGGGGCAGACGCCATGTCGTAACTGGTGTGGCGGCTTGTGTCCCATGAACACCAACCCGTAGAATTGGGGTCCTTCAACCATGAGAGGCTACTGTTGGGGGAGTGCCCCCCCCCCCACTTTGGCTCAACCAACCCATTGCTCCAGGGGGCCCAACAGTCATAAGGCCACATGACTAGCCCAAAAGGAATATAGCAAGGAAAAGACGGTATTACTCCTACAATTATATACCCAGATATGAGCATTTATGTAACAAGCCTTCTCATGGCTATAAATGTATGACTTAAGGCATCATGGGGGGAAGCTCTCTTTTTCAGACAAATCTAGGTAGTACAAATTTCTATTCTTATCTTCACGGTTTGTAAGTATCTGGGCAGCCTCTTTGTGGCCTCCCTGCAACCCTCGTGTTTACTGTTTGGTCTGTAACCACAACAGTTCCATAAAAGTATACCTTGTTTCCTTCATTCAGAGTTTTTAATGATCTCCAGTTTGCCCAAGCAGGACTCAATCCCATGTGCCACTTGTAGCTTTAGAATCTGACAATTAGCCCCTGGTTTTTCCTTGTTTAAGGAAAAGACCAATCACTTTTACTTGCTCGCTGACTCAAAAACGAAAGGTGAGACTTCCTTTCATCTATCCGACCAATGTGAACTTGCAACTGGATGCTTTAGGGTCATTAACCAATTTGTTTCGGTGGCAAGGGAAAGTAAAGCATGCTCGATGGCTCTCCATAAGAATTATAGGCCTAGTTAGGAGCAAATGGTGCATTATGTTGCAGTAGAGTGATAAGCTGTCATTGTGATATTGACCCATGCTGTTACTAGTCTGATTAGTACATTCATGTGTGAATGCAAACTTACATTTAATAAAGAACATGATATGTAAGAGTGCCTTGCAAGTTATGAAATTATTTGTATTCTGCTCGAAAGGGATCTTGTAGTGAAAATTTGTGCCGTTGGTGAAAGTATGCTGCTAAATGGTTTTATTTCCACAGAAATGCCTGATTTGCGACTATATGTCTTTACAATCTACAGTAGAAACTTTGGTATTCTTCATCGCAAAACAAGAAACTTTGTTATTCTTAGAACAATAGTTGTCGCCTATATATTGGATATGCATACTTCCCTGTGCCCTCAATAAATGTTTTTTAGGTTATTCGATTAATGTTCCCTTCATCCCGTGGTTGTTCATATATTTCTGAAATACTTCACTTCCCCTTAATTTTTCTTCGTTTCCCTATTTATTTTGGGTAATCTCTTGTAAACTTGTACGTTTTGGAGTTATCAGGCTCTAAATATTTCAAATCGCAATGTTAGTGTTTCTTTTCCCTTTGGAGTTTCTGTATGAATGCAGATAACTGAAGTGATAGTTACATCAAGATGCAACCCCAGGTGGGCCTTCATGATTGTATATTAATCAGCAGCTTTAGTTGGTGTCTTACCTGGTAACGTTATCCGAAGGGGAAAAATAGCTCATGATGTTATCATTTGGATGTTGGGTGTTAGTTTCCAAGAAATCCTTTTTCTGTCGATGTAACAATCAGAAGATGGCCTGCTGGATTTGGTAGAATTGCAATGGAAAATCCTGTTGTTTGTGTCATCGTGTGCATGGATAAAGATGGAAAGTATAAAGAATGTTCCTTGCAAGACAGCAATTGCTCATCTGGAAACTGGGAGATAATATGATCAGAGATAGAAATCTCGGAACTTGTGCAAAACCCGGCCGATAGACGGCAACGGTAACCGACCGGTATTCACGTTTCAAATTTTGAATTTAGGCAGTTTAAAAACCGGTTCCGGTTACCGAAAAACCGCTTTAAAAAACTAAAAAATTGCTAAAACTAGAGAAAACCTAGCTTTTTACATATTTAGTTCATATAATAAAGTAATCTAACACAAAAAAAAGGGCCTAAACCAATCTAGAACTTCCTAGGTTACTGGCCAGTTTTTTTCTCTTCCGAAACCCACAAGGATTTCTGGTAACTGCCGGTTTTTTCTTTCCCAGAATATGATTAATATCCTTGGTAGGACCTTTCCTGTATCTTTTGATGTTTTTACATTACTCTTCAAAAGATTAATTCCTCTTGCAATCAGGCATGTAAAAAACAAAACGAAGACATTATTTTACTTGTTATTTCTGTTAGAGATATATGTATAGTTTGTTATTCCCCATTGTTATGAGGGGTTCTTTGCATATTTACCACCTGTACTTTGTGTATATATACCGGCCCATTGGCCTCATATTGAATACAAGCGCTATTCATAACATGGTATCAGAGCCAAAACTAGGGTTTTGGCTTACCTAGGGTTC
The DNA here is from genome assembly GCA_036346575.1 of Dendrocalamus sinicus. Lineage (NCBI taxonomy): Eukaryota > Viridiplantae > Streptophyta > Magnoliopsida > Poales > Poaceae > Dendrocalamus > Dendrocalamus sinicus. Next base: position 26,123,679 of record CM070663.1, read on the forward strand.
CGCGCGCCGTCGCCGACTCCCGCGTGCCGCCTCCGCTGTCGCCGACTCCGGCCTCCGCCGTCGCGGTCTTGGCGCCTCCCGCCGCGCCTCGGCGCCTCCGCCTCGGCCGGCGCCGCGCGCGCGCTGCCTCCTCACGGGCGCGCCGCCGCCGCCTCACGGACGAATCCGCCTCCTCGCCGGACGCCGCCACGACCGCCGTCCTCCGTCGTCTCGCCTGCCGACTCCGCGCCGAGGCCGACTACGCCGGAGCTGCCGCTCCTCCGCCCGAGGCCGCCGTGGTAGGCCGCCGCGGCCATTTGCGGCGCGCCGCCGCCGCTGCCGCCGCCGCCCCTCGTGAAACCCTAAAGGGTTGCGTGCGTGTGTGGGCCGGAGGCCCACTGCCGGTGTTGTGGCTACAGACCAAACAGAGAGAGAGGTGGTAGTGGAGAGTGATGAAGATAAGTGTAATGGTCTTGGTCCTCCCCATGGCCTGTACTCATATATATATGCACATGAGGAGTGCTTTTACAGTTTTACCCTCACATCTGGTTATCCCCTCTGGGGCAGTTATGTCATTACACATGGCCTATTCTGGGCCTTATAATCTCCTACCAGCTCGCTGGGTTTAGGTGGGGCCATCCTCACGACAGAGCCTCTCATGGTAAAGGGCTTCACAAGGCGAAGCCATGTTGCCGAGCCCTTTGGCCCTCCGTCCCGCGCGGTGAACTTTTCCAAACTTCCGGTTCGCGCTGCAGCTGGCAGACGTCGGCGCCGCCGCGACGCTCGGACTTCCGGCCGTCCACGTGGTGCAACGTGCTTGGCGTGGTGCGGGCGTTGGCGTCGCCACCATTAATATGGCGGCGGACTTCCGCGGTTGGACTCTGCCGATTGGCCTTCCGCCGTTTGGCTCCTGCGATTGGGGTATATAAATGGCGCTGTGCGGCGTTGCTCTGCGATACCGTGGTAGAAGCTGTTCCCTAAAATGGGCTTCCTGGTGCATCAACATTCTGGTGACGCTGAGCGGCTTGGGGAATGTTGATGCACGAAGGAGGTCCTTTTTCCGGAGCTTGATCGGTGCGCGGCTATCGACACCACCGCGCCTCCCGCCTCCGCATCGTGCTTCCGTGGCGGCGGCGAGGTTCGCCTATTTTTCTTAGCAGCCTACCTATAGTCGGTGTTCTGACGGAGCCCCCGCATTACCTTGTATGTTGATGCATCGTAGGTGGCACGTTAAGGAAAGCGGGTAGATTTTGCAGACAAGACCCGCCTTTGCTGCGCCGCCGAAGTGGGCGCGGCGCTCCGTCCCCATCCTTGAGCGGGTGGCGGTGAAGCCGGCGCCTAGTCAAAGTAGACGCGCGCGCCCGTCCCGACCCCTCGAGCGGGTGGCGGCGGGTGGCGCCTGGTCGGAGTAGCGCGCGCCGTTCCCTACCTTCGAGCGGGTGGCGCGGCCGACGCCGAAGTCGAGAAATAGACGCGCGCGCGCTCCGCCCCTACCCGTCGACCGGGTGGCAACGGCGGCGCCAGTCGGAGTAGACGGCGCGCTCGTCCCTACCTTCGAGCGGGTGGCGCGGCTGGCGCCTGGTCGGGTAGGCGCGCGCTCGCCCCGACCCCTCGAGCGGGTGGCGGCGGGCGGCGCCTAGTCGGGTAGACGCGCGCGCGCTCCGTCCTCGACCCTCGAGCGGGTGGCGCTGGCGGGCGCCTGGTCGGAGTAGACGCGCGCGCTCCGCCCCTACCCGCCGAGCGGGTGGCGCGGCCGGCGCCGAAGTCGCGAGAGCGCGCGCGCTCCGCCCCTACCCGTCGACCGGGTAGCAACGGCCGGCGCCCAGTCGAGAGACGCGCGCACTCGTCCCCTACCCTTCGAGCGGGTGGTGGCTGGCCGGCGCCTGGTCGGCGTAAGGCGCGCGCGCTCCGCCCCCGACCCTCGAGCGGGTGGCGCGGTGGCGGCGCTGGTCGAAAGTAGACGCGCGCCCGTCCCCTACCTTCGAACGGGTGGCGCTGGCTCGCGCCTAGTGGAAGTAGGCGCGCGCTCCGTCCCCTACCCTTCGAGCGGGTGGCGCGGCTGGCGCCTGGTCGGTAGACGCGCGCGCTCCGCCCCTACCCGCCGACCGGTGGCAACGGCCGGCGCCTGGTCGGCGAGACGCGCGCGCTCGTCCCCTACCTTCGAACGGGTGGCGCGGCCGCGCCTGGTCGGCAGACGCGCGCGCGCTCCGCCCCTACCCTTGAACGGGTGGCGCTGGCCGGCGCCTGGTCGGAGTAGACGCGCGCTCGTTCCCTACCCTTGAGCGGGTGGCAACGGCCGCGCCTGGTCGGGTAGACGCGCGCGCTCCGTCCCGACCCCTCGAGCGGGTGGCACCGGCGGTGCCTGGTCGGAGACGCGCGCGCTCCGCCCCGACCCGCCGACCGGTGGCAACGGCCGGGCGCCTAGTCGGTAGACGCGCGCTCCGCCCCTACCTTCGACCGGGTGGCAACGGCCGGCGCCTGGTCGAGAGACGCGCGCTCCGCCCCTACCCAACGGTGGCGGCGGGGCGGCGCCTAGTCGCGAGGGCGCGCGCCCGTCCCGACCCCTCGAGCGGGTGGCGCGGCGGGCGCCTAGTGGAAGCAGACGCGCGCGCTCCGTCCCGACCCCTCGAGCGGGTGGCAACGGGCGGCGCCTAGTCGGTAGAGCGCGCGCTCCGCCCCTACCCGCCGACCGGGTGGCAACGGCCGGGCGCCTAGTCGAGTGAGAGCGCGCGCTCGCCCCTACCTTCGAACGGGTGGCGGCGGCCGACGCCTGGTCGGCGTAGGCGCGCGCCCGCCCCCGACCCCTCGAGCGGGTGGCGCGGGCGGCGCCTGGTTGAAGTAGAGCGCGCGCTCCGTCCCCCCCCCTCGAGCGGGTGGCAACGGCGGGCGCCTAGTCGAAGAGACGCGCGCTCCGCCCCTATCCGTCGGCCGGGTGCAACGGTGGCGCCTAGTCGAAAGACGCGCGCGCTCCGCCCCTACCTTCGAACGGGTGGCAACGGCCGACGCTAGTCGAAGTAGACGCGCGCTCCCGCCCCTACCCGTCGACGGGTGGCAACGGTGGCGCGCTAGTCGGCGTAGCCGCGCGCCCGCCCCCCCTCGAACGGGTGGCGCGAGTTGGCGCCGCCGCGAACACCGCCGTGTGGGCGTAACACAGGTCTTTTGATGCGGCCTTGCTCTTGTACGGGTTCTGGAATCACGCCGCCCCTGGTTTGACAGGTTAGGTTCCCGTACGCGTCGCGACCGACGCGCCGGGCACGCGCGCCTATGGCCGTGGCGGCGGGATGTGGGCGGTTGCGTGTTTGCGGCCGCCGTCTCTTCCCTAGGCAAGGGGACACGGGCGGGCGGTGAGTGGCGCCTTTGATCATGACGTTCGGTGTTAGGTGGGGCGTTGCGCTGACGGCGCTTATGCGCTGCGATCGCGCCTCGCGCGGACCTCGCGACCTTCGCTGATTATGGGGAATCGTGCGGGCGGGCCTTTACACCGCTGCGGTTACATCCGCACGCGGATCGCTGCGACAACCCGATGGCGGCGGTATGGGCGAGGTGGCTTGAAATAGCCCCGTAATAGCGCCCCCGCACTTTACGCCTCTTTCCGCTCGCGCTCCGCCTTCCACACCTCGCGCTATCTTCACCACTTCGCCTCGTCGTGGAAGCGATGGCCTCGATAAGCGCGGCAGGCGGTTGGTGGTTCGCCATTCGCCGCGAGCGGCGCCGTTGGAGGTGAAATATGCGCCCAAGAGCGCGACGGCGGCGGCTAACCAGAACGGCCGGTGGCGGAGGAGGAAGGCACGTTCTCGGCGAGCTAGGCCCTCGCCGTGACCGAAGACGATCCAAGGGCTCTTGCGCGCGGGAAGTTGTCCGGCGCCAGACGTCGATTGCCCGCCGACGGCGAGACGGAACCGCATCCCGAGAGGTCGAGGCGGTCGATTCGTTGCCTTTTTCGATCGCGGGCTCCGGATCCCGGCGGCGACCGTGGTGGGCGATGTCTTTGCGGACCTTCGGCCGAGCCGCACAACCGACTCCAAACGCCGTGGCGGCTCGCGTGTCTGGTGGGCCTTGCGCTCGGGGCTGCTGGCCTAGCGCGTCGCTATTCGCCTATCTCCACGAGGCACAATGCCAGCCGAAGGGCCGGAAGGATAGGACGCTGTCGAGCTTCGGTAGCATCTCTTTTATTCTTCGTCCGTCGTGCAAGAAGCTCTTCCCTGCGAACTCAACTCGCGGGAAGTGGGAGTCTTCCTGTATGAAGCGGTGGTTCTACCACTGTGTGGAGAGCGGGAGCGGCCTTGAGTGTACAGGCCGACCAATCGCGTTCAAGCCCTCGCCCGGCCGAATGCTCGATGATGAGGACAAGCGGAGGGTCAAGCGGCTCGTAGGCGTGGCCGCCCGCCTCAACATGCGCGACCTTGCCGAGGAGTACGTGATGTACGCGGCGTGGCACCGCTGCCTCACGATCGGCATCTTGCGCCCGATAGGCATCGAGACGACAATGTTTCGCCGTGGGTTTGCTCGCCACGGCGCCGCCCGGTCCTCGTAAGCCTCGATTGTGCCCCTCCTTTGTTGACGCGAGATCGTTGCGCGATGCTGTTCTTCTTTGCTTGTGGATTTCCTGAGGAGGCGGAGCAAGCCGCGCGTGTTCTGGGCCGTACACCGCCAGGAGCACAGCACACAGGCGTCTACTATCGCCAAGGCGGGTGGGGCGAATAAACCGCGTGTGCGAGGTCCCGGCCTTGCCGCGTCGGATCGTGTCGCCCACCGATGGTGGAGTGAAGAAGAAGGCCTCGTCTCGGAAGAGGCCGCGCGCGGGCGCTGCCGCGCCGCCGCCGATGTTCCGAGGGCGCGGCGACGCGAGTCGACTCGGCGAGGTACGCCGATTCGGGCTTAGGCGCAGCGCCGTGCGGCGAGGTGTCTTCGGCAAGCGCCCGGACGTCGGGTTTGCCGCGGCGCCGGAGGGGGAAGCCTCACCACCCGCCGGTCGCCGAGGCGACCCGTCGGCGACCGGCGATGCCGAGGTGGAGCCCTCGATCGCGGCGGCGTGTGGTGCCGGATGCGCCACCGCTGGGCGCACGTAGCCGTCGGCCGTCTTTACCAACAGCAGCTGGGACCGAGGTGCCCTTCGACGATTGCCACCGTGGAACCTTCGCCCCGGCGCAGCGGCGCGGGTCTTCCCCCGCGCGGCCGCGGGGCGGTGGCGCGCTAGGCGCCCGGTCAAGCGGCCATGTGTGCGGCCGAGCTCCACCGACACCGCGAGGTTCGCCGTGGCTACGGGCATCGAAGCTTGTGAGATTCAGCGCAAGCACCGGGGCCCCGTGGCCTATGCGCGCTATACGCCTCTAGCCACCCCGCCCGCGCAGGGACAGCCGTCATCCTCCCCGAACGCGGAGGCCTCCGCTCGCGGCGGGACCATTCCTTCCGCTACCGAAGGTAGGGTGACTTAGTTTACTCTGGTGTATGCTTTTATGCCTTGCGGTGATCACCCGTATCCTTGTTTGCAGCGCTGCTCCTTCCGGAGGGGGAGCACCCGACGGAACACGGGGCCTCCGAGCACGCGAGCCCTGCGGACTTCGTGCCGCCTCCGGAGACGTTGAAGGCGTGGCGCGGGATTGTAAATGACGCGGCCACGAGCGTCGACCCGCAAGTGCTGCAGGCCTACGGTGCGGGGCGCCTGGGACGCCGAGGTGTCGGGGTGAGGTGGTACTCGTGCGACCCGCTGAGTTTGGTGAGTGTGCTAAGTCTTTTCCGTTCTCTGAACACTTGTGCCGGGCAGGCCCGCAAACGGCCTATGCTCGTAGCCAAAGGCGCTCGAGGATAGGCTGCGTGCCGCCGAGGAGGAGCGCGCGGCCTCTGGCGCCGCTCTGCCAGACGCCCGCATCCGCCACGGTGGTCATCGTAATCTCCACGACCCTATCGCCGCCTGCCGCCATGGCGCGACCCCGCCACGGCGCCCCGACCGCCTCGGCTCGGCTGGAGCACCTCGTCGGACCGCCGATGTCGAGGACGCACGGTTTCGCCCGACCTTTCTTTGGCGCGCTTGGGCTGATCGGACGACTCCTTTGCGCGGCGTCCTGCGGCGGCGCGTCCAGACGACTCGCACGTTTTCCCTTCAAGAACCGCCGCCGGCGGATCTTGGCTTTGCCGAGGCTCGGCACGGTCGGTGTCGAGTCGCCACCTTGCCTTCGCCGCGCGTCTTCCTCCGCCCGGCATATTCTTCCATCTTGTCGAAGAGCCGCCACCGTCTTGATTGGCTTTCGCGCATTGTACTCGCCATCGGCCCGGACGAAGGCCTGTGATAGCTGCATTAACGATGGTGGTTTCGTTGACGTCTTTCACTTGGCATCGAATCTTGGCGGCGTTTGAAGTAGTCCCGGAGCTTCTCAGGGTTTTGCTTCACGGCAAAGAGTTGGTCGCGTCGACTCGGCCGACGTAGTTTCCTGGAAGTTGTTGTGAAGGCGGCGCGAAGCTGCTCCCACGCGTAGATGGAGCCCGCTCTATGGTAAAGAACCAAGAGAGCGCCACTCCTTGCGCGCGAGGGGAGTCCTTCGCCGTGATGTCGTCTCCGCGCGGCCGATCGCGTTTTCGTATCGCGCACAAACTCACGGGGTCCGTGTCGCTTTGTACGAGTCGATGGCGCTAGGAAACTTGAAGTCTTGGGCCATGCCGCTGCTGCAGCCCCGCCAAAGCGAGGACTCGGGTCCACGCGCGCGGCGCATGCGGCTAGACGTGGGGCCGCGATCGTCCGCCTCTCGGCGTGGGCTCGACGCGCGACATCGGCGCGCGCTCGCGACTCGAGCCTCTTGCATATCTCGACGACTCGCGAAGGTTCCCTAGCTCCCGCCGAACGCGTTGAGACGGGTTGCGGTGCGGCGGGGTTGCAGTGCTCCCGACGGCGGATCGACGCGGGACGACCGCGTCGCGGTCCCGAGCTGCCGGTCGCTCCGTCGTGGCTACTCGAACCGCCGGCCCGCACCGCCGCCGAGGTTGCGATGGGGCGGCGAGGTCGGTGTCGTTGCGTCGGCGGGATCGGTTGTCGCCACACCGCGCCGACGTCTTTGACCGCGGGTCCGTCCGCAACGCCGGTGGCGGGTGGGTCGTCGCGTGCCGGTGACGGGTTGGTCGCCGCCGCGGACGCCGACGTCTTCGCCATCGCGCGCGCGCCGCTACCGCGCCGCCGCCGCCGATGCCGGCCACGGTACTCATACGATGCTCGGCCCGCCGCCTTCTTCCCTTCGCCGTGAAGAAGCTTTTTGGTGCCATCCTTCTTCTTCGGTCTTGCTTGTTCTGCATCCTCCCACGGACGGCGCCAGCTGTTGTGGCTACTGCATCAAACAGAGAGAGAGATGGTAGTGGAGAGTGATGAAGATAAGTGACATGGCCTCTCCCCATGGCTTACTCTCATATATACACACATGAGGAGTGCTTTTACGATTATACCCTTACATCGGGTTATCCCCTGGGACGCTTATGTCATTACACATGGCATATTCTGGGCCTTATAATCTCCTACCGAACTCTTTGGTTTAGGTGGGGCCATCCCTACGGCGATGTTAATTACACCAATTTCGTGTCTCACATGTGCATTCACATGCGTGGTCTTCGCCTCTCAAGGCCCCTCTGCGGCGATGTCACCGCCCGCTTGCCCTATTCCTCCGACGGAGCCTACGCTGTTGCATTGCCCCCGACAGCCGATAAGGCTGCTGCTGATGATAAAGCTAATGATGAAGCTACCTCTGCCTACCAGGAGGCTCTGGATTCCTACAAGGATCGTCGACCGTCTACACTCGGTGGTACGATGACGACGCCGCCGCCGCTTGTCTTCATCGCGATGTCCACCTCGATTTTCTTACGAGGTTGTGGGACTCCTTCGCTTTCCGGATGTGGACTCATCTTCGCCAACGCCACGAGCCCTCCGGTGATGCCCTGCACTGTCCGTGGTCCACCAGAGCACTCTCTTCAGCAGGTGATGCTATCGTTGACGCTTTACGCCGAGTTTTGCCGTGCGGCGCCAGTTGGACTCACTTCGCACTGCTTGGCCGCCGCACTGCTTCGTCTTTGCTGGATGTACGCGGCCGACCGGAGTTTCAGCGGGTTTACGAGTTCCTTACTCACCTTCGCCCCGAGTTCGAGCAAAGGCGTGCCCGGCTCCTTGCACGCCACCTCGTGTCACTCTCACGAGGCTCTTACCGAGATACGCGCAGAGGAGACGCGGCTCGAGTGGTGCTTTGGTCGATGCCACTCCCTCTCGTGCTCGCCGCCGTCCGCTCTTGCATCGCCTCCTCAGCGGCTACCACGGTGGTGGTGGCGTCCTCGCCCGAGGTGGCTGTCCTCACTGTTCTACCGCGACAAGGCTGGCCACATTGAGTCCAGTGCTATAAGAAGAAGCGGCATCTTTCACGCCGTTCTTCATCGGCACTAGTGCTTCTACGACGACGTCTCGCATCGACTTCTTCAAAGAACTTCTCTCACCGAGCAGAGATAGCGGATTTCGACGCCGCTTGCCGCTTCGTGTTCTCCTCGGCGAGTTCTGCGGTTACGCCATCGACTCTTCGCACCGAGAAACCACCTCCTACGGTCAGTACCTCCCGTGGATTCTTGATTTCGAGCATCTTTTCACATGACTCTCGATCCTTCCACTCTGTCTTTATTACACCTCTTGATTCTCCTATCGTTGTTCTTACCGATGGTACTTCTCTTTCTGTCTCTGGTCGAGGATCTCTTAGCAACTCATCCTTTCATGTTCCTTCTGTTGCTCATGTTCCTCGCCTTACCATGCAGCTTCTTTCTGCTGGGCAGATTACTGACCTTGGTTATCGGGTCATTCTCGACTCTGACTCTTGTTGTGTTCAGGATCGCCACACGGGAGCTCTGGTTGGTTCTGGCCCTCGGCGCCGTGACTCACAGCGTCTCTGGGAGCTTGACTGGCTTCACCTTCCTTCCGCTGCCACCATTGCGGTCTCTCCGCCGCCACTTCGCCTACCGGCTCTTTCCAGCAGTGGCATCACCGTCTTGGTCATCGTGTGGATCTCGCCTGCCGCCCTTAGTTCGCCGTGGTCTTCTCGGGTGCATCTCAGAGACGTGTCTTTAGATTGTCGTATGTAAGTTAGGTAAATGATTCACTTCTTTATCCTCATAGTGAGTGCGTGTCTCGCCCTTTTGATCTTGTTCATTCGGATGTTTGGGGTCCGCCCTTCGTTTGAAAGGGGTCATCGATATTATATCGCTTTTATAGATGATTTTTCTCGCCATACTTGGATATATTTCATGTCTTCCGTAGTGAGGTCTTGTCTATCTATAAACAATTTGCCACTATGATTCACACACGTTCTCCACTCCTATTCGTATTTTTGTGCCGATTCTGTGGCGAGTACTCTCTCGTTACTGCGCAGCCTTCCTTGCCGAGCGTGGCACTCGCTTCGATTCTCTTGTCCTTGTGCTCATGCTCGAATGGTGTCGCTGAGCGCAAGCATCGTCACCTCCTTGAGACGGCTCGTGCTCGATGATCGCGCGCCTATTCCACCTCACTTTTGGGCCGAGGTCGTTTCCACTGCCACCTATCTCGTCAACATCCAGCCCTCTTCTGCTCTTCAGGGAGCGATCTCTGTTAAGCGTCTCTGTGGTCTTCTTCCTGACTACTCTACCCTTCATCTGTTTGGCTGCGTTTGCTACGTTCTCCTCGCCCCTCGAGAACGCACCAAACTGACCGCTCAGTCTGTTGAGTGTGTCTTTCCGGGATACAGTGCCGAGCACAAGGGCTATCGGTGCTGGGATCCTATTGGTCGTCGGATGCGGGTTTCTCGGGATGTGACTTTCGATGAGTCTCGTCTATTCTACCCACGTCCTGCCTCTCCTTCGACTTCCTCTGTGGAGTCTTTGTCTTTCTTGACCTTTCCAGATACACCTATATCTGTTTTGCCCTCGTCCACCTGTCCTACTGAGTCTCCACATATTCCTCATGTGGCCTCTCCGCCGTTGTCGCCGCCTGTGTCGTCTCCTACGACTCCCCAGGCTCCTCCCACTACAGTACCTCCTCCTCATATCTTCTACACTCGTCGACCTCGTATTGAGGATCTTCCAGATGAGCCATCTTCTTCTGATGTTCCCTCTTCTTCGATGCTCCATCTTCCCGATGGGTCATCTTCTCCTCGCTACGCTCTCGCGATCGCTACCGATTCGGCCTCCGCCTGCTTTGCCTTTTTGGCGCAGCTACTCGTGAGCCTGTCTCCTACCGGGATGCTGTTACTCACCCTGAGTGGCAGCTTGCCATGGCCGAGGAGATTGCTGCCCTTGAGCGTACTGGTACTTGGGATCTTGTTCCTTTTCCATCTCATTCTCATCCCATCACATGTAAGTGGGTCTATAAGATTAAGACTCGCTCTGATGGCTCTCTTGAGCGCTATAAGGCGCGTCTTGTTGCTCGTGGTTTCCAGCAGGAGCATGGTGTTGACTACGACGAGACTTTTGCTCCGTGGCTCACATGACCACCGCTTGCACTCTTCTTTCGGTGGCGTCTGTCGCCATCGGTGCTGCTTTCGACTTGATGTCAAGAATGCCTTTCTTAATGGCGAGTTGCGTGAGGAGGTCTACATGCATCCGCCACCGGGTATTCTGTTCTCGAGGGCATGGTCTGCCGCCTTCGCCGCTCTCTATGGCCTTAAGCAAGCCCCTCGTGCTTGGTTTGAGCGCTTCTCCTCTGTGGTCACTGCTGCTGGCTTTTCAGCTAGTGATCATGATCCTGCGCTCTTTGTCCACACTTCGTCTCGTGGTCGGACTCTTCTTCTCTTGTATGTTGATGATATGATCATTACGGGAGATGATTCTGAGTACATTACCTTTGTCAAGGCTCGTCTTAGTGAGCAGTTCCTTATGTCGGATCTTGGTCCTCTTAGTTACTTCCTTGGGATTGAGGTTACTTCCACTCCAGATGGTTTCTTTATGTCCCAAGAGAAATATATTCAGGATCTTCTTGATCGTGCCTCTCTCACTGATCAGCGTACTGTTGAGACTCCCATGGAGCTCAATGTTCACCTCCGACTCTCTGATGGTGAGCCTCTTTCTGATCCGACTCGCTATCGTCATCTTGTTGGGAGTCTTGTCTACCTTGTTGTTACTCGTCCGGATATCACTTATCCAGTTCATATTTCGAGTCGGTTTGTTTCAGCTCCCACTCAGTCCACTACACCACCTTCTTCGAGTTCTGCGATACCTTGGCGGGACTATCTCTCGCCGTCTCTTCTTTCCACGTTCCAGCTCGTTCTGACTTCAGCCTATTCGGATGCTACTTGGGCCGGCGATCCTCCGATCGCCGGTCTATCTCGCATCGTGTTTTTCTTGGTGGTTCTCTCATTGCCTGGAAGACGAAGAAACAGACTGCAGTGTCCCGTTCGAGTGCAGAGGCTGAGTTGCGAGCTATGGCTCTCTTGACAGCAGAGATTACTTGGCTACGGTGGTTACTTGAGGATTTTGGTGTTTCTGTCACTACACCGACCCCTCTCTTGTCAGATAGTACAGGTGCTATCAGTATTGCTCGTGATCCTGTGAAGCATGAGCTCACCAAGCATATTGGTGTTGATGCTTCTTTCGTAAGGTCTTGTGTGCATGATCAAGTGATTACTCTTCAGTATGTGCCTTCAGAGCTTCAGATAGCGGATTTCTTCATGAAGGCCCAGACTCGAGCGCAGCACAGTTTCTACCTCTCCAAACTCAGTGTTGTTGATCCACCATAAGTTTGAGGGGGTGTTAGAGATATATGTATAGTTTGTTATTCCCCATTGTTATGAGGGGTTCTTTGTATATTTACCACCTGTACTTTGTGTATATATACCGGCCCATTGGCCTCATATTGAATACAAGCGCTATTCATAACAATTTCCATCTATTAACCAACATTTGGTTTTCATATAAGGATCATTTTTTAAAAAAAGTTCTTAGTACAAGGATTATATGTATCTACTCAATAAATGTGAGTAACAGAAAGCAGGGTTTACAAATCTGGTTAAACCCCTGTATCTTTGTCACCAAATCACCAAGGTAAATGAAAAGTGAGTTCAGTTGTTCATTTTTTTATGCAATTTGAGAATTCTGAATTTCCATCAGTAATGGTTTTGTCCCAAACAATAAAGTAGATCCGACTTTAATTTGTGCACTTGTATGAACATGATATTCTGTAGGATTTTCTGAAGAACTATGAAGCAAACACTTCCTACGTTTTAATCCACTTAACAAACCTTTCCAAGGCAATGCTTCAATTGCAAGATTCCCATACACACCATTCGTTTTTGATGTAGCTCGATTGACCCAAAATTTAAAGCGCTATGACTTCTTGCCGTACAGAAGTAATAAATGATAGTTGAAGTTCACCTCGTGCCAAATCTCGCTTGATTTGGAAGAAATGAGGTTAAAAAAATGTTGTTTACACGGAACACCAAATTTGTGTTTGTGGGGGATGGATCTTATGGTGCGCCAAACTTGTATTTCTTGGGAACATCCTTTCTTTTCGTACTATCATTTTAATGCTTGCTATAGTCTGATCAATAAAGAAAATATAACAATTATTTTCTCAAAATGTTCTGGTAGCTATAGAAAAATGTAAATAACATAATGATGGAAAAAGATATGCCGTATATATATGTGATATAGGTTCAGTTTGACATTGACATTCTGTGCTGTGCTGCACCGTAGAATCAAGCTAAACATAGAGAGTTTTAGCAAAAAAAATTCTATTATCCCTCTAAAAATACGTTTTCAATTAGCCAATATATCCGTTCTAAAAAATAGTTAATATATCCACAAATAGCAAAACGAAAGTAACTGAGTTGAAAAGCCCGATGCAATGCCAAACATACCAAAATATCTTTGTGAAGTAGCTAGCACAATACTTCTAAGCATCATTACAATTGTAAATTAGCATGTTCCAAAAACAACAATTGTACATTAGCATATTAGAAGCCAAATGACTTTGTTTGCTGTACTTTGAAGTTTGTAGATCACTCAACACTGCCACACGCCTTGAGCAAAATACACGAGCAACATGGACATGCATGTGTTCCAAGAACCAGGAAACCAAGGAGAGATGGAGATGGCTAGCTTGAGCTTGAAGTGTTTGACGTTGACCCCAAATGTACTCTAAATTCTGTGTTGCAAGCCCCCTCGCAATCCTAGGTCATGGCAAGGGACAAGAAGTGCTCCAAATCGAGATCGGATTTGTTCTTCCAAAGTAGGGGATTAATGGGGTTGCTACTCCATTGCCGGGAATTGGGGAGACATGGGAAGAACGCTACAAATGTTTGGTGAGTATTTGACCGCGCGCACGGCCGAAACCTTGTCTTCGAGCGATTGGAAGGAGCAAGAACTTTCACCTCGTGCCGAATTTTCGCGTCATTGTCTATGGTTAAGTCGTTGCATCTTGGATGATTTTGGTTGTGAGTTTTCGCAAACGCGAAGGTAACTAAGAAAGAAGAAAATGATCAGAAAACACAAAGCGATGGAAACTACTACTTTTTATGTATCATTTTTCTTCGTTTTTTCTTAAGATCAATTTACAGATGGATTTCTGCTAAGTTGTAATTTATGTTTTACTTTAATAGATTGAAAGCATAGTATACTACTTTGCACTAGAAGCAGGGGCGGAGCCAGCATATAAGCATTGCTGTCCAGTGACCTCAATGAAATTTAGCAAATCCTATAGAAAATTACTGTTTATTACTGTTCATCAGTGGAGGGGACACCATCGTGTAATGGAGGTGACATCAATGCTCCTGTCGTCTGGCTTCGCCCCTAACTAGAAGCATATCTTGTAATAAAGATTAACCATCAAAAATTGAAGGATATGATCACTATTCAGCGGCATATTGATGCGACAATTTATGTTCAAATGTTTGAAGTATTTAACAACATAATCTTGTGGACTATGGAATGGGCAATAAACATTTGTGTTTTTGCCATGTGGGGTGACCAGCCAGAGCTAGCATACGATTAAGCAAGCTGACTATGGAGCAAATTGGACCAGATTCCACCGTGGCAACTCAAGCGCAATTAAATTTACTCTTAACCAAACTGTGCTTAGAATAAGAAGCTTCCCTTCCAACACTTAGCAGTGTCACACACGTCAGTTAATAAAAAAGTAAAGAAAATCACACTGGTAAGGGCATCACTATCTCTGGGTAATTAAAAACAATTTCTCAAGAGAAATCAGTTAGTAGGAAAACAAACCCAGGCCTCTCTCTCTCTCTCTCTCAGATTATGCCAAGTTCAACACAATTTGCATGTTAGTTACCTCGCATTATTTTAGAATCCCAAAGCCTAAACTGACAAAAACAATACTACATAGAATTACATAAAAAGGCAATTTTTGCATTCAGATATTAAAGGAATATACCTTGAAGTTTTCATACTCTTAGATATTGAACTATGCTAACAAACTGCACTGTCTTGGAGTATGTTCTAACTTCTTTTATTTATCTGGGAAGGCTAAAAATGAAAAGCAAAATCTAGAAGGCTACTGTTGCATAGTTTAAGGATTGTTTTGACCGCCGTACCCGTACATGAGAATTCTAAGTGTGAACAGAAAGTGACTGATGATCCCCTCATGCTGCTGAGCTTGTCTTCGTTGAGATACTGATCCAGGATTAAAGAAACCATGACAGCTTCAAATAGAGAAGGAACTAAAAATAGTTATTAAATGCAGGAGGAAATCCTTCAGACTTGTGGGCCTCATCTAGTAGCCAAAGCTTCATATATAAGTACACATGGTGTGTAATGGATTTGCATTAGTGTACATCCCTTGGTGATTGATTGTCTTCACCTCAGCAGCTTCATCCCCAAAATCCATTCACTAGCTACTGCATTAGTACAACAGTAGCCATTGTAAGTTTGTGACCAGCTGCAGGCTTGAGCCTTCATCCGTGTGTGAGATATGGAGAGAAATGATATCAAGGTGGACAAGTCAGATGAGGTCCTCCTGCCCGGTTTCAGGTTTCATCCCACAGATGAAGAGCTGGTTGGTTTCTACCTCAAGAAGAAGATCCAGCAGAAGCCTATCTCCATTGAGCTCATCAGGCAGCTGGACATCTACAAGTTTGATCCATGGGATCTCCCAAGTAAGCTTGCAACTGCTGCTCCTCACTTCTTGTAGCTTTTGTTAATGAATGGATTGGAATGCGATAAACTCTGGATTTTCAAAGTTTATTTCTCGAAAGTAGTTGCAGTTTAAGGATAGTTTAGGAATTTGGATGCAAATGTAACAAAAAGAAAATTAGTAAAGTTAGTTTCTTTGATCTTTAGTTGAGTGGTACTAGTTACGGACACTGTTCTTCTCATCAGGCTACCGGACTTTCAGTTGAAACTATCATCATTATTTTTCTTGCCATGAAAAACCTACTTACATCAGTTACTCACCGTACTGCAATGTCTGACTTCACTATCTTTCTCATTGACAGAGCTTGCAAGCACCGGAGAGAAAGAGTGGTATTTCTACTGCCCGAGGGACAGGAAATATCGGAACAGCGTAAGGCCAAACAGAGTCACAGCAGCTGGATTCTGGAAAGCCACAGGAACAGACAGGCCGATTTACTCCACTGAGGGCACTAAGTGCATAGGCCTGAAGAAGTCCCTTGTCTTCTACAAGGGCAGGGCGGCAAGAGGGATCAAAACCGATTGGATGATGCACGAGTTCAGGCTTCCTTCGCTCATCGATCCATCGCTCCCCAGAAGGCCGATCGACAAGAACATTCCGCTCAACGTAAGAATTTTATTCATATTGTGTAATTATAGAGCTAAACTCAAAGGTTATATCAAATTCTGAAGGACACTTTTCTGTTGCCACAAGCAGGACTCCTGGACGATCTGTAGGATCTTCAAGAAGACCAGTTCGATGGCGCAACGGGCACTGACTCACACTTGGGGGCCTCCATTGCCTGGGACAACTGAGCCAGACATCTTCTCTGCATTGCAATCGGTGCAAGCTTCACAGTTTGCTTTGGAAAGCTCCTCTTGCTCACTGCAAGCTGCAGCACCTGCAAGTCAGTTCACCAGCAAATATGGCTTGCAAGTGCAGCAGCAGCAGCAACAACAGTTTCAGAAGCCCAACAACAATCAAGATGGCTCCTCATGCAATGTCATAAACTTCAATTACAGTCCATCTGTAGAAGTCCAGAACGGCTCAATCATATTGCCATTTGAAACACAAACATCGCAGAAGACGGCAGATGCTGCGCCGCTGTTCTTCGACACGCAGTTTGGGCAACCTGAACATATCAATGGATTTGTGATTGATTCTTCTGCAAATGTAAATGGAAGCATCAGTAACAGGAACCAAGACTTATCCACAAGAAAGCCTGACAATGGCTTCAGTATGAACAATGATTGGGAGGCTCTCGGGAGAACCAATTTCCCATTCGATTTAGGAGCAGATTCTTCAGATGAGTGGAGGTGCAACATACCTTGGGAATCCTTCCTTAGCCCAACCGTTCATGCTGAGATGCCACACTAGTTGCCTTGCCCTACAGGTGTTATTCATAGCTAGATGTACAAATAGTGTCACCTTCGTCTGTTAGCAGTTCTGTTAGCAACAAAAAAGAACAAAAAACAGCTATTGTTTCTTCAGTTTTCGTTAGATGTATACTCCATACCCTTGTGGCCTTGTTAACAGCAAAGCTAACAGAGAGAAGGATATACCTTGGGTGTATTGTACATACATTTTCAGTTTTGGGTGCTCTCTTTTTTTTCCAAGACCTGGATACTATTGAGACATTGTAGTTTTAGTGAGAGTGATGAGCATGTGTAAAAGATACAGGACGAGCAGCTTTATAGACTTGCAATGGATTGAGATGCCTGATTGTTGTGGTTGTTTCAGCTGCCCCCCAAAAAAGGCGCAATTCACCCTACTTAACCTTGCGCGTTGCAAAGTTGGCTGCCATCCAAACATGAAAAATATCCCTTGATAGTAAACATGCTCCTGTTCCAGTATGTGCTGACCAAAATTCAAAGCCTACTTAAAGGCCTCGACAACATAACCTAGCTGTAGCCTTGCTTCTGTGACCTTCCCATTTATTATCAACTACTGTATCAACTTCAGAGAGCAACCGATCAAGAAGCTCTCAAACCTCGCAGCTGCTAATTTGGCCAACCAAATTTCCGTACAAAACCATCAGTGAGCGAGCATCCAAATAACATAAGCCAGATGGTTGTGCAATATAATACCCGCAACGATGAAAAAAAGATCAAGTCATAAATGAAAAGATTGCTACAAACAAGTAGGCTCGACTGTCTGATGGTTCCAAGATATGATAAGAATTCATAACAAAGCAACTAAGGGATCAGATGCCCCGATGCTCTGACAACGAAAATGTAGAAGGATTTGGAACACTCTAAACTCAAGAGGTATGCCTCTCACATGCTAAGCAAGTAACACAAGGTGACTAGATCCTTTCATCACCACCATCAAAAATACTTTTCATCGTGTACAAAACAGCGTTGTGCATCCATTTCAGAGGAGCTCTACTTGGCGGCTGTCTTGTCTTTGCTTTTCTGTATTTTCAGGACCTTCTTGACAATCTTCTGCTCTTCGACCAAGAATGCACGGATGATCCTGCACACAGAGCCGTAACTCATCAGATACAAGATGACAAATCATGCGACCTTTTACATAAGAATACATCTAGCTCTATTTGCTGACCTCTCCCTAACAGCAGTTCCAGAGAGTACTCCACCATAAGGACGGTTCACAGTCCTACGGTTCCTAGACAACCTGGACCTCTTGTACTCAGCAGGCCTCAAGTGAGGAATCTGGAAACAAAAAACAACAATGAGTGCTCGAATGGATATTTTCACATAAATATCAGATGAACAAATGGTATCGGTAACATGAAAAATCATTGATTACAAACTAGGGAATTGCATTGATTCATTTCAACCAACCAAATTATCTATCACACACTACATTTTTCAGCTGATACAACCAAATGAAGAGTCCATGTACACTATTAAATGATAAATGCACAAATGCAGCGCGCGTTGGAACTTGGAACTACAAAACACCTGATAAAATCAACCAACTGAAAGTGCAACTTCAGGCCCAACAGTAGGCAGGTCGTAGTTATGGACCTGATTTGCTGAAAGCATTACTCAGCATAGCAAAAAGATGAAATCAACTCCTCTAAGTTGAACTATTGGCTTGGAACACAATACACGTGCGTGCAAATAGAACTTAAAAAGACATAAATGTTTACTTAAAATAAGTAACATAACACAATACACATTTGTAAGCCGCTCCTACTAGTTTGGTATAGTCCATGGTTATTAAGGTGGTGCGGCGAGGCGTGGCGACTCATCACCTTCACACAACAATATTGCTTATTGCCTATGGCGCGCGGCGTGGCGACACCATTCACACAACTATATCGGACTTCCGAAGGGCCCAAACAGAAGAAATACAAAGAGAGAAGGACTTTATTGCAATTTTAGAACATTGAGAGGGCTAAATCGCAAAATGCCAAATCCCCTCATAACCCTAGCCACTGCTGCAATTTTCTTCACCTCCGGCCATTGCTTCGCCCCCCATTGCTTCTCTCCCTCTCTCCTTCCCCCATCTCCTCCACCTTTAGCACCGGCGAGGCTGAGCCAGCTCACCGGCGGCCATTCCTCCCGCCGCCACTCTCCACCGCCCCCAAGCGGTAGCCGATAGACTGGAGGAGGCGGCGGAGAGCCGGAAGGCGAAGTAGGAGACGGCGGCGGCAGACCAAAGCAGGAGCCGACGAAGCAGAGGAGGCGGATCCAACGTAGGAGACCGCGGATCCGACAGCGGCGACGATGGATCCGGCGGCAGCGTCGACTCCTCGCTTTTTCGAGTGGCGGCGGAGACTTCTCCCAAAACCCTAACCCGTGAGAAATTGAGGTATGCGTCTGGAATAGTCTGACTCAAGTGACTTTTAACTCCATCCCCCACCCCCCATGGCATCCGCCAACGACGCCTTACCGCCATACGCCGTAGCTCCATGCCATCCAAATGGCATGGCCCTCCAGTCCGCCACGCTGATATACCAACAATATATACCAACGCCTCAACAACCATGGTATTGTCTTAGAAATCCACAAGGCAACAAAGCACTTTTCTCTCTGCTACAACACATACCGCCCTCAGTGTCATCCAGCAAACATACAATAATTCATTTTGAAAAAAGACTAAGTTTCTTGGCATTTCACTAGGCTTAAAAGTACATATCACAGAATGAAAATCAACATGGAATGCAGACATGTCAGCAACTTTCAGTGTAAGAGATGTACAAATAAACCAACTAGAATTGACTTGAGACAACTATGATACTAAAGCTAGTAGAAGGAAATAATACTACACAAACCAACAAGTCAGTCTACCCCAAATGCAGCACATATAAAACAAGATCACAAACATTCTCTTTTTTTTTCTTCAAGAACATCACAAATAATGCCGATCACAAGACACTTAAAACAAGTATTCTCCCCCCAAAAGATTCACGTATAGCATATACCTATATTACCCACTGCATTCAGTCCACAAGAAACTACCATTTATTCCCAATTAACAGATTTAGACAAAACAAAAGTAAGGTCTAATGCTTGCAACTACAACATCCTCCTCAGCAAGCACAATGCAGCATCTAGCTGCGCATACCATCACAATTCCATTGCACCCACAAGACGAAAGACACGGGAAACCATCTAGATACCAACCGAACAACAAGATCTACTTCAAGTACGAGCTCAACACAACTAGCACTAAACATTGCTTAATAATTCCACACTGTACCATCCAGGACCGCTTCACACATCACATAGCACTACGAATGAACAGGATAACCGCATCCTACACAAAACCAATCCCAAAAAAAAAGGTAAACTAGAGCTACATCGCTCACCCCCTGGATCTTCTTCCCAGTCACAGGGCACTTGGGCCCTCTCGCCCTCTTCTTGGTGTACTGGTACACAAGCTTGCCACCTACAGGAAGCCATCAAACACACCATGTAACTCGACAGAGGCAGATCAAGAAAACCACCAAACGAGCAATTCTCCAGTAAAAACTAGAACATATGGAGAGTACCTGGGGTCTTGACGACCCGGGTCTGATTAGACTTGGTCGCGTAGCTGTGACGCTTCCGATAGGTGAGGCGCTGCACCATCTCGCCGCCGCCTCGTCTCGCTGATAAACCCTAGAGAGGCTGGGTTGGGGAAGGGGAAGAGGAGTGCGGTGCGGCGGCGACAGGGCTATAAATGGTTGGCCCGGGGCTCGGCGGGGAGTGGACGGGTCGGATCGGCTTGATCTGGCGGTCGGATGGGCTTGGTCTGGTTTTACTCGTCGCGGCTGCTTTGTTGGGCCGTATGTGCTGCACTCTGGCCGTTGCGAGAATTCAAGCCCGTTCAGTGTAGAGCTACTCACCTGCCCCTTAAAAAAAAAGTAAGAGATGTGCTTCTATATTTTTTTTAATAATTCTTCTCAAAAAAGGAAAAATACTTATTGAGTTCAAGAATGCATGAATTCTATAGGAATTTCATCGGGAAAGAAACTTGTGTTGTGTTGCTCACGCAGTCACGCTTGACGTGGAGTTCTTGCATACACATGAGAATGCAATGTTTGTGGTAAAAGTTATCTTCTTTTCGATATCTAAAAACCATTTTTTATTGTAAAGTGTTTTTTAGAGTAACTAACTTTCAAATGAAATATCTTTTTAAAACAGAATCTATAAGTAAATTGTAGTACACACTACAGCAACTTCATTTATATCGGTTAAAATCGCACGCGAGTCTCTATCTTTTCATACCCTCTCTCTCATGAACAGTCAAAAGGTATAAGCCACAGCTCAAAAAACACATACCCAAAATCGGCATGCGGATCTCTTCTTTTCAGTTTCTAAAATGTGCTTTTCTACAGTAACTAACTTTCAAATAAAATATGTTTTTAAAACGGAGTCTACAAGTTCATTATAGTACACAGTAGCGACTTCATTTATATCGGTCAAAATCGCACGTGGATTTTTATTACTCTATATTTTTATAAATAATCTAAAAACCATAAATTACAACTAAAAACTATAACTATAAGCTGGATTAAAAAAGAATAGGCACTGCGGGCCTATTCTTTTTGGTTACGGCTTTTGGCTTTTGGCTGCAGCTTGTGGCTTTTGGGCTGTTTGTACGAGAGATTACATAGTAACAGAAACTCACGTACGGTTTTTACCGATATAAATAAAGTCGGTAAAGTATGTACTACAATTAACTAGTAGATTTTATTTTGAAAAATACTTTATTTAAAAATTGGTTACTATAGAAAAGCAACTTTTAGATGCTGAAAAGAACAGCGCTGCGTATCACCGGTGACTTCATCTTTTGGCCAGGATAAATTAATCAGCGTGTACGATTGTTGACGAAACGGTAAGGATGCACTGCTCCTAGTCTCCTCCGTTCCAACATTGACTGTCTCTATCTCCTCAATAAATTTGGCTGCTGTTATTTGCTGCACGCTCTATCCGAGCAGTACATCATGTTTAGAGATGGCAACGCGTATGAATTTGTTGGGTTTTGCTATCTCAAATTTGTGCCCATAAAACTTAGATATACCTGCTAAAAAATTCATACCTGTAACGGATGCAGATTTTTGCTTAGACCCATGCCCACTGGGTTAACGGGTACCCATGGGTCGCCCGTCGGATCAGTAATGCAAGCTGCAACAATGGTTAATGGAGAGGAGGAAGAAGTTCACCGGCCATCTTCGTTGGAGCCGGAGGGCAGCGCCATGGCCAAGAGCCTACTGCTGCGATGCGCGTTGGCTGCGGCGTGGGGGCAGCGGGCTCTCGCCGTAGGGGCGACGGGCTGAACTGGAAGGCGAGGCGACGGCGAGGGCGTGCGGGAGGACGAGCGTGCAACGAGAGTGGCGGGAGCAGGAGCGGGAGCTGCGGGACGGGAGGGCGAGCGTGGAGACTGTCGGAGACTGAGCACGGAGCGCCAGATGCGCCGCCGCTGCGGCGGCTGCTGAATCTGGGTGAGACTGGGGAGGAGTGAGTAGTGACCGTGACCGAGTGCTAGCTAGGGTTAGCCGTATGGGTAATGGGACATTACCGCATTGGATTTGGGGGCTTGGGGCTAAATGGCTAATGGGTTATGGGATGGGCTGGTTTGCCTGGGAGTCTGGGAGCCTGGGTTTATAATTCCTATGGATCGGGTTTATATTACCCATGGGTTTACGGGTTTAGGTACTATAAGAACGTACCCGAACCCGGCAGACCCGATGGGTTGGGCTTTTTGCCCATTAAGAGACCCATGGGTTAGGAAATTGACTCAGACCTATGCCCTAATAGAGTAAAAACCCATCGGATATCGGATTTCGGGTACCCATTGCCATCTCTAATCATCTCTAATCATGTTGTTTCCACATCGATGTCAAAGAGCACTGAAGTCTACAAGAGTCCTGTAACACCTGTTCGCTGAAGCGCACCTGCACATTCCTTTCGCTCCCTGCTAGTTGCACCAGAATTCTACTGCTCGATGGAGCGATCGTTACAGCTCGTGTAAATGTGTAATTGCGACTGATTTCAGCTCGGAGCTCGGTCAATGGATATATGTTATATCCAAGTGAGGAGGGCAGCGCACGGCAGAGAAGTCCAGCCGGCTAGCGAAAGCTGCGAGCCTGCGACAGTTTAGGGGTGGACTTGTGTGGTGTGGACTTTGTGCTGTTGTTTGATCGATCTTAGCGGCCAACAGGTCGATCCGGGTCCGGGGAGATTGTAGAGGTTCAGGGGGTGACATAACGGTGGTGCCATCTCTCGTGGTTGTTTTATGAGCCACGATCGTCTCTCATATCTCCCTTTACTAGCAACATCTACTCATTATGAGTCTGAGATCCCTGTTCGTTACATAACTGAAACCCCATCAGTAACTCGTTATGCGCCTTGAAGGAGCCGGTAATCTCCTCTATCTTCTTCTTGTCCAGATCGGAGGAGTACATAAGTGTTGTGATAACAAATATGTACTTCTCTAGAAGCACGCGTAGGTACTTATTCACCGCCACAGATTCCTCCATTTTGTCGCTAAGAGAGTTAATCTGATTGTAAAACGAAGTCAGCTTGCTAGCAAACTCGTCCACCGACTGTGTCTCTCCCATATTTAGATTCTCAAACTTGCTCTGTAAATTCTGGAGCCGCACCTCCTTCATACGATCAACACCCTTGTGCATCAGTTGTAGCACTTCCCACGCCTCCTGTGCCGTTTCCTTGCCGATGAGTTGATGCATCATCGCATCTGGCACCGCCTAGTAGATGATGGCGAAAGCCATATGATCCACCTTGTCGTCCACCTTCTTATCCTTCCCTTTCGGATCAACTGCACTTCAGACTCCCTGGGCGCGCATGTTCGCCTTCATTTTCATTGCCCATACCGAGTAATTGTCGGTCGTTAGGAGAGGGTACTAGAGGGAGATTAGCCTACCCTAGGCCTACGCCTTATCACCCATAATCTTCAGAAATCACCTAAAATAACAGGCTCTGATACCACTTGTTGCAGTTTTGGCCACTCATTGCAGTCGCTACGATCACGTAGAGTCGATTTACGACCACTCTGAGTCTAGCTACGACCACGTTATGGATGCTCCGACCACACCTTTTAGCTCCAACCATGTACTCGTAACTTCAGTTGACGAGAGTTAAGACCACGTTCATGCTGCACTGCACTCCTTCGACTACGTAGTAGGCTCGATCACTGTGGTTGTAACTCGATTACAATCACGCTGTAGACTCGATTCGTCGTGATCGTAAAGCTTACAACCACGTTAAAGTCACAATCACGCTGTAGACTCGATTCGTCGTGATCGTAAAGCTTACAACCACGTTAAAGTCCTGATCACATCGTCGTGGTCGTAACTCGTTTAAGATCACGTCTTCTACTCCGCGACCGTAATCGTAACTCGTTTACGATCACGTCTTTTGCTCCACGACTGTTGTCCCAATCTTGGTATGTTAATTCGCATCTAACCTGTTTGCTACTAGCCAAATAGATTCTAGACCGAAACATTCCGCGAGACATCAGTATGCTCCCCCCCCTCCATACATCCTGTGGTTGATACAACCGTGGGCATTGCACTCCAAAAGACTAGCTACAGTATTGATGCTGCTAAGGGCGTCTCCAACAGCTGGCTATTTAGTTAGCTAGATCTGATGTGGCAAGGAAAAAGTAGGAGAGAGAGTAGTCACTAGCGATGAGCAAATAGCTGATCTATTTCACGTAGTCCAAGAACATGAGAGAGGAGCATGTGGGTCCAACAGTATAAAATAGTCTTTGCTTTTGTCTCTCACCTCCACATCAGCTGACTATATAGCTAGTACTAGCTATTACCATTGCGGACGCCCTAAGCATATGCATATTAATGTTTCTAGACCAAAAAGCCTACGGTGTTGGGCATTAACGCATTACCAAACCCCACAGAAAACCCACAAGCGGATGAAAACAATGCCTTAGACTTTGGAGCCAGTAATTACTAATTAGTACCATTATCCCGTTCAATCTGATTTTTTAACGGTTTCTGGCTATTAGTTTTTAGATGAAGTTATACTATAAGGACTGTTAACTTTTCTAAATTACGCAACTAAAAAACAAAGAAAAATATATATATATATATATATATATATATATATATATATATATATATATATATATATATATATATATATATATATATATATATATATATATATATATATATATATATATATATATATATATATATATATACCACTACATTTTTATGAATAATGTAAAGTAAAAAGAGAGAGAAAAAGCAAAAGACTAAATTTAAAATACAACACGTTTATTTCTACTACTGACTTCTTAAAGCCAGAAATCAAAGCTGGAATTAACAGGACCTTAACTATCCTTACTAATGAACGGCATTGCAGGTTACTATCACAGCTACGTAGGACGAAAGAAAACAAGGCTAAGGCCATACAGATTATAGAGGCAGAGGCCAGGATTCCAGTAGCCGTTGGACTACTGGTACCTAGATTGACCCAATGACGCGCGCACGTACTTACACCCTGCGAGCGACACGCGTGCACAGCACGGCACGGTTCCTTTCGACCGACGAAGCGCGGCGCATCACGATCGAATTCACGACGTTTTTTTATTTTCAAAATCCAGGCGCCGAGAGGGAATCCTCGATCTAGTCCCCGTCAGTGTGTTAAGCTCGGCAGTGAATACCGAACAGTTGATATCACAGTTCGCCCACGCCTGAGAGGCTGCCGCGGCCGGCCACGTCGCAGCGCGGTCGCCACCGATTGCGAGCGAAGCAGTACGCCGCGCAGCGGACGGGCCACGCCACCTATCGAGGCGCAGCACGCCAACACGTGTGTGGCGGCCTGACGGACGGCTTTCGTCCCATTCATTTTGACTTAAACTTCTGATTTATTTTTCATTATTTATAAATTTCGTTTTTTTCTGAACTTTTGGCTTTTTTTTAGCTTTTTTGCCGTTCTTTTTCATATTCATTTGCGTTGTCTATGATGGGCTAACATATTTTTCTATTTTTATTTTTTTAAAATTTAATTACGTCAAATAAGTCATCTTCAGCTACAACATAATTTCAACTAGCCACAATATAATTTCAATAAAACTATTATTTTTCAGCCCAACCAAGCGGCACGCGCGCAGGTGATGTGAAGCGGGCAGCGCGCGACGCTGCGCACAGTCGGTAGGCGCGCGGGCGCACCGGAGGGACCTGCCGCTTGCGTGTGGCCATACGGCAAAGCGCACAGGTGGTTTGTTAACGCGGCGATTTGGACTTTTGCCGGCACGCAGCGGTGGCACATTGGGCAATGCAACAAGTGGCCGCTTGGGCTTGTGTAGAGTAAGGGCTGCCACTGGCGCTCGGTGGGGCTTTCAGCCTTTGGACAAGCTCTAACCAAAACGTCTACGTGCTTTTGGTTTTGGTTTTTTTTTGAGAAATTAAAATAAATAAGATGGTTTTCTAAGCGGATTTATCAAATGATTTTTCGAGTTTAAAATTATTTATGTTATCTATATCAATATCTCCGTTGTTTATAGTTATCTTAAAAAATATAATAAAAACCTATTAGATATTATAAAAAAACCATCAGCTGCAGGCATATAGGCGATGGTCTATTTTTACTGGCCATGTTTTTCACCCAAAGGCGCACTTTAACTGGTTGTTCCTGCTGAGAGTAATAACCTATACTGTAGTATGTATCCGTACATAAACAGAAGTACAAGCATCCAGTGTCAGTAAGGTCAGTCTCAGTGGGGGGTTTTATGGAGTTTCATGGACATTAAATACGCTGACATGACACTGTATTGATGAAGAGAGAGATAATAAAAGTTTCATGGGAGTAGAGAGAGTTTCATGAGATGAAACTCTTCTGCACTGTTTTTAAAATATAGATGTGTTAAAAACTGAGACATGAAACCTCCACTGGGACTGACCTAAAAACACGTTAAAGGCCTACGCTACATAATGTCTGCAGCGCATTAACTCGGTTGATAAATACATACATGGCCCACCGTATAATTCACGAATTTCTACTAAACACGTGTCCTAGTTAGCAATGGGCCTGTATCAGGCCCATATTCATGCCCATTCCCAATCTCCCATTCCCAATAGGTCGGCCTCTTTTCTTCTTAACAGCCGTTTGTTCTGTCCTCCGGTCTAGGCCTCGTGAGTAGCGGGTGTCAACGGATCCCATACTAATTGAATAATGGTATTTTCACATATATATTTGTATTTTTGAAATAAATACAAATATATTTAAAATAAATACGAAGTGAATGCCATAATGAATATGAATGAGAATTGAATACATACTCAATTTGCTCGAATTTGAAAGTCTGCATAACTTATATATAACTTATGTAGTGACAAGATATCGAGAACATAACCTCCATGCGTGTATTTTCATATATATTGTTGTTGTTTTGCATATTTACAGTTATTTTAGTCTTAAATAATCAAATAAACCCAAGTTTATGCAAAAATCTCACAGATGCCTGGTATCAATGCTATCGGGAAGGAATCTAGATGGATCCCACAATTTCGGAAGGTATTATGAGAAAACCTGATGTTTTTCCAGGGGCATTTTAGTAATTTCCTAATTGAAAAAGAAAAGGAAAAAAATGGAGACCACCCGTCAGTGGGCCGGTCGCAAGAGATAAGGGGAGGAGACGTCTCCTCCCGTGCGCGTGCATGTGCACTC
Source organism: Dendrocalamus sinicus (assembly GCA_036346575.1). NCBI lineage: Eukaryota > Viridiplantae > Streptophyta > Magnoliopsida > Poales > Poaceae > Dendrocalamus > Dendrocalamus sinicus. Next base: position 26,150,871 of record CM070663.1, read on the forward strand.
GCGTGCAGCCCGGAGCGGCTCTGACCGCTTCGCCCGGGGGTGGCCGAGTCTAGCGGCGACGGAGGCAGCAATGGAGGCGTCACCAGCACGGGCGCTTCGGCGTCAGCCGTGACTGTAGCCCGCTGGTTTCCGCCTTGCTCCCCTTTATATGGCGTCTCCTCTTCTCCATTTGGGGCACTAGAAAAGCTGTGAGTTCACGTTCCCCTCTCCGATCTCAAATCTCTCTCAGTAGTTCTTCAATTTTGAGTCTTGAGAGTCGCCAACAGGGTTACTCCCTGCCGCTGTCGGCTGAGGTGTTCAAATCGTCGTTCTAGGGTTTTTCTCTTGCGGTTTCGTTGTGCCTTTGCTTTGGATTTGGTCGAGAGGAAAGGTGTGGGGTTTACCTCTAGAGGTTGATTTGGCTCAGAGCTGAGCATTTGTGAGAGATTTGTGACTTATTCTTGGTGTTCACGAGTGTTCTCGGCCGGAGCGCTCGTTGGTCTTGTGTGGCGTCCCCTTCACCTTAGCTTTGTCCATATGAATCAGACTAACACTCTGATTTAATGAGAAAGTCAGGTAAGGCCATAAGGGGTATCCCTAACATTGGCTCCATCCGCGCGTGCAATCCACTTGGCCCCACGCGCACAAGGCTCATTGCCCGTAATGTTTTCCCACGAATATATAGTATCGTTGATGGCAATTAAAAAGGGGTGAATAATTGTAATTCCCAGCGAAAGCTTTTTCTTAAATTTTCTGTCTTTTAATTGTTCAATTTGAAAAATAGAATAACAAAAAAAACAAATATTTTCGATCGTACTATAGCAGTACCGTTTGGCAATGTAGCGATTACTGTTTGGTCCTGTAGCAATTTACTATAGTGATGTACTGTAGCACAAAAAAAACGACGGAAACGATACTAGGGATGGCAATTGTGCCCGTGGGTAAAAACCCTAATGAAGCCAGGTATGAGACATTTTCTTTACCCACGGGTATGGAAATGGAGGGAACACTCTATCCATGGGGTAAACGGGCACGGGTATGGACAAGCTCCACCCATACCCACGATATAGATTGACAGGTGGCGCATCCATATTAATATCTCTAATTGCTATTGATTGTTATAACATTTTTTGATAGCTATTATATTTCCTAGCAACAGCTACTGCTTATATGTACGTGTCATTAGTTCAACTCTCAGATGGTGACTCTCAGTTCGCGGGTAAATGGGTATGCCCACGGGCGACGGGTACTCGTGGGCGACGGGTATGGACGAGGTTCTTCACCCGTCGTCCTTCGCGGGTATGCGGGGTCGCGGGTACGGGTATGGGTGAGCACTACCCATACCCGCCGCGCCCGATTGCCATCCCTAAACGATACGCTTAACTCTCAAGCACGCAATTAATTTTTTTAATTAAAACTAACTCATATATGTAAGAAAAAAGCACAGCGTGGAGAAGCTTTAGAAATTACCAAATAAAGAAAAAGAATAACATATGCAAATTAAAAAAATCATAAACTTTATTAGAAAATGCAGAAACTGTTCATGTCTATTTTTCCATCGCGTAACAGCCGCCCACAACCATCAGACGCCGCATGCAATCTTTTTCTTCTTTTTGTTCGCTCGTCAAGCACAAAAGTCACAGCTGCCTTTTTGCTTGGACGACGTAGCGAACGAAAACACACGCCGATAAATTTGTCATCGCTGCTGGTGATCAATGATATTTTTCTCAAAATAGATCTAAATTTTATTTCTTAATTATGGTGACTACAAGCTACAAAGTGCCCTCTTGGCATCCCTAAATCCTAGCACAAAATTAGTCTCTTCAAAAGCCACGAGGTTAGCCCATAACCTCATCTCTATTTATAGTCTAGGGCCCAAAACATGGGCTGAACCTTAGCTCATAAGTTATAATCCAATTCTAACAGCAAAGGGACCTGAAACTCTTTCTAACACGGATTTTTCCAAAATCCAACTTTTCTAACTCCATCACGTGTCGAAGTTTCAAGGACCATACCTCCCATAGCTTCTCCACGCATCATCCACCATGTGTCGTAGCCTCCGGACCGTACCTCTATATCTCCAACACGTATCATCCATTTCTGATCTCCATGCGCCCCAAGCATGAGCCCGACCATCTCGTGACCTTTTGACCGTCTGAACTTCGGATCTCCCATCCTAATCCTAGTCCACCTTGTCACCGACCATGATCGTCTATATACCCAATCTGCACATGCAAAGACCAAAGAATATTTTTCCGACACAAGTTCGTCCCAACTTAATCAAGTTCAGTCCACACAGGCCATACGCCTCGCATAACACCGATAAGCAGTATTATAAAATATTCATCATAAATTAACTATTGTTAATTATTTATCACCAAAATATTCTAGATCTAGTCATATGATCTAACAAAATATCTATAGCTCTTACTCTGGATTCAGAAAACTTCCGCTTGTGAGTTCCGACCACAGTTTAACCGAGCTACTACCTGTTGCTATCCACCGGAAGGCCGTTGAATCGAAGCAGAAGGACGTTGTCTGCGCGGTGTACACAGTACACGCAAGCTCTTTAACAAGGGCGCCCAACTGGCTCCAACGGAACGGTCCACGATATCCTCTCCAGCCTCCAAACCCTTTTGGTCTGCCCGTTTCAGCTCATCGCCATTACTGGCACATTAAGGAGCTCGCTCGCAAAATAGGCCAGAAGAAATTCGCGGCTCTTAGTGCAGCAACGAGTCGACATAATTGATCTGTTTTTGCCTTGTTGGCAGCAGCAGCAGCAGCTTGATTTCACAATAAAGCAAGCAGTTCCGCTGGAACGGGCGTGCAGCTGAAACGCATAAAAGTGGTTCATACCACCATTAAGATTACCGATTTTTCTTTCGTCCATTGAATGGCAGGGTTAGCTAGCGCTGCCGATGGAGACAATCGCGAGCGCTTACGTGTGGTCTCATCACAATTGCGTCGGCACAGTGCCGGCCGGGCAGAGAAACTGGGAAGCCATTTTCGGACTGGAGGGGGTGCTTTTCGGCGATCATAATGGTCGGGACGACGAGGTTTATCCGACGGCATGTACGATCCGGCGCCCTGTTACATCGGTATTTTAGTAGCCTGATTTGTGCAGGAATACGATTTGAACCTAGCGAAAACCGTACAGACATGCAACATGCGCATGTAGCTGTCTTGGGGCTTCCAATAGTAGATTACGGTCCGGTTTTTTTACTTATAATTTATAATTTTTTTAATGAATAAACACAACGGCTTCTCCGCCGTTGTTTCAAAATAACTTATCGGTATTTAATTTGTTCGCACAAATACTCATATTAGAGCTAAAAGCTATGACCATACACTATCAGCCGCAGCAGAAAAGATCAAGGTCTAATTCTTGTGAGCTTCTCCTACTGCTCAAGCCTGCCTCATGTCTTAGTGAAAAATGTTGAATGTATAGGAACCCTTTCTCTCACTCACACTCGCTCTCCTTCTCTTTCTCTACGTTTTTTACTGTGTTGATGGCTTATGATTATAGCTAATGATTTTTAGTCGCAGCGTGAGCGTTTGTGTGAATGATCTGAATATCGATAAGCTAATAAACTGTTTTGAAAAGACTATCTTGATAAACCACTTTAAAAAGATAAAAAAAGTCGTTCTGTTTATTTGTTTAAGAGAAATAATAAATTGAAAGAAGAGAAGACAAATAAATTAGGATAATTTTGATCTATGTTTTTGGACGGAGGAAGTGAGAGCAAGCTTTTGCTGGAGTGATGGTCGAAACTATACAAAATGCCCACATGGTGCGCAAGAAATACGTCCCGTTCCAGGTGATAAAAGGCCGTCCTGGTCACTGATAGTGAGACTTGGATTTGTGCACTAAACTCCCGTACAGCTGGTCAATTGTTTCCTCTTTCCAATATTAATACGGTATAGGAACAAATGATGCAGACCCCTATACAACTGCACGATGTCACGTGCTAATCAGTACTAGCTCTCTCCGTAGGAGCCATAATCAGAAGGGTGATATTTGTTTTAAGTATTTTTTAATAATATTTACAATCTTCATTTAAGTGACTATAAAGATCATCAAGTTCAGATTACATCAGTTATACTGTACAAAACAAGACTAAAGATCTAAACTAACAAAATTAACCCAATTCAGCCTAAGGCCAGTTAGACCGTAGGCACATGGTCGGTCTGATCGGAGGTCCAAAGCCGGTTTGATCGGTCGCTTATTTCCAGACTTGAAAACATCTTAGGACAAAACTTAAATATCAATAACTTGTTCAAATCTCATCTAAATACTTTCAAATTTTGTATGAGACTTGTTTAATATATTAGAAACTTAAACCAATCAAAAATCACAAAGTTCTTTAGCTTGAGCTTACTAAACTGAAAAGAATCAAATTGAAGTCACAAAATACCAAAAACCCTAAAACTTAAATTATTTCTTACTCTTGAGAATCTTACTCTTGAGAATATAAGGCACGAGATCTTCCAAATCTATTCTCACATGTCTGAGCATGATAATTTAAGTAAGATATCAGGCTAGAACTCTCACAAATATGAAATCATAAATCTAGCTTTAGAACATGTAAAACTAAGTAAGAATGTAAACAAGTGCATGATTGAGATAAAGTTTTGATCTATTTCCAACTGAGAATGAAGTTTACAAACTCATAGATGATTACAAGGTACAGCCAAAGCAACACTCTTTCCTCTCTCTCAATTTTTTCTCTCACAACTAGAGGAGATAAGATGGTAAAACAAAAACTAAACCCTAGAATCCTTAGATCTACCACCTCCTCTTCTCTCCTTTAATAACGAGCAACAACCCTAATGGGTCCGACCCATTAAGCCTACCGGGGAAACCATCAACCCCACTAACACGGTTTTACATACTCACGTATACTTATCAAAACGTTTATAGATACTAACGGCATTTATATCATGGACACACTCATCTAACTCAAAAAACCATTTTCACTGTTCTTTAACCACACTCACCAGTCTGACCGCACTCCTTATAGCGGTTGGACCGCACCAGTCATACCACTAGCCAATAGCCGGTCTAATCGGCCCACTGATTGACTGCAACTTTGAAATCTAAATTTTCTTAATTTTTTTACAAAATTTAAATTTAATTCAACCAAATTGCCAATTACTTATTATAACTATATTCTAGACGTTGACACGATCTCTCAAACTTGGATGAACCCTGCACGCCAGAATTCCAGTGCCAAGTCGTGGGGCAATTTTTTTCACCAGACGAAAGACTTTCATTTGCAATTTAAAAAATTTCAAGTTAATAGAGGAATATCCCAATTTAATTACCATTTATATCCGTTAAGCTGGTCCCAGCTTTGAAAGGGGAGACGTCAGTCTATTTTTTTTGTTTTTCAGTCGGCTTTTAGTTTTATTTTTTAACAATCACTATTTATTAAATTAATAAATTATAATTATAAGTTATAAATCACAGGTTAAATAAATATGTCCGTAGTTTTAGGTGAGCTGTGAAACTATAGCCCCTCCTGGATGATGAAACGATGATCTGAACTAGCTCTGTTCAGAAGGATGATCCAGTAAAAGGACAGCAATGACAGGTGAGAAGGGTAAAAAAAAGTAATAAAAAAACGCTAAGATAACTTCAGCTGGTAGAGTTGTTTGGAAACGTACAAATGCCGGTGTCTTAGGGAGAAAAACATCTCGATCGAAGTTTTGTGAAGATTAATGCGGATGGAGCTTTTTTCTGGAGGTGACACCACGGCTGGTGAAGATGAAATCAGCATGGTTGCACACGACAGTGAGATGAAATCACCTGGTCGTCCTCTCTCTTTGGCGCCTTCCTCCATTGCGAAGTCCCGTCGGTGGCAGCCCATGAGTTGGCGTGGCTCCGTACGTATGCACGAGCACGACTGGTTGTAATCGATAGCATCTCTCCGCTCAATTCCTTCTCAAGAAAACAAACTGTCCCATTTCTGTTTCAATGACGAGAAAGAAAACGCAGGACCATTGTAGTACCGTCAAAAGTCGATTAACTTTATTTGCGAATACTAATGATGATAGATAGTCCATTAATTAGGATCGATGCCCAAGATGCTGACCATAATTGTCATTATACTTGGCTAGACATTACTAATTAGGATACTAAATTTCTACCGACTGAACTACTCATAATGAATGGTCTGAAAGACATATGAATTGTATTGGTAGTTCTTTTTTTTTTTTTTGACAAAGGCAAGAGTTCTACCTAATTTCAATAATAGGAAGAAGAGGATACAAGCACCAACCGATCAGGGGCGGAGGGAGGGGGCTGGCAGGGGCCTGACTTCCCACCAATGATTCACGCTTTCCTTTAGAAAGGAATTAAGATTTATTTAGCATTGACCCCTGCCATTCAACTTATATTATGATCTGGATGTTTTGGTGGAGGTAAAAAGCGTAATTCATGACCCATTAAACTATTTTATCTATTATACAGATTTTATCGCGGTTCAACATTCCAAGCTGTCACCAAGTATAATTTGTAGGTGGTGTCTAGGGAACTTAAGTGTTTTTTTTTTGTTAAATAGCATTCAAATTTTGAGACTTTAGATCTAGATCTAATAGGTGAAATCACTTTGTCTTCTCCCATCCCATTTAAGTACTATTTTGTTCATGAGTACTTAATTTTTAAGATATTGAATGCATATCTACCTCTATCCACTAGTTTGCTAATTAGTTATTAACATGTGATATGATACATTAAGAAATACTCTAATATATATTATTCTTTTATTATGGCTTTCTTATACCAATTATATACTAGTTTTACATAAATTAAGTTATGTAAAAAATGATGTGACGATTTGTAAAAAAGAGGAACAAAGCAAACTATAAGGAACACAACAAAAATATACAAAACCCTACTTGGTCATTTATGTTGTAGCTCCCGATGACACTAAACAAATTGATTACTCCCTTATCATATTGTTAACACAAAAAATCACAAAGTCAAAACCATAAAGTACAAATAAAACAACATCTAATGAATAAAAAATTGAGTGCTCACAAAAAAAAACACTCATGCCATCTAGCAAATTCCTAATTTGTAACTAGCCACATAATTTACTGAAGTGCATGGCATTTCATCTCTTCACATTTAGGGCTTTGTCAAGCACTCGTTCCTCTGTAGTGCAATGGGATGACTCGGCGAAGCATGTGTTAATTTGCGCCAAACTCCACCAAATTTAAAGTGTCATCCTTCATTATCATGATTTATATTACATTGTTTTATTCTTTAGTATAGTTTGAGCTCTATTATTTAATTTGTGATATACAATTTTTTTGCAGCTTGTACGATAGTCGGATAGTAGATGAGACTAATTTAATAGATGCTATGGTCCATTGTGTGAAAGACAACGCTTTTACTACTATAGGCTTCTTGACAGCGGAAAACTATAGTAGTAAATTCATGTCTCTCCTCCGCCCCACTCCTGGCACAGTCCTGTCTCTGTCCCTGCGACCGATAATGGGTAATGACACCTCTCGGACACTGCCAACCAAGAACGCCTCTAGAACACGAAAAATTCTAATATGCAACGGTGATACAATCGAGTTGGTATAACAGGCTAATGGGACTGTGACATGTGGCAATATGCACTGTAGCAGCCTTTAAAAACAAAAAAACTGTTTTCCGTACTACTACAGTGCTGCTTCAGTGAATTTTTGCCCCACGTGGCAGCCCCGGATTGGCTTGTGACACAAAGCCGGCTGTGCAATGGTGACACAGTAGAATTTCTCCTAGAACACGGACTTTGTATTGGTAGTTAACAGTGGTTTTTCATGGTGAAGATTTTAGTTGAGCTAGCGCGGCAAATTGACAAGTTTGCACATGCACCGACAACATGTAAAGAAGTAACTCGAGCGAAAAATATCAAGTGCAAACCTATTAGACTATGTGTATAGGTTGTGAATTTAGCCATGATAAATAATTGCTATTTGGGTTACATTAAAATTTGCTTTTGTGAAAGTTCTAAATGATGTGCTTTTGTAAAGCTGGAATCTTCAGGATAGATGGTTTGATCGGCCTTGGGATGGACGGCCCGATTGGCAGATGTCAACCACGGCAGATCGAAGGCAGCAGGTCGACAATGGCGGAACGACCATGGCAGTTCAAGCACAGTAGAACAACCATGATCGAACAACTGCGGCAGAACAACCACGAACGTTCAGAGCTACAGTGAATCGATCGATGGTCAGAGCTACAGTGACCGGTTGTTGGTCGTAGCTACAGTACCTGGTCGGTGGTCGTTGCTACAGTACCGCATCAATTGTCGATAGCTATAGTACCGATCGATAGGCGATATCTACTATTACTAGTCAATACTCAGAAACTATAATGCCTGGTCGGTGATTGGTAGTCGAAGATTTTGTGATTTGTTGCTGTAGTCATAGGATTCGTGATCTGTTGTCATAGAATTTGTGATCGGTAGTCATAATCTTTGCGATCGGTTGTCGTAGATCCTGCGATCGATAGTTGTAGGCTTTGCTATCGGTTGTTGTATGCTTTACGGTCGGTACTCATAGACTTCAATTGCTTCAATTCTTGTGATCTTCGAGTACATCGTGTACTCGTGTATGTTGGGCCAGCGGTATGATCGACATGTATATGACAGTCAGACCAGTCTTACTGAATGATCTGAGGTTGATTTTTTGAAAGCGTGGAAATTGAGATCGTGGATGATATGGTTTGTGTTTATGGTTAAGAGTGTGTTTTGCGTGTAGGTCAAGGTGGGAAGAACTTGTGCTGTGGAAAAGTTCCTTGGTCTTTGCATGTGCAGGTTGGGCGTAGAGACGGTTATGGTCGGTGACGAGGAGGACCAGAACTACGAGAAGGAAATTTGAGGTCCAGATGGTCGAGGATGTCACAAGGTGTTCGAACTCACGCTGGAGCACGTGGAGATCAAAGGTCAATGATGCGTGAAGAAACTACATAAGGTGTGGTCCCAGAGGTATTGACACGTGATGAGTTGGAAGGAGTTATGTAAGTGTCCATAACTAGAAGGTCTAGAGATTTTAGAAAAACCCGTGTTTGGAAGGGTTTTAGTTCCCTTGATTTTTGGAATTGGATAGGATTTCGTGCCCGTGTTGATATGGACACGGTTCGTAGCTCTAGCATATAAAAACAGGAAGAGCTTAAGGGTTAACCTACGACTTTTGTGTGGCTTGGAGAGGACTTGAGACGACTTTTGGGGAGAAAGCTTTTTGAGTTTTTGTGCTACTGGTTTGAAGGGTGTCGTGAGGGCACTTTGTAGCCACAGAATATGATTCAAAAATGAAATATTAGATCTATTCCAAGAAAAGTTAGTCAATGTTGACAGCGTGTATTTTCTAGGTGTTGTCTTTGACTTGTTCTCATTCTGAGCAGTGTGTGGCAAGATAGTACTGCTCCTCCATCAATCGCGCACCGAGTTGTCCACTCGATCGTCGCCAACAGCATCAGTGTCAAAGTGTTCTAGCAGAGGAAGATTACGACTACGTGCAATGGGTCGAGTGAGTGGTCGAGCGTCGTGTGGTCAAAATCTACATTTAGTAAGTTAGGTTGCCTTTTCTTCTGGTTTGAGATTTGTGTTCACATTTCAAAAAGCGGAAGCAATCATTCACCCCCTTTGAGTGTCATGGTCGATTCTACAAGTGGTATCAGAGCAGATTGCTATGGCCTCAAACAGGTATGTGAACCGTTCCCCATGCTAGATGGTACTGATATTGCTTTTTGGAAGTACTGTATGCAAGCATACATTGAGACTCATGGTAGTGATGTTTGAATAAAGTTTCCAGACCTTATGAGATTCCTGGTACTGTTACCAATCTAAATAAAACAGAGGTTGATTTAAATGCTAAAGCTTGTAACTTGCTGTTTTAAGGGATTTCTCGCAAAGAATTTGAACATGTAGCTCATATTAATTCTGCCTACTTAATATAGAAAACTCTTTGTGATTATCACGAAGGAACCACTAGAATTAAGAAAGTACATAAAAAACTTTATTATAAAGAATATTTTGATTTTTATATAAAGCCTGGTCTAATTGATGATCTTTTTGCTTGTTTTGAGAAGATCTTGAGTAATTTACATAGTGTTAATGTTATTATTGCTAATGAACATAATGCAACTAAGATTTTGAGATCTTTCGGTTCTAAGTAGTTGATGGTTATCATAACTATTAATCAAACTATCGATCTAGATACTTTAACCATGGATGATCTTTTATTATAGATTGAAAACCTATGAGATGGAAACTTTGCCATTTAAATTAATAAATCTTCATCTTTAGCACTTGTGACTAACCCCGTGCAGGCTGCTTCGTCGAGTTTTTTTGTCTTGTGTTTCTTTGTTTACTTTGTCTTCTTTTTCAGAGGAACAATTAAAGCAGCTCACTGAAGAGAAACAGTGCACATCTTATTTTTGACTTGTCTAAGATCATATTTAATTTTGTTGAGTATGACAAGAATAATCCTCTTAAGGTTGTTAAGTTTTTTGAATCTAGAAAAATTGAAGTAAAATCTGAACCAAAAGGAATTGTGTATAAATCTACTGGTATAACAAAGGATCCCTCTACTAAAGTGGGTGTTGTGAAGTCAATATATACGATTCTCATCCAGTCAAGTGTCAATGCATTTATTGTAGTAAAGATGGTCGTTTGGTTCAATTTTGCTTTCGAAAAGCAAAGAAAGAAAAGAAAGACATGCTAAGAAAGGTTTCTTACTCTAGAGTGGAGATGTACAAGCTCCTTGTCATCGCTTTGGTTCCTCCAATCAATTTCTGCTGGTTCGGTACTTTTTGCAATAGGACCGGTCAAACCAGCATTTTACATGAGATCAAACTGGTCTCGTGCGGTCAGACTGGCCCTGCCATGGCGGTCAAATCGACCTGTGATCAGATCGACCATGTTGAGTGGTCAGATCACTCTATGGTCAGAAAGGCACTTCAATGGTGATCTGACTAGAATCTTACAGTGGCTAATTCTTTACTTAAATCTTTGCCTGTTGTTGCTCCTGTTCGTCATGTGTCACAGTATTGGATTTTTAGATCTTATTTGACTAACCCCAGTATTGTGAGACCGATGTTTTTTGTGATATAAGAATAGCTAATGCGGGATGGAGAACATGCACTTGATTGTGTTCCAATCTTTTACATTATTACTTGGTTGGAATACTTGATGGTTCTTCTCTTTCTTTGAT